>OZ017776.1:12351430-13683142 GCA_963969385.1 Philonicus albiceps | reverse complement strand
ATAACATAAAAATGCACGATATATATTTATGCGTTTTCTTCATTTCATTTCTTTCAAAAACTTTCACTTTATACATAAATGTTGCTTCAAATATTTTATATAGAATAAAATAGGGATTGTCTTGAGTTAAAGAAAACCATCAGTAAAGAGCTAGCGTCAAACATCAACATCTATGTCTATGCTTAACACGCAGTGTGTGAATTTTGGACTTTAGCAATTTTCATTCGATTCACTTGAATTTTTATCTGTAGCTTCTAAGATTATCTAGTGCGATACACTGGATTATTGAAATTGTTTAATAAATAAATGTTTTACCCCACGTAAAATATACCATACTCTAAGAAGTTCTTCTGTTTTCTTTTCTGGAATTTCAATGTAATCGTATTTCTTAATAAATCCAACATTAATTTATGATGTTACAGTTTACAAATTCTATGTATTATAGGGAATTAAACTGTGATCATAATATTTTATAAAGATAAGCATTCGCATTTTATTAATTAGGTATTTAAAAATTAAATATAAAAATGCAATTATACTCCTAATAATTTAGTATACATTATTTTATTTCAATATCTTATGTGTGCACAGTAAAAATGATAAAATAGGGTTGTACAATAATTTTAATACACAATAATTCAAATAATTTAAATGGAATCTTCATTCAACACAAATTGTAATTATGAATATCTATCTCCTACCCGGACACCAATAGATATTATCACTTAGAAGGCATATGCTTTAAGGTTGAAATTTTATGAGTCAATTTAAATTAATATTCCACCGTAGGCTATTAAATTAATATTAATTTCATGCCTCAGTCACCTACATAAATTATTCAGAGCGAAGATTAGGACGAGCGGTGCTCTAAATCCATTCGATTAATGGTATACTTGACAAATATTCATGGGGTGTCATGAAAGTCAAGTGTTCTATTCCTAATCAAATTTCAACACTGTGAAATTGATGCTAATCCGTTTGTTAATAACTATGTAGTGAGTAGAGAGTTACAAATAAAATGTAAAATATGGAAATTAATCTTAATGTTATCATAATCGTCTTACAAATTTGTTTACCTTGTTTTTGATTGCATATTTTCTATTTGATTTAACCGCTTACTCGAGAGATTTAATAAATATTTGTTTGTATTTTATTTACCTTAAATATATGGACTAGAATATATGGAATAAAAGTATACATCAGTAATGCACTTTTGCAGCTTTTAAAGGTATAACTACATAATTTTGAATATATAGGAACATAAGAAAAGGGTATTTTTAAAACTTTTGTTAAAGGAAATTGTATATGGTAGCTTTACTAGTAAAAAAATAAAACGTTCTAACTAACTCTACGAAAAGAATTCATTTCATATTTACAACTTTGTAATTATTTACTTAGCATTAACATAAAATAATTTTCTAACAAACTCCATTCTGAAATATTAATGAACCCCGATTTGGAAGAATAAAGCCATGATAATGATTCTATTTATCTTGAAGTTTACGATGCCTTAAGCAGGCCCCATATTTGCTCTTTTGTATTCGCTCCCGTTTCCGTCTGATATTCACGTTTCACAGTGTCCATAGTTGCCGCAATACTGTTAAAACATACATTTGCGAAATACCTTAATGTGAAAAGACATTAACCTGCTTAATGAGATATTTACGGAGGCTATAATTATGTATAAATAATTTAGTTTTATGTCTTCTACAATCTGATTATAATAGAGTCCGAGAAAAGGGAGTGTAATTCTTATGCCTTTAATTTTATTTGATACTTTTCCTAGACAATTTTCTTAGGAGCATTATTTTACGGCTAATTATTATTTTGCTGGCAAATAATCGGCTTAGTTAAAAATTTATAATTATTGCATAGTATTCATATATTAGTATTATTTAAATTATTTCTAATATTTTCATTATATGTACACAAAGTAAATAAAAAAGATATATTGAAATTAAATAATGAAAATCACTTAGCGAAATAATTTGTATGGCTTCTTAAAACTTGTAACAGAGCATTTTATGGAAAAATTGATTTATTTTGAAATGATTAATTGGACAAATATCAGTATTGAAAAGTTTCTCTTCAAATATTCGAACATGTGAGGAAATGTTATTGTGCAAAAACCCTTAAATTTACTATTTAAAGAGAAAGTTTCGCTGGATAACATTTTTAAACAACTCTAAACATTTAGAAGAGGAATGTAGAAATATAAATTTGTTGTTTTGTAGAATAATCGAGATACAGAGGCAAATAAGTTTGTATCCAGTTGTAACGTGATTTAACGTTTGAACCAGAGAACTTTTCATTCTTGCATTTCTCAAAACTACATATCAATTCTACTCAGAGGAATAAGTGTTTAGCACCAGCTTTCTGCGAACTTTACATGTTCTCATAATGTCCCATGAAAACGGATAGATGAAAGGAGGTGAAATATTTGTTGCAATCAGGAGAATGTAAAGGAACCCGTTCGCTACTTGCACTTCACCATGTGTGAATTTTGTATTTAATTACATATTTTAAAATAATAAGAACGGAAAAAAATCACTGAATTCAAATTATGTAATCAGGATACAATTGGTTAGAGACAAGTAAATTTTATGAACAAAGATGATACTATTTGTGGTCAAGTTGGAGTCTATGTTTAAGAGAGCAAAATCCATGACGGAAAAAGCAACCAAATCCCTTGCGGTAAAATTCAGTCCAATTCCTTAGACAACTCGAGAAATTTATGCTCGGCTTATAAGACTGCTACATGGCGCAATGGCGAGGGAGTAATTAAAATCGATGACCACAGTCTTTTGGAGGTCTGTAGAACATCATACTGTGATTAAAGAAACTGTACAACTACCGGTAAACCATTTTACTTTTATAATGCTTTTGCAAATGAGATGTGCTTAATCTACGCCAATACAATCACTTGCCAACCTAAAACATTTTCTTTTAATGCAATTCTTGCTTAAGAGAAAATTTTTTTATAAAATAGCATCAATGAAGTTTTAAACAAACTACGACATGTACGCGTTAATTCGGAATTTGCAGTATGGGGAAGCTGGGATTCTTACTTAAATAAAAGCATCTATTTAGTTAATTTGGGGTTCTTTAATCGTCAAGCAATATTATACCATATAATGAAACATATTATAAATATGTATACTGATGGAAGAGGAAAGGAACTACCTAAAAGAAAAAGTATATTAAGGTAAATTGTTTGCAGCTAACTAAATCATGTTCTAATTAACATGTTTAGATACAGAACGTTTTCATTTTAAAACCTCCAAGTGTGTTTTCCCTGGTCACTTAGTTGTCTAATCGAGAGACAATTTTGTAACGTTTGTGGTAATCTCTGAAAAGCAATGCATACACAGACAAAATCTCGTTGTGTAAAATCGTAGCTTTTAAAGGATTTATGGGAAAAGTTGGCGGGAATGAGTGTAAAAGTAATTACTGCTTCTCACGGAATAAGTGGAATAAATCACAGGCAACTTATCGTTGGAGTGGCACAAATCCACTTTATAAACTTTTGCCATACTCATCCACCCGCCATTATAGTAACTGGGATGGGGACCAACTTTTAAATGCAAATACTCCACAAACAGCGAGAATTTATAATAGAAATTAGATAAAACACGTTCTGATCCTGGAATACGAACAACTTTTTAAATTAAGTTTGCGCAATAAACTGAAAAGAATAAACGTTTTCACACTGATACAGTTTAGTCTAATTTGTATTCATAATCGCCAGGTGGTCAAACCGTTAATAAATTCAGGTGTGTGCTACGTGAGGACGAAAAATTCAGAAAGTTAATAATGACAACTTTATAAATTTCTATTATAATTATTAATAAAAGAAAAAATGTTTATTAGGAAGACTGAAAGTAATAATAATTAAAATGTTCTTTCCAAATAGGAAGATTTTAATTTCACATATCTATATACTATTATATTTCCTCAATACCTCGATTTCGGAACATATCCCTTATTAAACATCGAATGCAAGACTGAGTTTTTAAGGTTTGGTGGTCCTGAATACTATTTTTATAATTATTATATATTACATTATGTTTTCCTTAAAAGTATCAATATTGACCCAATATGTCGTCCTGCGTTTTGAAATCAAATTAAATATTTTATACAGAAAAAAAATTTAATATGTGAAAACTATTAAGTATGAGTTTTATACATACAACCAAGTTATTCAATGAGAAAAAATTAAATAAATATATGAAACTCACATGCTTTATTGTAAATAACATTTTATGAAATTTTGCTTAACCTTTAGCAACCCACGTCAAAGTATTCCCCAAAAGATGAAGAAAATTTGACATGATGATTGATGGATAAGAGAAAAATTATCTGAATGATTTCAGATTCCAAAGGAGTTGTGGCTTTAAGTGAAATTTTAAAGGTTTCAGAACTCAGAAAGAAATGTTATGCGCTAAAAATAATATCAGTGCCCTGTTAGCGTATAAGTATATTTAAATATATAGAAAAAATGTTAAATACTCACAACATTCATTGTTTTAAATTTTCTTCAATCATTGTCTGAACGGAGTTTATTCTATACGAGTACTTAAGTATGATCTTTTATAAATTCTAGACCGACTGTAATTATAAATAGATTCAAGTAATTAAAATAAATCACTTACTTGAAGAACAAGAGGGACAGGGAGGTGATTTTTATTGGCAGAATTTTTTAAGAGACTTTTTTATTGGCTAGTAAACCAATAGTCGTGAATATTCATTTTTCTTCGCTCTGCCTTCGAACTGGTTCAATAAAAGCTTTTAATTTTCTTTTTAAAGAATTTGAATGCAACTCAGGAATCTTAATTGAATCTTTTGAAATTACAATTTAGATCGCATATTTTAAAATTGTAAAAAGCCCTTATTCGATTTTAATAATATGCCAAGTTAAATCGATGATAATACCAATTCAATTTTTTCTCTTCATTATTAATACAGCCATCTCCAAATTAATAAAAACACAAGAGGTAAGGATATAAAATTTATTCTGTAAATAATTTAAATGTTTAATAAGTATTGTCTATGAAAATGCGTATCTGGCGAAAACTCTAAATAATATTCAGAACTATAAAATTATATTTAAATATTCAATTTTATAAAAAATTATGGTATATTCGTTATTTAATGCTATAATTATTTTAATTTCAAAAGCAATGCTTCTACTAAACTTACGTTGAATAATATTATTTATATGTAAATTGCAAATAGTAACAAGTTATTATTTGTTCTATTATACTCAGATCAAAATAAATATAAAATGAGAAGGGAGGAGATTTAGGAGAGGAGAAGGTACTTAAATAAATGATGAGTAATTCGGGAGGATAATGAGATCTCATTAGGAGAAACTTCAATCATTTTTGTAACTGGAAGGTATTGTTATAGCTACTCGTTAAATTATTTAATACTTTGTGATTTGGAACTAGTTTTATAGAGACATTTTCTGAGTTTTGGAGAACCAGAAAACATTTACAATTTGGTTTCAAATAAAACTTAAAACTGGAAAATATTTCGTTTAATTTTCTGTTCGGTTGAAACTCAAAATTAATTCTTTTCAAATGAAAGTAAAAATTACATTAATATCATAAATAATTGTATTTTGAAATTTCTGGCCAATTAGATATACACTATTAAATTACGACGGACACAACATTTAAAAAATTCATTATCTACATTATAACTTTTCTTTCTAATATACAAAATGTAATTTAGCAAAATTATTGTAAAGTTAAACTCAAGGCGAATGATGTTGAACAAGCATCAGCAGATATAAATTCATGTCATAAGCACTGTCTTAGAATTATCCACGTCAATCCCATTGCAATTCCAGAGCGAAGTTAAATTCAATTACCCGCAGGCCTAATGCAAACTGTAAATTGTTTCTTAAGCATCATCTTAGTAATTATTAGTATTAAACATTGGACGATGGGGCTTCCGTCTATTAGTAGCACATCTATGGCAATTTGAATTTCGTGAAAGTAATTTTCTTGAGTGCGTTTTTGATAAGAAATTTTGGTTAAAGTTATTTGAGCGTTGGGTATTTTTTTGTGATTATTGTGATGCAGGGATTTATTCAATACCTCAGAAACATTGAAATAAAGTTGTTTTTTTTTTTAAAATAGGTAGAAGTATCTAATATTGTAATAAAAACCAATATTGTCCGCCTTATATTTCTTCTTGTTTTAATTTTGTGTTTTAGTAAACGTGTTGAAGACTGTTTCCCAAATTCCTGTACTATGCAATAAAGTCGAATTTCTTTTCACCCAACTAAAGATCAATTGTAAAAGAGTTTAATTACGAAATTGTACTTTTTTCTACTTTTAGGATCCGTTATTTGGTTGGCTACTAGAAAAATAAACTCGAACCTCCATTACTCTTTGCTTTCCTTAAAGGGACATTGCTAGCTTGATAATCTAAAAAGTTTCGTTTACGCTATTTTGTTAGCAAGTTTAATGGAATAAAATGTGGCAACGATAGACTTTGAAGGTATTGGGAATCAATTTTGAGACATTTACGGCTTTTGATGGTAATTTTAATTCTAAATTAGGCCTTGTGTTAATACCCGGGTGTCCACCGTGTTATACTTGCATGAAAAAAAATTAACATTGCATATTAAACTTCCGAACCTTCGTTATTTAGCTCAAAAGCAAGCAAATCATGAATTTGAAGTTATTTTTTATCTTTTATTTACTTTTTTAACCCGGTTAATCCAGGTACCCACAACACACAACTTACTTACGCATTCAATAAGAATGTATATTTAAAAAAAAAATTTAATAATACTTTTTCTTTTATTGAAATATTAAAAATTTAAGTAAATTTTAGTAAATGGGTACATGGGTACCTTGGTACCCCGGGTGCTAAACCGTGTCGGTAAAGTGGGGTATTAACCCAAGGGTGAATCACACTCTCTAAGTTATCTTACAAATAATGTATTTTAAGATTAGATTATAATGAAACTCGTTACTAGTTTGAGAAATTAACTACCTTAATTATCTCCCTAAATATTATATTCACTCTTCCATTTTTGTCTGAATTGGGCCCAAAGAATTTATTAAATTTTTATATTAACATAATTAATTTATCAAACATCCAAACAAAATATTAATGCAATCGCTTGATTCAGTTTTGCTAACAAACGGAAGGCAAAGTCTGTCGGAATAAATAATTTTTTAAGTTACAAGAAACTCTTGTCAATTTATGGCAAAATTTCTACCTTGAGTAGCTTAGTATCTTTCCAACGTTTTGTAAATCCCTCTAATTTATACTACAGATACGAAACGAAACAAGTAATTTTGCTTTCAGCTGTATAGCTGAGATGAGGTCACAGAAAATTGAATTACCTTTTGTCATAAACTTTAACGAGCCTTTCTTTAGAAAATTTATTCGATGTCATAACATAAGAACGTGTTTTAAAATGTAGAACTTAGTGCTAATGAAATTCACTGGACTATATTTTGTTCCTTATTTGCTCAACAAATTTTGTTACTTTTTAATCCTTCGTTTTAATTGTGTTAATTTAAAATCAATAACTTAAATCAAACAGCTTGAACAAACCTAATTATGCTAAAGCTATTGTAGTGTTATTATTTCGCTCTGAAAAATTAATAATAATAAGTAACAGAAAATGTTCAATATTAAATACAAGTCAAAAATTAAAGTTTTTATTATTTAACATTCTCTTTACCAAAATACAAATTATGAATACAAAAACAAGTTGTACTTCAATTCTTTAACCTTTCCATCGGCGCAAATGCAGTAGATTGTTTATACTCAAGAAATCCACAGAAGCAATTCTAATTTTAAATTTTGAAATTGTTGGTTTAACTGCGACTTCCTATAATTTAATTGGGATAATAGTTACTAAATTACGTTTCGTTATTAACCTGCAAATATACGAGGTGTCGGGATATATTGAGTTTACTTTATGTAAAGCATCAGTTTTGTTCTCGTATGTAAATTTATCATATTCCAGATGTAGCATTCCTAAGTTCCCGTACGTCTCGGATATAGCAGAGATTCGAGACAGTTTCACTAAAATATCGATTCCATCAGCAAAGGAAATGACACCTCCTGTTTTATCGGATACACCACATTTAAAAAATTAATTGTATATATACGACTCATTAATTATTGTCATCCCAATAATCCCGGAGATGTCAGATATTCAAGTTGAGTTAAACTTAAAATGATTGTGGGAATCGACAATTCTTATACCATTTAATTTGACTATATACATATATGGTAAAATACATCATCAAAGCAAAATTATCCTGAAAATGAATTTCGAGTCAGTCAAAGCACAAATTGCACGAAGGCTTTTACATTCTATTCGTGCTAGATTTACTTAGATATTATTGAAACTAAAATTTATTATCAAATTAATTTTATGCCCATATAATCTCATCAGTATTTTTTAAGGGTATGCTAAGTAACATCTTATATCGATAAGATTCACAAAAATCACGCTTTTACAGTTCAATAACTTCTGTCTCTGAAATTATGCGCCTTTATAAGAATTGCAAGAAGTAATTTCGACAACGCCAATTTTTTCTATGTGGGTGAATGATTTCTGCTAGAATGGTAAATGAAGTGTGACGTTTGAAAAGAGCTTCTCCGAAAGCGCGATTACTTCTTCAGTACATATGAGACAAAAAACTGGTACTTTACAAGAATATTTCTCTTTCAATTTCGTTCAATGTACACGCTCGGACGAGCAGGTGTGCACGCTTCATTTTGTTAATGAATAATTCCTTTTTTCCGCAAACATGAAAATAACTATATAAAAATTTTTTCGGAATTAAAATTAAGCTTTGAATAACAATCTTCACAAGATTAATTAACATTTGAGTGAACATGAAAAGCAATATTTTTTAAGGTCATTTATTGTTTAGTCGATTGGCAGACATATAGCATCATGAACTTTTATATTTTGCTTTTTCTCCCACAAATGAAACCGTCATGGGCTAAGCATTAAAAATATTACCTGAGGCAACGAAATCTGATATAAAAGAAAATTGGTTATGAGACACAATTTTCAAGAGATACAGCTCTAATGATTTATGTGCTTTAGAATTATGAGCGTATTTTCTTCCAACCTTAATTTCAGTGCCGGATTTACCTAAGACCGGGCCCCAAGCAACCTCAGGTTTTCGGGGCCCTCATTCTAAAATTAACCCCCCCCCCCAATATTTTAAAATAATAAATAACCAGTTAATTTTGCAAAATCAATATATTATACAGTTTACTTATAATTTACGAACTAAATTACAACTTTTTCCTACTTTTCGCAGTCGCAAATTGATGAATGACATCATCAAAGTCATCGATATTGTTTACATGGATTTTTTCATTTTGCATTTTTTATTTATTTTTTTTTAATTTCCGAATGTATTTTCAAAATTTTTCAATTTTTGGGGCCCCTGTCCAAGCGGGGCCCCAAGCAATTGCTTCCTTTGCTTCCTGGTAAATCCACTACTGCTTAATTTATGATTTTATTGAGGTTTATGAATAGAACTGCAAAAGGGAACATATGCCCATAAATTTATGAACACTAGCTGTGAGCATCGGTTCATGAAAACGTTGTGTAATACACTTTCTATATTACAATAAAAAGCGTTTCTTATTGTAATAAAAACTAAAAAAATATAATAACCCTTCTGCCATATGGAAAAGTTAATTATAATCAGCCAGTATTTTAAATTCACCATTTAATGCAACATTATAGGTCATAATTTGGTCGGCCATATGAAACTTTAGTTCGAATGTAATTGTCAGCAAAGGATAATGCACAAACAATTGCATTACAAATTAAATTTATCATATATGTTTAGTGCTTATATATCTGTATTTGATAATCAGACAATTATTCATGCATTGTATAATTTTATATAGATTTAATGACTACACAATGCTTTTGAAATGCTCATTTCTACATATTTGCTAATTGTTTAGTTGTTTAAATATTTGCAGCACAAATTATACGCGTAGGTATGTGCAAGTGTGCAGTCAACATGTTTGCAACATTTAAACTCAATTTTAAATAATAAAACATGCTCTGTTCATTTTCAGTTTTGTTGATACTATTTTGGAATTTGTTTATTTACTTATATTGTGGAAGTAATATGTAGAAGATGGATATTGATGTTTCCCTTTGTTTTACTGCTAGTTCAGTTAAAATAAAATCTTAAGGATTGTTACAACATTGATTTACAATTCTTATTGTTTTAGTAATGTTTTTAAAAACATCTCTATCTACTTTAAATAGTAATATAACCGACTTTTGTAGTAAACTTTTACATAACATTCAATGGTCTAGGTCAAATTTGCAATAAGCTTGGACATGACTAAATTAAAATTTTGTACTTTAAAAATCTAATCTGCGCCTTTTTACACTTTTTTTCATTGGTGCCGTTATCATTTAAATTCATAAGTCTGTTAAAGTTGAATACTCGATGAATACATTTTAATACCCTCAGGTCCTTGATTGTTAACTATTCATTCGTTTACATAATATTCAAATCCAGCACGAGGTGTAAGAGATATGCGAACTAAATATATCAGCATATTGCTGAGGGGAGTAACGCAAGATAAACATCACTGGCATAAATCGACTTATAATAAAGCACCAGCGATATTAGCAATTGGTAAATTAACAAAGCAGAAGTAGATCCTTTTTCACATACCTCCCGGAGATGTTAATTAATTACGTACTTGCCTCTGGAATGGAAATTGTAAAGTTACATTGACATTTAATTTAAATTCTCACCGTGTTTATCCAATGATTTTATCTTGTTTGTATTATATTTATATTTGAGTCCACATTATGGTGTACAATCTATTTCAGAATAAGTTATACTGTTGGGCGGCTTTGTCACCACCGCGCCAGGGATAAAAGATCTAATTCAAAATTCTCGGAAATGGTTGCTGACATTATCCAACCAGGAAGGTTGTGCACACATTTGCTAGGACTCACGAGCCTCATTCACGAGCTTAATTATTTACGTCCTCGAGGAATTGAACATAAACGTATTATGAAAACTTTGGCAGGCATAAGTATTATGAAGGACCTTTTAATATTTTTTATGAATCGAAAAACCATATAAAGTATTTATTAATATGACAACAGCTTTAGGGCTTCAGAACAGATGATGTTTACAAATCGGAAGGAGCTCATGTGTTTACGACCCGAAATACCTCTTCCCGCTCAAATTCAATTCAGACTTTGTATGTAAATCCCTTTAATCCTTGAGCTGTCATTAAAAATGTATAATGCTTCATGATTATGTTTTATCCAATATCCAATCTATGAAGCTAGAGTTTTCTTTTTAATTCCGACTTGACTGTCGTCAGAGCCTGATATTTAATACTCGTACGCAAACATATGTTTAAAATAGAATATATCCCTTATAAGTATGTTAAAGAAAAACATTATGCTATTTGAAAACTCTTAAGTTATCACAAAAAGATTCTAGCCTAGTTTTTTCCACAAATAATATTATAGTATAGTAATTTTTCTTTAGTTTTTCTATTTCGATACTGCAATTTAACTAACTAAAAATAATTGTGCATATATAAAATTTTAAGATAAAAGCCATTTATTTTCATAAAAACAAAAATAGTTTCGTGCAATGTAATTCTTTCGCAGGCATATAATATTTTTTCCTTTAGGAAAAATCCTTTTACGCTTGGAGGTAACCTCGAAAAGCCAAAACTTTTCTGTAACTTTTTGTAATTGGTACGAAGTTACTTTAACGAGCTCATCTCGCTATGTTTGCACAGTATCTCTTCAAATTGAAAATTTTATTTTACGATTGAGAAAATCCAAATGCACGCGGCTAATGCAGAAAAGTCGGAAAAAGGAGAGAAAAGTGTTTGAAGATTTATTTCCTTTGGTAATGTTTTCTGAATGCTGGCTACGAACTACTGAAAACACTTTCCGTGAGCGGAACTATGAACTTTTGCTATGCATTCATTTCTTATTCAGTTTTAGAGAAGCCATTCTTCATTAATATAATATGAAGCGTTTATTCAGCTTTAAAACATATCAATACTATATATTAATCGATTTAATCGCATCTTTTATTAAAAACTATACGAGAAGAAAATCACGAACATAATTTTCACACCAGTTAAAGTTCGATTTGCATTTATTAAAGGTCCTTTTAAAGTACTTTTTTCTGTTTTTCTGCTTTTTCATCCAAACTTTAATTCCGTGCGAACTGATCCTGGACCAATAAGCTTGTTACTTCTACCCAATTTCGTGACAATATTGAGTAAATAAATAATGGGATGTTAGTTGAAACACTTCTATCGGTGGGAATTAAGGAGCGTAAACGAATTGTTTTCGGTTCGTTAAGGTCACTGAATTTTAGTTATATGACCAACACCCTCTGAAATTGATTGAGTGTTTAAAAAAAAAAGGGGAAAAAAGGGGCAAATTACCTCAACTAAGTAGATTGGTTTGCCACAAACTTATTTGTTAGAATTTGAAAGATAAGAGAAGGATTGCTGTACTTGTTCAGCGTTGTTGTTTCAAGGTCAAAAGAATTTGGAAACCAGCAAAGTTTTCCATTTGGAGGTAATACGACAAGCTAGTGTATGTATAGTTGTATAATTTATTTTTGAAGATAGTATACGACTAAATTTTGTAATTTCATTATTTTTAAAGCTATCATGCGTTCTAAATGTAAAAGATAAGATGAAAATTACGTATTGTAGTATCATATAATGTATCAAAATACCACAATCTTACTTAACAACTAGTTTTAAGGGTTTAATATCCTAATTATTTATCCCTTTTTTGGCTTTCATCTCTTTATGTTCAGTATTGATTTATCAGTGTCTTTCACAAGGGAATTTTCGTCGTTTTTTCAAGCCATATAATATGATTACAAGGAGTGAATTTTCAAGAATACTGTATTCCGATAAAACTAAAGATTTTGAGTTGTCATACACATGAATGATATGTGTATCTTTTTGATATAGATTATCTTTCTATTTTTTCTAATTTCAGGTGAGTATATTTCATAGCATCCTTCTTCTCCGTTTTATCATGTCTTGTTCCCTTTGATATGACCTTAATCTAAATTTCTAGGAGTTAATCTGATTTATTTTTTCATTGTTGTGGCATCCGCAAGGATGATTAAGCCTGTAGCAATGTGTAATAGAAGTCAACCCGTAGAATCGATATTCCATTACGTTGCTCGAGGCATACAACTTATCATTGATTGTAATCAAATTACAGCGAAATAAAACGAACGAATCTCTACACAATTTCCCTTGCAGCATTTGATCAAAGCATTTACAAAAATGTTCTTTCAAATTTATTTGAATTCTTTGGATTTTAAAGTACGAATCGATCGCCAACGTTTGAGTTATGAAAGTTTCGTTCTGTTAGTGCATGTCGTAATTTTTAGGAACAACATAATCTGTATTTTTTTAAATAAAAGACATTTTCGTTGTAAAATCTATATCTAGAAAAAGTTCGAAGTTCGTTTCTAATTACTTTAGCGTTACTTTACACCAATCGTTGGGACATTCCCATTTTGATTTAATAAAATTTAGTTTATAAAATTCACTGAAGGATTCATAAATTTTTGCCTTTGGTTAATAATATAAGATAAGCCGTTGATAAAAAAATTTATAATTATGATGATAAAAATGATTATTTCAATTTATTTAAGGACTTTTTTAAAATAACGCTCCAAAGAAAAACTTTCAGTTCTAATGCAAAAATTAATACTAATGGTTTCATATCTGACCAATTTATTAAATACCAAAGAAGTTCAGTCATTTCTAATAAAATTATAGATTTTATTGTGGATGAATGCGTAGAGTAGGTTCTCTGGTAATTTGAAATTATTACAGGATTTTATTGGGAATGAAAACTTTGCAATTGAATAAGGTTTTTATGAAATAATTGCAAAATTAAGTAAATAAGTTATTTCAATTTCAATTTCTTTTGATTTCTACGTATAATAGAAAATCACTCGGAATTCTTCCAAATGTTGATGAATTGTAAATAAATCAGTTCAGGAACCGTCAGCTTTTGTTTTTATCGTGTTTTCGACCTATTTAATGAATAAATTACATAGCATGGCCTGTCGGCAATAAAGCGATTGCCAGAGCAAAAGCCAGTGATATCGCGTAGAAACCACTACACAACTATATATAACCTCCAAGTCGGAGCGGTGAGCCTTTGTCGAGTATTAAAATTTATTTGCTGATGCTCTGAATGGTTAACCCCAATCACGTGCAGGTAATAACTTTTCCACAGCACCAACAGCTGTCGATTAGCAGAATTTAATAAATTTCATCGTCAGGAGTAATAGAACATCAATAGACTATAAAATTACTTGACAAATTATTGAGGATGATGGCACGTTTGGTACGGACACAAAATACTTCCGATATTATCATTTTTATAGTGAGAGCTATTCGATGAGTAATTAAAATTCTATGATTAGTCAGTAGCTTCAATAACTGTGTTATTGGATAAATTGACTTTGTCATTATTTAACAAATTACTACTTTATATTATATTAAGGTGAAATTCAATCGCAAATTCCGATATTTTGTTGGTTCACTAATATACAACCACGAAGTTTATTTGCACATAATTACACATTTTTAGTATTTGCACAAATTGAAAAAGACCGCAGACGATTTAAATGTATGTATTTTCATTTCGAAATTAGTAAACATAATTATTCACAAAAAATTCATTTAAAGTGAATGAATTTAAGTATTTTCTAACATAAATAAGTAGACTATAAATGTTCAATCTATAGGCTTACTTCGACTACATATAGTATAATAGTATAACTGATGATAAAACATACTATTATAACTGTTAAGAAAAAAAGTTTCGTTAACTTGTGACCAAAGGTTTTAAATAAACTAAAGAAGAAATTAAAATTAATGCACTAGTTTGAAAAAAAGGAGAACTCTCTCTTCCACGGAAATACAGTCGTTTGTGTTTGTAGGTAATTTTAAAATACCTCTGGTTGTTTCATATTTTACGATCCACAACCTATATTAATATCCCTTCTTAGTTTCTAAATTTAACAAAGCTCTCATGTTTCAAAGATAAAATAATTGTGCATTTCAGAAATGTAGTCTAACAATTTGAAAACTGATCCAGAATTCTGATTTAATTTAGGAATTAGAAGCGCTATACTGCTGTTTATTGATGAAATGGTTGTTCAATTACAATGGCATTTTTGGACTATAGGAAGTTTTAGTTTAATTATATTTAGGCATTTAAGACACTAACAAGATTTTAATTCGAATATAATACTTTTTTTCGTTTTCTTGGTTTTTGTAGGATTCTTTAAAGTTTGAACCATTTCTGAATTCTAAAAGATGCTTTATGCAGATTTTCTACAATAAAAAGAAAAAGCTATGTTTAATCTCCTTTTTGGTGGAAATAAAAATACAACAAGGGAGTACATAATTTTTTCCCAAAACATTATAATTGAAGTTATTATTATCTCATATGAAGCGAGCCCCAAAAAAGGAAGCAAACGTAAATGAAAAATGTGAAAAAAGTGAAACACGCAAAAACACATATTTCACTCAAGAGTGAAAACACCATGGGTGCAGGTTTCCTGCAAGATATACGTATATTTTGGGTTCGCTAATGTCATGGCCCATTAACTCGAGTGTGATTTTTTATTGCACATTATATTATTCTTATCAGTTGTTACGTTACCCGCTATGAGCCTAGATTTCCGGTAGACAGAAACTGTGGTAGGTATACATAAAAATTAGAGATTTATTTCCTCGGTGTTTTCTAAGTGATCCGTCCTTGAGATAAATCCCACAGTACATATCACAGCCTCTCTTCAAATGAGTCGGTAGAAAAGGTAGGATTTATTTGTTTTTGTAGGTACCTCTAAATGTGCTGAGCACTTAAATTATTATCTAAAGCATTTAGAGGAATCATCATATTTTTCTACATTCACGGAGTGAAGGATTAATGACAGTGAGTAAATGTGATCTTTCTATCTAGTTGGTTATATATGCATAGTTCAGTAGCTCATGTGGAGTTTTGAAAATCGTCTAGCAATATCCCATTATTGGCTGCAGGATGGCACCATAACTGGAACAGTCGAGCGCTTGCATTTCCACAGAAATTCAATTTCAAAATTTTGAAAATAACATTTTTCGCCGGGATTTTCTCGATATTTCCACAATGCTTTGTCGAATGTTGTGGAAAACTTTGAAATTGAATAATAATAATAATAAACAAATAACACGTTTAAAACAAAATGTTCGAAGATAATTGGTAAATCGATAATTCTTTAATTTTAAGAACTGTTAAAGAATTTTTTAGAATAAAAATATGGAAATATATTTAATATAAGGTTTTTAATATGCATGAATTTTCGACTGGGATTTTTTGGAAAGGGTATGACTTAACTCCTCAACTACGGGCAACGTGGAATCCGTGTTCTAAATATTTTGTAACATTTTGTGGATGACGCTGTATCGATCATGATTTTTATAAGTGAAAATATGGCAAACGGTTTTTAGAATAAATTGAGCCCGCTATTTTATATCGACAAATCAAAAATTCGCCTGCGGTTGGAGGATTAATCAATTCAGTGTTTTTAATTAGTTACTGATTACCCGCTAATTTGAGTTTCATTATGACTAAACATTGTGGGAATATGCAAAAATCGCAACGGAAAAATTTCATTTTTCGAAAATTATTATTGACAATAAATTACACAAATTCAATTTTTAATTTTTTCTGTAAAGAATTGACAAATCATTTCTATATGGAATTTTTCCATAGATTAATAATTTGCAAAAGGAAAATCCTTCACTACGTTACGTTTTGGAGAAAAATGGAGGTAAAAAATACAGCAAACCGTATTTTGGGCATTTCTTGAAAAACGTGATGGAGCAGTTTCACTTATGAATTCGTAACCTAGAGAAATGATTTGCAAAATCTTTGGACAAATATTTGCTGTTAACCAGTGTTATGGACAAACACATATTAACGACACATGGATAACTGTCATAATTAAATAAATACCTATGAACCCATAATTTAATAAATATCTATGTCTGCCCCAATAAATGATACTCAATATTTGTTAATTGATGATAGTCAATCATTGGCCTGTTATACATCGGAATGATTTTCTTTGTTATCGCATTTGTATTTGAATTTTCATTAGTTTTACTGGGAAATTTTAAAAGACCACCCAATGTAACAATTACTAGAGGTAAATTAAATTATATTCAAATATATTTTTACATGATAAAAATATCTCTTTTTAGGGAGATTTTCAATTATTGAAGAGTCGAGAAATATTGTTCATTTATACGGATTTTATTTGAAGCACAATATTCAATTAAAAAGTTTTTAGCTCATATTCGGTTTGCAGCCGATTTCGGATAGATTTTTAATTGAATTCATATCTGATTGAGGACGTTTCGTCTCTTGTTTCATGCACTAATTAATCAAAACAAAAAATGTGATGAATTGCGTTTGAGATTTACTCAAGTATTTTGATGAAACTTTGTGGGAATTATCTTTTAAGGTCATAAGTGTAGGCGAAAGAGTATTCCCGGTTATTTGAATTTTGTGAAATATTTAATATTTCGAAAAGTGTCAAAGTTTTGATGAAAATTAAAAACTTTCGTTTTTTTATGTATTCTTTTTACACATGACAAATGTGTGCTTGCCGTCCATTAGTCAAATAAGTTATTTACCATTAATTCATTTATTTAAAGGATATTCTTAATTTTCTTATAACTAACCTCAAATAACCAACTGGAAAAGATTTTGAGATATCTTCTTAAAGTAATCGATGCCCATGCATAAGTAAATATGAAAGTATTCCGACACTGTGCATTATGTCAAGAAAGAAAAGAAGCGTGAACCCAACTAATCATTTCGACAATCTTCGCTTGAAATGGCTATTTCTGTTGAAATCGCTTTCTTCTCTTCGTTTTACCAGGAAATTTCTTTTCACTTCTTCTTGGCAGGTACACGCTCGCGTGTATATAAATATAAATAATTCCAGAGGCAAGAAATTATTCAAGTCAACTCATGCTCTGTTTATATCACACTCTTTCTTCGAGGAAGTATTCCAATTAATAAGACTCGAAAGAGCTTAGCGTAGCGGGCAGAAGGGTACGGAAACATTGAATGGACTTCTGGTTCACAGAAAATGAAAGATATGAGACCAGCTAAAGTTTTAAAGGGTTCTTTTTTTTATAGCTATACATCTGTTAACATACGTTGATAGTTATAGCAAAAACAGTAATACACATCGTTTACCACACATTTGCTGTTTTCGAGATAAATAAAAACATAAAACAATGGAAGATAAAATCTGTATGTTGAAATGTTTTCCGTGCATAAATCCCTATCAGCTTCAAATAAATCACCTGTCTACCTGATTTAAATAGGTAACATCACAAAATCATGTTTGGCTAACTCCATATAGTCAGAGGTACTAATTAATATTCCCTTTACGGATATAATTCAGCAAAATTGTGAATTAAATATCAAACATTCGCGCCATGCTGCCCAACAAATAGAATAGGGGTCGTAATAGCGACTAATTGCATATTTTATTCAGAGTCATAAATTCAATACGATTTTAAAAATATGATAACCGCTGTCGCAAATTCATGTATATATATCCACGCGATATTGGAAAATGAATGAATAATAAATTAAATGATATACATTTTACTCACTAAGAGAAGAAGAACAATTTGAAAACTAGTCAACAATCAGTTTATTCGCCAATCTTTTGTAAGGAAACAATCATGACCATATTACAAAAAACAAAATGATCATTTATTGGTTCCAATTGTTTTGCACTTTTGTATGCAAAATACATACCTTGCTTGATTCAATTGAATGTGAATGCTGAATATCATATATTTTCAAATAAAGTATTAAACCGTGCCCGATTAAGTCTAAAATCAACCGAAATATTGATTTAATATTTGTTCAAATAGTTAACATAGATTTATTTACTAATGAACTTTGAAACAAAACATGAATATACAGGGTGATCGGATTCTACACAAGAAGCGCTATACCAATTGAGTCCTGAGCAAATTTTTGTTTTCATCCCTCCTCTCATCTAATGCTCTGGTTAATTATTCAAATTTAGTGCTCCATATACTTTCCTTTACAATAATGATAAAGTTAAGACTCACATTCATGTCTTTCATATTGCAGTGATCTGATTTCCTTTATTCATATTAAATAACCGTCTTATTCGTTTCTTTAAAGTTTTGTCATCTAATAATTCTTTTCAAAAGCTACAAATTATGCTAAAAGTTTTGAAGCCTTGTTGTTGATGGCTAAGCAAACTAAGTTTTATATTTTCTCGAGGTTTCCTGAATTTTATATCAATTTGTTGAAAAGAGAATAACTGACAAGTAAACCTCATAAAATTAAATCGTTCTTTTAGATTTAAGAATTTCCAATTCAGGCGGGATTATTTTCATGTTTCAAGAAGAATATAAAAAATGTTAGCATCTTGAAAAGGCATTGATAGAACTTAGAAATTATTATTTTGACTAGGCAGGTTAATTTTTATTATATGAAATGATCTTGAGTTGCATTTCGAGTTTGGAACAGGAGAAAACAATTTAAAATCCCGTACGACTTAATCGAACTGCACTGGCTTCTTACACAAAGAAATTCAGTTTTTCTGCTGAACCACTCACTCAGAGTACATTTGAAATTACATGACTAGGTATTCGGTAAAAACCATAAGTTTATTTCCTAAGTAAGGTAGTGATTAAAATCGAAAAATTCCTTGATCAAACAGAATATCGTACACATAGGACTAAACAAGAACTTTCAACAAAGATTAACGAAACATTAGGAAAGAAAGAAATTCTCTTAAATAAGTTATTAAGAAAATCACTCTTTTTAAAATATTAGCATACTTTTAACATACAAAATTGGTAAATTGATCGATGTGTCTGTGACAAAAACTGTGCAATTAATATCAATAATTCTTATTAAAAATACTTCCGTACTTGTACAATTTTGCACATTTTTATTTTCATAGATATCTACTTGATTTTGAATATTAAATAAATTTCCATTAATGATTTTATTCAAAACGATGTGGATAAGTGAAATAGTTTAATGAATTTCCCGTGTTTATCAATGTAATTGGTTTAATATTATAATTCAGTAACTAAACAATGAACAAGTTTTTTAATTACTGCACCTATATATCTTTTTGATGATATTACACATTACATGCCAAGAAGGATTCATAATTTTATATTCCAACAATTATATAAATCGTAGAATGTATGGAAAAATCCATATGACATATGTATATAGGATTTGATGGAGAATACAATACACACCCTGGATTTTATTTTATCGATAAAGAGAAATTCCTGTCGCTATGTCATTGAAGTGTTACAAAACGTAGCATACATTTCAAAGCTTAATTATTTTTTAGTTAACACGTTGTTCGTTTAAATTATTGACTTCTCTGGTAAGATAAAATTATAAAAACTTTGCTAGTATAGTTTTTAATCCATTCGTGATAAATCGATAGGTAGTTTGTATTCATTGAATTCGTATTTTCAGGTCCTCAGACATAAAGGTAATGAAACATTTAAGATAGAAGTCATCCTTCATTCTCTTAGTATACGTGCAGTCACGTACCATGACCGTGCTTTTACATTATTACTCAGAGTTTCAAGAGACTAAAATGATCACGTACAAGGTTTAAAGCATAAATGTACTGTATTGAACACGACTCAACTTGGCAGTAACGGTCTTTTTTCATTGTAGAATTTACAATGCAAAAGAATCTATAAAATTCAATATCCTGAAATTGATTGAGAGTTTTGATTTTCTAGGAAAAATGGTACTTGAAGTTGGTGCGTATACGGTTTTAAGGTGTGAACTGATTTTGATTAAGTAATAACAATTTAAAGAATTTTGATAGACGTTAGACAAGTTATACAATCTTACACCAAAGACGAAAATTCCAACTTAAACTTATGAATTCCTAAAACGAGAATTGAATATGATTAAAATCAAAGTATAAAGTCGTGACTGGAAAGCAATATGTATGCAGGCGGACATAGTCCTGATGTAAGTAAATCAGTATTCTATTAACTATGGGAACAAATTTATATTAGGAGTAACAAATCTTCAACTGCCTTGATTATATTTTCCCTAAACAAGAACATTCATAGTCCATTTATTAACTAAAATAAGTGCGTGTGTCACATATATTTCTAACTCTTCCATCCAAAAATCCACTTAACTCTCCCATCTTGGTAAGCAATAATTCATCTTCATACATGCATACGTCGACCATATCAAATGAACAGCATAAATGACTTCTTGAATTGCTTTTCTCTCGAAAACTCCTCCTGATCGATGTTAACTCCTTTTTCTGTGTAACTTAAGAAAAATTGTGTTAGGGGAAACGGCTCTTTTACTTTATGTGATTTCAGCGTTATATAAATCATGGGAATCAGGGTGGCAATAGTCCGTATAAGTTATTCCCCAAGATAAGGAAACTTCTTGAAAGGGACTTTGTGTAAGAAATTACTTAGACATGTCGCACAATTTCATCCTATAAGGACTCAGAAGAATTATTAGTTAGATAGTGAAAACCTAGGCTATTGATGGATTGAGGAGCTGCAGATATTTTCTCACAACAGCAATTAATTCTTTTATTTACATGCACCTTTATTTACATATACAGAATTTTATCAATTAAATGCAACAAGAATCTATGGTCAAAAAATAGTTTTCTGTATATTATACATATAAACAGTGTTAAAAAATATCATCAAATGTTGCTCACATACTTTGCGACCTTTGATAAGAAGACAAAGTTGATAACTTTCCTACTATGCATAATACTTGAAAGGATCTAAGTGTTATAAAGTTTACGTTTGAACAATTTACTTCAAAATAATAGCACTGATAATTTTTGCTCGCTACTTTTAATAGAGGAGAGTTACTTTTATGTAATTTACTTGAATTTAGTATTAAAGCAAAATACATATTTAGAATTCTACTAGAAACAGTGCTTTTACTCCTTTATGTTTAATTTTTCATTAATGATTTGAAATTTAAGGAGTTCTTTGATATCGAACCTTACTTTCAGGAGTGTTTACAATTGTATAATATACAACTGTAATGCAAAGTACTATAGTACTATATATTTTCTTTATATATTTTTGGTTGGATGGGAAAATTAAGTTTCAATTTCACAATGTCCCTAGAATATAAGAGTATAGTTCAAAATTTATTATAATGCTTTAATTTAGATTGTTCAGTATAATTTTGCAAGTTTCCATTAATTCATGTCAATGTACTAATTGTGTCAAGGATCCAATAATACTTTTCTTTGAAACGTTCCATTAAACTTAAAACTCTCTGCAAATTCATATAATAGCGCTCTCAGGCATATCTAAATATTCGAAAGTGACTTTCATGTTAAAATCTTTTCCAAAAACCATACGAGTAAAAGATGGAAGGACTTAATGCTATGAAAAACTTTTCGCTCGTTCACCGTCAAGTTTATTTACTTTTCCCAGTACAATGGTTTTGTCAGCTTAGTGGAAATTCTATTTGAATTATCGTTGCTATGGTAAGTAAAAGTGTTTGCTTCAGTAAATGCTACACTTCCTGCATATAATGAAGTATATATCTACTGCTGTCTACATATTATTTTTAAGTAAATGTTATCACAAATCGGTTAGATCTTTTAAGCGCTTTAAAATGCATATAAAGCAATTCAGAATTGAATCTTAAAAGGAATCCTCCATTTTTGCGAAAATATTGTGAATTTTATTTTTCAATCCTATTCTACAGTTTAATCTCACATTTGTGTACAATGTTTTCTTTTATATTATAAAAGGTTTTGGTAATTAAACACATTTAGTAATTCAAACATTAATGTTTTTTCGCGAATATTTTAGGTTTCATCATATATCAGGTAGCCACTTCATTAAAAGGAAAACTTAACCTTTTAACCCTAATTCAAATGCGGTTCCGGATGATGAATAGCTTCATCTTAAATAAATTATTATTTTCTATTCCCTTCCGAACACTTCTCGGTAAATAATTTACTACTTAGTTTGGAATGCCTAAGTACTTCAGAGACTGCTTACCACTAACATTTCTTAGACTAAGACAAATTATTTAAAGTATTACGACAAATGGAAACTGTTGGGCTTAGGCTACATCACACGACCGCATTATCCTTCGTCAAATTAAAGAACCAGGAAAACCAGGTAACATACATCATTAGGCTCACTGAAATACTTCTATTGAAATCCCAGATACAAATTTTGCCGAGCTTAAGTTGAAAATTTAGCAGCTCAATCCTTTTCTTTTCGATAAATTACTCATAATTTAATAATAATTATACAAATTGAAATGATTTCTAAAGCTTACTACTAATTCCATGAAAAATACAATTTTAAATGTTCCAAACATACGTAAATAATAATAATAATAATACTACAGAAATCCTCTACGTTATTTGAAATTCATTTTAATAAAAATCTTAAATCATCATCGAATTTCCCAACGGAAAACTTATGAAACTTTAAAAGTTATTTATAGAGGCAAATCAGCTCCAAGTGAAGTTTATTTGATAGAGTAGTTTCTTTTAATTTGCAAAATGGAATTGTATTGAGCACATAAAGAGCTATGCAAATGTTTTTTGTGCACAATCATAGTTGAACTTTAATTAATTCAAGTCTTTCAAATTTTTCCAGGAATGGTCATTTGCTCGATTGAACGTTTGAAGCAACTGAGGCTGACTGCTGAAAGGTTTTAATTCTGTAAGTTTTAAAAGGCGAAGTCAAAGCCTGCATAAAGCACTAAACATATAAAATATATCTCCTATAAATTGTATAACTTTTAAAATTCGATGTTGCTTCTCTACAAGTAATTGATTTTCGCAACAGAACCGTTTTTAGAATAAAATGACAACAAAAAATATTTGATTTTCCATTGTTTTGTGAATCATCATTGCCTTATTCACGCAAGAGTATTTGTCCTTTTTATGGTATTTAAATTAAAAATTTAAAATTCAATCTTATTCGTTTTTGAACATTATATAATTCGTTTAGATTTACTTGTTTAACTTTTTAAATGATGAAGAATTTTGAATATTATAAGATTTTTCACAGAAAAATCTCCTTCTAAAAATATTTGAAATTCATACATTGCTGTTGTTATTTTGCATTTACATCACAGGCAATATTTACTCAAATCACACAGTGTATTCCGTAGAATTTAATTAGTTATGTAAAAAAATTTCTTTTCGACAATTTTACCTTAAAGTTCTTGTAAAGTTAATTATTTGCGTACACTTTTCCGATTCTAACGAAATATTAATAGGTTTCTAGAAAATTTTGTTATTTTTGCCAAATATGATCATCAGTCAGATACACATTAAGAAGAATTTTTTTATAAATTATACACAAACTGGAGAATAATATCAAAGAACAAATAGTTAAGGTAGTATTAGAGATTTACATTGATTTGAAATTGCTGTGAAAATCCCCTTCCTACAATTAAAACCAGATTTAATATTAAATGATATAATATCTAAGCAATTTTAGTTGATTTAGAAGATTGTTGTAACTAACTTTAGGTCAGTAATGAGTTCATTTCGATATAATTATATCTATATAACCTTTTTATAGAATCATGCAAAGTTACAACTAGGTAAATTATTAGACTCAATAGAAATAATGAAAAACTTAGTAAGTAATGAAATCTTTTTAAATATTACAACTGTCTGGGCACGTACGTAATGAACATAGTCTCCACAAATTTTGGAAACTTAGTATTGTTTTAAAAAAAAATCTTCTACCGTAAAAATAACTTAAGTTTCAGATTCAATCCATATCTGAAACTATAATACATGTAATTCCACATTTAAGAATACCTTGTAACCAATAATCATGTGGGAGAGGGGTTCTAATAAAGCCAAATTAGCAAAGTATCTCTTTCAAGTAATTTTTAATACGAGTATATTAAAACCGTCAAAATATTTATTGGTACTAAAGCCTTTCGCAGAATTTTATGCTTTACGAAGCGAGTTAAAATCATTTATTCTCTTAGCAACGTTTAGTAGAATTCTCTGTGATTTGGAACGAAAATTAATTGCTTTGAAAACTTTTTGGCAGCCAACGTTCGTTTCTTAAAGTTGAAAGCACCTGAGTTCCTAAAGCAGATTCTTCTATGTTTTTATAAAACATGCAATACATGTAATTTCAAGACGTTCTCCTGAAGTACTTCCTCCAGAGATATTCGTCTAACAGTTTGCGTCGAATTTAATTTTAGTAAATTTTTCTAGCTGTTGCTAATTTTCTGTTTATTTCCTTCATCATGTTAAAAGTGACGAACAATAATTTTGTAAGAAACTTTTCCAAGTTCACTAACTGCCTATTGTTAAAAAAGAATGGAAGGAATTTGTTTTTTTTTCGCGTATCCATTTTTAGTTATTTATAAATTTCCTAAAGATTCATAATTTTAGTATTTATTTTACCTGGCCGATTTGGGCAAACAACTAATTTTTCATTTCCATGCGGTTTGGCATTCACACGCTTTATGTCTACTCTCATGGGACAGTGTACGAGTATGTCTTACTCCATTAACAATGAAAAAAATGAAAGTTAAGTTTCAAAAAGATATTAATTGATGATACAGCTATTTTTGTTGGACGTGTTTTGGCTAGTCTTCGATTTTTGTCTATTCTAAAAAATTGATCAAAGAATTTGTATCAAATTTTGTCTAAAAAACAAAATTAAGTACTCGGACGCTTTTCGAATGTTGACTGTGAGATATGGTGAAGCTACCTTGGACCAAAGCAACGTTTATCGGTGGTACAAAATGTTCTCAGAGGGCCGAGAAGATGTGAACGACGAAGAACGTACCAGACGCCCGAGCACGTCAACAACGGAGAAGAATGTCGAAGAAGTGAAGAAAATAGTATTGGTCAATCATCGAATCACCGTTAGAGAAGTTGCTGAGGACCTAAACATATCGATTGGCTCGTGCCATTCGATTCTTACCAATGATTTCGGTGCCAAAATTGCTCTATTTTGACTAAAAACAGCATTGCATTAACAAAAGTAAGTGTCAAAAATTAACTGAATATTCAAAGTAGCCGAGCTTATCATTAATGAGGGACATGAGTATCAACATATTGTCACAAAAAAAATGAAAATCGAATATACGTAGCCCGTGGTAATTCAAAATTCGCGATACTTTTTGAACATACCTCGTATAATACATAAATAACTAGTATAATTGGTGTTATTGTCCTGTTTTTAGTTTTGCATTTTCTATAAGAGTAAGACCAATGCCAGTGCGAAATCACAAAACTCTAAGACTAAGAAAGGAATGCCATTACAAACAAAGCAATAATGAACTCCTTAGTCATTCATTTTGATCGATTGTATTTTATCGACAAAGCAAAAGAGATTGACCAGTTGTGAACAAAAGACCAAAACAGTTTTGCAAAATAAAACCTATTTACGCCAACCTTCTGCCAGCTTGATATAAATCAAGCAATTCTCTGTGGACACAATTTGTTCTCAGGAAAAAGGTTTCTACTATACAAAATCAGCTCTTTGGAATCCACCTTCTGGATAAAAAGAAAAATCTATAAAAATTATCCCAATACAGATTACTTGAATATCTTTGTTTCCCTATGTATTGAGCCTTAAACAACCTAAAATATCTTCATTTTGATTTGTTAGGCATTCGCTTTAAAATCTTTTCAGCTTGGAAAAATTAGACAAATTAAATTATTTCATTCAAAGCATTCAAAGAATTCACAAACAGACTAAAGGGAAGAGTTATTGTGAAAGGTAATATATTTTCTTTAATTGTATGGATGTCAGCTAATAAAAAGCGATACCGTCATCTTCTATTTTAATCATATTATATAAAAAGAACTCTAATCATCTATAAAGATAAACTTTATATGATGATTACATATATGCAATATTAGACGATTTTGTACATTTTTTAAGATACCTTGTCCTGTTTTTGTAAACAGGACTTACCTCAGAGCCTTATGTAGGTAGATTAGAGTGTGAAAAAAAATTAAAAGTTGAAAAGTTGATCAAAAATCTATCCTAACTATACTTTAGAAATGCATCTTCAAAGAAATTCATAAATAAATGCTGATAATTTCAGAAGCGAATGCATGCGAGATTTAAAAAATGATAATACTTACTGCATTCCATTCCTGTATACTAACAAAAGAATAATCATCAATTACACCCGCATAACCAGAAGTTATGAACCTTTTACTGGCTATACAGAGTGGAAAAAGTCAAAGATGCGGGCTAATTTTATCAATTTTGCTAATGTGTTTAAAAGCTTCTGCCGCACATTAATTCCTCTGGGCAGTCAGAAATCAATATTTGCACGCTTAGGATAAATGAAGCCATAAATTGGGTCTCTCAGTTCTCACGACCTTTTTCACTATCTTCTTCTGAGAACGAAGGTGACTTATCCTATTGATTTCATGGCATTATACGAGTATATCAAGTAGTTTTGAAAGGAAATGATTTAGTTCAAAGAACTTTTAATTGGTTCTGTATCCCGGTATGTATTTGTGAAAACGCATAATTAATACACCGACCAGCTCCTAATAAAAATCGGTATTAATGGAAAAAATTAATTAATAGATTTATACTTCAGCATAATAAAAATAATTCTTCAATGCGGTTCTGAAGGCAAATTAAATTGTTTCTGCACATGGTTGCCAAGAAGACCTTTAGGATAGTGCAAAATCGTTTGGAAGTACATAGAAGAAAAACGAAATGGAGTATCAGGAGAGTTTCGTAGCGTTATAGTACTATAAAACTTAAAAATTAGTTACTTACCTATTAAATTTAAACCATATTAACTTGTGGTGATTATAGAAAAAAATTTAATGGAAAGAATTGTGTCAAAAGTTAGAAAATTATTGTCTATCATATAAAATTAGCACATGGTAATATTAAGTGTGTTATAATAATTCTACATAGAATTAAAAAATAATGATTTGCGTCTCCTTTTCATTATGTGTGCTATGAGAGCTTTCTTCGTACTAAATTTCAAAAGTTTATGTCAATGGATAGTACCATATATGCCTATATGAGATGACCAATCCATGAGTACGTAAATCTCTCAGTACCAAAATATGCTTTGAAAGGAATCTTGGAATATTGGAATATTTGCATTAAAAATTTGACAGGACTATGAGGCTGTAGACTTTATAATTTAATAGCAATTTTAACTTAATACCGGACAACAAATTCATCTTATATTGGGTTTTTCCTTTTGAACTACGAAGCTCAAGCTATTTTTCCCGAGATTCTTTTCCGTTCAACGTTGCAGGTATACCACTAGTTTACTTAGCGTAATTTTTCTTAATTTTGCCTATTGGCTATGGACAGTCCTGAAATTACGTTTTTCAGTTTTTAATCATTTATGTAATTAATAAATTGTTAATTTATTGAACTTTACTCCGTGTATATATTTTTGAAAGCGAAAAAATATACTGTTGCGATTTTTATTGTATATTAATCGGAATCGGATGAACCATTTACTACTTTATTTAGGTATTTTCAACAACCATTGGCAGATTATCGTCTTATATTCTCAATCGAAACAAAATATCTCGTCAGTCAAATGCTTGTCTGATATTATGAGACATTGTTAAATCCTTATTACAAAAAAAGTTGAACGAACCCAGTTGCTGAAAGAACGAGCAATCGTTTAAGGAACACTGCTTTTTATTTTGTATCTTTTTTTACACAAACTCCCTTAAAATTTGAAATTCATATTAAGTGCGGTGTACAAATACAAAGGAACATTTTTGTTGGGGAAACATTATGCCCTCACTCTTTTGCATTTATATTGCATGTTATGAGCTTTTCGACATAAAAATACCACTTTGATAAACTAATAAGCAGCATGCTTCTGAAATTTCATGAATTCCCTGCAATCTTTATACTCCGATTCATTTCATAGGTCTGGATTCTCTTACCATTTTCCTACATATGAATTTTTATAAATGATAAACTGAAAATAATTGCTTTTTGAAATCGCTTGCTTGCTTGGGCAGTTTAGCCCAGAGGTTAAGATTACATTGGTAGCTTGGCATGGTATTCGTTAACTTTCATTCAGACAGTTTATCTCAGAATTGAAATTATGGCCATGACTGCGCCCGGAATAATATCTCTAATATCTGTTGCTTTTATAATTTTACCTGCATTTATTAAACCTAAACGGCATCGTAGGAAATGGTACCTTTAAGTTCAACGTAGCGAATATCGTTTCATCGAGCAATCACAATTCTTCTGTTCGTACTAATAAAAGTTGTACCTTTAGGGGCGTAACTCAACCTCTTTGGCTTTAATAGAAGCAGAAATAAATTCATAATTTGGAATTTCAACTCAGTAAATTAAAATTACTGTCATCATGTCCTTGCGGCTGTTGAAATTGTAATTGCTACAAAAGTCTGGCTCTTGTTAAATATTTCTTGAATAAATTTATGGCACGTTAAATATTTCTGGAATAAATTTATTCTTTGATTTTATTCTGGCTTGCGAAGATTACAATTACAAATCTTTCGAAGTATTTAAAAAAAAAAAGTTTTTCGTTTTATTCTTAAATTATGAAACCTAAAGGCAAGAAAAGGCAATGCAACTGAGCTCGTTCTTACAATGAAAACCCTTTCTCCTGCTGTAACAGTGCTAATTAAGCGATTTAATTCCTCTGAGAAGAAAAGAATTTCAGAAGTGAAGTTTTGCATAAAAATTTAAAATTAAGTGAATAAGGTTTGCTTGCTTGCTTAAAGGACAAAATCTAAAACTCACTTAAACGCTTATCCTTATTCTTGGAATTTAATAAAAGGCACTCACAGATCGTGCTAAAAATCTTGGGAAAAGTTCTCAATAAAATTTTCGCAACGAATTCTGGAAAAAATGTCTTCACAGATTCGAGGCAAACAGAAAGTTGTCCGTGCGGAAACAGAAAAATGAGTTTGATATTATTTAAGCATGTGTGGGGATTTAGTTCAGAACGGACTTCTATAAGCAGAGAGCACAATATGTTTTTACGAGTGTTGCTGGTGATAGCTATTAAGGAAGTAGATAATAATGCCACACTACGAGTTTGTTACAAACATGTATTGCAGTTGCATTTATACCCGATAAGTTAAGCACTTTTATTATTTTTGGAAGGAATCAATTAATAAATAATAATAATATACCTTTTGTTGTATTTTTTATGCAAAGTCGTATGAGCTGTATTTTATTAGATATTCTTAATCACGAATATACATTTGTTTAAATTTCTGAGTACTTCTAATCAGCTAAGAGAAAAATTACGATTATAGTTGTGGTGTTATCCAATAAAGGGTTCACCTCTCTGCTTGGGTTACGTTGAAAAGTGAAATATAGCAATTATTTGCAGAAGGCTAAAGTAACTGAGACATTTTCTCGTTTAAAGCAAACATGTTCCTCAAGGATTACTTCCGCGGAGGAATGAATATTTCAGCAAATAGTGTTTGTTGGTCCTTGTATTGCAGCTGAAGGAGAATTCCAGAGGTAGAAGTCATCGTTGTAATTTGAACTTTCTCTGTTAGTTTTCGTAAGCATCGACTGCTTTATAAAATGTCGAAATCACTCTGCAATTTACCCGATGATGAGATGTTGTTCTTTAGTTCTTCTACTATAGTAACTAACTTCTGACCTTTTGCAAAATTTATTGTCTACATGATGCGAAGTATATGGGAAAAGTGCAGATAGAGTCTGGAAATCCAGTTCTTCTGAGATTGCATTCTATTTAAATTAGTTTTGTTGGTCAGCCGTCAAGTGAAATAAATTTCTGTTTAATCAAAGTTTCGAATAATTAACGTTACCAGCATCATTAGAAATAATCCGGAGAATTTCGCTGCCTTTAAAACTGATTGCCTTTGTAATTTTAAATTTATGTGAAATTAAACTGGAAAACAGATTCACATGACAAACTAAGTAAGGATGCGAAAGATTTGTAAAAACTAAAATTAAATTAGAGCGTTTTTAAAGAAGAAACCGTCGTAATAAACAACGCCCATCGAATAGGGTTAATAAGAAGTTTCAGAGTTCTTTATTTTATGTTTTCAGTTAATATTCCACAGTTCTACAGAAAAAGGAGGGGAATTCGCACAAAAGGCTCTATAAGTTATATCTTGGATCTGCACGAACTCTTAAAAGATAAACTTTGGCTAGAAAGAAATTTAGAAATTTTTTCACTTAAAGCGCATTGTTAGCCTTTTGTGGCACAATTTCGAATCTCACGCCCGGTCTCCTGCCAGCTTACCAAAATCCGTTGATACATACATGTTAATACTTATAATAATGTTTTACCTTACCGGAAAAGTTGTTCCTTTTCTGTTTTCATAAATTTCGTAAACCAGGCAAAAGCAGCGCCTTTTTCCCATGGCGACTCTGAAAAAGAGAGTTTGATATAAATTAAAAATATAGTCCAATAAATTTGAAAGATTTATGGGCTCATTCTATGGAACGCACGAAATAGAAAAGCGACGAAGCGTAAAATTTTCTGGAGTAATACGAAATTCTTTGGAGGTTTATCCACACCCTTTGGTTTATTCCAACTAAAAATTCAAAGCTTTAGGTCGTACGTATTTCAAAAAATTTTATAAAATAAAAGTAGTTTCAAAATACCTATGTTTTATATTATTTGTTGAATAAAGTATTTTTAATGTGTTAAAAAATGAAATCATTTATTTATAAATCAAATTAATTAATTTTGTAGAGTCCGCTAGCACCAATTTTAAAAAATATGTATTAACTTTTATTTAAAATTTTAATATAAATATCTACTTAAAATAAATCGAAGAAGATATTTCCTGAAAATTAAGCCCAGGTAATTAAAGTGATTTTCTTTGTCCCCTGTTTTGTTCATACTTCCACCAACCATATTCTTACTAGGAAAAAAAATTAAAAATAACTATTATAACTATTTTCGTGGTTGAAACTGGGAACACCATGAAATTAATTGATTTCAAGTACGAAAACTAGTTAATACTAAATACTTCGATGAATTAAAAATACTCAAATGTAATTAAAATTTGATGCTTCTAACCATCTAATAGTTAAAAATCAGAGTCATAACATGACTATTTGTAACCAAAATGTGGTTAGCTTTAGCAAATTCGATGTAAAACTATAAGAATTATCTAAGATTTGTCGTAGTCAATCACAATGTTATCGATTATATCCAAAATTGATTCAATTAAAATTTTCTTGACTTTGTTAAAATTCAATTTTTGCAATACTAACTTTCAGAAATTGTTACAATTAGGAAATTAGAAAATTGATTGAATACATTTTAGCAAATTCTTTCTTTTCGTGTAATACCGTAGTGAGATGATAAAAGGATTTAAGACATTCAAGTGGGTTTACATTCTGGCAAAGTCAAGGTCTTTATGATTAATGGGTATGATTTTAAGCTGATTTTTGGGCCTTTATGTTTCTCATGAGTCAGGTCATAAATATTAATACAATTTATTCCTATAATATGGAATAATGTGTGTTGTTATATAAATCATAAAAAATTTCAATTTTTCTACGAAATCTTAATGTACCATAAGGCTAATTTTCTCTCCTGAAAAATTTTGAATAGTGTTCTTAAAACTTTTTTATTATTTAATGAAAATATATCAATTGCAAACACGTACATCATAAATGACAATAATCGATTCCCTTAGAACAGCTTTCCAACCTTGAGAAATTTTTGAGGTACGTGCTGTGATATGCAAATCTTGTTTATATTCTAGTAAAAAATTTCTTTGGGTAAGATAATAAAACAGAAATTGTAAGTGTAAAACTGAAATCGGGAATGTTATAAACTTTCAATTGGTTCTAACACAAACATCAAATCTCGGCACGCAATGGAATCAGGTCACTCTATATGCAGGGTATAAAAATAGAAAACAATATGAAGTTGCGGAGTTGCGGGAGTTCCACCCTAAGCAGTGATATTCTCCATAAAACCAGGAGAATGCTTTCGTCGTTGTGATGCTCTTTATCATTTTTGAAACTTGAATGTATAATTAATGAGTCTTTTACACTACGCTCTTGAAAAGGCGTTTGCAATTCTAAATTTATGTCTATTTTTAGGTGAGTTTAATAACACTCATAAATATAAAAACTACCCTCGCGGCACCCTTTACTGCTGAAGGCTACGGTTAAATGACATTTTTCATCACTTTGGTGAATCAAACCGCTTTTCTGGAAAGGAAAATCAAAGTGGATCGTTGCATAAGTTTCATTTTCTTTTAATTGTTATTAACGACTGATATTTAAAAAAGTTAAACTAATTTAATCAAATCAAATAAATCTCTTAATATATCTCATGAGAAAATTATATAAGTAATCTAAAGTAATTTAAAAGTTTTAAAAGAATAATCATACTTGGTACCCAAAAATAAATAAAATAAAAATCGTACATATCGACTTTGAGTCGAGGACAAGTCAATTATTTATCGTTAGTAACACTTATTTCGTTGTCTGCTACTGAAATCTAATGATATTCTCCAAAGGATAGTTGCATGTATTTTTATTTATTTAGATTTTTATAAATGGCTAATTATTGTAAGTAAATTTAGCATGAGTTATTTTTGATATTTTCCTTTTTTAATATATGTTTGGTTCGTTATTTCAAACTATGAATAACTTATTTTAAAATTAATGTGTACCTTATGTTGAGAAAGTTGTCAATATTATTTTCTAAGGAGTTTTAGCTAACATTTAAATATAATCTTAAAGAAGAAATTCCGTGAAATTAGAAGAAGAAAAATAATTTTCAAACTCACTAATTTTGGCTTTTTTCATATTCAATTTTGATTTTATATATTGGTGTAGGATTTTGAAGTTTTAGATGATTAATAGGTTTTACTTATTGACTTTAACCCAAATATTAATGATTTATTTTTCTCAAGTTTAGGAAAGAAAAGTAATTTAAAAGTACGTTGAATATTAAAGGTACTCGTATTACGTGATTTCAATAAAAATAAGACAAATAAAATTACAGTGTATGATTTGTGGTCTTCAATGGTATCGTTCTTAGATAAACGATTTATTAAAATGCAAAATACTGCGATAATTGGTTTATGGTTTATGTTTTTTAATGCAACGGATGATGATAATGCTGCACAGGTGGAAATAGATCAAATTACGTCCTATATTAGGATGATAAACTTTGCGAGCTACACATTAAGGATTAAAAAGGCTATAACTAAGTTCACTAAGAGGATTCGTTTGTTTGATCGGCTTGGTTTAAAAATGTAATTTATTTGAGAATGGGGTAATTGGTCATAATTGCCTAGTAATTGGAGCATCTTACTACACCTAAACACTAATTTATTTTCGAAATACAACAGCACATAAATATCAATTTGCTTCGAATGGTTAGTTTCGTTAAAAAATCTATGTCCCCTTGATTTGAATGTTGCCAGCAAAAACTGCATTGAAATGTAGAAGAACACTAATATAAATTAACTAAATGCAGCTGCGAATTATTTTCTCTCCGGTTTTACGTGCAGTAATTATACATGTACAAACCACTAAGCTTCAACATTATTCTACTGGCGCAAATTACATCCTATAAGCCAATTAAAGCGGCAGAGAGGGTAATTGAATAGCGCAAAAGTTCCAAATACCCACGAGCTCTGTCCAAGAAAAGCTGAAATTACGAATCCCAACTGCAATATGCATTCGCATTCTAGAATTTCAGGCACTATTTATTATTATACCAGTAGCACGACTGGTAGATATTTTGGAAGGCTGATGCAAATTCCAAATAATTTTACGAGTTTTAATTTAAGACGAAAAGATCTTTTGCCTTTCCATACTTACAAATTATGAAATTCCTCAACAAGGACCACAGAATTAAATTTATAATTTTATATGATTGATGATTGTATATGTTTTAATAGTAACTTTCTAGGAAATTGGAAAAGCAGAAAGAAATTCGTCTGAAAATCAGAAGACTACATTCACATTTAGCTAGAAGACAACAAACTGAAAAATACTCATGTATTTTTGTGGAGCTGCAAATTTTACTGAAAATGTTTTTGAACGAAATATCCGTGCCTAGGAAAACAGAAGCTTTTTGTTTCTACTACAGGAAATGTCATAATTTCCGAAGGGATCTGAAACTGGAGTCTGTTATCCGATTTAAGCACATATACTTATGTCTCGACATTCACAGTAAAATAAAAATATTTTACTCAACCACATTGCATGTATGCGGTCTGTATAAAGTTTTTATTTTCGAAACAGTTTTTAATATTCGTGGGAAGTTTTACAGGATATTTCCATATAGCTGTTTTGGCCAAGGAAATAATTGCCGAAAATTAACTTGTAGCTACTATAGAATAAACTTGTTTTTTTTTTACTATAAATTTAATGCTCATGCTTTTGGTAGCACTAGTTCCAGTATTCATTTATGAGATTTCGCCGATTGTGTTCTTCTGTTCATTTGCTTTTCACATATATGGTTTTGGAAAGCTGAATTTTTTACATTATTATAATGAAGACCACAAAAGAAGATTACTTACATACTGCTTCTCTTTTTAAAGTAATAATCGGAGAAATATTAAAAGCCATAAGTGTATAACACTACATATAATTCAAAGCTACTAAATAAATCAGTTACTCTTCACTATACATAGATAGATCAAATAGATCTTAAACTACAAAACAAAGTTGTATTTTTCACAGTAATCAGTAAAAGGGCAAAAGGCCGGATGAAATTATTATAGAATTCTGCTTACTGGGTAAATTATTCGCGCAAAGAATTATCGCTGGAATTCCCTTAATAGTCCCCTTTGCACGCTTTTGAATAAGCAAGTACCCAGGATAAGATGAAAATAGGAGAATTAGGGAAAACCCCTATCCTGATGGCTGTTACATGAGCAAAATTACCATATACGTGTTTACATGGACTTTTAGAAATATTCCATTTAAGGCAGCAAACGAACGAAATGCACTCGACGTCCTTTATGTTTGCAAATAACATTTTATTATGAATACGAAATGGCTGGCAGTGTTCCAGATCAAGAAGATTACTCTCGTGATGATGGTCTACTTTTTTTATAGAGTGGGCGGACGGCAGTTAAGTCATGCTCTGCATTTGCCCAATTTCGAGTAAAATGAATTTTGAATGCTTCAGGGAATTAGTCGAAATTCAGCTATTATCTGCTGTATTTCTGAATCCCACCACTTTTGCCCTTCTTTATACCTTTGAAAATTGGTTTAACATTACTGACCTAGAACCTACTTATCTTGTGCATACATAATGAATAAATTCTGTCAATACAAATATTTTGGGTTTATTTTTGGAATACTCAGTACAAAGTGCACAAATATTTGTACTTATGATCAATGTTTTCGAAAACGAAAAATACAATCTTAAAATTCTTTTTCACGAATTAAACGTCGAATTGTAACAACTCGACTATGTCGGAATATATTTCCAATAAGGAAAGTCTCAAAATAGAAATGTATGAATTCTGATTAAAATTGGATATTAGTTACGAGATTTGCTTGTGGGTATATCGAATTATCCACTTTGTAAAGCAAGCATTCAGGGAAAAATGTGGCAAGAATATTAAAGTATGCAGCCCTTAATTTTAAACATCCCTTTTCTTCGGAGGAATTTCCAGAAAATTACATTTACTCTTAATATTTTTGTGAAACTGCATAAAACATATTTACATATCAATTCAATATATTCTACATTTTTAATAAATTAATAAGAGATGTGTAAAAGTAAATATTAATATGCGTAATTTAAAATAATTTATCTTCGTTTTGAAATACGTGCTATTACTGTTCAGGGGCGTCAAACCATAAGGAATCAATTTACTTTTATATAAATTGGACCTTCTATCTTCTATCTTCCTACTTGCTCACCAATTAGGGCATTCTGAATAGTGCCTAAGTTCAATCAATTTAATTCAAAGAAATCTACTAAAGCTTCCCAAATAAATGAAGCAATGCAACTAAATGAAAGCATCTTGGTAATTTCTCAAAGTCCGAAATGGATTGTAGCAGATTTCTAAGCGATATCCCTATTTACACTATTGAAAGTTTGTGATGCTTGAAATTAGAAGTGGCACACTTAGTCATTGAATGAAAGTATTCATTTAACGAAATTCTGAGTGATTACGAACAATACGAAACTGATAGGATCACGTAAACACATCTAAAAATTCAAAACAAAAATATATATATTTTTATTAAAAGTAGTTTTAATAAAAGAAGAATGAATGTCAAAGGTCGTATAGAGGTTAATAATGCCATACAAGTGTATACGAGTATACGAATTGTTAGTTTTAATCTAATATTTCTGTTATGTGCATACCAATTTCAATAAATATGTCGCTGTGCTATTGAGTCTTTCTTAAATAAATATTAACATCCATTCCAGAATCCATTTCTTAAAAATCATCATCAATTAAAAATGAAAATTATAGCTATCAAATAAAGCATCTATCAGCCGTTATTTTTGTTTTTATGTTGAGATTTGGTATTTGCTAATTTTTGACTGTGGTTGATATAATCTAAAGAGTTTAAATGGGTCTTCTATTTTGCCGTCACATTGACGTTTATTGAAATGTTTTTTCAACCAAAATTAATTATTTAATAACCTTTTTCAATTCAGTTTGAAGTATATTTAGAGTATCGTAATAAAAGGTACCTTACATAACTTCTTCTCTTTGGCTTTTGCTATGTGCATAACCAATTTTATGTTGATCGATTGAAAGGTTGAGGTGTTCAGATGGAGCAAACAAACAAAATTACCTTGGTATTATTAAGTAATTTTATAAATACGATATTGGCTATATTTTATAACCAGTTGATTATACTTTTATATCGGCTAAGTTCATATTTATTTTAATAGTTATATTTATTAATATAAACTATTATGTTAAAAAATTGGCTTGCTTAACGATTAAAAAAATGGGCAACACAGCAGTCGTGGAACATTTTAAAACAAAGTTTTAATTTTTAATATTATTTTGTATTATTATATTATCAGGTAAAAATTTATTCTATCGGTAATCCGGTGAAAAGCCAATTCCAAATGAGATTAACTTGAAATATGAAAAATATTTTCTCTTTACGTTTTTCATCAACGCATTAAATCAAATTAACTTATTTCTCTAATTTTTTGAAAAGGAATCGATATTATTTCTCTTCCGCTAAATTCTTTTCAAAGTTATTTATATTTAATAAAATCTAAATTTTTATCTAGTTTTTTTAGTATTTGTTTGTAGCATTTCAGTTTAATTTTGTATCGAATCAATTTAAAAATGACGCATTGAATAAAATGTTAAATATTCGCATAACTAATGAGCAACGGCTCAATTCCTAGAATGGTTTTGAGTATAAATTCATTCGAAGCGACGAAGGGAAAGCATGCAAATGAGCTTGCCAAGTGCCTGCTGAGTGCACAACATGAAAGACCATTTCATAGCACATTCGAATTGTTCAATTGATTAGACAGGTAGGCATAGAAATTCGCGATACACTACTAAACCTTTTCCGTGGTTTTATTTGTAGCCGTGGCAATTGCTGTGGATTTGAATGGATTAAGCACAACGCCATCGCCTATTTATTGCTCTGTTGAAGGTAACAGATTTGAAATTGATTGCGTGGTTGCCCCACAAAACCGAAAACAAAAACCAAATTGAATGGATCATGTTCTAAGGTCCACCATTTAAACTTCACTACGTTTTTTTTTCCCACAATGTGATTTGAAACCAAATGCATTTCTATGGAGAAAAGGTGATGATAAGACTAAAACTGTCCAAAGTGCTTTGGGGCACTGAAATTTATTGCAATTGCGCAGTTTTCAAACATAATTCGAATTGCATGCAGGAAAGTATCCCCTGTTTCGAAAAGAGTTTCCCCTTGCGCAGGGAATGTTTTCTTCGTACTTTCGACTTGCACTCTTTATAACAAAAATCATTTCTTAATACTAGAACTATAAAAATAAGTCAATTTGACTGGTACTCAATTTCTTCTTTCATTCAATTGTATATTTTTGTAATTCTCTTCTGATTTATGCCAAAGTTTAATAGAATTGAGAATTATGGCATATTCAAAAATTTTTAAAAAATTAATAATTATTTATTCTAATTTCAAAGCGTTTAAATTATAGAAGAAGAATTAAGAAAGAAAGGTGTTAAAATTAAAAACTTGCGCGCCGGTAGTTCTAGTGTTAAAGATTGACTAGATACTTATTGAAGATAAGAATGATATAGTCCGAGCTCCCATAACAATAAAATATAGTCCACAAACACTAAAAATTAAATTAAATTAAAATAATAGCAAAACATGCCAGGAACATGATCTGAACGGCAGAAAAATGGATTTTTGTTAGTTTCGGTTTTTTATGAATTAAAATAGCAAAAGAAAACATGAATAAGCTTTATAAAACAATTCATTCAAATTTACACTATTTATATTACCATGAATAATATCCAATTTTCTAAAAAAATTACATGCCAGCGAAATTAAAATTTTAAATATAAATACACCATATGATTGCTTTTTTTTTGTTTTTAGTTAAAATGAAGTTTGCAATATCTCTATAAAAGTTGGTCTGTCAGCGAACAAATTTTTATTTATTCTGGAATATTTAATTTTAAAAGTTTAAAAAACGTTGTCACTTCCTCTGCCTACCAAAATTGCTTTCAGCCAAAAATGTTTTTAATAGATTTGACTTAATTTTGAAGTGTCGCTATTATGATTCTTAAAACAAATGATACTTTTATGCTTTAAATAGGATACATTTAGGATAGGATAGGATAAAGAATTTGAAGAATGGGTACAGTGGTTAGAATCCTTGTTCTTTAAAATCTGTGATTTAATTTGGGGAGTTACTAAAATAATATTTTATTTATTTATTATTACACAAAGTGAAGGGAAAGGTTAAATAGATGAATAAAAGAAAAACCATTACTAGAAAGAATAACATTTGGCAATTCATCTATTTATTAAAATGAATCTACTTTTAAAAAAACGTTTTTTTCCAAGGATATACCTAATTTTCACCGTGATCCCGCTTTTTACTAAAAGAAAGTATCCAGATATTATCGAAGTCAAATAAAAGATAAAATTCTCCTATCATTCCATTCCATTTGTGACATATTTTTTATTTTAATGGGATTTTGTACTAATAGCACATAGTTTTAAGGTTGAACTTTTTCGACTTGTTTAAATAGTTTCAATTCGACACTGGCTTGTCGTAGTTTTGACAAAGACTGTTGTGATTTATTGGCACTTTTGAAATAAATATCTATTTAACACGTTCGCGGACGGCTACTGCAGTATTTTCGTTTTGTCCTGGTGGGTCACCACTGCATATACAGTACATGTTTTTTTGTATAATTTGAATAATCAAAACGATGAAAAAACAGTAGCAGAAGTTTACTTATTCAATGGGAAAGATTACAAATATGAGACAGCAATGCAGGATTTTTTTATATATTTTAGGTCTTCATATAACATGCATCAAAATTCTCTTGTCTTGATTTGATCCAACAAACATTGAAGGAAAGCTTCTGGAGAGTGATCATTTTAACACCTCATGTGAATTTATACCGTCCGCGAACGTGTTAATTGAACACAGTGTTACAAAAATATGACTTAATTTATTTATGAACTTCAAGTCACTATTTTCCAACAAGTCGATATTATTTTTAAAATTTTCTGTAATGCTGTAAATTTAATTAATTATTGCCAAATTTAATTATGCCATCACTTATTCAAAACTAAAATCAGGCTTTGAATAACATAAGATGAAGTTAGAAAATTATATTCTTGTAAATAAATGAAAGCTTAATAACAACTCTAAAGTTTTTATTTTCTAAATTAAATTAATTTTCTTTGCTTTTAATATAATAAAGGATTTTACATTAAAAATAAAAATTTTCATCAATATATGGAATTAGTAGATATTTATATCTCTTTTAAAAACAAAATCGTCTTTCAAAATACGAAACTGGAATTCTCAAAAGATCTATTTTTACAAGCAACGATGTGAGGTCTCTCTGGTCTTCTTATTAGCCTAAACTGTTTTCTCTCGAAAAACAAATCAATTTTAAATGCAAATACTCCAAATACCCCCTTGGGGTGAAATTCACCTAAGCGGAATTAAGGTATTTCGCTCAAGTGATAAAATAAAGCAATAAGCTCATGTTTCATGTGAACTTTGGGGGCCCCTCTCACTTTATTCGCGACGATATAACTCTTCTTGTTGGACACGTTTTAGCGGAAATAGCAACCATTTTTTTAGCAGTTCGATTTAGTTAACGCTATTTCTGTTTTCTCATATTCAATAAAATTAATTAATTTTTCGGTGATTGCCACGTGAAATGGTAAGTTAGAAGGAATAAATGCTACTCGCTAACTTCTATGCGTGCAAATCAGAGTTTTGGTCGATGAGAACGAAGAAGAAATGAATACTTCTTAATTTGCTTTTATAGAAAACTTTTGTAGGAAACAGACCGTCTAGTTTGAGTCTTGCAGTTGTTCTTAAAGTCTAAACTAAAAGCTTCTGCAAATAGTGCCAGGTTTGAAAAATTTCCCTTATAAATCTTTCTCTTACTAAATCAACTTAACACAATTTCACGGCAAGCGTTATTAAAATACTGTAAAGCCTTAAGAAAATATTTTATAGAAAATGCTAAGAACCAGGGCAATTGCAGCACTTTGTTGAATGTTTAAGACCGTCACTGTTCTTCTTAATGATTGGGTCACTAATTATTAAAACCTTCCAGTCATAAATTGTAACAGCGGAGCTCAAAATTAGGTTAAAACCGGCAGCTGCCAGCACCTCTAGAAGCCTGCTCCCGTCTTTGTAGCGGGTTTACTAGATATAAAGGATTGCGTGCAAAGTAGAAATAACTTTCTCTTATGGTGTAAAAAGTTCATAGTCTTAATATGCATTGGAGGCCTTATTTCCCGGGAAACCATCACGTATGTTGCAAAGCAGTTTTTCCACTTTTCGCGCTCTTAATCACATGCCGCTGTGTCCTGCAGGGCTACCCCAGAACTAGACTATTTAAACTCTAATTACTCGACGGCTTCAACTCAACAATGGAAGTCTAAGGAGTTCCGCGATGGGAATACGTACACCTAAATTTGTCAATTTGAAGACAAACTATTGGAGTTAATTGCATTGAGTTTGAGCATGGAAGTGGAAAATTTCACCATAATTATCAGTTTTCTTTGCATGAAAATTGTCGTTGATTTCGCAAGTTTCATGGGTTGTTCTTGTTTGTGTCCATATTTTCTTAACGATATTGCTTTTTGAGCTTTGTTTTAATTACTTTGCTGTTCCTAATTAGTATCTGTACATTCACTTGGAATTTTAAAACCTTTTGAATTGTGCGCTGCTAATTATAGCAACTTTTTGAAGCAGCTTTTACTACTAAATTATTTCTCTTTGAATAAAATACACAATTTGAAGCGCATGAAATAAAAATTCGGCTTAAAACGTCTTTTATACCATTGAGAGTGATCTTTGCAAATAATTTATTTACTAATTCATCAAACACTTTCAAGAATTGAATTAAAGTAAAAGTTTCCGCTCTTCAGCGGATGATGTTTCAATGCCTAAGAGCATATAAATAAGTCGAGCTTGAAATTTTAATAAAATAAATCAGTTTTTGACTGAAGTAAGGAAAAATATTTGTAAATAAAGAGAAAAGCAAATAACATTCATGCAAATAGGCACTTGTTTTGGTTCCCATGTAATTCATTTTATTTTCTGTGGCTAAGAAAAAGTTTCCTCTTCGACCATTAGCTGTAATACCCCAAAGATACTAAGATACCTTATCTGTTGAAAGACAACACTTGCTGCTTAAAAAGGAATTTGAAAGATTTGAAAAAGGGAGTTTTCATAGATTATTCTGCATGTAACAAACCTTAAAGACGTTTTGTTTCTTTCTTAAAGATTTCGAAGAGTAGTGTTTTTAAGTTCGAATAACCTTTAGTCTATAAAATTAGTTCATAATATTTGATTGACTATCTGCTTACAGTAAAAGATAAAATAATAATAACAATTTTATTTAATAAATTTACCCACCTTGGTTAAATATTTAAAGGCAGTTTTTTGAATTGTTACATTAATTTATGTATAAAATAAATTCAGCCTAATAATTAACTTGGTTGTGATATAAATTAATTTTTTAATCTATCTATTAAGATTTGACAAAAAGAATGAAAAGTAATATTTCCTTACAGGAAGAATAAAGTTAAAAGTATTGAACAATCAGCCTATTCTTAGAAATATGAAAAAAAAACATCTTTTCTATATTTTGTCCCCTTTAGTTTGCTAAGAAACTTTCGTCTGTTGCAGCTTGACAAACGACAGGATCGCTTTAGTGAAATAACTTTGTGAAAGAAACTTCCTGAAGAAATGATCATTCTTTGGTTTCTTTTCTCCTTTTTCCATGTTTGTTGTAATTATGTATGAGGATAGAAACTTACCTGAGACCTTAAAAATGCAGCACACTGCATTAATTTTATTTGAAACTACAAACTGCTGAAACTTGAGTTGTTCTGTGAATAATTTCTTTTGACTAAAAGCATCCATTATTCGGACAATAAAATTCCATTGCCCTTAGCCACCCCCTAAAACTTTCTGTACAATTTACGAGAATATGTGAGTAAAAAAAACTTGATAAGAGTTTGAAAAGTTCTCCTATTATTTGCTGCAGTATTTTAAATTTCCAAAATAAAAGTTATGCTTTTTGTGAATGCTTCTCTCTTTTTAAGTCTGTCTCGCTACGAAAAAAAAATCATCGATGTCTTTGAAAATTCAGTTCAGTTTATCCTTGCAAGACTCGCGAGTCGCCAATTGTTTTAAAAAAGCTAGATTTAGATGCTCCTTTCGTGTTGCACTAATTTACTTCATAAATTCGTGATATAAGCATTGAGTACACATATTGCCTGAGTGAAAATAATTGAGTTCTTAATGCCCATGCCTACAAGTCAACCTGGCACTTTTACACTAATTACTTACATCAAAGCTGGTGTAAACAGCACTAATTTAAAACAGCTTTATGAATTTTGAGTAACCATGCTTTGTACTCCCTAGAGCCTCGCCAGAGCACTGTTATTTGTTAAAACATACTTAAATTATGGGGAGAAAGGCTGTTCGAACAGCAGGTGAGGCATAGTGTCGTGCTTCACATGTGAGTCACGTAAGGGCAATAATCGCAGGTGCGTTTTTATTCACTTCCTTGGTCAATGTTTGCCTTTTCCTCGAAGGTGAATTTCATAAATATGGCGAACGCACGTAAAACATTTTGTAAATATGTGCAATCACTCACGTCATATTGAAATTAAATGATATTTTGTAGGCGTATTTGCTCCCAGGAATCGTACGTGATTGAGTTTATCAAAAGGTCCCAACTGCCCTTTTTTTGTGCTTTTACGAGAGGTTCAAAAATGAAAATACCTCAGATCACTTGTCGCACTGAGTTACTTGACGAAGTCTTTTTCGTTATTAGAGCTAGCTTAACCATGAAAGCTCATTAGTAAGTACATGCAATTAAACGCAAATGTAAAGATTATCTGCTGAGATCTCCTTGGAGAAGATGTAATCAGAGTTCTATGCACATTAACGGAAATTGTGCATTCACCGAAACTCTTGCTCAGTTAATTCCAAGTCTCCTCATTAAGAAGATAAATTAAATTTGAAATTAGCTGCTTGAATCATTCACCGTGCGACGCTTTCCTCTTATGAGTGTCTAATGGTTGAAGAGGTGGATGGTTTGGGAAAGTTCACTTACCGTGCGACTTAACTATAAAAGGTCAATAAAGACGGATACCTCCAACCATTATATAAGGCTCTCATATTTTGGTATGCCACTCATTATTTCATTCAATTTTAATGCACGTTCCTCTGAATGAAGAGAATTTTACCCCTAAGATTGACATCAATTGTAATGTTGTCTGGCAAAGTTCACCGATCAATCTTTCGGGGGTATTATGTTGTCATCTTCATTGCGTGACTTCTTTATGTCAGTGCGGTAATTTGTTAAAGTGAATTATGTAGATTGTAGATGTTTTGTCTAAGGAACAAGACGGTATGATCCACTTTTTGAAAGATAAATTGTCATCTCTTTTTCAGACCGTGTCGTAACATGATGACAGCATATATATGACAATCACACTTTGTTCTTTCTTCGTGGTAGGTTTGTTTTATAACATCGACAAGAACTTATACCTAGAAATAAATTTTCCGGGTACAGTTTTACTGAAAATGAAGGTAGAAAAAATTCCGTGAAAGATAACTTCAATTTCCTATAAAAGGAACAGAAAATATCTAGAAAATTATACTTTTACGGCCAGGAATACTTAATGATTAAATAACTCTTTTAAATATCCAAAAGATGTGGAATAATGTCGAATTTATACACTCTGAAGCTAAGGTAACAATAATAAATACAAATAAAACTAAACAAGTACAAAAAAATCGAATTTAAGTAGCATAAGTTTATTCATATTTATTTAATTTATTATTTTCACTAACAGATCATAAATTTTACTGACACCTGTAAATGTTTATGATTCATAAAATATTTTAAAAGTAGTCATAAAAAACTTAAGCATATCATGTACAAGAGGCTACCTGCCCTTAGAACAGGAGAAGCTAAAACTTATCAAAATTTAAATCTTCAAGCTCAGCAGGTAATCGGCGAAGTCATCAGTTTTATGCTTATATTTAAATTAATATTCAACAACCAGTTATTAAATTAATGCCAATTTTATGCTTGAGCCATCAACATAAATTATTCAAGACCCTTATTAAACCAGACAACCCCTAATGCTACTCTACACAAGAAATTATAACTTGGAGAAAAAAAATCATAAAAATTTATAGGTTTAATTAACTTATCATTCTTCCACAATACACCTAAAAAGGTATGGGATCCAATTTTTGAGCCTAAAAGAGAAAGACTATTTGATTTTATTCATCGATGATAGTAACACAACTATTTCATTTATTTCTGTAATACTGTAATCAGTTAGTCATTCTGCGCTTATTGTATGGATTATATTTTGCAATTCTACCTTTTATTCCCTGTCGTTGTAGTTTAAAATAGTCCAATCCATGAAAAAAGTCATTATAATGATGTTATAAAGAGTATATCATATGGGATTTTAATCACGAGCGTTTCGAAACACTCAATGTCAATTTCGCAAAAATCAACACGATGTTGATGTTACATGTTATTTACGCTATCACGAAGATCTATATAAAAATCCAGTTTACAGAGAATGTTTACGCAGATGAAAAGGGTCTATATTTATCTGTATAATTGATATTTTTTAATACCGTGAGGTTTAAACATTTGAATTGTGTGTACGAGTTATTTTAAATAACTTTAAAATTTATTACAAAATTGAAATTTACGCTAAAAATTCATTATACAATTTTGGATATTTAAAGCGAAATATTAAATTAAATTTTTTTGAATGAGGAAAAAATTAGTTTTTAATAGAATCACCTCTCGATTGAGGTAGTTCTCTCGATTTCACTGCACTTTTTAATAGCAGCCCTGAATGGAGTTGAAATTAAGAATATCATTAAAAAGATTAAAGAGAATCGCTTTATCCTTCCTTCTGCTGCTACAGATGGAAGTTTTTGTTATTCTTCTTTCTTTTACTATTCACCATCAACAAATCTTTTGTGTAACCTCCGTCGTTTTGCGCTGAAAAGGAGTCAATAGATTGTGATTTAGATACGACAAGAAGGGTAACTTAAAGACACTCTCCCTTAATTTTAAAACAAAAGGTTTACAAATTAAGCCTATTCAAGTTGAATAAAAGCACTGGGAGGATAAACTGGGTAGAATGCGCACATTGGCAATTCACTCGCTGTGCTCCAAAATTGCAGAGATACTCAGCATTCTTGTTAAAAAAAAATGAAATTTTGTATGCTTATTTGGAACAATTCATGTTGTTCCTGAATTACTGGAGCTTTCGCAAATATATGTATAATAAAAATATATATGTATGACTTATGTCTAGCAAAACATTTAATCTAGATAAATTGAGTATTTTAAAAAAATAAGTTAATTTTTCATAAAACTTACAGCATTCTTAGCTTTTAGAAAGTTCTTCGAAAACTCAGATATAAGATGTTCACAGGCCAAATCGATTAAATCAGTTTTTTCAAACTTATGAATTTAATCAATAAAACACCTGATACATGCTTAATGTTTAATTTTGGAAATTAATTATCTTAACAGATTTCCGTAAAACTAACATACCTTTAGCAAATTTTGTTTATGTGAAATATATCATCAGAATTTTCCACGTTTTCTTTTGTAGTTAATTGATTGGGAAAATGAACGACTTATATATGAAGTGTTTTAACGATAATATTCAAGAAATAGAAAACCAAACGGTATTCTTTCTAATTCTCATGAAAATGAATCACTTAGCAGTCATGGGAGTATTCTGCACGGATTCTTCTACTCCCAAGTTGAAATGAATATTTGCTGATGCTAACGACAGCTAGCAAACGCTTCCCATTCGATAACATTTTGTCAGTATGTGATGGCATTACATCCGACTACAAAACTTTCTCAGAGGACAATACTTTTCTCACAGCATCCGATCAACTATAATACCCGAAGACCATCCCGCATTGAATTTCTATTTGTGCAATTTGCATCTCAATGCCTCTCCATACTCCACGCTTGGTGACTTTTACAGAGTTTATATAACAATGTAGGGATTTCGGAGCTTCAACTTTGTTATCGATAAATGAAATCAAACACTTTAAGAAGACGTGGACAGATCGAGTCTTGCATTTTAAGCATCGGATTTGCGTTATTCCTTGAATGCAATATGGTGGCGACAACAATAGATTACCATGCATGGAAAGTTTTCCACTTGAGGCAGATGTAGAAATCGACTGAAAAATATAAATTTTGGTTGAAGTAAAACCATACTAGTTTTTTAAACATTAAACTAACTCATTATAGAACAAAATTGTTATCTTTTTCGAGAATGCTTAATTTTTAAAAGTCAAATGAGCGTTAAAGAAATTATGATAAGAGAAAATTTTACATCTTTCAGGAATACTCGTAGTTGGAAACTGATTGCTGTAAAATATATGACGAGACCTACGACAGAACATCTTTTAATTATTACAGTCCGTAATCTAAGCAACATTACTTTTGTCAAATAAGTTCCAGTAACCTTTTCAAAATCCCTGCCATTAATATTGCATTACTCATGGAAAGAAGACAGTCCTGAATACATTACTTTTTCTGTGTCCTGCAAAAAGGGGATTTCTGTTTTATAGAGTTATGCTTCAAATTGCTATCCTTATTATTATTTGGATGTTAATTAATGACTTTCTGATGTCGCCGTAACCTAAGGCGAAGGGTTCCACTCAAAAGGAAACTGCACAAAGAGTGCTCTTATTTATGCAGAGCCATTTTGAACTATTTGGTTGAGCTGATTATCTCCCAAAGAATAAGTATTAAAGATTTTTCAAATTAGCAGTACTCTCCTAGGTGTGCTTTAATTAAACTAATTAGTAAAAAATTAAACTGCAAAATAAGCTAACCGCTAGAAGGTTTCATTTCACTTGTAATTAGCTAAAAAAGAGATTTTGAAGTTTACTCAAAGTCCATTTTCTTAATTAGATTCATCGCTGGCGGATCTTCGGTTTTGCCGAATGTATTCTAAAAGTTTTAAGTCAGAGACCTTTGCAATTCTCGTCTATATACTCGTATTCAATGGAGAAAGTTTTATGAGAAAGGAGAGTTCGCTTTATTTCAAATAATCTAGCTTAATACACAAAGTGAATTTGCGGTTAGTTCTTTACCACACTTTCATGATAAAATACTTCAAACGGCTGTGAACTGAATACCTGGAAATCCTGAAGTGAGAAACCGTCTCTTTTTTGGATGTAGGTGAAAATAACATTCAGTTTGAATTTGTGACGCTTTGATCAAATGCACGTATTTTGTATATTTCTTTAAATATATTTTATTTCATTGCAGTGCCTTCTCAAAATGTTTTCATTATGTTGCACGCATAAAATGATTTTAATGATTTTAGTTTGTTAATATCAAAACTCATATAGATATTAATGAATTAAATTGAAGGCTATATGGTACATAATTGCGCATAATACCCCAAAAGTTCCAGTCATAAAATAATAATGATATGAAGAAAAGTTAAAAATTGTTCATAAGCCAATGCTTGCATCGTATGTACTCTAATTAAAAAGGTTACGCAAAAAAAAACATCTCGGGGGCAATAGCTATTTGTAAAATATTATTCCACACAGTTATTGTCCCTGAGGCATTTAAATTCTTTTTAAAACCAGTAAAGCTAAAATTAAGTATTCTCATCTGAGTATATAAGCCTTCATCATACTTTATAAAGTCTTTATATGCAAATAATTAAAATGCAAAACGAATTAGAAAATAAACTGGAACAGGGAGACTTACATAAATACAATTAATGGACCTTAAAAGCAAAAAGTAAATTTCTGGAACCTGGATATGAACTCCTGCAGTTGGAATGAGCAGCTGGGGGTCTCTAAGCAAGATAAGTTTAAATAAATTAGTAGGCTTATGTGCAAGCCTTGTACTTATATACACTTCATAAATGTTTTTTTTTTTAAACTCACGGAACATATGCCCAACTGAAAAATTGATTTGTTTGTTTTGAGTACTGTTTATCCATTTATGTTGAATGTTCGCAAAAGTCTGATGTAAATTCAGGTTAACTATACTTATATTTTCCTCTGCACCAGTCATCGATGTGTTTGATCAGAATTAGTTTTGTCAATTAATAGCTGAATCCATACTAACATATTAGGGACAGCAGAATTGATACTAAACGTTAATAAGTGACGGAAAATATATGCCTTAAATAAATTAAGCGTAGTAGCATGTGCTATTAGAAGTGATATATTCTATAAAATTCCTATGTCATGGAAATCAAAACCTTATTACGCTCATTCATTTCACATCAAATACGAAATAAATTGATCCCTAAGTCACCTGGTTATCTCAAAGGTATATCTCCTGAGCAACATTAATTTGCTAGAAATGTTCAGCGGCTCATACATGTCGAGAAAATACTGAAAGGTGGAAATTCCAAATAAGCCTGTACTAATTCATCCTTTAAGCCCTTAGATGGCCGTTTTTCGGGCGTGAGTAAAATCGAAAAAACAATCAGGTTTTTCTTTATTAGACGAAAAATGATTGGAACATTGGCATTGGAGCTTTAATATAATTTATTACACATCGCTGACTGGCGAAATGCTATCCAGGAAGTCCGGAGCTTATTTTCGGCAAGGATATCGTTATCAATTTAGTCGTGAAAATGGGAATGGTTCTGAAATTCAAGGAATTTTATGAGCATTAGGGGAATTTAAGTTATTGTATTATATATATAATATACATATATATATTTTTTTTCAAAATTACGTGAAATTCATTAATGCAAACATTTTGTTGAGTTGTAAACATGTAGGTTGATGTTGTTTTAAACTAAAATATTCATTATGCTTTTCGTAAAACAGAGTGACGAAACGTGTAAGCTTTTCTTTTACTTTCTTAAATAATTTGAGGACTTTTGTAAAAAGGTTTTCCGAAACACTGCACAATCTAACATTAAATTGAGAGTAAAAAAAAATCGTTGAAAGATGTGACCAGCTTACGTATTCTAAGCAGCTCCATTCCCTCCCCCTAGGGCTCATCTGTGGCCTTACAACAGACAGATATTTTGAGGTTCTTGCGATAACAACAGGTGTGTACATTGCATCGTGCCCAGGCGGTTAGTCACGTAAACAAAATATAAGGTGTGCTTTTATATTTACCTCATTTCGGACAACTGACTCAAGTGAGCAGAGGGAAAGTTATGCACAATCGCAAATGGGATTATACTTGTACCCAATTACAGACTATTTACCTAGCGTTTTCTGGTCCTAAGCACGTGTTTAGGCATGTTGAGCGAGAACAATGGATTAACTGAATTAAGGACACGCAGTTTAATTATACATGCTCATGTTTTTCATGCATAAAACGTCTGTAGATCAGGCAGAGGAACGAACAATAATTGTTATCAGGCTCCGCGCACAAGGATGTATCTTGTACTTTGCATACAATATTTTCAAGATACATCGCCACACCAAAAGGTGAATTATCTTTCTATGAATGCCTTTGTGTTGAATGGTTAAATTACTTTTACATTGTTATTTGAAGCCACTTATATGTTATACTTATTTACCGAAATAGGCCACACAACACAATAAATTATAAGACCATATAGCTTTATCAACATGGATCTGGTTAAAATGATAAAATAGTACTTTATTTTCTATTTCAAAATATGTAGGCAAACATAAGAGCGATATGCAGAGTGTTGGAGTTCTACGTAGAGAATGTTATGTATGTACTACCATGGCCACCGTATATAATTTCATAAAAATAAATAAGTGATAACAACTGTCTTGTTCGCATTATTTTTAATTTAAAATTGTACATTGGTTTTGTACGTCTCTTATTAGAATAACCAATTGCAGTCGTAACACTCGTTTAATGGGAAATAGTAAGCCATTATTTCGTAAGAAATTTAACGAAAATGTTCAATATCATGCAGAAAGCCAGGTGCGACTGCATATAGTGTCACCAAGTTTCAAGTTTCCTTTTCTTTGTTTCGTTTTAATTGTTACTCGTACATAAATTTTATCGCAATAACGCGTATGTTGACAAATATATTTTTTGGTAAGTGCCTAAAATATAAATAGTGAATTTCAAAATCGAATTTTTTCAGAGATTTTGATGTACAAAGTTCCCTTAGTTAATAGGCATGTATTTTCATGGATATTAACTAAGATTTTAGTCATCGGATTTTATTTTATTCAAAAATTACCATTCAATTATGCTATCATGTATAAAATTGTATTGATTTTATCATCGATTACGGGTACAGCAAAAACTGACTGGCACCACTTATCGCCTGTGATTTCATTTCTTAACACTTCTGAAATTACAAAATATTCCATTTATCTTTAATGTAATTTTTCGGGATTATTCATGTCAGCTTGCCTTATCACATTTCCCTTCTGGGTATAACTCAATTAAATGGGGCTCGGTAAACACCACCTACAACGTAAGCAGAAAACGTTTTTCTCATAAAGTTCTGTGATAACACAAATAAGCTGGCTGCCAAAAACCCCTCAAAAGCCTTTAACGCAATCAGAAAGAGAGTGAACACATTTCCCGGAAAGTGTCAAAGTAGTTCGCCTTAATGGGGTATCTTTCTGTGAAAGCAAAATTATTTCCGGAAGAGTTCCAAAGATATCTTTTATTTGATTTTGCAGCTACTAAGGACTGCACTATACACATAAAAAACACATTTTGAATGCTAGTACACTCAATATTTGGTTATAAGTACGACCGTCATTAGAACCAATAAGATCCGTAGCTTCATCGGATTCTCATTAAGTTCAACTTCATTAAGTCTTGAAAAGAAAACAAATATATTTCAAGAAGGACAGTGGAACGACCGTCTGAGCTTGCATGGAGATCGACACCTAGGCCAACAGTAACATTTGAGTAATCTGGATATTGGGAAAAATCCGGAAAATTCCAGGGACAACTAAGAATCGATTTTGTTGCTCAAATCTTTTCCTACGAATAAATTCAGTCCATGGAGAATCAATTGATTTATCTCAGACTTGTAGGAGGCTGGCGTAAATGGGTTTTATTTCGCACGAATAACTTTCGTTGCTTTCCTTTTAGATGGTCAATCCCTTTTCTTCTCAACCAAACACGGCAGGGAGGGGATGGCAAAATTTATTACCCCACTTTATTATATTGATCCTATTTTACTTCGGCCTTTTAAGATATCGTAAATTTTCACTTAAGCTTTATTGGAAGAGCCCGCTTATAGAGCAGCTCATAGAGCATTCAACTTTTCATCTTCTCAGTTTCAGTGCTTATTTTGAAGCGATTTGCAGCTAGTTCGTACTTAAGTCGTTTGTTCGCAAAGTGTGCCTGCCACCAAGGCTTTTACCGTCTTCAGAGCCTACAAATGGCTTCTGCAGTACAGCTAAGATTGTTTAATTAGAAGTTGCCATTTGTGCTTCTACTAAGAAAAGCAGATTGAAAAGATCTGGGGCTTCGGTGAAAATGGCACGAAGCTAAGGAACCGACAGGATACAAAGAACACAATTTATAAGCTCTTAACAAAACAGAAGTTTCCTGCAAATTTGAAATTACTTTAAATGCCATATTGACTTACAGTCACTCAACAAATGCCATGGCAGTAAAATTTTATGTTCATCGTATATCACGGAAACTCCATCCCACATAGAGACACAGTGTTGGAAATGACGTCCAAAGTGTTGTTACAACAGCAGTCTGAAAATCCACTCTTCGACATATCCACACTAATAATTTTATTGTAAAAACATTTCGGATTCTGGCGTCGTTTATTTCAGTCATTTAAAGACAATCGTGGGAAGAGAATATGTATTAACTTTTCTTCAAAACCTAAAATTGAGACTCATAACCGCATGAAGCACAAGATTTTTATGCAATGTAAAAAAAATATATTCAACAAACTGATTCGTTCAAATTTTCATTTTGTGCTCACGACAACGAGATTATGAAAAATATCGACTTATGAAAATGTTGTAACAAAACCTCAAAGACATTTGATCCTACCACATTTTTCTGGAATGCTATAAAATTTGAAATTCATATTAGTCGGGAGATGTCTAAGACAGACAAAAAGAGAGAAGTTTGTGTTTAGATTTGAGGACACATTGTTTGCTGTTTTGCATTTATATTGGATGTTGCATGCTTGTCGACATAAACATATTTGCTTTAATTAACTAATAGACAATCACTTTGGGGAATTGTAAAATGTTTTTGTCTGTTTTATGTCTCACAGAGCTAACGTCGCTGCCATAGAACGTAAACGTATTTTTGTGGCAAAAGCATTAAAAATTTTACTTTTTGAGATACTAAGCATATAATTTTTGTATGCATTCGTCATCCGGGTATTAAATAATAAACTTTTCATAGTTTTTAGTTATATAATCAGGTCAGTCTGGTCTGGGTGCCCGGCCACTCTGATATCCCGGGCAACACCAGGGCGGATGAGCTCGCGAGGCTTGGCGCAGGCTTGTCCGCTGAGGATATAACTCTTAAGCCGGGTGCTCCGCTTGCATCAAGCAAGCGGACCATACAAGAGTCCTTCTTGGAAATTGCAAATCGCAGGTGGAGGAAAGAGCCCACCTGTGTAACGACCAGATCTATCTGGCCCATCTACGACCGCAACAGGTCCAGAAACTTGGTCTCGCTCAAGAGAGCCGCAATCGGCAACGTAGTAGCGGTCATTACGGGCCACTGTCTCATCGGCAAACATGCCACTAGGATGGGGGTGACCACGCATGACTTCTGCAGAAGTTGCCTCAATGAGGAAGAGGAAGAGGACATCCTTCACTTCCTGTGTCAATGCCCAGCTCTAGCGGTGCGGAGGAATCGGAGCATGGGCTCTATTTTCTTTAATGACCTGTCGGAGCTGAGGTCCACCAGGATCAGAAGCCTAGAACAGTTCATTAAAGAGTCTAAATGGTTCGAACGGTAGTAATTGGGACTTCGTCCCATGTGGTATCACAATGGGCCTACCTTGGCCTAAGTGTGCCTTCTTTTGTTGGCATCCACTTGAACCTAGAACCTAGAACCTAGTTATATAATAGAATAATATAGCAATTTTAGTTTTTAATTCAACATAAAACCGAAATTTATTACAAAGTATTTTTTTTTACAGTAGACAGATCAAAGAATAAAAAATAAAAATTTATATTAACTTTTTTTGATAAGTATTTAAAAGTAGAATTAAAAAAATTACAATCGAAAACTAGAAATATAAAACTTTATTACAAGTTCTATAATTTTCTTCGTACAAATTGAATTATAGAATTGCTATTGTGCAAAAGGTACTGGGCCGAAGTTAGTTTTCGTAAGGTAGTAAAGTACGATTACCTATAGAACTTTTGCAATCAAGTGGAAAAGTTTTCTTTTGAACATCTAAATTTTAAGTTCACTAAACTTACATATGCCGGGCTTAAAGTACTTAAAGCAGGAATAAGTTTAAAACATGTTCCATGGTCTATTTGAAGGGAAAATTTCAATTTTATTTCTTTGAATCCACCAAACGCATCACGTATAACGTTTCTCAAACTAAACCCATTTTATTAAAATTATGAATCACTTCAACATTCTTCTTTAATGATTAAAATATATATAAACTTTTGCGCGAACAAGAGATCCTAAATTGAGTTTTAACTGTTAAACTTTTGAATGTATCACAATAACAACTTATTTTTAGACGAATCTTTACAAAGTTAATGTTAATAACATGTTTAATTAAATTTCTGGGCTTCAACATTTTTGTTAGGAATTACATAGAGGGTAAACAGGGAAAACGATGGAACTTTCTAATTATAATAATTATTTGGGCTTTAAGGGTCAGGATAAGGTTCGATTTGAATCGATACGATTCGATTTTTATTCCCGGAAAGAGAAGAGAAGAAATGAGTAGACACCATGTACTGAAATTGATTGAAAAAATGAGTATTAATAATAAAAGTAAAAGTCTTTCTGAACGCCTTTTCAGTTTACAAGAACGAAAAGTAAATTTTACAGTTACGTCAAATGCAATATAATAAAAAAAATTAAATCACTTTTTTAAGAGCTATTTAAATATTTAGATTAATAAATTCATTAATTATATTTCTCCTGTATTTTGTGAAAGGGGCGGCATAACTTTCTCCCCCACGTGGACTAGAAGGATTAACAAACTAAATGAGAGTCAAAAACAAAATGATTAATTGACATTAATTATGATTAATTAATACGGCATTTTTACGCACAAATGAGGATTAAATCAGGGAACAGTATACCCTTAAGTGCCTTCGAGATTATAGCGGTAAAAAATATGAAAATTGGCTCATTAATTAATTACGTAGCTTAACAGTCCCGATGAATTTATTGCTTAAATATTCTTACAAAAAAAAAATATTTTCACACATACGAAAGGTAAAACACGTTTTGATTTATAATTTCGATAATTTCAACAGTTTTAATTTTCTCTTGTTACCAGATCAAGATGCATTTTGTAGTTTTTAGGGAAATATTTGTGGATAACTTGAGTCATTATATTATCAAAAACATGCAATTATTTTAAATTTACAATGCTTAATTTAATTTTTAAATTTGGCTATTTTCTGATTCGCATACAATTTATTTGGGGTTGAGGTAGCACACCAAATTTTTTTAAATTGAATTTTATGTTATATATGTATGTCTACATTATTAATTTATGTATGAGTATGTACGCATTTTAAAAGAAATAGCATCTGGCTATTCCTCTGAAATTTTTCGTCGTCAATTTAAGATTGGAAGGAAGCAAAGTGATAGTTTGCGCATTTCACATTTACACAAGATGCCTTTCGGCAATAAAGATATTATTTATGATGTATGGGATTAAAAATAAAGAGATTTTATAAATTTATTGCTATACTAAAACAGCATATTTTATATTCAAATGTATATCGTAAGTTAAACATAAAAGGCAGTTCAAAATGTATCCTAGTCTATGCGAGCTCTATTAGCTCAACCAAAGCGATGTGACAATCAATTAGGCTTTGCACTACCATGAAATCGCATTTAGCATTAAATTTTAATAATCCGAATATCCATTCCCTTAATATTCTACCGTGCAAAATATCCTTGCGTGCTGTGTTACCATAACATTTAACTGCTACCTGTTGGCTACTATATTTATGCTGCTAACGGAGAGGCATATACATAATTAACAAGGATCCAAATTAGTTCTTTCCCATAACTGGTAAATGTGTTTTACGAATTCGCCTATCAATTACAATCAGTACTTTTCACTTTTGTCCAATGGATAGATCGAGTAAGTAGTACGTGGATATGTAACTCTATTTGGACCATTTTAATTCGTTCAATTTCACAATTGTTGTAGCCAAATAACAACGCGATATGAAAATTTGTTCAAAAATTTCATTCAGCGGAGTAAATGGCAAAAGAATGCATAAATTCATTGCAATAATATTCCAGTTCCTTGCTACCTTCAGAATTTGCAACATCCGCTTTTGGAGCATGTCCGTAAATAAATTTCCCTATGAAACCACTTAAGCTTTATGGCGAAAAGTTAATTTAATTTTCCTTGACCTCATTATTCAAAGCAGTGCAAGCACGGCTCTTTGAGTTGTTAGTTCATTTTGCACAGATATCTATAATATAAATATTGTAGATTCAGTCATTTCATAATGTTATATGTACACATTCATAGAAAATTTATATAGTAAAAGCTTTTGTGCTTTAAAGTGTATATATTTTTATAATGTCGTGTGCTTAAGAAATTATTTTAAAAGTCCATTTTGATTTATTGTAAACCAAATATTAATGGGATATTAATGCATTGCGAATTCATTTCCTTTAATAACCGGTATACCTAAATATTTTAAAAAACAAGGCTGTTTTATTTACTTATTATTTCACTATTTCTTTAGTTTATTTTATCATTTTTACACAAGCAGTCCTGTCAGAAATTAAAAAAATGTAATTTCCTATTCAAAGAAATAACTGATAATTTTGTTGATGTCTAAGTAAAACGTAATTTTAATTACTTTTTCAAAATCAAGCTAAATAAATTAGTTTTGTGACAGAAACAAGCGCATTTTTGCGCCTTTTCCTTTAAGTAGACATTTCTGTCGAGTGCATGCTAAATATGAGATTAATTAGGGTAACTCCACCTCCCACCACACAAACCTTCACTAGTTAGTTTAGTTTTGTGATAAATTACATTGTATCAGCTGCAAAGGTTTTAACGATTACTCTTATAAAAATAAAAGCTCCTTAATCTAGAAAATTGGGTATACATAGAAACAAACATTATTCTAGGCTTCAAATCTTCATTGACCAGAGCATAGCATTCTTAAAAAAAAAAAAATTCCAAACTAGATTTTTATATATGTAAGAAAACAGCAAAAGTTTCAGAGACTTTAAGAAAAATTGGGCAAAAATGGTATTATAGTTAAGTGTAACAAGGGTGTTAAATAGTTTAAAAAATCCGCAAAAATTGTGAGTTTTTAATAATTTTATCCTGCGTAAATCTTATCTAAATATATTGCAGAAAATTGGCTACCTAATCCTAACCACACTGCACAAATAAAGAGAAATATATTTTCCTTTAAAATAAATTTATAAAGTTAAAATTAATTATCAGCAAGTTGTTAATTATTCCTTACCATTTAAATTCATGGAAAATGATATTCTTTGACAATCATATTTGCGTTTGATTCATTGAGAAAATTCCATTACTTCAACTAAAAATCTTACATTTCCTACACCTTCATTACATACTAACTTAATTTGCATATAGTACCTTAACAAGAGAGTGCTTACATCCTGCAGGTACAAATTGCTTTGATATCCATATCCAAAGAAAACAGATTCGGTTACCGTGAGTCATAGTTAGAATGCACCTGCATGTACCTGTGTATTTTAAGTGCGGGAATGTCAAGATATCGTATGTATTTTAGAATTTCCTAAGGTAGAATAATAGTGCTGAATTTTCAGTACTTTGTATGTCGAGGGAATATTTCTAATATTAATGCTGTCTACTCTTGCCTGTTACATTTTTCAAGCCCAAAAAGGTATTGAGGACATCGGCCTGTAAATGAAAGAACTTTATTAGCAAAAGGGTTCGTGGAAACGAAAATCTTATTTGAACCCCTCGTACAGAAAACAAATTGCAAACGACATGCTGACCTTGTTCCTGTGTATAAAATTGCACGAAGGATGTTCTTGGACAAATCCTCTTAGCTATCGTTGTGAAGGAAAAGGTTCATTTCACGAGAAGAAGGCAACGAATTATTTGAAGCTTTAAAGGAAAGTGTTTATTAGAAGGGCGCAAATTTTCCCTGAAAATATAGACCTTCCCGACCCATGTCGTGAGACCTACACTTTTGTTTGTCGATTAATGCGAACGTAAATCATCCGAAATTATCAAGGAAATAAGAGAAACCCTTTTAGAGGCTTACTACCCCTCCGGCTGTAAGGAGCGGAATTTATGGAAGTCGTTTTAAGAGGTAGTCTGCAAAAATAACAAGCACGCTTCACATGCGGCGGTGTTGGCACGGAGGGTTGCATTCAGGCGTAACGTTCGCAACTCGCACTAAAAACTTCTGAAGGAGTTTTGTAGAAGAAGCTCATTCTCACAAGAGACACACTGCTTCAACCAGCGGTCCTAATAAATAGATATCACGGGGTAATTACATTTTTTTTGCTAATGAAAAATCCTTTCCCCATTCAAGTATTCCACCCGTTATGTTATTACTTAAAACTTTTGAGACCCTTTACAGTCCTCCAGAAACTTACGGCGCATATTTTTGTAATGTGTCTTTACCGGAACGAAGCGGTGGCTTTTATTACATTAACTTCACGAGCTCTAGACATATTAACCTGAATAAAACTGGGATAAAATCATAACTTTTCCTGCCTTCTGGCAAACTTCCACAAAAAGCAGCAGTTTTTTCTTTGACGGTAAGATTTTTTCTGAAAAGATTTTTAAATACTTTTTCTTCTTTTTATTATCACTCAGGGACAAAATATTTTATGTTGGAATATATGTCTTATAAACTTCCCTTTTAGATAACCTTTCCAAAACTTCACATAGTACGTTACTGAATAAACCTTGCTCGAATTATTTCAAAGTTGAGTACATCAGCAGTTATGATCTGTTTGAGGGTTACTTCAACAATTTATTTTAAAAATATAACGCTATATATTTCTTGGCGTCAAATCTTAATATCGACTTTGAATTTAAAACTGCTTAGTAAAACACATCTGTAGGTGTAACGTACAATACAGATAAAATGCGGCCATAAAAAAGGCAATAAATGTAGTATAATTACATGTCTTAACATATTTATATTTACACTTAGTTCAAATTGAATAGACCGACATCTATCTAGATCGATTTATTATGCCCACAAAATCTCATGTACCAATTTTGAGTTATTGATTTTATGAATTCTCTGAGATGCGACTTAGCTAGATCGATTTTACACCCCCGGAAAGCCCCTTAGAATCATTTCCGACAACGCGATTACAGATATACATATACAAATATTACTCCTATTGTAATACAGAATTTTAATTAATGTAAAACAACTTATAGAAACATACTCTTTATAATTTGCGGAATAAAATATCTGGAAGATTTTTCTTGATTTCATTACTCAGTAAAACTCCTCAAAATTTCCCAAAAGAAATTATTTTAGTTGACAATAGTAAAATTTTCTAGGATTAATAGCTAACTCCATTTTTCTAATAACCAGAATCCACAGTGCATGTGCGCCTGGTTTTTGCTTTCAGTGCGATTGTTTCAAAACGATCCCCACAGGAGGTTCATTCGATTTAGAAATATATGTTAGATGCAATCTAGCCAAGAGATTATCTAATTTTTCCGAATAGGTACTGTGAGCCGTTCTTGTTATGAACTCTAGTCTAGCTGCATGACCGGTTCTCCAACATCCGTTCAACTACTTTAGAAAAAGCGCATGTTATTTCAAGGATGTATTTAATCGGAGTCTACAATTCCAGTGGGTTTCCATGTCACATGGGAACGAAATATTGGTCATAAATTATATGCTATATTTGTGCGAGCAAAACATTTCTTCCTTCAATTTAAGCCTTTATTACTTCTTTTACATGAGTCTCAGCATCTCTGGAGGAGTTCCCATGATAATTTGGAAGTGGTTTTTCTCACTTAATGCCTTCAACGCAAACTTCAAGGCACGAATAACTTGATGTTATTGAAAATTTCAGTTCAGTTAAATTATCTCTATCCGCAGACATGCAGTGGTGGCCAAATTGAAGTATCTAAACCGCTGCAGTCGGTTACATGTTTTCTAACAACCTAATCAAGTTTACAAAGGAAATATTGCTGAAGTACCTACTATAAGTGACCTCCGATACTCCCCTGTATAGACACAACAACCAATCAAATTGAAGGAATTCTAAATTATAGGAGAATTGTGTCTGAATGAGTGCAAACCGATTTTCTATACAATTCCTAACCAGAAGCCAAGGAGATCACTATTCCGTAATTGGAAGAAATCAGGCTATTGAAGCACAACCTCCAGTGCAGTCCATTCTCCTAGTACTTGCAGAACGTTTACAAGGAGCTCAAGTCGGAATTGTTCGAATACTATTCAAATTGTCTCCTGATTATTCCACTTTCAGGCTTCCCACTGCGATTATACCGCCTTCGGGAAATAAAGAACAGCGCCAAGTGCCCGACTGCTCTTTCAGGGAGAAACCAAAGTGAATGGCATTTGCATGCAAATATCGGAGTTGCGAGCACAAGCAAAAATGCATGTCCCATTGCCAGTAAAAAAGGAGTAGTCCTAAAAGCATGCAAAAATAAAAGCTCGCAAAAGTCAACTAGGAGCAATGGGTAGTTGATCCACAGTGGAACCAAACTCTACTTAGCAAAAGATGTTGCCCTTTCCGAGGAACATTGTCTCAATTGTTTGGATTTTCTTAAAAATACACAACATAATTTTTTTCTGTTGAGTTATGCATTTCGCTTTTTACTGTGAGTGCTGAAACATGAGTACAAAGCGTGTGTATCTTACACATAAAACTTCTAAATTATATTAATATTGCTCTAAGCTTTTAATTTTCTCTGTAATTAGGCACTAAGAAAACCTCAAATCATATTATTATTATAAGAAATTTTAAGAAGTAAAACTCAAATCATATATTCTAGGTAGTGCACTTTCCACAAATCCCACAAAATATTATAGTTAATTAAATAACTTAAACATTTATTTGAAATTTCATGTTTTTCCCCTTCTTTTAGGCAGGAATATAAATTGAAACCAATATATTGAAAGAAAACTCATTGGAAAATTGGCAAAATACCACTATTTTGCAATACAAATATTTTTTGTAGTAGTAACCATAGTAACTTTTGGAAAGTTGTATTATCGAATTTAAATCTACGTAAAATGAAATAGTAAGTTTGAGTTTATTACCAAAGCCGGACGATTTTATTTGGCCATATTTTAAAAAAGGAACATATAAATGTTTGTATGTTCAACAATAGATTTTAATAATTCATTTCAGAAAAATGTAAGACTTTCTTTTAAATACGAATCCATATTGGATATTTTTTGAAAAGTTAATTTTGCGTAAATTGTGCCTATCCTCTAAATATCTCATCTAAACCAATTACGATGCAACTGAAAATACAACACAATTTAAAGTAGGCAAAATAAATTTCTTACCATTTGCAAATACAGGAGATTATGGAAAAATGCGGAGGACTCTCTTGCATCTGCTCCTCTGAATTATTCGACTGCATTTATGTATAATTTCTCAAGCGTAAAATAAAATGTGCAATTTAAGAGGATACATAAAAGCAGATAAGCTTGTTAAAATTATTTCATATCATGTTGTTGTGATATTACATTATTGAAGAGTTATTGCGTTTCGAATCGTCAGCCAGATTACCAAGGCATATTTGAACTGTACGAGGAGATTTAAGAAAATCCTACAATATTCTCGTTGTAAAAGTAATCTGTTCAAAACTGATTGAAGATAGATGAAATTGATTTATTACATCTCAAATATTCTTTTTTGTGAACAGAATACGATAATTGGAACTTCTAAATTTTTTTATCGTCCAGGAATGCAATTTTGGATGTATTTATTTGTCCGTATAAAAATAGTTAAAATACTTTAGATGATGTTTTACTTTTTCCAATTAAATTTGTACGTGCATAGAAAATATACAAATATTCCTTGAAAAAGCATTCAATCATGCTTTTGTTCCATTATACACATTAAAAACTACCTTCTGATTCTTTCCATCAAAACAAAATTTATTTCTGCAAAGTGAGTCTGTTGATAGCACTGCATCAAATTTAAACCGATTACCGTAGACACTCATGCTTCAATAGGCCAATGTAAAAATACAGTTTTTTTTAGTAACTCTATCTGCACCTCCCCAAACAATAGACGTGGATTTGCAAATCGCAATGCACAATGCTTGTTGTAGGTACCTACTGTAACAAAGTTGCATTAATCGGGTGGAATTTTAAAAGGACAACGGATTTGAATTTTAAAACAACATCCGATTTTAGTGTGAAGAAAATTAAATTTGATTTTGCATGCAGCAAATAAAATTTCCATAGTAGCCAACAAAGTTGTGCACACCTTTCTCGTGTGCTAGCAAACAGTTACCACTGCTTTAACATTTAAAAGCGATTGGTGAATATTGGAAAAGAGTTTCGCATCGACGAAATTGTTGTCTCTGCCCAAAGTAACACATTTTCATTAAAGTGGAACAATGTTAAAGATAAATTGTAAGCACTTTTAATTCCCAATATTCCTGAAAGCCGAATTTATTTTAATCCATCACTCAAAATGTCAAATATATTTTTCATCCGAATCCAGTTCACTGGGCTTAGGGATTCGGTAAAAGGTACCTCAATCTTTGTATTTTTGCCTATGTGGATTTTTCCCCTTAAAGGTAATATCCGGTCGACCATCACGGAAGAAGGTTCATTTAAATCTCGAATAACTTTAATGCCTTTAATGGTATGTGCACGAAAAGGTTACTCCAACCAAAACAAAATCAATAAGGGACAATAAAAGGGCAAAGGTGAATAGCAATTAGAGTTCTAAGCACATTTTATATTTTTTTCTCCTCATTTAATCTTAGCAAAACTAAAAAGTCTGCGTTATTTAAAATATACATTTAACAACTAAAATTTCTACCCATTAAATTATAAAAGGATTTATTCTCTTATGAGGATATATTAATTCATTTAAATAATTGATATATTTTTGTAAGCACTTCTGTTCACCTTTCTGAGCTAAATGCGATTTTACTAATTAAAACATTCCGGATTTACTGTGGTACGACTAATTGCAACCTCAGAGAACTTTTTTCGTGTACGTATGTATGTATAATACACACACACATATATATATATATATATATATATATATATAGTACGAGTACGAGTAAATTTATGGCCACTTAAATTATTAAATTTTTACAATTCATTAGATCTTGCTCAAATACCTTTACTGTAAGAGTTATTGCAAAACTTGAATTAAACAGAGAACACAATTAAAAGAGATGAAAGATTATGTTAGCAAAATATTATTTAATAAAATTGTTATAAGAATTTTTGTAATCAACTCCCTAAACTTAAATCTACAGCTTTAAGAAATCCTCAGAATGATGATGATATTGTATACGTGCGTTATATATTTTCTCTAAATCTAATTGCACATTAAAAATTTATTTACGTTTTAACGAAAAGAAGGTAAGTTCGAATAACCTTTGTTCGCTTGTTTTTATTGTACGTACAATTGAACCACAAGCATGAAGTATTAAAAACATAAAAGGTAATATACAGACTGCCACGAAAAACAATTTGAAGAAAAGAAAGCAAAGTTGTGTAAGATTACACAAGAACACGGGTTTTCACCATCTAATAAAAAGTGCTACGTGCGGAAGGCATATCCCAGTAGAGGGGCTCCTTTATTACGTTTGACATTTGCCACGACATGCCTTAAAGAATAATAAAAGACGCGTTTGTGGCCTGATGGTCTCAAGCTCAGGTTGGTGTTTATCAACGTTACACCTTAGAGAGTGAATTTACAGGTCTTTTAATTTTCGCTTTTTAGAGAATCGATGGGAAGAATGAAGCACCTGCTATGAGGAAATTAAGAATTTTACGAATTAAAGGATGAAACGGTTCATCCATCAAAAGACAGTAACCGCATTTAAGTCCGCAACGAAATACTTCTCCTTTTATTAAGAATAATTGCACGTGCACTCAGAAATATAATGAAATAATTATCATTAAAAAAGCCTTACTTTTTTCCTTATAATTTCTTTAATGGGCAAGATAATTGAATAAAAACACTTTCACATCTTTTCAATTCCCTTCACATAGTTGCTCTGGTTGTAAAGTATATTTTCAGTTAATGGAAGTTTTCTCATAAATTTCTTTTCTTATAACAAAAAGCTCTTGCGTAGTTGCCTCTCTATTTTCGGAAAAAAAATTTCCCACCACCTCCACAAATTAAGTAGTTCTGCTAATGCTGGATATTTAAATATCTTACAAAAAGGTAATTTCATTTTATTGTACTCTAGATGGAAAAATAGCAATTTCCACTTTTTTCCTATCTGCATGGTATTCAAAAGGATATTATTTTTAGCTTGAATATAAAAATCATTCAGCATTCACACATGCAATTTACAGTGACTCAACTTATTGATAATATAATGCGAAATTAATGTTTAGTTTTATTTGAATCCCTACTAATTAAGAAAATAGAAGAGGCGTGAATGAATAATTATAAATAAAATTATATTCTTTTCAAACAAAGAAAAGTTTATTTAAAAAATTTAAAACCTTGATTTTTTGAAAAAACAGAAAAAGGCTTAATTAAGATCAATTAGTTGATTCTATTCTACTAAAACAATCTTTCATTACCATTTAATATATTTTTTGATTTCTTTTGGCTTTTTGATCTGATTTTAAGAAGACATTGAATTTATTAAATTTAATATTATTATATATTTCAGGAGTCTTGTGCACGGCTCCAAAGTTCGTTTAAGTACCTAATTTGTTTAGCATTAAAGCAATAGAACTCTTGAGCTTAACCCCGGATAGAATTAAGATCAAGAAACTGCGTGGCCAGTCTAGTTGAAATCTCTGATTTACTAACCAGCCGATCGAGTTGTGTTCCGGATCGTTCATAGTTAATACTCTTGTTGAAAAATGACGTCAAGCGCATCGTTCTTCTACTTATGTTAATTGCCGAGGAAACTAATTTTGGGGATGCTTTTATAGTCAACAGCAGTCATCCTATTATTCGTTAGCATCGTCCAACTCTTTGATTCATCATGCTTAAACCTGAAGCTGCCTCATCCATATCTTGCCGTTTGCTTACTTTGACGAGGTGCATTGGCTATCTTCCACGTCCATTGCAGTCCATCAGGGCTTATTCGGTTAGCTTTGGTCTCATTGGATCAAATTACTTTTCTCCAATCCTTGGTGGTAAAATTCTTTCAGCGTTTTGCGAATTTTAACCGTGTTTGGCAATGATGTTTTCTTAGAAAATAAATAATTAAATAATTCAAAAGCAGATTCGGATTTTACTACAGAACCACTTTTGTCTGTTTTACTTTTTAAACTTAACTAATAAATCGAATGCCTAAAGTTGAATTTTAGTGATAGCAGTTCTTTGCGTATTTTCAGACAAGATATGCACGGAATCATATTTGATTCTTGATTTGAAATTATATCACTATATATGTAGCGACCAACTTTATGTATTATTTGTGTTTTAGTACATAAACCACATATTTTCCCAGTGATATGTGGGGTAATTTAAAAAGATGTATAAATTTCTTAAACAAGTAATTATTAACTTTAGTTTAAACTTTAATTCATGGTTTTAAATACATTGACTATTTCGTCTACAACAGTTTTATATTTATTTTATTGTAATCGACAGTTTTTCGACAAAAATTTCAAAAATCTTCCTTTTGTTATCTATTTTAAGTTATCTTAATTTATTTTTAACTAGACTTTTATTTAAATTAAAATCCAGTCTTTTAAAGGGAACATTATAAAGTTTAATTAAGGAATTAATAGGTCTAAACATCACATACCAAATCCGATGAATGTCAACTTGCACGCAATGGACATTTCTCTCATTAATTCTTAGAGTTAATAAGAGCTTCGGGCAATCTATTTCCTCGGTTAACAATAAACGAACAAAAACATCTTTAGATATTATACAAGGACGTTCAATTGTCTGCAAATTTATTAGTTTAAATCTATTCTCATAGTATGGTGACTCCCAACGGTTCTACCATAGTTAATCCCTCAATGCAAAACGAACATACATGTATGCACCTTTTATTGACTGAATCCTCGATTTACATTGTGCAGAATAAAACCACCCCCACCAACATATGAATAGTCAAGAATTGGTCTCAGAACATAAGAATCTGAAAAGTCTTTAGACCAATTTCAAATGAAACTGAGAAATTATTCTTACAATAATGCAATCGATATGTAGCATAAAGTCAAATTTTTAATGGCAGGCTCACTCTCAAATTAATAATTCTTAGCTATAGGTGCTAAAGAGGATCAACCTAAATCTACATATTAATCGAACGTTGAGTTATCATAGAAATATTGAATGGTTTTAAAATAATAAAGTATTCATGCTACAAGATTTTGGTTCAAGCAATCTAACTACGCATATTATAATTTACCTGAAAATCGCAAAATAGGTTTATCATACATACGAGCATTTCTACAATATATAGATATCGGATCATATAAATACAAAGATAAGCAATTGAGCAGATTTTCTTTTTGTCTTCTGGCATGTAGACGCTTTTTCTCAGAATAAAAATCAAATTTCCTCAAAATGACAGCATTTAACCGCTCATAGATCAAAAGAAATTTTTTTCTGGAGTCGAGAAGCCCTTAGGTTGTCGTACATACCATAATTTACTGCACTCCATAAATATCTGGAATACTTTAACGTATAGTCATGGAAGGTTAACGAATTTCTTTGAAAGAAATTTTAATTTAATGCATGATTTACTGAAGTCATTGCATTTATAAAGCTGTTGATTAGGTGGCTGCAAATGTGATAGAAATTGAAATTTCGAACTACACTATATTAACTCATATTCTAAAAAACTGAGCGACAACTCAATTTCAATGTTTGTGTAGAAAAATTCAGTTTTAAGTTGGAATCGATCGGATTTTCTTTGTAAACAGTATAATACTTATCTATTGGATTATTTACTTACAAACCTTAACCATTGTACTCGTATACTAGTACCGAGATCATTTTCGAATTCACACGGGCTTGCACTTTAAATCTATTTTTGCCTCTAAAAGTTTCCCGTAAAATGCTGAATGGTGCGTAAGATGTTTAAAAATATACGCAGGTTGCTTTACACTATCACATTTTGATTCGCCAAACTTGAAATATTTTCTAAATTGCACTAAAAATGATTAAGAGTGTATAATTTGAAATTTCAAATTTTTTCTTTTGATTAGAAAATGGGTCCAGGTTACATAGTTGTTTGTGTTGCTACAGGTCTTCCTGAAAAGTGAAAAGTGCGTGTATGCGAATTCAAAAAGGAAATAATAATAATTAAATAATAAAAAAAGGGATCTTAGTATTTTGGTGTAAATCATTATACCTTAAGGGTTAAAACTTAAAGAAATTTTTCTTATGACACAGTTCATTTATTCATTTTTCCGTTTTTCTTGGTGATGAAGAAGAATGAAGTAAAAATAAAGTGTTCGAATCCTAAAATATTTTTTGTACCCGAAATAAGACAGCTTTTTAAGTGGAAATTGAATAAAGGCAAAATTTTTCCGTAACCTTTTCAATTGATATTGAATTCAAAAGAATGTTCCGAGCATTGAAGAGGAAATAATTGATTCGAAGTCATTTTTTCTCAGGATATTTTACTTATGAAAACAAAAGACTTAGATTAGCACTTGTGATCTTTATTAGTCCTTTTCGGCAATAAATCGGCTAGAAATAATATGTTCATTCAAGCAAACACTATTTACACCTGATTAAAGGAAATAATGCCCTGAATAGATATCTTTATGGCGAATTGATAAAGAAATAGCTTCATAATGAAATCCGGAGAATGACACCCATATAACTAATAAATATTTACAACTTTAAGATACTAACAGCATAAAAGACAGAGCAAACGACCTTCATTTAATATTTAACACCAAGGTTATATGATACTTTACTCCTGCAAATGAATAGACTCAGTTTTTCTGCAACCGCACATAGCCAAAGTAAAATTCCGCGCATTCATAAAACGAATTTCGAGATTTAATCAGGTAATTAGATAAAAAAGGTGAATATATCACTTCTGTCACACCTGCTCGCCCCAGAATTTCAAACATTAGTACCAGCAAACGGCTGCACCAGCATCCTACCGATGCGAGGATAAATCAACTAATTCCTTGCGGACCGAATTTGTTCTCAAATAAAGTACCGACAACAAATCGATTTTCTGGTGGCACCGAGTTGTATAGAAGCCACCCCCACTTCCGGATTACTGAAATGTGGTTGCTTGCTTAATCTATGTGACAATCCATACCAAACAGAGGGTGGAAGAAATTTGGTCCAATTTGCTTGGAGGGTGTTTTGTTTCTACCTTTGATTTAAAGCGCTGGTGTCATGCTGAGAGGTTTTCGCCATTTGTGCTATTGAATTGGGGTATTTTTCCATATTTGAATAATTTATAACATTCCACCCTCATTGGCCCAAGGTGAGAGCACATCCTATTTACTAATTTAAATAAATAATTTCCGGAATTATTTCATAATGGAAATGAACTACCGGAAACCTTTACTGAAAAATGTTTCTAAAATGCGCCCGCAGTATTAATTTAAAAGTTATCATAATTTTCTGTATTCAAGTCAAATAGTTCAGTTTCGAGTGCTTTTGTTCCACACCACATGCATACGGAAAAAATTTTTGAATCGTTTCGAAAATTACTGCAAATGCATTTGAATGAAATATTTCGAGTTATTAACTAGCATGGGTATGCTTTGTGCACAAAGCCTTACAGAGTTGTTTACAAAAACCGACGTTTTATCAATTAATTGGGGTTACACTTCAGCTTTCCACAGTAAAGGAGTTAATTTGGAAAATGGAAATATTTCATTATATAGAGCACTATGCATAAAAAGCAGGGCAAATATGGTAAATTTTCCCCTTAATTTCTCGTTCTTTCTCGACAGTTTAATTAATTTTGAATTCCTACCGAATTCAAAGTTTGCTTATTCAGTTGTGTCGAATACTATATTTACGTCGCTTACGTAATTACATAAAGTTCTAAAAGAGTAAATGCAGCAGAAAAGGCTATAGTCGAATAAAGAAGCCGAATTTTTCCCAAAGGCAATTAATTTGAAATTTTGCATTTGCATATTGACGAGTATATTATTGGAAAAATTACGTCCATTAACTTTTTAGTATGATATTCAAAAATATACCAAATTAAATCTTTTACACGAGCTCTCTAAGAAATTCTTGTTAAATCCAAAATGATTAATTATTCTTGCATCTTTTCACGCCCATAAACTTCAAATTACAAGCTATAACGTCCAATAAGATTATAATTTATTCTAATAAACGTCTTCGTTTGTACTATAAAATATTTGTTCTATGCGTTATTGTTTATTGTCACTATCTATGAATAGACACGAACGTTCTTATTTCCAATAAAGTTAAAATTAAATTTTATTTTATGATACCACTACATAAGATGCATTTCAATCATCTGAACACGGATGTCCTGAGTTTCTATGGCATTAGAATTCGTACATTACTTGAAATAAAGCGGCTCATTTTGAGACTTTTAATACTTTCATATATCTTGAGAAAAATGTCGACTATAATTGTAGATATTTTTGAATTGTTTATGGTGGCAGGTAGAATATAAAAATATCGACGACGATGATTGGCAATTCTAAATGTCCGAAAAACAATTTCAGTTTCTAATTATATAAAGTCATCTGTGACTTTCCCTAAAATTCCAAATGGTATGATCTCATAGATCAGTACAAAAAACGTATCATGTTTTAATATTTATATATTTTGAGTTCAGATTTGATTTAAGATTGCGCATAAAATTACTTAAAATTAAAATTGTTACGAAATAATAACGGTATTTTGCTTATATCTTAACCCTCCTCCGAATGAACTATTGCGATTTATTTTAAATAGTAAAAAATGAAAGTTATCAGTATATTTAATCGCAAACGGTTTTATATGCAAAAGTTGATTAGATTAATTAGAGGCCAGACTTTTCGAATTAGGTACGCATATATTGAAATTTATCAGGGCTTTCAGCGCTCAAGTGAGATGTTTGCAGACGAATTAAGCGCCCATATGAAATGTTCCGGTGTTATTAATAGCCAGTGTGTTGTTTCTCGCACGAGTTCCAGATACTCCTCCATCTAATTGAAAGAGGCTTTCGGGCCAGGCCGATCGCGAACAGTGCTCAGCACAGGGTGGACCTGTCCTGTCGCAGCACTTCAGATATCGTAATTTCAATTAACCGCTTCAGTCGTTGAACACCGGAACCATTCTCTTTTGCGATTTATGGGATACGCTTTCTCATCCGGGTCCAGCGCGAGCGGATGCTGCGGGAGCTCCATCGGGATTTCGTAGGATATAGTGCTTCAATATCCAGAGTAGCCGATAAATGGACTGGTTAAGTTGATTACGGCCTCCGGGAAAAGGAAAATAAACCTTACATAAATTCGCGCTCGCACGCACCTCCCAAATATAGCCGTGTTCAGTTTTTTGCTTTCCTTTGGCAAGCAGGTGATTATTTACAGGGTTCCTCTTTTACGCCATAGGTGTGCTTAGTTCGCAGCCCACTCAGATGGCTTCAGTAGATTAGGAGGTGTCCTAGTCCTCTTGTTCCGTTGTACGATTGACCATTTCTTGCGAGTGCATTCTCGGAAAATTCGCGCTAACGACAAATTGGGATGAGTGTCAGCGAAAGATAGGAATTCGATGATGAACGTGACAGAGACTGCTGGCCAAGAGGGCCTGGGTGGCCTGGAAGGCCTGGAGGATACTGTCGCCACGGTCGTTCCCATATTTTTTGGGCTAATCGCTGTGACAGGTCTGTTCGGGAATTTGCTCGTAATTTTTGTGGTTCTATGGAATCCGCAGATGCGTTCGACAACGAATTTGCTGATTGTGAACTTGGCCGTTTCCGACCTACTTTTTATCGTGTTTTGCATACCATTTACGGCTGCGGATTATGCACTCCGATTATGGCCTTTCGGAGATGTGTGGTGCAAAATTGTGCAATATTTAATCGTTGTAACTCTTCTTACAAGCGTTTATACATTAGTTCTTATGTCCCTCGATCGGTTCTTTGCTGTTGTTCATCCGGTTGCAAGTCGATCTATTCGAACACAAAAAAATATGAAAATTGCTATTGGAATACTTTGGATATCAATTTTGATTATTGTTGCACCTGTAATGTATCTGCATCGCGTGGAGGTAAGAGCAAAACATAAACGCAAACAAAAATTTAGATATTTCAATATATGGTATGTGTATCTGATTGCATTCGAAACTGCTTGAATATGAAATTATGCATGCAAGCAGAAATGTTCATGCAGAAGTAAAAGAAAAGCAATTTTCTTACTATATGTATACTTTAGAGTGTATTATCCAACCAGTTGGGTCAAAAAAGTATTATAGAATTTTGGATTTTTACATTTTCTTTTAGTATGATGTCTTAAAAATAAATATTTTCTGTTAGTTTCGTAAGAATCGGCTAAATATTATACTGAGTTATCACAATTTAAAAAAGTTACCTGTGGTGCACTGCTAGTATCAATACCATGGTTTGGATATCACATTATTCTCTATGTATGGTGATATACAACACCTCAATATTAACATATATTTATAAACGAACAGATAGTGGCGCTGAAATTAGTACCTAGAGGTCTTAGATACTACGGTTAAAACCCAAATAACCAATATTATGCTTGTATCAGCATGCTTTTTTCGTACATAGTTGTAGTTGAGGAATTTCCTTTTTTTATTAATTATCAGAGAGGTTGAGTTTTAACATTACAAATAATTTATTCTTAATTTGTCGCCCAACTTTTTTTCTTTCTATAATGAAATAAATAAAAAATCCTTAATTATGTGTTGATTTGTAAAATTGAATGGGTGAAAGCTATCACGAAATAGTGCATTTTCTCCTATATTTATGGAATTATTATATAAATATATCACTGCTTGAAATAGAGGTATACTTATAACTATAAACGAGTGAAAAAAGGGAAATTTGTGCAACTTTTAGGCGCTAAGTAAAATCTAATTTAACTCTGAATTTAGACCTATTTTATTTCCTCCGAGTATGAAAACCAAAAGGTTCAAAGTAATTTGAAAATTTCAGCTCGCAAAATAGTATTATTTCACATTTTCGTATTTCCTCAATTAAAGTACCCTATGTGTGAACTTTCAGATATAATGCAATTAGGAGTAAAAACCAAAAACTTCACTATAATTGTTCGGACCACTATGCATATATGCATTATGAAATTAATTCGTGAAAAATAAACCCGACACCTACGGTTAAGCTTTGTTAACCCTCAAGGGATTTTCTGATAAAGTGCATATTCTGCATAATATGGTCAATAAGTTGGTCTTTCCATTTACCCCAATCTAATTAATTCATCACCACATATTTCAACCACCGACTATATGCTATTTAATTTGGCAGGATATTTTATCGCTTTTCTACCATTCAGGGAAAAGGTTTATTAAATTCATGCACCCTTTATCCCATCGGACCGTTTAATTGAAACGGACATTTGTTTCAGTAAAAGCTTTTTTAATTAATATTAAAAATTTTGCGAAATTTGATTTCAGGAATATAACTACAAACAGCAGAGATGGGCAACTTGTAAATATTCGAACGCATACAATTGGAGTACATTTCAAGTCGTTTTCTTTATCATCTCGTATCTTATACCACTAATTTTAATTAGTACTATTTACGTTCTAATGATTATTCAATTGTGGCGATCAGTGCCAAAATCCGCGATGTCAGTTGATTCAACAAGGGGGCGGAAACGAGCGACACGGATGGTTATTATCGTTGTTACCGCATTTACACTCTTGTGGCTGCCGATACAAGTAACCATGTAAAAATGTTAAATATACTTGAAAATACTTAAAATTATCTTCTACAGGTGATTCTGATATTGAAAAGCCAAGACCTGTACGGCACGGATTATACACATTTAAGCATAATTTTACAAATCGTATCGCACATTTTAGCTTACTTCAGCTCCTGCATAAATCCGCTTCTCTATGCCTTCTTATCGCCAAATTTTCGAAAAGCTTTTTTCAAGGTAAGTCGAAGACAGCAATTTAATCAATATTTCACCAGAGGAGCAACACAGACCAAATTAACGCACACAAATTTGCAAATACTGCTGTAGGTATGCATGTATATGACTGAGAACATTTAACGAGTAACTCACTAGCGAGAAGTATTTTGATTTCTCCTTGAATCCACCAGTGTTTATTTAATTAGCTACTTATATCACTAAAAATAGCTAATCCAATCAGAATTTTGTGTAATTAAAATATCACGTCGAACAAGTAAACATTCGTAAATTGCTATATTTTCTGCAGAATTTCATATTGTGGAATTTTATTTGAAAACAGGAAGTGAGGTTTACAAATAAGCATGCATAGTTCTTTTTGCCTATTTTTTTTTGATATATTTTGATTTCACTTCTTACACTATTTTATACTCTTTCAGGCTATAAATTGTTCTTCCAAATATAACCAATACGACTGTCCTGCCAAATTCACTCGACATACGACAGAAAATGGGATATTCTCTACGGTGCTATGAAAGTTCTATTTTATTTATTTGACCCTATTTTTTAATAAATTTAATTATATAAAAATAATACTTGTTATATAAGAGATATACCAAAACTGCATATTATGAAAATAAAATTATCAACTTACCATTTGTTTATTTGCCCGAATATTTATTTATTTGATTTTGGCTACTATTTATTTATACAATATCTTTTCATGCAATTACTTTTTGGGTACTTACATATTTTTAAAATTAAAATAATTTACACAACATTTTCCATAACGCAAAATGATACAAACATCATACAAGTAATATTTTACTTGAAATTGATTTTGATTCCTCGGGATATAAGTTTCGAAATTAATATAACTAATGCCAAGTTCTAGCTCAAGTAGTCTACAAATTAAAATGCACTTATATCATTAGAAATGTCAAAGATCTCTAAAAATTCAATTCCTTGGGTTTATGCATAACAAAAATTAACAAATCGTGAGAATCACAATGTGCGCTGTTTCTTAAAAATAGAACTAATGTCTCCGAATGCGTCTTTGCACGCAGGAACAGTTTTGCATAAAATTTTATCATGTTAGTTCTAATACATTCCAATTCTAGACAAACTGCCAGTTGATTCATAAATAATTTGCATGCAAGAATGGAAAATGAATAGCTGCGTTCGGTAGAATTGGTTCATTCGCATAAATCAATAAATACAAGTGCTTTTCAGCGTTTTGATTAAGTTCAATGACTTCAAACTGCTCTATAATCATAAGCAATACTCTGATTATTAATTGTCAACATATGTAGCATACGTGCTATAATTATGAAATCTTTTGTTGAAAATTCTCGAAGCATAATTATATACTTCAATGCAATTTAATTTCATGCAAGAATACGCTGTTTGCTGGATCGTCAATAAAAATCCAAAAATTCTTTTAGCCTACGCATTTCGGAGAAGTAAAAGAAAACAATTAAGGAGATTTATTTTAACTTTTTTATGATCTGGCTAGAGTTCTTGAGAAATTTATGATAGAAGCCATCCGTTAATGAAATGAAGCGATGAAATATTTTCAAATGGTAACAGGAGATATTTAAATTTATAATACATGTATACGATTTTTTCACTCATATAAATTTCTATTTATATGATTCTACTCTTCTAATCCTTTATATTCATATCTATAATACATATCTTTATTTTGAGTTTGAAAAAGAGAACAGAATTAATTTTATGGATGGAAGAAAAGAGTTATGTAAATTAAAATAAAATAAAGATAAATTACTTTGCACAGCACATTTTTATTAGGTCTATTTCCCTCGCATTAGGATGATTAATATAACGAGTGAGAAAATGAGAGGCATTTAATTAAATATTTCCAAAATAATTTATTATTTTCCTTCTATGTATACTCCGTACTTGCGCAGTACTCTCCTAGTTCCCATGGTATTGGAGTTTTGTTAATTTAAAATCTTCAATAATTATATACGAAATGTTTTCACAATTACATCTATTTTTATTCTTTGCCTAATTTTAGTAAAGCATGATTAATTCTGAAAAGTATGAGAAAGACACTTAATTGCTTAAACATGAAATAAATTACTAATCGATAATAAAGACTGCAGAAGGGAATATTATTAAGATTTATTGGGTTGACCAACATTTGTAAAGCAAAGCTGAAATCTTTAAGTTCAGCTAATCAATGTTAAAATATATACACTATTAAAATCACTGTATACAAGTCAAATTTATAAGCTTCCCTTTAACAACTTTACTCCATTTTACTTTAACAGATTTGTTCACTTTGCAAGTAACTTCCTTAGTAACGATCTTTTACGAGTATAGCCCTCTTAGCATTAATTTATATGTATTTATTTCATTTTGGCTAAGTACCTTTCTAAAGCACGCTTTTTGTTCTATGTTCAAATGCTCGTAAAAATCATGAGCAGAGGTAAGAAATAGGGACACCTCGGATTCGCTTGGCTTACAGAAGTCATAAAGCACCATCGGAAATAGCTTAATCAGATGCAAATTTAAAGTCACCGAGAGTAAAATCACCGTCAAATTCCAGACTTCTTTATTTTCTGAATGCTGGCAGGGAGTATAGCAACCAATCGTGCAGCATCTGCAGGAAGGATGAATCGATGGCCGATCGAAAAACCTGGAGATCCGAGGACATCTCAGTTCGACGACTGGCCAGCATAAACAGAGGAATTATGAGTACGTACCTGGTGGACAATCTGCGTAATAACTTCGCTGTGTGATTTATCGATAGAAACTCCTTTATGACCTTCGTAAGGATCTCATTGGGAGGGACAAATTCGCGAATAATCTGGGAAAGGACCTCTCCATAAATCTTGGCAGCGTTCGACCTCGATGATTTAATGCAGTGCAGAAAGGCATCAACTTTCTCCGTTTGCTGGGTGCTTATTTCATGCTGAACTATACCATTCGACAGCTCCATGCTTTCTAATTGGGTAGAGAGCCCTGTACCCAAATAAATTTCTTTAATAAAATTAATTATGTAAATTTAAATTAACAATAATTTTATTATTGAAGAGTCTAAGTTAAAACGTTAATTATTTAATAAATTACTTTTTTCCATATTATCCATTAATTCCTGCATTTGAGCATCACCATTGTAAATTGAATAAATTAAAAACAGGTAGAGAATTAAAATATAGAAGACTCTACAACTTTAAGGGGCGCCGAAACTATGAAACAATAAAATAAAATAATATAATCAATATTGATTTAATTTTATGAATAGATTACATCAAATTTGAAATTGTCCGTTCGGAAGAATAATCAGGTCTTTATAACTGAGCTCATTATTATATTTTAAGTGTTGGGACAAAACATCCGACTCAAAGTCAAAAGTTCTTGCAAGCCTAAAATTGAGGAATTCAAGCAATAATAACGATAACCCGAAATTTCTATCGCATGCTAATGAAATCATAGGCGATTGGCTTGGTTTTCGCGACGAATACAAACATCTAATAAAAAATAGTTTAAATTATTTCATATGCTTTTAGGTTTTTAGTAAATTTTTAAGTCCATTTAGTTGTCTCCTCTTCTCTACCAAAATCTTGGTGAAACCTTGTAAAAGCTTCCTTTTCGGGATAAAAGAGACGAATCTAAAAACCATATGTCGGTCGTTTGTACTTTCTTAAGCATTATATCTAACTTTGTTATTTCAAAAAGTAACATTTTTCAATCACGATGTTTTATATATTCCCACATAGTTTCGTTGCACATACCTTAAATTAAAAATTTCTTCAAAAATCTTCGAAACTAACAAATTAAAAAAAAAATATATTTAATTTTTCTCCTATTCTTATTTAAGCAACATACTATTTTAGAATTTGAAAATTACATTTGCAGCGTTTTATAATAAACCGGCCATTTCAATTCATTTTGGAAATTTTAACAAATATGTAATGGCAATGATGTAATGACCTCATTATTGCAATATCATAGCTCTGACTGGAGGTGGTCCTAATCCACGCGAAGATTGGAAAAACCGGGAATCTACCCTAATTAGATGGAGCCACTTACTTTTCTATATAAACACATGTCAAAGCAGCTTTGGGGCAGGGAGGCTGGTAAAATCGTCCGCTTTCCAATTTAGCTAATTCCACCGAAAGCTTTTCAATTTTATCGCAAATCGGTTAGTGGGATGGTTGCCAATTGATGAGAATAATGCGTTCGATGCCCTGAAACCACACAAACGAGTGAGCGACGTTGTCAATCAAAATCCAATTAATTGGTCCATACATGTAAAACATACAAATATATGTATGGTCTCGTTAGTTGTTCTTTTGAGTAAATTATTGACTGATATAATGCTGTTCGATAGCAAATTGCATTCCGGGACGATTTTGGAAATGGTTTCGTTCAAATTGAAATAGAATTTCCAAAATATTCTTGCGTGCATATAGCTAAGTAAGGGGGAGCTGTAGGGAGCAATAAAATGTAATTTTAATAGGGCAACTGGTAAATCATCCACTTCGCAACAAACCTCCTTGATTATCCCATGGCGAATTATTTTATATATCAGTTCGACTATCACTTCTCACAGTCCCGCCTTAGAACAACATTCAGGAAAACTCAATGAGTCATGATGAAAATGTAGGAGCTCTTGAGATAAGTTGACATAATTGAACACAGATAGGATAACTCTTATTGAGATGGCATCCAAAATGATTGTGTTTGGAATAGTACTATATAGATGATGTACCTACTGGAAGTAAGTTTATTGAGAACTCTTTGAGATATGGCAGATTATTTACTTGATTAGAGATGATGTCGTCGATGGCAACAGTCTAGCCTTAACATTATCTGCTTGATATTTGTAATCTGGCCTCTATTATCGCTAAAATCACAGAACTTCGCAAGAACCAGCAGCACAAGAACATGATTTTGCTGGTGGGGCAAAGGAATTGCATTTAATTTAATTAAACTTCAAATGAGGCTTTTAGTTAAGTAGTTTCAGCAAACCACTCATCATATCGCTCGATTGCTTGGATGTTCTTTTTTTTAATATCGAAAGCTACATCTTCTTGAGTCATGATTTTCTCCATCAAATACTATGGAAAATTCAATCCATATTTGTTTGACACTATGAAAAATGCAATCCAATGGCAGATACGAAGATTTTCCGATGCTTCGAACTTAATTGCCAGAATATATTTGTGTCAGGTAGAAAAATGTACTTTCTGCATGGTTTTTTTCGATATAAAACCAGAGTTATAGAGTAATCACTGCTTTTGGAATTGATTCCTGTAATGAGTATTATATGCAATTATCATGTCATGTAATGAACTGTAGAATTTTAATTTTTCATGTAATCCTCCAGAATGAAACCATGAAATTAAGAAGGAATTAACAAGGAATTAGAAAAGAATTTAAACGCAATTACATTTCCATAATTCCTTTTCATCACAATCGTTTTTAAATATTCAACGACATTTGAATAGTTGTATGCTTTGTATTTTCTAAGCTGCTCGATTAAATTGTTTGAAAGAAGTTATCTTGCTTTTCCTGCGAACGGAGTTATTAAATGCTTGTTTTTAACGTTGGATTTTTTTCTCAAATATCGAAGTCAACATTTAAATACTCCAATAGTTAGTCTTTTAGAAACAACTTTAAAAAAGAATTAAATAATTGATGTTAATCTAAAGTCGAACTAAAACAAATAATGTAATTTATTTAAAGCAGCTAAAATTCGAAACAAGTCTCAATGATCCTCAGTAGGATCAGATGAGTGTCCTCTATTTAAAAGTAATGAATTCTCGCATGAAATATATTTCCGAAGTAGCCCCTTACAATAGTAAAGGATTAGAAGCAAGAAAAACATTTGTTGATCCATTCAAAAATTATTTTCATTCCTTCCTCACTTCTAAACCATTAATTTTGTAAGAAGCTACCTTTTATTTCCTTCTTCGTTTCATTCCATCCGTCTGAGCGGTCTTCTCTCGAGATTCCCGATACTCATCATTCATAATAAATTATCGCATTGTATTAGCTGTGTTTTTTTTCAGGTCAGATTGCATAGCAAATTTTTTCATTGAATTTATCTTTGCAAATCGTGACGTATATCAGGATTTTATTATTTCATCCAATTTAAATTTATTTTCTAAAAGTAAGGATAACTATGTGACCATTTACGAATAATAAAATATACTCCAGAACACGGCTTTATACTCGTATATCTTCTCTGTATACTTTGTTCTGTATATTCATGACTACCTAAATGCAAGTGTTTTCCAAATTTTAAATATATGAATTAATGGTTTCCTTAAAATATCGTAGTGCAGGAGCACAGCAAATTTACCTGATATTATCGCATTCGGTTCTCGAAATCGTTGTAATGTGGTAGCAGGTAGAAAACATGTTTCCAACAGTGGGAGAAGGTCTGACACGTGAAGAGAAGTTCCAGAATCGCTTGTAGGCACGTGCTCTTAATCGACTGCTCCGGAGAAGCAAGAAAGTCATGTAATATGACGAAAAACAAATCTGGAAATATCAGAAACTGCTTTAAGTTACATAATTGCAACCAGTTGAAAATCTGGGGCGATTTCTACAATATATCGATGTTAGCGAGATGCTCAGCACGAACCAATGGAATGGAATTTTGAAATATTTTTCTAATGTCGGTCGCAGCCGCCAGAGGTCTGAAAAATATCCAATGGGGTTATCGCGTACACATAGAACTGGTGCATCCGAAGTAGGGCAGTCGCGATTGATCTTAGGATTTGCGACCAAACGTACTAAGCTGAAAGTTTTTAGGAATGCAATAAAAACCATTGATGATATCTCAACGCCGGAATCAATATCAATTTTAGTTTCAATCAGTTTTGCAATGAAAATTGCTTTCTGGATGGTTTCCACATCCTCGGCATCGCCACAAGCGCTTCCATTTCTGTGAAATCCATCTGTCTGCATTTTATGTTTCTCATAGAAAATTGTGTTGCGAATCGATTGTTCACAATTCCAATATTATACTCAAATTCGGCACGTACTTTTCCGATTGATTAATATCAGTCCAGATGGGCTTTTACTGCAAGATGCCCTCGATGCACTTGTAATTAATACAATTACAACATAAAAGGATTCAACTAAAATTAACCTCGAGAAATCCCTAGAATAAGAATATTATTATATAATATTTGCACCTGTTAAGACGTTTGTAACTAAACATATGCGTTTTTAGGTACAAGTCAAATCTAGAGTATGATAACTTAATCTTAGCACACCATGAGATTTTTCTATATATTTAGTTTCGAGTATGAACCAAAATAGGATACCTCTCTTCTAAATATCATCAGGTTTTTCTAATAAACACCATATTAGGATCAAAATAGTATGTTCCAATAATTAAAATAGCTAAGTAGCATCAGGTTTTCCTCGGTATCACAATGTCAGGACCAAAGTACTACATCCAGGCCAGTGAAATATCAGAATTTCCGTGTTAGGGCCAAACCTCGTAAGTATTCTTAGCGTTAAGAGATCTTAGGAAGAAAATTAATTACAGGCATTATTACCTGACTTTTATAATGGAAGAAATAGATAATCACCGAGTCTTCCGCTTAAAAAAACAATTACATAAAGTTAAATATAACTTTAAATAAAATTATGAAATTATAACTAATACCTCTCATAGTGTTGTTAAATAATTATGTATTATTTAATTACTGTAAGAATTAGTAATGCATATTATAATGCGTTAATAATAAAAATCCATTTTACCTACAATCCCCAAGTTATTTGAGAAATTGTTATTAAAAAAACTTAACCCTTCCAGACTTTCAATTTGGGTTTAGGAATAAACACTCAACCATTGATCAAGTACACCGTGTAATCGCGAAGATAGAATAAGCTTATATATAATGTATAATTAAACCCATTTGGACATATGGCATACAACTTGGGGGTTGTACTAAACAATTAAATTGAGCTATTACTGGCGCTTACCGCTATGTAAGTAACGAAGAACTGCACAATGACCTCAGAATTAAATGGATTAACGACACAATACAGGAATATGCTGCTAATCACGAAGGAAGACTTCTTCAACATACCAATATTGAGGCCATACTGCTCTTGGATATAACCCATGAATTAAGACGCCTCAAAAGAATTAAACCATATGAGTTCGTCATCTGAAGACGTTTTGAGTATTAATTAACTGAACTTGGGCGCAGAATAATGATTACTTTAAACCCGCACTCGCTTTACTGAATTGTGACAATTGAATACACTATCAGCAATAGTAATAAATTATCTTATGATAAGATTGTACTAAGTATATCTATAAAGGATGTTTAAATAAAAAAAATAATAATAAGAAAATAAATAATAATTATAGTTTTATAATCATTTATAAATAATAATTAAAAATTTTTTAGTAAAATGTAGATTTTTTTATTACTTTGTATGTGTTAAATGTTCGAAAGGAACAGAACTCGAACCTGTGTCCTTCAAAATGGAGCTTCGATCCTCTCCAACCAACTAATTCCACGCAAGGTATTCTTGATCTAAAGATCCTTAATATTTTCACATAAGATATTTCCGTTCAGGATCAATATCAAGATCATAGCTTGCATTGTGCTTATCAGGCATGTTCTGGTTCTAATTATATTCGGGCATTTTTTTAATCAGGTATTCGACAATGCAATAAAAAACGTTGTATTAATTAAGAGCGGTATCTCCAGGTAAAATATGAAAATTTTAATATGTTGTTGCTACTTCTGACATTACTTTCCAAATATTCGATGGATATTCTTGGCTTCGTTTTAAAATCTCTCGTTACCCTAACAAGGCAAAACAGCGGAATGCTGGTCTCGATTCCCAAGGTAATAAGTATTATTAACAACTTGTTAGCGAACAGCTCAATTCGCGAATGCAGTGTACTGTTTCTCTTAGTTTCGAGATTTCAGTAGTAGCAGATCCAACCATCCGGATTATGGCAGCAATACATACGTCCCTCATGCCAAGGAATTGAACACACAAAAAGAAGTGATGCTGGGAATGCTCGAAAAGTTCATTGGTTACGGAGAATGCCAGAAAACTTTATCCATTCTGCTGTTCTAGAATAAAGCACAGGATGTGCCCTCCATTCAGAAGGATGCAGTCTATGCGATGGCTGTTCGCGGGCTCGGGGAGGGCAAAATCAAAGTGCACAACTTGCACAGTTTTTTCCTTCTGAAGTCATTGTTTGGAAACTGTGACAAAAATATTTTGCTCGAAATAAAGGGGTTTTCGTCGCTTCTTTCCTTGCTGATGGAAAAGGTAAGTTTCATGTTTCAAGAGGTTTTTTCGTTGCCCTTGCCATGACCAACCTGCTTGACGGAGTTTTTTTCCTCTTGTGCGGTTGCTGGATCGGAAGGAAAGTGGCCAAACTGCTCGTGGTGTTGAAACACATGCAATATGACTGCTTTCTTTTCCAGGAAGGTTTATTTATTTGCGGTGTCCTCATGATTTGTTGAGACTGCCCCTTTTAACTGGGAAAGTCAAATATCAAATTTGCAAAATTTTCTGCTCATATAACATGCGTATCCATATGTGCATTATAAAAACTAAGGTCCATGTTAACTTTAAAGAAAGTCACGTTTTTTATACACTATTCAAACAATAAATGTTCTGCATGACACTCTGCCTGTTATTAACAATAAATCTAAAAAGCATAAGTGCTCCATAGCATCACGTTTTCAACTAAAGGAGTGGTACAAACTAATAGAATATCGTAGGAGTTTCCAACTACAAGCTGTAATAAAAGTTTAGACTTTTAACTTATCAAATAACTACTGCGAAACAATCTGAGTAGTTCTTTCTTTTTATAAAAAAATTATTTCATACAATAGAAACTATTAAATGTAAAGTATTTAGGCTCTTTAAAAACGGATGTACGTGTTACGATTTAAAAGAAAGAAAAATCTTTAAAAATTTAAGTTTGACCCTTTCATCTGAGTCATGATACATATCCTCAAGAAAATTTTTCAAAGTTGGTCAAAACAAGGCATCTTTGAGTTTTAATCTCAATTATCTCGAAATTGTGTCGTTTTGTTTTCAAACTTTTAATCTTTAGGCCAAGTTCTATCGATAACATCTATCAATTGGTCAGCTGCAAATTTTTACGGGCTAGTCTAATTTGTGGAGTATTTGAGTTCTTGCTGGGCCAGGTTTTGAATAGAATATTAAATTTTCAATTTAGAATATTTTACATTTTTATATCAGACTTTATGCTATTGTTTAACTATCTTATTTGTATTTAATCTTATTTAATTAATCTATATTTTGAAGGTAAGTATAATAGGCTTTTTTGACTTGATTCTGTAAAGGTTCCTTTATTTATTAGGTTGTAACGTATACATACAAACTGGCTACACTAAGTGGTAATTTCTTAAAATAAAATTTGATAAAAACTACGTTCTTTGTTCCAAAGTTTAAATATGTTTGCCTAAACACCAATGGTGCAAATTACCTAAGAGCAAATGAATTGTGACTGATCCTACCCAGGTGTTATTTTCCCGGCTGTGAAAATAAACGTATTATCGCTCGGATGTTGGTTAATGATAGCAATTAGGCGCTTCATTAGCCGCTCACCCAACTAATTGCACGGCGGTCTTCTTTTTTAGAACGCAGACAATTTTAACGATTTATCGTATATCACCATAATCCCGTAGTAGGTAATCCAACATTCTGAAGATATTTATTTAGTCAGCCACGATGCTTAATGTTAAAAATTTTCAGGGCATTGGGCCTGCAGGAAAATTAAACTATTTTAGTAAAGTTTTATATGGGAAAGTTCACATGTGCTTTTCAACTTTGATAAAGAATACCCTTGATGGCAACTTTTACTTCCTGCTGGTTAGATTCATTAGAATTCTTTAAAACGTCTCCAGAAAGGTTTGAAGGTAACCACAATTTTCTACTAGACTTGACGGGGAATTTTGTCTATGGTAAACTCGCCTTAACCATCCTTAGAATGAATGCCTCTAGATCTCTGTGTCATAAATTCTAATCTTATTTTAGCGCTTCTTCAGCTGCAGAAAGTTGAAAATTGCAACTTTGCTTTCCTGAAGAAAATTTAAAAGTAAATGTGTAACTCGCAAATTTGTGGAATTTAACGAATTCATCGGTAACTGATTGTTTGATTACAGAGTGACCCAGCAGACTTAAAAAGAAACGAAATTGATTTATTTCTTTCCGCAGACTTCGTAATCGTCCTAATATAAGAGAAATTCCTCTGCAATACTACGGAACATGACAACATTGTTGTGAGGAGTTTCCTAGATAACACCACACTATATTGTATTATTAAGAACTCCTAAAATAAGGGCATGTTCCCTTTGCTAACGGAGAAAGTTCGCGGTGACTTGATTAAACTCAAGCTTCTATCAAAACTTCTGCAGAAAGTGAAACAAAAGAGGACAAAGGCAGCATTCATAAAGACTGCTGGAAGAAATTTCAACAAATATATATCATATAGCTTTTACCTACAATCTATCAATATAATCCATGAAATCAAATCAAAAAGGAAAGGAAGCTTATTTAACTCAGCATTGATCTTAGCATAAGGTTAAGTTAGGTTGAAGTTGTGGATTGTGTTAACATGTAGTGCAGGAGACCATGATTATATGTGGAACTCAAAGACAAAGCCTCTGGAATGGTTGAACTAAGCATAGGCTCCATTTCAATATAAACAATGTGCCAAAATCTTGCATCGACAGATCCTTTCAGACGATGATGATGTCCTTGCAAAAGGACTGTATCCAGTATAATTCGCGTATACACTACCTCAATATGAACTCGCCAAAATGTCTGAAGCTGCGCTGCTCCCCCAATTCCGACGTATCATGCTTTAAATCCGCAGCTCTATTGCCATCTGAACTTGCACCGTGAAGCGTGAAATGTTACCCTTTTGTAGATGGAATTTATTTAGAAATTAGAAAAGAACGAATGCTTAGGCATTGAATATGCAATGAGCTTTTAATTCAATTCCTCACAAATCAGAAAAATATGCTGGCTAGGACCTGACTAATTTTCTGCATTTTCTTAGAAGTAGAATCAGCGCTAGATCCGGGTTTCCATAGAACTGATCAGGACTGGATCAAATATTCTGATCAGGCCTTTATCATAAATGTAATACCTCAAACGATTCGGGTTGAATCAGGCAAACAAATCAGGGTAATATTATTATTGTTATTATTATCGTTATTATTATTAGGAGCTAAGGCTGGTAGCAAGGGGAAAGAGGAGGAAAAGGAGGCGGACGTGAAAGGAATGAAGGGAAGGAGGAAGAAAGAGAAGAAGTTTCCCGCAACCGGGAAGGAAATGAAGGCTCCGACACTGGCGTCGCCCCGGTTGAAGGCTCCTGCAAGGAGGGCCAGGCCGGAGGCGATCCATTGGCCTTTGCGGCCATGCTCAGCATGGTCCTCCTCGGCTGCTCTGAGGTCCACGAGCACGGTCAAAGAGCTGGTCCCCAGAACCTCCCTGGAGGTCAGGGAGCTGGACGTCTGTACGATCGCGCAGGAAGTCGAGGAGGCTCTCAGGAGGGGCTACAACGGCAAGCGTTTGCTTTCGGTACAACGGCATGCGACCATCCGCATCGCGAGGTCCTACAGTACGGTATCGAAGCCGGCGATGTTGGAGGTCTCGGAGGTCCCATTGACCTCTTAGCCATGGAGCGACAGTCTGTTTACCAGAAATCTGTTCTAGGGCGGGAGATCCAGCGGTTAGTATGAGCCAGAACCTTGGCGTCCTGGCGGGAGAGGTTGAACGGGGAGTCGCGGAGCCGGTGGACAACCCAGGTTATTTATTATTTTGGGCTTAACCGTCGACATGGTGAGGTGGATTACTACCTCAAACCGAAGCTGACGGGACACGGGCACTTTGGGCCTACCTTTATTGTAGATGGAAGGTACCGTGCAGCTGGATTGGGCCTCAGGAGGAGCGGGAATATATTATAATTATAATTATAATTATTATTATTCTAATACGGTACCGACGTCAGGGCCCGATCAGTTGAAATAATATTTGCCGTAGTAAAACTAAAAAAAGTCAGACATATTCATATCTGATCATAGGAATTAGGACTCTAATCAAGTCCAATAAGGCACACCTGAAAAAGGAATTCATATAAGATTTTTCAGGGCCGGATGTATAAAGCCCACCCTGATCCGGCCCGAATAAAATTATAGCATTTCTGAACAAAATGCTAGTCGGAATACCTTCAATTATCAGGAAACTTTTTCTAGTTAGACAGTTGCTAAAATAATTTAATATATATGTTTGGCACAGTCGTCCTCTAATTTGATTTTACCTAATGGAGAGCTCATCGCAGTTTGAAACAAATCACGTAAAACATGCTCACATTGGGGGAATGCTCTGCTTTCCCGATTTCTTATTCCGGTGCGTGTCTTTTACTCGACTGTAGTATACTCGCCTTTCTCGAGGAGATGTACAATTTTATAAAGGAGTCATGATCACTCCTTCGATTTGCGTAAATTCTATCAACAAGAAATTTAATAATTGCTTGAGACATCCCACGGTCTCAACAGGCTCATTATTTATCAGCACCGAAAGATATTGCAGAATTTCCTCGATAAGCTTTATCGCATTCAGAGATTTCGAGTGCTCCTGACGCTCAAGTAAAAGTAAACAGCATCAAAGCATGTTGTGACCAGGGACATTAATTTCGCTCCAGATTCCTGATTTATTGTTATCTGAAAAGACGAAGGCGAAAAAATAGTTTCACACAGGCCATTAGGGAGAGTCTTAATGATGAGCCTTATAACTTGAGGGACATCATACTACTTCAACGAGAAAACATATTACCTTGTGGGCTCTCAAAAGCACCCTTGAGAGTATTACATAATCTTATATATATACAAGTAGTCATTTCCAAAGTCTCCCAGGTTGATGGATGTTGTAATTTCCTTTGTGTTCGCAAATAATTCAGTTTGCGGCAATTTCAGAAATAGCAATGGCTGCTAATTTGAAAAGAGGTCATAATATATGTTCAGTATTTGCATTATATGCCCCAAAAGTTTTGTTCAAAGAATTTACATTGCCCAAAATCAAATCAAATGTAAAATAAAAGTATGAAATGAAACGCTAAACGAGTACATTCAATTACACTTTACGGGTTTGGCTTATAGCACTTAAGATATTAAAATATGCTGAACAAAATCAACTACACTCTAATTAGATGCAGTATTGATTACATTAAATATTTATTTGTTATTAGCTTTCCCGTTCCTGAAGTTGTTTGGACTATCTATTTTTTGACTTAGTAAAACATCCTAACAAATATTCTAAATGCAAAGAAAATAACTCATATCATTATAGTTAAATTGAACATTAGAAGCCACCATTTATATTTCAGGTATAAACCAGTAATTCCTGCGTCCTCAGAAGTATGTATAGTATGCTAGAAGGAAACCGATAGATAGAAAATTTATTTAAAAAATTATGCCCAATAAAATTCCCTATCTTCCAGCGAAAGTGCAATTGAAATCGGTTCAGCCATTTCCTAAATTAACACGGCCAAATATACAAACAGGTAACATTGTTTTGAGATTTAAGAGTTTTTATGCAAATTTTTACCATAATCAGAGAAGCGGTATGAATTTACATGGTGAGCAAACAAACTGATATTCTATTTTATATACTATATACCCGATATACCCATATAGTGTATATTTTATATACTACATACCCATATTTAAGCAACATTTCTTTTCCCCTTGCAAAGGTATCTTGTTCCAATGTAAATAGAGTTTTTCTTTATTACATTTGTATAATAAGTATTTACTAAAATCTAAAACATTTGTATCGAAGCTTTACCCAGAAGTGCCTAATATAAACTTTGATACTGTTTTGGACTTTAGTACTTGTTACTTTGCCTGACTTTTTCTCCGAATTTAATAAGATATAGGAAACTTTTCATTCGTATAACATTTAAGGTTGGTAGTTTGGGCTTTTTGGGGGTGCTCACTGCGAATACACTTTGAAAATATACAAATCAAAATTTTCATAATATACGGAATGCATTTTTAACAATTTCAACGAATTTAATTTTTAAAGATACAAATGCAATTAAATTTTGAGTGATGGAATATTAAATATGTGAATTATAGAAATCCGGTACTACTCGGTTTCTCTCATTTTAAGTATTAACGATTATAAATTACCAACAGTATGATTATTTCACTAAAATAAGCAAAAGAGTAAATCAAATGTAATTCTATAATTAATACCCATGAATATTACACATCTTTTTTAAAGTAAACAAAAGCTTACTAAAAATTAAATAAACAATACTCTCTAAAAAGTTCACATCTTAAGTATGTGATTTTAAAATAGTGCAAGCAATCAGCTTCAAATTGTTCCAAAGTTGCAAATATCGCAGCACCACACACACTTCACTCAGAATTTGAGGTATCATCGTGAGTTTTCAGTAAATAAAGTCATCGATCAGCATAAATGAAATTTCAGTTTACGCTAACGACAGTTTTACTTCTACACCTACGGTACGAAGAAATTTACATGAAAACAGCTTGGCCGTTATTTCGATTAAATCTCTCTAGCAATTTCAATCCACGGCGGTGTTTTGATTCTGGAAGGCGAACTTAAGGTAAACTTTCGCCAAATTAAACTCGCTCCATGTCGTGTAGTAGTCCACCGGATTGAATTTCGCCAATTGAACTCTAATGGCGTTAATCAAACCAAGCTTTAATTAAACATCAATAAATATCAGTTAGGGACATTAAGGACATTGAGTGGATCGTAAAGTAAACAAGAAAATGGGAAATTGCATACCTGCAGATATTTTTCGTGTAATTCCATTAACCTATTTGTCGACAGGAAAAGAGCTTTTGAAAGTTTGCGCACCAACCCTTCAGATGATAAGGTCACGTCGTTGAAGAAACTACGAACTGATTTCGACATTCCTTGGAAAATTCTATAGACGAAAAATTCGCGGAGCAAGTTAAAATTAAAGCGATGATTTCTAACATCTGCATCTTCCGGTTCTGCTTTCTAAATATATCGGCACAGGCAATCCGCGGTATTTTCCTTCATGCCAAAAAGTTCAGAAAGTTGGTCGACGAACATATTCTAGATCTGGAAAATTATTCATTCCACCTTCATACTGCATCCGCGTTTTTCATCAACTCGGTAATAACTTTTAACTTTTGGTAGTTTACCTCATAGCTGTAGGCGATGTCGTCTCCGTAGATTTTCTGGATAGATTCATAGATTAAACTCAAAATTACCTCGATATACTACAGTCGGACCTCATTCCATAAAAAAGAGAGAATTTTATAATTTATTTTATAGTCTCCATATAAAATTAGTTCTCCCAGATGCTCTTCGCCTTCTTTATCATCATCATTGGAAATATTACACCTTAGTTTCAGTTCAGGCAAAATTGTGCAACATTAAAAGTGGAAATATTTTATCAAAGATCAACGCCTGAATAATAACGGTGTGAATTTCATCCACAAAGTCCTGGGATAAAAATTAAGTATGTAAAATATTTGCGAACATCTACAGCAATTTAGGGAGAAACTGTTTTCACTTTAGAAAAATAAGGAAACTTGGAATCCTTTCAGATAAAACTCCTTTTATTATACAAACTCTGAAAATTCCTATTGTTCCCAGTCGTAGCCCACCGCAGATTTTTGCAAAGCAACTCCAGCAACTATCCAGCCATCGATCGGCTCCCCCGGGAGATAATATCATCCCCTTTCCGTAGCACAACACTCTGGGAACAAGCATAACGACATCAATAACTTTCGTATTCTTCAGACTTCAACCAATTTTTAGATAAACCTCTTAAAATGCTAGCCTGCGGTTAGTTCCTGCCCAACATGGGAAGTGAGCAGGATGTTTGAAAAATTCGCTTAAGGATAGAAACCTCGATAAAACTTGTATATTACTTTCAACGCTATGTGATCAATTTTTTTAATATCCCTCTGCGTACGATACGAGAAAATATTTAACTTACATATTTGAGGATACATTTGAAATTATAATGAAATTTAGTTCCTCATTCACTACAGCAATTGCTTATTAAACAAGAGATATTATGGAAATTTTGGAAAAAAAAATAGTATAATAATAATGTTTGGTAAGAGCTTATCGCTTAGAATTCAATAATGTGATAAAATATTAACAAAATATTATTTTTTCCTTATTATAAACTTTATTTTCTTTTACGCAACACATTTATTATTTGGTGAAGTCACCGTTATTTTCTATTATAGATTATACATTTATTGTTCATATTTTCAACTAATTTTTCAGCATATTCTAGTGGTAAATCCTTCCAGGCTTTCTTTATCGATGACTAAGTTGTTGCAAAGTGAAAGCAAGTTTTCGTTGCAGCTTTACCTTCATAAGAGCCCACGCGTTTTCAATTGGATTAGCATCAGGACTCTGTGAGGACCACTCTATGATTTGATATCCTCTTGATCTTCATTCGGTACAAAGACGACTTCTGTGTTTTGGATCGTTGTCTTCTACCAAGATTCGCAATCGGCTTCCTCTTTCAAACCAAGAATCTGTAGAATTTAATAACCCATTCTTATAAATTTGTAGCATCCTTTCTGCATTCAGATTTGCCGTAAAAGGAATCAATTTCACAAATTCTTGCGACCAAAAACATCCCCACACGTGAACGTTTATTGAGTGTTTTACAATACGTATGATGTAATGCCTTACTTTTTTTAATCATATTCATTTAGGTCCTTGATATGCCCAAAATGATGATTCGTTAGTGAACAAGACCTTTGCCCAATCACGGGTCAAATTTTCATTATCCCATTTCAAATGGTTTTCGATGTGCTTTTCGGATAAAAGTGGTTTGAATGTAGTACTCCGGTGTCTGATGGAATTTTCCCTTATTCTTTGGCGTATGATACAGAGAGACAAGTTGATACCTTTTTCCTCTAATTTGCTTCTAGCTCACCTCAGCGTCATTTGTGGATCCTTTTCAAAAAGCTTCAAAGTAGGGATGTCTTCTGTTTTTGATATTTATCTTGTTTTACACCTTCCTGGCAAGTGGCAAGTCGTTGACGACTTTTTCCTCAGAGAAATAGATGAATCATTTTTAATATATTTCGCTGTCTGGGCATAAGTCCATTTCGGTCCTTTCGGATGAATACAGAGATACACAGCTTCAAAACGTTTGTAAAATAAGGCACATGTTGAAAAACGATCTTAACAGTTCAACGCAAAATGAGACTTAAAGGATGACGCCCTCCACTTCAAATATTTGTCTCTTTCTCTTTCTTTCTGAGAAATCGTCGATACGCTCTTACCAAACAGACTAAAAAATGAATTTTATGATAAATATATATTTAAAGAAACCAACTAAGTAGTCACATATGTATATCTGAATGCATCGAAAATTTACGTTTTCTTAGAGTATACAAATAGTAATTATAAAAAAGTAATATCCTATATACAATAAGAATTTGAAATATCTTGTTGCAAAAAATAAGAGCCTCATTTTCTGTATGACAACTCCTTAAAATAATTATAAATTTTTGCATAAAAAACAAATATGAAGAAAGAATGGCTCAGAAGAAAATGCACAGAAGTATATTTTCGGCAAAACGAAATAATAAATTTTAAAATTTTAAATTTCCAAAAATATATGAATTATATACTTACTTTTGTATATTCTGACTATATAATTTGTTTATGGAGGCGTACACTTTATGAAAGTATGTTATTCATTCTACTCAAATCTAATTCCAGTTTAAATCTTTCGTTTTAATACTGAGTCTAAGTATATTTTGAATTTAAAAATTGTTTAACTTCAATTTTATATCAAATCAATACAAATATACGTATTACTTCTTACTATTATTTAATTAAATTATTAATTCGAAGAATTTGAATTTAATTTAAGTTTAAATTATGCACTTCGAAAAGCTTGGTCACACCACACAATCTCTAACACAAATTATTCTATATAATAATGCCAATGGCTATTTCAAACTAAATTCCAATAATTCATCTAATGATACGCATTTATTGATTTTCAGTATGTACCTGCAGTAATTAAAAATATCTTTAATGACAATAATTCAAACATCGATAAATCAAATTCGTTCAAGTTAGAATGAAAATGGTCAGACCTATGGATTCCTCAGAATTAAATCCAAACTAATACATAGGGTGGCGACCATAAAGCCAAAAGCATCCCCGACTAGCTGTAGCAATCAGCCATCACGGAAAATAGTTTATTTCAAATCATTTCATTTTGAAATTTCATCCAATGGAAAATGTCCGTATACTGCGGCTGTAAAATTGATGAATATTTCTGGATTGCCATAATTCCTGAAAATGATGAATGATGAAATTGCTAGCCGGAGGCCTTTTTTTCATAATAAATTCCTTCTAATACTCCTAAAACAATTTAAAACCATTTATAAGCCACAAAGAACTCAGCATGCTCCTATTTTATTAAAACAATTAAGCCACCTGGACGCCTGGGTACTGGCTACAGGAGTAAAACGGAGACGGTCCGGACGTGTCGAATGTGCAGATAAAGTTATATAAAACATGGGCCTTTAGTTACCTTTGTTAGCATCACCAGGAGTAGATTAAAATCCAATGAGTCGACTGCCATCCGCTCCACACCATCGCCGTGAGTCATCAGAGTTGTTGCACTGATGAAATTCCCGACAGTAATTTGCACATCTCCCCGTAAAATTGGATCCGGATAATTGTGAAATAGTAGGGTATCGTATACAAATTGCTTTTGTTGGTGTAACCTCTAGCTAAATCACTCGTGATGCGTTTTTCCGAAGGTAGGAGTTGTTCCGCCGTTTCTTTTAATGGATGCAGGATTAACTTTTCCAAGAATTGAAAAGGATTATTTTAAATTGTAGAAAGCAGCATACTTGAGGTAAAAAAGTAGCTTGCAGTGACTATGCAATAATTGATGTAATATATACATAAACAAAATTGTATACTTATATTAATCTTATTATATTATTAGTTATAGAGCAGAACGTAATGATTTTTTAAATTCGCTAGTATTTGTCGGTCAAACTATTGAACCGGGGTATTTTAATAGGGCTTTCTTTCGATGACAGCTTGAGGTCCTAGGTAAGTTTTAGGGTATATTTCCTTTGTTTCACTAGGTAATAATAGTGGACAATAAAAAGGAAATATAACTAAATTGGTACTCAGAGGATTTGTGGAATACTGACTTCGTAACTGCTATTTAAATTTGAAAATCAAATATGGCGATCGGAAATTTTAGATTTAACCAAAATTTCCTAAAAAAACTATATTTAATACATACATATAACTTCAGAATTATTTACATATTTTGCAATATTTACATTTGTTGCTATTTGTAATGATTCAGAGATTTTTGTCGAATCTCCTCATGGGCGTTTTAATTATAAAAAAAAAATACTTAATTAAAACTTTTTAGTTAACAACCGAATTTATAGTTTTACTAACCATTTCACTACGAAAAGCGTAAATGTACGACGACCTTACCTCCATTAATATATACGAAAGGCGGAAATATACGCCATCTGCATTTTTGTATTATAATATGTAGCTTCCCTATTTTACAGATCGATTTAATATATAATTTATCATACTTTGAAGCATAAAAACCAAAGTATCGACAATTGTTCCGAAAGACTGTATCAAATCTCCGGGTAGTGTTTTGGTCAATAGTCATTGGTCTGCGCAGCGTAGCGACTGAAGTGCCAATAACGCAATGGATTACTCCGAGGTCGCACTGTTATACGAAAAGCTAGCAATTTGGCTGAGGGGTTTGGCTGTGGGATTGTGTCTCCTAGTCTGTGGGTTACTCACATAAACACCCTAGTTAAAAAATTAATAACTGCACAGAAAATAAAAGGAAAAACTTACAATTGCAGCTATAGTGAGCGAAATTCTCATAACCACTTTTGGAAGTTTTTTATAAAATATAATATTGCTATTATATCACCTGCATCTTAGTCATTCAAAGTTAAAATAGTTATTCCATTTGGGTCCACTGTGCAGCTGCGAAATTTGCACAAGTGTTTCTCAAGTAAATAGCAAAATTATTAGGAAACAAATTAGTTTCAAAATGTGGAGAGGAATCATTTTGAGCAACGAAAAAAATATCAAAATCCAAATATTCGCACAACAAGGGACTGCTAGGAAGGTTAAAAGTAGGGAAAGGCGTTCGAAATGCGTAATCCATAATTTTTTGAAATTAAGTGGAAAATATGCACCCAAAAAAGGAAATATTAAATATACTCGCAAATAGACAAATCAAATTCTCTTGGAAGCTGCTGAGCGCTGCTCAAATAGATCCAAAGCTGGTTTTGCCAGTTATTAAAATATGAAAATCTCACCACATCTTGTTTACAAGAAACCAGTCAATAAATTATTATTAAAGGCCCTGAATAAGAGGGCTCGTCTGAAATTTGTCAAAGTCTATATGCATTGGAAAAAAGATAACAGTTATATTTTTAGACGAGAATAAATTTATTTGAATGGGCTCGATGGTTGTGCATCATTCTGGCATGACCGAAATTTTCAAGGCAAAAGTGTGTTGGTGTGCGGAGCTTTTTGTTTAAATTGGTTCCTAAAATTATGTTTTATTCTAACGAAAACCAACTCAGTTACTTAAACGAAAAAGAGGTTTTGATATTTTCTATTTAGAAGATGAAGAAGATCTGTATTTTACATTTCAACAGGAAAATGCGGCGGTTCATGTCTCTCGTTATTCTCAAGAATGGTTTTACAGCAAGGGCATTCCTTTACTAGAACGGCCATCCTGTAACCCTGATCTGGCTAGAAAAAAAAACTGGAATGGTTGCCAATTTCCTAGTGCTCTGAAAAATGAAATAAAACCGTGTTGGAAGAACCTAGAATTTGATCTTTTGGAAAAACCAGTAATTCAATGCTGGCTCGAATTTATTAGATTATCAACAACAAAGCCAAGCATACAACGTAGTAGTATTAAATAATTTTTTTTTCTGCAGAAAGCAATTTTCATTTCCTTTTTATATCTTATATTAGGCGCTTATAAAAATTTCATTAGGGAACTCATGTTTTTTGTGCATTAAATAAGTAATGCACGATTTTTTAAACATTTCTATAGCTAATAAGCAATAATGTTATATATATGAAATCATAAATAAATACTAGAATTAAAGTTGAATTTTTTTCCTATCAGATACTTGAACAGTAGGAGGCTTATGAGAATTTTGCTCGCTCCATAAATGGTTTTAAATTCGAAGACAATTGCTTACCAGAGCCGTTCTTTAAAGAAAATAAAACGAAAGGCGTTACGTTAACAGTGTATTATTTAAAATTACCGCACAATAATCCGATTTCGACAACATTGAATGTAGCTGGACCCATGTCAACGAGATCTCCTCGATGCTGTTTTGAGGTTCTTTTCGTTTCAATTATTTTCGATTTACAAGAATTTTTTTCGAACGATTCATTGATTTTGGAGCAGCTTGCCTGCTAAAGTCCTTTTATGCCGGCCGCAGACCTAATTTCCTTGGCTAGCTTAAAAAGAAGGGTGGAATTAGTCTCGCTGAAATGGTCGTCCTTCACCTCAAGCAAATTATTCCCTTGGCCAGAATAGCGACAACTGGTCGGCCCTGGGATGGCGAACGTCTCGCTGAACTCGTTGCTGCTGTTCTCGCTGACCTCAATCGTGGCCTAGTCCGGGTTCTGGGTCGATTCCAATAGACGGCCGCAGTCGGGCACAATTAGCTAGCAAGTGCAAGGACAAGTTTTTTATAGGTACGCAGATCACCGTGTTAGGGATGATATTTCCAGGGTCACCCGCCAAAGGGAATCTTGCCGCAATAAATCTCACAGTGTAGCAGATGATGGGCTGCTCATAAATCGTTCCAACACTCAGTTCGGGGCGGCAATCCTCCACCAACACCTTGTTATTTTTTTTTTATTAAAGTAACCCTTCGATAAAATTGTTCTTCGTCTTGTCATCCTCAAGTCACGTTCTCCACCAGCAAAATTGCATTTGATGCCGTCACGAAAGCGGCGTCAGTGGCAGAGTCCCCGAGGATTGCAACATTTTTTCCAGCTTATAATCATTGTGCTGCACAGCCACTAAATCTTGCTCATTCCTCAGTAGATCCTGTGTACTACTTTGGAACGAGACGTGACTTACCAGAGATATATGACTATTTATAGACTCGGGAGACATGGTATCTTCTTTCGTAGCCTTTGTTTCTGTCGCGTGTAACGAGATTGGTGGATAAGGAGACTCCGGACCAATTGCCGCCGCTGCTGATGATAGTTGTGGCGGTGGATTCTAGAGGCCCCATTTTGAATCTCTCATCCGCAGAGACCTTTATTTTTGGAGTACTCAGACTGCTCGAATTTGTTGCGATTCTCGATAACTTTGCCGAAGGACAGAATAATTTTGTCATGCTCTCTGTGATTTAAAAAGACATTAATGGGATTAGTCGCATTAGTCTCAGTCTGTTGGCTTCTAAATTAAGTACACTAGGTGAAGGAGTTAATTGCAAGGATAAAAGTCCTTAGCAGGGACATGAAAATCTCATTTTCTATGTTGTTAATTGCATTTAAAATAAAATCCCTTTTTAACTCCTAATGGCTAAATGTGGCTATCTAACAGACCTCGTGTACACAAGAATTTGTTGCAGTTTATTCCGAAAATTAAATAAGATAGATTAATTGTATGTATAAGAATAGAGTAATTGAGTGCAGGAAATGGTATTTGAATCTGAATTTCAAATTATCTACGTATATAAGACAAATGTTGGACTATGAGCTCAAAATTGATGTTGACAAAGCGATCGACTTACCTGCATTTGAGTGGGAAATCAAACTATGGAAAAGCGATTCGATGAAATAGGTTGACTTTTGTGGCTTCAGCTCAGCCTCCGTAATGCCCTTCGTAACAACATTATTATCCTTCTCCACGAAGGCAATTTCCGAGTCAAAATCCATGCTATTGAATGATTCATTGTCGACATCGTTGAGTACTTGTAGTTTATCATCGGGGTGCTCCACGGTCAAATGGCCATCATCTTGCGGTTCATTTGCTCCTAATATCGAATCAAACTGCTCAACATTTTCCATGCCGACTGATAGGGCTCCGCTAGAAGTACCATTATCGTCACTCCTGCGACCAGGGGGCGTTCGGGGTTTTTGCCTGAACGAAAATTATTGCATTCACTCGACTCTTCCGAGTCGTTGGCTCCAAATCGCATCGGTGCGCCCTTGTCTTCCTCCGGCTCTGATTTGAATCCTTCTTCAACAGTTTCCGAAGTTGATTTTCTTGATGGCTGATGTTTATTCAATGTGGATGCAGGAGCCCCTGATGCCTGCGCCAATTCACTGCACGTCGTCTCGGAATTTTTCAATTGAAATATTTGATTTTTTAATGATTTCCTTTTTCTAAGGAACTCACGATGCAGCTAGTGGCTGGTAACCAGCTCCTCCAGTACTTCGTTTTGCCGACTGAGCATTGAATTGATAACCTCAAGTGAGGCATTTATGATGGAATGGTTTTGATTACTGAACAAATATAAGTAAACATCGTAGATTTCAACTATTTTCTTGCGGTCGCAGATACTCTCTGCTATGATCGTAGGTAGGAGCAGTCGCAAAAGCTCAAGAACCCTAAGCACGGTGTTTGTATTTTGGTCGTTTATTAAGAGTTCTGAAAACCATAAGAAAATCGTACCGCTGTGATTGTGCTTTTGCTTGTTTGTGCCTGGCAAACTCATTTCCTTTTCGTATTTGGAAAAAAAGTTTAATATTGACGACAGCAGCATTTTAACGTTGAAAAAATTCTTGAAAGACCCACAACAAATTTATTTAACCCAACTCAATAACTATCGAGTTGATATTGAAACATATTTATTGGCTTTTTAGCTTGTAGATTAAAGAATTTATGTTTTTAAGACAAAATTAATTAAGATAGGACTTATCTACGGCTTTATTAAGCCCATAATTGGCCATTGCGCCCCTATTTTGTGAGTTCTTGATGAGATTCGAGCAGTTTTCTGAGAAACATTACCTTTGTATCTGCGCAATCTGTTATAATTTGTCCCAAAAATACCTGAGAGAAGAAGAAATCTATTTGTTTAAATTTTCATATACTTACTTGTACTTCTTTCACCTTTCATTGTTAAAAATATAATTTTTAAATATGTGCTCAATGTTCAACATTGTGGTTCTCGGTTCGATACATAACACATCATTTATTTAGGTATGCACGTCTATTATTTAACTAAACAAATATAAAAACTTTGTAGTTAGAGATGATGGTATGGAAGTTATGGGATAGAGTGTAATATTAGAAACTTGGGGCTTGCATAATACATTGGGTTATAACAAATATTACGATATCTTTATCTTGTTAAAATATTTTTATTTCAATTTCGTTTTTTGTGCACCTTATCAAGTTTTTGTTTTATTTTCAGCGTTTCTTACCCGATATGTTATACATTTTTTACTGTAATGGAATATTGTTATTTATAATTATATCTTACAGAATTAATTGAATTGCATGACAACTTAATACCTAGTTAAGGTATCCGCGCATGCGCTATACGCATTCCCTCGCTAGTTCGCCACTTTTCGATATTTCTGTGTTCTTCGGAAAAGTATTCTCGTTAACACCTACTTAGGGCCGAAAATTTGAATCAACTAACAATTTCTGCTCATAAATTGACGCGGATTTGTAAAATAGTCTTGTAAAAATGTTATGATTTTTGTAAATTTTAAGAAGCGGTGCAATTAGCGGCCCTTCACGCCTTGACATACAAATAAAACTGAACTTGATGCGACCGAAAAATACTATTTAATTTCGCACAAATGCACAGTCAAACTAGCAAAAGTGTGCTGTACAGCATGACTAAATTACCTATTAAAATGGTACTTTTGTCTTTATAAATTTCATTCAATGGTATGCTAACTTCGTAGAGACCTATAAAATGCAGTATAAAATCTGAAAAACTCGAGATCATCACTTACCACGATATCGCCATACATAACTTCCACAAAACAGACTTGTAAACCAAATTTGTTACTTACTTGGTTCTCAGGAGGCAAGGCTATAAGCTGCCGTGTAGAGTCAGGCCCAAGTAAAATATTGAAAAGCTTTCGATGCAGTTACATCGGGCCTTCTTAGGGTAAGTGCTTTATCGAATTTCCTATGGGTCACCTCTACTCGACTTAGGGAATGGGAATTTAGATAGGATTGATTCTAATTGGTTTTTTTATTCTGTGGCACAGAAACGAATGAATAACCGAATTTTCGTCAGAAGACTTAATCCACTGTGCTAAGGTCAACTATGCTTACTTGAACTTTTCCTTTTGACTATAAGAGCAATCACAAATTAACACCACCTTTTCCAATATCCTTCTGCGGTGGTATACTGTACCGAAAAATCGCATGTTAATTAATTGCAACGAACTCTTTCCGCTGTTCTGGCACTTATGGTGTAAAGGAACAAGAAACGTAAACAAATATCAGCTGCTAGTAAAGTTTAGTTTAGACCACTTAAGTATAACAGTTTATGTATTGGATATGATAGCGAGAGGACGAACCAGTAGGCGGTATTTTGTGAAAAGCTCTTCTCCGAAATTCTGGAAAGTATGCCAACCATTGGATGGATGCAATTCAGAATCAAAATCAGTTAACCTTAAATACGCCGCCTAGATTTTTAAGCATTCATCTCACAGACCATGCAAAACACTTGTAACTTTTATATTGAAAATAATAGAAAAATGAACTTCTATGCACGTAAGTAAGAATTATCATTTCAGAAAATTAATGAATAATAAACAAATTTTCTGATTTAACACGTTCCTTACCAAAATATTCAATAAAGCTTTCGTGAGAGACTTACATGTAAAAATGTATTTGGCAAGAGAGAGTTTTCATTTGTGTACCGTTTTCGGTACATGTGGCAAGGAACGTTTTAAAGTGTGTTGTATTGCTCGTTGTAGTCTATAAAACAAAAATCATCAATTTTAATATGTTCGTCTGAGAGACGAATGTTTATGAATAGCGTATATCTCATGCATATTGATCGTTAAATCGGCACAGAACAATCGAATTTTTTTAATAATTTATTTTTCAATAAATTACCTTTTAAATGCTCATCCCAAATTTGAAATTGCTTCAATAAAAACATTAAAATTTATTTATTGTGTTTATTTCCAAAATAAAAGAATAAAAATTATGCCTCGAAAAATAACGATGTTTTACGTAATTTGTTTATTTCAAAACGTTACTCCCTAACTGCTTTTTCTGAATGAATAATTGCTTAAATTTTAAAAATATAATGAAATATTCAAGGATTTAAAAAAAGTAGCTATTTAAACCTTTATATTAAAGAAATATTTGAATCTGAAAGCGAATTTTGGCACTTGTTTTAGAAAAAGTATTATTTAAAAAAATTCTTATTTATCGAAATATAGAGACAAAATTATATTGATTTTTTTTTTCTAAATGTCTAATTCCGCTCATAATACAAAAACAGATGTTTTTACTCTTAAAATTCATGTTTGATGAATTCATATTCCGTTTCTCTTGACAATTTTAATAAAACTAAGTTATCTTTAATGTTATATAAGTTTAATTGGCACTATAAAATATCATCTAAGTAATTTTAAATCGCTTTAGATCATTTTGTAATTAATTTGTACGACATAAAATTTGAAGACCCTTATTCTAGTGTACTAAGGATAGATGAAAAAAGCATGCAAAGAATAATTTTTTTTTTAATTCGTATAAAAATACATAGCAAATTAGACAATAAAAATATTAAAGCATTTTTTATCTTTAAAATAGAACACTTTGAGTTTATTGTTTTGTTTATTTGATCGCTGTTTACGTTGAGTATAATTTCACATTTTCAACTGTATTTAGGTTGTTATACTGTGAAACTTCAAACTTTAAAATAATTACTTTTGTCGTAACGTAATAATTCTTTTTTTTTATCGGAACAGTAACAAAGACTTAACACAACACAGGTATTACAGAAGTTAGTCACATTAAGGGTATCATGGGCGAAATTTCATCCTATTTGGAGTACGTGTTGGGCTTCTAGATGTCCACCCATAGGTTTATAAGGTTTTGCTTGTTTTTAATTTATTTATTTTGATAAAGTTATAGTCGATATTTAATTTTTGTGTTACATTAATTTAAAAATAATAATAAATATACAATATATGTGTACACATAACTGATATTTTAAATATTTATTGTAATCCACACTGCAAAACTTTAAAAAATTTACTTCTTCATTTATTTTTTAAAACCCGTTCACTTCCGCAAAGTTAATTTTAAAAAAAATATTTGAGGTGCTTTCAGAAGGTGCTTAAAAGGCTCTTCCACATCAACATACAGTAGAACGCCGATTATCCGAATTAATTGAGACCGGGGTCGATTCGGATAATCGGACATAGACTGGTAATAAAGAAAAACGAAATGTATATCTGGACTCCAGCGAGTTCCAACTTGTTACAACAAAACAAAACAAAAATTACATTACTTACTTACAGTATATTATATTACTTACTTACAGTACAGTACAGTACGCTTAGGACCGATTCGGATAATTGGCGTTCGGATAATCGGCGTTCTACTGTATTCTCATATATTGTATCTTTTAACGTAAAAAAAAGGTATTTCAATGCAATTAAATATGTTAATATCATTATTTAAAGTTATATTTCACTATAGTTCATTTTTATATTGACCTCATAAATGTACGAGGAGAGTTAAAAAGTTTTCCGCTTAGCGTATTAAAAATGCTGATAGAAATGTGTAAAAAATGTATTTTTCTAGGTAATTTCCCTCTATTTTAATACATTTCTTACATTTTTACATAAAAGGATTTTAACCCAGTGAACAAATATTCGCCGTCTTTACCTTCGAAATGCTCGTCTATTGGCCACCTTCATTTCTTCGTCACCGGAAAATTTTCGTCCTTGGAGATTTTTTTTTTTCAAATTAAAAAACTGGAAATAATCACTATGGGCTAGGTCCGAACTGTCTGGTGGGTGGATGATTTCTTCAGATCCTGTGCCGCTCAGGGAACGCCTTGCAACTCGCGCCGCATTATCCTGCAAAAACAGAACTTCCTTTGTACAATGCGCGGATGATTCAGGCATGGTGATGTTTACAGTTCAATTAAAAAAAGTGTAATAATGTTAATGACATGAAACTTGGTATTTCTACTTCTGAGGTTATTCACAAATAATGACATACAGTGCGAGACTTTAGCTACACTTAGACTCAAAGCTTTTCACCCATATGTAGAGAAAAACTATTAAAATCATTAAGTTTTTGTAAAATTTTGAAAAGATCATTTGGCTAGGGTAAAATTTCACCTTTAATTTTTTTTTTAATTAATTATAATTATATATTTACGTGCGATATATTCTTATTTATTTATTTATCGCTTATTACAAGCTACAATAAATTTAAAACTAATTAACAAAAAAGATTAAAATTAACGTAAAAAAATAATAAATTAAAATTAGAGAGCGGGAATGATGGGGCACATGAGAAGTTGAAAAAGAAAAAAGAAAACAGGCAACATTAGAAGGAATTAAGGACATTCCTGAGAGAAGTTTTACTCAGGTGAAAGTTAAAAAAGGGATGGGAGTTGGCTTTCCGAAGCATACGGGTAAGAGGCTCAGAAAGTCCATAGTTGGTACGGTGATAAGCAGGGAGAAAGAGAGGTGCCGAACGGAGGTTACGAGGATTGGCGTAAATGGAGATCCGCGGGAGTAGGAAAGGACAGTCAATCTCACCGGTAAGCAACTGATGAATGAAGGTAATATCGCCAAGGTCCCGTCGCTTCCACAGGGGCTGCGAGTTGATCAGTAAGAGACGGTTTTCGTAGAGGGGAAGGTTTTGATGGTCAGACCAGGGAAGGTCACGTAAAGCGAAGCGAAGGAACCTACGCTGGACAGCCTCAATCCTATTGACTCGATTGGATTGAAATGGTGACCACACTTGGCAAGCATATTCAAGGAGAGGCCTAACGAAGGTAATAAAGAGAGATTTGGCTACGTAGGTTAGGTTAGGTTACTATGGCTGCCTAGAAAGGCACACTTAGGCCAATTTTGGCCCATTGTGTTACCACGTAGCGCAGGGGACCATGGTTATTCGTGGGATTCGAACCCACAGCCTCTGGGACGGTAGGACAGCGCGCTAACAACTGAACTATCAGAGGCCCCTTGGCTACGTAGAGATCAAGGAACTCCTTGGACCAACGTTTCACAAAGCCAAGCACGGAGTTGGCTCTAGAAATCTATCTATCTAGCAATCAATCTTACCAAACACTAAAGTTATAAAACCCAAAGGTTTTTTTACTATGCTTCAGCATCGGTAGCTTCTAGGTCCCAGCGAGTTGCTTTGCATACGGAGATGTAACGTCTATGGAAAGTAATCAGACTAAAGGCAGAGATTAGGAAAGACATTTCTAAGAGAACATACACACAAATTACGATGTGTTGCACTTGTTGCACATCATCATGAAATTTATCTCTAGCACTAGGGAGCATAAGCCCTTCCCATACTACTGCAAAACGATTGCAACTCCACTTACCGAATATCCTTCCGACACTGGACCTTGTGCTGAGAAATAATCCATAAATAATTAATCCCCTAGGTGGTTGAGATTTATTATGATTCTCATCATTATTCCAAGCCAATCAAACAAAAATGTTGCTCTCGTACACTTATTGGGGTAACACAGTATCATCACAAAATATTCGTCATAAATCACTAAGAAGTGCAGAGTTTCTTTGATTTGTGTCATAGCACTTCAGAGGCATGATTCTTGTGCGGCAGAAAATCGGATTTTGTCCCACATATTTCAACCCTTGAAAATGAAGCGGGACAACCAGATGCACTCTGTTCGGAAGGCATATGATTCCCATCTCCGGGCAAAGTGTACACGAAATGCACGCATGCAAAACGCTTCAGTTTAATTACCGCAAAAGCGTGGCAAAAACTGTTTGTACTTAACATTTTCGCCTCTAAAGTGGGAAAATGACAAAAGAGAAATCCGAAAAAAGAAACTTTGAAAACGCCGAAGGAGGCACTTGCACCTGCTCCTTATTTTGTGGTGTGACACAAATTCGAGGACTGAAGTGCACCAGAGCCTGCATTCACATGTTTACAGGCGCAAATTTAACACGAAACTAAAATTTTGTACCCGACACATTCAGACGTCATGCTTTACCACAAATTGATTTGGCGGAGAGAAGTGATAACAGCAAATTGAACTTGCCTACATCTTGACAAAATCCAGAACCAAAGACTGCGCAGTCCCGGGCATCCCTACTATCCCGATTCGAAGCTCGAAACCGCCAGGGGTGAGTGCAGTAAAACACCTTTTGCGACGCATGACCGTTAAAAAGCTAGACTAGCTTAGACTAGCTAAGACTGTTTATGCAATAAGAAGGGTCACTCGTGACGTTTTTCCTTATCGTGTTTCGTTCTTGGTCAAGTCAGTCGAATGACCTTGCGAAAATTAGATAGTAATAAGGAAATCATATGTGAGAAGGATAAAATGAAATATTATTCAAGGAGTATTACTCATTAGACGAAAAACTAATCGTCCTGAGAAATGAGACAAGGGCAGAAAATGCTTTAGATGCGGAATAAAACCTCAAATAGCCTTCTGTTTTTAAGTAGTATCCTTTGATTTGGGACGCCATTGAAAACTCCACATACCCCCCATTTTAATTTACTTTCTAATTTTAATAACAGAAAGCTCAACAGGAGACTTATTCGAAGCTCTAAAAGTAAGTGATATTTTTTGTTTTATATTGTTAATATTTTGCACTTCTGTCTCATCAGATGAAATTAATTATGGTTCTTATTTTGTGCATTACTTGGGAATAAGAAACGCACGTTGTAGACTACAATAATACATCAATAGTGTAAAAGATCTTTATGACACATTATTTTACTATGATAAATTTGAAATTAGACATGATTTTTATAAGGAACATTACCCGAGCTCTGTAAGAATATAAGCTAATTAAAACTTCGAAAGGGAAATATGCCTTTTTTTATTTTAGTACGACTATTCACCTTATTCTAAGGGGGTTTATCTAAAAGATGGACTTGGAAAAAATTATTTGGAAGTGGCCCAATTATGTATGAAATGTGGATCTCCGGAAGGTATGTTGACGGTGAATGTTCAGTTAATATGTAGAACAGTGAATGGGGTAATGAAATGGAACAAAAAGAAGAATCTAAAAAACCAACCAACCAACCAAGTATTCGACAAATTTAACTTTGATAGCTTGACGAAACGGAACGGAGCGGATGTTAAACAATCAGCTCTTAAAACTGTAGACCAATATTAAGAACAACAGTTAAAGAACATAAGAAAATAAGCACAATAAATAACGTTAAAAGTTGTGGAAAGAAATTTCTTCAAAACGTAGCCGCTAATTTCAGCTTCGTCAAAGTCAAGACAGTTGATAGAGAAATATTGAGTTTGAAGTCTCCTGACGGATTTTGATGAATCGTGGTTTGTTCTAAAACTTAAGGAATTTTAATGGTCTCAGCTTTAAACTCATTAATTTGTAATTGAGCGAGTAATTCTTTTTTTTTTTTAATCTACAAAGACTTCTAGGTGGCTTCTACTTGGGAACTGAAAATCAGATTACTCTGGGCTTTGTCCCAGTACAGTATAATGTTAGCTGTCTTTCAACCACAGCTTTAGTCGAGGATTAGCCAATACTGCAATAGGGTTCAGGGCCTTAGTACCTAAATGAAAATCCTTCTCTAGCTAATTCATAGGCGACCTCGTTTCTCTCAACGCCAGAGTGCGCCGGTACCCAAAAGAAAATGGAAAAAAAGTGAAATTCGTGTGCTGATTTAGCATTATTAGCAGTTACCAAACAAAAACCCATAAATTGCTACCTCATCCATCATATTCGCCAAATTTAGCCCCCTGCAATTATTTCCTGTTTCAAAACCTGAAGAAATGGCTGGGCGGTAAGAGATTTGGGTCGAATGAAGAGATTATCACTTAAACAAACGCCTTTTTTGAGGGCCTCGAGAAAACCTATTATTTGGAATGAATAAAAAAATTTAAAAAACGCTAACTATATTGAAAAATAAAACTCTTATTTGCTGAAAAAAATATATTTATCAAACTGCCGTCGTATTTCAAGTAATTGGTTATTTCAATTCCACCTAAATAAATTTTATTTTAAATAAGATCTTGCTTTATTTAAAATCAGATCTTGTTTCAAATGCAATATAAAATTTAATTAATATAATCTACTTCTTTTAATTTGTTATTTCAAATGATAACATTTCATTTGAAATAATTTTTTCTTATTTTATTTCAGATAAAAAAATGTCCAAGCCTGAGTACTTAAATTTGAAACAAGTTTGATATTTTATGGTAATAGCAATCGAAATATAGGAATATAGTATGATGTATCGCGAAATCAATTATAAAACAAAAAGTGGAAAGTTATAGTACACACAAACACAGTATAAATTCAATTTATAATTTTATTTGGGCGATAATTCTTTAAATGTTACAATTCTGAATGTTCTTTTTCGGGGGTACATGGGCCTATATAAATTCCAAAAATATAAACACGGACCTGAAGACTCTCCGATGGCGGAGGCTGAGTTGTAGTCTCTAACTATTATGTGCGTAATATTAAAGTAGACGTGCTTGGCCTGGAAAAAATTTAAAAATGCTGTCATACGAGCACATACATAAATATACTAACTGTATAATAAATAAATAAATTCATTTATCTTCTTTTTGATTTTACGGCAGTTTAGTAAAAAGGAGCATAACATAAAATTTGTGACTTACAAAATCATTGGGATATTCAACATTTGCGTATTGGGTATTTTTATTCGGCTCTAAGTGGTAGTATTTCTGAAATAAAGATAAAATGCAAAAATTAAAATCAAAATATAATAAAAAAGGGTGAATGTCAGTGCTCACAGCCACCAGTCCATAATAAAGAAAGATAAGTTTATTACTAAACTTTATAATTAAACCAGTTCCATAAGTAGCCTTCGGAATACATCAGAGGAGTCCGATGTCTGAACGTTATTTGGCAGAGCGTGCCAGAGTCGAATTGTCTAAACAGTGTAACAGCCCTCCATAACAGAACTTTTGTACTTCGGGATCAGAAACTTTCCATCTCTCAAAGAATTTAAAGATTCGATCATACGGCTCTGATATGGCGGTTGCCATAACCAAATTGTAGAAAAGCATAATGCTCTTCCCCATAAAATATTTCGAATAGAAATAATATAGTCATTTGGACCTGACCACTAAGACTACCTTGATTTTAAAGGTAAAAAATATGTATATGCAGAAATTTAGTTTGGTAGCGATAAAAGCTGCTGTAACAAAAACATAGTCAAAAAAGAAGCAATCTGGAGAACTTACTAAGTTCCGATACTAAATCCGCGCATTAGATCATTTTTATCCCATATGCGCTTAATTGGCAAACTCATTAGTAGACCAATGCAAACATAAATCAATTGACCCCAAATTCTATAGTTTTCCATCCCCATTATCCAGATATCTGCATGACAATACATACTAAATAGAGGATGGTAGATTTCGTTAAATTTTTTCGTGTTAATATAATTTATAAATAGTCTGCTGAATAGTTTGATTTAATCGTAGTCTCCTTTGGGTTTGGAAAATATTAATTAGAATGTTCATATAATTTAATGAAAAGTAATAAAATATTTGCACGGGCGGATTGGCCTTATAAAAATTCTTAAAATAAGTTCTTCATAAAATACATATGTACACTAAGAGGGAGATAAATACAGAACTATATAAAATTTACCAAATATGTAAATAACAAAGTAATTATTTCGTTTATATATTGTAGTTGCAGGTCACCAGCATTGTTTATTTATTATGATTTATATGCCAATTTATAAATCTTATTGTAATGAAATTACCCGAGTCGAACTTTATCGCCTCTTTAAGACCTAACAATTTTACTTTTTTAGGTTTTAAAGGACTTAAATGTAATTTATTTTGTATAGGGAATAACTCCTAAATAAAATCTCCAAAAGTCACTTATCGGACAAAGTCTTGACTTTAGGCGCTAGATAGGCGTTGAAATTTGAAAATGAACTTCTTATTTAAACCTCAATATACTCCAAAAACTCAATAAGTCCTATCGATTCTACTTTTTTATGATATTTCTATAGATCTATACATTCTAATTAAGCCCTATATATTCTGATCAAATTCTATAGAATCTATAGAATCTTCATTATATTGTGGATTTTTCATTAAGGTAAAAAAATTAATATCATAGGCATTATTTCAAGTAAAAACATTATATTGAATAAGAATTGAGTAAGTTGAAACGTTCACAAACGTATGATAAGTAATAAAAATAATATAAAATGTAAAAAATTGTTAATAAAAAAAAGGATAAACTTATGCATTTTTCTTCTTCATTTTTGATTTTTATCGTCATTCTTACGTGCTTTTTTTACTTTTACTTTTTGGTTTGATTTTTTTTTCCTTTTATTAGAGCATTCTTTATTAACGGCTTCGATAAATGCCGGTTGAGAAATAACAGCTGGTGACGAGATTTCATTTACTCGTTCTGAAAATATTATTGAAATGTATTAAGATTTTTTCATAATCATATAGTTTGTCAATGAACATCAAAAAAACAAATAAAATTAAACTTTTCATTCTATTACAGTCCTTAATGAGTCATTTTTTAAGCTTAAATTATGGTTTATCAAAGTTAATGAATATTGTCAAATTTTATTATTACACTTTTCTAGATATTATATTTATAAATATTAAATCACGTTTACTAAGAGTTTTTTTTAGCACTTCCACGATTGATAGAGATATGTGTGAAACGGTTTAAAATTTTCAAGATACTTCGTAGTTACAGTTGAATGACGGAAAGAGTGGTGAGGCGCAATGCAACCAACTGAAAATTGTACACATCCACGCTTGGTACTTGTGCTACCCGCCATTTTCATCTATTTCACTTTAATTTTATTGCGTTAGAAAAAGAAAGCAACATGACTGTCAGTCAGGACTTATTGAGTTTGTAGAATATGAAAAATACTTACTAAGGTGTTGAAAAATTTTTATTATGCAAGATTATTCGAATGTTAACTAGTATTTTGAGGTTGAATAGTCTTTAAATGATTTAAATAGTTTTTTGAGATCTAAAATAGATTTAATTACTACTTGTATAGAATTTTTAAGTGTTAATAAAGTTATGGAGCGTATAAAGTTCTTAGTTAGGCGCTTTTAAAAATGAAAAGTATTAATTTAGATCTATTTGAAAATTTTTAGGCCCTCATGAGGCGATAAAGTTCGACTCGGGTATACATAAAACAAAGAGGATTGTGTCACGCGAAATTATATATTTAAGTGTTTTGTTCTGTGCTGTTGCGCACATTTGCAAGTATAAATTTACTATGTATATAGATAACAAATACAGGTGCAGCTCGATAATTAGAAAAAAAAAGTTTCGGTAAATTACAATTTTCGAGATTTTCCAATTTCCAAGTTTTTTATTTCAATGCGGAAAATCCAAGAAATAACATACCACGCAATGAAAACTTTAAGCATATTAGTACATATTCAACATAATTTATGTACCTAACTATGTAACTATGTAAAAAACTCGTCTAATGTAGTCTGCCTCTTCTGCCAAGTTGTCTGTGCTAACAGTCCAACTGCTTTTTCACGAATAGTTTGGATCGTTATTACTTCTGAAGATGTCAAACGATTTTCTTGCGCCCAAATCAATAGGCCATTGGCGAAAGTGATTGCATCTGTATGTGAAATGGTTTTTTACGGACCTTCATCCTCCGACTCAAATCCAGTGTAAGAGTTTGAATCATTTTGGCTATTGCAAACAATTTCATCTGCATTCCAGATTTCAATATCTTCTGCCGTCATATCCTATAATTCCGTAAAATTTCCTACTTCTTATACATACAGATACCCATGACAGATTAAAAAATTTACCTCTCCAAAATATCGAAACATTGCAATAGTTTCCTGAACTACCTGATTCATTGGGTTACTTCGGATTAAGGCAGCTAGTCGAGCTAGTGGTAATGTGTCTTCTTCATCGAAGTCACTCTCAACATTGTCAGGATTTTTGTTAATCTCAAATATTTTTTTCCAACATTCCTGGAGAACTTCTGCCGAAAGTTTATTCCAAGCCCCTTTCAAAAAAAGGATAGCCTCCCGGACTGTTACTTTCTTTAATACTTTTAATAAAAAAAAACCAATTTTACGACTTGATTTAACTTCACGGCTTGAAAATTAGAATTCATTTTTCTAATTTCCAAGCTGTGCGTATAAAAGTAATTCGTGTTCTAATTTCCAAGAAATTCTAATTTGTGCGAATTCAAATTTTCGAGCTGGTACTGTATTTACATTTCGAATTCTCATTTTAAAATCACAACTTTACAATTAAAATTCGTGGACGAAAGTATGAAAAACTAATTTTCTTGGCTTCGGGTTTGCTGGTTAATTATTTTCAAATAAAACAATATAAGTAATACGCTAAATTCTCTGGATCGAAACAGATTGTGAAACTGTAAAAGAAAATAACGAAGGATATTGAAATTTTTAATTTATGTAATGTTTTTTTTTTAATAGTTCCAAAGATTTGAAGTTAATTGAGATCTTGATGTTATTGTGTCCTTCGATCGATGGATCCCACGTTAAGATTTTTTAATAAATTCCATTCCATTTGAAATTTAAGATTTTTAACAAACTCACAATTGTCCACAAATGTAAATGACACCAAAATTAGATTTAATTTGACTAGTATATTTGGGAATATTTGAGTGTTTTGGAGATTTTAAATTCTATTGTAAATTATAATCTATCGCATTCATAAAATAAACCATACCCATCTACTTCATTCATATTTTATTATTGTTTTTGTCATTTTATTATACATTACATAATAAGTTTGCAACACATCTAAGGTTCTACTGCGGTTGAACATGGACCTACATAAACTCCATAAATATATAAGTGTACATGAATCCTCTCATTTCGCATACTCGTAAGACTTGTATCGCACTTAATTTTCCCGATACAGTATTTGGGGTGTGGAATCCAGGTGGTGGGTTTCCGTTTGTTAAACTCTCTAATAACTACACGCGTGATGTTAAAGTAGACCATTTTTTGCTAATAAAATTGCGAAAAATAAAAAATTTGAATCAATTAGTAAACCGGTCTAACATACAAAAACAAAATATAAGATACAAAGTGTAAATGAAACTTATTAATTACCATATAATCTTTGGGATAGGTCAATACATCTGTAACTATCGTGTTTGCTAAACCGCCTGGTATGTGGAAGTATTTCTGGACAAGTAGAGCTTCTCCTCGCTCGACTGATCCATAGTTAACATCTTCAAACATTTCTTCGCCATTTGTTTCCAAAATTATACAAATAAAAAGTGCGAAAACAACCTTCATCTACAAATATATAAAATTGAGCAAATTCTAAAATAAAAATATTAATTTAACTCACCTTCAATTTAACTCTCCTCGAAAGTTTACAGAAAGTATAGGCCTCGTTCAGTTTTGACTTAAACAAGTACTGTAAAAGCACTTGTGAGTGAACACTTTATATACGTTTTCTGAAGAGCTTTAGAATTCATTTAATTGCAAAAAACAATTATATATACATGATGATAGAACGTGATAACAAAAACACATTTTAAAAGCGAAATAGTCAGTTAAGAAGTTTACGTCAGCAGAATTTAAAAATGCTTGAATGGCTTCGGTGCAAGTAGCTCAATTGGTCAGCGAAAGGGATGTTCGAGCCCTGCCTCTGCTAAGCTTTAAAATTGATTCCCACATTTGTGGTATATGTTGCTTAAACATTTTACTGGCTAATGATTTTCGGGATTCAGGCGAGTGTATATACATACATATATATCTACATTTATATATACCAGATATTTCTCGCATTTCGCTACTGATCAATTTTGTCCAAATTGGCTGTTTCGTCGTGTATGAAAATGGTGCATTCTGGACGAGGGGCACCGATTTCTTCAAGGGGGCAACATTACCCATTTCTATAAAACCTATCTTGTTACCATCTTCTCCTCGCATTTCTTAAGTGGTTTCAACACGGCAGAAGTCTGAAGAAATAACGTATTATATTTTTTAATGGGCTAAAATAACATAATAAATATATATGCCAAATTTGACTGAAATGGTTAAAAAAATATTGAAGTTATCGTGTCCACAAGACCAGTACAGGAGAAAGTTCAGACTCTTTTTCCTTTGACCAATTGTTTGCATTTCTCAACTGACTGACTTCATTAATGCATAAATAAAATATGATCAAAATCCTCTTTTTTTCGGTTTTTACAGACTACATTGAAATCTGCGTCTTCCTTCTGGCTGCCGATGAAAGATCTTTTTATGATATAGTCGGTAAGTCGATTTCAGTTAGTGATTTTAGTAGCATATATCAATAGAGCATCATTGCGGAGACATCCTTATATCATTAAAATAATAAAGTAACACAAAATATGAGGATAACTTGTCTTAAATCCATGAAATAATACTGCTCACTTGTCGTAGATACGCATGGTGGTATTAAAAAAGGCGAACAAGTATTTCAAACAAAAGACAAAAGACAGAGTCGAATCGTCTTTCCGGGAACATTCGTTGATATATAAGGACAAGGACAATTTTTACGGACAACAGGGCTCGCAACCTGTTGTTGCATGTTCACAAAGATTTACCAATAAGCACAGATAGACGTTAGAGGGTTTTGCTAAACAAATTTAAAATAGGGGTTTTGCTAAACAAATTTAAAATCTCTTAGGAGCTAAGGGAAAAGCCCAGCCAGAAGTAATGTGGATAACAATTCCAGACTTTTTCTGATGGGTAGAATTCCAGCACTTCGTTCGTAATTGAATTTCTCTCCCTTAAACAAAAAAAACGTAAATTCAGTCAGTTTTATGAAAGCCTGTGTTTTAAAAACACGTATTAATAATTATAATTTATTCGCTATTCGCAATTTCCAAATGCCTCTATAGATTTTCAAATAGTTAGAATTTTTCCTTTTACTTTTTTCCTTATGAATTCCTTTCTTCCTTTCCTACTAATTTTATAAACCATTACGAAGTAACCTCGAGTTTTTTGCAGTTGGTAGAGAAACGAGCTGTTTTCGGTTAAGGATTTACATTCTATCAAAAACTTGTTTTATAAGTATAATTAATAGTAATTGGCTTTTTCATAATAATAATAAATTTACCACAAGCATCTAACAAAAAGTTAATTAATATTTTTTGCTAAAAAAATAGCTAATATATTTTTTGAAGTAAATGTTTAAAGAAGTGCTAGAATTCGTAGACGCGCATGTAAATTTTGAACAACCTTGAAAATTGTATTTTTTTTAAAGATCGTCATGCTTAAAATAACTTCTACGCAAAACAGGTGTATGCATTAAAATGAAAACATTATACATACGTAAGCTTCAGTCCAAACCTCTAATTACGTCTTAGATACTATTTGGGTTTCAAAGAACAATGGCATTTCAGATAACACTTGTAACAACAGTAACAATGACTACAACTAAATTAATTAAATTCATACTTTTTGAAATAATACTGACTTTTTTGAAGTTATTTCACATTATAAAATTATATAATGCATACAATTTTCCAGAATATAAAAATAAAAGTACAAAGTGGACATGCCCACAAAATATTTGAAAGTGATTCCTTTGATGTAATTAATTAATTTTAAAAGTTAATTTCAATACAGTTATTATAGAATATTTGTTTTCTAGTCCAAAATTTAAATTTTACAATTTTTTAGGAGCAAGTCATTAATTCGATTATGGATTTTTGATTGATAAAAGATCAGTAACTATTCGTATTTTGCTTATGCTCTGTGGAGAGAGTTGCTATGATTTAAAGCATGGCTTCATATTGTTTATGTATCTAGTGTACATTTTATGAAAACATTTGTGAAATGAGTTATTTGAAACAAAACTTTTTACTGTAGTACGTATTTGAAATACAGTGCTCCCGGAAATTTTAAGACCAAACTTTGATTTTGGACATACATTTTATTCCCTAGCCCATCACTTGTTGATAAGGTGAAAAGGGATGGTGACAACAAGTGTACATGAAATTATTGTCTGCCCTTAATTATTTTATAAAATGTTGTTTTTAATTTGTGTACTAATTTTAACAAAGCTAACGTTTGGTCCTGTACTGTATGAATAATCTCCATTAATAAAGTTGCTTCGTCTGTCTGTGAGTTCAAAATAACTATGTTTTTATAAGCTCATATGATTGAACATCAGTACAGCAAGGTATAAAAGTCTATAGTTTGTCTATTTGTCTGTTTGTCTTTTTATCCATGGGAACAGCCATTCATTGATGGCTGTTGATTTATTTCCTCACAATATAAGTTTCCACCGCTGCTCCGATTACCATCAACATTTTCATATACTCGTACATATGCTTATGGTTGTTGAAAAACCCATGCATAATAATATACCCTATGTATACTATTAACATGAACCTTAAAAAACATTGTTAATTAAAATAATAAAAAATAATAAACGTACTGAACGTTTTGCTCTGTAGAATCTAAAATAATTCGCGCGCAGTCGGTTTTGCGGCGCTCTCTTCGATTGAACAATTACATGAAGATTACAAATTATCTGTAATCACCGGATACTGCCACAGGCCTGCAGGCAAGCCTGTCGAAAACTTCGGTGTACCATCTAACGACTTCTGTAGAAATTGTCATAATAAGGAAAAGGAAGAGAGTATCAAACACCATTATCCAACCCTTATAATTCGCAGGAGCCGTCACTTGGACACTACCTTTTTTGATTAACTGTCTGACCTGAGCTCGATAAGCATCCGAGACTTAGATTTGTTTATCAGAGACACTAAATGGTTCTCCGGTCACCACGTGTGCCACTATAGCCTAACCCTAACATAGCCTAATAGTAAATAGTTGATTACCATAGCCTTCTTCTTTGTTTTGCATTAAAACTAATTTGTAAAAAGTACGAGTATAATAAAAAAATAAAAACATTTCTTAGAGCGTATGCGTAATGAAATATCAATTTGAACACGTCAAAAACTTCTCTTCAAAACCAGACGGCGCAAGTAGTATATATAATCGCATACTTCCCTCTGTGTTGAAACAGTAGTTAAAAGAAACTCCAACGGCAGTCTAATTTACTCGAAGCTCCAAGGTAAGTGAAAACGTTTTCTTTTTTATTGTTAACGTTCTGCACTTCAATTCGTTTAGATGAACTTCTTTTTGGCTCTTATTCTCTATGTACTTTGGCAACGGGAGGCGTACGCCGATAATTTCACCAGTGGTAGCAGAAAACCAGGCGACATACTACTTTACGAAAAAACTTTTTTAGGGGATGTTGATTATGAGAAGGAAGTTTTTCCAGGCCCAGTAAGTCCATTATGCATTTTAAAATTTTTATAACTGATATGAACTTATTTTAGTATGATTATTCACCGTATATAATAACCAACGTTCACGTTCACGATATTTATGGTTCCATTCAGGTTGATACATATGGCGGAATTGATCGTCAATACTTTGAAATGGCACGAATGAAACCTAAAGATCAAAACTATATGTATTATAAAATTTATATCTACGGAAAATTTGACAGTGATGAATGCAGGGTCACAAGGACAGAAGCCGATACTTTAGAACTTATTGAAAGCGAAAATCTTCTATAATCTTAAGAATTCGCATTCGGCTAAAAATGAATATTACTTTGTTCCAAATAATTAATAAAAATTATCCCTTTAGAAGATGAACACGCTGATTCTTTTTATTTCGCACATTTATGAAATATATGAAGGGTACGATATCGAAAAGTCTGTATAATTAGTATATACCCGAGTTATATGCATATAAACGGATATAATCAGATCTTTCTATATCTGATTATATTTAAATTATCTTTTCAATCATATCTAGATAGATATAAATATATGTGATTATATGTTATTAGATATCTTATTATTATAGATATCGAATTATTATAAATCTACAATTTTGACAATGGGATAGACGGTAGAACCTGTGCCCTTCGAATTGGCACTTCGATGCTCTTTAACCAACTTAGCTCTCCGTGGCCTTGCTGCCGATTCCTTTTCGAACAATTCAACCGATCCCACATTCGACCACCCTAAAACTGCATTTATCCTCAAATGCATAGCACAACTTAACACAATAGCTTAACTACTTAACAACAGCATAACTGCCGAGTTACGATCACCGGTCGCATCTTTCCATCCTCACTTCTGACACGATTTATATTTCAATATAATTTTTTTAATTAATTCTCAAATTTCTTACTTATTTTTCGTTAACTCTGGAACTAAGCCCATACTGCACTTTCTGTGCTTTATTATTATTTGTAATAGTTTTTTGTACTATGTACTTATTATTTTTGCTTTTTAACTGGGTTTTTTATATGGGAATCGAACTCACCAACCTCGGAATGGTATATCAATATATAAGACCTTCATTTGCTAAATCGATTAACTCCACAAGAAAAATGTGGAAAACTCTGTGTTGAATTTAACAACTTATTTTAAAATTGAAAATAAATTTCTGAATCTTAATATTAAAACACATGATACAAGCTTAACGCTTTCTTTTGGAAAAATTATTTTTTTTTAAATTAATTTTGAGTAATTATCTGGTGTTTTCTAAAAAAATGGTACGTCAAATGATGACCCAGATAGCAGTTATATTCGGAGAACGGCAAATAAAAAGGACAGTTCTTTTTCTAAAAAGACTTTTATTACTTTTTAATAATGAGTGGAACTCTCTCTTACATCTATTACCTCTTCAGTTTTGGAAGAGATTTAAATAACAATTTTAAATATTTTCTAGGAATTAATTTCCAAGTCTCCTGAACAGCATTTTTCAATTCATTTATGGTTGAGAATTGTCTGTTTACTTGATAAACAGTTCTTGTAAGATGACGCCAACATTTTCGATAATAATAAGATCTGGAGACCTTGATGGCCATTGCAGAAACTCTATATCATTTTCTTAAAGATAGTCTTTCACTCTTCTGGTGGTATGAACTGCAGCATTATCCTGTTGAAAAATGAATTTTTGTCCTGCTATCGAGTTTTCTTGGCTCCTTATTTCTTTGTCGATTTATATAGCTGTATATAAAAATTGCTGTTAATTTTTCCAGAAAAGAATCGTAAATTCGTCTTTCCTTTGTAGCCTATTCCTGCCCAAATCATTATTCCTACTCCTCCCATTTGTCGTGCCTTCCGAAAAGTTTCCGTAAATCGTGAAAATAATACGACTACCCATCTGGTCTATCCAAATTAAACCTCTTTTCATTGGTAAAAAGTACTCTCCTCCATATTTTCTTCCACCTGAGATGTTCATGAGCAAACTTTAAACGTTCCTGTTTATGTTTAGCCGTTAAAGGCGGCTTTCCTTTGAATTTTCTTCGTTGGATGTTCTCATTTTTTTGCTAAATTCGCTGGATATTCCTTACGCTTGTTAACACACTATCTCTGGTTGCAATTTCTCTAGCTGTACTGTTTGACGCCTCTCTCAGAATTGCTCGCTCCTCTCTAGAGGTTACAGCACAAGGACGACCAGGACTTTTCTTTGAATCGTAATTTTCGGGATCTTTCAGAAAATTTACAATCACTCGACGACTCCTCTCCAAATTTTCGCCATATGAGAAATACTTTGCTTTTCTTTTTTTAAATTTAAAATTATTTTTATTTCAGTCTTGTTTAATTGCTTTATACTGCCCATTATTACTGATGATGACGTACTGACGATAACACACTGATAATTCATTTCACAACGAGTTCTCTATTTATATCATGTTATCAGACTCGCTCATTTTATTTTAAAAGTAATATTTGTTACCTGGGTCATCATTTTGACGCACTTTTTAGAAAACACCAGATAATTACTCAAAATTAATTTCAAAAACAAAATAATTATGTATACTAGCATTTTTCAAAGATTGTCTTTACAACAGCCATTAAAATATATGTCTGGACCTGCTCCTTTTCAAGAAACAGGTAAAATTTATGGGTGGGTCATCATTTTGTCGCGGAGTGTATATAAAAGGGATATCAAAGATTTTGAATGAATTATGGTTCTCCCTTAATTCTTTCAGTATTTTGTGAAATTGCAGAGCTAGGTCAAAAAATTAAATATATTTGCCTTGAAGGACCAAAGTCCGAGTCAGGTTTGAAGAGGAAGTTTGAATTAGGGACCAGCTAATGGCTAAATTTGTCATGGATTGGCTAAGTTACAACCTTTCCAAATAATCCACACTCGAAAGAAGTCAATTCTGTCTCTTATTTTTAACTATTTTAATATTTTGAATGTTAAGCATTAGTACGCTATTCTATTTTTCTACAATTTTCCTTTATTATATTACTTTTTGTGTTCAATATTTATCCAGATATTTTACTATTTAAAGTGCTAAATAAAATATAAAAAGTCTGAATACCTCATAAATTATTATGGTATAATATTTATGATTCTAATAAAGTTTAGTCAATGCATGAAAGTTTTACATCTTTCATTCTTCAAATGCAAAATACGTAAAAATATATGACGGGCGAAATAAAGTAGACAGTGGTTATCTGTTATAAATTGATATTTTTTTTTGCTAAAGCATGTCTTTATCAATGTATCGAAATAGTTTTGAATTTCTAGGAGCTGTTTGCAATATGTTTTTAATGTTTTACTGCGACAAGTATTCAAAAGGTTAAATAGAGTAAGAAGAAATGGTTTTCTCTGTAAATATCGTGATTACTTTAATTTATATAAATTAATTGATATTTTCGGTCGATAAAAAGGTGGCAAGGTGAAGTTTACAAATAATTTTCGAAATTTTTAAGAACTTTTCTAAAATGCTGATCCTAAATGTTGCTAACACTAAAAGTGTTAAAAATGATGGAAAGATCTGTTGATGTTGATCTTTTCTGGTGGGGTGTTTTGGGAAGAATATGACTAAGCCAATGGTAATCTTCTTGAATTAATTAAAACGTTCTCAAATTTCTTCCAAAGGTAGGCGCTAATTTCAATTTCGTCAAAGTCAAGGCAATTTGATAGAGAAAAATTTAGTTTGAGGTCTCCTGACGGATTTTGATGAATTGCGATAAATTCTGGTCTGTTCTAAAAATTAAGGACTTTTTTCGGTCTCAGCTTGTAACTCATTAAATTGTAATTGTAGTTCCTTTTTCTAAATCTACAAAGACTTGTATTCTTCTACCTAGGCACTGAAAAACAGCTTACTCTGGCCTTTCTCTAAATTTCTGGAAATATTCTCTGGGCTAACGTTAGTCGGATTTTACTACGCTCGGAGAGTCACAATATACTTCCTCAGCCTTTTTATTCAATGTTGGTACATACACCTGGTTAACGATGATATCTGACACAGTTCCGACTTAAATATTATAGAAAGCAAATTTCCTCTTTAAGTTGAATCACTTTTAAAATTGCGAAAAATTATATTTTTCTGTCGCAATATTCATCGTATTTCTACAAAGTTTTGATAAAAATCCTTATATGTTTCCAACCTTTTTTAACGATAAACATTAAAATATTTCTGAAAATATGAAACTTATTGAAACATTTCTTGATTTGCAATTTCATATGATACGACACTTGCTAAATTGTCAACATTTTGACATTTTATAATAATAGCAATCGAAATGTAGGGGTATAGTGTGATGTATGGCCAAATTGTGCCCATAATTATGAAAGTGGTCTAAATTAAAATGACATAAAGCTGATTTTTCTATATTCTTTAAGATAAATTTGACTTAGAATCAATTTCAAAATAAAGGGCACAATTATAAAATTATTAAGGACGCAAACACATAATAAATTCAATTTCCAATTATATTTTTGGAACATTACTATTTTTTACAAATGTTACAACTCTGGATGCTCTTTTTCAGCGGCACATGGGCCTATATAAATTCCAAAAATATAAATATGGAGCTGAAGGTTCTCCCCCTCCGGAGGCTGAATTTTGAACTTTGTTCTCAGTTTACCAACAGCAATTGGCGGGTCTGGGTTCATATAAGCGGTCCTTCTAAAGTTGTAGTCCCTAACTATTATGTGTGTAATGTTAAAGTAGACCTTCTTGAACTAGAAAAAATTGGAAAATTTCAAAAATTGGTAGTGTTATATGTATATTCTTCGTTCATATATGCTACCATACGAGCAAACACTTCACGGCAGTTTGTGACTTACTTCATCAGTGGGATATTGCACTTGTATTTCTGGTGAGTCTGTCTGCCCCTCTATGTGGTAGTATTTGTGGAATAGCAAAGACTCGCCTGCAACTGCTTTGCCATATTCTAAATCGACGAATGATTGTTCGAATGCAATTGCATTCTCCCAACATACACAAAAGATAAGTACCAAAATGAGTCTCATCTACACAGATAAAAAATTAGTTAAATGATTTTTTAATAACATAAAGATTGTATTAATTCACCTGAGTATTCTTAAAAGCAACTTATGGTTCAGACAACTTGATAACCACTGCAAAGGCAACTACTGGAGGAAACTTTTTATACTTTTTTTTAAATCGAAAACAAAGCTTTTGATCCACATGAATTTAAACGTAAGTTTTTGCTAACATGTGGTTGCTGAAAAAAGAAAAACGACGTAATTTTTTATTTTAACTCTAAAATACGCACGTGGATCCTATGGAGGACTGTAAGGCGTATATTTCTTCAATAAAGGCAACTAGTTACTTACAATTACTAATTACTGTAGTGAATTTCAACAGGCAATTAAATTAAAACTTTGTTACTTAAATTTAAACTTTCTTAAAAGATTGACAATTCAATATTAAGTGGAATTTACTTAAAAAGCAAATATCAAGGTAGTAGGGCGCGAACCTATGACTTTCGAATCACCCGTTGTTCTTGTCACCTATACTTCTCGAGTAATTATTGTTCTGATGAGAACAGCGATCGACCAACCCGCAAGAATTAGTTTCGTAATGCCAAATATTAAATAAGCGAAAATTTAAATTGAAAGCAATATAATTTGATTAGTTTTCAAACAAAATGATTTGGATTTTAAAGGGGGGTATCTATAACGTTATAATCCTACATACGAAAAGAAACGTTTTCGAATTTCCAGGAAATTCACAAGCTCATCATTTGTAGCATTGTTTTAAAGGCACCATATTCGTTTAACTAGCTGACCCGTGCAAATATTTCACACAGAATCGTGATAAGTCACCGAATGGTAATATAATCTGATATTATTTTTTTTTCTTTAAACAGAAATTTGAAGCAAATAGCGCATTTTAATGCTAAGTGAGTATGCAATGTCCGAAGCGGGAACAAAAACGCATCATTTGGTGTTTGATTTATTGAGTTTGATGAAATTGTATGTAAGATAAACTGTCAATATTTACTATACAAGGTCCATCTAAATATTACGCTACCATGGTAATACAACATTTATTCCTAGAATTCCACTATAAAAGAAGAGGATACCACCAGGAAAATCATATCTTGACTTTCCCTAAAGTGGTCAGTATAGCTTCGGGTATCGAATGATACAAACTTAATTCAAGTATTTTGGTATAAACTGACCACTTTTCCTTCCTTCCAATGGGCACCGACTGTGACCGTATCCCTTTTCTGAAAGACTGAATTATTAATGAATAATTAAAACTAAATTAATCCGAACTGTTTTCCTGTATTTATTTTTATATTATATTATTTTTTATAATTTGTATATTTTGCTCTGACAATAATGAGAATATTATTTACAATCACTTTAAATCCAATACTGCCGACGCCTTTTGTGGGTGAACTACTGCAATATCATGTAGTGGACGTTGACGATTTCAAAAAAGTAACCTACAAATCTTGGCTTTAAAAAATAAATTTTTTCAATATTCGTTTGTCAGCGCTGGAATAACGTAACCTAACCTATTCATATATAAATGAGCGATTCTTAAGCCATATAATACTCGAGGTGTAGTGATACTAATATGAGTACAATCAATCGAACCTATAATGCCAAATGTACTCTGTATTGTAATACTGCTGCTACTGATTTTTGCTCATCTGGCATTGCAATTCATTTGCTAGCTCTATACATAAAATTCCCTGTAAGAGAAAATGGGTTGCTTTTGTCACGTAAACCTAATAAATAAATATTAATAAATATCATAGCGTATCAGATATTATTAATATGTACTTTTGCTCTTCCAGCAATAGAAGAAGTAGTAAAATTAAAATTTCTTCTATTCCGGAAACAAAAAATAATAGAGTCTATCGGATTGTGTTATGATGAAATTTTCTTATAGTTATATCTTCTGAAATATTTTAGAAATATTAAATTTGTGACATTTGCCAAGAATACCAAAAATCTAAAGATTTGTAAGTTATAACTTTTTAAGACTTATGACTTTTCACTGATTTCGTCCAGAATAGGCCCCATAGTTCATTGAAAAGATCTCAAAAAGGATTTGCTTGAATTAAATTCTGCATTTTATTATATTTAATATTTTTAAAGGCGTTATACTATTGATAACTTGACGAATGCTGAAATAATAGTAGTGTTAAATTTATATATTTTTAAAATTTATATGTGTATTTCTCACGATTACTTTTTACCAAAGGTTTAAAAAAACAACTTGGTCTATTCATGTTTAATTGGGCACGCAAAGCTATTTCTCTCATTATTTCCCTTAATAATAAAGTACAATAAAATAAAATACACCAACAAGGTAAAAAGATATAACACCGTTTCATACAGTTCATCATTAAAAAAAAAAAAACTATGTTTTGATAATTTCAGCATAGCATAGGTCTTGGTGACTTCAATCAACTACCAGAAATTCAATAATTATAATACTAGTTAATTTATTACTAAATAGAAACTTCATTCCCTTTTCTATAATTTTTTAAAAGTTGTATTTAAAAGACATTTTTAATAATCATTTTATATTTCTTTACGTCTTATCGTCGTTTATTATTTGTTTTTATTTAATAGCTAGTATTATATGAAATGGCAATATTGATTGAAATTCAAATGGTGTTTAAAACATAATTTAAGACTAAAAAAGCCTTTGACGTCAAACAAGTGTACATTTGTTGATTTGAAAATTTCTTACAACTACAACTTGACGTCAAAGGCTTTTTTAGTCTTAAATTATGTTTTAAACACCATTTGAATTTCAATCAATATTGACATTTCAGATAATACTTGTATTTTTTACGAAATAATTTAAATTAAGTTGCTTCGTTGTATTGGGGTAGGGTTGTATGGAAAGTCAAATTTTTTAGACTATCTTTTAACGAGGCCTAAAGTACCAATCCCTTTGGCAACAATAAAAACAAACAATAAATTGGTCTTTGAAAGACATTCGGGAATTGAATAGTCACCCAGATGTTTTATAATGACGACTTGTGTTGCGGAGCACCCATCTAAAAAGTAAGTGAAGTGTAGAGGACCTTCTTAAGGGATAGGGGCATAGATGTTCATTTAATGGATGATTGGTGATAGAACACCATTTAAAAAATATATCCAAGTGAGAATTTAAAATATCACAGCCCCTTACGTTAGAGTCGAATAACATAAATAAAGAAGATAACTTATCTGGGAAAAGCCGGAGTGATATTTATTTCGTAAGAAAGAGCTTAAATAAATTTTAGACGCTTTGAAGGATTAGAAAAGTATGAATAAATTCAAGCAATAAAAACAGCTAGAAAATCAAGAGATCTTGTGAGTGAAGTTTTCCGATACGAAAGTAAAATACTTGAAATAAGTATATAAAAAATACTTTTCACTTTATAATGAAAATCCCACCGTTCGGTCCGTGAATATAAAAAATAAAAAAAAACAAATGAATTTAGTTTTGACGCGTAGGACCATAATAACTCTTAATAAAGAGTCAGAACAAAGAACAACGCCAGATGTAGGCAAATAAACGGTTGTATCAATTTCACTAGCAGTGTTTCGAACACAATATTCGACTATAAAAATACTTCTCTTTATGACTTGCTTCTACAGTAGTTAGCAGAAAGCTCAACTAGACACTTATTCGAAGCTCTAGACGTAAGTGTAATTTTTTGTTTTATATTTTTAACATATTGCACCTATCTCTTATCAGATGAAATTAATTTTGGCTCTTATTTTGTGCACTGCTTGGGAACAATATGCGTACGCATTTCCTTACGAAAGTGGTGTAATTGGATATGGTGACATACTACTTTACAACATGGAGAATGGAGTAATGGATTTTACAGTGGAAAAGTACCCAGGTCCTGTAAGGGTGTAAGCTAATTGAAACTTCCGATGATTAATATGTTTTTAATTTAAGAACGAATATTCACCTTTCGTAATCACTAAAATCGAAATTCAGGACACAAACAATAAAATCAATGAACTTTATTTAGAAGGTGGAGTGGACAAGAACTTTATACAAGCACGTATAGAAGGCAAGGGTTATTTTTGGTATATATTTAAGGTCTACGGAAAGTATGATGGTGGTCAGTGCGTAGTTAATAGAACAGTAGAAGAAACTGAAAAAGTTATTTCCGAGTTAATTTAACGAAACTTTTTTAATAAATGTAACTAAACAAATGATATTTCATGCAATTACTTTTTTTTTATTATTACAAACAGGACGAGTTTTGTAGAAACTCTTCATAGTGGATAAAATTCCAAAAAGTCTTATTTTTTCTCAAAAGCCAAAACCTAAACATGAACATTACGACCTGTCCAAATAAGAATCCTATATACTTGTAATTGTTTCTTAAAAATGAAAAGCAATGCAAATGAGTTCAGATAAAATATTCTTGTTTCCAGGTTCGGTCAAAGTTACTTTAAATTAAAGTTCGTTTAAAAATCGGACAATAATCATAAATCTATCCCTTGCTTAGTATAAAAACGATAAAAAAGTTGGCCATTATGATATAGTTTTAGGCTATTAGGATATTTACATTAAAAATCTCTCATTTTCAAATTTCATTAAGTATTTAGCTAGATCTTTTATTTTTATATTTATCTATAAATACTTCTTCATTATTCAAGACCATTTACTTTATGACAAGTAAAAAGCAATGAAATCCTACTGGTATTTGGCGTTTTTATATTTTTCATTGTTTCTTCTCGGCTGGGTATTAAAATCAAGAAATTATGTCTAACTGAAATGGAAAACGAAATAATTTTCGGTTTTCTTGTAGATGGTTCTATTAATTACTGTTCTGCGTCAAGACTAAAGCAGCCTTTATAGATTAGAATGATATTGATCCCTGCCTTTTACTCCGACAAACCTCTTAAAACCTAGTTCAAGAAAACACAACTGTCTTTATCTATGAATAATTGTTTTACAAATGTGGAGAGGGACCAAAATGAGGCTACGGCTTCTTCCAATAGCCCGAGAGACCCATCTTTAATAAACAATGCAAGCATAATCAAGACTTCAGTTCGTCTCCAACACTTAGCTATGATTATTGGCAGTTAATTAAGCTGAACGGATGTAAAAACGAAGAACGCTTACTTTTTATGGGTTGTATTTAATTAAACTGTCCTTTCACCTTCCGCAGGGGGTTGAGAATCAAAAGCTTAAAACGTAGCCTTAAAGAAAAGTCCATAGCTATTTCTCTTCTCAGACTGGAAGAATGTGCATTCAAATAATCATTTTAAAACGTATTTTGCTTAAAAGGATGTTGGGTGCAAGGTTGCTTTCGTTGCCAGAAATATGATAACATTTTGTACAAGAATTTTCGAAGACTTTTAGCTTAACTAATGATGTTGAAAGGCAGTTGAAAAAGTAGGTACTTTAGACTTGCATGAAATAATATTATTGTGTGTGTGTGTGATAGTACTGATACACTAGCCCAATACCCATGATTGCGAAGGTGCTAATACGAAACAAGGCGCACAATTTCGCCGGAGTGTTCCCGATAAAAACTAACTCCTTACAAAGTGCCCCACTTGAATAGCTAGAAATCGTGTCAACATTCCTTTGCACTTAGCGTTTTCGCCTCTAAATATCGGCAAAAAAGATTAAAGAAGTGAATTACAGCCATAGATTGCTACACTCAGGACTAAGGGAACATTCCGCGAACCTGCCACCCATAAGGCGGCGGTGTCCCAGCCCCATCAAACCGTCATTATGGATAACATGTGACACCTAAGGTAAGAGGGCTGTTTAATGCTACTTAAGGATGAAGTCGTTATTGCGAGGCGATTGATCCTGTGGATCTCGCCATCTATCTGCCTTCTGGGGCATACTTGGTGGCTTCTAAAAGCTTCTCTCGTCTCACTGGGTAAGGGAAGTGGTAGTAATTTGTGGACACTGACCTAGACAACATCACCGCACCTAGCCATTAGTTCGAAACCATTCGCAGATGCACTAAGAAAGCAGCTTCTACGCTCATGTTCATAGATGCAAATATAACACGAAACTGAAGTTTTTTCTTGATTCACTCCCAATTTCGAGCTTTCCGAAGCCTGTTTGAGAAGAGAATAGTGATAAAAACTCGTCTAACTCGTCTAAAATGTTTGGAACTAGATAACCGTAGAAATATGCAACACTGCGCAAAGAAAAGTGCATATTTAAGATATTCGAATTTCGAAAAATCAGGGGCTTTAATTTGAGTCCCCTGTATACAAGAGGAGTTGTGGGTGTCAAGACGCATGACCAAAAGGAATGTCTTTTCTTGCGTTTTAGGTAGAACTTGGGGTGAGAAACATTAAGCGTACCCTTCCGCTGGAATATGGTACACTATTCAAGAGCAAAGCAAAATCTCCAAATGAAACTGCTTAAATTTCATAGTGTACCCCGAGGCACGAGCACATTTCGGTTGGCCAAGTGCCTAGAGCCTAGTGACACTGACCTACCGAAATGAGCGAATTGGATTACGAAAGGACTTGCAATTTAGTCAAAGGGATTAATTATAAGTCACAGAAACAGACCGTTATGAGCGCCTAATTATGCGACACCAAATAGAAGATCTTCACTGAGGTGCTTACTGAGAAATGTGTTGGGCATTTGTAAAGCCCTAAGAGAAATTTTATGGCTTAGACCCAGTGCGACAATCTAAACATATAATTAATCCTGAACAGCATTCAGTCCGAATACTAGAAGTACGTTCACAGGGGACTTTCTCTGATATTTTTAATTAGTTCGTAAAAAAGATGGTTTCTGCAAGAAAAAGTAAAAGGTATGTTAAAATTATCTCATTGAGGTTTCACGCAATTTTACATTAAATTTTAATTAAAGCCATCACCGCCGAATAGTTAATGTTAATTTAACATTTTAAAGAATTCGAAACATCATAAAGCACTTATTTCAAGCATGCTGAAATACCTCTTAAGAATGTTTATATTCCTTCAAAGTTGGTCTCAACGCGGCTGAAATATTCTCGAGTTTTCTTAGAAGTTCAATAACATTGCTAGAGGGAGGCAGGCGTGGTTAAAACAAAAGCAGGAGCATGTTTTGACCGTGACCATGAATAACAGAAAATGTTCCTTATTTAGGACAGTCATAGTCTTTCGAAACGAATATACATAATTTTGTGTATATTCGTGTATTTTCGTATAATAGAATTAATTCTTTTTGATTGAAATAAAAACAATTGTGTTTTTGCCCCAAAGATACTTCATAGGCTTTCTCTCTAATTTTGGACGGGGACGGGATAATCACTTACCACATTACCAATGGGTTCTACCCTTATTATTACCAGCATTTGGTTTGAGTAATATCTTTTGAGAGTTGAGTCCAACTGAGATGGTTTGAAGTTGAATAAGATTAGGTATAAATGTAGGAAACAATTTGCGAAGCGTTTTCGGTTTTAACAAGTGCCATTCTACTCTTTAATATAATATTGTAATAAGCCCTAATGGCATGAGGGTAGAAAAATTGCTCTAATTATGTCTGAAACGTATTATACTTCTATGGTGAAGGCTTCATCCAACATTTTCAATAGGAGGAATATCTAGAAAGACTTTTCTGAAAAAAAACATTTAGCGATCATATATGCGCGTTAATATATTAATTAAAAAGAAAAATTTGGTTTTAATAATATGCAGGAGTATGGACTTTTGCGAAAAAAAAACAATCTTCGATGAAGTAATCTCTGTGAACTTTGTGTAAGCTAAATAAATATTGGGTTGTTCAGAAAGTAATTGTATTTTTTCTCAACAGAGGACTTAATTGAACTTTTTCGCAGAAATCAATCACACTTAAGCCGCATTGTCATTATATATTTTGATAGCTGACATAGCAAGGCTTGTTTGTGAAAAAGTTTGTTTGATTCTGCGCAATAGTTTTTGTTTAGCGACCTATCAAATATGAAAAGTCGAAAGCATCGGCATATTTTTTTTACTATCGAACACGTAACAATGCTGTTGAAGCAAAAAAAAAATTATTGGATGTGTATGGAGAATGTATATTGACAGAACGCTAGTGTCAAAATTGGTTTGTAAAATTTCTTTCCGCCAATTTTGTTGTTGAAAATGCATTATGTTCTGGAAGGCCAGTTTAAGCCGATGAAGAAAAAATAAAGGCATTGTTTGATGCAAACCGCCGAATAAGAACTTGTGAAATCGGTGAGAGATTAAATTTATAGAATCGACATCATGATCACGTGAAAAGCCTTGGTTTAATTCCAAAACTCGACATATGGTTTCGACATAATCTTCCAAAAAGAAATTTGATTCGTTGCATTGACGTCTATGATTTGCTTCTCAGACGTTAACGAAATGATCTATTTTTGAAGCGAATCATCACTGGGGACGAGAAATGGGTTATGTACAATAATATTGAACAAAAGACATAATGGTCATCATCAAACGCCAATATTCATTACAAAACGGTGATACTGTCTGTTTGGAGGGATTTCAAGAGAATCGTTTTTTTAAGCTTTTACCTGGTAATACCACAATCAATTCTGATGTGTATTGTCAACAACTGAATAAATTGAATGATTCGCTCAAACAGAAAAAGCCAGAATTGATCAACAGAAAAGGTGTAGTATTCGAGATTTCATATACTCGTAAGTTCGATAACTCGTCAAAAGCGTTTATAGTTTGGATGGAATGCACTGCTACACCCTTCATATTATCCAGATCTGGCAGCTTCGGATTATTACTTGTTCTAGTATTTACAAAATTTTGTAAACGGCAAAACCTTTACTTCAAATAAGGACGTCAAAAATTATTTAGATCAGTTTCTTCACAGCAAAGATCAAAATTTTTATGAGCATGGAAGCATGCTACTACCGAAAAGATATTCGATCAAAATGGAGAATATATAATTCAATAAAATCTTTATACACTATAAAATTATCGTCTTTCATTTTCACCAAAAACAAAAAAAAACACAAATTATTTTCCGAACAACCCAATAAAATCGCAGATGTCGCTGGCGGCGGACAAACTAGTTTCATATAAATTTAGAGTTGCGTAAGACTTATCTAAAATTGAAAAATTCTATATTGTCATATAGGTAATTTCCGTAATACTAGTTATTTAAGCATAAAACTAATTTGGCCGTTATAATATTGTTAGTTATTGTTTATAATGAACTGCAATTAAATTCTCATACTAATTTCTATTTTTAGCAAACTAGGGAACTAAGCTCATATTGGAGCTTTGCTGTTTTTATTCTTGATATTTTTATTTATTTTAATTATTATTAATTTACTTATTAATCTTAGTTTTAATATGGCAGATTCACATAACAGGCGTACCGCTCAGCAAAATACACTACCCAAGGCCTCGAAGCCGAAAGATATTTTGAAAGTTATGTTAATTCATAAATTTTTGAATATAGCTCAAGAATCACGTGACAATTATTGTTGGAAACACATTTCAAAAGTCAAGTCCTTGATAGTAAATCTAATGAATTAATAATCAATACAACACCGTATTTAGAGTTTACTGAATTCAAAATTAATTTATTATCTTGTAGTTTTCTAATTCTGTGTACTATTTGAGACTATAATTTAATTTTATAAAGCTAAGCTATAATTATCATTATTCAATGAACTGTTTACCTAAATTATTCACATTTTATAAAGTTGACATTTAAAATTTAACTTCTGAAGGAATTGATTCGAAATATTATTTTACGCGTAAGTAAAAATTCGTTTTTCGTGGAATGGATAAAGCTTAATTTACCTAAAAAATTCACGGTTGGAATAGGATGATTTCGATTGAACGAGTTTGAATAAGTTGTCTAAATAAAACAAATTAATTACATAAAATCTGATTTGATTAATCCACATAAAATTTATAAAAAATCTCATACTACATGTATGCTAATTTTAAAAAACCAAAATAGAAAAATGTGAAATATTTCAATATACAATAATTCGAGTAAATTTTGTAGAATCTATGAATTTATCCTACACAATATTCTCCGAGAAGAATTCAACACAAATTGTAATTATCTATCTCCCACCCAAAGACCAGCAGATATATGAACACCTGGGAAACATATGCTTTAAGTGTAAAATTTTAGAAGTCAATTTAAATTAATATTCCACCACAGGCTATTAATTTAATATTAATTGCATGCCCGAACCACCTACATAAATTATTCAGAGTGAAGAGATTAGGACAAGTGGTGCTCTAAATCTATTCAATTAATGTGATCCTTGACAAATATTCATGGAGTGTCACGAAAGTTAAGTGCTCTATACCTAATCAAATTTCAACACTGGTAAATTGATGGTAAACGGTTTGTTAATAAATATAGAATACGTATAGAATAACAAATAAACCGATAAATATACAATTTAAGCTTAATGTTAGTATAATCTTTATATTAAATAAATTAATTTTTTCTTTGTATATTGTTGTGTTGTGTTATTTATAAAGGGCTAAAACTGAATACCCTTTAGTAATACATTTTTGCAACCATAATACGATAACTTTAAAATTTGGGTCATAAGGTGTGATATATTTAACATGTCTGACAAACGAAATCGAGTACTTTAACAATAAATACATAACTCATTCTAATAAACTGTCAAAAATTATTCTTTCCTCATTCACAACTTTATTTTTGTTTACTTAGAATTATCGTAAAATATCATAATTTGCTAATACACTTCAATCTGAAATATTAATGAACCCCGCTTTGCAAGAATCCAAGATAATGGTCCTATTTACCTTGAGATCTACGATGCCTTAAGGACAGCTATTATGCCCTTTTATGTTCGCTCCCACTCCCATGTGAAGTTCAATGGCCAACAGTGGCCATAGTGCCCGCAATACACCTGAAGTAAACATTTGTTAAATACCTTAATGTGAAAAGACATTAACTTGTTTAATGAGATATTTACAGATGGTATAATTGTGTATAATTAATTCAGTATTATGTCTTCCCTACTCTGATTATAAAAAAGCCAAAGGAAAGGATCTTTTATTCACATGCCTTTAAATTTACTTTATATATATCTATAAATTTATTTAATATTTAGGATAGAAAATCAGGTTTGGAGTGTTATTATTGATTCATTTTATTTGATTGTTTTGTATTGAACAATAAGAATAGTGAAAGATTCAAAAAATGACTTCTTAGATTTTCATTATATATATTGAGCTTAAGCAATCAAAACTACCATGTGAAATAATTTTAATGACTTCTTAAAACTTGTAGCAGAGCAAGTACAAAACGAGTTTTCGGAGAACAAAATATAATTTGAAATGATTTATTGGACAACTATCAGTACTGAAAAGTTTCCCTTCCTATATTAAAAATACCTTGCTTGTTTGGAGTTGTACAAAAAGACGTTAAATTTATCATATAATGAGAGAGTTTTGCTAGTTAAAATATACTTCAGTTTATCTATATTAAGCCCTCAAACCATCGTATAAATAATTTTTTATAAGACACATGAACTAATTTATTTTGTAATAAAAATGCATGTTTTTGTTTTACAGAAGCTTCATGTTCAGAAAGCAAGACTTTCGTTACCATTTCCATAACTTCGATGAAAATAAAGGCAAATCCTCTAATCTACGCTAAGTGGATAAAATAATTTTCGTTTTAAATATAAAACATCACGGTATAAATTTATCCTAATTTTGAGTATTAATCTGTTTAAAACGGGAAAATATGAAAACATTTTCCACAAAAAGTTTGTTTCTAGTTTCAAATTATTTAATTATTAAAATTTCAAACTTTTTCTGCGTTTGTAGAATAATCTAGTTATAGAAGCAGATAAGCTCTTAACCAGTAGTAACGTGGTCCACCGTTTGAAGGTGTACATATTTTTTTATTCCTGCACCTCTCAAAGCCACACATTAATTTTATTTAGAGGAATAATTGCACGAACTTTTACTTTTCCCATTTTGACAAACGAAAATGAACGGACGTATTTAATCTATTCTAAATTTAATAAACCTGTATAAGGGAAATTAATGCCATATTCAAGTCTGATAACATTTTTTGAAGTAGGAGAGTGTAAAGGGTCATTCCGTGAAAATTGACTCTGATCAATAAAATATTTATAAATTGGCAAAAAGCTCTTAACTTTTAGGCTTAAACTATTGACGTTCCATAATAGTTAAAAATATACGAATACTACTAATAAAACATTAAATTGCATAAACATTTTAAATGTTATATGTTACATGTCCTTTTTCGGTTAAACATTAATTTTTCACTCCAGCCATTATTAGGACATTCTTTTATGAAAGCTGGTAACCGCTTTTCGAGAATGCTATTTTGAAAATTGTGTGTTTCTTTTGCAGCATTTTAAGATTTTCACATTATTTAAGTAGCATATTAAAATAAAATTATGGCTGCAGATGACCGATTTGATCTGAATTTCAACTTCAAGTAAAAGTATCTGAAGAGAGAAGGGCAAAATCATCACCCACACAAAATTGTCACATATGTAAAGGTAATAGTTCTATGAATTTAACAAAGACAAATAGACATTCATGTTTTTTAGTTTGGCATATTCTAAAACTTATATCTATCCTATCATCCTATCATAAATACAGGATTACAACATTATGTGCTTTATTTGCACTTTGAAATATTTTGAAAGTTTGCCAAAAATTAGAAAAATGTGTTATCCGTCACTATGGAATGTGACGCCAAAGGAGTTCACCCGGCATTGGCACATTTGTAACCAAAATTTAATAAATTCGATAAATTATGCAATGGTCGGTTTTTTATTTACTTTTATATCGGTCTACAATATTATAAAATAAAATAATAAGAAGGGAAACAGATTATTTAACTCAAAACTTTAAAAGAAAAGCATAGTTAGTTAAAAATAAGTAAATTTTATGAACACACACGGAACTAAATGTGGTCAAGTTAGTGCCCATGTAAAAGAGAACAAAGTCCATGACAGAAAATGCAACCAAATCCCTTGTGGTAGATTTCAGTCCAATTTCTTAGTTTTACTGACAACTCGAGAAATTTATGCTTGATACAAAAGCTCACAAGACTGCTGCATTGTGCAACGACGAGGGAGTAATTAAAAGAGGGGAATACAATCCTTTGGAGCTCTGTAAAACGTCATGTTGTGATTAAAGAAACTGTACGACCGTCTGTAACCCATTCTACATTTTTAACGTCTTTGAAAACGATATCTGCCTTAAAACAACTCCAATAAAATCGCATGTCGATCCAAAATGTTTCTTTTGAATGAAATCGTATCTTTGCCAAAAAAAATCACAGTATAAAGCTAAAAAAATAGCATCGGTTATGCTAAATTTTTAAGCTACAACTATTCTGCATTTTAATGCAACAAAATTACTTTTCTGACATTGAGAGACTTTGATTTTGATTTTATATATACAACATTCACTTCGATCTGGCCTGGACCTGTTACCTACTGACTGTAGACCATTTTCCAGCTATATCTCTTTGTGATAGGTTGTTGACGCATTCTTTTTTCATTTTTCCCCAATAATAAATAATAAATTGCAATATTTAATATATGTTTTATATACAGAGAATATTTGATATTTAATGGGCAATGATTAAATGAATGTATGAAACTGACATGTTTCGTTTTTGATAACATTTTATGATATTTTCCTTCACCTTTAGCAACCCACGTCAAAGTATTTCACAAAATACGAAGAAAATTACACATTTTGATTGATGGATAAGAGAAAAATTACCTAAATATTTGCTGATCCCAAAATTGTTATGAATTAACGTGGAATCTTAAAGGTGTGCGAACTCGGAAAACGAAAAGAAATGTAATACCCTAAAATTACAGTAGAGTCCTCATAGTAATAAATAAATTTTAATATAAAGTGTATTAAATATACCTTAATATTTGGTTAACGTTTTTAAAATTTAAAAAAATACATTATTTTCAATTTTCTTCAATAATTGTTTGAAAAGTGTTTATTATAAAGTATAGAGACTTATAATTCTTACAAATCTGAAAAACTTTAATAAATTCTAATCTAGTTTACTTGAAGAACTAGAGGAGCAGGGAAATGATTCTTATTGATAGATTTTTTAAGAGACTTTAAAACGTCGTGAATTTTCTACTTAAATTGCCAATCAGAGAATTAGAATTAGAACTTAGATATTTTTATTGAATATTTTTCTTTTGAAATCTGGTGAGCATATTTTAAAGTCATAAAAACCGAACCGTTCTGCCTTCAGTTCAGTATTGGATTTTTGAAAAGCAATCAAAGTTAATCGATGTAATTAAAAATTAGAGTGATTTTAATTAAAACATGTTTCTTTGCCCACCTAAGAACTAAAGACGTAAATAAATTGATATTACCTAAAATATATAAATTTTATATAAGAACTTTAGTTATGAAAATGGTATTTGCCAAAAATCTTATTGATAACTATCATAAGTATAACATTGAAATTTTATAATGAATGTTTTAAGAATGTATGACCTAAATATTCAATTTCTAAAAGCCAAAACTATTCGAACTTCTATAAAAAAAATTTAAATGCTTTTTACATATTTATTATAATTTACAAATAATAATAATAACTTATTCTCTGTTTTATTATGCTCAGATCCAAATAAATGTAGAACAAAAAGGGAGAAGATATTGAGAACTAGAGTGTTACTAAAAAAATGAAATTTTTTCAATTTTAATTAAAATGCACCGTAAATGCCGTGTAGTTATAAAAATAAATTGATAGTAGAATAAATTAATTGTAATTTGCGATTTCGGCCTTTTTAGACAAACTACAAGATTACATTAGATACACTGTAAATCTCCATTATAATGTATAAAATTTATCTTATCAAAATTATCGTAAAATGTAAGCTCATTAAAGCTGAGGCAAACGATGTCGTTGGACGAATATCATCAAATATAAATTCATGTTATAAGCACTGTTTTAAAATTTTCCTTGCTAAAGTCATTGCAATGCCAGCGTCAAGTCCAATTCAATTATCCATAGGCCTATAATGTAAACTGTAAATTGTTTCTTAAGTACCATCTTAGGATTAAAGGAAAGAAATTTTATACGATGGGACTGCCTTTAATTAGTAGCACATCTTATAGCAGCTTAAATTACACGAAAGTCATTTTCTCGAGTGTGGCTTTTCTTAAGAAAATTTGTGCGATAATTATTTGAGCGCTGGATTTGTGATTATTTTTGTGATTATCCTGATAAAAGGACTCATTAAATTTTTCGTACTGTCCACTTTACCAAAATAGAAATAAATTTTATTATAAAAATAAAAAAGTAAAGTAACATAAAAAATTTATAATTTGGTAATTAAAACTTGTTTCAAAATCTCTTTCACTTTAAGTGTATTTAATATTATAGTATTATTATTATTATTTTTCTTATAAGAAACAAAATTGTTCCCATCTTGAGAACCATAGTAAATTACCTCCTGTTTTAATTTTATGTTGTAATGAAGATGTTGAAGACTATTCGTTAAGCCTCTTTTGCGCTATGCAATAAAACCCAATTTCCTTATGCTCAGCCAAAAATCTACTTTAGAAGAATTTAATTAGGAAAATGTACTTTTACCGACCTTCAAAATCTCTTGATTGGCTTGTTACTAGCAAAATAAACTCTTGTCTCCATTACTCTTTGTTTATCTTAATTAGTCTAATTAAAGGGACATTGCTGGAGGCTTACTTTGGTAATCTAAAAACTTTCGTTTACGCTAATTTGTTAGCAAGTTTAATGGAATAAAATGCGGCAAAGAGAGGCTTTTCAGCGCGTTAGGAATCGATTTTAAGACCTTTAGGGCTTTTTATGGTGATTTCGACGCTTAATTAATCACACTCTGTGAATTATCCTACAGATCATATAATTTATAATCAAACTCGTTCCTAGTTTTGTACATTACCTTAATAATATCTTTAAATATATTCACTCCCATTTTTGTCTAAATTGGACCCAACGACAGATACGAAATAAAACTGGAAATTTAATAATTTTTTGGTCATAAATATTAAAGAAGCATTTTTTAAAATATTTATTCGATATAATTATTTAAGAACGCTTTCTGAAATGAAAGTTATTGTACTAAAGAAGTTCTATTATTATATTTTGTTTGATTGATTAATAGATTTTGTTTCTTACAAGTCCTATCTTTTAGTTGTGTTAATTTAAAAACAACGACTAAACCTCTATTAAAAAATCAAATCATGTTATAGGAATCATGTCGTCTTATTTCTGTAAAATGGATACTTATATAATATATAATTTTCGTTATGGTTTTTTTTTGACAAAATGTTTTGTAGTACTTAAGCGTTAATTAACCATTTCACGAGGCACAAAAACTTCGCATTGCTTTATACTCCGTTAAATCTTCGGAATTAAACTTAAGTAATTCCAATTTTCTATTTTTGCCATTAGATTAAATGAAGCTTGCTCTAATTTAATTGAGATAATAGTCACTGAATTGCATTTGATATTTGCTTACAAGTAGACGAGCCGTCGGATTATATTGAGTTTGAGCGAAGAATCATCTTCGTTCTGTGTATACTTATAAATTTATCATATTTCAGATTTAGCATTACCACGATTATGGTATTCCCCTGACGTTTGAGTTTATGAGCAAAGCGCATTAGAGATAGTTTTACTAAAATGTCGACTCTGTCAGCAAAGCAAATGAAAGTTCCTCTCGTATTGGATATGGATTTTATACACCACCTTTAGGAAATTAATTACATGTACATTCATTTATTACTCATCTCGATAATCCTAGAGATGTTGGATATGTTGGGTTAAACACAAAATAATGATGGGATTCAACCATTTAAACCATTTAGTTAGTCTATCTAAAAGGTAAAATACTAAGAAGCAAAATTACATTGAAAATTATCTTCCAATTACATTTTATTTTGCTTACTGAGAATTTAGGACGGAAATTAAAATAACTATACGTACGGTATAACTGATCTAAGCTATCCAATTATTTTGTCCTCAATTATAAATATTTACCGAACAAGCGATGTAGTGTGTAGAAATGAAGTACAAACTTAAGCTACACGAAGAAATATCAATAAGAAATATTTGTTGATTTTTAGTCACCTAATTAAATAGAATAGATAGAATTACAAAGTGTTTATAAAATTAATTAGTTTCCCAAATATTTTAACTAGTTCAACACTTGAAAAGTCTTTACAAAATTAGTTGATATCTCAATAATTTTATTTTTAACAACTAATTCAAATTAGATGACTGGATATTAACGAAGAAAATAGTTAGTATTTCTAATATTTTCTTTTAGTGTATATTTGAATTAAATTTGAAAATTCAGTTTTAAATAAAGCATCCTCTACCCATTTTGTGCACTTCTGATTTTTGGAATTTGTTTATTTAATTGTAAATAAAAGTAAAATTTATGTAAGAGATCGATATTAATTTGTCCCATTGTTTTCCAGATACGCAAGTTTAATCCGATAATACAATAGCAAAGCAGAAGGGTATTTATAACATTTATTTAAAATTCTCATTATTTTGCCAGTGCATTATTCATTTCAGGCATTTTAAAAAGGATTCTTTTCTTTTGGGGCACTCATATCACTCATAAATTTATGAAATTGATATAAAAATGAATAGTTTAGAAATCTAAAAATTTGGAAAACACTGTTCCAATGAATTGAAAAAAAGAGAAAAAGATTTGAAGATTTATTCATTTAACTCTTATTCAGTCTTACACATGCAGTTCTCCATTATTGTAATGAATAAAATCAAGTATTTTATGGAATCGACAAATTATTAATACTATTAACTATCTATCAGTTGTATCATTTATTAAAACTTTAAATATACATTCAAGGGTAAAATCGCGAACTGCACTCGTACATTGTAAAAAAGTAATTCAGAGGTGAAAATATATAAATTTTGTACAGGTAAAGTCCTATTTTTACTTATTCTACCGTATGAAACATTAATCCTGTGCGAACTGATCCTGCGCCAATTAACTTGTTACTTCTGCCCAATTTAGTGGCAATGTTGAGTAAACAAATAATGGGATGTTAGTTGAAACACTTCTTTTCGGGTTCCGGTGACCATCCATCGGTGGGAATAAACGAGGCTTAACAAATTGTTTTCGGTTCGTTAAGAACTGGATGGCCTTAATTTTACAACTGTGAACAACACTCTCTGGAATCCATAGATTGAATCAATTTCATTCTTGGAAATTCAAGGTGGATTCAGTTAAATAAAAGGAGGAAGAAAAACGGACAAGTTACCTATAATAAGTAGATGGGTTTCCCAAGGGTTTGTGATTTATTTGGCAAAATTTGAAAGATTGAACAGGGATTGCTTTATTTGTTCAGCATTGTTTTCAAAGTCAATAAAGTTTGGAAGCCAAGAAAGTTTTGCTGTTTGAATATCTTGAGGCAATAGGGAAAACAAGAATATTTTTGTTTAATTTGTATATTATATATGCTATAATTAATACTTTAATTTGTTCTCGCGTCATAGTTTTATACTAAAATATCATTTGTGTTCGTTTACCCATTAAATTTCGTACTTTGAATCTATCCCTTTTTTCGGTTAGTTTCTCTCTATGTTGAATAAATTAAATTTAAGAATGAAAGGTATTGCTTGCAGTGATTTCTAAGAAAGTTCTCTTCTAGTCTCTTTATTATTCGACAAGACATATTCCAAAAATGTTTTACTTTTTATAAAAGATTTATAAAAAATTAAATAAAATATTAATCATAAATTCAAAATAAGCATTAGCATTTTCTTAATTAATGTTCCCTTGAATATAACTTTAACTAAATATCAAGCATTTGATTAATTTGTTAATTCATTTCATTTTTTGGCATTCTGCAAGGATGATTAAGTCTGTAGCCAGGGCCGGCGTGAGGCAGGTTCAGCGTGTTCAGCGGAACCCGTACCCGCAATCTACGAAAACTCATCAGGGCATTTTGCAGGACTCCCCGTATAGTAGATCAGGTGTATGTAGGGTGCAGAAAATACAATCGCATAATCCATTAATCGATGAGAACTTGCTGTGAATGTTTATTCTGGCCCCGCAAAAGGTCACTCCTGTAGCAATTCTATATGCATTAGAAGTTAACCGGCAGAATCGATATTCCATTACGATGCTTGAGGTTTCCATTTTTATCAATGATTGTGATAAAATTACAGTAAACCTTGAATAAAACGAACGAATCTCTTTAGGATTTCCCATAGAACGTTTGATCAAAGCATTTGCATTGTAAAAATTTACTTTCAAGTTTATTTTAACTCTAATTCTTTAGATTGGAGAGCACGAATTGAGATCCACAATATCCTCGTATTTCGAATTATTTAAATTGATTTGTGCTTAAACTTCGGAGCGCTATTTGTCATGGTTTTACAAACTTTTGAATAAATTAATCAGTCGTTTCTAAATTTTTAAACCAAAATATTTAAATTTTTTATATTGTGGCATGTCTTTTGCTAGTAAAAATATAAATCGTAATTTTTTCAACTTATTACAATTGAATAGTAATGTTTTAATGAAAATTTTAATGTGGATGAATACATAGGGTAGATTTTTAGGTATTTTAAGTTAATTAGAGAATTTTATTGGGAATGATTACTAAAAAATAAAACATCAGAATTTGAGTAAGTGTTCCGAAGTTATTTGTATGGAATTAATTGACTTTCATTTTTGCTCACTTACATTGTATAAGGCAACGTGCACAGGTCTACAGTGCATTATAAAATTTAAAAATATTCGAAATATTCAGTGAAATTTACTGATTTTCACAAACTAATTTTTTCATACGATAAATGATGAATGAATCTCATAACAGAAGGACTCTCTTGAAAAACTTATTCATCAAGTTACTAAAAACGGGTTATAGAAATTAATATCATTTTTGGGAGTGATCAAGGCTGAGATACTTGATTGATACTTTTATCTACCTATCTAAAAAATACAATTGTTACGGACCTTTTCATGTTGTTTAAGGTACGAATCTTAAAGAAGTAATTAATCACAATTAATAAAAAGAAACGCTTCTTTAATGCGTTACAAAACAAAAATATAATTCTCCTTTGATCTCCACATATAATGCAAAATTGCTCGGAACTCTTCCAAATTGATGAATTGCGAATAAATCAATGCAAGAACCATCAGCTACGATAGTATCGTGTTTCCAACCAATTTAATGAGTTAATTACATACGGTGGTGTGTCGGCAATAAGTCGATTGTAAGACTAAAAAAGGCAGTGATATTGCTCATCATTGCGTACCATACGTACCACCCCCGAAGTCGATGCAGAGTGGAGAGCCTTTGTGGAGTATTGAAATTTATTTGCTGATGCTCTGAATGGTTAACCTCAATCACGTGCTGGTAATAACATTTTCACAGTGCCAACAACTGACGATTAGCAGAATTTAATAAATTACACCCTCAGGGGTAATAGAACATCAATAGACTACGTAATTACTTGGCTTAAGTTATTGACGATGATGGCACGTTTAGATGGCCACAAAACATTTCCGATATTCTGAAATTCCAAGTTTTATAGTGAAGTGATATTCTCTCATGAGTAATTAAAATTCCACGATTAGTCATTTAGCCAAGTTTCTACTCTATATTTATTATTTAACCGAAATTGAATCGAAAATTGTATCAGAAAGTTTAATATGTTTACCTGCACTCTTAGTATTTATACAAATCGAACAGACCGTAGATTTAAATGTACCTATTTGCATTTCAAAACTAATAAACATAATGTTTAACAGAAAACATTGGTAAAATGTTAAACATTATCATACTTTATAATGAAACAATTTTAATACACCAAGAGTGTTCAACATAATTGCTTCGCTGTTTTGTTTTTTGCATATTATAAGTAATAAACTTTTATTTAAAACACAATAATTTACGGTAAAGAACGGAGAATTTTAAGAAATGTAAAGTTTGATCCTGCAATTAGTGCACAAAAAATATGCTCTCTATTAGAGAAATACCTTGGGAAGTCTTTAAGTGAAGATATGTGATACCTAAATGGACGAATAACAAGAAAGAAGGAAGAAATTACCTCAGTCGTGATGTTCTAATGTATATTATTTTACTCTTATCAGTTGTTACGTTACACATGAGCCTAAAATTCCGGTAGACCGAAAACATAAAAATTAGAGATTTACATTTTCATTGCTTTCCAAGTGATCCCTATACTGAAGATAAATCCCACAGCACATATCACAGCCTCGCTTCGAATGGGATTGCAGAAAAGGTAGGATTTATTTGCTTTTTTAGGCACCTCTAAATCCGCTGAGCACTTTAAATTATTATCACAAGCATTTAGAGGAGTCGTCATTATATTTTCCTACATTCACGGAATGAAGGATTAATGACAGTGAATAAATGCGATGCGGTAAGCACTAACTTTCCTGTTGGCTAAGTCCAGTTTAGTTAAAAATTGCTACAGAAAAATTTAATTTCTTACAAGAATTCGATTGATTACTTTTTTTAGATATATGCTATTATACATCCGTCACTGTTTACACACTTACTAAGTATACTAGGTAATTTCCTATTGTTATTATTCATTTGCTATTTTTTGAAATTTGCTGGAGTCATGTATTAAATAATTAATTGGACTAGCTTTTAAGAAAACTTGTTGAGAAAATCGACGACAATGCAGAATTAAATAGAGAAGCATTCCTACGCTGTGCAATTACTCAAGAAATAAAAAAGGCGTGAAACGACAATCTTCGCTGGACATGGCGCTTTTTATTAAAATCAATTCATTCTCTTCGTTTCACCCGGAAATTTCTTTTCACTTCCTCCCTGCAGACACACGTTATACGAGTATATAAATAATTCCAAAGGCAAGAAATTATTCACGACAACTCACCCTCTCTTCAGGGAGGCATTCCAATTAATAAGACTCGAAAGAGCTCCGCATGACGGAGAAAAAGTGCACAGAAACATTTAAAGGACTTTTGATTCATGGACAACGAAAGAGATGAGCTAAAGTTCTAAAAGATTTTATTGTTATACGTTTGTTAATACGTTAATAGTTAACAAAAACAACAATAAATTTTATTGAACGACCCTCGTACTTGAATAAAATCATAAAATAGAGGGGATATAAAGAGTTCGTGCTAAAATGTTTTTCGTACATAAATGATAATCGCCATTTTTCATGACAATGTTTGGCTAATTTTATATAATCAGACGTACTAATTAACATTCCTTCTATGGATATAATGCAGTAAAATTGTAAATTAAATATTGAAAATCCGCACCATTCAAATAGATTCGGGGTCGTAAAAGCAACCAATTGTATACTTTATTCAAAATCATAAATTCAATATAATTTTTAAAAAATATGAAAATCATTGCTACAAATTTATAGTTACGCGATATTGAATAATGTCGGCAAAAAATTAATATTTTATTGGTTCAAACATTTTTGTTCTTTGGTATTTGAAACATACATCTGAATTAAGAGAACCAATGATATTTAAATGTTAAAAGGCGATTTAGGTCCGAATTAAACGAAATATTGATTGGAAATTAATCCTTGTTCAAATGCTTTAACATTGATTTACACACAAATTAGCTGTGAAACAAAATATGAAAGAATGCATACAGCTATTTGCGGCTGTAATTAATAATTCTAATTTATTGTTACATACAATTTACCCTCACACTTATTAGAAGAGTTAAAACTCATATTCATGTCCTGCTCCATGTTACAGTAAACTGTAACATTTCAATGTAATTTAATTTATACGTATTTGTAAATTTAATCGTTTTCTTAAAATTTAAACTGATTATAATTAAAGTAAAAAGTTGTGATTGTAATACAGACCTGATGTAAATAAATCAGCATTATCTTTACAAGTTAGTTTATATTAAACAAATAAACAATTTACATCCGGTATTACTAACCTTTAATCGCCTTGATTATATTTTCCCTAAACAGGAACATTCGTAGTCCATTTATACTACGACAAACTATACTTTTTTATCAAAGCAGTGTTAAAAAGTATGTAAATATCATTAAATGTTCCTCACACACTTTGCCACCTTTGATAGAAACCTTTGGTAAACAGTCAAAGGGGCTAATGTACCTCCTTGCATAACCAGTTGCATTGCACTTGAAAGGATATAGGTGTGAAAAAGTTTAAGGCTTGAAAATTTTCTAAACGATAATTGCACTGATGAATTTCGCACGCTCTCTTAAATTGAGGAGGGCGACTTTCGTGAAAATTTAGCTGAATTAAGTTTTAGAGAAAATTCATATTTACAATTCAATTAGATGCAGTACTTTAACTCCTTCGTGTTTAGCCTTGCATTAATGATTTGAAATGCAAAGAGTTCTTTGATGTTGTACCTTATTTGAGATACCTCATGAGTATCTACAGTTGTACAATTCGCAACTTTAATGCAGAATATTTTCTTTGTATATTTTTGGTTTTGGTACTTTCCAAACTTGCAATTGTAAGATTCAGGTTGTCCCAAAAATATATAATTAATATGAATAAAAGTTAAATGTAAAACAACCTAACTTTATATTTTAATTAAAAACCTTTTTTCACATTACTTTTTTTGTCAGTTAATTTAATTTACCAGCTTATTTTAGATTTAGTATCATTTTGCTAGTTTGTGCTTGTACATGGCAACTTACAAATTATTTAAAGGGTCCAATAATACTCTCCTTCGATGTCCATTAAACTTGAAACTCTATGCAAATATATATGATAGCACGCTGAGACATATACAAATATTCGAAAGGGTAATGCTCTTTACTTTCATGTTAAAATCCTTCCTAAAAATCATACGAGTAAAAGATGGAAGAACTAATACTTTGAACAATGAAAAACTTTTCGCTCGTTGACCATCTTACGTATATACTTTTCCCAGTGTAATGATTTTGTCAGCTTAGTGGAAATTCTGTTTGAATTATCGTTGCTATTATAAGGAAAAGTATTTACTTTTGCAAATGCTGCACTTTTCACAAATAATGCAGTGTACCTACTGCCAACCACGTGTTATTTTTAAGAGAATGTTGTTATCAAAAATCGTTTGAACTCTATAAGTGTGTATACTTTAAAGTGCATATAAATTAATTCAGAGATGTGTCTCAAAAGGGATCTTTACTTAAATTTTTCTTATTTAATTTATCCATACTATTCTATAATTTTATGTCACCTTTATGCACGTTGTTCTATTTCATATTGTATATTGTAGTAATATAAAGTGTTGGCAATTACGAACCACTTAATTTAACCCTAATTCAAATGCGGCTCTAGATAATGAATAGCTTCATCTTAAATAAATTACTGTTTCCTATCCTCTTAGGTACACATCTCGGTAAATAATTTACTACTTAATTCGGATTGCTTCAATACTTCACGAACTGCTTTTCAGTAACAATTCTTAGATTAATTAAAGTATTACAATAAATGGAAACTGCTGGGCTTAAACCGCATTACCCTTCGTCAAAATAAACATTAGATGCACAAAATTACTTTTAGTGAATATCCAACTACAAGTTTTGCGAAGGTGAAATAAAAAATTTAACAACTCCATATCCATCCCTCGTTTCGAATAAGTTATAAGGAATTTTTTCTGTCTATCTGGTCATCTGCCTACTAAAGTACTTACTTAAAGTACTTAAATTTTTGAAACATAAATAGTGAAAAAATAAAAATTCTGCACCAACCAAATCATCATCCAACTAATATTACTAAAGTTTCTTAATTAAAATAATTAAACGCAGCTAGACAAACGGAATACTTAGGTATATTTGAAAATTGTTTCCAGTTTATTTGATAACCTTTTTCCTTTAATTTACAAAATGAGATTGTTTCGAGCACATGAAGAGCCGTGCAAATATTTTGTCTACGTAATTAAATGTGAGCTTTAATTAATTCAAGTATTACAAATTTTTCAAACATTGATCATTGCCTAGGTTGATACTGGAAGTGAAAGTAACCGAAATTTATTTCTGAAAGATTTTAGTTTTTTAAGTTTTAAAAGAAATTAAAACTGCAAAATTAATTCATAAATTATACAAAATTTTTCTGAGAGCAATAAAGGCTAATTATTCATAATCATTATTTTATTGTGCTTATATTATTGACAGTACATCTTTTCGTGTATTTACATAAGCTTTTGATTTAGCATTACATTACACTGTTGAAATGAGGAAGCATTTTAGATATTAAACGATTTTTTATAGAAAAGTTTAAAAGTCATATCAGACCAGGGTGAGGATACCTATTGTGAGAAATTTCTATTTTTTTTTTGTGTATCACACGCAATGCTTACTTAAAACATACCGTGAAAATGGAGTATTTCGTATATACAAACGAGAGAAGTTTTTCGTGAAATATCCTAACTCAGTTAAAGCAATATTTTTTTTGACAACTTTACAACTTAAACAATAATTGTTTGATCTAACTTTTGTGACTCTCACAAAATATAAACTGCTAACAGATTTTAGTTTACTACAGTGATGGACCACTGCACATAGTTCGTTTTGTAATTTATCCAGACAGTATCGCTCTAGTAAGTAGACAATTACAATATTTAAAAAGTTTACATTTTCAATATATAAACGCTATTCTGGAACTGTTTCCTCGCGCTGAGCAGATTAAATAATATAAGGATTTGTCTCAAATGTTCAAGATATGCATGAGGAATATATTACTTCTCAAAGGAGAAATATTTGTGCTCTAGAAGTGAAAATTAATTATTTTTTCTTTAAAAGTATTGTTGCTTTCCGATTATTATTGTTTAACATATTTAAATGTGGTAATGGCCATATTTTCGCCTATGTACTTTAATACATATATCCATTTCGCACTTTAAAAAAAAAGAAAAAAAAGCAGCTTCCTCATAACAGAATGATTGAGATTTTCTAGTTTTTCTTATCGCTAGATTACTTTAATCTAACGTTATATTATCAACTTTTGGTGTTTATTTTTAGATAATTATCCCTAGGACAGCACACAAGGTTAAGTTATATGGATCCCACAAATTGTTGTTAAAGTTAAATATCTCAGAATGGGTAGGAATGTTCTTCGAGCCCGTTGCATCGTTATAAATTATAATATTATCGAACCATAGGTGCTTCTATCAGAATATACATTCTCTTAGCTTAAAAACTCTTTTTAATATAAATTCTGGAAAATAGCACAGTTTACGAGATATAGCATTTTGAAAATGTGCTGTGGTCAGCTTGTCCTCGTGTGTGTTCCCAAGTTCTGCACCGAGGTGTATAGTCCCAAGGTTATAATGGCCTAAACTTTAAGCCAAGCGGCTAGTTTGTCTGTTTTCTCAGAAAGTAATTCGGAAGTTGCCAACAATTTAAATTTTACAAACTAGTGTCTAGTCTATTCGTGCATAGTTTCATTAGGTTTGATTTAAATAGAAAAGTATTTAAACATGAAATTAATTTAAATCTCAGATTCAAACACTATATGAATCTGCTATATATGATTCCGCCCTTTATAATATTTATAATCAATTAAATAGAATAGATATTTTAATAGAAAAAGGATACAAAGTCTTTGTATTAAAGCAGTCGGTGGAAAATTAAAATATTTTATTCCTTGTGATTGTGCATGGGTATGTTCAACATCAATTTATTATAAATCTTCACTCTGAAAAGTTAGCCAACCAAGAATCCACTTTAATTCACTTTTAGTAGAAAATATATTTTAAACCGTCAAATACATTTCTAAAGATATTTAGTCAAGAAGTTGAAGTTTATTAAGTAGTATTAAGACTTTCAGAGAGTTTTACACTTTAAGAAGCGAATTAAAAGCGTTTTCTCTCTTAATAACTTTTGCTAGAAGCCTCTGTGATCGAGGACGAAAATTAATTACTTTAAAAACTTTCTGCAGCCAACATTCGTTTGTTAAACTAAGTAAGTAAGGATGTTTCCGACACCTGAGTTTCTAGTATATTTGAATTCTATGCTTTAAGAGAAAACACAATACCTGTTATTTCAAGACATTCTACGGGAGTACTTCCTCCAGCGATGTTCGTCTAGCAGTTTGTGTCACATTTAATTTTAGTAAACTTTTGCGGCTACTGCTAATTTTCACTTTATTTTCTCCATCATGCTAAAAGTGACGCACAATAACTTTGTAGGGAACTTTTATGAGTTCATCACCCGCTAAAAGTGAAACAAAGCAATTGGGTTTAGTATAAATTTATATAAAACGATGAAATTATTTATGCACCTTTAATTTAAAATATAATAAGTTACCTACTTGCTCAAAAGAAAGTCATAATTTTAGTGCATTCTCATTTGACCTCAGCCCACTATATGTGGGCTTACATGGCAAACAATTGACAACAATGACTAACAATAAGCCTTTAACCTTTCTGGCAATAACTACAATTTCCAACGCCATTTAATAACCGGGTACCGAGCTAGATAGATATGTTATATACAATCCATATTTGTCGCTGAGTCTCGTTCCTTTTTTTACTTTACAATAATAGCAACTAAAATGTCATGCACCTACAGTATTTTAGGAATAAAATTTCAAAATCCGGTCCATCCCAGGTTCGTTTTAGTCATCAAATATACTTTTATACCCTCAGGTTAGGTATGCAGATTCTTTGATCCATTTTTTGGAATAGGCAAAAATCGAAGACTAGCCAAATCACGTCCAAGCAAAATAACTGTCAAAAATTAAGTGAACATTCAAAATAGCTGAGCTAATCAGCATAAGTGAGGGACATGAGTACCAATATAACACCACAAAAAAAAATTAAAATGGAATATACGTAGCCCACGGAAATTCAAAATTCGCGATAATTATTTCTAACCTTAAATGTCTATGTTTATTTAAAAAGCTGTTCTCATTATATTTAGTTATTAATTTTCATAGTGGATATTCATTTCAATACTAATAATGTATTGAACGTACAAACAGATAAACAGGCACACAACATTTTTCAAAATAGTCTTTTTTTTATTCTGTTAGCCTTTGTACATTACTCCGAATCAGTTTTTGGTAAATATTTATTTATTTATTTTGCTTAATGCAAGCTACACAGAACCAAAAACGTAATCAACTTAAAGTAATTAAAACTAAGAGTAGAACTATAGAATAACGGGCAACAATACAGACATAAAGTGGAGCAGCCGAGAGGGGTTAGTTAAGATAGTGGGACTGAGTGGTAAAGGGACACTCCCTTTAGGGTACTTTTATCGATGTGGAAATCGAAAGAGGTGTTATAAGTAACCTTCAAAGTGGGTCAAAGGGTTCAAAGTGACTATACTTGGTACCGTGAGTATATAGGCGGAAGAATGGGAAGGATTTCACATTGCGGGGATTGGTATTAAGCGAGGTACTATGCAGAAATTCGGGCAGTCGATGGAGCCAGTTAGGAGTTGGTAGACGTTACGACGCAATGCTAGGGGCTGGAGGTTAATCAAATTCAATCGATCCTTCATAACATAGTTATTAACCCAAGGAAGGCCGGGAAACGCGAAACGAAGGAACCTACGCTGAACAGCTTCAATCCTATTAATGAATGTTGTCTGAGAAGCATATTCAAGTAGTGGTCTAACAAAACAGAAGTAAAGAGCTTTAGTGACATAGAGATTACAAAATTCTTTGGACCATCGTTTAACGAAGCCTAGAGCTGAGTTGGCTTTGTTCACGATATGATTGATAGGAGAGCGAAAATTGAGTTCGCTATCGCAGATAACGCCCCAATCACATAAGGAACAGATGGAATGAGTTCACAAGAGAAAAAATATGTCTGAGGAGTAGTGGGAAGGCATTTGCGGGAATAGATGATTGTTTGGCACTTAGAGATGTTAAGGTGCAAAAAGTTTTTCGAGCACCATGTGGAAAAACGGAGTAAATCATCTTGAAGAAATATAGAATAAGGCTGGCAATACTTTTAAAAATGTTCATATCTTTAGCATAAATCAATATATCAGAGTGTTTAATTATCAACTCACCATCGTTTATGGGCAGGATAAAAATTAACAGACCAAGGCTACCTTGACCGCCGCCAGAGTGAGAAGTAAAGGGGTTAAAAATCCCTGAATCAAAACAAATCCTGTAATGTCGATTATCAATGTACAATTTGATGCAGGCAATAAAACAAAGTTGAAAACCGAGGATACTGACTTTGAGAAAAATGAAAAGAATGGATTTGCAATGTAAGGACATAGAGTCGTATATGAGGCTTTCGAAAAGTTTCGGAATGCAGAAAAGTTTAGCAATGGGACGGTAATTAGAGACTTCACTTTTCCAACCTTTTTTGTGGATAGGAACAATAAATGAATCTTTCCAACAACGGGGAAAAACACTTTTAATAGAGAAAGGAAGAAGAGGGTATATCGTCTATGTATATACTCGGCGTTTCTACAGTTTTATTATTATAGATTTAAGTTGTGAAAAGTAATATACGAAAGTATAAATCTACTTTAAATTACATTATAGAATAAGAAATGTTTATTTTTCAAATGCGAAATTTTGCTAAATTAGTGCAAAAGTATACTTGAATACCCGGTTATTGACAGAAGGGTTAAAACATATAAACTTGGACTGAAATTTTAATCTTGAAAAGGGACCATTTACGACCTTTAACTAAGGACAATAATTAACAATATATAAATATAACATAATTGACCTAGTGGTCCTGATTTCAGTTTTGTACTTTCTACAATAATAATGCCATTGCAATATTGCAAAACCATTAAACACAAAAGGACAAGCGGATTCCTGGAAAAAAAGCAAAAATAAACTTTCATTTCGATTGTATTTTATCGACATAGCAAAAGGGATTTATCAGCTATGCGCAAAAGAGTAAATGATTTTAGCAAAATAAAACCTATTTACGTCAACCTTCCACCAGCTATAAAGCGAGTTTCTTTGGACGAAATTTGCTCTTAGAAAAAATATCCATTCTATAAAAAATCGATAGGTGTCTGCTTTCGCCACCCTCTGGACAAAAAACTCTATAAGATTTATGCCAACATCCGGGTTACTTGAATATCATTGTGTCGAACCTTATGGTCTTGATTTGATTTGTTAGGCGCACGACTTAAAATCTTTTCAATTTGGGAAAACTTGGGAATTTCAATTATTTCGTTTAAACTGAAAACATTCAAAAGATTTGCAATGGATATAAACATTCAGCGGGCTTATGCTATTTGGAACTAAGTAAAGGTAATCTTTTGTGAAAGGTAATAAATTTTCATGGATTGTATGCGATTACCTTTGTGGGTTTATTTCAATCCTTTGATTTCCCAAAGGTAGTGTTACGGCCTGATTTTTGGCCCAAGGAAACGATTTCTTCGAAACAAAACAATAAATGCTCTGTATATTATTTCTAAATGAAACTTAAAAAAGGTTTAAAAAAATTATATTATCTGCTGCATGCCATTCCAAAAGTATAGAATCATCAATTAAACTAGCATATAAACAGGTGGTTTAGCAGCCAGAATTTGAAGCCTCTTACTGGGTGTGCAGAATGGAAACAAGCCAAAGATGCGGGATAATTACTTATACTTCTGATCTCCTCACGACCTGAGAGCTTTTCCACTCTGCGAAAGATATAAGGCTCTCCTATTGATTCCATGGCACTATTTCACGTAGTTTTTGAAAGAAAATTATTTAGTTCAAATTAATTGCTTCTTGTCCTCGGTATTTGCAAAATCGCATAAATTACACTTCGATCTCTTTCGAACAAAAATTGGTATTAATATAAAAATTTATTAAAGGATTTTAGGAAAAACTGGCTGGTTCCTTAGCCGTCTATAAAGTATGAGCAATTGCTTAAGGAAATTTTATTTTGTTAGCTTTTTGCACAAATCACTTAAAATTTGAATTTCATATTAAGTGCGGAACACAATTACAAATAAATATATTTGCTGGGAAATCATCGAACACTCCTTTTTTACATTTATATTGCATATTATGAGCTTGTCCACTCTAAATAAAAATACAATTTTGATTAACTAATAGACAACGTGCTTCTGAAATTGTATGAATTAAATCATGAAATTCCTACAGTTGATACATTTCAAAGGAGTTGGCTTAACCCTCTAATCAGTTTCCTATAATGTTAAAAATATAAAATTTAGTTTAGTTTAGAGGTTAAGATTACGTTGGCATAGTATCCATTAAATTTCATTTGGATAGTTTTTTTTAAATTTAAATTAGAGCCATTGTTTGGCCCAAAATTATTCGAGTCTTCTTTAATATTTGTTACTGTTATAACTTTACGATATAGGAAATGGTAAACTTAAATTCAGTGAATTTCATTTCATTGAGTAGTCATAATTCATATTTTATTAGTAGAGAAGTTCACCTAATTTTAATACCTACTTAACCTACTTCAGAGACATAATTCAACATCGTAGGCTTTAACAGAAGCAAAAATAAATTAAATTAAAATTATTGTCACCATGTCCTCGTGAACGTTGAAAATGTAATTGCAAAAGTCTGATCATTGTAGTAAATTAAAGATATCTGAAATAAATTTTTAAAATTTTAGCTGACAATAAAAATGTTATCTTTAATTTTATTCTAATTTTCGAAGATTATAATTAATTATAAGAGAAATTTCGAAATGTAAATGCAGCAAGAGGCTGCTAAAAGTGGTAATTAAGGGACTTAATTCCTCTAGAAAGGAAAAGAAATTTCAGAAATGAAGTTTTGAATGCAAATTTAAAATGAAGCAATTAGGATGTTATAAAAGACATAACTTAAAATTAAGCACTTTTCCTTATATAATATTTTAAAGAAATTAGTCAATAAGCATATATATTTTTGTTGCATTTTTGGAAGCGTCCATTTCCTGCAGTTTAGATATTAGAAATTTCATAGTTTCGAAAGTTTCGCAGTATGAAGTATACGAGCATGATCTATTTGTTTAAACCCTTCAGTCCTGATCAGCTGAGGGCAAAGCTACAAATATGGTTCTGGTTTTATCCAAGAAAACGATTCATATCTCTGCTTGGATTACTTTGAAAAGTAAAATATAATAGCAATTATATGAACAAAGTTAAAGTAACCGAGACATTTACAGCAAACATATTCCTCAGGGATTACTTCGGCGGAGGAATGAATATTTCAGCGAATAGTATTTGTTGGTCATTGTTGCATTGCAGCTGGAATAGAATTTCAGAGGTAGAAGTCATCGTTGTAATTTGAACTTTCTCTGTGAGTTTGTGAAACATTGAGTATTCTATAAAATAGCGAAATCATTCTGCAATTTTCTCGATGACGAGAGTTCTTCTATGAGCAGCTAATTCCCGGGATTTTGCTACATAAACTTACGATTTATAGAATGAGAAGTGCATAAGAGAAGTGCATACGGAGTCTGGAAATCCAGTTCTTCTGAGATTGTATTATATTTAGATTAATCTTGTCGGTTAACTCCTAAATGATATAAATTTCTATTTAATCAAAGTTTTAGATAATTAACGTTATCAGCTGCAACTTTGAGAGCAATACGGAGAATTTTACGGGCTTTAAAATTGATTACTTTATATTTGCAAGTTTACATTGATGTGAAATTAAACTGAAAACGGACCTACTTTAGTACCATTGTATTACCGTAAAGCTTGGTAATAAGTTACTTTATAATTATAGAGAAAGTAATAATCATTTTGACTTATAAAAAATTATATATGAATGAATATGAATGAATAATGGTTTTCGGATTTTTTCCTTTAATTGTGCTATGAAAGCTTTCTTCATGTCAAATTTGAAGATATTTGGTTAACAGGGCAGGAATTACCCTAGATTTTAATGATTAGTCAGTAAATTAGACCATCAGTATAAAAATATATTTTGATAATCCCTATGAGTAAGAATTTTTTACAAGACTATGTGGCTATACATTTCAGTATTTGGTATTAATTTCAGTTCGATACCTCTAGCCGTTCCTAAGAAAAATTATCTTCACAGACAAACAGACGAACAAAAAAGTAATTCTATAAAAGCTCTATTTTTTCATTTCGACTTATGGAAACTAAAATGTAAGTAGAGACGCAAAACCATTAATAAAACTAAAAATAAATTTAAGAGGATTTTTAAAGAAAAATTCTTTTTAATATACTACCCCTTTAGGGTTAATAAGATGTTGCAGAACTCTTATTTATGTTCACAGTTAACATTCCACACTACTACTACAAAAGAGTAGAATTCGCACAAAAAACCCCACAAGTTTTACCTTGGCTCTGCACAAACTCTTAAAGGATAAACTTTCGCTAGGAAGAAATTTCGAATTTCTTTTCACTTAAAGCGCATTTTTACCCTTTTATGTCACAATTTCGAATCCCATGGCCGATTTACTGTAAACCTGCCAAAAAGCGCTCATACATACTTGTTAACGTTCATGTTTTAGGTACCTTAACAGAAAATGGCTCGTTTTTATTCATATAACAGACAAGAACAGCGCTCTTTTCATATGGCGACTTTGAAAAAGGTATGTTGATACAAATTAAATATATAGTCCAATCAATTTTAGAGATTTATGGAATAATTCTGTAGAACGTACGAAATTGGGAAGCAATGATGATTTTTTAAGTTACCACGAAATTGTAGGTTTTTGGAAGTTTATCGTAGGTTCTTTTAAGCATAATTTCAAGCTATACTTTGGACCCTAAAAGTGCCTAATTAAAACTCGTTGATTTTTATGAAACAGGTCATAAATATAAATGCAATCCAATCCTTATATAATATAAATAAAGTGCTAATATAAAAATAAAAATAAAATTAAATTGCCCTCAAAAATATACATATACCATATACAACTTTTCGCCACTCCTGGAGAATCATAAAACAATATTTAATGATGATGTTGTTGTTGAGAATTTCGTGAAGTGTACGTATATGCTATTATATGGTTATTTTGTTAGATTCCAGTAAAACAATAAAACAGAAGTTATAAGTGTAAAATAGAAATCGGAAATATTATAAATTTTCAATTGGCTCTAACCCAAATATCCCACTCTATATGCTATATGAAATCAAATTGTGGAAAGCAAATCCATCCTAAACAATAAATGTTTTCTATAAAACCTGGAATATACTTTCGTCGCAGTGATACTTTCTATAATGTTTCGAAACCTGAATGCATAAGTAGTCTTCTTTTACACTGAGCTCTTGAAAAGGCAATTGCAATTCTAAATTTATGTGTATTTTGAAGTGAATTTCATAAAAACTACTCTCGCGGCACGCTTTAGTGTTGAAGACTATCGGTTAAATGATATTTTTCATGCTACTCTTTCACGACTATGATTCGAAAATTTAAGCTAATTTAATAACAGTTGTAATAGATTTCGTTTCCCTCTCTGTAAGTAATTAGCTGAGTAATCTAGTTTTTTTCATAAATACTATTAGTTTAAGACTTCTCAAATCCTCAAGTTTGACATTTCACATAGTTTAGGAGTTTTACTAAAATCTATGAATGTGATACAGTTCTGTCTAAAACTCATGGCGCTAGCTTGTCTCCATGAAGGGATTTTCGAATCTTCTTATGCATTTTTGTTAAATTCTTAAATAAATATACGGAGATACATGGAGGCTTTTTTCAATTTGCTCTATCGTTGAATTTATTATTATTTATATCGTTTTTTATATCGTTGAATTTCAAAACTTTTATAGTACGTTTTTGTAGTAGATTCGATCACAGATTTACCTTTACACTGATTTACATTAAAACTCCTTTCAGTTATCGCTATATTGATAGTAAACTCAAATGTAGTGGCCTCAAAATAGCCTTAAAACTAGTTTTCATTGAAATTAATTGAATTACGAGAATTTTTGATCGTCATACCAAGCCCTTGAAATTATTTAAAGCTTTCCGATAGCACAGATTTCAAAGTACCTTTGGAAATTTGGATTTATTTGACTATGGATTTACACAGAAGAAATGCTACAAACAATTTCGGAATTAGTATAGGTATAAGGCTAAAAATAATATGTACCTACAACAATAAAAATGAAAATACACAAATAAATTGCGGACTTTTAACGAGATTTCACTCTATATCGGCGTCGTTGTTGTATTTGGTCTGACAGTGTCTTAGAAATTATAACAGTGAAGACGTATCTTGAGCAAAATGTCATTAATTGTTACGTACGATGATCTTGAGGGATATGTTATATATCTTCATGTTATCTCCCTCACTTATATACTTTTTTTTTACATTTGTCACTTTTGGCCTCAAACAAAATCTATTAAAAATAATATCGAATGAAATAACTGAAAATTTAATTCTTTCCTTCCAAACCTATTCCACCCCAAATTATTATTTAATATATGGTATGTATGGTATATTATATTATTTTATGTATTTTATTTGTAATCTTTAGACATGTGATACAAATCTTTACAGGGTTAATTCAATTCTAAAGAAAATGCACATAGAACTAAATTCTGTTTATTACCCTGGCGTATGTAACCTCTTATTAGTATTATTACGATTATTCCCTGTATACTGAAAAGTTAAAAATTCGGGAGCATATTACACGGTAATCAGTCGAAGAGCAAAAGAGCACATGAATATCACAGAATTCCGTTCGCATTCGCATAAAGAATTAGCGCTGAAACTTCCTTAATGGTCCCTTTTACACATTTTTGAATAAGCAAGTAGGATAAGATGAAAGTAGTAGGTTTAGAGAAAATCTCTTTCCTAATGGCAGTTACATGACCAAACTACTATCACATGTTAACATAGACTTTATTCTATTCAAAGGAGCAACCGAATGGAATGCACTCAACGTTGTCTATATTTGCAACTAACATTTTATTATGAATACGAAATGGCTGGCAGTGTTCCAGGGTGGCGAATGCCAGTTAAGTCCGACTTTGCGTTTGTCCAATTTTAAGGAAAATTAATTTTGAATGCTTCAGAGAATTAGTCAAATTGCAGCTATTATCTGACATGATAATAATATTGCTGGAATTCAAATCTGCTTTCGCCTCTTTTTATACCATTGAATTTTGATTTAACTTTATAGACTTATATAGGACGAATAAATTCTGCCAATGCACAATTTTAAGTTCACCTTTTAGAATACTCAGCACAAAGTTAAAGATCCGATGATTGGAACCGCTTTTTAGCCGATTCTAAATGAACCTGAGCATATTATTTATACTTGTACTCTTAAAATATAACTATAATCTGGCCAGAGTACATACATATGTATGTATGGATTAAAAGCATAACATGCAAATCGGATAAGTATTTTTCAATAGATAAGAACACTAAAGAAAGAACAGGCAGAGAGAAATTGGAGAAATTGCGCTTTATAATATTTAAGGATTATGGTACATCCGTTAGGTATGGTTACATATATGGGATGATACGTAATTCAATTCAACAGTATCTGATATAATTTAAACATTTTTATACACTTACTTGATTTACGTGTTAATTCGTAGAGATGTATGCTTTCTGTCCAGGTTTTAGTATATATTTTCATATTATATATGATTGGGTAAAATATCTTTTCTCAGGTATTTACTTTTATTAAGCTTATGTAGAAACTATTGTTAGTAATTTACTAATTAGTACTAAATAAATTACAAAACAAAATGCAAAATAAAGGTGGGTATGTAAAAGCAGGTTTAAAATAATTTAGTTTCACAATTTCTGTTCAGAGGCGTCGAAGCATAAGAATTAACTCCTTTTCACCTCCTGTAATTGTAAGATTACTCAGTTCAGTTAAAATTTTTAAAAGATAAATACAATACATTAAATCGAATAACAATTTTTCTCTAATTTTGTAAAAAGGTCTCGATATTCTTAAGCTGAAATTTGTTAGAATTATTTGTGAGGAAAAAAATAAAATCTAAACATCTTGTTATTTTTAATTTTTATGTTCAGCAATTTAATTTTATTATGCCTTAAATTAAAAGCGATGCGATAAAGGGAAAGCATGTAAATAAGCTTGTGAAGTACCTTCAGAGTGCACAACATGAAAGACCATTACCGAGGTTAGCACATTTGAATTGCTTCTTTGATTAGACAGATAGGCAAAGGTATTCGTGATCTACTAAACCTTCTCTGCGGTTTGGATTCTTTCCAATTCTATTACACTTCGTGCACATGTTTACCCATGGCAATTGCTGTGGATTTAATTGAAGGAATTAAGCAGAACGTAACCGCCTATACATCGCTCTGTTGAAGATATCCGATTTTAAATTGATTGCGTGGTTGTCCTATAAAACTCAAAACAAAACCCAAATTGAGTTGCTGATGTTCCCAGGTACGACATTCAAACAGCATCTCCCCACAATATGATTTCAAGCACAATGTGTTACTATTGCGAACAGTCTTGAAGACTAAAATTGGTGGAAGCTGTTTGGGGTACCGAAATTTTTTGCAGTTGCGCAGCTTTCAAAAATAATTCGAATTGCATGTTGAAAAGTATCCCCTGTTTCGAAAAGAGTTTTGTCTTGCGCAGAGCATATTGTGTTCATGCTTTCGTCTTGCAATACGCTTTTAATAGCAACCAACATACATATCTTCAAGCTCGAATGGATACAAATTAAAGGCAAAATGATAGCACGAATATAATTCAGTTACATAAGTTTTAAGATCACAATTTTTTCCTTATTTTCTTGTTTAGTTACATTTCAACACTGAGTTGCCGAAGTATTAACAAAGATTATTGTCGAGTGTTGGCACTTTTTAAATAAATATCTATTTAATTTTAGAAATGCTTACAATATGATTCCATATTTTTTTATTCCTTTTATTGAGCAGTTATATTTTTTACATTTACTATTATGCTCATGAAAGCTATTTATTTTCCACGTCACTTATTCAAAACTAAATTCAAACTTTATATAATATACATATGTAACATATACATATATTCCCTCCGGCTTTCCTTAAATACTCCAAATGCCCCCTTGGGGTGAAATTCACCAAAGCGGAATTAATTAATCCTTTTTCATGCGAATTTTGTGAGTTTATCAACTTTATCCAATTCGGCATAAATTTTCGTGTTGGACACGCTTAACGAAATTTTTGTACACCAGCTAAAATTAACCACAAATAATTACTAATTCACTTCATTCCTCTTTTCTCGTGTTCAATAAAATTAAATTGTATTTCAAAGGTAAAAACACAAATGCTGCTTGACATTTTATATGCGTGTAAATCAAAGTTTTGGTCAATGGAAATGATGAGGAAATAAACTTCTTTTTCAAGATAAACCTTTTCCGCTGCTAAATAAAGTAATTTGTCTTTTTATTCGACTTCTGTATGAATTAGACCGTTTAAAATAGTTTGGATGTTGCAGTTAATTTTAAAGTTTAATTTAAAAGCTACTGCAGAATAGAAAACTATTTATATTCTTTTTAAGATTTCACAGAATAGTTTAATCAAGTTGTATCAAGTTTAATTACCAAGAGAAAGATATATTAGCGAAACTTTTGAAGGTGGCACGATTTGCAGTAGCTTTTAAATTAAACTTTAAAGTTAACTGCAACAAGAATAATGCAGTACTTTGTTGAATGTCTAAAATCGTTATTATTTTTCATAATTTCTTAAACACTCCATCCAGTCATGAACGATACCAGCGGAGCTCGAAATTAGTTTAATTCTGGCTACTTCCAACACTTTCCGAATGCCTGCGCCCGTCTTTGAAGCAGGTTTCCTAAATACGAAGAGTTACCTGCAAAGTAGAAATAACTTTCTCTTATAATATAAAAAGTTCATAATTTTAATATGCAATGAAGCCATATCAATTACCAAGTGTGGTGGTTAATAATTCTTAATGTTTTAAAGAGATCATGTATTATTTTTCTTGTTTAATCAAAAGAGTAAACACCATCGTATACTCGTCGAAACTTACCGTGACAATGCCTTCTTAATCACACGTCGCTTTTTCTTGCAAATCTGCTAGTAAATAAATCATCGAAGCTCTAATTACTCAACTTCAATTTAACAATGGAAGTCTCAGAAATTCCACGATGTACACAATTCCACCTTTTGTCAATTTGAAGACCAAATATCGACGTTAAATGCATCGAGTTCAAGCATGAGGGTGGAAAATTTCGCCTTAATTATAAGGTTTCTTCCATTTGCCAAGTCTCATCAGTCTTTGTTGGGTCTTTATTTCCATAACGATAGTCTTCTTTGAATTCTAGTGTACTTGCTCTGCTTTTCTTAATTAGCGCCTACCATCCCTTTTCCCTTTTCTTTAAAGCTTCTGTAGAGAGCAAAACAAAAATTCTGCACTGCTAATTATAGTAAGTTTTTGATGCAATTTAGAGTAATTAAAATGAGTTTTTGTATGATTTTACCACCACACCCTCTAAATAAAATTTTCAACTTCAAGTGCATGAAGTACAAAAACTCTGCTTTAAAACAAATTTTATGCCATTGAAGCTTAACAGTGTCTCTCGGTAAAATTTGCTTAATGATTCATTAAACACTTCCAAATATTGAATTAAATTTAAAATTGTCTTACTAAGGAAAATTAAATCAAAGTTAAAGTTGTCTGGATGGGAAGTTTTTCTCGTTATCTAGGAGGGACACATTTACGTGAAATTTTAATAAATTAAATTCGTTTGTGACTGAAATGAAATAAAATACTTAATAATAATACTTGAAAGAGAAAAAGTTGACCTTGTCCGTGAACACATTCCTGGGATTCTTTTAAAAGTTTTCGTATAAATGGGGAATCATTTTTGTGCCCATATAATTAATTTAATTTACTGAGGATAGAAAACAATTTTTTTCTTAGCTGAATACGCAATATTTAATTTGTTTTGAAAACAACATTTGCTGGTTGAGTAGTAATTTGAGAAATGTGGAAAAGAACTTTTCATATACCATTCTCCCTCTAACGTACCTTGAAGACGAAGTTCTTTTTTAAGATTTCGAATAGCAGTGTCTATAAATTCGAATGACAATATTTGTATCTATTGGTAATCCTCACTTCAGCAGACGTTGTAACTGTTATAACTCATATCGAAAAAATCAATAGCTAAACATTATTTGAAAATTATATAATTTAAGACAAAAAGCTATCATTTAAATTTTATCAACAATAATTTGTTATTCTTTGGTTTTAGTTTTTGATACAAATTAATTTCTTTGGAAATGAACATATTGATTTGATATTTGTAATACTTACCTATTTTGGTTGCATTTTTAAATATAATTTAATCTTTCAAATATGAAAAGAAAATCTTTCAAGTATTTTTTTTCATGAAAGTTTACAAAGAACTGTTCTACTTTGGTTAATAAACTTAAAGAAAGGAACTTGCTAAAGAAACTATTCTTTGATGTTTTTTCTCCTCCTCTTTTTTGATTGTTGTAATTAAGTATAAAGATAGAAATGTACCTGAAACTGAAAATTTTAGCACAAAACTGCTGAAACTTGCGTTTTTCTGTGAATAATTTCTTTTGACTAAAAGCTTCTATTATTCGGATAATAAAATTTTAGTGCCCTTAGGATACGTCCGCCCTCTAAAACTTTCTGCACAATTTACAAAAATTGGTGAGTAAAAAGTTTGAGTTTAAAAACTTCTCCTATTATTTGGTGCAATCTTTTAAATTTCGAAAATAAAAGTTTGGCTTTTTGTGAATGCTTTCTTCTTAACTCTATATCAGTACGAAGGAAATCATCGCTGTATCTTGAAAATTCAGTTTGGTCTATATATGTGGTTTAAAAAATATATATAAATTTAGAAGTCTTAGCAATCAGTCTTCAATGCACATCAATGTGAATTGAGCACTCACTGAAACTCTTGTTCTGTTAATTTCAGATTTACTTTTTAAGAGGATCAGTTAAACTTTAAATTAGTTTTTTGAAAACTCCCATCTTGCGACACTTTCCTCTTTTTTGATAAGCAAGTGGTTTCCGAATGGTCACGAACCATGTGAACAAACAATAAAAAATCAATAAAAACAATAATATAAGGCCATCATACTTTAGTATAGCACTTATTACTTCACCTAATTTTATTGCACGTTCAACTGAATGAAGACCCTTTTACCTCTGATTGACATAAATTGTAATCTTGTCTGGCAAAATTCACCGATCAATCTTTCAAGAGGATTACGTTGTCATTTTCATTGCGTGACTTCTTTATGTCAGTGCGGTAATTTGTTAAAGTGAATTATGTTGATTGTATAGGCTTTGCCTAAGGAAGATTGTACGATCCACTTTTTAAAAGATAAATTTTCATCTCTTTTTCAAACCATGTTGTGTAACATGGTGACAATAAATACATAACAATCACACTTTGTTCCATTTTCGCAATGGGTTTGTATTTTAACACTGACACAAAATTGTACCCTGAAATGAATATTCCAAGTAAATTTTTACTTCCATGTTCCTTTCAAACAAAAAGCCAAAGTGGAAAAGCTGTGACCTAAAGTCAAAAGGTAAAGGAAATTACCTCAAAAATTATGCTTCTACAATATGCGCAAATGTAATTTATTTGTAATAATTGTTTAACAAAATACGGTCTTGAACAATTAATGATTAAATAAATTTTTTAAATATGTGAATTTGAATTGAATTAAGCGATGATAAGTATACTCCTCAATCACAAACTATGTTTAATATGGAATATAAACAACAAATTCTCACTTTTTATCCATTTTGAATATACTCGTCATAATTTAAAGTTTTGAACTTTTTTCCATGACGAATATACTGGTCAAAAACAGCTATCGAGTTAAGACTAAAATAGATTAATATTTATATTTTTTATGCTATCCTTCTATATCTCGATAAAACACAAGACATTAACACCACTTTTATTCCACATTAAATTGATCTTGTATTTTAATTATTTGTCTAATATGCGTTTATTAAGCAGATTTTACCTACCATCAAAGGTATGGATATATTCAGGTAGGTTAGACTTAACTACTTTAATTGTAAGTTTGAAATACACTGTATATTAAATTATATAAAAGAGCAAATATTTTCGTCAGTTTCTTTACTACAATTTAGAAAGTTTAAAGGGAAAAGATAAATTAAACTTCCTTGAATGAATAAATGCAAGTTTTTTCTAATTGAATCATCTCTAGATTATGGTACTTCTCTCTCCTTTATTATACTTTTTAATACCACCCCTGAAAAAACATGGAATGAAAGAAATTATTTAAGAGATTTGAAAGGATCGCTTTTATCTTCGTACTGCTGCTACAGATGGAAGGTTTTGTTATTCAACCCTTCTTTTGCTATTCACCATCAACAAGTCTTTTGTGTAACCTTCGTCGTTTTATGCTGAAAAGAAACCAATAGATGGCGATTTAGATACGACAAGAAGGGTAACTTAAATACACTCTCCATTAATTTTAAAACAAAAGGATTACAAATTAAGCCTATTCAAGTTCACTAAAGAGACTGGCTGGATAAAGTGTGTAAAATTTGAACATTAGCAATTGACAAAAGCTGTGCTCTACAATTTTGGAGTTATGTATTAAACATTCACGAAAGGAACATTAATAAATCTTTTCAATTATATTTGGTGCTCTTCTTTCAAAATTTAATTTGTTTTGGAACTAATCGTGCTTTCTCAAATATGTACATATGCAAAACATGCAAGTTAAATAGTTTTACACTAGTCTTAAAATCAATTTAATACACAATATATGGTATATATACAATATATATATATATATATTTTTAGTATATTTAGTTTCTAAAAAGCCTTTGAAGTTAAATCTTTAAAAGAATAGCCTGCATTAAGAAATGGAAAATCGAAAGCATTCTTACTAATTTTCAGGAAAATAAGTCACTTAGAAGTCGGGGTAGTATCCTGCAAAGATTCCCCTACTCCCAACGCTTCCTATTTAATAAAATTTTGTCAGTATGTCATGGCATTACATCCGACTACAAAACTTTCTCAGAGGACAATACTTTTCTCATAGCATCCAACCGTCTATAATACCCGGAGACCGTCCCGTATTGAACTTCTGTTTGCGCAATTTGCATCTCAATGCCTCTCTATACTCCACGCTGGGTGAATTTTACAGAGTTTATACAACAATGTAGCGATTTTGTAGCTTCAACTTTGTTATCGATAAATGAAATCAAACATTTTAAGCAGACGTGGACAAATCGAATCTTGCATTTTAACCATCAGATTTATGTTATTCCTTGAATGGTATACCTATGGTAGCAACAACAATAGAATAAGATGCATGAAAACTTTTCTACTTGAGACAGATGTAGAAATTGCTTGAAAACTATAGATTTTGGTTGAAGTGGAATTATTATATAAGTTTTGTAAATCTTAAACTGATTCATTATAGAGCAAATGGTTAGCATCTCATGTGCTTTCTAAAAGATAATTATAATAGCAGAGAAACTAACATCTTTAAATAGAGGTAAGAAAAATTATATGAATACAATGTATAAGGACCCCTACTCCGAAACAACTTTTAAATATGTTTTTATTATTATTGTTGAGATAGCATTCCTTATTATTATTTTCAACGTAATTTATGGCTTTCTAATGTCGTCGTAACCAGCGGGGAAAGGTTCCAGTCATAAGGATACTCCACAGTGTTTTTGTTACAATCAATTCAGGTTAATTTGGGTTACATTTGGAATATTTTCTATTTTTATGTTGTGAGCCGTATGTAAGAAAAGTTTGTTGTTAGGGTTCAAACGAAAAAAATATATATAAATAAATAAGAAAATCTTTTATCAGATAAACATTTAAATGGTATCAAATTAAGCTTAAGCTTAAGTTAATCTCAAATTATTTATAATATCTAAAAAATAACTATATCTCATTAATTTTTACTAAATTACTCGTATTATAGAAAAAGCTTCGCGATTAATGCAGTTGTAAGTAAACATCTCGCAATAAAAAAGACAAGATGCGATTAAATTAGTAATGGCAATTGACTAGCTGAATTGTACTTGCTCGTCTTAAATAAATGTAAATAACCCGAAAGCTATGTTTTGAACATAACCTCTATTGTCCCTACCTTTTATATTTTATAATTTCCTTTCGTTTTATTTTGTAGTAATCGTAATCATACTAAAGCGCAAACGTCGTAAACTTACAAAAAAATTAAGTAAATATAACTTATGTATAAATCAATCATTGATAATTTATATACTTCTTTATTTGTAATCCTGTAAATTATTTAATAAATATTTAAAGTATTAAAAAAAGGTCAAGAATATATTTAATAGTGCTGTGTGTGAAGTTCATTTACTTTTAATGAAGACACTAGTCAAGTCATATATCTTCCACTAGTTATACTAGGCTCACTTCTATTATTTTGAAAACCTCTAAAATAAAATTGTGAACTATATTATCATCAAACCATGAATCTTTGCAGCTCTTAACACATTTGAAAAATGCTTTAAATTTTGTTCTCTTACTACAATATAATAATGAAAATAAAAGTAAGATCCTTTTGAAATTGAAGGGAATTGAAAGGAAATAGGATCTTGCAACAAAAGTTCAAAAAACTTCCATTAAACTAAACGGGTTTTATGTTTATGTATTACAACGTATTACTATAATCTTGTTAAATTCGAGCTTTGAAGGCACATGCGATAGTCACGTGGACCAAAATGGAAGCGCTAAGTTCGCCAACCCTCAAAGAAACATATGAAACAACTGCTGTAATCCACAGAGTAACCATTGCATTGAATTAACTAATTGTATACCTTATTATATTATTACGTATTTAATAAATTATTTTCTGTATAAACGTAAATATTTAATTTTGTAATAGGGGTAGACTTATATATACTCGTACTAGGCATTCAATTTTTCTCGTTTATAATTTATTTCCAATATTTTGTACTACGCTATGATTATTTAGCTATTATTATTGCTATTATATTATACCCTTGTTTATTTAAATACAAATCATAAAACAAACACTGAAATATTAAAGCTGGCCGTATTTAACATATACCTACCTGAAGAAGTACATTTTTTATTTTTTTGCTTCTTTAATTTTCTTCTAATTTTTGTCTTCTGCTTGCACTTGTATCTGAAGAATTAAGCAGTTTATGTTGAATAATTTATCTATCTATGTTTTGTGTCCACTAAGTTTTGAGACAATTTCGAGCTTACTTTTGTAATACCTTTTTCTATACAGGGCAACGCCGGGTTTGTTCAGAATTAATGTTGTTAATCAATAGTTGATACCACACTTGATAATATTAATCAAACACTGCAGAATTAATAGTAAATGACAATAATTGACATAAAGTATGTAAATTTATTTACATTTACATTATAATCATATAGGTATTCGGCAAAATTACTATACATAACATGAAAATAAAAACCTTATTGTGATCATTCATTTTGCACGAAATACGAAACAAATTGATCCCTAAGTCAAGGCCATATCTCCTGTTCAGAGGCTCACACATTCTGAGAAAATACTGAAAGGTGAAAATTCCAGATAAACCTATACTAATTCATTCTGAGCCCTCGGATGGCGGTTTTCGGTAAATCGAAAAATCATCAGGTTTTATTATTAGACGAAAAAATGATTGGAACATTCGCATTGAAGCTTTAATATAATTTATTACACATCGCTGACTAGCGTAATACTTACTATCAAGGCAATTCGGAGCTTATTCTGGGCAAGGATATCGTTATTAATTTATAATAGTTGTATAAATGGGAAGAATTTATTTTTTTATCTGTCCTTTACTGGAGATACATACATATATATGTATATACTTTTATGTTAAAGTTGCGTAAATTTCGAAATTCATTAGTTTTAACATTTTATTGAGTTATAAGCAAATAATTCGACGTTTTTAACGCTAAAAATCAATTTTGCTCTTGTGTAAAAAGCGTGGTGAAACGTGTAAGCTTTCTTTCACTTTTTTAATTAAATTGCGGACGTTTTAAAAGATTTTATCTGAAATACTACACACAATAACGAGAGTAAAAAAATCTTCAAGAGATGTGACCAGTTTACGTATTCTAAACAGCTCCGACCCTTCCTCCCTAGGGCTCGTCTGTGGTCCAAATACAGTCACATTTTCTGGAATCTTTGCGATAACAGGTGTATACATTGCATCGTACCGTGGCGGTTAGTCACGTAAACAAAATATAAGGTGTGCTTTTATATTTACCTCATTTTGGACAACTGACTCAAGGAAGCAGAGGGAAAGTAATGCACAATCGCAAATGGGATTATACTTGTACCCAATTATAGACTATTTACCTAGCGTTTTCTGGTCCTAAGCACGTGTTTAGGCATGTTGAACGAGAATAGAGTTTAATTATACGTGCTCATGTTTTTCATGCATAAAACACCCATAGATCAGGCAGAGGCAACAATAATAATTGTTATCAGGTTCTCTACACAAGGACCTATTTGATACTTTGTATAATATTTTCCAGAGACATAGTGAACACCAAAAGTTAATTTATCGTTCTTAACAGAAATGTCTTTGAGTTGAATTATGGAAACTACTTGTCTGTTACTTTTCAAGCGCCTTATGATTATTCTTCAAGGCAGAGATCAATCAACCAAAAACGAACCAACCAATTTGCGGAATTAGCTGAATCACGTGCAAAGTGCAAGCGCAAATAATAAATTGTAGGAGTTTATTTGCTTTTGTGTCATTATGTTGGAATATAATCATTTTACAGCTCTATTGATGTATTAGATAAAGAACATGGAAACTGTATCAACTCATTCACTTCCTAATTGAACTATTTTAAAATACTACACTGAAAAAAATTGCCTATGTAGCATTGCATGAACTTTATAAAAGAGCAAACTATAATTATGGTAACCTGCTTAAAATACTCGTAATATAGTAAAGAAACCTATAAAAATAACTTTTAGAGCAGTAGATATAAACCGATTTATCGAAAAGAAAGTATAATAATATAACTAAGTATAATTAGTAGTAGTATGTCTCATACGCTCAAAACGCGTAAATTCTGTATCTTCTTTTATTAACATTTGCAAAATCCACAAGATACCCATTTTATCCTTAATGCCAGTTCTTTGGATTATTCATGTCAACTCGTTTATTACATTTCTCTACTTCTCATTATATAACTCAATTAAGTGGGACTCGGAAAAGACGTCCTGTGACGTAAGCAGAAAACGTTTTTATCATAAAATTCTGTGATAGCACAAATTAGCTGGCTGCCAAAGAGTCCTCTAAAGCCTTTTGCCTTTAAAGCAATCAGAAAGATAGTGAACACATTTCCCGGAAAGTGTCAAAGTAGTTCGCCTTAATGAGAGGGTGTCTTTCTGTGAAAGCGAATTTATTTCTGAAAGAATTCCCAAACAAACTTTTATTTGGTTCTGCAGCCAGCAAAAACTGCACTCTGCATATAAAAAATAATTTTAATGCTGATATTCAATGTTTGGTGATAAACACGGCCATTATTAGAAGCAATAAATTCAAGCTTCATCCCATTTTTATTAAATTCCCCTTTATTAATTCTCCGAAAGTATAGAAATATTTTCGAAATATTCTTCGAAAAAAAAATATATATATTATGGAATAACAGATTGAACGTCCGAGTTTGCAGGGCTAACAGCACATTTAAGTAATATTGAGGAAAATTTATAGAATTATATTGTTGCTCAAATCAATTGATTTATATTGGATTTGTAGGAGACTGGCGATAGTGGGTTTTATGGCAAACGAATAAATTTCGTTTTTTGCTTTTAAATAGCCAATCCCTTTTCTTCCCAATTCAACACGTTTTAAGATATAGTAAATTTTCACTTAAGCTTTATTTGAAGAGCCCGCTTATAGAGCATTTGCAATTAGTTCGAATTTAAGTCACTCGCAAAATGTGCTACCACCGAGGTTTTTACCGTCTTCAGAGCCAAACAGCTTCTGCAATATCGCCATGATTGTTTAATTAGAAATTTCCATTTGTGCCCCTACCAAGAAAAACAGATTGAAAAGATGTCTCCAATGAAAATGACTGGGAGCTATAGAACCAGCCGGATACAAAGAACACAATTTATAACATCTAACGAAAACAGTTCTTGGAACTTTGAAATTACTTTAAAGGCTACATGGACTTAGGGTCACTCAAGAAATGCTATAGCAGTAAAATTTTATGTTCACGATATATCACGTAAACTCTATCGCACATAGAGGCACAGAGTGTTGGGAATGGCGTCCAGAGTGTTGCTACGGCAGCAATCTGAAAATTCACTCTCGATATATTCACATTAATACTTTTATTGCAAAAACATTTCGGATTCCGGTGTTCTTTATTAAAATCGTGGCCAAAGAATATATACTTAAATTTTTATCGAAACCCGAAATGGAACTCATTTGCGTATAACTAAAAAAAAATTATCTCAATAAAGAGGCCCATTCAAATATTCGTTTTGTACTCACGAAAACAAAATTATAAGAAATATCGACTTACGACAACGTTATAACAAAACCTCTTAAAGACATTTGGCCCCACTATATTCTTCCGAAATGCTGTAAAATTTGAAATTCATATTATCTAGGAAATTCGTTGTCTAAGGCAGATAGACAAGAAAAAGTTTATGTTGAGGTTTGAGGACATTTTGTTTGCTGTTTTACATTTATATTGGATGTTGTATGCTTATCGACATAAATACATTCACTTTAATAAACTAATAGACATGTTGTCGTTGGGAAATTGTATAACATTGAATGATATTTCACTTAGATTTTAAATCATTCCTTGTATGATACAGGGACTCGGCGAACTTCATTTGAGTCAATCACATTTTGTTTTGATGGGTAAAAATAGAAATAGGGGAAATTATGCATTCTATCAATTTTATAGTTTTAACGAAAAACTTACAACGAAATAAAGATTTAATAATGTAATAATATCATGATTTTTTAAAATTGTTAGAAATTTCATTGAAGGAAGTTACGGATGAAGATTCAAACTTAATCCGCAGTGATACACAACACAATTAATGATGATTCTTGCTGGATCTTCACTTGATTGTGTTCGTGCATCACTGAGGTAGAGTGAAAAAATATTTCTATTATAACAGCTTTATTAATTTTCCCTTTTGGGGTACTTAGGTATATTTGTATTGAAGCATAAAATTTGTATTCTACTTTCAATAATTTGCTACTTAAATAATTAACTGTCACATAGCCTACTCCACAAATAAGGCTTTAGAAGATATATACATAAACTACATCTTTATACATAAATATATAGTCTCTGTAATATGCTTCAGATTGCTATGAAATGATTCCATAAAAGTTACCATAAAATTCAATGGGATTAAAACGATTAAATTAACTAAATAAAAAATTTACCACGCCTACTTTAACGTAAAATATACACAGCATGTTAATAGTAATTTTGCGCTACACCCAGGTTTAACTTAGGTTTGCCCGAGTTTCAACCCAAGCGCTGTCAAACGTATTCTATGCCCTATTGAATAAGGTTCGACCTGGGTATACCTAAATTCCAAACGAGAGTGTAGAATAGATTCAACCCCAAAAATTGGTCGGGTTCTAAATTGTTCAACGACAATATCGTGTTACACTATCATGAACATAGAGCTGCAAACCAGCTAAGAACAATAAAATCAAAATAACCACTTGAATCCATATTCCAAAAAGAAAACTTTTCTGAGCTCATGAAATTGACTCATATCAATAACAGTGCAAATGGAAATGATTGGAAATTTGTTGTTCATAATATTTGACAAAGGCAAACCGAAATTGTTTATTTATTTTATAGAACTAAGTTAGGTACACATAAGAAATATTAGATTAAAACTACATAATTGGTATCTCGGGCAACGACAGTGACTTGTAAGTAAGACTTGTAAAGTAGAAATGAAAGAATTTATAATCAAAAACTTAAAACTCCCGAAAACATAAAACTTTGCCTCTACTTTCTTCGCACAAAATTATCAGATTGCCATTGTGGAAAAAGCAACTTGGTGGAGTTAGTTTTAATAAGTCAATAAAGTACCATTACCTATAGAACTTTTGCAGTCAAGTGGTAAAGTTTTCCTTTGAAACATATAAATTTTGAGTTCACTAAACTTACCCCGGACTTGAAGTAAAGCAACAATAAGTTTTAAAACATATTTTATTGAAGGGAACATTTTCAGCTTTATTCATTTAATCGACCAAACGCATCACGTACACTTTTCTCAAAATAAAACCTGTTTTTTAATAATTATGACCCAGTTCAAGGATTTCTTTAATGAACATGAAATGCTAAATTAAATTAGAACTGTTAAACTTTTGAAAGTATCACTATAATTCATAACTTTATAACTACTTTGTGCACCAGTTTTTACAAATTTAATCGTTTCTCGTTAATTTGATCACATATTCAATTAAATTTTGGGCCCATCACATCTTATGATTAAGGTTTGCAGGTTAATTTGATTTCCTTTGCGTGAAATTGTATTTGTTAAAAATGAATTAATACATAATTAAAATTAGAATGCAGGACAAATAACGATAATTACATATATGTACTTATGTATTATAAGTCCAGTTTGAAATTGTAAACAGTATTAAATTTTCAACAAGGTATGTATTTAACTTGGCATACAATAATATTATTGTGGCATGCGAGCATACATAAAAGGCAAAGACCTACCATAATAAAAATCAATAAAAACGCAAAAATTTTCTTGATGTTTTTCCTCCATTTAATTCCGTTCAGTTGTCCCTTGAGGCTTGCTTTCTACCAGCAGACCCTGACTTTGCAGACATACCCTCATAGAGCTTTGAGAATTTAATAATGCGAAATAAATCCCTTAGGTCGGTATTTCCAAGATGAATAATTAATACCACCAGGATAAAGTCCTAAAGAGCCTGAAAGCATTTCCTTTATTTAAAGGATAATTTTGTAACACAAAACATACACAAATAACGTTTCAATGTCCTAAAGAAGGACAAAAGGGCTGACCCAAATTTGATCTCCTATCGAAGAATTGTTTCCTTGTTCCCATATCATTCGACAGCGGACGTCGAGGTATGGTAAGTACGAGTACTTCTATTTATAAGATTGGAAAGGCGAAGTATGGAATTTGTTGTTCCAAACATTTTCAGGTGAAAGAAAATCAATTTGGTTGGCTTCGAAAAGTTCAGAGTAGTTGATGCAAGAATTGGAAATTTTACAGACAATGCACATAAGTAATTCAAAAAACAATACACCACAAGGACTATCCTGCACCACATACACAATCTTTTGTATACAGAAAATTCCTATAAAGTTATATTTCAATTAATTAAAGAAGTTGTGGTATGTACTTTCATCTAGATAATGTGTAATCGCTAATACTTTCGTTTAAAAAGAACACGTCCTGCTATACTCTTAAGGAAAAAAGGAATAAATTAGTAGGTAATAAAAATGTACATACTCGCATACTTTTAACACGTACCTGAGTCTACTTGAGAAAAGGCACATTTATTTTATATCTTGTAGTTATTTTTTCTTAATGACTTTTTGTTAAGAAAAGAGAAAATCACTTTCCTAAGAACCTACCTATAAATGACTACTTTTTCATTATAATGCGAAAACCTTTCCAAGAGTTTACCTGTTCTGCTAATGATTCATATATGCATAAAAATTCTCGGAATATTCTCTTATTGGCATAGAGATTGTGAAAACTGAAAAGGTTGATTTATTTTAAAAAGATACACCGCCAGAGTCGCATGTTCGAGCGAATGAACGGACTTAAAATTAACATAAAACTTTTTATTTATATTTTCATTATGCCGAAGTTACTACCTAATGCCGGTGTAAGTAAATTCTGATTATTTCAACTTTTTGTAACTTAATTCAATATCATACTTTTATTTCCATTTATTCTAGACAAATGAAAGGGAAGCAAACAGTTGGAATGAAAGAAATTTCAGTTCATACCAAATGCGGGAGCCTGAGGTAGAAAACCGTACTGTAAACATAAACAACTTTTGGAATAAAATTGAAGAAGAAATAAGCATCATTGACACAATATCTAAGAGTGGTAGATGTCACCAATGCGGCGCTTCAACATCATTAAATGAATCTGTTTCAAATTATTGGAACATTTATATTACAACTGTAAAAAAATTTATGGAACTTCCGCTCTCCCCAAAAACTGACGATAGTATAAACATTAATAAAACACAAGGTTTTATCGAAAATATTCTCCGTAGACAAGAGTATAATGATCAAAATTGCGTCAGTCCTCCAATATGGACATTGTACGGGAAACTAAATATAATGGGAATGGAGTACACACTATTTTCTAAAATTTACTGATAAAAAATAAAATAAAGTACTACTTATAAAACTTAACACTTTTATGAACGCATAAATTTACAAAAAATGTCCATTCGTTTACATTTACATCAAATATATAACAAAACAAAATAAAACATATTTTTAAATTCTATTTGAATATTCAGATTAATTAGTTTTAATTAATGATATTTCCCCTGTAGGGAAAGGGGAAAGGATTGCATAATTTTCGCCACTACGATTAAAAAGGGTTAACTAACTAAACGAGACCCAAGAAGAAAGTGATTAATGGTCATTAATTATGATTAAGTATCTTGATATTTTTTGACACAGATAAGGATTGAATTGGGAAAATGTAAGTACTTAAATACCTTCGAGATTAAAGCGGTAAAAAATATTAAACCTGGATCATTAATCAATTACATAGCTTCATACTACCGGTAAATTTATTGCTTCAATATTTTCACAAATAAAAAATATATTTTCCGGGCATGCAAAGCTTTGTGACAAAAACCCTATTCATTTTCACTTTGGATTATTTAAACAGCTGTAATTTCATGTTAAAGGTGAATATTTTAATTTCGTTTTATGCAAATATTTGTGGATAATTGAGTAATTTTACGATAATTTGTCATTATATCATCAGAAATATTCACTTATTTATAATATGTGTGTCTGAAGTAAAATAGATTAAATTTATTTTATCTTTTTATTATTTTCTGGTTCGCATCACCAGTTACATTATTTTAAATTTTATTTATTTGATAATTTTCCATGTTATTTATTTATGTAAGTGTGCATTTGCAATTAATCATACTCGTATAGCATTTTACAGACCAGAAGTTTCTGTGAATCATCATTTTTAAAACATTCCAAATTTTATCGACTCTAAGAAAAGGCTTTTATTTCATAGGTATGCTATAGTTTTTAAGTTAATTTTTGTAAGTAGTATAATAGTGAAATTTTCTACGGTGCATAATAATATAGACAGATTTAATGAAGCAATTCAAATCTAACGAAATACTTTACTATATGCAATTATTTGAAATAAAAGAATTTAACATGCGTAATTCTTATAAGAAGCCACATATTTCTGAAAATGCATTTCATATAGGAGGATAAAATTATTTTCCTGTTGAAGTAAATGCTATTCATACATTAATACAATATTGAATATGTTAAGGTGATAAGCAGATCAGATTCCACAAGTGCTTACAAAATTCTTGAAATACATATAAACTTTCTTAATGTAACATCCAACACATTTGAAATATTCACTCATCGAATGAAAGTTAACAAAAGAAAAGAAGAAAAAATATGAGGACTTGATTACATATGTCTGTAATAAATTTGTAACATAGAAGAGCCAAAGTGGCACGCCTCATATTATATATATTTATCTTCTGATAATATTTAGGGAATGATATGAGTTTCATATGGGATATAACTCTAAGTAAATTAATATCTACAAACTAAAGTCTTTAGAATAAATGTTTAGGATGGGAACGTAAAGGTAGGAAAGTTATTGCTATACTAAACCGTCACATTTCGTATATGTACAATGTAATGTGTTTATGTTCGGTAAATATAAGACGTAAGTTCAATCAGCAATTGCATTACGGTTTCTTGTTCGTATTCGTGGACTGCCACTATATTTTCAAATAAAATGATATGACAACGAATTAAGCTTGGCAAACATGAAATCGTATTCAGCATTAAATTTAAATAGTTTGAATGTTTTGCCCTTTATATGCTACCGTGCATAACATCTTTGCGTGCTTTGCTGCTGTAATATATAATTAATAGTTAGTTTACGCTGCCACCGAAGAAATATATGCATAATTAATAAGCATCCAAATTAGTCCTTCCCCATAACTGGTAAATGTGTTCTACGAATTCGCCTATCAATTACAATTAGTACTTTTCACTTGTCTCTGTTTAATGCATGGATCGAGTAAGTGATGCTCAGGCGAGTAACTCTACTTTGATTACTTTAATTCCTTCGAATTTAACAATTTGTTGTAGCCAAACAACAACCCGACATGAAAACTTGGATAGCAAGAGAATTTATTGCAACACTGCTCCAGTGTCTTGCTGCATTCAGAATTTGCAACATCCGTTTTTGGAGCATGTCCGTAAATAAATTTCCTTATGAAACCACTTAAGCTCTATAGCGAAAATTTAATTTAATTTTCCTTGACCTTATTGTTCAAGTGGACGCACGACTCTCCGAATTGTTTGCTTATTTCGAACAGACACCTATAATATAAATTTTGTAAGTTCAGTCGGTTCATAGTATTAAATATGCATTTGAAATAAGTAGAGAAAATTTATATAGTCAAAACGTTCTAATTTTGGATGGGTTATTTGTTGTGTTTTATTAAGCATAATTCAATTATTGCAAAACTCGTTCTTGATTTATTGTAAATGTACTTTTGCATTGCAATAAATTTATACCGATTGATAATTGAATTTAACTCGAACTGTTATTAAATTTACTTAATTATAAGAATTTCTTTAATAAACATTGTGCATAATTTATATTTATATATCCCCAATTAATGTTATGTATATAGTTTTACAAATAGCGTAAACAAAAAATTGTAATATTATTTACCTATCTACATAAATAACATATAACCAAATCTATGCATAGGTAAAGCGTAATTGCAATTACTTAATCACACAAACGAACTAAATAAATGAGTAAATTGTAACAGAGAGCAAGTACAAAACAGAAAATAGAGTTAAAGTCATACAAAATTGCCCAAGTATAGAAACAACTTTATTTTGGCTTTCATTTCAATTTAAATCTTACATACTCGGGATTAGTATGCTTAAAAAAAATTTGCAATTCTATATTTTTATGTATAAGACTTAGAAAAAAAAAGGACCACCAAAAATTGTAACACAAAAAAAATTACAGGGTTTGTGAATAGTTCAAAGATCAGCCAAAAAGGTCTTATCTGAATACACTACCTACACAAAATAAATTAATTAATTTAAATTGAATTTAAAAATCTGGAATTTTTTGTGTATTCTTTAGCTAACATTAAAATCATGGAAAATAGTGTTCTTTGACAATCATATTTGTCTTGATGCCTTCTGAAAATTTATTTACTACAACTAAAAAATCTCTGATTTCCCCACAATTTCATTACATTCTAACTTAATTTGCATATAGTCTTAATAAGAGAGTTCTTACATCCTCCAGGTACAAATTGCTTTGAAATCCATATCCAAAGAAAGTAGATTCGGTTACCGTGAATACACCTGCACCTGTGTGTTTAAGTGTAGAAAAGGTATCGTATGTAATTCAGGTTTTTTTGCTGAATTCTACATAAAATACTTTGTCGCCCTCCGACAATTTATTTCTAATTTTTAGCAGCACAAATTTATTATGCGGTCTATTGTAGCCTGTTAAATTTTTCAAGCCCAAAAAGGTATCGAGGATATTGACCTTTAAATAAACTTTATTACAAAAACGGTTCGTCGAAACAAAACTCTTGTTTGAACCCCTGATACAACAAATTGTAAACGACATGCTGACCTTTCTCTTGTGCATAAAATTACACGAAGAATGTTCTTCGGCAAATCCTCTTAGGTATCTTTGTGAAAGAAAAGGTTCATTTCATGAGAAGTCAGAAAATTATTTGAAGCTGTAAAGGAAAAGTGTTCTTCAAAAATAAAGGCCTTCCATGTCCTGAGACTTACACTTTTGTTTGTCGATTAATGCGAACGTAAATCAACCGAAATTATCAAGGAAATAAGAGAAGCCCTTTTAGAGGTTTACTTCTCCTTCAACTGTAAGGAGTGGAATTTATGGAAGTCGTTTTAAGAGGTAGCCTACAAAAATAACAAGCACGCATCACATGCTCACTTGGTGGCGACGTTGGCACGGTGAGTGCATATTCAGGCGTAACGTTCGCAGTTCGCACTAAAAATGTCTGGAGTGGGTTTTATAGCAGGAACTCATCAACAAGCACTGGCTGCCTCAAAGAGTGCCCCTAATAAAAAGATGTCATGAGATAATTACATTTTTCTTGCTAATGAAAACCCTTTTACTGTTCAAGTAACATATTAAGGAGTGGATTATGTTACTTAAAACTTTTGAGAATTTTTCAGTCCTCTAGAAAATTATGACGCATATTTTTGTATTGTATCTTTACTAAAGCGAAAAGGTAGCTTTTAGTACAGTAGCTTTCCGAACTTTGGACATTTTACCCTAAATACTTATATAACATGGATAAAATCATGACTTTTCATGTCTTCTGGCAAACTTCCATAAAATGAGATTTACTTTCAGCAGTTTTTGCGTTGACAGTAAGATTTTCTTCTTTTATCAAAGCTCAAAAGATTTTTTTTATCAAAGACAGATAATAATATAATATATTGAAATATATGCTTTTATAAAGTTAAAAATTCTACTCTTTCCATTTCTTTAAAATAAATCCCCTCTTATATTGATTTTGCATTCGAAACGATCTACTAAAGGACATCGGCAAGGGTAATATGCAAAACAAATAAAATGGTACAAGGATATCTAGTTAGCAAGGATTTAACACTAGAACTACAAAAACCAGTCAATTTGACTGGTACTCAATTTCCTCCCTCATTGAATTGTATATTTTTGAAATTATCTTCTGATTTATGCCAAAGTTTAATAGAATTGAAAATTACGACATATTCAAAAACATTTTTTCATTAATAATTATTAATTCAAATTTGAAAGCGTATTAAATTAAAGGTGCAGAAGGTTGTTAAAATTACAGACTTGCGTGCCGGTAGTTCTAGTGTTAAATCTTTCTACGAATGAAAAAGAAATATTTTTGGTTTTATGGTTTCTTTCGTTAAAGTGTTCGAAGAGATTAGTGTGTGAAAAGAATGTTTGATCTGATTTCCAAAACAGCTATATTAATTACTAATGCAATTTTTTTTTTTTTTTTTTAGAGAATCCGTCAAACTGCCTGTTTGTGAAATTTAATTTGAGTTCTATTAGAAATGTAGAAGATAAGTCATCAGATTGATTCATTTTTAAGGTATTCTGCAACTTATTCCCACTATATATATGCGAATTTCCCCTATTTATCCTTATAAATTTACGAGTAAGCCTAATCAGATCGAACAATTTGGTCAATAATTCCCTCTGGATAATTGTTTCCAACACAAGCATAAAAATAATCTTCTAAAGAACGATTTGGGCAGAAATTTCTAAAATTACTTCCCTCCAATAACATGCTCGTACTAAAAAGATATGATTAGATGAATGGGGTGCAAGTAAATCTATGCTTCCGCAATATTGCTTCTTCATTGCTTAACTTATTGTACGATTCCGTTTCACGTTGGGATACTATTCAAAGTCTTTTTGATGTTCGAGTAAACTTTATTTTAAGAGCCTTAGTTTTGAAAAATAATCTTTTCTCAAATTTAGCAACAATTTCTTGATCATTGTCTAAACAAAGTGGACCAGAATAGGTGTCCCTATTTTATATAAATAAATACTTTTAACAGTGTATTGTTATTCACTTATTACACCATATTTCTGATAACAGCATTTTCGAAAAATTACACAAAATATATTACGACTTGTAAAAAAGTGAAAAAGAAAGCTAAATCTCATAATAGTAATACTCGTACAAGTTAACTGACTGAAGCGATAATTAATTAAGTTTATAGAGGAGTAGGCTTTCATCACGCTGATTGTAATCAAATTATACAGCTGTCAAGTGTGGAAGTACCACTTTGTCAATGCCAACTAATAATAAAGAAGAAAGGAAGGAATAATCAAAAATAATAAAAGAAATAGAGAAATTGTTGGTACAAGATAGTTAAATATGGTATTTCTTTGTTATTTCTAGACTCATTTACAGTTGAATAAAGACAATGCCATAATTCATAAAATTAAATATATATTAAATATATATTACATTTATTATGTTACATATCTTGCACTAACGAAGAATGGAGATGAACTAATATGGAAAAATAAAAAAACAAAAAATATTTCACTTTGAACATAACAAAATAGCTTACATTACGCTAATTAAAAATGTACAAATAATATCTACTGATTTCCTTACATTCACAAAGCAAAAAAAGGATGTTTTATATATATATATAAGCGTTTTTTATATTATACATTTAAATAATATGAAATGATTGATTTAATTTTATCTTGGACTATACAAATAAATGGGGCCAAAATTGGCCTAAGTGTGCCTTTCTAGGCAGCCACAGCAACCTAACCTAACCTAACCTAACCTAACCTACAAATAAATAGGCGTTATATTAAAACCTATGAAAACCTCATACTCAAAAGAGTTTAACTATAATTCCAAATTAACTATTAAATTGTTTTATGTTTATAGAAAGTTGTTGCAATAAATTAACAAATTTCAGGTAGTTCCAAGGGTATTTATTTTAAAGATTTAAAAATATATATGCGTTTCTTCTCCTATTAAAATCGATTTTCAACATAAGTACCTTTTTTTATAAAAGTTTTGAAGCTGTGTTTCTCTGCCTTGATCCATTTTTTTGGAATAGGCAAAAATCGAAGACGACCCTAAATTCGTACAAGCATAATAGCTGTCAACAATTAACTGAACATTCAAAATAGCCGAGCTTGTCAGCATAAGTGAGGGACATGAGTACCAATACAACGCCACAAAAGAATCGAAAATCGAACATAATTAGCCCGCGGAAATTCAAAATTCGCGATGCTTTTTGAACAGACCTTGTATAGCTATAATAGAAAATGATAGTGAGTTCACTAAATATTAAATGTTTTGTATAAAAGAAAATAAAGTAAATAATAAGGATAAAATAATAATTTGTTAATTTTTTAGCGCATATTGAATTCTGAGCTATACGCTCTTATCAAACAGACTATATGTTATTATTGTTCATTTTTAAATGTTTTTTGTTTCGGCGGAACTGCAGGTTTTGATTTATTCACACAGTTAACAGAATCAAATAAGCTATAAAATATCAATCGATTAGAACAGCATTGTTTATCTGCGACATATGCACCTGTATATAAATTACACGCTGTTCTAGAACCCCATAAAACCTTTTTCACATGTACCGCGATAATCGAAGTTAAAATAAATTTATACAGCCGTTATCTGTAAATGAAAGTCGATCAATACATTATTAAATCAATCAAGAAACACCCCCAATGATAGGTACACTTGCTGAATGTAAATTAACACAGTTATCTGAATTATGAAAAACTGTGACTGAAAGACATTATGGAACCCAAGAACTAAGATAGCGTGGCGATAAAGTAATTTTTTGTTTGTATTTTCTGCTATCGTCAAAGTTATCAAATTGCTCGTAATCAAAACTTCGTTATCAGTTGAAAAACTTTCGACAGTTCAATGCTGCAAATATTTAGAGCCGCTCGCCTCCGGAACTGCTAAAATTTACACGAGGTGCGTGAAACCAAATAACTTAGAGTTCCGAAACTGCGACACGTGCTGCTGCTTCTCTATTTGAACGTGACTTTTGATTCTTCTTGTGAGTCGTACACCGTGAAATTTTGTGATATACTGGCCATAAAGGTCGCTAATTCACCTTGATGTTGTATATGGTTGGAAAATAAAATGTTGTTAATAAAGAGAAAATTTAATCTTATACTACTTAGTGTTGTTTTAGCTCTTACAATAATTTCTTTTGTCGTTTCATATTTAAATTTAGATAAACATTTTAAAACTCCAGTGAGTTTTGCTGAGAGGCCGGTAAGATTTTAAATTCTGTTAAAGTGTTGTATTGAGTTATTGTCGATATTACTTCCGCACAGAATTTTGAACTGTCGCGATATATGCTGCAGATAAATAACTACTTGAAAAAAGATTTTCAAGATGTATCACAAAGTAGTTCAATTGGTGCTTTTCGTACGTTACCAGATACTCGTGAAGACAAGTATTAAATTTAAAATTTAAATGTTTATGTTTTTAATTTAAATTAATTTAAAACAATTTACTTACAGCTGTAAACACATCTACTACAATCTTCCGAATAAAATATCCGTGTCTATCGTAATATCTTTTTTAAATGAGCCTCGTTCAACGCTGGCGCGAACATTGACTTCAATACTAAGCAAAACCCCTCAGAATTTACTAAAGGAAATTATTTTAGTTGATGATTTCAGCGACGATGGTACAATTTTCTAAGATTAATGGATAATCCCATTTTTCTAATAACCAGAATCCGCAGCAAATGTGGGGCAGGACTTGCAGTTTTTGCCTTTCGTTCGATTGGTTCGAAACCTTCGTCACGAGGGACTTATACGATCGAGAAATATAGGAGCAATTCAGACATCAGGAGATTATTTAATTTTTCTGGATAGCCACTGTGAAGTTAACATTGGTTGGCTGGAGCCGCTCTTGGACCGCCTTGTTGGGAACGCCGGCCTGGCTGCAAGTCCGGTTCTGGACAGCATCCATGCAACAACCTTCGAGTATCGGAAAAGCGCAAGTTATCTCAAGGGTGGATTTAATTGGAATCTACAGTTCCAGTGGGTTCCCATGTCTACGGAGGAACGAGAAAGCCATCATCAATTATCTGCTCCATTTGTGTAAGCAACACGTTTGCTCTTTAATTTAAGTTTTCATTACTTCGTCCACAGGAGTCCCAACTTCTCCGGAGGAGTTTTCATGATAGCTCGGAAGTGGTTTTTCTCCCTTAACGCCTTCAACGCAAACCTCAAGGCACGAATAATTTGATTTTATTGAAGATTTCAGTTCAATTCTCGTTTCACAGACATGGAGTGGTGAATCGACCGAAATGGCTATTAAAATATGGCTCTGTGGTGGCCAAATCGAAGTAGTCCCTTGCAGTCGCATTGGTCATGTGTTTTCTAACAAGCACCCAATTAAGCTCACGAAGAAAATATTGCTGAGGTAAGTAACCTCCGATACTCCTACATGTCGACGTACCAACCAATGAAATTGAAGGAATTCTAAAATTATAGCAGAATCGTGGCTGGATGAATACAAACAGATTTTCTATAATTCCCAACCAGAAGCCATGAAGATCTCTATTCCGTCATTGGAAGAAATCAAACTGTTGAAACATGAACTCCAGTGCAGGCCATTCTCCTGGTACTTGCAAAACGTTTACAAGGAACTCAAGTCGGAATTGTTCGAATACTTCTCAAATTGTCTCCTGATTATTCCACTTTCAGGCTTCCCCACAGCGATTATACCGCCTTTGGGGAAATAAAGAACGGCGCCAAGTGCCTGACTGCTTTTTCAGGGAGAATAGCCCTAAAGGAATGCATTTCTTCAAACCAAAGTGAATGGCATTTTCATGCAAAGACCGGGGCTGTAAGTACAAGCAAAAATGCATGTCTCACTGCCAGTAAAAAAGGAATAGTCCTAAAAACATGCAAAAATAAAAACTCGCAAAAGTGGACGAGGAGCAATGGGCAATTGGTCCACAATGGAACCAAACTCTGTTTAGAGGGAGTTGCAAAAGAAGATGTTGCCCTTTTCAAGTGTCGACGAGGAGCATTGTCTCAATTGTTTGGATTTTCTGTAGAAGTACAAAAACTTTGAAAATACATTTGTTCAACATCACATTATTTTTATCTGTTTCTGTATTGCTGCTTCTTACAGTACGCTTGTATTTTCACAATGGTTATTATATTTCCTTTACAAATTTAATATTTTTTACTCGATTTCAATTTCTAAGCGTAGGAGTGCAATTAGAAAACGTAATTTCACGTTGATAAACTGTTGTTTGAATTTTATTGTTATTTTGGCTGTATTATTGTTTATTTTATTTTTTATTTATTTATTATTATCGTTTCATATTGTAGTTATATTATAGCATTTTTACATTTATGTCTTGCACAGTGTAGGGCTGAATATTTCAATTTACATGTACATATACTTATTTAATGGCCGCTTCGATGCAACTGAACATAATCTCAAATAGATAAAATGAATTCCTTACCATTTGCAAAAAAAAGATTATTTAAATAATGTGGAAGACTCTCTTGCATCTGCCTCCCTGCATTACTCAGATGCATTTAAAGTCTCTGGAGCGTAAAATGAAATGTTCAATTTAAAAGGATATATAAAAGTAGAACGAGATAAACTTGTTGAAGTAATTTCATTTCATTTGTAAGATATTATTGAAAATTTATTGCGATACATTTTCATTCAAATTACTAGGACATATTTCTGGAAAGAGTTTATTGACATGGAAAACAGATTCCGATATCTGAAAGAGCATAAATATTCAATCGAAATCATGGAAAATTGGTTGTAGAACGAGGTTATATCGTAACAAAAATAACATACTTTAAAATAATTTAATTTTGGCTTATTGTATTAACATTTGCAACCCATCATCTTATCAAATCAAAGCAAGAAATTGGAAATGACTGTTTTTACTTTTCAACTACAGTTCTTTTATTTGTCATGTTTTTATTAAAAAAAAATATTATTAGTTTTAAGAAAACCAATGGACGAAGGTTATGAAAATTTATTAAAAACCATAGCGATCTTTCGGTACCAGCCAGAAGGAAGAGGTAGTTTTCAATGTGGTGTTTAAAACACGAAAAAAAACTGTCCTTGTGGAAAGAGTGGGGATTTTGATCAAATTTTATGAAATGAGGTCATGCAATCTGGGAAATGCAAACAATTACTTAAGTTGAGTTTTCTTCTGTACAGTTCTTACGTACACGATATTTGTTATATTTCACTATCTCTTTCGATTAAATTAAGTAAAAATTATAACATATTTGAAAGTTCTGACATTAGTCCACAGAGTGGAGAATATTTTTCCGTGTATTTAACCCTTTGCCTTAAAACAACGTCTGGGAGACGTGATCCCCTTTCTGTTCCTAAAATGAGAAGCTCGTATCAGATACGTGATGTTTTGTTCTGGCTAAAAGTGAAAAGCTCATATCAAATAATGTTGTTTTTGCACGATAATGTTTATTGTTATTCTTTGTTATAATTGCAATATAAAAATGTGGTTTTAGTAAATAGTAAATGGCAAACCAATGGCAAAGGGTTAATAAGGTTTTCTTAACGCTATCAACCAAATTTTAGCTCCCAGTATCACCAAATGGCATCCAAAATTGATAGTTTTATGGGAAACATTTAAGGGAATAAAAGGAGAAGCGTGATAACAAAGTATTTTTTGTAGAAATGATTGATGCTCCTCCTTTTAAGAAAAAGGTGCCTCCCTCACTCTCTCAACCAAATTATAACATTTTCATACACGACTAAGAAGCCCATTCTGTGCAAGTCAAATTTCTTTGATAGTGAAATACAAGAGCTTTAATAATTTTTACATAAGCGGATGTAATCCATATCTCCACACCCTTTTGACCAATTTTCCCATTAACGACCTTAGTCGAGATATTAGCCCGATGAAGGTAAAATTTGATCAAAAGATTCGTTATATTCCACATATATATATGTATTATTATATATACATATTATATACATATTTGAATGAGAGGTATTTTTAAAGTCTTCGACCCCTAACATAAATTTTACCTCCATTCATTTTCTGAAATGGCTTCATCAGACTTCAATAGGTAGTATTCATACGAAATATGCCTTTTTATGAAAATCAATTATTCAGCTCAATTATTCTTAGGTTCACAATATGGCAATCGGCGATTCCAACATTTTTCGTGATATAACAATACAATTTTATATGTATTGATTGTCCGCATAAAAATAATTTAAAAACCTTAAATGATACATTCATTGTTCAATTTAGTTTTCAGGTTTCGAGTTTTGCACACAAAAGGAATTCCTTTAAAAAGCATTTAACAGTTCTGTATGCTATGACACATATCAATACGTTTTGATAATTAACCTTTAACCATAATAAAATCTACTCTTACAAGTGGGAGCTTGTTATAGCATTTTATCAAACTCAAACTGATTCTCGTGACTACTCCTGCTTTAATAGACTAAAGCAAAAATTCATATTTTTAGTTACTCCATTTGCACTTCCCCAAACTATAAACGTTGATGTATAAAGTATCCTGTGCACAAAGCCCGCCACAGGTACACTACACAGTTGCCTTAATCGGGTTGAATTTGAAAAGGACAGCGGATTTGATATTTAAAACAACATCAGAATTTAGCGAGAAAATTAAAGTTGACAAAACAAAGAAAAAAATGTCCAACAAAGTTGTACAAATCCTCCTCGTGTGCTGAGAAACAGTCACCACTGTTTCAACATTCAACATTGGTCTAAAGTTCCTCGAAATTGGGAAGAATTTTTTTGCTTTTTTATCTGTCCGAAGTAACACATTTTTCATGAAAGGGGAACAATGTGGAAGGTAAACTGTAAGCACTTTTAATTTCCAATATTCCTAAAACCGAATTTGTTTTAATCCATCAGTCAAAATGTCAAATATATTTTTCTGTCGAGTCCAGTTCGCTAGACTAGGGTTCCGGACGGTAAAAGGTACATCAATCTTCATATTTGCCTATACGGACTTTTCCTTTTAAAAGTAAAATTTCATTCAGCTAACACGAAAGAGGGTTAATTTAAACCCCGAATGGACGGATGGATACTTATACCTTTTATCACAAGCAAGAGGTTGCTCGAACAAAAATAAAATCAATAAAGGACAAAGGTGAATTGAATCTAGAGTCATATAGCAACTTTTATGATTATTTAGGATACCTGCAGACTCTGTCTCATTCAAATTAAGAAATATATTTAACCACTAAAATTTCTGCCTTTTGAACAAGTTTAAAAGGATTTATTCCTCTTCTAAGAGGATATATTAATTAATTAAAATAATTAATTGTTTTCATCTCTACTGTTTAACCTTCTGAAGTAAATACGATTTTACTAATTAAAACATTCTGAGGTCAGTGAGGTGCTGCGAATTGCAAGTGAAGGGAACGTCTCTTCTTAGAAGATTTTCATTAAAAGTAAAAATATTTAAACTCTCAGCATCTAAAATAAAAAGAAAGAATTAATTAAAATTTACGAGTGCGAAAATTTCGTCAGATTTTAATTTGCGCTTAGTCAAAGCAATATATATTTTTTAATTAAAAAACAATTCTACTCTGACTACTCACCACATCATTTTAAAAATATTTTTAATTGCGGTCAAAGGTTATTATGTCTGAAAATAATATTTTTTTTTAAATCGTGTCAACTGAACGTCATTAGATTCTCTACTCTATTTAAAACAAACTTATCTATATTATATAACGACGTCCTCTTCCTCTTTCCGGAACCCTCCAAATTTCTAATATTAACAAGATATTGTTCTGATAAATACATACATATGTAGTTTGAGCGGAACCAGTTAATAAACGCGGTAACAAGTGCGGTAAGAAAGTAAATTTTATAGAAATACCCCTTCGGGCAATCCACACGATTTTCATAGATGACTAAGTTAATTCTGCATGAGCCAATCTTGATCAATAGCACTGAAGAGAGAAGTACAAGAATTGTCGGGTTTTTATTATTATTTTTAAATAAATGAATGTAGTTGAGATATTTCCATAGAGACATCGGAGTCGATAAATGCGAAAGCAAAGTTTGAACAAAATACATTCAAGAAAATCCCTTCACCCCCTCGACTATCATTTTTATACGCAGCTAATAACGACATCTCGACTAAATTTTGGCGCTAGTGGTTAAGCCATACGAAAGATATTTATTGGTTACAAACAATTTTTACAGAAGTTAAAGTATACCCTATCATCCCACTCCTTCGTTTCATGAGGTAGGCTGCTAATTATTTCATATGTATGAAAGAAAAAAGGCATGTAAATTTACCCCTGATTTTGATCATATTTTATTATATAAAACATGTTGCAGAAAGTGTTCCATGAATTAAATTTCATTCATAGTTTACAGACAACCTGTAAACATGTTGAAAATGCAAACTGAATAAAAACAAAATATTTCCATAGACCTTTTTTCCAATGAAAATTGATTTCGAAAAAAATTTCAGAGTATTGTATTCAACGGCATTTGTTCATTTACAATGTTTTATTTATTAAAGAAAAGATTTAAATTAGCACATGCCTCTTTTATTAGTTCTTTGCTACAATAAATCGGCTAGAAATAATATGTTTACTCAATCAAACCCTATTTTCACTTGATTAAAGGAAATAATATCCCGAATGGGTTTCTTCATGGCGAATTGATAAAAAAAAAACGGTTTCATAATACAACCCTTGGGCTGCTCATAATTATTTACAATTTTAAGATACTAAGACCTTTTAGGCGGCGTAAAGAGCAAAGGCCTTTAATACAATATTAAGGACTAAGGTTGTGTAATTCGTTAACGTGCGCGCACTCATAAAACAAATTCCGGGATTTAATCAGGTAATTAGATGGAAAAGGTGAAGATATTAATTCTATCACTCCTACTCGCCTAAGCATTTATAACATTAGTACCAGAAAGCGGCTACACGTGGATCCTGCCAATGAGAGGATAAATCAATTAATTCCCTGGGGACTGAATTTGTTCTCAAATAAAGTACCGACAACAAATCGATTTTCTGGTAGCCTCGAATTTATTAGGAGCCACCCCATCCCGCATTACTGAAATGTGGTTGATTGCTTAATCTATGTGACAATCTATACCAAATAGAAGGTGGAAGAAATTTGGTCCAATTTGCTTCGAGGGTATTTTTTTCTACCTTTGATTTAAACCGGTGGTGTCATGATGAGAGACTTTCGCCATTTATACTATTGAGTTGAGGTATTTTTCCGTAGTTGAATAATTTCTTTAACCCACCCCCATTCGCCCGAGATAAGAGCACTTCCATTTCACTAATGTATGCCATTAAATCATTTCCGGAATTATATCACAATGGAAATGAACTACCGGGAACTTCCAGTATAAAACATTTCTAAAAATCGCCTGAAGTTTTCATTTCAAAGTTATCATAATTTCCTGCATTCGAGTAAAATATTCCGTTTCGAGTGCTTTTGTGCCACTCCACATGTATACCTATATGGAAAAGAATGTTTGACTCTCTGAAAATTGCTGCGGATGCATTTGAAATATTTCGAGATATTAATTGGCGTAGGTATGCTTTGTGGGCAATACCTTATAGAGTTATTTACAGAAACCGACGTTTCATCAATTAACTCCAGCCTTTCACTGTAAAGTAGTTAATTTGGAAAATGGAAATACTGTTATATCATTATACATATCATGTTCATGGTATATCATTTACCATCATTTATCTAGTCCATTCTTAACAGTTTAGTTAAATTTTGGTTTTTTTTCCGAATTCTATTAACCAAATTCAAAGTTTTCTTATGCAGTGATGTCGAACTGAAAATAATTTTGTACGTTATTAAATAGAAATATATCAGAAAAATGAATTGCATAGCTTTATCCTTACATATTGTAAAACGTAACGTATCTCTGTCTCTCTGTTTGTCGATTAGAGTTAACACTGAAGAACCACTTTTATGATTTATGTGTTTATCTTTTAAAATTCATAATACGTCTGGCCAAGTTTTAGTTTGTTACTTTAGGTAAAATAGGACTAAGCGGCAACCAACATACTTATCCTTTACACCATGTCATTTAGGGAAATAGATTTATTAATATATTGTTACAATTTTACCAACCGAGTGGCTTGTCGCTCAGTTTGCGAAAAGGCTTTTTCAAGGTAAGTCGAACCCAGAAAGGAGAATGAACCGATTTCATATAAAAACCACCAAAATTAACAGAGAAAAAATATATGCATATAAAAAGCGACTTAATCAGAATGTTAAAAAAATTACGGGGGTGAGAGAAAGAGTTAAGCCTTTCTATCTGCAGATAATATGTAAATGCATATATGTAAAAAACCGAGATGCCATTCTCCTGAAAACAGAAACGAAACGAAAAAGATTTAACGCGATGCAAATGCTACCTGGTAAAATGAAAATCGTCTCGTTTTCGTTTCTCAGACGATTGTATTTTATTGATCGTCTTTCGTTTAAAAGTCTGTAAATGTGACCTTGTTACCTTGCTAGGAACTTAATAGGTCTGTTTAATGACCATGAAAGTAAAGCAAAACAAAGCAGAGCAGCTCAGCACAGAGAAGCTATCAGTTGAATAAACGTAAAATTAAAGAACATATTCCGAAAATTCCTTTTTTATTTTCTAGATAATGGAAAAAAAAAGGAATGCATGTGAGGTTTATTACACAGCTTTTCAGGTCACTAAACTTTAAAAATTTTCGATTTCAATATTCAATATTTATTACAAATTATGTCAAGTTTCAGGTCAAGTAATTTAGAAATTAAAATACACTGTTTAAATTTCAAATGGCAAAAATTTAGCAACAATTGAGGTTTATGCATAATAAAAATTGACAAATCGTAGAAATCACAAAAATAAAACTATTTAACTCATCTTCGAGTCCATTTCACGTATGTTCTGTATAAAATTTCATATCAGCCGTAATATGCCCCAGTTCTAGACAAATTGCCAATTGATTCATAAATAATTTTCGCGCAAGAACGGAAGATGAATGGCTGCGTTCGGTAGAATTGGTTCATTTGCATAAATCAATAAATGGAAGTGCTTTTCAGCGCTTTCATTAAGTCCAGCGTCATCAAAACTGCCCTATTATCATAAACAATGCTGTGATTATTAATTGTCGACATGTAGCATAATGTTGTGTAATTATTGAACCTTTATGGAGAATTCTCGGCGCATAATTATCCTTTGTTGCGGGTTAATTTCTCGATAGTATGCGCTCATTATTAATTTTTTTTATTTATTTGCTAATTTGCGTATAAAATTCCAAATATTCTTTAATTTTTAAATATTTTTAGGATACGCTACATACTTATTAACTATGTTGCAATTTTATCTGAAGCATTTCATAGTTTCGAAGAAGTATAAAAAACATTTAAGGAAATTTTTTTAACTTGTTTATGATCAATTTTTCATGAGTGAAATAAAGTGATGAGATATTTTCAAATGGAATAGCAAATAATTCAATTCAGAAAGTTATATTTTTTTATTCATATGAATTTATAATTGTATAGTACTGTTCCGTTAGATATACTCTCGTTTGAGTGCGAAGAAAAAGAGCATGATAAATTTTATGGACAGAAGAAAAGCATTAAATTTAAAGAAAATTAAGGTAAATGAGTTCGCTATTGCGCATCCCATTTTTATTAGGTCTATTTCCCCGGCATTAGGATGATTGATGTAGAGAATAAAAAAAATGAGAAGCATTTAATTAAGTATTCTGGAAATAAATTATTATTTTCCAATGGTGCATACTTGTACTTGTACAGTCCTGTCCTTGTCTCCATTAGATTAGAATTTTATTAATTTAAAATATTTAATGATTATTAATGCATGATTAACGAAGAACACAATGAGAACGACATTTAAGCGCTTAAACATGAATAAAATGATTAGATAAATTAGTAGAAGGGACTATTTATTGGCCTGACCACCATTTTTAAGACAAAGCTGAAAAGTTTAATCTATTTGGGGATACTGCCACATATGTGTTAGTTAAATTTTTTAGAAATTAAGATTATTCCAACTGGGAGCACTATTCAGTAGATTATCTTTTAACACTAAAACCAAAAACATTTTAGTGCGGCAGGACGAATAATATTTTATTTTACTTCAAATTAAAATACTTGTAATGCATAAGTTGAATTTATAAACTCTCTTTTCTTGTAAATATAAACATCTTTATTCGATTATACTTTAACAGATTAGTTCACTTTGTATTAAAATAGCCTTTTTAGTAACGGTCTTTTATAGCCCTCTTAGCATTAATTTATATGTATTTATTTCACTTTGGCTGAATACCTCTTTAAAACGTGCCTTCTGCTCCATGTTTAAGCGCTCATAAAAATCATGGGCAGAGGTGAGAAATAGGGACACCTCGGATTCACTCAGCTTACAAAAGTCATAAAGCACGATCGGAAAGAACTTAATCAGATGCAAATTTATAGATGCCGAGAGAAAAATCACCGTCAAACTCCAGACGCCTTTATTTTCTGGAAGCGTTATGAACGTTGGCAGGGAACATATCAACCAATCCTGCAGCATTTGCAGGAAAGATGAATCGATGGCCGATCGAAATACCTGGAGAACCGAGAACATCTCAGTTCGGCGACTAGCCAGCATAAACAGAGGAATTATGACTACATACCTGGTGGACAATCTGCGCAATAACTTCGCTATGTGGTTGATTTATCGACAGAAACTCCTTTATAACCTTCGTAAGGATTTCGTTCGGAGGCACCAAATCGCGAATAATCTGGCAAAGGACCTCCCCATAAATCTTGGCGGCGTTCGACGTCGATGATTTAATGCAATGCAGAAGGACATCAACTTTCTCCGTTTGCTGGGCGATTATCTCTGGATCATCCTGAACTATACCATTCGACAGCTCCGTATTCCTTAATTGAGTAGAGGACCCTGTGTCCAGACAAATTTTCTTTTTAAAAATAATTTTACTATACAGTTACCACATTTTGAAGAGTCTAAGTAAGATATTAAAAATCTAATTATTAAAACTGTTGTTTTCTATATTCTCCATTCATTCGTTCGTTTACAGGAACTTCACATTTAAGCATCCTTTGAAATTGGATAGATTAAAAAATGTTATCTCTATAAAACAAGAATAATTTGAGAGTGTATAATTTCTTAATTGTCGAATTTAAATAGTACTCCAACATTTAAAAATTGTATTTGCAAAGTTTTATGATAGACAATTATTTCAATTCATGTTGGTAATAATTTTAACAGGTATTGATGTAATAGTGTCCTCTTTACGTCCAAAATAGCTCTCACCGCGGTAGAATTTTAATATTATTTACTCCTGAATAAGGCGTGGCTCTAATTCACATGAAGTTCGGAAAAAACGGAACCCCACCTAATTAGAGCGACCACTACTTACCCGTATAAATGCATGTCAAAAGCAGCTTTAGGGCAGGCAGGCAAAATCGCTCGTTTTCCAATTTAACTAATTCCACCGAAAGCTTTTCAATTTTATCGCAAATCGGTTGCGGGGGCCCATTGATGAGAATAATGCGTTCGATACCCTAGAAATATATAAACTAGTGAGCGCCGTTGTCAATCAGAAAACCAATTAATTGGGCTATACATGCAAAACACACAAATATATGTTCTCGTTGGTTGTTCTTTTGAGTAAATTATTGGCCGATATAATGCTGTTCGACAGCAAATTGCATTCTGGCACGAATTTGGCGGTGGTTTCAATCAAACTGAAATTCAGCGTCCAAACTAATCGTGCATGCACATCGCTAAACGGGAGCGAGCTGCGAGGAGACAGAAAAAATAATTTGAATAAGGCATATGGCGGATTATCGGCTTCAGGACTGGTTAACGACCAACCTTTCCTCTATTATCCCATGGCGAGTTACATAGTCGACTATCAGTTCCCGCAGCATTGAGAGCTCCTCGCTTAGTTTTCCGATGGTGGTGCTCGTCTTGGAGCAGCACTCGAGAAGGCTCAGCAGACCATGCAGGGTGGCATTCCTGATGAAAACGTGGGAGCTCTTGAGATACGTCGAAATAATTGAGCACAAATAGGACAGCTCCGATTGGGATGGAACCAAAATTGATTGCGTTTTGCAGAGTATGTAGATGATGTACTGCAAGTAATTTTATTAAGAAGCCTCTGTAATATGCCAGATTATTTACTTGATGAGAGATGGTGTCGTCGATGGCAACAGTCTCCTGCAACCTTAAAATCTTCTGCTTAATACCTCTAATCTGGTCCCTATTATCGCAAATTTCGCAGAACTTCGCAAGACTCGGCAGCACAAGAACATGATTTTGCTGGTAGTGTAAAGGAAGTGCATTAAATTTAATTAAACTGCAAATGAAGCTTTTAGTTTAATACTTCCAGAAAATCACTCAGAATATCGTAAATTAATTGTATGCTGCTTTTAAGATCAACCCCCGACTGCTCGGAAAAGTATCGGATGTTCTTTGTTTGAATATCACAAGCTGCATCTTCATCAGTCATTGTGTTCTCCATCAAGTACCATAGAAAATTTAATCCATATTGGTTGGGCAGAAACGAGGATGTACCGATACAATTTTCGTCAGAAATGTCTCTCAACTCACGTTCAGGGCTTGGCTGCCAGAATATATTTATGCCAGGAACAAGTAGTTGAATCTTATGTAATTTTTTCGAGCTAGAACACAAATGTTCGTATGTACAGTGGCTACCACAATATATCGGACATATGTACGCAAACAATTCCTTGCCACCTTGAGTTTAGAAAATGTAAAAAGAAATTTTTTATACTTATAAAATAAACAAGATCGAGTGTACACTCAGAAAAAATAAATTGTTTTTTTTTTATGTTCGTTTTATATTTAACTTAAGTGCAAACGATTCGGTGCCTTTGTTCGGTTTTTAGTGATAGTGCCTATACAAAACAAAAGCAACATTGATTAATCCTGAGCTAAAGCAATTAAAATATTTAAAGTTACATAAATTATACCAAATTTGTACTTCAAATCTGAATACTTAGTTCTGTATTTTCCATAATTAAAATAACGCTATAAAATGCAATATAAAAGACGAATGTAACTTTATAAATTTTACGAAAATTATTATAACTTCCGTTTTACAATTTTTGCCCTCGACGAAGCTGATTATGCAAAATTATGAAAATAAAATTCAAAAGTTTACTGGTTTCTTTAAAATGGCAATATTCAGGTGGCACGAAACCCGCAAGTCTAACAAATTTACCTGATACTATCGCATTTGATTCTTGAAAACCTCGTAGTATGATGGCATCTAGAGAGCGTGTTACCAACGGTGGGAAAAGTCCGGCACGTGAGGAGAAGTTCCAGAATCGCCTGCAGGCATGTGCTCTTAATCTGATGCTGTTCTTGCACGTCGACCATGTTTTCGTCGTAAGTTTTGTTAATCAGAAGTAAGAATGTCATAAAATATTCTTCGAATTGTTGCCGAGCCGAAAATCCAAAAATCGAAAGCCTACAAAAAAAAATTAGAAATTGCATTAATTTACATAATTCCAAACAATTTGAAATCGGAGGCGATATTAACCGCTTAACAAACTTCTGCAATATATCGACATCAGCAAGATGCTCAACAGGAATCGATGGCAATTTTGAAGTATTTTTCGAATGCCAGTCGCAACCTCCAGAAGTTTGAAAAATCTCCAACGGGGTTACTGCGTACACGTAGTACTGGTCCATCCGAAGTAGGGCGGTCGCGATTGATCTCAGAACTCTCTGCGAAAACGACCAAAAGTATTAAGCTGAAAGTTTTTAGGAATGCAATAAAAACCATTGATGATATCTCATTGGTGGAATCAATATCCACTTTAGTTTCAATCAGTTTTGCAATGAAAATTGCTTTCTGAATGATTTCCACATCCTTGGCATCGCTACAAGCGCTTCCATCTCCGCGACATCCATTCGTCTGCATTTTATGTTTCTCATAGAAAATTGTATTGCGAATCGATTTTGTCATTCCGTTGTGCACTATATCTAATATAATGCTCAATTGCGGCGCGTACTCCTCTGATTGATTAATTTCGGTCCAGATGGACTCTTCCTGCAAGATGCTCTCGATGCACTTGTACAGGCTAGCTATTTGCCCGGACTTGCACCAACGATCTTGGCCTCGAGATATCTGTTTAGTACAATTACAGCACAAAAAGAGGAATTTAATTAAAAGCTCATTGCATGCGCAAGGCCTGAGAATGTGGTCTTTTACGAATTTCTCGATAAATTTCGATTCCACGTACAAAAGACTAATATTTCGGAGCTTGTCGACATTTTCGAGCAGAGCCGTCAGAGCTGCAGAAATAAGCGAGAAATTATTATCGTCTGAACTGATACTATCCGGATTTAAAGCAGTGAAACGCTGGAGTTCGGCAAGCAGCGCGGCTACGGACATTTTGGCGAGGAGATTCATATTGAGGTAGTTTATATGCGAGTTATGCTGGATACAGTCCTTTTGGAAGGACATCATCATCGCCTGAAAGGATATGTCGATGCACGACTTTAGCACATTGTTTATGTTGAAATTTATAGAGTCAAATATGCTTTTCAGTTTCGTTTCTGACTTTATGTTAAGCAGAATGCGAACATACTCCTCTGGATGGATGGTAGATGAAAGTTGTATGACCTAATAAATTAAAACAACATCATATTAAATTCTTATAAAATATTTAAACAAATCCTACCTGCTCAACCATCCACTTTTCGTCAATGACTTCATTTTCTATTCGTGATTTTAAGAACGGTTTTCCATTAAAATTACTAAGACTGAGGAGATTAATAGCTTTAGGTAGAAATATTGATACATTTTAAGTTTACTTACATTTTATTAATCCCTTCAATCTGCGCTATATTTGGATTTTTCAAAAATTCTTGTCTAATAGCAGACTCTAAGAATATTGAAATTGATCTCTTTCGTTTCACTTTATTCAAAAGTTTCGATAGAAGCTGCAGTTTAATCAAATCACCGGGGATATTTTCCACCAATTTTACAATAAAGGGAATCTGCTCCTATTTTGAATTTTGAATAATATTTATAAATTAAAAGATATGCGATCTTACTATTCGTATAAGTCCGATATTATCTAAGAAGCTCCTTATAGCAATCTTGCTATGGTCCGGAGTATTGCAGAGCTCCTGGAGGATTTTATATTTTTCTTCCATTAGTACAGGTAAAACGTCTTCGGAAAGAAGTAGTTCAACTTCGCTTGTTTTCCAGTCGGCTGGGTCACTCTGTAATCCAAACAATGAGAAACCGTCGAATTTGTTAAATTCTACAAATTTTCGACTTACAAATTTTGTACAAATCTCCTTCAGCAAGGAAGATTGCACTCTCCTACTATCAACTTTCTGCAACTGGAGGAGCATTAAAATTTTATCAGAGTTCATGACACAGAGTTCCTTTAAAAACTCCACTTGGAGACATTCCATTCTAAGGATTGTTGGCGCGTGTTTGCCATAGACAAAATTCTCCATTAATTCCCGTCGAAAGTTGTGGCTAATTCCAAGCTTTCTGGAGACTTTCCAAAGAATTCGAATGAATTTAACCACCAGCCAGTAAAAGTCGCTATCAAGGGACCATTTTATCAAAGTTGAAAAGCACGTGTCCAATTTCCCATATAAAACTTTAGCAAAATAGTTTAATTTGTCTGCAGGCCCAATGCCTTGGCAATTTTTAACATTAAGCTCATAGTGGTTAGCTAAATAAATTTCGTCTGAATGCTGGATTACCTTCTCCAGGATTATGGTGACACACGATAAATCGTTGAAATTGTCCGCATTCTGGAAAAAATAGAGCGCTGTACAATTAGTTGGGTAAGCAGCTAATGAAGCGCTTAATTGCTATCATTAACCCACCACCGTGCGGTAATACGTTTATTTGCACAGTCGGGAAACTAACACCTGGGTAGGATCAATCACAATTCCTTTTCTTTTAGGTAATTTGGACCGTTGATGTTTAGACAAACAAACTGGGAAGTTTGGGAAAAAATTACGTAGTTTTCGTCAATTCTTCTAAAGATAAATTGTAGCTTAGCTCAAAAGTAATGACACGAAATGCATAGCAATTAGTGTAATCAGATTGGATCTAGGTAAATCCCGCACCTGTCATACAGCCACACTGCTTTTAATTAAAATTTATTTGCGATATTCTTCTTTATTTTTATTTCTGTACGCTCACTTGCGAAGATGAGGGTTTTGCTCAGATTACAAAATTTAAATAGCTAAATGATCTTAAATTGAATATTATTTCCCAAATTTAGTTTTATGGACAAAACCTGACTCGGTAGGAACTCAAGACCACGACGAAATACACCAGTCTGTGAAAATTTACGGTCGACCAACCAATAGATGATATTGATAGAATTTACCTTACAAATATGAAAACAAAACACATTTTCATTTTAAAATTATACCTTATTTGGAAAATCAATAAAGAATAGAGTAACCTTCTTAGGATCAGTATCATAAATCAAATGAAAGCTTCGAACACAATTTCTTAAAGACTCTTCTAAAGTCTAAACAGTAACACTTACTTAGATCTTTTGAAACACTTTTTTTGAAAGAATATAATTAACATTTACTTTATATTGTATTTAATTCGTTAAAAGGAGAAAATTACCGGAAATAAATACCCAAACTTTTATTTGAGATTACAGGTACAAACTCCTATAAGATTGTTATTTTAATCCCCATTTTTCTCAAAAGCTTTATGTGTCGGAACACTTCTGTTTAGCAGTATGCTTAAATTCCCCTTATTTCATTGGTTATAATAATTTTCACATAAAGCGATTAGTCTAGTCCGCTTCATACACATTTCTGAAATTATATTTTTACAACTGGCGGATTGGATAAAAACAACAAACTGCTATCAGTGAATCAGTCTGAAACTAAATATCTTTGCTATATCACTGACTATCGCCTAAACTAGCAAAATCTATCTGTAAAAAGTAAAATATTTCATATTTTCAGTACTAAAAAATTATTAGTGATTTGCAAAACATTTACTTTATATACAGACTATTTTCACAATTTTTTTTGCCATGAAATATTGCAAATTTTATATGCAAAGAACAGTGAAACAAAATCCGATAAGCTCATGTGGTACCCTTTTTTCAGTTAAAAGCAACAAAGAAATAAAACTTTCCGGAAAATAAAGCAATCATATTGCATATGTTTCAACACCACGAGTAGTTTGACCACTTTTTTTTCGGCTCAGCCACCGTGCAAGAGGAAAAAAACTCTGTCAAACAGCTTGGTTATGGCAGCTACAGCAAAAAAAACCTCTTGAAACATAAAACTTACCTTTTCCATCAGCAAAGAAAGTAGCGACGAAAACCCCTTTGTTTCGAGCAAAATATTTTTGTCACAGTTTCCAAACAATGACTCCATGAGGAAAAAACTGTGCAAGTTGTGCACTTTGATTTTGCCCTCCTCAAGCCCGCGAACAACCATCGCATAGACTGCATCCTCCTGGATGGAGGGCACATCCTGTGCTTTATTCCAGAACAAGAGAATGGATAAAGTTTTCTGGCATTCTGCGTAACCAATGAATTTTTCGAGCATTCCCAGCATCACTTCTTTTTGTGTACTCAATTCCTTGGTATGCAGGGACGTATTGCTGCCATAATCCGGATAGCTGAAGCTGCTGCTGCTGAAGAAAATCTCGAAACTGAGAACCTTCAAAGCCAGCACACTGCACTCGCGAATTGAGCTGTTCGCTAACAAGTTGTTAATAATGCTTATTACCTTGGGAATTGAGACCAGTTTTCCGCTATTTTGCCTTGTTAAGTTAACGAGAAATTTTATGACTGAGCCAAGAATAGCCGTTGAATTCCTGGAAGGTAAAGTCAGAAGTAGCAACAAAAATGTAATTTAACAATGCCATATTTTACCTCGCAATACCGCTCTCAATTAATTCCAAGTTTTTCATTACGTTATCGAATATCACATTCTTTGAATCCAGGATGCTGTAGGTTACGTTGAACTCAAGCAACTGAATTAGGAGTTCAAGAATCGGAGCCTGCACAATGGCGTTTGATTTCATAAAAAGCTAGAAATTAAAAGTAAAGCAGGATTCGTCGAACATACACCAGGAAACTTACCGTCAAGCAGTAGATAACAAGGGGCTCAAATAATTTAATATGTTTGGCACAGTCCTCCTCTGATTTAATTTTACCTAGTGGAAAGCTCATCGCAGTGTGAAACAAATCACGGTAAATTAGGCTCCCGATGTCGAGGACATGCTCTGCTTTCCCGATATCTTGTTGCAGAGCGTGCTCTCTATTCAACCGCGGCATACTCGTCCTTCTCGCGGCAAAATACAATTTTGTAAATTTGTCGTGATCACTCCTTCGATTTGCATAATTTCTACCAAACAAGAATTTTAATAATTGTCTGAGGCATGCCACGGTTTCAACAGGCTCATAATTTATCAGCACCGAAAGATATTGTAGAATTTCCTCGATAAGCTTTATCACATTCAGAGATTTCGAATGCTCTTGAAGCTCAAGTAAAAGTGAAAGAGCATCAAGGCATGTTGTGACCAGGGACATTAATTTAGCTCCAGATTCCTGATTTATTGTTATCTGAAAAGATGAAAGCGAAAAAATAGTTTAACGCAGGCCATTAGGGACAGTCTTAATGATGAGCTATATAAATTGAGGGACGCCAAACTGCTTCAGCGTGAAAACATCTTACCTTGTAGCTCTCAAAGGCACCCTTGAGGGTGTTATATAATCTTATGTACAAATAGTCATTTCCAAAGTATCCTAGGTTGATGGATGTCGTAATTTCCTTTGTGTTCGCAAATAATTCAGTTTTTGGTGATTTTAGAAAAAGCACTGGCTTCTGATTCGAAAACAAGTGATAGTATATGTTCAATATTTTCATTATGTGCCCCAAAAAGCTTTGAAGGAAGACAGAATTTACATTGCCCGTAAGCACATCAGCTGTAAAGTACAAATGTATTATTATTATATTATAAAAAATAGCAAAAAATACACTACGTATTCATAAATATAATAACAGCAAAATTTACGCAAAAGAGAGATATTGATGCACTAAATTGTACCATTCAATAGCATAAGTAAATTTCACTGTTTTGCTTACAGGACTTTATATATTTCACTTTTTTGTTTATAGCATAAAAAATATTTTAATATTAATTATTAATATTTTAACAATTTAGCAAAAATTGAACTAGAAGTTAGTTGGATTTCAAAATGTATTGCAGTTCTCGAGAATTAAATATTTATTCAAATATCACATTCTCAATATTTATGGATTTCGGCTATAGGATACATTTATAATAAAATATTATGAAGCAAATGCAAAATAGCATAATCCAAGAAACCTGCATTCAGATTTAATAAGGAAAATAAGTTAATTATTATAACAAATACTCTAAGAAGTTCACAACGTAAATCTGTGATTTTCAATAGAGCAAGCAATCAGCTGCAAATTGCACCACACACACTCCACACTTCAGGTAGTTGCAGTAAGTTCAAAGAATTTGAGGCAGCTCCGCGAGTTTTCAAATAATAAAGCCATTACTCAGCGCAAGTGGAATTGCAATCCACAATGAGGGCAGTTTTAAAACCGAATTACACCTACGAGTAAACTTACCTGCGAGCAGTTTGGCCGTTATTTCAATTAAATCTCTCTGGCAATTTAGATCCACGGCGGTGTTTTGATTCTGGAAGGCGAATTTAAGGCAAACTTTCGCCAAATTAAACTCGTTCCACGTTGTGTAGTAGTCCGCCGGATTGAATTTTGCCAGTAGAACTTTTATGGCATTTATCAAACCGAGCTTTAATTAATCAATAAATATTATGGACATTGTGTGAATTGAAAAGTAAACAACGCAATGGCAAATTGCCTACCTGCAGGTTTTTTTCGTGCATTTCCATTAGCCTATTTGTGGACAAGTAAAGAACTTTCGAAAGTCTACGTTCTAATCCTTCAAATGGTAAGGTCGCGTCATTGAAAAAACTGGAAAGTGATTTCGACATTCCCTGGAAAATTCTATGGTCGAAAAATTCTCGGAGCAAATTTAAATTAAACCGATGAGTTCCAACATCTGCATCTTCCGGTTGCACTTTCTGAATATATCGGCACAGGCAATCCGCGGTATTTTCCCTAACGCGAAAATCTTCATCGCCAAGAAGTTCAGAAAGTTGGTCGACGAACATATTCTGGATGTGGAAAATTATTCAATCCAGCTTCATACCGCATCTGCGTTTTTCATCAACTCGGTAATAACTTTAAACTTTTCTTAACTTACCTCATAGCTGCAGGCGATGTCGTCCCCATAGAATTCCCGGATAAGCTCGTAGCTTAAATTTGAAATTACCTCGGCATACTTATTCTGCACCAACCAATACTTGTTCTCATGGCACAGTCGGAGCTCATTCAATAAAAATTTCGGCGAGAGAATTTTACAATCCATTTTATTGTCTCCATGCAAAATTAGGTCTGCTAGTCGATTTTCTCCATCTTTATCATCATCATCGGAAATCTTACGTCTCAGCTCAGTTTGCGCAAAATGCGCCATCAAAAGTGGAAATATTCTATCAAAGGAGGTCAACGCCTGAATAACAACGGTGTGAATTTCGTCCCGAAAGCCCTGGTTTAGAAATGAAGTATGTAAAATATTTGGCGAACATCTACAACATCTATAGAGAGAAACGATTTTCACTTCAGGAAAATAAGGAAACTTGGAATTCTTTCAGATAAAACCTCCTTTCTTCTATCCAAATCTAAAAATTCCCATTGTTCTCAGTCGAAGCCCACCGCAGATATTTGCAAGTAAACGCTAGCAACTATTCCGCCATCGTCATCGACTTCCCCGGAAGGTAATATAGCTGTCTAGGAACAAGCATATCGACATCAATAACTTTTAAATTCTTCTGACTTAGACCAATTTTTTGATAAACCTCTTGACATCCTAGCCGGCGATTAGTTTCTGCCCAACTTGGGAAGTGAGGAGGATGTTCACTTAAGGATTGAAACCTCAATAAAACTTATACATTAGTTTCAGCACAATGAAATCAAATTTTTAATATTTTCTTTCTACATACAAGGCAGGAATGAAATAGAATGTATTTCACTTTGCTCCTGTATATTTGAGCATGGAGTTCAAATTATAATACCTCCGGAAATTGCTTATTAAATGTGCATCTTTCAATAGCTTTGTCCTAAATTCCTTCATCACTGATTTGAATTTTAAATTAGTTTTCCTAAAATAGCAAAATATAGGAAATAGGTTTTTTTTAAAGATTTTTAAAGTTTCGATGATGTACCTATTTTTCAAAAGTTTACCGTCCCACGCTATCTAATAATATTTAATTTAAATAGTAACCATCAGAATGAAAAAGTCAACCAATTCGATGATCTCGCACTCTTGACAGAGTCTGCAATATTAATGTACTAATTGTAATATATTTAAACAATTAATCGCTTTCAGTTTGCCAAATATGTGTGTTTAAAATTCCGGCAATGGTTTTTTCAAACCTAATCCCAATAATTTATCTAACGACATACGACATTTATTGATTTCCTGTACTTCCAGTAATTGAAAATATCTTCAATGACAAGAATTAAAGCATCGATAAATCAAATTCGTCAAAATCAGAATGAAAATGACCAGCCATATCCGTTCCTAAATCAAATCAATAAAAGCGATAGAAACTCAGAATGAAATCCAAACTAGTTCGTGGGGAGGTGACCATAAAACCAAAAACATCCGCGGACTAGGTGTAGCATACAAGCATTACGGAAAGTAGTTTATTCCAATTCATTACATTTTGAAATTTCCTCCGGTGGAAAATGTCTGTATACCACGGTTGTAAAATTTATGATATTTCTGTATTGCCATAATTCCTGACAATGATGAATGATGAAATTTTCCAAGCAGAGGCCATTTTTGGTTCATAATAAATTCCTTCTAATGTTTCTAAAATAATTCGAACCCATCAAAAGCGCAAAAAACCCAGCACGCCCCTATTTTATTTATTAAAATTCGAGGACGAGTCCAGGACACGAGAGTGAAAGGCGGATTGTCAGGACGCATCGGATGTGTACATAAAAATATATAAAACATGGTCTTTAATTACCTTTGTGAGCATCGCCAGGAGTCGATTAAAATCCAATGAGTCGATTGCCAGCCGTTCGACACCACCCTTATGAGGCATCAGAGTTACTGCACTGATGAAATTCCCGACAATAATTTGCACATCTCCCCGTAAAATTGGATCCGGATGTTTGTGAAATAGCAAGGTATCGTATACAAATTGCTTTTGTTGGTGTAATCCAATCCGAGCTAAATCGCTCCTGTTGCATTTTTCTGAACGTGGGAGTTTTGGACCCCTTTCTGCTAATGAAGCTGGACCCAGATCGACGAGGTCAACTGGGTGCTGTTTTGGACATCGTTTCGTTTCAATTATTTCTGATTTACATAAAAATTTTTCGAGCTGTTCATTGAGATAGGTGCATTCTGTCTGCTGGAGCCCTCTGCCGACCGCAGACCTAATTTCCTTTGTTAGAATCGGGTCAACGCTTTTGGTGAGAGGCGAATTAAAAAGAAGCGTGGTGTTGCTTTCGCCGAAGTGATCATCCTTCATCTCAAGAAAATCATCTCCTTGAGCAGGGTGGCTGCGCCCATCAACCCTTTCCTTTTCGTCGGATATGGCGAACTCTTCACTGAACTCGTTACTGCTGTTCTCGCTGACCTCAATCACGGCTTCATCCGGGCTATGGGTCGATTCGAATTCGTCGATTTCCAACGGACAGCTGAGGACGTCCGGCCGCAATCGGATACAATTAGCAATCACGTGCAGGGACAAGTTTTTTATAGAGACGCGGATCACCGCGTCAGGGATTGTTCTCCCGGTGACACCCGCCAGGAGGAATTTCGCTGCAATAAGTCTCGCAGTGTAGCAAATGATGGGCTGATCATAAATTGTTCCGACATTCAATTCGGGACGGCTATCGTCCATCAACGCCTTGTCTTTTTCATTAAAGTAACCATCCCCGTCGATAAAATTGTTCTTCGTATTGCCATCCTCAGTCACGCTCTCCGCCAACAAAGTTGCATTTGATGCCGTCACGGGAGCGACGTTAGTGGCAGAGTCCTCGAGGATTGCAACATTTCTTTCCAGCTCATAATCATAGTTCTGCACAGCCACTAAATCCTGGTCATTCCTCAGTAGATCCTGTGTGCTGCTTTGGAGTGAAACGTGGCTTACCAGAGATATATGACTATTTATAGACTCGAGAGACATGGTGTCATCCTCCGCAGCCTTTATTTCTGTCGCGTGAGACAAGGCTGGTGGATGAGACGCCGGTCCAATTGCTCCCGCTGCTGATGATAGTTGTGGCGGTGGGCTCTGAAGCCCCATTTTGGATCTCTCATCCGCAGATACTTTTATTTTTGGAGTACTCGGGCTGCTCAAATTTGTTGCAATTCCCGATAACTTTGCCGAAGGACGGAATAGTTTTGTCATACTCTCTGTGATTTAAAAAGACATTAATTAAGTCCAATAAGTAAAGTCCTTGCAGGTGCAGGAAAGTCTCATTTGCTATGTTCTTAATAGTATTTGAAAAAAAAAACCCTCATTTCGAAAACTAAATAATTTATCTTGTTTTCTATTAGGTACTGGGTCTTTTTTTTATTACATTATTATTAATTTGACTCAAATTTTAACATCAGCATCACATCAGAGGTTTATTTCACCCAGGAGAAACTGCTATTGCGAGTAATTGATTTATAAAATTGGATATTAATTAAAACACTGCTTCTCTGCATTGAGTATACATGTTTAATTGTATGTGTATATATTAGGGGGACCTATTTTTGGAATACAACATCTTAACCTCATGTTCAAGTTCTCGTCCCGAAATAGTTAAAAGAACTCAACTGTTAGTCGATTTAAAACACAAATATAAAGAATTTGGATAGTTTACGCATTATAAATTCGTTGTGTGAATATTTTCGAATATTTGCAACATTTTTGGATCAATATATTTGAATTTCCTGCAATCACAACAACATCTATCAGCAAAAAAAATTACGAATTCTTTAAGGTTACAAACTTCTTATCTATGAAAAGTAAATTATAAAATTGATAAAAACTGAAGCATTGAGTTTGATGTAACTTTGTATAAACGTTCATTTAGAGTTAAAAGAGATGAATATGCAAACAAAATTGCCTCACACGAATACTTTTAGAGATATTTAACTTTAAAATTCTGAAAACTGATCCGCCGCGAGCTTTTCTATACTCTCAGTGTTTTGGCGAAAATTGTCTTTAATTAAAAATATTTCCCCCTTATTCATGTAAATAATTCTACACCAATCCTAAATATAAAAAAAAAATTTTGTTTTACTTCGATTTGGAATTTCATAAGGTATTTATATTTAATTCGTTAATTTCAATAATTGGAAAAAATCATGATAGAAAAATCTTACCTTTCGAAATTTCAAAGTCAAATATCTCAAAAGATATAAGCGATCGACAAATTTTATTTGATATTCGTCACATTTGACCCGCGATGAATATTTTTATAATCTGTTCGAAAACTAATCCCTGGACTAGTTGCCAAACTTTTAGCCAATTTCTTATGTAGTTTCCGAAATAAAAAAAGGAAGCAACAGAAATACTGATGAAATGATTCGTTCTTTATTTCGTATTTAGTACAAACCCCTTAAAATTATATTCTTCAAATCCAAATTTCAATAATTAAAAATTGTTTTATAATGTCTAAATCTAAAATGAAAGTAATTATGGAGGATGCAAAAAATATTGTGCAGGAAATTTGTTGAAATGTTTCTAGACGCCAATTCATTTCATTTATTTTCTGTAGCCTTAACGATTAGATTTGTAATAAATCCTATTATGCAAAATAATCAAAAATACCACCTAATGTTCGAAAATAGACAGTAATCGATTTCGGGAAATGGGATTTGAATCTGAAATTCGAATTATCTACTTTTAAATAGATTTAATAAGACAAATGTTGAACTGTGACAGCGTTAAGCTCAAAATTGAGATAGACAGAGTTCAACTTACCTGCATTTGAGTGGGAAATCAAACTGTTGATGAACGATCCAATGGAGTCGGTTGACTTTTGTGGCTTCAGCTCAGCCTCCCTCTCGCCCTTCGTTCCAACTTTATTATCCTTCTCTCCGAAGGCAATTTCCGAATCAAAATCCATGCTATTGAATGATTCATTGTCGATGTCGATATCGCTGAGCACTTGCAGTTTATCGTCGGGGTGGTCCACGGTCAAATGGCCATCATCTTGTGGTTCATTTGCTTCTAATATCGAATCGAACTGCTCAACATTTTCCCTGTCGACTGGTGGGTCTCCGCTAGCAGCACCATTATCGTCTGTCCTATGACCAGGGAGGCATTCGTTGTTTTTGCCTGAATGAAAATTATTGCATTCGCTCGACTCTTCCGAGTCGTTGGCCTCAAATCGCATCGGTGCGCCCTTGTCTTCCTCCGGCTCTGATTTGAATCCTTCTTCAACAGTTTCCGAAGTTGATTTTCTTGATGGCTGATGTTTATTCAATGTGGATGCAGGAGCCACTGCTGCCTGCGCCAATTCACTGCACGTCGTCTCGGAATTTTTCAATTGAAATATTTGATTTTTTAATGATTTCCTTTTTCTAAGGAACTCACGGTGCAGCTGGTGGCTGGTAAGCAGCTCCTCCAGTGCTTCGTTTCGCCCACTGAGCATTGAATTGATAACCTCAAGTGAGGCATTTATGATGGAATGGTTTTGATTACTGAGCAAATATAAGCAAACATCGTAGATTTCAATTATTTGCTTACAGTCGCAGATACTCTCCGCTATGATCGTAGGCAGAAGAAGTCGCAGAAACCCGAGAACCCCAAGCACGGTGTTTGTACTTTGGTCGTTTATTAAGAGCTCTGAAAAACATAAGAAAGTCGTACCTTTTTACCGCTTTGATTGTGCTTTTGCTTGTTTGTGCCTGGTAAACTCATATCCTTTTCGAATTTGGGAAAAAAGTTTAATATTGCCGGCAGAAGCACTTTAAGGTTACATAAGTTCTCGAGAGACCCACAACAAATCTATCGAATTCAACTCAATACATATCGAGTTGATATTGAAACAAATTTGTTGCTTTTTTTTAGCTTTTAGAACTTTTCCACGATTAAAAGATAATTTATAACGTTTTTAAAACAAACAAAATTAAGATAAGACTTACCTAAGGCTTTATTAAGACCATATTTGGCCATTGCGCCCTTATTTCGCGAGTTCTCGATGAGATTCAAGCAGTTTTGTGAGGAACATCGCCTTTTTATTGCACAATCTGTTGTAATTTGACCCAAAAATACCTGAGAGTTGAACAAAATATAATTTTTTATAACATATACAGACAATTTTTTAATCTGCAGATATACCGTGTGGAGGCAAGACTCACAGGGTGTTCGGGATGAGTTTTGAATAAATTTTGTCTTATAGTAATAATAACAATAAAAAATTGTCAATTACGTATATAAAAAGTGAATATGCAAAAAATATCGGTGAAATTTTTCTTAATCATCTTTTGTCCCGAGAAGTTTACTTTTTACACTGCCAAGAGTGTGCCGTTTGAAGTAAAAAGTGGAAATGTTTGCTATTACCATTTACAAAAAAATTAATTGAGGACCATTAGAAAGACACGCTAACCATTCATTTACTAACACAGATAACGAAAAAAAGCAATTAAATCGAGGTAACATATAACTCCCAAATATTGTGGAATCACTCATATTTCATATTTGATCTCATATTTCTACTCGCCACAATTTTCTTAAAAGAACATTTAATTTTAGAATCTTAAATTATTCATTCCATGGAGCATTTTTATATTTGATGGCACTTATCAAAAGGTATTCGCGTCCATTTAAGGAAATGCCATAACTATTTTAAGGAACCTCCTGAATAGAATTTATTTAAAATTAATGATTAAATTTGTTTATTACAATAGTAAAATACGGTTGAATCGATATGTTTTGTACGATGCTAAGTAGGAATGGATACTTTCTGACCGCGGTATAATTTCAACCAAAAATCATCAAGTACAAGATGTGACACTCTCTATACAAGCCCAAAGCTCTACTCATATGCAATTTCTAAAACCGCCTGGGGAAAATTTTTCCATTAGATAAAGCAGCAAAGAACTATTGCTTCCCATGCCTTATCTAAATTCCAATAAGAACGAAAGAGATAATTGGCAGCGAAATATTCTCATCTACAGCACTTACAGTGTAGATAATAATGTGCAGCGTTTTTCTATCACGCATTTTTAAAAGCGGGAGAAAGTCACTGTTGCGCTGTGTGCCTCTGCATAGGAAAATCCTGAAACGAGAATCGGGAAAAGAGAGGCAGCACACACAGAGCATATATCCGGATGCGGGATATTTACATTTTTTCACTGTGCATTTTTAAAGGCGGGACAAAGTATTCGAGCGTGTGCGCTGCTCTGGGTGGTGAAACGTGGTTTTAATTTTCGTTCCGCCTCCCCCTAAATTATTGTCTTCCTCTCACACGTGAGTCCTTTATTACTATCGTTTAGTACGTCAAGAGTTTCACATCTTGTATTAGATGACTTTTGGTTTCATCTCTACCCTCTTTACAAAAACTGTGGTTTTTTTAAAAATCCTCTCATCTATTAGAAATTTTTATTAAAAAATAAAATACTATCCGAACTCACCTTTTCCTGGTGCCCCCATTGCGTTATCATAGACGCAAACCGATATCTCAACTCACCTCAATGAGCTTTACAGTCTCATTGTCATTTAAGCAAATTTGCAGGTTTTTGCTGAAGGCTCTGACGAATTCGGCGAGAGTCTCCACAAGGAGAGCTTCCCTTCGCCCAGCGATAGCCTGTAGACAGGGCAGCAGCTTCAGCGCGTACCACTTCACATTTTTCTCTTTGATGCGGGGACAGTAGTAAGAAAAGAGATTGAGGCAAATCCTTAGCGATCTGCAGTTGAACCGATTAAAAACGTCCCCGAGAGATCCTCACCCATAACACAACTTACCTCTCGTTTCCATTTTTCCTAATTTCACCGTAGAGGTCCAACAAAATTCGACTCAGTCGAGTGGGCTCCAGTGACCGGATGATCCTGTTCAAATTCTCCTCTGCGCTCATACGCACTACAGAATCTAGATCCTCGGTAAACAATAGTAGCACACCAATCGCACTCGCAGAATGCTTCGCGAAGTTTGCATGCGAGGTCACAGATGGCGATATCATGCACTCGGAAATTTGGTGAAAGTAATTGAGCTTTTCCTTCTGACTGCAAGGGAAGCCGCATATTAACAAAATTTATTTATCCAGGCCCGATGGACCGTCGCGACACAGCCTCGGGCGGGTAGCTACTCCGCGCACCATGGTGAGGCAATCGTACACCCACCTGCACTCCGTGTTTCGCAGTAAATCCACCGCCCGGGTGAAATTGCTTGCGGTCGCCAGCTTTTCCATTTTCGTTTGGCGACGCTGAAACTAAAATAACATGCTCTTGGACAATAATCCCTCAAAAATCTCACGCAAATTCACTGAAACAGAACCGATGAGCTCTTCCCGCTGCTTTGACACTTCCGGAGTGATGGAAGAAGAAACGTAAACAAATGTCAGCTGTCAGCGAATCTGGTGTCAGTTTAGCTTGGACGAACTGCGTATAACTGTTAAAGTGTTGCATAGGGTAGCGAAAACTCAAACCACCATAATTGTTTTTTTTTTTTCAACTAGAATATCGTAAAGAGCTTTCGCATATGGAGTGGGAGTTTTTCACCGAAAACTGAACCAAGTATATAACGGTAAATTAATACGATAAATTTGATTTGATGATTTTAAACACAAAATTTATAAAAGAATAAGTAAACTGTTTTAAGTAAATTACTTTGTCACATTATTTTGAATTTTCAGATAGACAAGTGTGAAATAATTTTCAGCTTTACAAATGATCGCCGCCATATTGAATCCGCCATCTTGGATTTCAAAATGTTAATAGCAGGTACAGAATAAAATTATGAAAATTACGCCTATGAAACTAAAAATTATATCTCCGGAATAACTCAATAGAATGAATTAAAATTTGCATGCTTCTGGTAGTCACCAATCGATTTATTTTCTTTCCTATTCAAATTATATTTTTATTTCTTTATTTCCACCTTAATCTTTAATTTCTTTTTATTTGATATTTTTCGTAAAACGGGCTCTGAAATTCAAAAAACCCCGTGCAAACGAAATTGCGGTCAAGGCTAGTAATATAAAGTTAGAACAGAAATTACATGTCTCTGTACAAAAAATTAAAAACATTCGAAAAAACATACATACAGATATTTTTATTTATTATATAATATGATAAGATTACAAAAAAATGTTTCAGATTCAAGAATATAAGCAAAGTAACAAAAATTCAGCTAAACCTACAAAATATGTAAACGAAACTCTTCGATAAAAACAAAAATCCCAAAATACGTATTACGCCAAAGTAAAAAATGGAAAAACGAAAACATAGACTGATTTTGCAATTTTTACTCGATTAAATATTTTCTGTTCTCAAAATGTTACAAAACTCTATTTATTGTTAGGCCTTGTCACGAGAATCGATGTAAGTAGAATCGAGTCGAATTTTTCCAATTCCATCGGGTAAAATGATCATCTCGTCCAATTTTTAAATAGAAAATCCGAAACTAACGTTGGTGTAAAGTGAATTAGAAGAAATTTAGGACCATTTTTTTTGGGAGCAGTCTCAAGTGAGATATCATTTGCCGATACGAGAGAAGAGTTTAATTACGAAAAGTGTAAGGTTGCAAATATAACGAGGATATCTACAGGAAAATTCAATTTGTCTTGACAAAGAATCCGGATTTGCATTTCTCGGTGTGCAGATCAAATCGCTCAAAATGTAATGAAGAGTAATTCAAATTAATTTTTACAAAAAAAAGTAAATTTCTTTGCTTTATTTTTGTTTCATTATGCGCCAAGACATACTTCAATTAATTACTTCCTTCCTCAAAGGCTTGCATTTTGGGCACTATACTTAACACTAGAACTACCAAAACCAGTCAATTTAAGTGGTACTAAATTCCTTCCTTCATTTAATTGTATAGTTTTGTAATTATCTTTTGATTTATGCCAAAGTTTAATAGAATTGAGAATTACGACATATTCAAAAACCTTTTTCCATTAATAATTATTTATTCAAATTTGAAACCGTGTTAAATTAAAGGTGCAGAAAGTTGTTAAAATTACAGACTTGCCCGCCGGTAGTTCTAGTGTTAATTGCAATATTTTGAACTCGATTTCGAGTCTTATGGCTTAATCAATGCTTAAACGTAATTAGAACTTATAGACGTTTAACCTGCTGATCAATAAACTAAATTAAAAGAAGTGTTCTATTGCAAAATATGATTTTTTGTTCCATAAATTAATTGGAATTCTACGAAATAGAAAAATTTACTTTGATTGAGCTAATACCGTAAGAGTCGATTTCCAGCGATATTTTCCTATTTCGTCGACTTATATTCTAAAATAGAACTCTGCTTTTAGTTTAATTTAAATTCAGATCAGAAGTTTAAACGTTTATAAGTTTTATTAAAAGTATTGCGAAAGAACCGCTCATATGACGCTAAATTATGTTTAACACTGATTCACCCATAAGACTCGAAATAGAACAATAGAAAATATGACCCCAGGATGCGTTGCAGACGGATGATAAAGGCATAAAGTATTTCTTAGCGCATAATAAACAACACTAATGAAACAATAATAAAGCAAAGATATATTAATTTTCGTAAATTTAGTTTTACTTCATAATCGTCTACACTTGCTAATTTTGTCTACAAAACATTTTGAGCGATTTCAGCTACACACCGGAAAGAGCTGGCCCCGATTCTTTCTCAGGACATTTTCCTGTCCATGTCTTCCTTCTTAATAATTTTCCACTTTTCAAAATTGACTCGTCGTTGGACATTCAAATAAAATCTCACTTGACATTGTGAAATACAAATTTGCTTTCGGTTTTAGTACCTGGCCCTGAATTTCATTTAATTCACTTTAAACCAAAGTCCGTTAGACAATTTCCACTGGAAATTTCTATTTTAAAATTGGAAGAGGCTATCAATAGATTTGTAATAATATTTCCCAATAGAATTGTATAAAAGTCTAGTCGATTCTATTCACATCGACTATCGCGATAAGGCCCATAAGTATCGATTCATAATAGACTCTCGCGATAGGGCTCTTTGTTTTATGATAGTTTTATTACATATTTTTTTTTTTTAAAAATAAAATGGATCTCTCTACTTTAACAAATATTTTGCTTTTGTATCTTATATAACTTAAGAAGTAGTAAGATCGCGTTTCTAAACAAAATGTATTTCAGAAAACGTTTTTATTAACATTCAAATTAAATTAATTAACTCTAGCTCTATCTGCTTAAAAACAAATTTTATACGCGTCAGGGTTCAAAATTCAGATTCTTTAAATATTTTAAAATCAATCTTTTATTTGAGGTGCAACCTAAATTTTATGAATGTTTAAATAATTATTCAAAGAAATCGAGAAAAAACAAAGTGATAGAAAAAAGGAGTACTTTTAGTTTTGATCTCTTTTTTGCATGATTGGAAATTCTATTTCCGGTTTCGTAATAAACAATCCTAATAACAGAAAACCAGTTTCTTTTTGTTTTTTAACTCATGTTTGATGAAATCATATTTTATTTTTGTGTAATATTTATTAAAGTGTCCACGGGAAAGGGGCAAGCGAATAAAACATGCAAAAAGTAAATTTTTCAAATGTTTTTTTTAATTCACATAAAAATACCTAAACATTACACAATATTCATCAGAGATATTAGAACAATTTTTTATCTTGGTAAAAAAAAATCACTTTGACCTAATTGTTCTGTGTTCAGCTGGTTCAGCACAATCTGCAGACTCATTGCATCTTGCAATGGTGCAGTCAACCCTCACAAGTGCTCGATTGAAAACAAAAACACTTTGTCTGTGGTCATTTAAGCAGTAATGCCACTAAGAAGGTTTGGCTCAAACAACATTAGAACAAAATTCATCACAGTCCACACAAACTAAAAAAAAAAAACATATCTCGCGCAAAACAGGGTACAAAAGTCTTAAAAACTAAAAGAATCGATGAAGATGTCTTGGACGAAAGAGCGGGGAGGGGGCAGGCTATTTACAACGCAAAGCGGTTCTCTTACCCATGGGGATTACGGCAACTAAAGATTTAAATAAATATTTATACACGAAGGCCTAGTTCCGAGTACTAAGAAGAGCACAGTTCACCGAGATAACGCAAGAGACCCGAAAGCGACTCCTTCTCTTTTTTTCGGGAAAGTAACAGAGACTTAAAAAAAAAAACAATTTGTTTATTATGAACCACCTAATTAATCTAGCGACGAAAGCTGGCCCTATCCGCGTTTCGATCTTAACACTAACAGCGTTATCACTAGGAACGCCGCGATCCAAGCAAATGTCGCCAGGAACCCAAAGTAGACGTCCTTTTCGGCGATTGCCCAGCCTCTCGTCAGGATAGACCTAAGCGCGGTCGTGGCTAGTGTGAGGGGCAGGAACGTCGCGATGTACCTGACGGACAAACCAAAATTTGCATATAGGCTTTTAACTCATCAAGGTTCTTACCTAAGGACGATCGGCATTCCTTCAATAGGCCAAATGACTCCAGACAAAAGAAGCGTTGGATAGAAAGAGCCTAAAGCTAGTTGAATTGCGTTTCTTTCCAACTCACAGACCGATGAAATGACGAATCCAAAACACATTCCGCATAATCCTTGCAAAATGGTTAGGACAATTACCAAGAAGAGATCTCCGTTGTTTGTAACGCCAAAGACAACCAACATGAAAACTAGCACAAGCGTTGTTTGGCCACACATCACAATGAACTGAGTAACCACATGCGAAAATAATATTTCGCCGGGGGTAACTCCTGCTACCCAGGACCGATCCAGCATTCCCTAAAAAAAAACAATAAATAAATGTTATAAGTAAATGTTATTAAATATAAAACAATAGCTCTTAAAGAAAATATTTGGACCGCCTTCAAAATATCAGAAGCTCTGATCCCTTATACATTTTAAAATTTCTGATACATATTCAAAAAGCGGTTCAACTTTTTTAAAGGAATAATTTTTATTTAACACTTTTAACTATTACTTTGCGGATCAACAAATCTTAATCAAATTTATATAGGGCCCTCCTGGAGGTATACCCATGAGAAATAATTAAAATCGTTTCACAAATGAGGGAAATATCGCGTAACATACATAAAAATACACATCACAGTTCAGAACCTAATTATTTTTTAAGCCGGTTAAATGTGTAAAGTTCTTTTTATTTTATTTTCCAAGCATTAAAAGCGCATATTTATTAAAATCTCCCTCCCACATGCTTAAAAGTAAAGAATTTAAGCATTCTTAATTCATTCTTTAAATGCATAACGAATTCTAGTTTAAAAAGAATACCATAGTTGGTTCTATGGTAGTTAATCAAATTAAAATGTTTAAGTATTTATTTAACTTCACCTATCCGTCCCTAATGAAATGTTGAAAATCGATTTAAACACACTTTCTATTATTCGAATGGGCCGAAATTCATCATAAAAATGTTGTTTCAATAAACATTATATGTATATTTAAATTAAAAGAAAACGCTAGTTTTTCTAATTTAGTTGGTAAACTCAAAAATACAGATTTCTTTTCTATACTCTTTAAATAGTTGAAGTAAGATTTTCGAATAACATTAAAAGTAGAAAAAAAGTTGCGCAATTATTTTAAAACTACAAAATTGGACAAACGGTGTAATGAACTTTCTTGAAATTTTTCGGAAATCCTTTGAAATGGAACCACATGCATATTACGACTATCATTTAAAAAATCACTAAAATGGTTTTTTAATAGATCAATTTTAAACTCACCTCGGTTCTTTCAATAATCAATGCTGACGAAGTTAGCGCTACTGCCAAGAAGAACACAATTCTGAAAATAAAATTAGGATCAGAATAGCCGAACTAAAAATACACGAGTATTAAGCTCGTACGTTAAAATAACACCCGGTGCAACGAAATCGGTGAAAGAGGGGTCATCGGTGCCGTAGATCGGCTCCTGGAACTGAATGGGAATGTCACCAAGCCTTTTATTGTAACCACATTCAGAGAGAAGATCTACGGCGAAATCCCGATATGCGAGTTGTAAGTCCTTATTCAACGTTATTCCGATCTGTTGATTAGACATGTCCAACCAAACTCGGATTTCAGACTGTTCAAGAGTTTCATTGTCTGCATCCTTGCCTTAAAATACGATGGAGTTGATCTAGGCCATTGCATTTAAAATATAAAATTAATATTACCTAGAACAATTCTGGCCACGAAGGCATCTGTAAAATTTTCTGTTATATACACGGTACCCCACGCGTCTCCTTTTCTAACTTTGTCCAAAGCTGAGTCTAGATCATCGTAAAACGTTTTTACTACACCCTTGTTAAAATGGTGCAAGTATCGACAGCCTAAACTGACGAAATGGCATCCAGGTACCCACGTGCATTCCTAATAAGAGTTAAATTAAGATATATTACTAAGTAAAATATTTCTGCAACAGCTCCTTACCGTTCCATTCATTTCGCCGTTTAAAACAGAAATGTTTAGACCCTCCGGATCCCGACCTATGGCTAAGCAGAAAAGGATGACCTGCATAACAGGCAACGCAAAAATAAACAGCATCACGCCAACGTTCCGCCACATTCGTAAAAAATTTTTTACAAGCAACGCTTTTAGTTTGCCTTTTGTCGCCTGTAGAATGTGTAAATTAATCAATTACCATAAATAAATTAAAATTATAAAAAAATTTTATGGTTTACCGAACAAAAACTACTTGTAAAATCCTGGCACTCCTTAAGGCAATTACGTTCGGATGGTCCGTTGTGGTCAAGCTGCATAAATATTTGATGTAATATAAAAATCTATTATATTTAATTAAAAACTAACCGTAATAGCAGATCCATTAGCAGATCCGTTCACATCGTTTATAAGAATTTCTTTACTTTGATGGAAATTTAAACCGACAACTCCACTTTCCTGACTAACATACACTGGCTTATCTTTTTTATTGCCAAAAGCTAAAGCATTTAGGGAAATGTTATTGCTGAAATTGAATATATTTATTTAAAAAAAAAAAACCACTTGTTATTTATTTCAAAATAATTAATAGTAGTTACCTAAAATTAACTTCAGGAGCACCCGTTCCACCGTTCGACTGAACCTCTTTACGGGAGAGTTTAAGAAATACCTCTTCTAATGTCTGGCACCTGTAAAGTGATAAAAGGACCGATGGAGACTCCTCTGCAAGCAACTTTCCAGATCTCATCAAACCAATCTGAATAAGAAACAATTAAATAAAATATAAAATAGGTTCGTTCTTTATTTTGTTGAGATTATTCAGAAATTAAGTTTAATCTTTGTAAATTAAAAGAATACATATGTCCAATACCGTGTAATAGATATAGAACGTTATTCTGAAGCATTTTCTTTTGAAAATAAAACGTCCAAAAAAATTTATTATATAATTTTGAAGGTTTATAACACTGTTCTCCATATTTAGTGTTTTCGATAGATCTAATTATATACCATATGTCCTCCCTCGCTCAATTCACAGGACATAGAATTTATAGAAAACTTGTTACCGAAACAAAGGCAAGTTTTCAAAAGAATGGTATTAAATTAAATACTATTATGATTATAGAGTTCCTATTTGCGTACTCATATTTATCTTTAGGGTTTCGAAACCAAAGTAAGAACTCTTCTAGTTTCACCTTGCCAGTCTAAATCGCATAAAACCGTACTTACTATTGAATTCTAGATTGCGCTTGATAGGTTTTTGGATATCAAACCATTGATCTCTTAGTGAACATTTCTATTTAAAATTGAATTGTTATCAAAAATAGGATTTCTCGTATATTTCCACAATTGGAAGTGTAAATCTTTTAAAAATTTAAAATAATGAGACGAGGGTCAGCCTAATTTATTTACTTTACATAACAACGCGTGATTCTCAATTAGCCGGAACAAGGATTTATTTTTCGTCTACCTCTCAAGTACGAATCTTGTGATAATATTTTTATTATTCATGTGACTTTAATGCCAACCGTGAGAAAAATTAGTGATGCCTCTAAAGATTTAGTTTCGTAGATTGAAACCATTCCAGATCTAAGGTCATTATCACAATATTTTTTCCTATACACTTTCATGAATATTATTAAGTATAGAGAATCGGTTGTACGAATGCAATCTACTTTAAATATTGCATTGATATATTTCACTTATTTCTACGATCGTGTTGGTTGGCGATCATCACGTTTATTGGCTTATTTGGAAAGTTTCCAGAGGTTTGAGTCTACTCATCAAAACAACACCTCCGTAATTGTACAGATGAACATGAAGATTGAAGGACAGAGGTAATTTCGTTGTCTGTGAGTAAATTTTTTCGAAAATCAACTTGATTAGGTATATAAGAAATAATAATAACTACTTTAGCTTTTACGTAAGCCAATAAATATTGCATTATTATAAGGGAGCTATTTATCCAATTATTGCAAATCATTTTAAAAAACGCACTTGCATTTAAGGTTGAATAGATAGGTTCATATAGAATAAGTCGTACAAGTGTAAGTGGTCATCGAAACGGTCGGCTACATTATTTCATCATGACAGTGCGCGCGCCCGCAGGGGTCTATGCAATCGGTCGCAGCACTCATCGAAATTCCGGCGGTGGTTTGCGTATTTGTTGCGTCGGGAGTTAAAAGCGCAATCCCATTTTCTTCGAATTGCGGTAGGCGGTCGATTGCAGCAAAATCTGATTGCTATGCAAGCGTGCGTCGGCAACTTGTTTCACAACATTTTCAAGACACACTGTGGCGGACACTGTCGCGCCGCCTTTGGCGGAGCTTCCTGAGGGAATTAAGAAACAACAAAATTATGTTTTGCAACATTAACTTACCGCATGTGCTTGCCGAGCTTCTTCTATGTAATGAGTCGTGATAATCACCGTCTTTTGTCCGGCTTTCGTGATATGTATGAGATGATTCCATATGCTTTGACGTAATAAGGGGTCAACGCCTACAGTCGGCTCGTCCAGAATCAACAACTCGGGGTCGTGCATTAGCGCCACTGCAAACGACACCCTCCTCTGCTGGCCCCCACTGTAACGAAGAAACATTAGCACAATTCGTACGGTGTATTTTCACTTAAGGTCGTACTCACCTCAAATTTTTCACTAGTCTGTTTTGAGACGGCAGATCAAGGAAATTCAGTAGAAACTGAAGTCGCTCATTTATTTCGAGTGATTTCATTCCAAATATCCAGCCAAAGTACATCATCGTTTCCTTAATGGTAAACTCTCCGTACAGTGCAATTTCTTGTGGCATATAACCAACTCGCTTGCCCGGAACCCCAGATCCTTTTGTTCCTGGTTTACCGCCAAGGACCCAAATCTCTCCCGAGTCCATTCTTCGGCGGCCGACAATGCAAGAAAGCAAGGTCGTCTTACCACAGCCTGATGCGCCCAACAGACCATATCTATACAATGAAATTTTGTTTTAAGTTTAAAATAATCTTGAATAATCGCACGCTCCATTGGATGGATAGCGGTGGCGGCAACGTAAGTAAAGCACAAATTCAGATCGCGATCGTTGTACGGCTAGCTTCATTGACCTCAATACCAGAGAAGACTATGGCTAGGGTGAGGGACGATGTCAGGGGCGCATTGTAATGTCTTTTGAAACTCGTTTTTACCTGACTTTTTTGCGAAATTTTGGTGATCACCTGTCGACTGATATTTGCATGTCAACACACATCACTAACTCGAGAAAGACCTTAGAGACACGTTTTTGAGGAAATGCCCAGGGCCGGTGGTTCAATAAGTCAGTGACTCACACCTAGCGGCTGGTATTTGTATTATATATAAAAAAAAAAAAATTGTGATCGTTTATCCCCAACGATCTGGGAAGGCGTTGTATCGCTATTCTAGGTTAACTTGTTTTTTTCGTAGTAATTTTTAATGAATGCCTCCTTCCAACATGTTTTACATGCATTGGGAATAATTATTTAATTATTTAAGGCCAGTCAACGGCTGTAATGTAGCATTATGTGCGTTACAGCCGTAATCTTAGTCTACTGACGTCAAACAAATCCTTATGACGTTGAAACGTATTCGATTCTTGAATGTTCAGCATCATTTCACTTTTTGTTCGAACTTTGATCACTTGATTTTCGATCGTCATGTTGTCGAAACCAGTTCCTTAATTAGCAAACATTCTCAGCTCCGTAAATTTTATGCGCACTATTATAGCAGTTCTACATTCAATAACTGACGTAGAAATTGCAAAACTAAATTATAGCCTTATCTTAAAAACGAAACGACTGAATTCTAAAAATAGAATAAAGAAAATAATTCTAAAATGATGAATTTGTCTCTATAGGAATATTATTTAGCGATCGTATTAAATTCCAACGGTAATGTTAATTAAAACCATAATTAGTTAAGAATAAATTGTCCGAGTATGAGCTAAAATTAGAAATGCTAAAACATTTAATGCAATTCCAGGGACTCCATACAACACCTGTAATCAAAGGCCCCCGTTTAGGGATAATCCTATTTATTCTATCAGAAGTGTTCTTCTTTATTTCATTCTTCTGAGCGTTCTACCATAGAAGACTCTACCCCAACATTGAACTAGGTCTAACTTGACCTCCCCAGGGAATTATTCCATTCAATCCCTTCCAAATCCCCTTGCTAAACATTGCACTCTTTGCATTCTTTAATATTTTTGTATGAATTTGCATATACTTCGAAAGTACATGGTAATTTTTGTAATATATTCAGTTTAAAAACTTGTAATTTACGACGCAAATAAACCAGAATATTTCAGAAAGGTACATTGCACCTTTCAGTGATATTTATAACTCATGCCCTTGAAGAGGATTTCCAATTAAATTGAGTATTTTTCCATGAGAAATAACAGTAATAATTCAATTTTAAATTGGCAATTAAACAGTTTAAATATCCTGAAATCTCAAAATGATATCTACTCAAAAATCACACTGAAATGTGATATAAAATTATACTTTACGAAGTAACATTAAATGTCATTATATCATTTTATTATAATGAAATTAAATGTACGTGACACCTATTGCTATTACGAAAGACATGCTTAATATATTCATTTTATAATTATTTCGAGGTTAAGTTTTTGTTTAACATGAGCTATATAATTATTAACAATAGCGAAAGTTCTTTTTAACGTCACATTCTATAGAACATGAAATAAAACTTCTTGTGTTATTAATTAAATTGATTTTGTTGAATGAATAATAAAATAGTCAAGAATTGTTATTTCTCCTTTTATGAATATTGTCGACAATTAAAAGAGAAACAATTTAAATAAATTAATAATGCAATACTATTTATCTGGATTGTGCTGTTTTTATATTATTTAAATTTAAATTAATGCATGTGACTTTGTTTCTGTATACGCATAAAATGGCAATAAACTCATTTATTTTTCCTCCTGTTTTTCAGGAAATAACTCAGTTGCCCTGATTTTATTGAACATGTAGAATTAAACTGGTAAGACTTGATAGAACAGCATGAGTATGTTAGGCAACATAGATATGTATTTAATATTTTTTTTAAAATAATGATTACTCTCCAAACTTATCTTATGAAAAGCGGAAAATTCGAAATTTAAAAGATAGAATTATAATAGAATTATATGGTATATATATTATTTTAGTTTTCCAAGTTCTGAAAGAATAGTATTTTCACTTTTTACGTGAAATTTTTAATTTTCTTTTTTTCATTATATACGAATTATAAATAAAAATATTTAGCGTTCTAAGAATAACTGACTTGTTAACCTGATTTTAAATATATGAGTTATGGGGGTTCAAATTGAAAAAAAGGAAGTAATATTTTCTATAGAAAATTTTTAAAAAAAAACCGGAAAAAGCCGTCGGTTTTTAAATATAATATTATTTTTTAAAATTTAATTCTGGGTCCAGTTTTGATTTCTGAATGTAGAAGCTTTTAACCGATCGAATGACTGAATTGGAATTTTTACGTTAATTGGATATTAAATTTTTATGACTAACAAGCTTCTATATAAACTGTATAAGCTATATAAGCTTCTGTATAAGTCAAGTTTTTAGAATCAATAAAATGTATCCTACCAACAGTTTTACTGGAGTGATACTACTAATCATATAAAAAGAAATGATTACAATTAATCTTTATACACTCAAATGCTTTTAACAACAAAAAAATAACATCGTGATTTAAAAACCTTGTGCTACATAGCAACGTATTTCATATTTATAGCAGTTTAAAGAATTACATCAAAATAGGTATTTTCGAAACAAAACTTGTTTTATAAACGTCTACCAACTGTATGCATCTTTAAATACAAGCACATAGGTGTATTATATTTGAATTATAAATGGTTCATTTAGTTGATTATAATTTAAGGAAGCTCAAAAGTGAAAATCACCTAAAGCAAGGGTTTTGATCCTAATAATGTTGATGAAATGAATGGAATAATTCCAAAATTAATTTAAATTCAACTATTGAAAACTTACATTGTTCCTTTTGCTACTGTCATGTTTAAATTGTTTAGAACTTGAATTGCTGATTTCTTCCTTCCGTATGTTTTGAATGCATGCCGTACGCTTACTGCTTGTTGCTGTCGACTCCAAGATGTTCCTCCGTCGTCGACATTTGCCATACTCTGGTCTGTACTCCTGCAAATAACATAAATTTTGTAGCAAAATTAAATTAACTATGACAGAAAAGGCATATAATTTATAAGGGAATAAAAATGTCCAGTACTATTTTCAACTTTAATCATACCTTGTTTTCAAGGTCTTTAAAAAAAGCTTATGCATAACCTTTTAAAATAATTTATAATGCAAAATTAATTCAATTAATATTATCTTTACCAGCAAACTTTGAACGTATTAAAGTAATTAAATGCATTTACTCTAAAAAAAAGTGATCGGAAAAATCATGCAAATATATTCAGAAATGTGACAGACTAACCGTTATATCAGGATATATAGTATATTTTAAAATATACATATTAAATACCTTTTTAAAGACAAGATTGACTTTAAAGATGCAATTATCAATACAAGTTGTATAACATTGGGGTCTGGTAATTATTGTAATAAAATTTTTCCGATGAATTCCAATACAGTGCAAAGTAACATAATAAATACAATATAAAATAAAAGGAACAATATAATATAAAAAAAATTATTTAAACTTTACTCTAAGAAGTTTCATTAGTTTATAATTAAGCAGCAAACGATTGGGGTAAATTTTTCAATAGACTGATAGATAACTTTATTCTTTAGATGAAAAACCGATCAAGTGCAAGCAAGTGATAGTTTCCTTTTTAATTTCGTTATACGAGGTCTGTTCAAAAAGTATCGCGAATTTTGAATATCCGCGGGCTATGTATATTGGATTTTCGATGTTTTTGTGGCGTTATGTTAGTACTCATGTCCCTCACTTGTGCTGACAAGCTTGACTATTCTGAATGTTCAGTTAATTTTTGACAGCTATTTTGCTTGGACGTATTTTGGCTTGTCTTTGATTTTTGCCTATTCCAAAAAAATGGATCAAAAAATACAAAATTCACAAAATTTTAGCTATCTGCTTCGGCTTTCCTACATATGTTATACCTTTTGCAATAGCTTTCTTTTCATTAATGTTTGTTACTGCTTTTTATAGCTTAATACCTTTTTTCTGAATAATTAAAGGAATGCACCATTTATAATATTTGAAAGCATATTTATTATACTTAGATACTTCATCTCTAAATTTTGCATTTTCAACAGATATTGGCAATGCAGAAATCAAAGTCACACACAAATTCTCAGTTAAGTCTACAAAATAGAAAAATTGTGCTAAAAATCGACTACTACCGCGGTTAGTCAATTCGACTTAAAGTTGATTCAAAGTAGACTCTCTTGAAAACATTTCATAAAGAAATCCCTATATCAAAGTGTTCATAACATAAAGACCTATTTAACGATACCCTACACAATGGGGTATGCAAATTTAAAAAAATGCACCCCACTTTACATATAGCTGAGGTATCATACAATATCATATAATAGTTTTTTAAAACATTTTATATCATAACTTTGTTGGCGTTATAAGTATATATGTATAATCATGTCAAAATTCAGCTTTATAGCACTAATAGTCTGCGACTAAAACAGTTGTGATATACAGACCTTTATGGTGAAACCAGTTGGGTTCCTAGTTTGGCTACGGAACCCTAGAAAATCAACTTAACTATGAGGAAAAATAAGTTCACACTATTAAATTTTAATATAAACAGATACATTAAATCAATTTTTTAAACCACACGACTTTATTTTTATTTGATGAATAAATCTATGTGATGATTATAAAATGGGCCCTTTAACAATAACCACCGAATGCCTACACGAGCGATTAGGAGAACAATAGCTTATTGTTGAGTGCATCAAGAATATTTCAAAGTTGATTAACTCTCTTGTAATTCTTCTAAATTAATATTTTCGTGTAAAAATGAGAATAAGTCATGGTATTATAACAAAATACCAGCTATCATGTTTTAAATTTATTAGAACTATTATTTGAGTAAAGTAAAGCTTACAATTAAATGAATTCCTCTATTAATTAGAAGTAATTAAGAAAGAATACATGCCTACACATTACAACAAATTATGATGGGTAGTGTTGCAATAATTTGGTCGTAGCTATTGTCTATTAGTTTCTATGCCGCAGCAATATTAAAGCAAATTAAAAATCACACGAACAGACATCGTGTGAAGACGGTTGAATTTTCCAAATCGTCACTCCATCATTAGCTTAAAAGTGTTTAACCTGACTTAAAGCGACTCTGAATAGAAATAGTAAAATATGCGAGCAGTAGATAAATTTTCTTCCTTTGAATTAATCACAAAAAATTTAAATTGTTCACGGAACAAGTTGGGCTTCCTTTTGAAAAAATATTTCCTCAGCAAAACCTTTCTCAAACCAAAAAATAAAATAAAAATATGTTTCCCAGGAAAAATTTGAACTCCAACGAAGTGTAATAACCGAAATCACCAGGGGCTCAGTATGCCTTAAATTGTGAGATAATTCCAGGTGTTTTTGTTCGGACAGAAGGTAGGCTTTCACTATTTCTTTACACTACAATTTCAGGTATGCAGAGTTGCGTAATTTTTGTTCATTGATAATAGCAACAGCGATAGATGAGTTTACTTTTAAATGGATGTGATTTAATCTTACTGTTTTATAACTAGTTCTCTTTTATTTGGGTTTGCTCAAAAATCATTGAGATTTAATTCTAATTAAGTAAAATTTAGTTTTGGTACAGCTGTTTATGTGCAATTGTCCATTATTTTAGCATGTAAGCTTGGACTTGTTTCACATACTTTTACCACTGTTAAGGTGATACGTGTTCTACGATGTTAAGACTCTGAGGCTTTTATTGTATAGTATGTAAAATCAATGTCAAAAAGTGTTTAAATGAGTGTTTTAGATATATGTGCATGTCATTGACATTGCCTCGTTCGAAGAATTAATTCGATATGTTTTTTTTTAACTTTCTTAAATATAATGAGCGATTAAAAAGTCTGTTTAACTTCTGATTCATGGATGAATTATGCCGATCGACCTATTTACCTACCGCCTTTACTGGCTAAAAATTAACTCCCACATAGGTAATCAATATCCTTTTCATAACATTAAACGTTTATTTAAAATATCGGAAAAGTCTCTTTTATGTACAATATAAAGAACTTTTCAATGTAACACAAATATGTAAAAATCAATAACGTTAAAATTGATTATTGAATGTACTTGTGGATAAAGTTCTGAGTGCGGAGCTTTCGTCAAATTAAACTGAAGATACGTGACGGAATCGGTTTAAAATTTCGTGAGCCAAATCAAACATAGAATCAATATAACATTTCAATAAAATTAATACTTACGAAACAATATCTTAAAAACATTTAATTTTCCCTATTATAATTATGGAAAAATTAAAGCTCTACCATAATTAGTTTATTGCTTTTAATTTAAGCTATTTATTCTTGTCTAAGTGTCATCGTATTATTCAATTTCAATCGTGTCACTTTAAATCGGTTAACTTACTCATTTTGAATTCTCTTAGTTAGCTCCAATGAATTTGAAGCCTCAAATCTCGATCAACATCCGAACTATTTTCTTCACTATGAGTTATATTACATTATATCAAATATATTGGAAGGCAACAATAATAACTTACTCATTGCTTATTACCTCAACAAGATCTAATGAACTCAAAGTTCCAATATTCGCTTGATCAACGTTCGAACTTTCATATTCTTCATCAATGAAAGGATGAACTTTCTTGGGCATTTTCTACGTTCTGAATTTTTCTTTTTAAATTATATTTTTAAACAAATATATTTTAACAATAAACTTTTTTTAGACACTTGAAATATTTTTCAACCTAATAGTGTTGTACACTATTTCAATATGTTAACATAACTAATCACAAATATTATTACATCACATATGGCTTCTATTTCAAAATAAGAAACCAATTAGTAAATGGACTTATTCCATTACATAAACAATATCTAGTAAAATATCTGACTTCCATAATGGACTTATCAATAGATTAAAAAGTAAGGGGCAATTATTAGGGAGCAGTAATTTGTGCTCAAAAGACCCGAAAACATTAAAGTGAACTACTTATTTTTTGCGGTACTCTACTGCTACTATACTTGTTTTTTTTTTTTAATATAATCAAAGCATAACTACGACTCGGAAAATCGACCTAATAAACGCGCAATTATATCTTTAAAACAATTCGAAGGGCACTAGTTAGTGGAGTAGAAAGTATTAATTACAATCCAGCGCAATGTGAGTTACATGAAGAGATATCGTAGTGCCCGGAGTAAGCCATACCACCGATGTCCTACTCCACAAGCAAGTTGTTTCGAAATCGAGGAAGTATTTTTTGCTACTGTTTTGCTACTTTGCATATAAAACTCTTATTTTAATAAATAAGTATAGCAAGTAGCCGAAAATATAGTTTAACATCTTTAGACGAAACCATAATGAAACAATGACTGGCTTCACATCACATAAGCAAGCGAATCTTGCAATATTTATTTAATAAGTCGTAATTCTTACTTTGCGCATTGTACGCTTGTATATTATGAAACTAATTTTAGCAAGTGAAAGTTCATGTAGTAAGCTTCTTTGAGCTCATCCATGATGTTTGCGATCGCTAGATTAAAAATTTGACTAAGATGCTAAAAGCAAAAGTAAAAAGAATTGCTGATTATGCAATTTATGATCGCAATGCGTGAAAATCAGATAAATTCACCTGCCACTGCGATTTGAGATGAGGCTTAATTGTTCACCGCTTCAATTGTAATTCTTTTCGCAGCTCCATCAAACATCAAAGTAAATTTTTATGTGCCCACCCTCGCGTGATGGAAGTTTAGATTATGAATTTTCAGTCACAAAATCCCAATTAGTTGAACCGGAATTATTACACAGACCCCACTAAGGCTATAATGGGAACCAATATTGACGTTAGATTGTACTTAATTGGGTTGCTAATTTTAATTAAGTCTACTTCCAATCAAAAAAGATAATTGCTTTGCACTCGGAATAATCACAACAGTAATTAATTGCGGATCTATAAGTATTTACTTTTATGAATAACTACGACCATATTTTGTGTTTGATAAATATTTAAATTCAAATTTTACTTATATATTTTTCAGGGAATAATAAATATCGAATTTGCAAAAGCATTTTAGAGTAATATTGTCGGGAAGATTAAAACCTTAACTTTTAATTAAATTAAGGTTTTTTTTCTAGCTTGCGGTTTTTTTAGTAGCCATAATTCATTCGGCTGAAGCGTACTGAACATTTTCAATACAGAAACATTTTAAGTACGACCATTCATTGCATATAAGTGAAGAAATAAATATTCGTTAAATAATGAGCAGAAAATCCAAAATTAAGTCGTTAAATATTTATTTGAAACATCTCCTTCTCGGTTAATATTATTCCATCATAAAATAGTAGTTTAGATCTTAATAATTAATAATCATTCAATCGCGAAAAAAAAGTAAAGCGTCATTTTGATGATACCAGGATGTAATTTAATAAGTTCGGCACTGTGTATAGTTTCAAAAAAAAGGTATTCATTAAAGTCTTATAGTAAACAATAATACTAATATTAAATTACAATACAATTTATAAATCAAAAGCAGTTTATACTTACGTTATCAGCATATTTGTAAAACTATTAAAGCTATGTTGCAGTAAAACTTAATCCTTAAGGTCTATCGTCGACCACTGGAGGAAAATGAGATCGTAGGTAAATTAAACGAACATTTCTATCAACACAAACGTATGTTACACATGAGTACACAGATCCAATTTATACTACATGGATTTCTAATAATTGATAATTTCGAAAAAGAAAAAAATTGAAATATGTCTACACAAGAGTGATATAAGAGTATATTTGAAATAGTTTACACGGACCTGCCGCCGGTTCTGCTTACGGATTTGATTACAACTATTATTTGAATTTGAAAAATTTTGCAATAATAATAATTACTGTGGTGAAACAGCGATAGTAGCATTAACTGGTTTCTTAACAATCTATCATGCGATGAAATTCGAATACCTAGTGAAGTTTTTATGAGTCTGATAGAGAAAATACTTTGTTGTTCTAAGGCGCCAGTTCACCTTGTTAATTAAGTGGAATTATATAGATTTACATAGACCATATATTGCAAGTGGTATTATGATTCATCGAAATAATTCCAGATTATATTAAAGAAAAATCTGTTGCGATTCATTTCCTTGATTTGGAACTGCAATTGTGCAGTTTGTCGCCATGAGCTCGTATTTATTATTTATAAACAAATCCGACTGGAGCAAAAGTATAAAATTTCTAAGTAATCACTTATGAGCAGCAGGTGTAAGCTAAGTAAGCACTTTCCTCTTACAGCAAGCAGTCTTTTCCGGAAAAGGTCCAGAGTCAGCCAAAATCTAAAGTCCGGTGGTTATCTAGAGTCTGGCCAACCGGCAGCTGACGCCGTCGCACATTATCAAGAGACGGAATCAACATTCGAATTGGATTTTGCTTTCCCGTTCAAGCCAACCATCTAAAGCCGGTTAACTTAACTATTACACAACATTTCAGGGTTTTCTTGAAAATGCGACTAAGGAGGAGCGGAGCACATGCATTACCTATTTAGCACAGTGGCTTCGATAAGCAACTTTTTACATGTTCTGCGCCTCCGGCGACCGCTATTACTTTCATTTTCTTTCGAAAAGTGTAATGCAGAGCATAATCGATGGAACCAGCGGACTTTTCTTATACAGGACGGACCAGACACAGATGGAACAAGGTCAGTTTCTTTGGGGAAATTACTCGTATCACCGAAAGTGGCCAATGGGAAACGATTTTTGTAGTGGATGAATTCGACGAACATTACATTCTGAAGATAATCCGAGCATGACGGAAGCAACATTTTAATTGCGGGTCTTGCACCATTGCTGCATATTATAACAGCTGGAAATTTATTTCCGGGCAAGAACGAAAAAGGTTTTATTTTACTACAAACTATTTAAAATACCAATTTCAACCTTAAGAATTTCACTTACATTTGAATTTAAATTTACATTATATTCAAGTCCAAATAATTTATTGATCCAACACGTGAAATCACTTGAAACAAGATAAATTTTTAACGGATACATCTTTTACATTTTCAAAAATATGAACAATTTGAAAAAATGTTTTTTGTTTCATTCTAAATTTAACTTTTTTTTTTCTCTTTATTAAAAGTCAATTTTTATGTCATGAAACTGATCGAACTGTGTAACCATTGATTTAATTTTAAAACACTAGAGTACAATATACGAATGATGTTTATTCAAACGCTTCAGTCAGTCAGTAAAATTTTTAAATTCCAACCATTGTTGGTTCAAAATAAGCCTATAAAGTAATAAACCCAGTCAAAATCAACTAATAGCTTACAATACGTTCATTATGGTATAAAAATAAATTTAAAATGTTAAAACAATACAAATTAAACTAGTTAGCATATCTATTGCCAAAACTTGTTACGTAATTTATACCTAGACCAGATGATGATGTGACTAAAATGTAGAACGAAATTCACGGTTCAAAAAGCTGTCAGATATTAAAGGTATTGACCCGATAAATATGCGTCGGTGAATCGCCTCAAGCGAATAATTTTCGAAATGACTTTGCATTCTTTTCTCGACGGAAGTATTTCAAATTAGGCAAGTACAACTAATCGGCATTTGTAAGGTGGGCGGAATTGGAAGATGTAATTCTTAACGGTATGGAAAGTATTGTAGAAAATAAAATAATTGGAATCTTTTATGATAAGTTTAAGCCCTATTATGGTTAGTGGACCGAGTTACTCGTACGACGAGTACGTTAATTCATCCAAAAATCGACCGTATGTCGTATGTTCAGCTAATTAACCATAATAGGGGTATTTTTTTTGTGTTATCGGAGTCAATTATTATGAAATCTTTCATTTTATTGAGTATTCTTCTGCTGAAGATATTAAACTTGAGATAAGACTATTTAAGCCTAATTACTTATATTAAATTGTAGTTCTTTTCCATTCCAAACAATTCCAATTCTCGAAAAGTTGAAAAATTGAAATTGAATAACTCTGAATCTATTTTGTTTTCCTCTCTATCTTTATGCTATAATTCAAGCATAATTCATCAGTATTCCACTGAATTGACGATATTTACTCAAACGACTGGGATTTTCCTAAATGATATTATTCAACTACACCTTAAAAAGAATATCGTCTATTTATTCTTGAATAGACAGTTTGATATTTTTAAAATTCATTGAAATTTTACTTTTGTCTACCGAAAATCGAAACATTTATAGAATATTGATCAGAATTAATTAATATTCAAAACACTTCATTGATCAATACCTTTTTAGAGAACTTCCAATAGATCATCGTGAAAATTCCTGCCCGTCTTTTGTAACTTAATATTTATTTTCTTAAATTCATATACATATATGATTTTCAAAGATATACATTTGAAAATGAGAAAATAAAATATACATATATAATTTTAGCTTATTAATATTTTGCTAAAAAATATTTAGAAATTTTAACAAAAAATAAATCACTAGATATATTAAGCTTATTAATTCTGTGATCAAATAACTTTTTAGAGGTGATTTAATAATTAATACACAACAAAAAGAGGCTGGATTGGTTAAAAAAATAATAAAATTTATATAATTAATTATATATAATAAATAGATTTGCCCAATTTGAATAAAAATCTATTTAGTATAATGCTTTATTGTCTCACAATTTCACCACTCAATTCTAATAAAAAATATCCCATAAATCATACATTTCGAAAGGTTTTTATATATTATCTCTGGTGGATATGGGCATCAATTTCGTCTCAATTGTCTATAATATTCGAAATATTGCAGAAAGATATTTGTAAACAGAATTTGATATTTAATAAAAAAAACATTTCTTATTTTTATCTGTCCAAGGTGAAGAAAAGGTGATATTTAATGAAGACCTTGACCACCTACTGTAGTTAGGAGTATTTCTTTACCTAAAAGCATCGAGTTTCAATAAAATTCTTTCCTTTATAGTAAAAAAAGTAAAAATATATTTTAAATTCAAAATCATTTTGGATGGAATTAAAAGTTTCATATACGATTCTTTCATTTGAATTAAGAATGTATTCATGAATCTTGTCTAATCTCTTTTTATTAAAGATTAATCCCCATTTTTGGACTAGTAAGTAAAAATCCAAGGGTTGCTAAAACTACCGTATATGAAAAAAACCGGTTATTTATATAAATAGACATTTTTTTTTAATTTTGCAAACAAATGCTAATAAACTGCATAAAAACTAAATTATCATGGTATTTGAGGGCCAAGTAGGAACCATCATATGTTGAGTAAAACATACGAATGAGAGAAATTAATAAGAAAATATTTGAATTGATCAAAATTTCGACCGAAAAATGTAAGATGGTGTCATTAATGCGTTTGCCCATTAACCAAAAGTATTGATTTATTTGCTTATCCACGTTGAAGGTGATTGGATTAGAATCAGCGCTTAAGGTTTTGAATCCCCAAATAAGAGTCAAGGACAGTGGTGGACGTTAAAATGTATGTCTACAAGGTGTTTAATTCAGCTAACTTGTCGAAACCAACGCTGCCAAAATTATGGTAGGTACAAACAAAATAAACGTAATTGTTATTGATTAGCACACTAACTAATAGACTTTCGATTGCGAGCACATTTATTATTAAGGCCTCGTATACAATCAGTGGTCAGACAAGGCCGCATGGCGAGTGGAGCAACGTGTGACCATATTAAAAACGTGAATTCATCAAGATTGTTGCATAACTTTTGTAAATTTACATGAATTTCCGACTAAATGTTTTTTTTTAAATTTTCAACCGTAAAAGGCGAGACATTTTTTCGTTTAGAATAGTAAAATAAGCATTATCGAGTGCAGTTGTACTATCCAACAATTGAACTGCATGGGAAGGAATGCATTTACGTCACTGCCATTCGTTACTATCCAAGTGACGACAGGTTTTCAAAATCGGGAAGGTGCAAATATATAAAATTGCCCATAAGCGAAATCCATGAATTTTTTCATTGATATAATCGTGCGCGATGTTTATTTATCCATAATCAGGTGCTCATGTGTAACAACGGGACGGTATAACTTTAATTTTTTACACTTACACTTATTAACTTAATCGATTTGGGCTCGTTTTTATTAAAACTCTTTTTGAACTGTTTCAACTACGCTTCCAAAAATAATACAAACAAAAACGAAGGCTCCAGTAGCAGCCCAAAATGCACGTAACACAAATTTTGCAATTTTATATCTTTCGTTATATGCACAGAAGTCGTCAGTGGACTCTGAGTGGCTCGCGGCCCTGGTCTCGTTTTAACTGACACTATAAAAAGAGTTAAGGAAAAAAAAATAAATAAGAGTTACAGAAAACCACCGAAGTTTTAAATCTGAGTATCAACCAGAACGCACGAAAGATTAACGATTAGTATCTAATATTTTTAGTGTCTTGCTCGTAAACCGTCTTGGACATGCTTCGCGCGTAAATGTCCAAGATGAACTAACTTGGCGTTGTTAACATTTATCTCTAGGAGGTGGCTCGAGTAAGTATAGCGTACATTCGCACACTACTACCGGAGTGTAGCAATAAGTAAAGGTGAAGCTGAAGTCAATTTTGAAAGCCGCAAAAAGAAAATAACAAAAAAAAAAATAAAATAAAATAAAAAGCGACTATCTTTAAGACACCGCGTTCAAGAAAAAAAAAAAAAATCTCCGCTCAGGTAATTGACTGGCTTACTGCGATCGGACCTGTGGTGGTTGTGGGCTAAAAAGCCAAAGTCACTCCGAAAGGAGTAGGGTAGGGTGGGTTAAAGCTCCTCTACGCTGACCAGACATACGTAAGCACTGCTAGTCACTAGGCGGCCATTAGTTTCTTACCTTTAGCTCCGACCCAGCTATGTTTACTTACTGAATCTAAAGATGCGGACTGGTATGTGCAACTATCTATAGAATTTCATAATGAAAATACTCACTCAGGCCGCCGTTGGATGAGTGACGGTTGATTGATATTGCGCTTACGAGCGTTGAATTGCAATTTTCAGTAAGTACTCAATCTCAAATCTCAATATATTGTTCACTCAAGTGATTCTAATGATGAGTCTTAAATTTATTCACTTACTTTTTACCACTTTTTACGTACGTCGTTCGTGCAAACAATATGATCTCAGATGTTTAAGAATTGTTTAAAAAGACCAGTTCTATTTCTTCCTTGATTTGCATAAAAACCTATTTAAAAAGTCTTTACGTTTACTTAACTGATAGAATTAGTTATTGTTTCTTTTCTTCCAAAGATTTATTAATAAAACGTACAAATCATTTTTGTTTGTTTCAAAATTATCTAAATAATGGGAATTCAAATTCAGTTTCAGTTGCACACTAGTGCTGTATTCATCAACTCGTCATAAATTTGCGATGACTAAATCGTAGTTACAAAATTAATTTAACCCTTAGAAGACCAGAAAATAACATAACATAAAAAGCCGTTAGTGATCAGCACACGCATGTATGAGAAATATAAGTAATAGTTTATTATTATTTATATACTCTTGTTCATAAATAACAATTTTGACTGACTTTAAAATATGAAATGTGTTCGACAGGACAGATTGTCGGAATGTGACCTCGAAGATGTCTCAATGAATTTTGGAAAATTAGAATTAAAGTAAACTACATGGTTATACTTGAATTTAACTAATCAAGAGGAAGCCAAATTTTGGAACATTTCTTGCAAATGTTATTCAGGTTTGTTTCAGAAGTATTTGAATGGAGGTATTCTAGTAATTGTCTTTATATATACTTTTTTTTGGAGTACCAACTCCCCAAACCCTAAAATTGGTCCTTAACCCTTAATATTGTAGTAGAAAATAATTTGTTCGCATGAAATTAGATTTAGATTTAGAAAAATTCCTATAACTCCTTTCAAGAACAATTCCCAATAATAAATGAAAATTATAGTTATAGTAGATGAGTACCCCGATCTAACTTGGCGCACCATAAGAACCATTTAGTTAAAGATTTCTCAAACGGCGTTCACATAGGCACCTTAAGTTGGTCATCACTTAAGTGATGACGACGACCCTTCATATTTAATTGACCCATTTAATATGCTTATGTAAATTCTATTTTATACTGCCTTAGTTTTATTAAATTCTCAAATTCCAAATACTATCAAATACAATCTATATATCAAATGTACAAAATATTGCATTTTTTGACCAAATTTAACGAATTTGACCAAATTTAGTAAATTTTCCTAGATTTCATATGAGCTTTATTGATAAAGCAGATAAATGATTTTTTGTCTTTATTGTTACATTTCCCAAAAAATTAATGAATTAAACTACAATTGCAGGAAATGAAAATTACAATAGAATTCTAGGGATTCGCTTTTACTAAATTTTGAGCTGCATATCTAGGAAATCAAATCTAGTTTATATTTACTTCAATCTCGTGAAAAAAGTTTAGAGTGTGCCTTTTTATTACAGTCCATTTACTTTGTATAGCATTAACATACCTTTGAATTTCTTTGGAATATTTCCAATTCATAATCTCAGAGATTACAATTTAAGTTGTTTCATACTAAAAGGCAAAGGCTATTAAAATATCCGATATAATACTCATTTTAAAAAATATTATTAAAAATTACAACTGCTAGAGACAAGTGCTTTGCAAATGATCAAAACAACAGGTATTTGAAATGTGGTAGTAAAATCAACTTCTTTAGATTGACGTTTCATTTGGATACATGCACGATAAAAAATTTAAATTAGAAAATAAAAAGTGAGTAATTGCTTCCTACTTTTTTTATCGAACACAAGATTTAAACGTATAAATCAACAGATCTGCAGCTAATAAAAATTAAATTAGAACTGCCTTCATTGTGAACTATAAAAGATATATTATAAATCTTAAGATTCTATACTATATTTAAATTAACCCGAAGAAAAACAAATTAATTGCCTATAATTACTTAAGTGGTACATATTGCAGAATTAATATCAGATGCAAACAATTTTATGAAAATTAACTCAGTCATTTCAAAGTAATCAATGTACACATACATACATGAAAGTTATAACCTGGTTTTTGCTTCACACTTATAAATAAAATAAAAATTGCCTGCATATTTTTTTGTAGGTACTCATATTCCGCTAAAATTAAGAAAAAGAATATTCTATGATTTAATTATTAAGTAATTTATTTATATTAACAATATATACATACGTATGTATGCATATTAAATCATTCAGACCTTTTTGATTTCATAATCACATTTTAGAGACAATCATAATTATGAAAAAATTTTGTCATATACCATTAAAACTGTTCAAATATTTTTTAAATATTCGATAATTTTTTGGGAAATGATGAAAATGGAATACCAAAAGTGATGTAATTTATAGCATTTATAATTTAAAGTCATTTCATTTTTGCAATCATATTACAATGTTTAATTAAATTAATTTGTTTAATCCAGTTTGGTTTTTGTTTGTAAAATTATAAATTCTTAGTCAATGACTTTTTATTTTTGTTTAGTATATGGTGCTTCATACCTATGCAGTTACGATGACTTCAGGAATATCAAAATATGAGACTACTACTTTTTAAGATAAATAAAGTTCAATCGTATAAATTATATAATTCTTTTTAAAGCTTTGTTGCGTCAAAAAATGGGAACTCTTTTCAGGCTGTTCACAAAAATTCCAATAATTTATTTGATTGTATTTAATAGCATAGCACGTAGCATGCACGGGAATAAAAACTGGATTACATTGAATTGATTAATGCAGATTTACCTTCAAAGGCATCTTAACCTAAAGTAATAAATATTAATGAAGATAAGAACTTGTTCTAACGAGGTCTCAAAAGGTACTTTAGCCTCTAAATTAGTTAAAACGACTGCTGAATAGCCCTCCAATTTTTTACAAATATTTAAACACGTACTTCTGATATGCTTTCTTTTTAATCTGAGGATCAAAGGCCAAGAAACATGACGCATTATTTTATTTAATTCCTATGTGGTAATACTACGGGGATGACCTCGGGATATAAACATCGATCGCAAAGGTCGAAATTCCGATTTTATTCTACAAAAACATTTATAATTATATAAATAGATATATGGTATGTATGTAATTATATAACACAAAAAAAGCATTATACCCATATGCACACAATAAAAAAATTAACTAAGAATAATCAAAGAGATATTTAAATAAAAGAAAATTTTACAGAAGCTGAAAAACTTTCCATGTCAGTCAACATTTTTTTTAGGAATTATACATCCTAGTGGCCTTTGGAAATAAAACCAATCTTAAATTTCCACAATTATAAAAAACAAAAAAATAAAAGTAGGGGTTTCCAAGTAGTCTGCTGTAGTTACTGTTTAACTAATTCATCGGCGTGAATAGCAAAAACCACACAAGAAATTCTATTTAGTGCTAAACAAAAACATCGTTGGTCATTCTGAGATTACAAAATAAAACGTGTGCATATTGCAGAAGGTACCTACGTAATCACAGATTGGCTGATCGTTGGAGACTTTTTTTCTAATAATAAAAATTCTCAAAAACTTGTCTTAAGGAAAAATTATAAATGGTATGCGACGATTATCATTGATCGTTTTAAAGCTTTCGGCATATAGTTTAATTTATCTAATTATTTTAAAATAAAAATTGATTGTTGCTAAGGTTAATTTGAGTCTGATAAGTACCTTTTTTTCCTTAACGCAGCTCTTTTTAAAATTAATAGACTCATTCCCTCCTAATAATGTGTGTTATTTTGTAAATCCATCCTTTCTATAGCGATATATCCGCAAATTTGTAGAAGTACTAATTAAAATTTTTTAACAAGTATGAACTTAAAACCGACCATATCATCATAATATGAAGTCCTTAATAGATCCAATCCCTTAATTAGAATTCTACCTTTATTGCTTTACGTGAAGTTGAATCGAGTTAAGTAACTGAGATAATACAGATAATAACTTTAATAACTTAATCAGTTTAATACCGGATTGATTGTATATACCCTAACTCTACATAGAGTAAATAACTTTAATTAATTAACCTTCTATTCCATTTGTATTAGTTAAGTGATTGGCGGACGAATTAGCAATTAAAATAACACAAACGGTATGCTCATGACACGAGTGTACGGGTCACAAAGTGTAAAAATCTCCTCTGGTAATTGATGTTTACTTTGCGTCAACAAACTACGTAATTAATGAAATGAGGGTCTTGTGAACCCACCTCGATAAGTGTTAAGTGTAAGAAACTTTGCTCCTTTGGCGGTTTTAAAATATTAAATAGAGAACAAATACGACAGATCATCCATTGGCGACGAAAAATAACTCGTTTATATTGAGAATTTCTAAAAAAATATTGAATCAAGGTAAAAAATTGGTAAGTAGTTAAACGAGCCTTAATGGATATCTTCCGCGTAAAACAAATTTTTGTCAATTGAAGCCATAAACAGGTTTAATATGATAAATTACGAAATATTCAAGAACTCTTAAATCTACGAGGGCAAAGCTCCCTCAAGGTAGAAGTAAGATAAGGTTAGCCAGTTTTAGTTTTTACAAGAAAATTTCTCTTTTGGCTGGCATTTAAATGAATCTGCATTTTTATCCAGTCACTTACTATCCAACGAATTCTGCTATAAATACACAGTAAAAAAATACTTTAAATTCGCAATACATTATATCAAATAATACCTGAAACATTTACATTAATTTACACTTTACGACGACGAATCTATTTTTATGTTACACAGACAACGTCTTTTAGTTTACGCAGAGTAACAGACAATTTTTTTTTGTTACTATCCTTTTTTGATAAAAATCTAAAAATCAGTGTGTGTAAAATTCCATGCGATTAATGAAGAAGCAATAAAAACATCTCAACAAATCTTGCACGTCATCCAGAATATGTTTGTATATATTTTATTTCGATTCGAACTCATGCTTAATTTTTTGCATAACATCGATTTCGTAGCAAAAGAAGAGGTAGTGATAAAGTCCATAAGACAGTACATCGGAAAAACAAAACTATGTATTAAAAAATAACAGATTGTAACAGAAGCTTCTAACATTACTTAAATAAAAGTTTGAACTTTAGAATATAACATAAAAAAACGAAAATTTTAATAGTTTTTCGACGCACTGCTCAACGACAGTTTTAGTCTATATAAACCGATGTATCTAAAAGCAAGCTTGACTTTTTATATTTTCAAGCAAAAAACAGCAATTTGTAAAGCTTTTTTAAAATTATAAAGTTACAATGAAGGATTGAAATTACTACTCTATTTTGAGTCGGGGGCATGGAGACTGAATTGGAGGGTTGGGTTGGGCAAGTATAGGGCAAGCTTAAGAAAGGTTTTGGTAAGATGGAAATCAAAGGCGGCACGATTTGTTGATCATCCGCTGCATTATAGTAAAGGGTTCGAAGTGACCACGATGACTTTCAAGACGAAAGGTAGGGAAAGATCTAATATTACGAGGGTTAGTGTTAAGGGATATGGTGCAAAGAAGGTCAGGGCAATCGATGGCACCAGCTAGGACTTGGTGAACGAAAACAATATCGGCGACATCTCAAGGTAGGGCGAGGGACTGGAGGTTGACTAGTTTTAAGTGGTTTTTATAAAGGGAAAGATTGAGGAGACTAATTACTGACGGTCAAATTAAGAACATTTCGATTTCACTTAGAGAAAAATGATAGTCCGTACCAATATTTTTTCTTTTATTAAATTTTGAAATTTTAACAGGTAAAGAGAGCTCTTTTCAAACTGCTTCGGTCCCTGCATAAAATAAATACAGTGCATGATTATGAAACAGGCGACGGTTTTGGAAAACTTGGATATATTTTTTATATACAGGATGGGTTATCTGTTAGTCCTTTTTTTAGTCCTTCATGTTATCTGTTCTAAAAAATTCTTTGACATATGAAAAGTCAATATGCCATTTATGGAGTCGCAAACAACACAACAGCGTATTTTGATCATCCAAATGTATTATAAAAATGGTCGTTCAAAACAACCAACATTTCGATAATTACGTGTCAGTTTTGTTCGACATGGACATCCTGCTGAGTGTGCAATTGGCAATCATTTTATTGATCATTTTGTCGAATTAGGTGAGCGGAGAATACTCATGTTATTCACGAAGCAGAACTTAATACTCCAATGAACTCCATACGAAAACGAACAGGAAAATGCCCTTACAGTGAATGGGAAACGTTATCGTAACATGTTAACTGATACTTTGTGCCCCAAATTGAATGAATTAGATCTCAACAACCTTTGATTTCAACGAGGCGGAGCGACATACCACACAAGTCGTACAACACTCCATTTATTGTCAATAAAATTTGCCAATCGCTTAATTTCAAAAAATTCTGGAGTTCCTTGGCAACCAAGAAGCCCGGATTTAACACCACGTGATTATTTTTTGTGAGTTTATTTGAAAGGTAAGGTGTATGCTAATCATCCACAAATAAATTAAACAACTTAAAAACAACATTCGAGCTGAAATTGAGGTCATTGATCCGCTTTTATTGGAAAAAGTCATAGAACATTTTGATTTTCGGATGCAGGCCTATAGGCGAGGCCGTGGTGGGCATATGAATTATATTGGTTTTAATGCATAAATGGCATAGTACGTTCCATTATCAATAAAAATGTTTGACTTTTCATTCCAAACTGTGTGTTTTATTTGCAAATGAAAAAATTACAGATGGCCCACCCTGTATTATGCGAGTTTTCTTCTCTATTTTATATATCTAGAATAGTATTCAGGATAAAAGCCGATCTTTTATATTTTTCATTATTTGTTATTTTTAAAAACGGGATTAATGAAAAATTTGCCTTACTGGATTCATAAGTGAAAACTTCTATAGAATATAGCATAAATTATTATTGCAGGCACGAAGGAATTTATATACAATATTTTAGGAGTGACTGTTTAAGAGATAAATCCACCATAACTGAATTTTAAATTCTGTTTCTCCTATTTTTTTCTTTTAATTGTTATTCTTTGTTAAAGTGGTGACTTTCAACTTTTCCGTAAAACATACGTTTACTCCTTTTCTCATCTACAGTACATAATGAAAAAAGCCTAGCTTTTAATCCGCGTTTAGATGATTAATTACCTTATGCAGGTAACAATAACGGCAAAATGTGTGATTCATCATTTCACGTCACGAATCAATTTTTCAGATTAGCACGCTTCAGCAAAAATTAAATAAAAACGAAAGCTACAAAAATCGAATAACTTGTATACAAGGGTATTTTTTTCGAAAATTCCATTCCATATTCATGTAAAGGTGTAACATCGAAAAGATATTGAGAATGTAACTGACCACAAACGTTGCGTAAAGCAACGAGCATCAAACACCCGATTTACAGCGAAGGTATCCCCCACAAAACGTTTGACCTCGTTTTAAGTTGTATCCACTTATCGGGCGAGTGCTGGTTGCATTTAAAGACATTTCTCAGTGTTGTTACAGTTTAAAACTCAAGCAACACTGTGGAAATGCAATGCTCCAGCTGGCTGGCTCATAACTTTCGTTTTAATACATTCAGCAGAATTAAAAAATTAGCCGACACCAGGCAAAATGCCCCAGACGACGCGCAGAATCCCTTTTGATACCCGTGAAGACGGTGTCAAGTTTTATAATACTGGGGGAATGAGTGATGAGCAAGAGCACCTAGAAAGAGTCAGCCAGCGCGAACGATGAAAGACATAATCGCAATTGTGTTGGCTCAATCGACTTGGCGTAATCGATTGCATCAGAGGTGAAAGTAGTTTCCTTGGCAATACCAACGACTCGCCGAACACACATGAGTGAGCTTAAAATCACAGAAGACGAAGGCGGCCACTCACATCTTCGACCATCATCCAAATAGCAAGAAGACTGGATCTGTGCAAGAAAACCCAAAATTGATCTTTGTTAAATATTTATTTTGACGCTCATGCGCTTCCACCTTTCGTTGCATGAACCAACCACACTGGCCCAAGATTTGCGAGTGGCCAAGCGCATTACCTAATTTCCACACCTCTTCCACTTCCCAAGAAATCGATTTGCGCATGCGATTTACCTTCTATCTACTTTACCAAGTCGTGGCCCACTTCCGAACCTGAGTGTTTCTATTTTTTTTATTATTTTTTATTTTTTTTTGTATCTGTCTTGAGTACGAACAAGTTTCCCATATCCGCGCTGTAAGATACACCTCACTACTCGGAACTTCCATCGCTCTGCCCCACCTGTCGTTGATACCTGGACGTGTCTGTTTTTCTGTTTTGGTTTAACTCCACGCTGCGCAATGTTTACTGCTCTCGTTGCGAACATTGCGATTATGCAATATATCTCCGAAGGCGAACTAACAATCTTTTACTTGGTGGGAATCTCGGCGTATTTCAGCAAAACGTGAAAATTGGCACTGCAAGAACGGCAGCCGGTTTAAGTCGAGTGTAAATGAGAGAAAGTATTTCGCTGTCGCAGTGCAATCTAGCGCGCTGATTATGAAGATTTTATGCACCAGCACCAGCACCACCACCAGCACCTACGGGCCAATGAATATTGGCGCATAAGCATAGCATGACCGTTGGGCTTTGGTCATGCGTAAAATGCCCAACTTTAGACAGATTGTAATTAAAGTTTAAATTCCTGCCCCCACTTAGTAGAGGTAAAAGAATTTGGCTTATTACACCATCCGCGTTTTAATGAAAAATTCAAAATGACTGCGATACTGAAAATATTTTTTATTTTTGTTTTATATGTCCGGGTTAAAGTTATTAGCACCTGAAATAACACGACTACTTCCAGTGTTGTTTGAATTATTTTATAGTTGTAATAAAGCAAAACATATTTTACGTATATACAACCTCAACATATTTCTCATATAATCTGAGTATTAGTTGGCTTTTGAAAACCTAAGCTAGAGTTTGGTTTATAATATTGAACAAATGTAGTTAAAATCTTTCAGTTGTGTAAAGCTTATGGATCCTATTCTTGAATCCGTTTGGATCGGATTGAAAGGACCTTCAAAAACCTTTCTTTGGATAAGAATTCCTTAATAAAGTCTCATAAATACTTTATACATTCATTTCAATTACTTTTGTTTTTAATTAGTTTTTCCGCAAATAGCTTAAAAATAATCCGATTGGACTTTTCTATCGAATTACATTAATTAATCATTTTCACCGAAAAAAATTAATTAAAGTCAAAGGCAATTAAATAAATTAGTTACAAATTTAGCAAATTTGAATTCCAAGTGGGTTTTTGTGAGCTCTTTTTGATTCTATCTAAATGGGTTCAAGAATAGTGCACTATGCTAATTCTAGTTTTGTGATATTACAATCGAAAGTACTATCCATTTTTAGAACATAAAACTAATGTCTATTTTCGTAATGTACGGAAAAATCATGTAAAAATGACATTCTATTTATTGAACGGAATAAAGCAAAGTTGAAGTCAATCATAACTTTTTTTACAGAACCTAAATATCAAGAATTTGTTGTTCGACTACCCGGAACAAGGGATATTTACATAATTTCTATATGATATTTTTTCTGACTGACTTCATTTTCATAAAAAAAAAATGTCTCATCACCTTTTCTAGAGACACTTAGCTATTATTTTAAAATACGAGAGGCACCTAGAACCACTGATAACATGTATGTTCCTATCCTATATTTTTTATATTTACTTAATTCGAATAAATTTTTAATAAAACAAGATGCACGACATAAATTTAAAGTTGATTGATTGATTTGCCATGAAAATGAGCGTTGTATTTGCACTGCCATGGGCATCAGTTAATTTAATGAGTGTTTTCTATCCTATATTAAAATGATTCTGTAGAGTGTTGAACATTGTTTAAATAACACACTCTGACCCTTCAATCAATTTTCGTTAATGGACATGCATCATCCGTTACGTAAGGTAACGCTACGCTCATGAAATTGAATCATGCCCATGATAGTGTAAATGGGGTCCTGGGCAGTTTTGGATGGGGAATACTTTGCTTAGGTACGTTAATCTGCGCCTAGCTAGTGCAGGGCACTGGCGCATTGGGAGAGTAAGTGCTAAGAAATTTGCGATACCTCAATTGTTATTGTTGCCTTGCCAATTTTATTAAGATTATACCTGAAAGAGCAGTGTCCAGTGAAAAGCCCTGTACGAAGATTTGATTTATCATACTATTAGTGGAAGGAATTTGTTGACCTTATCATGCAAGCATGAAGGATTTCGCCCCTAGAGGCATTCCAGAAACGCTTTGCCTCTTCCTTTTCCACTCTATCTTGCAAGACTCCCTCGTAAATAACTTTTTGAGGTCTCATTGAAGGGTCCTATGAAGGGCGATTCCGCTTCTTGTTTTGCTAGCCTATTGACTACTTCATTAAAACTGCTTGACTATCCGAGAGGATTTATATTATAAAGCCAGCGGCAACTCTTCGAATGCAGTTCTTGGCGCATTCCTCAACGGCTAGGCACTTCGACTTGAAAATAAGTTGGAGTCTTGCCTAGCGTGATTGAGGTAATTTTTTGTAGTTATGCAGAAGAGAATAAAATACGAAATCAACGAATAGTAACAATTTAATAATTAAATTTTATGTACATATGTCCACTATATGATAGTAAATGGGTCAATAAGAAATGTAAATAATTTGAAATAAATAAATTCATAAAACCTGCTTCGTATGCGTGCAACTAATAAAAATACTAACGATTGAAAAGATAATTATACATGAAAATCATACTCTCTCCTATATCTCGTACATACATATGTAGTTCTGCCAATTTAATATAATCTGAGAACAATCTTCACTAATTGCATCTATATCCACATATGTACCATAAGCACACGACTAAATCACCGTTGGTATTTATGCAATTTGTCCCTGAAAATAGTAAGCAGTACACGTGCCTGGAATTTTTATTGACTCTGATGTAAGAAAATTGTAAAATATAGTGCCAACCTGGATATAATTACAAAATAGCCTTGTTTTAATCATAATGCTACTATTCCATTTAAGTAATTTTGAATATTCATGATATTTTTATTTTACTTACTAACAATTAAATTACTAATTAATAACTCATTATATTATAATCTGCGCCAGCCGTAGAAATATAAAATTAACTAAGTTATAACTAATTATTTTTGCGTAAGGTTACATTAAAATTATATACTTATGAAAAAATTAAAAACACTAAATGTTTTTACCTTTCTTTTATGGTTTTTCATACTAATTCATATAAAAGGGGCATTCACAATTTGTTAGGGTTATTTATTATTTATTGTTTCCTATTATATCGTTTGTATTTAGAGTAAAGTTTCGACATTTTCATAGTTATTTCTAAATTTTTCACACTTTTTACAACAATACGACAACATTAAAAGGGTATCATCCAACTAAATTACGTTAAAGGTATCATGGGTGAAATTTCACCCCAGTATATGCTTATATAATTTTTAAATATAATAAAATTTTGAGAAAAACAACTTTTTTGGGGTGAAATTTACCCCCCTTTAAAGGATTGGAAATTATTTTTGTACGCATAGTTGTTTTTACTAAATTTATATTTTATTTAGGGGCCTCTGGTAGTTCAGTTGTTAGCGCGCTGTCCTACCGTCCCAGAGGCTGTGGGTTCGAATCCCACGAATAACCATGGTCTCCTGCGCTACGTGGTAACACAATGGGCCAAAATTGGCCTAAGTGTGCCTTTCTAGGCAGCCACAGCAACCAACCAACCATATTTTATTTCTATTTTAGGAAAAAAACTATAAAACAATATTAAAGTAGTAGCAATATTGAAAAGCAGTTTGAAAAAGTAACAAGCTGCAACTGTTGCAGAAATGTTGAAAATTTTTATTAATGAAAAGCTAATCTGGCAAGCAATTTCATATTTATAATAACTGGTATAAAACTTACAACAGTAGTTATAAAAGCTTAGACAACAACCGAAGTAAAAACGTGATCAATTTAATATTAATTTGGTATAAAGCTTAGCGCTTTGTATCAGGTACAAAAACCTGTACAACCACAAAATTTTAAATTGATTCTCACTGGAGGAGAGGTAGTGTTGCCTACCTTACGACTTCTACGACTTCTACGATCTCAGTTTTAATTAAGAATTTTTAGTTTTACCACAAAGAAAATTAATATTTTATGGAAGTGGTTAACCCATTTTTGTTTAAATACAAAATATAGCTAGAAGATGCTAATAAAAGGTTATCTTATTTAACATTTTCCTTAAGTTACGTCTTATTCGAAGTTTTTTTGAGTTCATCTTTGCTACATTTTTAAGCAATTTAAAAAACATGAGTTATTTTACTTTTTATTCCTATTTTCTCATCAAATTTTTAATCTATAGATAATTAAAAGGAATAACCTGTTCAAATGATTTAGTGCCAGGTATCCAGTTTGTGATTTACAAATTATGTTAATTCTTTTGAAAAATAAATACTTCTAAAAGAACATCTAAGCTAATAAAAATTCGTCATTTAACAGCCGATAGCAGTTATATATTTATATAATTTGAAGCAAAACAACTATAAGAGCTTATAAGACGCTGATGCAAATTGTATTTTTATATTAATCTTAATAGCCTAAAGGATACCAGATTAACTCCTGTCTTATCATTAAAATTAATTAATTAAAGAAATAGGTTTTAACAGTAAACAACTAAACATTCGTATGATAGACTATCGCACCAGTTTTGCAAATGTGAGATGTTCCCGTGCACTTTTAACATATCCCAAAATTGCAAACGCTAATCTTTACCACTTTTATATTTTTTAATTAAAATCTTAACTCTTAAGTTAGACTAATTTGTTTGAAATAAATAAACAAAATATAACAATATGTATGGTTTTAATTTATAGTATATGACTTGAATAATTAGTTATAGAGTAACACTGATTTAAGGGGTTATACTCAGTTAGAATTTTCAAAAAAATCGATTTTTTTTTTTTGTATTCTCGGAATGTACATAGGTATATTTAAGTATATTCTCTGAAAATTTGAAGTCAATCCGATAAATATTTTCGGAGATATACCGGAATTTGTAAGGCCACGTCAGAGTGTTATAAAGCGTGATCCTTCGATTGAATATAGAATTTTAAATTTCATTACTGTATTTACTGAGATAAGTGAATATGTGAAATGTGACTCTTGTGACGGAAAAATAAAATTTGAAACTGCTTCTTCCCGTGGACTTGGTTTTAAAATCGTTGTTGTGTGTGATAATTGTGAAAATAGATGCTACCATGTAAGTTGAAGAAAAAAAAATTTTAACTATGTGTAAATCACTTCTGAAACTTTAAACGCGTTTTTCTCAAAACGGTATGTTCAAAGTCGGTGATCTCGGTTTCTCAAAAATGGCTCAAGCGACCGGTCTCAAATTTTTACACAATCTTCTTAAATATATTCGTCAGGTATTGAACGAAGGAATAAGATTTAAAAAAATTATTACTATTTTTTTTTTAACAATTTGCAATGAAAATTTCAGTCAAAAACGGAAATTTTTTTTCAAATAGACGCCATTTTGTCAAAAATCAATATTTTTATTAGTCCTTCGTTCAATACCTGCATTAATCTATCCCTCAAAGAAATCAACCATTTTTTTTTTTATTTCTGATAATCCAAACCGCCGAAATGGAGATCACCGCCAAGCGCCTCTTTTTGAAGGTCGTTCGGGACATCATCTACAGGAGCGGTGCACATCAATATTTTTACATGATCGACGCGCTATTGTATTCTTAAAAGTAGGCTCTGTTTAAATAACAATCACTTGTAATTGATAAATAAAAAATGTTTCTTTAAAAAATTCATAAAAAGACGTCTTTTTTTAGCCTCGCAACTGCGTATAACCCCTTAAGTTTAGTTATCCAGGGTTAAACTATTTAGTTGGGTAAAAGTAGCGCGATAGGAAAACCTTCAAATTTTCTATAATTAGCTTCCTGTTTGCTCAAGTGCAATGAAGTGAAAATAGGCTACTATTAAATCTCTTAATACAAAATAAAGAATTGTGTAATTAAAATCGAAATACTTAATCACTTCGCAAATTGCTCTGAAATTCTATGACCATAAAAAGTTAGTTTACTCAAGACTAAATTTCAAGATAGTACTTAAGGCTTCAAATGAAATGACTCAGATATTTCTTTACAAGGATGAATAATTTAAAGGATTTTCCTAATAAAGATGTTTAATCCGATTTTGTTCATTTGCATGCAACAACTTTTTCAAAATGGAATTTCCTAAATAAATTTACTTTTAAGGTGTTTAAAAAGCACTTTTGAGAATCGAAAATATAAAAATTCATGTTGTAATGAAATGTTCAATTTTTTCCTGTATTATGGTATTACACTATTTACCATTACTTAAAGAACTGATTGTTAAAAAACAATACTAACAGCTTTAAATGCGGATAGAGCCTTAAATTATTTTATTTTTTTACGTGATGTGCTATTTACCTTTTTATTATTCTTGTCACCCATAAAATATCTTTTAATGATAAATCTCAAGAGATTGAATGGCAGTTCCCAATTTTTCACAATCATGCAAGTAAACAAATTTACAAAAGATGAGCTCATTGATTGCATATTTAAGCATAAGTACAGTCGTGTAAACAAAATATTGGTCCCAATTGATCTTTTGTACAACTTCATGAACTTCTCATTTATCATGTTTACCAGAGCTCTTGTATATGTTTGCTTCGTGCAACAATTCACAATCGTTGAGTGAAATAACAAAGATCAATTAAATTTTCGTATATCATGGGGGTAAATTGTTTAAATATTAAAAATTGAATTATTCAAAAACTAAATGCTGAAAATTAAAAGCACTAAGGAAAAAATAACGAAAAACGCTTGTTGGGGCAACATGGTCACATAAGAGGTGCATTCCAATAACAAAAACAAGGAAGAAAAACGTTCAAGTTAATTCCACTACGCCAAGCGCAAATTATACATAGAGAATGAAAGTGTTCAGAGAATTGAAAAGATTTTTAATCGCTGGTGTACTTACACTGCAGAGTCGTCAGTCCAGCTAAACATTTTCGCATACTTTTTCTGCATTTCAATCTTATGCTCGTTATTCTCCATATTGGCTTTATTATTATAATTGTTATTTTCTCAACTATACACAACGATACGATCACTTTAAAAGGCACAGGAGATTTATTTAGCACGATATGTAAAATTACTACGCACACATTCTGACCGCCGATATATCCACTTTTCCGGAAAAGGAAGTCCGGTTTTTCTGTTGTTCCAGGGCAATGGGCTAGACTATAAACAGGACGGGTGATTATCCCGAACGCGTGATAGTGTCACTAGAGAACCGTAAAAAGTTTACCTAAATCGATATACAACAGATCTGTGAGCCGACTGAGAGGAAAAGCACGCGATTGCGACTTCTGCCTGGAGAGGGTACAGCCCGGTTCCAACTACTTCGCAAGTTGCCAGGTAGAAAAGCGACTGGTTCGAGTGGTAACGACTATGTGCGACAAACTGCCCGGAGCTATCTCTTCCATATTGAAGATTGGTAACTGATCCGGAAAATGCACGGAATTTTTGGGCAAATTTGCCATTTAAAAATTGGTGGTAGGGGAAACTGAGAATTTGACTAAAGAGTCTCTAATCAGTCCATTCATTCATATTGAAGATTTATATCTTTTAAGCAAGACCATCGCGCTTTCACCTACCCAATTTGGCAATTACTAGGTACTAATTATAGCCAAACGTGCCCTCATGCGTAAACGCGCTTAAAAGAAAGTTATACTTAAGTTGCAGTCAAAAATAGATAATTGCACCTTAAGCACATATTGAAAGGTTACTTGTCTCATCTTTGGAAGAGTTACAGTACAAGAACAAAGATTTCGGGATGCATCTAAGTTCAATCACCCAATCCCACCAAAGTGATCATGCAAGATCGGTGAAAAATCTGTATGTAAACGGAGGCGAACCAGACAAACTCCTTAAAATAAACATTTCTCCATTTAATGCCATTGCGTAATCACGCTGTCCATTTTTGAATTTTCAGCTGCAAATTACCGTCTGAGCGGTTGCATGCGCATATAAAGTGGGATTACGAGTGTATTGAAAACGAAAGTCTTTCTCTTCGCTTTTTTGTTTACGTCCTCTACTTTCGTTTAGCTCGCATCTGCGGCATTAGGTCCAATCACGAATGCGATAGATCCCACTTTACTTTCTACGCCTCAAAAGTCGGGTAGCGAGCCTATAGATGATTATGCCCCAATCATGGAACTGATTTAGTCAAGTATTGTTCATTTTCACGGCCAGCATTTTTAGTTTTGTTAATTTCAGTTCTTGCTAGCTGATCTCTTTAAAAAAACTAAAAATCCGAAGGTCAATCTGATTAGATGAGGCGTTGTGCGTATCTTTGTTCGGTACGGTGCTTTTGGACCAACATTAGTTACCTAGCAATTGTCACCGGCGAATTGAATTCTTCTCACGTACCTCTCCATGAATGATGGGAAGTGTCTAAAGTCCGGGAGATGGTTTTATTAACAATCGTCAGGTGGACTGTCTTAAAACCGATAGGTGTTCGCTTTATGCTTTTATTGTAAATTAATGCATTGTTGTCCCCATTTCTACTTCTGGTTAGGTGACGCGAACAGTCCTAGTTGGTTTAATTCGTGCGGATTGAATTTTAAGATATCAACTGATTTCAAGCATTATTAGTAATTAAAAAGGTTTTACAATTTCTTGCCACATATATATATATATTCGAGTTCCATAATATATTATTATATGTATGGAACTCGAAAATCCCTAAAACGAAATATTCTTCTAGCCGAAGCAGTGGTTTACAGTGAAATGCCATTGTAAAATGTCTCGTGTAACAAAATCGTTAAAATTTAAATCGAAAAAAATAACTGACACTGATACTAAATTAATTACATCGCTAAAAAGTTACTCAGAAATATATGGACTACATTCAGTGAAAAAGATTGAATTTTACATTGATACTAATGTCCGACATAATAAGTATTGTAAAATAGTGAAAGTTTATGATTTTTTTTCTTCGGTATGCATATTAGATTTCATATTTGAACAACAATTTTCTTGACCGATTGCACTAATGCGATACTTAAAAGAAAACTCATTTTTATAAAGTAAACATTTTTAGAGAGTTTAGTTACACCTCATTTATATACATCGTAGGAATATAACATAATGAAAACTTCTTTGTATAGTACGATCTCAATTAATATTATTAAAATGTGAATTAACTAGCAATTTTTATAGAAGACCCTCAAGCAATAATTAAGCTCTCTATAAGCCCAACTACAACTCCTTGATGAACACTATAAAACTACTACTGCAAAACAAAAATAAAGTACTGCCAAAACACAAGCTATCTACTTTATAGTAGAGTAGAGTTGAACGCTATCTATCACCTATCCAGATGAATATTTTAAGAAAGCCCATCAAACGGTCCAAAAACATTAAATATCTAGGAATGCACCTCAACCAAAAACCTTTCAGATGCATGTACTATAAACAATTTCGAAAATGTCACTTGTTAAATGAAAACCGAGTAATTAGATCTGTTCATTGAGCTCTGCTCTCGATCCGATTAGATCCAAGCTAGTTATGAAATCAGAGGTAAAAAAAAATATTAGAAGTGGCAACGAACGTTAATCGATCAGTTAAGATCATCAAGTCCAAATTGTCAAAAGTGAGGTTTCAAGAAGAATATACTTAAAATTTTATTGAAGTTTATTATTATAAAAATAAAAATACACAAATTCTATTAGAATAAATCGTTTGGAACATTCTCCGATCACCAGATTATTCTCGATAGGTATCTAACTACTTGTAACTTTTCTATATAAAATAAAAGATAAATTTATTTTCTTTTCATAAAGCTTAAAAACTAACTTTTAAAAGAATAAAACGTGTCTGTTACTTTGCAGCGGTTAACTACCACAAATTGAAAAAATTGTTAAATTCTCTGATCTAAAAAAACTTGTGGATGAGAAAAGGTTGATAATTCTAAACCTAAATCAGGCACAACGATCACGAATCAGATCAATTTAAATCAGAAAAGAACAATGAGAGTTCTCACCAAACGAGAATATCTTGGATCTAGATCAGTTAACGCGGAAGTCTCTTCCATCCGCACACAAATTGCAAAATTATGTAAAAATTGGCACTATAATCAATAAATAAAAAATTGACGAATAAAATTATTTTCGAATTGTAGGAGAGAATTAAAATACAATTAAAAAAAAAATTAGATTAAAGTAAAAGCCAAGAAATATGAGCATTCAAGCATTGTAATAATACAAAATTGTAAAAAAAAATATACATCTTTAGCCTAATACACATTTTTACCTTTCCTAAGAAGATTGAAGCATCTTAAAACCGCCTCCGGTAGTTTTAGAGGAAGCCACCGAAGCTGAAAAGCACTGCATTTGCATATGCGCTATGAAATGTCGTTCTTCTAGCAATTTTTGTTTCTTCTTCTTTTCCCGCGTCAATTCCCTTTTGGTTGTATCCAAGGTATTCCGCAAATTATCCACAACGCAATCCTTTGTTTTATCATCCACCTCTTTAGCATTCAATTCTGCTACCAGGGCTTTCATTTTCTTCTCATTCACTCCAAGAGCATGCTAAAATAAAATCAACCATAGTTGATTAGTTATACTCAAACTTTCAAGTCAAGATTCTAATTAAATTCTTTTAATTCCGTGTTGCGTAGAAAAATAAAGGCGAGGGGAGGAGACCTCGGCCTAAAAGCTCACTCAAGGAAAGTTTTGAGAAGCTGTTTAACCGATCTCTGAAGATGTAAGCTACCGAAAGAACAAATTCTGCACATCCGCGTTAGATCACATCAAAACCAGTTACTTGGCTAAGTAAATAATAAAATTTGCACATAAGTGATAATTCGTATTGGGTGAAACGCAGCAGAAGAAAAATTGGGGTCTTCCTCTAAATTTAGAGTTTTGCTTTATTTACATTTTGCCGCAAGTAAACTTAATATGACCATTGAGAAATTAGGTCAAAATCACAATTTTGCTATGTAGGTATGTCTACGATTTTTCAAATATTAAGCCACATTGATGCATAGTCTGTAAAAATTCGAATAGTCAAACTCTTTGAATAATTCGAATATCCATAGTAGGTATTTAGATTTTTTGAATTCTTTGATCTATACGGATAGTTCCAAAAGCAAAAATTTCTTATTAAACACATAACAGAACAAGTATAACAATACTTTTAAACATCAAGGGATTGTCATGAAAATTGGTATTTGGGGATTTCTAGAGACGGTGATTACGAATGAGTTTTCGAAATTTTAAAATTCAAAGTGGTAGATACGATAAAGCGATAATATTGAGCTAATAATAAAAGTGAAAATGAATCTAAGGGTTTCTTTAGGCTACTGATTCCGATTCTGCTAATAAAATTTGGACATTTTAAATAGTGAATCCAATATAGAAAATTATTCCAGTTCAAAAGATTTTAATGAAATTTAGCATAGGCGTTTTCTAGCTTGCATTTATGACTTATTTGTGTCTTGCACTTATGAACAATGATTTATGGATATTAGCGTTAGAAATATATGATGAGCTGGGGGCTGTGAAAATAATTCAATGATATTCAATTTCTAATTTGAAATTTAAATAATTCGAAATCGAATAGCATCGAATATTCGTCTATTTACAGATCTAGTTTGGAATTCAAAATGAAAGTTGTTCCTTTTATTACCTTTACTTCATTCAATTGCGCTTTTACTTTATAACTTGGCAATTTCAGCATAAATTCTTTAAGGGTGTCGTACAATCGTTGAGCTTCTTGCAGAGAACTTTCTCGCTGAATTGCTACCACATTTTGTGTTAGAACTCGCCTTTAATTGGAAAACATATCATGTTACATAAAAATAATACACCCTTGAACAAAATTACTTTTGGAGACTTTGCACTTTTTCCAGAAGTATAACTTTTTCAGGATCGGATCCTCCTAACGAACGCCATCTAAATAAGAAAAATACCGATTTAAATTTTTGTAGAACAAAAAAAAACAAACATTTATAAATATTATAAAATTTATTTGACCTGTGTACATTCATCGGTGTCAACATTTCATCCTGAAGAGCTCTTGCTTTGACACGTTCCTGGTTTAACATTCTGTGCATTCGCAGCAATTCTCGCCGACTTTGAGCAGCATTTTCACGATCTTTTCTAAGAATTTCCTGTTCGGATCGAAGATTTTGTATTTCAATTTTCAATAGTCTCATATCTTCCAATTTTGCATTATACTGCAAATTTCCTCGATCAATTTCGATTTGCATTAGCCCAATCTTTTCATTAAGAGATAAAATTTCTTCATTGCTTTTTGTAAGCTGGCTAGCCAGTTGCGCTTTAACATGCTCAATTTCATCCAAGTCTCTGTTGATTTTCGAAAATTTTTTTTGTTCTTCCTAAAAATGATAGAATGTGTTTTTTCTTTTTAAATTAATTAGATTTTTTTTTTTTTAAATTACCGCCAAAATTTTATACAGATTATCGTTTTCCTGTCTCTTTTCCGAAAGTTCGCTTCTTGTGTTTTGAAGAATAACATGACTATTTTCTAGTTCCTTTTTAATCTTGTGTTTTTCTTTCTCTGATTTTTCACAAAGGTGCTCTAGTTTACTAATTTCAGCATCTTTGATAATGATTTTTTCTCTTAACTCCTCTTGGCACTTAAATGAAATCTAAGGAAATTTGATTTGATTTGTGACTATTATTTAAAAAGATGAAATTAATTAAAGAAAAACAATTTCTTACCAACAACTGCTGTTTACTATCATCCCTTTCTTTCGTCACTGCTACCAAATTTTTTTGTATTAAATTTCTTTCACTGCGCATCGTATCTACAAGAGTTTGAACAGCAACAAATTTTGCATGTTCTTCGGTAATAGTTTTCTTCAATTCAATAATATAGTTCCGCTTCAGCTGATTTTGGTCTGCAATTGTACTTAGAACAAAACGTTTTTCAGATATCGTTATGCAAACGCATACTTTGTAACGCATAAATTTTGTCCTCAAAAATTTCAATTCGCTCTAACAATTGATCAATTTCTTTTTGAAAACGTGATAATTGTATTTTGGAGTCCCTTTCCTTTGTTATGTGTCCTTCCATCTCCGCTCTTAAGTCGTTTCTTTCTTGCTCAATCACAGCGACTTTGTCCTTAACTATTGAAGCTCGCTTCTTCACTTGCACTAACTCCGTCTTGGCGGCATCTCGTTCCTTAATAAGTTCTGAGATTCTTTTCGTATACCCTTCGATGGACTTTTTCACTATGTTAATGTCCTTCTCGCGATTACTGATTTGAGTTCTGTAAATAATAAATAAAACAATTATTTCGTTTTTCTTCCATATATCAAGGATTTTATTTACTTATATCGCAAAATTTCGCCATCGACATTACTTTTGGACTGCTGAGCCGCAACCAATTTTTTAACTAATCCATCATTGGCCTTTGAAAGATTTGCACATTCTAGTTTAATTTTGGTGCATTCTTCTTCTTTAATCTAAAAGGAAATTTTTATTTTTTATTTTTATCTATATATCTAGTCAGGTAATTATATAACACAACCTTTAGCATGTGAACTTTCTGACTCAATTCAGTTAAAGCCTTGTCTTTTACGTCTGTTACATTTTCTAATTCTGCTATAGTTTTAGCCAATTTATTGGATACTGTTGCAAATTTTGACTTAATTTTTAGCACATTTGATTTTGCCGCTAATATTTGCAAATTTAGATGAACGTTGGTTTTCATATATCGCTCACACTGGAAAAAATATAAGTAAAAAATTAAAAATTTTTTTCAAATATCACCATAATTAATAAGTCGATTCTTCCAAGCTTTAATTTTTAATGATAACGTTTATTAGAATCTTGGAAAACGCATTTAACAGGAAATATTTTGTTTGGTATGGATATTAGCCAAAGAGTTGAGATAATTGCAAATAAAAGACATACAGATGTAGATTTATTTACCTGTTCCCTTATCTGCTTTTGTTTCTCCTCAGCTGACTTTTTCCATTCTTTTGCTTCATTTAAATCCCTATTGAGTAATTCTCCTTGCTTTTTTTCCTTTAAAATATCATTGGAGGCATTCTAAAATAGTAAATAAATAAATTTAATACATTTTCTTAAATATAATTAAATATTTCGAATACATCCAATAATTTTAAGAGGTACTTATTCTTTTCTTCAAGGCCCGAACAAATATTTTCCATTTCTGTTGTATACATTCTTTGAATTTGCAGGCGTCGATTCAGCTCTTTAATTTCGGATGTGAGCTCTTCACGTTCTTTTATCATCTTCTCCTTAAAAGCAGCTGACTCTAGTACTGTGCTGTAACATTTAATAAAAATTAACTATTCGATCTTCCTTCTCCAGCATTCCCTTACTCGTCAAGAAAAACACTTTTTGGAATTTCGGACTTCTTCACAGTTACTGGGGTCTCATAACTTTTTAATTTTTCACGTAACTTTACCACCTCCTGTTGCGCCTCTAGTTCCCGGGCATGTGAAATATCAACTTGTTTCCATGCGTTTTCTGGTTATTAAACAATTTGAAGATACCTTTCAAAAAATTATAGTAAAAATTCATACCCATGCTTACTCTAAGTCGCTGGATAACATCTTGATCCGCTCTAGTCTGTTTGTTTGCTTCCTCTAGCCTAGCCTGATCCAAAACTGCTTCTTCCTGATAGTTAACGATTTTCTGTTCAATAGCATTTAAATCAGATCGAACTCTATTAAAAACTTTTTGCATTTGTCGAACAATATCCGCGGAATTTTGATCTCCAGTTTTCTCTAATTTATCTATTAACTTTAAGTAAAATAAAAGAATATGTAGATTAAGAAATTATGTTATGTATGTTACCTCATGAACTTTGTCATTAACTTCTTGAAAATACTCCTCACTTATTTTTTCAGGTAGCTGATCTTCATCAGAAGAATCCTCACCACTTCCTTCACGTTCCATAATTCTTTTTTTAAAGGTATATGAGATAAATTTTCCAGATTTTCACTCAATTTAATTGTGAGGAATTGTTGTACACTCTGATGTTATTTTTATATCGATTATCAAAATCCCAATGAGGAACAGCGAGAAGGAAATGTGTTCGTATTGATTAAACAATTTTTGTTGGAAAATTTCTTAACAGATTTTATTTTCCCACTTTGGTAGTAATATTGTAATTTATTTTCTGTAATTTCATTTACCTTTAATTTTACTTTTTAAAATGAAAGCTATTTTCGTCGAAACTCCTTGCAGTATTAAAGAAATAGTTTAAATTCAACATTCAGGTCGGGTAAAATAAGAGAAAAAGGTTGTTCAACAAATAAAATATAAATCAGTAACATATCAAATTTTATTTAATAAATTCCATTTAAATTAATCGAAACAACACATAAATTAACTATTTTCTTTCGTCAAGCAGTACAAACCTTTCCAGGAGGCAATGATATTGGTTTTTTTGCCTGTAGTTTACTTACGATGTTTTTCTCCGTGAACAGCTCTTTCTTCACAATCACTAAGTTTGTGGTCAGTTCTGTGATCTTGCAATCTCGTGTTTGTATTTCAATTTCCTTTGATGCCAGTTCAGCCGTTAAGGCTTTTAGTTTTTTCTCACGATTTCTTAAAACCCTCTTTAGATGGTAAACGATTACTCAAAGTATCCAACTGAATTTAGTCCAGAGAAATTAAGAAATTAGACATTGTGCTTCGGAAAAATTCCGCGAAAGCTGAATTTTGGTATGATATCAAGTTTGATATTTTTTTTAATCCAATTTCTCTGGACTGTGATGATTCCTACCTGGGCACTAACAAAATCTTCCTTAACTCTGTAGCTTGGTAGCTTTTCCACAAATAATTTAAGAGATACGTAAAGTTGATGGCAATTTTGTAAGGACTTTTCACGCTGAGATCCTTCAATATACGACATAAGAAGACGCCTAAGTTATAAAATAATAAAAAATTTAAAAATTGCAATATAATTCGTAATATGATTTATCAAACTTTTGAAGAATCCTATTTTTCTCAACTAAAGAATATCGCTCAGGATCAGTTCCTCGAAGTATCCTCCAGCGGTGAACGTTCACAGGCACACGGAGGTCCGCTTTTAATGCTTGGATTTCAACTTCCTTCTGATCTAAGTTCCTACTAAGTCTGATAATTTCCCGTCTCATTCGAACCGTTTGAGACACGCCACGCTTTAAAACTTCTCTCTGCGTATTAAGATGCCTAATCTCCAGTTTCAGCAGACGAATGTCTTCTATTCGTTGATTGTACTGGACACTTCCTTATGATAAAATGAGAATGTCGAATAAAGTCAATTATGCTTAAATTGTATGAAACCTCTATCAACTGCAGTTTGAACAATGTCCAACCTTTCTTTCAGGAGTGAAATCTCGTCGTTTCGCCGCACCATCTGCAGGCCAATTAAATTCTTTTCCTTTGTCGTATCCTCCAACATATGCTCCAATTGCATAAAACGCAGTTCATCCTCCTAAAATATTGCATTAAACGCAATTTAATTTTTATTGTTTGCAAGATCATAAGATATTTATTCCTTTTTGATGATATTAAGTACAAAATTCTTAAAATTGATATTTTTTAGTTACGATCTCAAAAGATGTATGTGTGTAATAATATTTAGTTATAGGAGATTAGTAGAATTAGTTTTCCAATCGACTGAAAAGTAAAGGCATCGAAATTCTAAGCATTTGACTATCAAATCGTACGAAAAATTCAACTGTATTTCATATCTGAATTCGGTTTAAATTAGAATTGCTGGTTACATTTAACACAATATTGTGTTCTCACAATTTTCATATTTAGGACAATTTTTTTAAATTGCAGATGGTACCAATACTCCCACTTTTAGTTAGACTTTCTGTCTTATTTAATACCTCCGTATCGTTTATGCTAAGCTAATCTATACAGCAATTCCTGGAACGATCAAACTACTTAAGGGAAATTTGTGGTAAAAATCACCTATACAAAAGTATTATTATTAAAAAATATCAATTTCATTGCATGGAAAAGGCCAATTTATTATATAATTCACCGCCAATGTCTTTTGTAATTTCTCATTTTTTGACTTAATATCTTTTAACTCCTGTCTAGTGCTCGAGAGCAATTTTTTTGTTGATCGCAATTCTGTGAGTACTTCTTGTTTTTCTTTTTGTAGCTTATCAATTTGCAAATGTAATTGATTAATCTTATTCTGATTGGCACTTATCTCTTCAGTCAGTTGAGCCATTTGATGGATAGTTATCTAGTGTAATCGATGAAATAGTATTCGAAAAAAAAGTTACAAAATGCATACGCCTTACACTTTGCATATTTTTAAGATTAGATCTTTCTTCTCCACAACTTTGGAGAGATCGTTGCAACATTATTCGCTCTGAATTTGTTGTTTCAAGCAACTTTTGGACTTTTATCAAATTCCCATGCTTATCATGCAATTGCCTCTGCAGCTCAGCGATGTGATCAGCTTTCAACTGAACTTGCTCTAAATGAGGAAAAATAATTTTTTTTTAATAAATATTAGGAACAATAAAATCAAATTTCACGAGGACAGTTTAATAAGCCAGTGAAATCAGTAAAATTTACTGACTTATAAAACTGCCTTTTTTAAAATTTCATAAGGATATACCAAACTGGATAACAAAATTAATCGGTTTTCGATTGGAAATTCTGTAAAAACAAAAATGTGTATTGCGGAATCGAATTAAAAATAAAATAACTACAAAAAATTGTTTTGAAAACAAAATAAAGCAATTTATTAATCCAACCACTATTTTATACAGTGACAACTATTCATTTAAACGTACTGGAGGATTTTATGAAAAATCGAGATATTATTTTACTGTTTCTTAATAACGATGCTGAGATGCATAAGTATTTGGTTTTGTATTCCAGTAAGTCTTTTAGATAAATTCAGAAATTAGTGATTGTCCTCTTAAATTTTACATTTAGAGTGAATTAGAGATTACTGCAATTGTAATTTACAAAACAAAAACATGGGTAAAATAGGCAAGAACTTTTTACTTGTCTGTCTCTTCACTTCACTACTCCTCTAATTTTAAAATTTTGAATAAAATCTAACTAACTTCTTTTCATGGTATACACACATATGATAACTTTTAGAGTTTATCTGCTAACTTCATATAAAATTTTTTACTAGATTTTTAGTCAAAAATATTTTGCCAGACAGACCTTATATACAGTCTGTTTGGTAAGAGCTTGTCGACGATTTCACGAGAAATAGACACAAATATTTGAAGTGGAGGGGATGAGTATTACCCAAAAATATGTACGTCATGCTTAAAGTCTCATTTTGCGTTAAACTTTCTACTGATAAGATCGATTTTCAACATGAGTGCCTTATTTTATAAACGTTTTGAAGCTGTGTTTCTCTGCCTTCATCCGAAAGGACCTAACTGGACTTATGCCCCGACAGCGAGATATATTAAAAATGATGCGTCTTTTATAAGGAAGTGGAAGTTTGAGGAAAACAACATCGACGACTTGCCAGGAAGGGGTAAAACAAGAAAACCATCAAAAAAAGAAGACATCGAAATTTTGAAGCTTTTTGAAAAGGATACACAAATGACGCTGCGGCGAATTAGAAGCAAATTATGGGAAAAAATTATCAACGTGTCTCTCTATATCATACGCTAAAGGACCAATTGCCTAGTACAATCAAAAATATATCGTTTTAAACCCCTAAAGACATATTAAAACAATGTTATCAAACAAATCTTTTCATTATTGATCCTTAATCCATGTAAGCAAAAATTTAATAATCTACTTTTTAGATAGTTTGTCTCCTGAAATATTAAAAATTTCGTATTTTCAAAATTTTATTTTTTTATTAACAATGAAGTACATAAAAAAGTCAAATACGAGATAAACTCGGGCAAGTAGTGTTCCGTACTTCCACTTAGTTAAAAATATTTGTCTCTTTCATTTATGAAAGAATTATTTACTTTAATTTATTGTTGATTATTACATTAATCTTTGAAATTAGAATAAAATCTATAATTTTTCACATAAAATGAGTTTTTGAAATTCTTTTTTGGATTCATTTGGTGTATACGCAGAAAGTAAAACAAATATTAAAAAACTGAAATTATGCGACGTATTATTACTCACCAACGTACCAATCAATTCTGTCGTTGAGCAGTTCTGCTTCCTGAATTTGTTCGTCACGTTCCCGTTCAATTCTAGTGATAATTCGTTTCGTCTCTTCCAATTTCACATGCTGCTTCCGAATGTCCAAATGAAGATTGTCGATCGTTATATTCCTCATTATGTTGATATGTCGCAGCTCAGCATTTGTGTTATTTGATTTAACGAGCTCAGATCGGAGAGAATCACGGTCATGGGTGATGAGCTCCTTTAATCTAATAATCTCCTCCATTTCGCGCGTTTGATTAAGAAGATCTCTATCTTTCGTGTTCAGTTGGGACCTGTTTATATATGGCGATAATAATTGATTACAATTCGATTTTTTTCATTGTCAGAAGCTTAATCGTATTATTGTGAAGTTTTGCTGGATTTATTGTTCGCTGCTGGTAAATTGTCTTTGTCTCCATTATTGTATATATCTATTGTAATTAGCTTTACCTCTATATTTAAAACCGAAAGTTTGTTTGTCGCTTGATCACGCCTAAACGGTTGGTTTGATATTTTTCATTATTTTAACTAAAGGTACTGCATATCCAAACTTCATATATAAGGTAACTTTTATGAACATAACAAATATAGTTTCAAAATGACGGGCTCAAGATATTCATGAAAATTGATATGTAGGTGTTTTCGAAGATGCTGATTATGAATCCGAATCGGAAATTTAGAAATTAAGATTATTGATCCAAAATAGCGTCTATAGTTTTGAAATCCAACGAATTTAAGTGAAAATTGGTACGAAGGGTGCTAATATCAAATTAACTAATATCACAATTAGGAAACGTAAAGTGGAAGATTAAACTTGATGATTGATAATTTTCAAATTCAACGGATTTTAATGAAAATTAGTTTAAAAATAATTCAATGACATTGATTTCAAATCTGATTTGAAAATTAAAGATGAGTCAATAAGTCGCTCACTATATTTCTAATTTATAGGAAGATTATGCTTGATGATTTATCCAATAACTTAATATTGAGCATTTACATACATTTGCACCCTCGACCAGTATCATCCTCTACTCATCCTATCCGTTGCTCTAGTATTCCCACATCTCCACTCTACTTCTGAGACTTCTTTCCACTTCAATTTTCGCAGGGGCGACTTTGGAAAGTTAAATTACCTTCGTTGCCAATCGTCCCTCCATTCCATCACAACTGATTCTCACCTTTCCATTGATGAAGAAGTCTTCGCCTGCCTGGCCCCAAAGATCATGAATTACTAGATGGGACACTCTCTATACAAGCTTAAAGCTCTAACCCATATGCAATTTCTAAATCTGCCTGGGGTAAATTTTTCCATTAGAGAAAGTAGCAAAGAACTACTGCTTTCTATGCCTTATCTAAATTCCAATGAGAACGAAAGAGATAAGAATAGGCAGCCAAAAATTCTCATCTACAGCACTTATAATGTAGGCAATAAAATGCAGCGTGTTTTACCATGCATTTTTAAAGGCGGGCCAATCTGTTAGGCTCGCTGTGTCCCTCTGCATGCATGGTGTTAGTGCTGTCCCCAGGCAATGTTCCAGCATAGGGAAATCCTGAATTGAGAATGGGGAACAGGCAGGTAGCACACTCAGAGCATGTATACGAATGCGGGCTGCTTACATTTTTTCACTGTGCATTTTTAAAGGCGAGCCAAACGTATTCGAACGTATACGCTGCTTTGGGTGGTGAAACGTGATTTTAATTTTCGTTCCGCCTTCCCCTAAATTTTTGTCTTTCTCTCACGCGTGAGTCCTTTATTACTATCGACTTTTAGCAAAATCTGCAAGGTCGGTGGACTAAGGGGACCAAGGTCGAAAAAAGATAAGGGACTACGTCACGAGTGTCCCATCTAGTAATTCATGATCTTTGGCCTGGCCCAATCTTTTCCCTATCAACCTCGGAAAAATCATGCCTCCTCGCCCTCCCCCCATGGCAGAACAAAGAAATTCCATCCCTTCGGAACAGGAGAAATAAACTATGGCAGACTTATCTCCTATCTCGTTCCGACCCCGCTTCTCCAATTACCTCTCTGCGGCTTCTCTTTTTTCTGCACGCAGCGAATCTTCCTAACACGACTACCTGAATCGAATACAGTCAACCCTTACCTCCAACCCTGAACATTCAGCTTAATAAAGATTTGTTCGAAAAATAAAAATCACAGGAAATTTATGCAATATTCTAAAAATTAACTGGGATAGGGTAAAAATGCTTACTTGTATTTAGATACATCAGCACGTAGTGTCGTAGCATCCTTCTCGAGTTTGAATAATTTTAAGCTAAGATTATCCAAGTCGCCTTGAAGTTTTTTCAAGTGTTTCGCTTTCATAGCGATCTCGAGATCCTTTGCCTGCATATATTCAATTTCCTGCAGACAAGTTCATCTTCATCAAATACAAAATTACCTTATTATCCCGAGAAACTTGCTGAATTTTCTCACTTAATAATTTTCGATCGTGAACACAAGATTGATAAATTTTCTTTAATTGAGCTAACTTCTTTTTGTATGCTTTGAAATTGCTCTTAATTTTATCTAAATCCACTCTAAGTCTTTCTATATCTTTTCCCTTTTCTTTTATAATGTTAGCCTGGTCCTCGATCTATTTACACAATAAATAAACTGAAAATACGATCAAGCAGTTTTGGTTTACCTGTTTCTCATAAGTATCACACTTTCTTAAAAGAAATTTGTTGGTGTCCTTAAGGTCGTCAATGGTTTTTAGTAGCATTTTAATTTTTTTATCATTTTTATTTTCGTTTAATTCCAGAACCTTTTTAAATCAGTGTACTTGCATTAGTCTAAGCACCTACAAGCTTTAACTTTTAAATTAAATAAAAATTACCTCAATTTGCCTCTGAAAGTTCCTATTTTTCTCTTCATTTTGTTGGCACATTTGCTCTAAAGTCTCACCGTAGTATCTCTGCAGTTGCAATCTTTTCTCCAATTCCCTCACTTCGCCATTTAAACGATCGCGTTCCCTTAGAATTATCCCCCTATGCTTAGTTAATGGGCCTAGACTGAAATTTGTGTTGATTAAATGTTAATTTACCCCTAGAAGAGTTTCTAAACAGTTCAGTAATACTCCTCTTCGGCCTCTTCAGGTGATTTTTGTTCAAATGTTTTACATTTGCTCTGAAGCTCAATAATTTCTTCTTGATAATCCTGCTCACGTACCCGAGATGCGTCAATTTCTCGCCAAGATTCCTCTGTTTATGATTGCACAACAAAATTCAAAAGCTTATATATTTTTAAAAATTATTCAACCTAAAGAGGCTTTTAGCCGATTAATTGTCTGTTGCGAAGTAGCCGTTGCCTGAAATGATGTAATAATCTTCTCATCTGCATCTGCGATTTTCGGTAGTAATTCTTCATTAATCTTCTTAATTTTCTTATTTTCAGAATTGAGAAAATTAGAAACTTCTATCAAACGCTTAAGTGCTTCAGCTGCTTCCTGCATATTATTTTTTGACAAGAAATTTTGCATGCTCTAAAAATTAAATGTGTTTATGTCCACAGCATAAATTTTACTGAGTTTACTTCATTCGCTAAATATAGTTCTTCAGCTATGTCTGCATTAGTGAAATGCAAGAAAAGGAGTTTTTCGGGATCTTGCTCATCATCACTATGATAATCTGTAATGTTCTTAGAACGATCTTCGTCCTTATCTTTTATTTTCGCCATTTATATATATATTTTTTGAGAAATATTTCCTGGAAAAAAATATATAAATATATTAAGATATATGTGACAGCCACAATAACTTGATGAACAATTATTTTCATAAAATAATATTAATCAAGCTCAGAGCCAACTATCACTGGCTAGAATTTCGATTTCATTACATTTAATACTTAAAATATGTTTGAAACGTCGATGGCATGTAATTTGAACGTTAATTATAAAACCAGCAATTTGAATTTAATGTTTTTATGCAAAAATAAACCATAATCCATTATTGGAATAATCTTAATTGCTAGTTAAATAAATACAACGACATATATCCGATATGCAAGAAAAGAAATTCTCAATTTGAATAATTTTATACTCGTTAAGTAAAGCAACTTACGTTGTCTCATCGGTCGAAGTAACATTTATAAATTTAATACTATGAATTGGTTTCATATAAAAAACAAAGGCTTGGTCTATTCAACAGTTTCATTTATTTAAATTATATTAGACTGAAAAAAATCACATGAAAAAGTTTGTTTAACAGGTCTGTGTTAAATGCAGTCAAAATTAAAATTAATTTAATAGAAAATATATTTGATGTATTAAAGATTTCCGATATAGATATAAATGTGTATTATAAGGCAAAATACGAGCTAAACATAAAAAAAAAACAAATAATCCTCCGTAATCCTGCCTCCGCTACATAATTTAATCTAAATAATATACAAAACGGAACGGATATATAGCAAAATTCCAGAGCCAGAAAAGTACTAATGAAAACTCGAACTTATACCAAAAACGATACATCTGTTCTAGGGGATGGGGAGATTAACTCAGAGGTTAATCTAGCTTACGTCCAAACAATGAAATAAGAGTTAAACGTAAAATGAACGAGCCGTCTTAGTGCTAAATATGTACAAGGCCCAAAATCTTTGCGCCAAGTCTTTGGAGCCTGCGGGAAGATTACCTTCACGCGCCCACCTCGCGCACATAACACTCGCGGCAGACGCGGACCGCTTTCGTCAGTCCGAATTTGGGTAGGGGTGCAGAGGAGCTGGAGCAGCCCCCGCAGAAGACTCCTCCGCAGTTCCGGCAGTGGTGCCTTCGTCGGAATGCAGTAAAAGGAATAGTACAAGCCATGCACCGTGGCGCTTCATCGTCGGGGATCCACGGCGGGGGCGACTGTCTCAATGCTGACTGTGCACCGGTGGCAGTGTTTGTTGGGATGGCAACAGATCCGGGGCAAAAGTACGGATTCGAACTGACCTCGGTCCTTGTCGTCCGGCCGCCAATTGGCGAGTTGCTTGCAGATGAATTTGCCGGGCTGTTGCTTCCGGAGTGACTGCCTTGCGAGGAATATCTATCTCTAAGGTAGTTCGTTCTTCCGTTGTTTGTGATCTCACTGGCATCCTCTCCAAGACTTCTACTCCGGGAGATGTTGTTCCGAACGGTACGGATATCCGAATCCAAACTGTTGCCTCTCTGACTCGTTTGTCTTTCCGCGAAGACGCTGTCTATCTCCGCGTTAACTTCTTCCGCAGAGTAAATGCTTTGGTTGGAGCCGGCATTCTGAGGTATAACATCGTTTTCACTAGCCCGAAACTCAAATAGATCGGTATCTTTTGACTTTTCAGAAATTATCTCTTCTTGAGCAGGAGTCATGTTCATGAGGAAAACACTTCGGAGGATTTGCCTTAGATCCGATGCAAAATTCGTTTGTAGTTGGTCAGCTACGCCAGCAATGCATACGAAAAGACGATGCAGCAAATTCTCTGTGCTTCTGAAACAAACAAAAAAATACAGTAAGAGGTGGTTGGCTTCGATTTTGGTTATATCATTGCTAAAATGAAAGATTTAAACTTTTTACGAAAATAATTAGACTTTAAAATACGATTTTAAGCAGTCACCAATTGTTTTTCTTTTTTGTAGTATGTCGTCAAACCTTAATTACAGGGATGCAATAACAGAAACGGATTAATTTTCTGACCATAAGAAATGGTAAACTTTTGAAAGCGAATTAACTTAGTTTAAACTTAAAGTACGTAAAATCCAAGGTTTTAATTTCAAAATATTAGAAATTACCTTATCATGGATATTTTTGAATAAATGAACTTTCTCCGACCTAAAATTGTAACTTCCCAATTTTTGCTTTGGAATTGCAGGACAGTGGAAAATTAACAATTGAGCATGATATTTACATTTTGTGTTATATTGTGATTCTAAGTAGTTCTTAAAACGAAAACAATATTAACTGACTATGTCAATTTATTACAAAAAATCTATATCTATAATTCTTGGTAATTTTTTATTCGATTTTGTGTCATAACTTCTTTAAGTGACTCGGAAGAGGATTTATTTATTCAAGGCTATATAAGGTATGTAAGTCATAAAAACATGTTCCAGCATAAAACAACCGATTTTATAAATTAATAATCGCTTGTTCTGGAACTTGTTCACTCCTTTTTTCTTTATACTTTCGCGGACATGAATGTTGTAACAAAATATCTTTACAATGAAAAGCTTTTTTTTTAAGTGCACTTACTTAACTCTGAGACTCCCCACAGGGGGTTATTTGGACCCCAAACATTTTTTTTTTATACTTAAATAGTTCAGACTGAGCAGGAATATTCGAGACGCCCGGTGCATCGTTCAAAATTAGTTTGATCAATTCAAGGGTGAGATTCGACCAAAAAATACATCCTTTTAGTTTAAAAAAAAACCTTCTAATATAATTCTGAAAAAGTCCTATTGTAGCATCGTTCGAAAGTGTACCCTCTAACAGTACCCCGAACAAATTTACTCCGTCCACTACTGTGAAAACTAAGTAGTGTATTTTTAGCAACTAAAATAATTAATGTGCCTAATGATGAGAGTCCTTTTTTTCACCCCTAATTTTTGATAATTGTTAAAAAGGTTAAAGTACACTGTACTGCAGCATATATGGCTAAATAAGTTTAGAGTTTTGTATACGATTTAAATTTAAAATTGACTAGCTAACTACTGAAAGCTGCCATCTATTTTTGAAACCAAACATCGTAGCCGTAAAACTTTAGCCGCGAAAAAGGTCTCTGTTGTCGATAAATAACACCTTTGCAGCTAAATAAGCACAATACCAGGCTTGAACAAGTAAGCGGATATTAAAATAAACGAAGCTCATGACATAGAATCGATTGGTATATGTGGGAATACGTCTCTCTGATTCACCTTGTTTTAAAAATGAAATGAGGCAATATTGACTTTAATTATATTCTGAGATATATTTAAATGTTCAATTTGGCCTATAAAATTTCCTGTATTCCCAAAGGATTTTGTTTCTGTCTCAATCAAAAATAAGGATGTGTTCATTGAAGCATTACGATAAAAATGGATATTACATAGCAACATAAACTGCTTTAAGTACTTAAACAGACATGTTTCTTAATTATAAGCTTTTTGCAATGATGATACAAATTTCATAATTTATAGAGCTACACTAACAATAGGAATAACTTACTTAAATTTCATTCTCCCTGCAGCCCTAAGGGCCAAAGAGACCTCATGCGGATCACCGTCGGACAGTGAAGACGAAGTGTCTCCACTTGAGGTGTCCTGATTCTGAGTCTTTAAGCGTCTTTTGGAATGCTGACGATTGCGGCGCTGCGAACTTTTGCTAGATCTCCTTGAGCTTTTATCTTGAATATAGTTGCTGGAGCTGGCGTAGTCGCTATTGGCTGAGTTTGGTGATTTTATTGTCTGTTGCTCACTTTCTTCCGATGAATCTGTATCCATTCTGCTGCAGCTCGGCTTCGTGCTGTTACTATAGACGTTCTTCCAGTTATCCGAGTATTGATCAAGGCAAGAATTCTCGTTAATTTCTTTCAAGTTATCTGAGTCTGGCGTTCTATCAGATCCGGTGTTTGTTTCGGTGCTAATTCCCGAATCAATGTTATTGTTACTGCTGTGATTTTCGTTGCCGCCGTACTCATCGTCACTAGCGATAAAATTGTCTGTTAGAGGGGCTTCGTTGGGCTGAAGAAGGTTTCCAAAATTTGTATTAGGAATTAAATATCCAGAGGCGCAGTCAGCAGTAACCAAATTTTCCTTCAAATCTTTGCTGTCGTCATCTGTCCAGTCAGAGGACGTATCAGACGCCAGCGAGAGGGATGTAACCAAGTCCTCTACGTTGCTATAGACACCAGTGAATACTTCACGATTGGTACAATTGCTACTATCAACTATGTTACTAACTAAATCTTCATCACTATTCGACTTATCATCGTTTACTTCATCACAGTTTGATTTATTCGATTTCAGATGGATATCTTCATTTGTGCACAGCAATTTCTCTAGCTGGTACAACTCGTTCTTGTTCAGCGTTCTCAGAAGATCCCGGATTTTGATCAGGATTGTTCTGAACGGACGAAACATTTCTGAGAGCTGATCCGCAGCCATGTCCATGTTCAAGGGGCCTTTGTTGTAAACGATCAGCCCGCAAATGATAGCCAACCGAGGGATCGAAAACATGAGCGCTGGATCGAATGAGTCCACCTGATCCTGCTCCAGCAGGCTTATGCGCAACGCCCGCTGCAACGTCTCAGAGAAGAGGACACAAATCATTTCCTGCATCTCATATTCGTGCTTCGATTTCACTTGCACCATTGCACTTACGTATCGAAGCTCAAACTCAGCGAACAATCTGTCGAAGATCTTCAAACTTTCGTACAACTGTTCCGTCGCGGAATCGTTAATATCAAGCTTAAGCGTTGGACTATTTGGAATATTGTTTCGAAGGCACTGATCCCTTAATAAGTTTCGAACATTATCCAGACTTTTGGTTACTGCTTGCGCCAGGGGCCTCATTGCCGTGCTCTCCATTTCGCGGTTCATAATCGAGGAGCCTGCGGCCAAACATTCCGCACCGAACCACAGCTGCCCCGCTAAATTCTCTTGCAATACCTCCTCAGGAAATTTGGCACGAAACGCTCTCGGCGCGCGATCGTCTCCCAGTAGCTCTTCCATTATTTGATTTGTTATAGAAAGGACTTTATCCTGTAAAAACATTTTAATATTCAGAATTTTTAAATTTATATTTTGTAAATTTAATTATTACTTGTCCTTGACGAAGACGACTCACTAGCCGGGAACATCTATCCGGCTCTGCCCGACCATCAAAGCTATCCAACTCGCTAGCGACAGCTGTAAGGGCCCTGTCCGCATGGTAAAAACGAGCCAGAAGGGATTTATCATCAGCCTAAAATATAAAATAATATCTTAATTATTAATGATATAATAAGGAACGTTTTCATTACACTGATAATAAAATCAAAAAAAAGGGGGGCGAAGCCATGAGCCATTTTTAAATTGAAAATTCAAAATCAACACTATTGAAAACTTCTACTTAAATTTTTAAAAGTCATCTTTTTGGATCTACCTTTGTGGATTTGTTAAAATAAAAAAAAAAAAAAACTATAATATATCAGGGGTATACAATCAAAGTTGGTAAAGTCCACAAAATTTCCAAAGTGAGATTTAAATTGCATAACATTTTTTTCCGTATCTATATTTACCCCATAGAATAATTTTATACAAATTCTAGTAATCTCGACTGTTATTTCAAATTGCAAATTGACTTTACAAACAAACCTAGCAAAGTCCAAGTGAGTTGAGTCTCAATTTGCGTAAAATCCTTTTCGATCAATAGAAAGGCTCCATTGCCTCCATTTCACTGACGCCTGAATCCAACCCTGTCCAGAAAGTTGGTAACAAATATAGGAAAGTCCTAAACATTCAGTTACAAACTTAGTAAAGTCCAAAACTTGGTAACAAAACTGGGAAAGTCCATCTTATACTTAAGGTTTTACTCAAAAGTATTGAACTGAGCGTGATGAACACTTTTCCATAATGTATTACATTCTGCATATAAATAATGTTTAACATTAGAATAGGTAATGGTTTGGTGGGGTGTATCCCATAAAGGTGTCACAACATTCCATTTTTGCGAAAAAGGTGTCAAAACCGGTGCGGCGGTTTATCAAACCAATGTACTGGAAGGTGTTGTGAAACGTTTATCGCAAACTCTCTTCGGTGGACAACATTGGGTCTTCCAGCAAGACTCTGCTCCTGCTCACAAAGCAAAAAACACACAGGAGTGGTTTCACAATAACATTCCTGATTTTATTGCACAAGAAGATTGGTCATCCGGGAGCCCAGATTTAAATCCGCTGGATTATGCATTATGGACAGAGTTAGAGAACAAGCCCTGTAGAACTCCCCACCGCAATTTGGACAGTCTGAAAAAATCGTTGGTGAAAGCAGCAAATGAAATGTCGTTGAATACCGTGCGTGCCGCTATAGACCAGTGGCCACAACGTTTAAAAGCTTGTATAAAAGCTAAAGGAGGTCATTTCGAGTAAAGCTTTTATTAATTTATTAACAATATCTTATTGAAATAAATTTCGTTGAAAAAAACATATTATCTTTTATTGTTTAGATTTTATGCTTCTTTAAAGTTGTGACAGAAATTATGGCACGACTAGGTATAAATTAAATATAACAACACCACTTAACTCAAACAACTATTGTAACTACTTATTTTATTATTATTATTTTTCAAAAGTGAAATATTTCAACACCGTAATAAAATGCTATCGAATACATAAAAATTCCGTAAAAAAACAGAGTATTTGGGACATTAAAATCGCGAATTAAATTAATGTAAATTAGCTTTAAACCCTAACTTAGATGTATAACCTGAAATTAGTACATATCTGCTTTTCATCGGCAAATATAAGAATAAATTATACAAAACAGTCAGGTTTTACGGGTGAAGACAAAAATTAAATATTTGGACTCTTCTTAAATCGAAACTTCTGTTCAAAATACATTTGCAAAATAAAAATCTACTACTACGTGTTGAATGTGATTGTGTTAAATTTCCTCACTAAATCCGGACACGAGCTTTACATACGATGGATTTTTATGAGAAACTAAACTAGCCGTAGAGGCCGTTGAATTTTGAAGGCCAATTAAAACAATGTTGACTGGTTATGGCTTGTGGCGTGAGATCAATTTGCACCTGAGCCAGACCGAGCTTGGGCCAATTAAAGAAGTTAAAATTTTGAGGAAAGGCAAATAAACGAATTGTATCTCTGGTTGTGGGGGAATTCTTAGTTTTTATTCGAAAAATCAAATTAATTATTTATGTTGAATTACACCGAACAGCTGCACCGGAACCTTGGCTGGCTCCTCATCTCCTCCAGTTGCTTGTGTTTCGAGCTGATGAGGAAACAACCTCGTGACTAACTAGCGCCTTCCCCCAAGACACAAACGCAAGCATTCACTTTTCTGTTTTCATTCAGCTGAATCTGAAAAAGCTTATTGGTTTGCATGCATTACTTTAACTGTGTGCGCAGAGTTCTTTGCGATTTCTTGAAAGAAAAACGTCTTCGGATTCGTATACGACTCAACTGCGTAGCAGCTCTTGTTGTAAAACATTTGTTTACATTCTTTTCACGTTCACCACTTTGTGACAAATTTTTGCGTTGACTTTCACTCCATAAATCTGCCCACCTCGCCCCTCACTTCCTCCGCCCTACCATAGTTATGACGAACTCGAATCTTTTTCAGGTAGAAAGTTTTACTGAGTCCGATGAAGTGCAACTTCTGAAAATTACCTTTTTAGTAACGCCGGATGAACAAGCTTTTCTTACTTCTTGCAAACAAAACAAAAAAGTAAAAGACGGTAACTAAAGTGACTCAGACGACGACTGTGCTTAAAAGTGCTCTACGATTTTGATTGAGCAACGCTTTGCTAAAATCCAAAAAATAATCGCGCGTTTAATTCGGTTAAATAATCACCAGTTGGAGGAACTCGTCGCACTAGTAATTTTTTAAATTTACACTGATTGTCGTGAAAATACGCTGGAGCTGTTTCAAACGATTGCTTTCACGGTACAATTCCCAAAGAGGCTTTTTAAATTGTATTTTTGTTTTTTTTGTGGATTTTTTCCCTCATTTTCGAACAAAAGAGAAATTAATAAAGACGGTGCCACTCATTGCCTTTGATTTATTCGATTTTTGAGGAATACATTTGAAGAAATACATCGGTTCATTCATAGTTATCTCCGTTTTAGACAGATCACAATTAGCAGATTGTATGAATAGACTTTCTAAATCACCATAATTTTATATTGCAGGAGTATTAATTGATTGCCCTAAATGATTGTACTATCAACTTTTAAATGAAAGACTGGCAAATTCAAATGATAGCACTTCACTTACAGCTAATTTAAGTAATGCAATAAATAAAATTTTTTTTTTTTTTTTTGCGGGTACTGCATGTGTTATAGCAAATTACAATTTATACATTTTTTTCTGATTCTAGTTACATACTGTTGAATTCTTCAAAAATGAATCTTTCAATATTTTATATTTATTTTATATTTATTTTGCATGTCTGTTTGAAATTAACATCTGGTTTTAAACGGACAAGTTTTTACATGCTTTATGAGATTTAAGGAAAAAGGATTCTAATCCTGGTTTATGACCGGCAGCGCTTGGGTCATGAAAGGAGTCCTTTCATTTTATAGTTTTATCACTGTCTATACGTAGGCGCCATGTGTCTGTTATTTAATACTTTTCTTGGACCATCTGTTTTCTTGTTTAAACTTTTAAAGAAAGGGTCTGGGATCTCATGGTATAAAAGTAGATTTAGTCAGGATAAGAGTTTAGTTGAGAGACGACTCTCTGAGCGGTGATAATAATTTTTCTTGGTGCAATTCCTTTAAATAAAGATAGAAAGTTTGATGATGAATTGAATTGAAGTTTAATTTTGTGATTACCTATCCTAAACCTCCAACACATACCAAATAAATAAATAGATAAAAAATATTCGTCCATATTGTAAATTAATATTCTGACTTTTTATTTAATTAAAAGTCAGTTTTTTAAACTATTTAGAAATTTGAAAAAAATGAAAGAAATCAGAGATCAGTTTTGCAATTTTTCGCAAATATTTGCCTTCGATTTTCCCGAATTCGCATTAGTTAGTAAAAAAGATATAGAGCGTCACAGATAAGGAACTCCACTTTGTGTTCACCAGTTTAAAAAAAGATATTTAACTGCATTATTGCAAGTCCTATCCACGATTTCTCAATAAAGGCAAAGAAGATTAAAATAATTCTAAAGAACACTCCAGTTGTATGCTTACATGTATGAAATGTTAATAAACCTTAAAAAATTCACAAATTTACTTCAAACAGCAACAAAAATTTTATTCTTTTTTAGATGTAACGCAGGTGAGGGTATAAACCTGGATAAAATATTGCCTAAGTTTTCATATTCATCGATTCTTTCGGTAATACATTTAGTGTTATCTATGACATATTCAATTTTTATTCAAATCGGTCAATTCGCTTAAATGTAATTAAATTTTAAGAACATTTTTAAAATTCTTACCTCTCATCAATTGTTTAATTATTGAAGGCTGAATGTAGGCCAGAAATAACACAGTTAACACTTAAACGTTCGCTTAACATGAGAGAATTTTCGTTAACGTCCGTAATTATTTGGTAAATTTGCAAAAAGAGGAAATGAGCTATAAATTCTGTTATAACTTTTGCATTTATAAATATTTTTTTATGAAATTTGATATAATTGTTAGAGATTTTTTAAGGATAAATATTTCAATTATTTCAAAATTATGACCGTTATACACAATAAAATAACTTCCAAATTTGAGAATATACTAGACAAAGAAAATGAACGCACTGGTTGAACTTAGCTCAGTGTATTTTCAAGCCTAGACAGATTTAATACTGAATGCATTTTGTTTCATATATGTACCGTCATTTCAATGACACACCCTTGAGAATTGAATAAGGGAATAGGTTACATGATCAATAGTAATTTTTCTAGGAAATTAGCAAGGAAGGGAAAATAAAATGTTCCCAAATTTATGTGCATATGTTTCAAGTATTTTAAGGAATAATTTGTATATGATCCTTTGCACAAACGAATTTTTCATTATCATTTGTGATGACTGTTTCTGTCTAATAAATATATTTATGGAAAAAATGGTATTTTTTATGAATAGTAACATAAAAATAACTTCAATCTACAACAGAGTCTAAACGGGTATTAATACCCGGCCGGACGTTTACGTAAGTTTTTTAAATGGGTACTTTTACCCGATCGTATGGTTAATTGCTAAGACAATCATGGAGCTTTGGATTTCGCGCTTAAAGCTGGTTATTAATGAAATTACAAATGATAACGAAAACAAACATTTGAATCAATCGATCCTTTTTAGGGCGAGGGTGTCAATTATATTCTAAAATTTGGTTTTATCATTATTAAATTCGAAAACTAATCGTACATACCTACATACATATAATATATGCAATATACAATAATTACACGAATCGGAAACTTCCTTTTTTATAGATAGACAGCGTACATATATACCTGGTAAAACTAATTTAATTTTTAAAAGTACGCTGAATTCAATAGAGCTAGGAATTTTTCAAAGTTAGCGCCTGTTTTTGAAATATATGTGATTTAAAGTTCTAAGCTGAGACCCCAAGAAGACTGTTTTTTTCTTTAAATTTTGAATGAATTTATTGAATTTATATCGATAAAAATTGCTGAGACATCTATCGTTTCGGTGAAATTACATTGAATAGACACTATATCAGGATTCAGAAAAAAATATAATCAATTTAGTCTATTACAAAACGATTTATCTATCATCCGGGTTTTGCAAAATGTGGGAATTTTTTCTTTGTATGGAATGTTTGCTGTTTTTCCTTCTACAGATAAAATATATGGATTGTCAGAGTTGGTAACTCGAGAGCAAGCGACGTATAGTTGACCATGTGAGAAATAGTTAGTTCTTAGCGATGAATAGCGATGTGTTAGAGAAAAAAAAAAGCCGGACAAAATTGCAAAAAAAGGCATAGTTTATTATATGACACGGAATCAATGGAAAATGCTTAAAGATAAAACAAATCTACATTTTATATATTTAGCACTCGTTCCCAATCGGTTATTACACAATTGCATAAATAGCAGCTACCAAACAAAAGCACGCTAAAAAAAACCCCCATGTACCAATTTTCATCAAAATCCGTTAAATAATAAGATATAAATTATGTAGTCAATTAGATCATAGTAGTCTCTTATCACTTTAATAATTGAAATATTCCTGGTGAAATTTTTTCTGTTCAACCCATAGGAACTTATTTTTAAAATTGTTTGAACCAATTATCGCAAAATTTGTAATCATAATATTAAAACATGTTGCGTTATCTCTAATTGACTAATCCAACATGTAATTTTTAATCGCAAATGATGTGATGCTACCAACGCTCTTTGTAATTTCTTCAATCTTTCAGATGTGTCGATGAATAACTTCCGCTGATATAGCACTGAAATTAAATACGTTTTAGTGATGTAACGGAAAAAAGCTTCGAAGATGAATCAACACGTATCGGATTCATTACTAGGTAATGACGTCAAATCGTTGAATCACAAGATAAAAAAAAATCAACCCAAAGCTTTTGGGAATTTCAATAATTATTTTTTTAATTAATTAAAATCGTTGGGAACTTAGAGTTTTTTTTATAGCAGCCTTCTTAGAAGAAAGAACTATTTCACATTATTTAAATATGTTGTAAATACAGAAAAATAGAGAATAAACGGAAAAACCGGTCAAGTATGGGCCAGTTTCTATTTTCTGTGTCCGGTTTTGTAGGCTTAAAATGTTGTCATCGAGTTCAGCCTTTAGGAATTATTAATTTTTCAAAAACATACATAGATTTTTTGATACGACAAAAAGAAATAATAAACAAGCAATAAAATAGTTACGAAAGTATATCAAATATAATTAAAAATAATAATTCGATTGCATACAAAAATGAGAATCTCTGTGAATCGCTTACCGCCTCCGATTTTTAAATATAATGCGACTCATAGCAATGGGGGCCTTTTCTTATCAGTGTCTGTTTGTAAACAATTAAAAAAAACATCTTTTGAGACTGAAATAAGGTGAAAGTTCACATCAAGTCTTAAACAGATAAGAAAATTCAAATTTAGTGAGAGGAAAGTTTCACTTTAAAATCAAGAAATCTCAATGGATTATTCTTTTTTGTTTTCTGTTATAACACTTTTAAAATGACCGGTTTTAATACTTGTGTTATACTTATGAATATAATCGTTTAATAGCAAAACAATATAACGAGCTATCGTGGTATTAAATGTTATAAATAAAACAGTTTGAATGCCAGCCGATTCAAAAATTTATTTCCGACATAATCTTGTATAAGTGAATGAAAGCTTAGGCTTTCCGCAATAAAATAATTAAATTAATCCGCGGTTTGTGTTTTTTGTTTTATGTATCTTATCCTAAGTAATTGCATCGTAATCAAACTGGGTTAACATGATAAAAATTCCACTGTACGCGAACGCGTACATTTACAAAAAATAGAGAAATTTAATGCATTTACTCGATTAAGCAGGGCATCTGTATCTATTCAAAAAGGCTATAACAATTCGCTTTTGTGATAATGGCTTAAGCGTTACACAAACTGGTTACATTTACAAATCGATTAAGTAACAATTATCTCATGATTGTGTTAATCTGAGTGACCTAGTGATGGAAGCATTTTGTTACTACATAACAAAACTAGTAAAATTTGCTTACACTTTGTCAAGTTCTGATTTGTTAGCAATTTCTAGAAAGAGTTCTATTAAATTGATTAGAACTTAATTTATGTAAAACTAGAAAACGCCTTAATTACACCAGGGGACTCACGTAAACAGCTCTTTGTACTTCCCCCTATTTGCTGCAGAGAATATTTTAACGCCATTTGAAATTGTGTTCAATTTAATTATTAACTAACATGATGAATCATATCGCAATTATAATAAATGCGTATACACGATAAACAAAATAACCCCACTAAACGTGAGCGACTGTTTGATTTTTTAATTCCACGGCGGCGCAACTACATTATTTCCTGGTTAATTATATCATAAATTAACGCATTCTATGTGAGACTCGTTGAATTTGCACTTATATAAAATTTAATTTCCCAATTATCAGTAGCTCTCTTTCTGATTGGGAGTACTTTGAAAATTGATAAATGCATCGTAAAAGTTCGTTATCAGTTTTAAATGCTTTATCAAGCGATATTTTCTGTTTATGGTTGAATATTGTGAAAAACTCATCACGTATTTATGTTTAATCTTTTTTTGGGAACTAGATTAAAATTTTAAAAAATTTCTTAGATAAACTAGACTCCGTTTTTTACCCTATTCGAAACTCGGACATAAATTAAAACCCTAAACGAACAATGACCTGAAGAAAGAAGTAATTGTTTTGTTTTTATAAGCGAAATAAGCAAAAGTAAACATTTTCGACCAATTACTTTACACTGTAGAATTTAAATAGTGACAAACCCAACGACTGTGCAAACAACACATGTCGATGCTCAGTTTGAGCATTAAAGGTTAAAACACCTTTTTTAGTTTTTGTTTCCGACGTTAGATTTAGCGATATTATTGAAATATGGAGAGTCTTAAAAGACAGTAGTTTTTAGTAAAGTTAAATAACCCTCTGACCCTTATAACTCAAATAAGAGAAAAAAAGCACTAATGAGTGTTAAAAAATTTAGTAAATTCTCAGAACTATCTTGACACCAATTTTTACTAATTATTTACTTAAGTTATATAAACAATATGAAATCCATGAAATAAAGAAAAAATTGAATTATACGTAGCCACATTTAACTTTGCATTTCTAAAGTAATTCATTAATAAAATCAACAGTTCAATTGCTAAAACCACCACAACCATTTTATATTCCAAGAATAATTTACCAAATTAGTTATTTCACAGCTCAAACTTTTGCAAATTACTAATCCACTGTAGAAAGTGGCTTTTGTTTATTTTCTATGTCTTCAAATATGAAATTTTTTAATCACCCGAGAGGGTTTTAAATTACATAGCAATCATTTTATGATTCAAAATTTAAAGAGCTCTGTTGATGTTGAAGCCAGATTTTGACGATGATACATAGCAGTGGTATTCATTTTAAAATTGGTTCATGTTTTATCAACATTTTAAAAACATACAATTTTACAACATTTACTGCGAATTTCAGTCCATTATGTTAGTAGCTTGCCTTAAAAAAAAATTAATTTAATTTAAGTCCTTTAAAAGCATGTTCATTTTTACTTTGAGACTGGTGATTGAATATTCACAAAAATTGGATTATATATTTCTTAAAATCTCAAAATGAAGACACAAAATAGATTAAATACCGTACTTCTGTTTTTCCCTATACTTAGTATTTAGTCACATATCTATAAAATTAATTAATTGAAAACAGCCTGGCATTAGCCTGTTGAGAAAATCAACATTTTATATGAGATTAGTTATTATTTTACCCTGCGCTATATGTGTGCACGCATCTGGATGTGGGATTAAAGGAAAATTTAATAATTTGTATAGGCAATAACTGTTGGTCGTGTTTTCCATTGTAGCATACATTTAATATATACAATAATTATCCCTGGATATGAAGGCACTTCTCTGTTAACTCTTTAAGGCACATTAATTTTAAAGAATATTTGATACCCAAGTTGCATAGATTCTTTTTTTTAATGTATGACCATGAGTAATTTGAGGTTTTCGAGAGTTGGATTCAAATATATCCCATCATACATAAAAGGCTAAGCAAAACGTGGGAGTGTTTTTAACCCATCTAACCCCAAAGAGTTAAGTTGCATTCAAATTCGTTCGATAGTTTAGCCATGGAAACATCATGAAAATGAAATCTAATTAAATCCATTCTTTGTCTTCTAAAACGCTCATCACCGTACAACTTATTTACTTATAACTTACCTTAGAATACTTAAAGTATACTAAACAATTCGTTTATTAAAAAACAACATTAAACAACTAAAAAGTTTGAAATTAAACAATAATTTATAAAAAATAATTATTAAAACAAAAAAATCCTGTGCAGTCGGGCTTTTCAAACAACCGAAATATATTACTTTTGTTTGTCCCGTCTGTGAAACCTTTTAACAAAGATCTTGAATTACTAGATGGGACACTCTCTATACAAGCTTAAAGCTCTAACCCATATGCAACTTCTAAATCTGCCTAGGGTAAATTTTTCCATTAGAGAAAGTAGCAAAGAACTACTGCTTTCTATGCCTTATCTAAATTCCAATAAGAATGAAAGAGATAAGAATAGGCAGCCAAAAATTCGCATCTACAGCACTTACAGTGTAGGCAATAAAATGCAGCGTTTTTTACCATGCATTTTTAAAGGCGGGCCAATCTGTTAGGCTCGCTGTGTCCCTCTGCATGCATGGTGTTAGTGCCGTCCCCAGGCAATGTTCCAGCATAGGGAAATCCTGAATTGAGAATGGGGAACAGGCAGGTAGCACACTCAGAGCATATATACGGATGCGGGCTGCTTACATTTTTTCACTGTGCATTTTTAAAGGCGAGCCAAACATATTCGAACGTGTGCGCTGCTTTGGGTGGTGAAACGTGATTTTAATTTTTGTTCCGCCTCCCCCTAAATTTTTGTCTTTGTCTCACGCGTGAGCCCTTTATTACTATCCACTTTTAGCAAAATCTACAAGGTCGGTGGATTAAGGGGACCAAGGTCGAAAAAAGATAAGGGAATACGTCACGAGTGTCCCATCTAGTAATTCATGATCTTTGCATTTTAATATTAAAGTTATATTATATACATATACATATAACATATTTTATTATTTGTTTTTTTTTTTTTAAGAAGGTATCGAACAAGAAAACATTGCATGGTGCATTCAGCATTAATCTAGCGGCATTCTAAATTCTAAAGCTTGTTTTAATCCTTGTAGTTATTTGTGTGCAGTCGAATGTTTGCTTTTTCCACCTTTAAGTTTCTAGTCTATGAAAAGGGTGTTCATTAACTTAAATAATTAAACACCTGACTTTTTACCTTTTGTACAATCAGAGCACAGTTTCATATATTGACTTAAAGTAACCTTGAACCAATGACACATTATACGCCACATTGTTTTACGAAAAAAAGGCTGTATGACAATAAAAATAATTTAATTTACAGATCATTGAGACTACAATTAAATGCTATAAGTAAATTGAGGTTTTAATTCAAATCCAACATTCCCATATTGTGGAATTTAAAGAAGAATCATTCTCAATGAACGGCGTGAAATATTTTAACGCATAGTGTCTTAAAATAAAAATACACAGAGGACCTATGGTCACGCAACAGTGTAGTTAACAAAATTAATTAAATTGCATATTATGCATCCGTGCGCACGGGCGATATAATTGTTATGATGGTTATTTAGCTTGACTCATAGAAAGATAAAAAATATTTCGTTTACAAAAAAAAAGCCTGCAGCAGTAGCATGTAGTTATAGCTGGGAGGTGACTATATAAATTTTAAATTACTCTCAACCCCGATTTAAACCTGGAATAAACCTAAAGACAGACTTTATATAAATGTTTGGTCAAAACTTTCACAAAATTAGACTGATTGCATTGCAAAATTAAGACGCATTGTAATTTCACATTCCTGTTCCCTTGAGTGCGGCAAAAGCAAATAGAAATTATAAAAAAGTTACAAAACTAACTTAATCCCCAAAAAAAAAGTGATTTATTTTTTGTAAACCACAGTGTGACTTGTGGCACGTTGTTCCGTTGTTACCAGCTTGGTGGCACTGAAAAAAAAAAAGAAGCTAAACCAGTGCAGCACCCGAAGAGCAAGTCTGGACGCAAATTTGCATCAACTGCTTGCAAATTCAGAACTATTCAAATGAGTTGGCCTGCGAGTGACGTGCCTCACTGTTTGTTGGGGCTTCCTGCAGACGTAAACAACTCAGAAAGCGACTCTGAGCGGTTTTATTACCGCGGTCAGTTGTTGTCGCTGGTTAGGTTCTTCCTAGAAGTAAAAGAGACTCGACTAAACTAGAACTGTAAATCCGTAATAGCTGTTATCTCGTCCACCTCTAAATAAATTAAGCGGTAGTTGGTGGTTCCTTCTGAGGTGCCACCGGAAGACCAAGTTCGGTACCGCCCGAGGACGTGATCAAATGCACTGCTGGTGACTGACGCGGGGGAGACACACCCGCGTTGCGGAGGGCAGGAGTCTTGTTGGACATCTGCTGCCGAAAAATTCACAAGGTGTCAAGTTGCACCGCTAGGCCGGGGCTGGTTAGAGTGGGGCTCGGAAGCCCTACGAACAGCCTGGGACAGACTGAAGCAGACTTGCAGTTCAGCTGTCTACTGGCCCGCAGGATCCATGAATGAGTCCAAGAGTCTCCATGGAGACATCCACGCAAACAAACGTACGGGGCACGGCCAGCTCTCAGCTGTCAGGGGCGCCGTGCATGAGGTACCCTCCGATTCTACACAAAATTCCTTACATTTCTGGACTGAGACGGGGCCCGCTCGACGACAAGACGTCCAGTCTTGGGCCCAAAGTAGGCGGAGGCATAAAGTGATGTTCCTCAACAATACGAAAGCACTCGACGAGCTCGGCTAATAATGAGCTAGGCAAACACAAGTCACAGGTTTTGGCGAGTCCACTGGAGCCCCGCTTTTTGCTGCCGCACGAGGGTGCTCTGGGCCATGGTGCGGGGCTCCTTAAGCGATTCGCGAGCGCTCCAAAGTCATAACAAAAAGCGGAGAAACTCCGCGCTTTACCTTCGGCTTGTTCAGCCACTTTCGGAACGTATCCATGGCTGCCTCTAGGACGGTGTCTGGCTGGCACTCAGGGGGCTCGGGCTCGTCTCAAAACACTCGAAATGTCATCACTCGGAGCATATCACTGAGGCCCGGGTTCGTCCACTTCTCCGTACGCACTTCACAATATTTTGCAAACCGTTTGCAGCACAAATTGCGAAAAATCACCTTTTGACAAATTGCTTCAGCCCCGTACAGAAAACACGACCATTTCTGCTCGGCTCGAACGTACGTCTCCCTGCCTCTCTCCGAAAACGACTTTTCTTCTTGCTAATCGGGCAACGAGCATGATGCGTTACGTCGCACTGCAACGCGCTGAATTCATGGGGAATTTCGCCCTCTTCACTGGCCTCGTGGTGCTGTTTCATAGCTTCTAAAAGGGGTGCTTTTCGGAAGTTCCATTCAAATTTCGTAAACGTTCTTTAAAACTCTTCGAATTAATCCAATAAGAAGAAATCGGAGTTATCCTTTAGCCCAAATGAAAATCTAATACCAAAGTTCAAGTTCCATTTTTTATTCAACAGATGGCATTAGGATCGGTTAACATTTCTTAGCACGTTTTAAAGGCGGTAAATTTCAAATTGAAAATAGCCGCGATGAAAACGCTTCTCAATCGAAGTAAAGTGTTTTATTTAAATTAAACTTGATTTTTTATGCTACTGGAAAGGTATTGGAGTTTTTGAAACACTTCAACACATTATTTATTTATTTATTGCTTCGATTGAACCCCATTTTTGGCCATTTATGTCTTTATTTTATATTTATGCCAATAAAGTTCATGCAAAAGTTGATTTGATTAAAATTATGATAAGTATAAGATTGACTCATTTTTACTCAACTATTTTCAGCTGTTTATGTAAAGTATTGTAAATGTAAAAATACCCGATATTAATTTGAACTTTTTCCCTCGTGAAAAACTGATAATTTTATTTGAAATGAAGCATTTTATTTTTCAAAAATGGATTAATATTTTATATTACTCAGCGTATATTTAGTAATTTCAAAAGATGATGCACAGATCAACAAACTATAATAAGAATGGTATTATTAGACCCAGAATCTAAGTTCAAATCATTTAAAGAAAGTAGTTTCAAAGGGGTCAAGATTATCATCAAAACTAAGATACTAGGGTACTTTCCGTTGACATAGAATTTTGAAATTTGGCACGAAGGAAATCCTCATATATCCTTTCATTACACCTTAACTCTTGTCAAGGACATTATATGATCATTTTACAGATTGTTTGAAAGCGCAGATTCAAATTATCTTAACCGTTCCGTATGTGGAATAATTAAATTAATTTTTATAGGCTCAGAGATCAAATTTGCAATAATTCTGTTTAAAAATTCATTTTATTTTTAATTTTTTGCGGAATTTCATTACAAAACATTTGCAATTGTAATTTGCTGTTGTGTGCTGTATACTGCTTTAGATGATTTTGGACGATTTAAATAATTGCACTTCATGAGTATCACCCAAATATCGAGGATGGCTTTATAGAATCAAATGGTATATGCTGGATCACTTCTTTCTGATTTATCCTGTATAAAACGGACTAAGAAATATAAATAGATAAATAAAAAACAACGATACGCAACGATTATTATAATCTTTCCAAAAATTGGAAAATACATATGTTTTCAAAATAATTCATACGTTTACTTAATTTTCCTCAAACAAAACATTCCAAAATACAAATTGCAGTAATTACTCAAAGTAAACCACAAACATCTCCCCACATGTACCACACGACCTTCGAAGAAAGTGCAAACTTACAATTACCGCTCTTTAGAAAATGAATATACTGCCCCGTAAAACGATTTAATAACAGACTTAGGGCTCAGTACATCCGCCGAACGAAGTGGTCGTTATGTGTGAAGCAATTCAGATGCCCTTTTGTTTATCTTCTGAAATCGGGTGGTAATTTTAATCAACAAAATGTATTGAAAGGATTCAGCGGTGGGCAGATGAATGCCACATTAAGCTCTACCTTCTTCCGCCCATATGTGGAATTTCCTTTAATAGAGGCTAACGCGGTTTGGAAGGATGCTTCCGATAATATCGAGAAATCCTCAAGTGTATAAAAGGGTTGCTGCCGAGATACACGCCACAGTGAAAGTAGTTCTGTTTTGGTTGTAACATCTTTCAGTAATTTGAGGATATAAAATTTAAAAAGGTGTGATATTATAATTTATTTAATTTAAAAGTAACTTATACTAGTGATATATTTTAATAAAACTCATGCCACCTAATTTGTAATGTAAATTTCTTTAAATAATCAGTGATTTTAAAAGCAGACGTACTCGTACATCTTTATCAGTTGAGTTCCCTTATTATTTAAAAGAACTTACATAATATGGGTTTAGTGCTACTATGCTATAAATCCGACATTAAGAATTACTATAGGTCTATTGCTAACTTATGCTGCTTCACTAAAATCTTCGAGGCCTAACTTTGTAATTCAATTATTTTTCACTGTAATACTTTTTTGAATCCTTCCAACGCAGTTTTTTGAAGGATAAGTCTACACTTACAAAACTTAACCTGATCCGAATGACCTATCTAATAGCTCTGTCAAGGTGCTTGACTATGTTCCATACTTACTTATTTCCTTGAATTTTGATTTGATTTGATTATTGATTATATAGTTCCAATTTAAAAGAAAAAAATATATACAAAACGGATGTAAAAAACTACAGCCAAATCATCATACTGTTTTGCTTTTTAAAAAGCTGATATATAACCGATTGTCCTCTATTCTTTGGTCTATAATTTCTGATAAATAGCAAGGAAGGTCTACTTTGAGTGATTTACTTGAAATTCATGATTTCATAACTTATCCTTTGGAGCAGCAATGATTTTTCAAAGGGTTTCGATCACATCGATTCTCTTTGAAAAGATCAAAATGTTATGGATTGTTTAGATTGATTTTAAGATGGGTATCATTTTATTTGACCGATTGTAGGATGCACATCGAATTTGTTTTCGTATACGGTGTTCCACAAGGGTATATTCTCGGTCCATTGCGCAGAGAAAAATTACAAGAAACCTTTTTTACAAGTTCAACATATCTTACATTTCCTATCTTACCATACTAATCTACGCGTTTCTTTATTCTGTAGTAGAAATAATTGGAGTCTTGTTTTTTGTATATTTTAATTCTCCGATCATTCGATTTCAAAAGAAACTGCGAAAGACTTCAATACGGTGCTCTAAACTACTCGTTTGGTAGTTTTAAAAAAGCTGTTTCTGAAAAATTAGGCTTAATTTATAATAAATTTATTGTTTATATTTAGTCCTATCTTTTTGGAAATGTTTGTGTGTTTTATTGTTTAGAAATTTTACGTACGAAGCTTCTTAATGAATAAATTTAAATTTAAAGAAAACATCCCGACACAGTTGTGAAGCCACTGGCTCTGGATTAATAAATCCAAGACACCTGAACACCTGCCTAGATACCAACCACCAGATGGTACTACCTGACTAAATATTTCATTTTTCACCTGCAGAAAAATGTTGAAGCACCAAATCGTCGCTTTATTCATTCTCTCGACTTTGATCTGCTGCATGGGACAAACTTTTCAATACTCTCGTGGTTGGACTAATGGCAAACGCGCTAGTCCGCATATGCATGAAGATTCCCTTCTTCCGGTAATGATGGAAGCAGATACCCAGAGGAAACTCGAGAAGTAAGTTAACCGAAAGGAGGTATAAATTTTCTATTATTGCATGGATATTTTAATTACCTTATATTAAAATAATTTATAATTTATTAAGATAAGTTCTATTGATCGTTTCTTTTTACAGGTGCCTCTTTAATCTTCAGCGAATGGCACAGAACCCTTTGGGGTTCAGATTGCAGCCTTGGGGCGGACGGTCAAACGATCATCAGTCCGGTGAAATAATCGATGACTTTGGCGGCGATCAGCTCAACGGACTGAAGGGACAGAATTGAAACTGAAACTGAACGGATTATGCTTAACCCTACCATCTTATTCGAAATAGGCCGATTAACTTTATAACAGTCGAGAATTAAAAATTTTGCAAACTTTAAAATTTTAATATTTCCCTCTAATACCTCATCCTACATAAGTTTTTTTAAATTATATTGCCCTGAGCGCGAATTGATTTTTCTTGAATTCAAGGGAACTCCTTACTCTCGCTTAAATCAGAATTGAACGAAGCCAAGAACCCGGGCCAAATTAAATTGCCCTCCCCTCCCCTGTCGACGCTGAATAATTCAATGGGACCATCTAGCAGAATTTTTCATGGGCGAGAATAAAACCCAATTGTTCCCTTTTCTCGAGATTTTAAATGAAATGTTTTTTTATTTCCACTCACCAGTGGAGTTACCCGGCGAGGATCCATCGACCCATCGACCCGCCCCAGGGTCTCAGTCCTCCATCCTCTTATTCTCCATCTGGCTGATTACTCTCCTGCGTTTACTCTTAAATGGTCCTGGTCCAGGGCCTCAATTGCTTCCGATTTCCCTGCGCCCTTTCCACACCACACAGTTCTGTCGCATTCAAATGGCCGGTAATTTATCGCAGATTTTCCCGCCAGTTGAAAGGAAAGGAAAGGAAAGGAGCTGAACTTGAGCTCTGAACTCGGTGCTTGGTGGTGACAATTTCCTCAAAAGGGTGCATCGTTGTCACGCACTCCCTGGGGAGATCGAGAGGACTTTGTCGCCGATGTCAGGGAACAAAATCACTTGACCAATTTTGTGGGGTAGCACCCTTCTTGGCGGAGGTGGCAAATCGCATCCAATTGGAGGGGTGGTTCTTCGTCTGGCCACACGAGTATCCAATTTCAAATTCACAAACAATTTCATGGTACTCCTGGATTAATCTCGTCTGATCGGCGACGCGGGAAAATATCACTTTTTCAATTGATGAAAACTCAATCGCATTATCGGGTTAAATGGCCTGCAAAAAGATGCATATGCATGATAAATGAAAAAAAAAACAGTATTGGGAGAATGTCTACTTGAATATCAAAACAACTGGAATTTCGTAATTCCTTTAATTTTAGAGATAAATTTATCTATTTAAATTTCATAATGAGCCCTCACTTTTATGTGCATTATTCATTTTTTAAAAAAAAGTATTATATACGAAAAACGGCTATTTTTATCAAACAAATATAAAACGTTACTGCAGATCCCTAATAATCAGTACCAGAAACCCCATATATTTATTTTGAAGAGTTTCCTATTAATGATAAAATTTATGCCATAAAGGGTTATGTTATGGTTACATTTTATTTGAAAATCGTCTGCTATTTATAGGATAGCAAGTTATATAATCTTTATCAATCATTTAGAGCATGTAATTTTTGCTTCTTTAATAAATATTAAATATTAATATTATTTCCTATCTAAAGCTATCTAATTGTATTCTGGAGAAACTGATGTTGGTTGCTAAATATATCAATCCCAGTACGAGGTGGGAAAAATTAAATAAAAATCTTATGAACATAAAAAACAAGTATAGTTGTACTAAAAACCGATAAATCAACCCCGACACATTTTGTCCTTCCTTTCCTTCACCCAGAGATTTGCGCTATTACACCGCCTCGGTCGCATTTTTACGCCTATCTAGCGACTAGTTTTTGAAAATTTCTATTTTCGATGACAAAGTACTAGAAATAATTTAATTTTCCTTATCCACTATCTGAACTTTATAATTTTTGATAGTTTTGAAATCACTGACCTCGAAAAACTCCATATACTAATTTTTATGAAAATCCATTGAAGCATAACATTTGAGAGATCAACATTTTGAACTCCGAATAGATCGATGTATGTATTTATCATTCCCAAAAACCGCCGTATACGAAAATTTACATATTACCTACAGATATCACAGATATATAAAATTTTTTATATTATATAATAGGATACCCCGTTTAATTCTTTTAATAGCGGTATAATAATCAATATCATTAAAATTGTTTGATTCCGTTCAAAGTTTTTTACCCTCCATAAAATTTTAATTTAAATAAAAAAATTTAAAATTCGAAATTCTCGGAAATAGACTAAAAATTAATTTTGGTTATCAATCTAATCGCATTTAACTAAAAATCCTCAAAATCAAAAGAATTTATTAACGCTAAAAGCAGCTTAGCCCGCCTTCACAATTTTTTTTAAATTAAAACACAAAACTAGTGGTGTAAATCAGCATATCTTTTATTTTTGAGCTAAAAATATTTGAAATTTTGTGACGTTTTTCCCTACCTGCGCACACCTGTTTTGGAATGTTAATATTTGATGTCACAAAAATTGATTTTAATCAAAACACAATATAAAAAAAAAAAGAACAAAGTGATCCAAACGCTTCAAATCATCAAATCAATAGCAAATTTTTTTGCATCTCTCTAAAACGGTAGAAGGAAACAAATTGAATAGCGTAAAAAAAAAACTTGCTTTGAGAGCTAATTGAAACGAATTAGGTCAATGAATTTTTTATGGAGTGAAGAATTTTAAAGAGGTAAAATTGAGTGCGAAATCAAATCACTGGTCAAACCAGGGGTGCATTTTTAAAACTGTAACAGGGACCCTTCCGAGAATCCATGAATTTTGTTTTGTTATTCTTCTAAATATTTTATGAACAGGCGCAATGTTTAAATGGGAGTGAGAATATTTAAGTAACATATTTTGAAAATTTTTGTTCGTATAATAACTTAAGTCAATTTTTATGTATACTTCAATGGCATAGTTGATTGACTTTCAATTCGTATCAATCAAATAAACATTTTGAAGCGATAGATCTTATACTAAGAGATTTGAATGGAAAATTCTAAAGTTTACTTTATTTATTAAATTTTTGTCTCTATATCTTAAAGATCTGCCTGTAGTCCCAAGAAAGATAGCCAAATGAGCGGTAATAAATCACTATTAAATTACTTAAACGCCTCCATACAACAAATGACATACATGATAAAACAAAGCGTAAAATAGAGGCTTTATTGCCATTCACACCTTTGAATGCAAATTTAGTCAAGAGATAATTTCCTAAAATTGCATAAATCTGCCTATGCTTTGGACATTTTGCGAAATAAAGTATTATTTATTGCTTCCCCTTCGGAGCCATTAATAAAACAGTTTAAGCATTGATTAATACTATGTAGCAGTTGACAATTATTTTCTTGTAAAATTCAATTCAATTTATTGATTGCATTAATTTGCATTTGATATTGCCAATTAAAAATGACGCATTTCTTGTTAATATTATAAAATTAGTTAGTCTTTTCACATGTAAAATTTCTAGACTGACCTGATCTAAGTATAATCTGAGAACTTAGCAACTTTCCCAGCGTACCCGTGCGGATATTGTCACGAGTGGTGGTGGTTCATACAGGTTACTGCTCTATTGGGGAGCACGCAGCTAAACTGTAAGGATCAGGAGTTGAAGGAGACTTTTTCTTAATACTTGTGCCACTACCCAACACTTGCCGGAGCTAGATACAGGGCACTGAGAGCGTATTTCCCTGATGATATTTAGAGTACTATCCATGGCCAATATTGGCAGACATTGTTTGTTCTCTTTCTTAATTAATAAGAATTAAACTGATCTCTGGAGTTTAAAATGTTCAACTACAACCAGTTTAAAGGATTTTGTAGTTACCTTGTGGCCTTAGTGCTAATTGGACTCGTTCTGAATGAGTCGTATCATAATTTTAACCAAGCAACCAACCAACATTATTTTCTGTATCATTTAAAGTTTGCGTTTATTTCAATATTTAATTAAATTACATATATATAAGTGATTTTTCAATAATAATAAAATTTCAGCTCCAATCGAATTGTTTTCATATACGCCAAAGGGTTATGGGTAACCTTCACATTATCTTGTTTCGCTTGTAATTATTAAAATAAATTAAACTTTAAAAGCCTTAAATTAAAAAATATAAAAAAAGCGTTATATTATTCAATAATAAAACCCAATTGGACTATTACCTTTTGAAATATTGTTCACTTAAACTTGATGATGCTTGATACCGTTCACTTTTATTGCTTAAATTGTTTTTACATACGCGATCTGATCCTTAATCTTCATTTTAAAGGTAATGTAAAATTTTTTTTATTAAAATCGAAGCGAAGTAGCACGATGCGAGATGCGACCACAAAAAGAAGCAAACTTAAGATAGTTGTCCATTGGGACAGCGAATATAAAAATGTAATTAACCGGAAGTGATTATCAAATGAAAAAGGGATAAGTGGCAGTGTGCCAAACCGTAATCATCTGACGACACGAAAATCATTTCAGGAAATTACTTTACCTCAGAGGCGTTCACAGGCGGCAGGAAAATAAGGTAAAAAGGAAATTTAGGATCCCTCGCTACCGAATCAAAATGACCCCCGGGTCCAATTATGTTGTTACTTCTGCCGGGACGCACCAAAGGGCCCGACCGTCAGACCGCCGTCGATATTTTTGAAGCGCCAGTGGCCCTATGCAAGATTAAATAAAATTCTTAGGCACAGTTCACATGCTCGACGCGATAACATTCATACCCCGGAGATTAACCTTACGACGCAGGCGCACAGGCCTCTGTTTGTTGTCACTTTGGATACTGTGCCAGAAGGTTTTGTTCGGTCGCCGTCCAATTTGTTTTATTTATGTCAAGACTTTGAAAAAAAAAAGAACTGATGAAATGCTAGAAATCGCCGACTGGCTGCCGCACTATCTCACCTAAGGGAGAGGAACAATTTCATTGGGCCCTTAATGGAGGGATACGCGGACCACACCGACATTTTTAAGCATGATAATGCGCCTGTGGACAATCAGTGACTCACCTAAGGGCCCTCTAATGACGGCTTTGGGTGACGCCGTTTTACTGGACAGCAATTTATTCACGATAGGAACCATTAAACGATCGTATGACGCCACAAATACACTTGAAACATATCTTACCAATTTTTTTTTCTTAAGTTCATTCATTTCAGGTTTTACACCACAGACAAATTGCGTACTTAATGACAATTTGAGCTAACTCATTATATTATGATAATTCAAGTTTGGCTCTAATCTGGTTTAAGCTTAATTCAAAATTTCACACCTCGCCTCAGTCTAGCTCAACCCTGCCTCAAATCCGACTTAAGACAAATAATATTTAGCTTATCCTTTGATTATGCAATTTTACAAAATTTTAATTCAAATCAGTTAAATTGCTGACTATATTACGGTGGAACCAACAGAGCATTTCATAAAGTTTTCTTACTATTAGTAATTAAGGATAACACTCGCCGGTGACCATAGCTGCACTTCGGTTTTCACACTTATTTCAAGCATCTAATGTTTCTTTAGTGTTTACCACTTATTTGAAAAATTTTCTGTTACGCTGACGATTCGAAAATTGTTCTAATGAATTTGATTTCATTATGAAAAAAATACTACATTTTGATGAAGCTGTGACGAATAAATAAGTAAATAAAATAACTTTAATTTATATTAGTCATACTATGTTACTCTACTTAAAAACAGCCTAAGAAACCTTTCAAGGCGGTCGTTTTAAAATGCTACTTTCATCTAGTTTGATATTTTACAAAAATAAAGTATTATTATTATTATTAGTATTATTTTAAATTAAAATTAAAATTTGAATGACAGTTGAGTTTTTCTTTAAGACCACTATTCGTCTGAAGCATTAAGCACAGGTAAGTTAACTATACCTATATGAATAAATTTCTATAAGGGTGAAAAATCCTTAAGCATCGCACATGAACGCTCTTTGCCACTGGGTAGGTGGTGAAAATAAAATAAGATAAGCTGGAAAATAACCCTCAACCCGAAAGATGGACAGTTTGATTGATTATTGGGCAACTATGTGGACAGGCAATTGGCTCGGCAATCTCATTATGTCCCAGCGAGGTCTGTCCAAACACGCTGAGCTTATCCCTTTCGTGGGTTGTCCTCGATAAAAATGCTCGTGTCCAGCTAAATATCGGACATTGTGGAATCGGAACCTAAAAAATTTATTCTCAGACTGGTCAACGTTCTTTGAAGTTAATAAAAATTCTGTTCGCTAAACAGAGTCTCAACCCATTCTGATAAAGACCCAGGATCAAGTCTATCAAATTTCAATGAAATCTCTTGCCCCAGCTCAATCGTTTTCCCAGGATGTTGGTCTTTGTACAGCTAAAGGGAACCCTGCATCCCTTGCGGCACTGACTATGAGGAGGGTGCCAAATTGATTTCTTGTTTGTTACTGTTGATCTGCAAATAACACATGGAATTGCATTTTGAAGTTAACCAGAATAGAAACAGAGGGGCTTGCGACAACTCGACTCGTTTGTTAGTTAAGAGCAATGTCGTACCATCAGCCCCTTTGTAACACGACATGTAATCCCGCCTGACTGGCAAGTGATAATTTAATGCGCTTTTTATAAAAACAATATGTCTAATGTTTGGAAAAGAGACAAGAAATTGATACAGGGAAAAGCCTTTAAAATTTCAATAACATGTTTGCTTTATTAGGTTATTGATAAGCATAATAATTTGACGAATTAAGTGTATCTAGTACATAATTACTTGATATAATAATGCCTTGACTCAGTCAATTTCTTATCATTATATTGAGTTTTTGAGTCTTAAAGAAAATTGCAAAAAATGTCTTATATCTATTTTCTATCTTGCAACTGATACACATAGGGTTCGAAGTGTGTACCTCGCGTATCGATACTACTCTGTATCAGGTACTTTTTAAAAAGAGAATTGAAAAATAATTAATAATGTAATTAGAAAAAGCTATATATATAGTTTTTATTTTAAATTGCATTAATTACGTTTTAAAGATAGAGTTAAAACAGAATAGAGTACAACTATTGCAAGGAATAACTCTCACAACATAACAATATTTTTAGATGAAGTTTTAGATTATAAAGGTCTGAATCAACTATTGCCGTTGTCATTCACTGATCAACCAAGAATCAAGAAATTTAGCAGAAATCGGAATTAAATATAAATAATACATAAATTTTTAATAAATATCTGCATAAATTATTACATTGAATCAGAGAGACAAATATCCACTCGATACTTCAAATCTGGGTATCGGTTATCGGTACACGGAGTACGTGTTGAATCTCAAAGTATCGATTCTATGGTTCGAATTCTATAGATATATGAATTATTATGATAAGTATGCTTATTATATGCTCTATTAAAATATTTTGCTGAAAGGTTTGTGATATAGTTCTATCAGTTCGTGCATACTTTTTTCGCAAAATTAATTTAATTTTCCAAACATCCTAAGAGAGTTCATTAAATTATTCTTTTGATTAAGTTGCAGTTGTAAAATTGGTTTTCTAAATTCAGATATGGGCTGATCAGGTCTGGTTAACTCTTGTAAAAAGAAGTCAACTCTGAAAAATTTTAGAAGTATTTCTACTTAAATAGTTTATAGGCTAATAAGCCTTACCAGACTCGAAAAAATGAACTCTGGAAAACTTTCAAACTCGTAAAATAAGTATTTAAGAATTTAGCCTAGGGCATTATACCCATAGTATGATATCTAAACAGTACATTTCGTTTGTATTGAAATTGTAAAGATTGGTATGTTTGATCGTAAAATAAATTCGTACAATAAGTTTTCGCAAAAAGTTTTATATTCCTTTCGTGCATTTTATATAAATTTGGTATGAGAAAAAAATACATTAAAATAAAGAAATATTAATTGGGGGAAAAGAAGTTAATTAAAAATCCGTCCAAATTGCAATCATGCCCACAAGTACTCATTCAAGCGGCAATTGCGACAATTCTCTGTTTACTTTCCGACACCAAGTAATAACTTAAACAGCCAATTCATTCGATTCACTTGACGGCGGCAGGGCCAAAATTGAATAAAAACGCCCCTCGCATTAATCAAAAAACACCAACAGAACGGATGGTTCAGAGCCACTTGCATCCCTCCGAACAATGCTAAATTAATAACTCGGATGAGGAGTCCCATCACGCGCAGGAAGGTTATGCCGCCGAGGAAAAGACGAGTATATCTGGCAGACGCAACACGCACGCACCGTGACCAGATCCTCGGATGGATATTTGAATTCATAACAAGATAATCGGTCCACAGGGACCAGAATTCGACGTTTTGGGACTCTGGGACTACTCGAATAAGTGAGACATTGAGAACCTGGTGCGGGTGGCCCCTCTGATGGCAGTAGCCAAATGCATGACTCGTAATTGCATTAAAATGCAATTAAGGACCTTTGGTAAAATAAGGACGATGGAATGCACGTGTGCAATTCCAATTTCAGTAAATGAAATGAATTACCATGGGCACAATGAAGCCGTACTATGCGAGATGAGAATTTGAATATTTTCACTGGGATTTTGAGTGCGTACGGATGAGTAAACCATTTTTTAATTTGAAAGTGGTTGTTGAAATATTTTATATACCGAAAATATGTTGAATGAAATATTTATATAAAAATAAAAATAATAGTTATAAATAATTTCATACATAAACAAATTTAGTAAATTTAGTGCCAATAGATTTTTTATTATTTTTGATTTCTGGAATATGAATTTTTCCTACCCAGAAAACGAGTATCCCCAATAGCCGCCCGAGTCTAGTTGCGGACACAAATTATGTTATAAGGTTATTTATTTTATTAAAAATTGTGAAAATTCATCTAAACTTTCTTTAATGTATGCCTATATTGTGTGGTAAATTTGTCTATATGCTGTAGAAAATTTGTCTATAATCTGTACATAGTTTGTCTAAATTCTTTAAACAATTATAATACGTTTTATAAAAAAAACTTGCCTAAAAAACCTTGATGAATAATTTACAAATTGCATGATATTTATCTATTTTCTATAGAAAATTTACCTTGTCAGCGAAATAGCTGAAATCAAAAAAAAGATGATTTCACTATTTTTTTAGACAATGTGTCTAAAGTTTTCTTTCAGTGATACATAAATATAACAAAACTAAACATATTTATTTTGGGTTTTGAGAATAAATTTTATTGTATTGTGTTGAATTGTATTGTTTAAAGTGCGTATTTTGTTCATTTGCGTGCACTAATTTCTCTCGTCCAGACGTTGAGCGATTCCAACCGCAACTTAAGTTTCAACCCTAAAAATGAGAGGGTTTTTGTCAGCGATTAAATACTTTTAAGCTAATAAAAAAAGAAATGGAAAAAAATATCGTATAGACTTCTTAAAAATCTGAAACTATATCGATTTTTCTCGTCTTGTGTACCTTGTAAATTTAAAAGAACAAAAGTTTATTAAAGATATTACTGCATGATGATTATCTTAACTAATTATTAAATTTCACTATCTTCGGCTGGAAAGAGCTTATGAGCTTAAAAGAAACAGTTCGATATTTAGAAAAGTTAATAGAACTAACTTTGAGTTGATATTATATTTAGGATTACTCATTGGTCTCGCCAAGGTATTAAGTGGTCAGACCATTGGAACGAAGGCTCGAAAGTTGTAGGCTTCATTCCTGCTTAGCAAAACATTTTCTTAAATATACTTTGATTAGATTTTAGTTATACTGCTTACGTTAAAGCAAATAGAGAAATCCCGGGAGCTGTAGGGATTTGAACTACCTTAAATAAAGATAAATTTCTATATTTATTCAACAGATAGTTTTGATTCGATATCAAATTTTGTTTTATTCGTGCACTTTTAAATAAGTCATAGGTAATCCTGAAAATGTCGGTACCATTCCTTTTTTACTTACCGAATAAATTTTCTATTGAGTTTTAGCGACCAAAAATCACTAATGATGAGTTTGAAAAAGTTGTTGGGATTTTATAACACATAACACAAGATTCTGCTTAAACTATTTTTATTGCGTGTGATATCCATTATGTCTGTTATATAATACAAGAAGTGTAAATCTAAACTAAATCTGAAAATAATTGGTACCGATAGTAAATCAGGAATTTTAATTAAAAACGTAGTCCGTACGGGCTTTTTCGGATTTTATCAACTACAAATGTTGGTACTACTACCTTAAGTAGTTTGCTACTTCGCATTTCTCTCTGACATTAGATTCGCGCTGTTCTTGCCTTAGAACGCAAGAGCCATTCAAATTAGGTGCTAAATTAGTTTCTACTATTTACAGAAAACGCCGATGAAGTAGCCAATTCTGCCCAGCTTTCAGAAGACTCGTAGAAGTGTCTTCCCAGCGAGCTCTATCGTCTTATTTACAAGGAATGTCTGGATTGCTATTATCACAAAATTGTTTTAGTTTTGTTTTAGAAAAATCTACGAAAACATTAGCAACCGGCCGCATGCTGTTCAGCCCACGGCTGGAGGCCGTGCAAAGCTGCCAGGGGTGCTCCGTTCGTTGTTGGTGCTGCAACCGATGACATGGGTGCTGTAGGCGGGGCGAACCCTTTACTAAGAGCCTCGGCTTGCAAAGACAACATCAGTCGATTTGCGGCTTGGCGCTCAGCCTCCCGCTCCTCCGCTGTTTGTCGCCTGGAATATAAAAGATAACAAAATAAGACCGGTGTCACAGGTGAATGTAATTCGTTACTACCGAGGCACTGAGAGGAATTAGTCATCCGCTCTCTGCCTGATTACTTTTCAAAATTGCACAAATGGGAATTTTGACGAAAATTAGTTTAATTCGTTGAAATGAAATTTTCACAACTCCACACTCAGTCCGCAAATGTGACATTCATTACCCGGAGCTAGGAGTTCTTGCCAACATCCCTCAGGCATGCGGGGGTGGAGGGTGTGCATTATTCGTTACGGCATGAACTCATGGAACGAATTTGGAACCAATCCTCCCCCTAATTTGTAGCGCTGTACTTAGATCCGCCATCGCTTAAGCGCCATTAGAGACACCCTGCACAGGTACACAACGAACTATAATTAGGCCCTTGTTCGGCTTATAAATATCATACCCTGTAGGAAACTATAGGTGTAATTTTCGGGAAAATATCTGACGTGCTCACGGGGAGTGTCGGACGGGTGGGTGTGCGGTCTAATTACCTGGGGACTCTGCCAGAGGTGTGGAAAAGTTATAGCATGAATATGTCATACGATGAAACCACTTTGTCTTGTTAATAAAGGGATGATAATGGTGATGATGCCACACATATGGCTTATTATTAATTACTCACTGGTTAATGAAAATCTGACTGGGATATTGTACCAGTTTCGGTGCAGGGGCTACTTAAATATTTAATCGACTTCGCTAGGAATTTGCCTATTTTAATAAATGCCAATTGTTAAATTATTTAAATTCAATTCTTTATGTGAATTTTATTTATATAGAATGTTATAAAAATGCTAGCTAGATTATTTGAATATGATTTTTAATATTTACCTAATTTGAAAATTTATTCTATTAAATTGAAATCGGCATGAAAATTAGTCTAAGGGTTTCGTGAATTTAAAATTTGAATTTTGTTTGTTTTTTAATCAATAACGCTTAAACGATCGGTGCGATAATTTTAATTTTTTGATTTAATGTACATATCCCAAACATATCCTAAATTAATACACAGAGTACTTTTTATTCACGGGCTTTTGTGGCTTGATGGTATATTGTTGCGAAATTGAAATGATTTTAGCTGATTTATTTGAGTGGTATAAAACTGTTTCATTTACAAATAGGTTGATATTACAATCTAACAATTAACAAGTCAAAAATAAATTTATATTATCTGCAGGCTTATTTCTCCCAGTAAAAAATAAAAACCAACTCAAGCAAAACATCTTGCGCATATTCTAACCTATTTGCCTCGTGTTTGAGGAAATTTCGCTAAATCACATCAGAAGAAGCTATCAATTCAACAAAAGAATAGATGCATAACCAACGAAATATGCTTCTAGTCAGAATTTATATAAAATAATACTAACCTTAACAAATACCTAGTTAATTCGTTATTAGGTAAGTATTAAATCTTGACAATTAAGTACTTAAAATTCTTCGAGGATACTAATTCCGAATCTATGTACTATAAAATTTTGGAAATTCAAAAAGGCGGACCCAATATCGTGACCAGTGTTTTTGAAAATCAAGGGATTTAATTGAAAATCGGTGTAAAATTACCTCGGTGGCACTAATATAAAAACTAATTTCAAAATGTGTCAATTTCTAAATAAGGTTCACAGTTTTAATATCCTTGCAATAATGATGAAACAGCGAATACAAAAAAAGTTGAGTACTTCTTATGTATTTATTTAACACTAACATGCATGTTGCATAAGTAAAAAAGAGGTAACAAATACTTCAGACGTGGATCAAGGTAGCGAAATGAGTTTTAGACTAAGGTTTCATAACACATCTATAGTCTGAGTGAAGTATCAAATTTGAGAATTTTAAAAGTCTTTAACTAAATAGTATTGAGCATATACTGAGTTAAACTATGCTCAGCAAGTTACCATAAATAGAAAGATTGAAAAAATATTAGGTTAAAAATAATACAACCATTCCAAAATATTAGAATCCCAAGTACATATATACTTACAATATATAATTTCATTATAAATGAAAATAAAACCTTAATAAATGTGAAAGTATCCAATAAGAAATTAAAATTAAAAAAAAAACATGTTCAAAGAAGGAAATGGAACTGGGGCATTCATTAATTATCTGAACACTTCATCTTCTTCCGACTTAAGCGTTATAATCGGAAAAAGAAGCGCATAAAACACTCACCGTAGCCGGTAAAAATTTTATTAAATTACTTTTGACGTACTTTGTTGGTAGGCAGACAGCTCTTGATTTTTTACAACCGCTGGGACCCTAAAAGTCCTTTAGGCGTACACGAAGGAAAGTGAAAATTAATTAACAAAGCTTCTTCCCGCCACGTCCAATCTTATTTGGGGATGCCGCCAAAGGTATAAGGAGGATTTGAGAAAGTGCCTAACAGCTCTTCCAACCGCTGCTGGCTCTCTTAAGTTTCGAGATTTAAATCTTAAGAATGGAGCTCCCAGGGGATCTTTTGCCAGGCCTCCCCTCGTAAAGAGTTTCGTAGTGGCTACAGATTCGGGATAATGGCTATGGAAGCTTTTATGCATTTAGAGATAATTAGAATGTCGCTTAAGGGGGGTTTTAATTACATTTTTACGGTATGGGACCTTCTGAGGGCGGCTAAATTGTCATCAGAAACGACTTGATTTTGGGCAGCAGTTCATTTGCACGCAGTCCCCAATTCCACAGAGCGGCTTTATTTATTTCTGCTTTTAATTTTATCGTTGCCCATTTGTCTCCCCTTGTTGTGGGGCGGTCCCCAAACTGGGTTTCAAGTATTTCTTCCCTACAATTTTTTTTCCCTATTCCAGTAGTCTCGACAGCATTACCACAAAAGACACCCTTTCCAGCCCTACCATTTTATTCCTCCACTTGATTCAATTACCATTCAGACGGTGTGTCTGCGGCAGCAGTAAACGTTAGGTCGCTAGAGGATGGCGCCATTGTTTCGTACCTGGGCCAGCATCATCCAGGATAGACAGGTAAGTCGGGATATCTGGTGCTGAATCTAACGAAGCCCTTCTTTTGTGGAGGCGTACTTGTCATTTGTGTTTACTTTTATTTCTCTTCCGGAGTGACTTCGTACGTGCCGTACAGAATAAGCTCAAACTGGAGCCGGATCGCCGCAAACGAATGGCACTCAATTTGTGGCCTATTAATTATTTAAGAGTTTGACAACAAGACGAATTTGCTAAAACAAATTGGATTTTATGGAACCTAATTGACAGTCTTGCAAATCGCCTACATGCGAAGTCTAGTAACATACATAGTAAAATTCTAGTAAATTTTTCGCTTTAAATGCAACAAAAATATTTTGCTGATAAATAATGATTCCTCCGGGGTAACCCGATTTAAATTGCAAGAAGTATTATTTATGGGGAGCACTTCGAGCTACTGGTTTAGGAGGAAAATATTTATTTTAAAAATGATAGGTAATTTGTCCTGAGCCCTGTTCTACCGGAGCGTTAGGTGTGAATGCGAGACACAAAATGTAGCGATGTTCAAATTTCAATTACCTCGCATGAAAAATATGAGCACATTAATCACGGTAGTGAGCAAAGAGTGATATTTATTGCCTCCCCGCGTTTTTGATATGGTTACGTAACACCCATTTGAATCCAGTCGTTTTTGCCCGTATGACTCAGTCCCGGGTAGAGTATACAATTCCCACTTGAATATGAACGAATGAGCGTATTTCCGCCATTATAATTTATTCCATTTTAATTTCGTTTCTGGTAATTTATCTTAACCCGGCGACTGGATTTCGTGGGCCCACCCGGGTGCCAGAGACCCTAGTGCGCCTGCTGTGAAGGAGGCATGGCCGGGTTTTTACGAATACCACCAATGGGGTTCTGGCTTTATTGCCCCTCCGGCCAATATGTAGGAACTGTGAGCCCCCTTAATGCGAAAAGTGAGACTCCGCTAGTCTACGGACGTATAAATGAGCGAGATAATTGATTCAGACATTGCAAAATTTGTGGCTGTTGTTAATTAACATTGATTAATTACTTATAAAGTGACTCTGATTAAGTTGGGTTTACTTTAATTACTTTCGTGAGCCAAATCTACTCAATTAAGGTCGGAAAAGCGTGAACATGTTTTAGAATCGAGACAATCTTACAGTGACTTTTACATGCCTATTAAAACATTTACTACATATGTATTCTATTCCATAGATCAATATTAGTATAAAAATTCGAAAGGTTCTCTAATATTTTTTCGGGGGGAAAATCAACAATATAAAGATGCATAAAAGAAAATAAAGCCTTTTGAAAACATAAAAATTGGACGCAATTGCAATTATATTTTAATTAATTCATTTCTTATATTTCGTTCTAATTTTCAGAAATGTTTTACGTGTTTTAACCACAATTCTCTACTTAATAAATGCGAAAATTATTAGATAATGCAAAAAATATTAAGAGGTATCGCATGCGGAATATAAAAGTAACATATTTTATGTAAATTTGTAGAGAAGTGGTTTCAAACCTATGTATATTTATTATGTATATTGTAGGTATGTGAAATCGGAAGTTATCAGCAGCTAGCACCTCCACAAATTATTAAAATTTACTTAATTCTACATCTAGGTATTTCTTTTAAAAATACACAATTGATTGAATACTGTATGTGTAATAAATGTATATATTTGAACTCGTTTCATTAAGACCTTTCATTTGATACTCATATCAGTGTGTTTTACAATTAAAAGAAAAATATTCCCACAACTAAAACGAATCTAACGACACTTCATTTATTAAAATCTATCAAGCCGTTTAGGCTGCAGGACGATCTAAAGAAAAGAACATTCATATCCATATACGCATTACATATGCATACATAATAAAAACACTACCTTTCTTTGGGCTAGTCGAGTAAAAACAAGGAGATGAGAAATGAGTTCTAGAGTAAAAGAATTCAAGTAAAACATTGAGAGTAAGGCAGAGGTTGACAAATATTACTAAAAATAGCGTAAAACTAAAAATAATACAAAATATAATTAATAAAACAAAACATATCATATTTACCATAACTCTTAGAAATCTAAGAGGAAAATAACCCCCATTAATGAATGTTATAAATACAGAAATTAAGAACATATAAAAAAGTAACTAAAAGTTAAGGTTTTAAAGTTTATATGTAATTGAATATATGCTTTTGGGTAAAGCGCTCTATAAATCAGAGAATGACAATAGCATCTTCAAAAATTCAAGATGCCCCAAAGAGTGCCGCCATGTTTGAAGTTATCAACGGTCCAAGAAAGCCATTTAATCAATACACCCCTACTATTTCAGACGTCGCGCCAACCTAAATGTGTTACAGAAGAGCGGCGCGGCATGGGGGTGTATTTCAGCTGAGCTCCGGGCTACAACTCAATTGACAAAATTTAAATAAGGGCGGGACAGGAGCATAACGCGAATAGAGGGGCAAAGTAAAACAGCAAAACGCGAACGCCATTGGGATTGATTAAATATTAAAGCGGTTTTTATTTTAAACCCCTTAATGCTGGCAGTCGGGCGAACTTTTTAGAGCGTTTTTCGGATACAACTGGGGGACACAACATGAGATGTGAATAAAAACTTAGCCGGTACAAAAGAGGGAGCTTAAGCAAACGACTTCCTTCTTGAAGGCTCGGCGAAAAACTCCTACTTTATTCACATTATACCCAGCTGAATTTTTAATGAATCTTAAATACCAAACGGGATGAGTGCGCTTGTACCACTTCGTGGGGGTGGTGCTGCTCGAATTCCCGCCAATCCCACAAGGATTTTAAATCCTGTATCGGAGTGAAATATATTGCGGGAGGAAGTTTTACGAAGTAATCGTTAAAATGTGTAAAATCGATTAAAAGGGGTAAAAATATATTGCTTGTGGGGATACATTGTGCGTATTTACACTTTTAAAAGTTATGAACAGTCTGAACATTATTGATATTTAATAGTTAGCCTGTAGGATGTTACCAAACTATTTAAATATATAAATTTAATACAAATTTAATCCCTAAAAGGTTAAGAAGAACATTTCCCTCCAACTTTTAATACCGTCGGTCTAATAATAAATCCCAGAAAGTAGTTTTCGGTATATTTTATGCAGTAAGGCAAAAATTAAATATCAGAAAATTTCAAAATTCCTAAATTGAGTTATGCGACCCACAATGACCTTATTTTAAAATTTATTGTCTTCTTAAAAAAATGTCAGAAAATTGTGTATCTATTCATTGAATTGGCAGAAAAAAGAAAGCTCATATACAAAATAAAAACTTAAGATAATTTAAATATATCATTAAGGTACAGAGGTCGGTTTAGAAAAGAGTAGATATGTAAGATACATGGCTCAGACAGCATTTTTCTATTTTTATTTATATATAAATATGTCCGCTAAGGTTGACTAAAAGAGTATATAAAGTAGAGTTCATTTCTTTAATTCCATTTTCTATTATTTCATTCAACTATAAATATTAACTACACTATTAACTGTGTTTAAATAGCAATTTGAAAATAAAGTAATAAAAAGTTCTTAAAACCCTATAAATTAATTAATCTACCTACATATTATACTATCATATTCTATAAAAACAATTCTAATTATAGTATTACGATGCAAAATTGCGCACTCGGTTTTTGAATGAGTCCTTATAATTAAATGATAAAATCTTGTCTTTTTTGGGAAGAAGACCAAAATATTATACTCAGTTTAGAGGCCTTGGAAGTGCGAAGTGTTCATGGTGAGACAGGTAGAACCTAGATGTTGTAGGTTTTAGTCCTACAAGAAAACCTGGTTAAAAGTGGTATCACAATGAACGAAAAAAAATTGACCTATATATTGAATTTCGATGACGGAGACAGCACATCAACCTAAACTAAACTAATCTCAGTCTTTTTGCAGTTTTAAGTTTATTATGGACTTTCTCTGTCACGCAAATTGATCCACTACTGGAAAGGATTTTTACCTTATATTATATTTCGCATTTCAATTTAACAATTTGCAATAAATCGAAAACGTGTAATTTTTGCGTTGCAAATTGAGGGGAAGTATTAGCAACAAGTAATTCCGCAAATTGCTTAAATATATACCCGCAGTGTGCTATTTACCGCGAATAATAATCGTAGCTCGATAATTAAGTTATCAGCATCTAGCGGATAAACATGTTCGTCATTATGAAATGCAAAAACTTCTCGAGCCATAAAAGTTATCACTCTAACTCTTCCATTCCCCGCCGATTTCTTCTCATCGCATTGAAAAACTAAATGCTGCGATCATCGAGGAATTTAAATCGCAATTTGCCAAGATTGTCGAACTAAACGAGGAAAAGAGCGGCAATTGAAAGAAAAATAATTTTGTGTTAGGCGAAATTAAAAAAGAAAATCCGGAAAATCATTAAGGGTAATTGGAAAATAAGACCGTTTCCCATTTTGACGCAAAAAAACGAGCATTTCAACGATTGCTCCATTAGCAATTTGACCGCAGCCAGATAATAACCCCGGCCGCAATTTGCCAATGACAAATGACAGAAAACAGAAAAGCAGTGAGCTCCCTGCTCCCTACACAAGCCGGGTGCGTCCTGCGGGAGTGCAGCCCGCTTGAATGCCCGGTCCCGCATATTTATGATCGTGTCCTTTTATGCGATTATTACAAAACCGTAATTGCGCTGGAATTATAATTGATTATAACAGTGAGCACACGCAGATAGCTCATTTGGGCACGTAGTCAAGGGAATGTAATTTAATTTATTGGCCAGTTCCAGGGCCAGCTCGGGAGTTGTGAGGTGGGTGTGCGCGAGGAGAATGAACCTAACAAACCGTGGCTCATGGTAAATGACTCCATTAAGTTATCACTTGAACGGAAACCTTGAGGTATTCGAGCCGGCTGCAAATAGTTACCCGTTTATGTTGGGAAAGTGTAAATTAGTTCCTCACAAGGTATGCAGCACTCATTCGATACTGAAAATTGATTTAAATTAATGCCTGCACCTCCTTCACCATCTGCACACCTTCATAATACTACCGAAATTAAATCCATGACTTTGAGGTCGAAGAAGCATTTTACAGCCACTTTTGAGTCAATTTGCTATTTGCTATTCGGGCTAATTTTTAAAATTGCAGGTTTTGAAGTAGGTATGACCTTTTTATGTATGGCAATCATTATCATAGCATGCTTTTGAGTTTCAACAATTTGTAAAAATAAGTTTATATTTTAGTATACATTTTGATGATTGAAAATGTAATTTTTCTAGGATATACACAATACTATTGAAAATATAATAATTAAACTTTTCATAAGGTGTTGTTGCCCTCACTGATATATTAGTTAAACCATTTTTGAACAATGAGTTTAACATTTATGTATGAATTTCACCATTTTAAAATAGTTTGATATGATGGTTTCGTGAAAATTTCCTATATGTAAAGGACTTTGCAGACTTCTAAGGATACATTGTACATTTATTTAAGTGTGCAGCTCAACAACATTTTTCATCTATTGAAAAGTTTAATTATTTAGTATGACATGAGTGGTTTGGGAAATTACTGACTCACGTAGATAAAAAGAAATGCTTTGCCGTGTCAAAAGTTTTTGAAAACTCCCAGACAAAAGACATATTTCGTTTTTTATATGTTATTTAATCTGCTCTTTGATCTACGTAATTAAAAATAAGTTTTATTTATATATTTAAGAATGTCCTTATGAAAGTAAAAAATCTGAAAATCGATATATTTATGTGGACTAATTTGATATTTCAATAAATTCTACTTTTTGGTATTTTGCTTAAAAATTAAAAAGTGGCTGCTTGCAACAAACCTTGCTTATCACTTCAGTATCGATAATTAAATATAATTTTCTTATCATTTTGGTGATTTTCCCAAAATGCACGACTTTTTTATATAATCATCATTATGCATATGAACCCAGCTAGTTTTTACGTATGTTTACATTGTTGATTTTTTGGTTATTTTTCAATTATCATAAGTATGTTTCTTTTGGATATTGTTAATACTTCAATAAGTATTACTTCATTTAAAAAAGTGGGGTATCTTTCCAACTTTTACCTTATTAATTTTAAAACGACCTTGTTTAAGTCATACAAAAATAAATCTGAGATGGGGAGAAGTATAAAAGAAATCGATCACAACTACTTAATAGTAATATAAATAAAGTAAAACATACCTCCACTTCGTTCTTCTGTTTTGAAACCACGTCTTAACCTGAGCGTCTGTCATTTTAAGACCTCTAGCCAAGGCAGCCCGTTCTGCTGATGCCAGATATTTCTGCTTATGGAAGCGTTTCTCAAGCTCGGCGACTTGTATCCTGGTGAATGAAGTCCTCGGCTTTTTCCGCTTCGGTGGCGTTCTATTTTGATAGGGATGACCGATCCGCCGAGCGATTGGGAAGGCAGCTGTGAACAATTAAGGCAATTCTTTAGTTATTAGTTAAGCCCGCAATTAAATAAAATATCGCGATAGGACACACCGATCACGACTACATTAGAAACCTTCGTAATTATGCCAATCACTGTAATTGCCGCTCGAACTGGCGACTATTAACCAAATACCATCCCGCCACCAGCCGTCACAGAACGCCGATTCGAGCTGGGCATGTGTACTCATTGTAGATGCCAAGCAAATCAATTAGCGTAAAACAATGCGAGGAGCATAATTATGTAGCGCGCCAACAGGTTGTGGAATTGATGGCTGATGACTGCAACCATGATTGGCCGATTGCCTCGCAATGTCCGTAACTTTTATTCTGGCCGAGGCTCTGAGAACCGTGCGCACGGACTGCGGTGCCATAGTCATGTATAATGAAAATGCTCAATTGAGCAATAGCCACTTGGATTTTATGGTTCATGTGACCAATGAGAGAGGTTTGGGGCAATTCCAGGTGATTATTTACGAAGAAACAAGATGAGCGCTAAACTCTACTGCGCGGACACGACTCGTTTGCATAATTGGAATTTTAAGAGTATGGGATGCTTTGACGGGGCTTAAACCTGAGATCAGAGATCTCTCGTGTACGTTTTATCTTATCGCGCAAATACGCTTTTGACTTCTTGACAAAATCATATGGCGGCACAATGGGCAAGCAATAAAAATGGAAATTAGCGCACTCATTCGAGCCAGATTAAGTAAACTTTGTGAATGAATAGGTAAAGAGTTGATTAAGTACGCGCTTACAATTTGTAGTCACGCAACCACCTGGTCGTGTTTTACACGGACACTTGGACTGCTTTCATTACTATGGTAATCGCCGTTTTAATGTCGCAATTGATTGGCTGCTACATAAAAGTTACCCAAACAATCTCGTTAGTATACAAGCAAAGTATCAAAAAAAAAATTGTTTTAAGGAATATAAAATTATAAGGACAATCAAAATGTCTAATTCCTCCCATACTAAAACAATTAATATATAAGGAAAGGTGGGGCAAGACGCAGTACACAAAGTTTCTTGGTTAATAGAACTTCGTTGTTTAGTATATAGGAATCTAATCAAACCTTTGATTATCAGCCTCTTTGTTAATTGCTGTAATAGAAACATATTTTCAGTAGTTTGAGAACAAATAACTAAAATATTGAATCCATTTTGCCCCACCCAAGGGTAGATAAGTCTCGAAAGGAAAAATGTGGTTTAGTATTATAATTTGGTAAACACAATTTCTTACCATTATAAAATCCAAAGAAATATCAAATATAATGAGGATTCGTGTAGAATCACCCGAAGAGGTAAGATAGGGTAAGTAGAATTTCGCCTTTATTTACCTACTCCATCTTTCCTCATCGGGTGATTCTACAAGGAAGTTTATATACCGCAAAAAATGTTTGTAATTATTATTATATAAAAATTAATTTTTATTTTAATATCTCATTAAAATCATCTATGAAAGTAATGTAGCTTGCCAAAAAAACTCCTTATTTTATAAAGTAGTCAAGGTACGAATTCAAAACCAATTTTAGATCATATTAAATTATATTAGAGCAAAAAAGGTTTTTTCTAACCCATAGATCTATTAGACTCTTTTTTCTTTAATAATTTGTTTTTATTAATGAAAAATAGGCAAAAAATAAAATTGTTATTTAAACGGATATTTTGTTAAAACCTGCATGTATAATTTTGAAGTAAACGACCATAAAGATTTTGATTTTGGATTAAACCAGCTACAAGTTACAATATCTACGGAATAAAGTTCAGATTTTGTGCTTCAAATAAACAAAAGTTTTGAACAAGACTGCACAACATTATTTACTAGCATTAAATAAATATTTTAAATTGGATCGCAATCATAAATTAATGCGAAAGTTGGCGATACAGGAAGTGTAATAAAGCACCTGAAATATTCGGGCTAAAAATTTTTTCAAGGAGTCATGAATTCCCAGTGGCGTATACGGGCAATTACCATAACCCATCTAAAGATCAAATCGTGACCGGCAATCCATAAATATCAGGAAATACTTCCGAAGGTAAACACGATTTATGATGAATATCAGATCCGCCTGAAATCCACAGAATCAATATTTGAATATGAAAGCGGTCATCATAACATTAGCTCGGTGGTATCGATGTCAGGTGATGCAATAAAAATGGTGAGCTCCCTCGGAATATTTCTCAAAGGGCTGGAGCTAAGGTGAATCTAAAAAGCCCCCAGGAAAAACGAAGCAGGGAAGTGCCCTATTTTTGGTTGGGGAGGCTCGGTATATGCAAACCCGTTTGCGAAAGTGTTCTTTTTTGGTTGCTTTCCGAGGTAATGTGATAAGGATCTGGGGATGGAAAAGATGTGCAAAAACACTCGTCCTTTAAAATTTTATGTGTAAAGCTTTGCTTGATTTAGATAAATTGAAAATGGAATATGAAATGATATCCCAGCGCTCGATGGTTGAATAACGCTTATCGAAAATTTGAATGATCTAGGGAACGACCGGGCGTTTGAGCTTCCAGGTAAATGTGATTGGTAAATCGTGTCACTTGGAGGAACTGTTTTCTGTTTATATAAAACGATAAGGGAAAAATCAATATACCACCCTCTCTTGCGAAGGTACACGGCAAGGTAATTATTATTGATATTGCTCTTTTATAACCATATAAAAGTATACAAATTGGAAATATTGCATAAATGCAGGTATCTTTATACTCCTGTAAAATAGTCACTATATAATATGGCTTATATACTGCTGTTTATAATTATATAATTAAACCGAACCCGGTATCCGAAACAAAAATAAAATATGCAAATATTTTAAATTAAAAAATGTTCTAACTAACTAGCTTATAGCTTATAGCTGCTTGATGAGGTTTACGAACTTAAAAACGTTATTAAATATTGAGACATTTAGACTCTTTCAGTTAATTTATAAATCTCTGAACACGTTTTACTTGAAAATGTTTTTCAAAACATTTGCAGGGGACGGTGGCCTTCATTTCGTCAACCGTTGCTGATATGTTGTTTTATTTTATTACTTTAATTTGTTAAGTATAATTTTTCTACCAAGTATTTTTAGGTTTAATTGAAAATAATATTTTAGAAATATGATTTTTTTAAGAAAAGAATCTTCGGAGTAAAATGGCCCCGATCATTTAATAATGGGACTTCATCCTATTTTGCGCCACGAAATATTTCCAAAGTAAGGTTATATACTCCAGAATCTAGTGCATTAAATTATAATTCTTATTCTGGGTATTTTTAGGATGATATATAAGACGTTATCATCCTAAAAATAAAAAGAAAAGCACAACATCAGTAATGGAAAAAAATCAACGAGCGCCTGATGCTTACCACATCCCAAAATCAAGTTTTAAGTGAAAATTGAGATCTTTCCGCAAAGATCCAAATTTTGGTTCAGTAAACCAACCTTTAGAGAGATTCAAAACTACATTTATTAACGAACAAGGCAAGATTTTTCGGGCTAACTTCATTGGAAGTCTTGTTTTGTAGCTCAGTAAACATTGCCAAACCAAATACAAATAGTACCTATATATCTGCAATTACTTATATAAAAGCGGTACATACGAATTTATATCCAGCATCAAAGAGAAATACAGTTTTTTTATTATTTATTATTCTATATACCTTTACCTATATATAAAAAAAATTCATTTAGTAATAAAATTATGCTATAAACGGTTCTGGCTTCATAAGGGGACGGCTAATGAAATCTTTAAATTTTAAACCCTCTTTGCTCGAGGCAATGTTTTTGGATACTGCATGATAGTTTTGATTAAAGGTTTTTGCTTTAAAATCTTCAGAACTAAAGTCTTCATAGACCATCGAGCCAGGTTTTTGATATTTTATTTTTAAGACCTATAATACTATCATAAAAGAATGAAACTTGTGATGACAAATATTTGTTTTTTTGAATTATCTAAAATGTGGGTTGACAATCTATTCTATTCTATTCTTCTATTCTATACATCACTTTACAAGAATTTTTTTGAAATATATGAATTTATTGATTTATACTTTAAAAATCGTGTACACCATAAGGTGGGAAGCTTTTTATATAGGTAACTTAAATTTTCATATAAAATATACAGTGCAAATAATAATTAAATATTTTTTATTTGAAATTAAAACAACGGTCATGAACAATAATGATGAAAATTTGCGCCAACGCGGAGGTGACTAACCCCTTAAGTATTGATTGATTTATAACGTTTTTATACATATATAAATATTTTGCGAAAACTTTATAATTTCTTGTTTATGGTTATTTTTCTCTTACCTATCGTATTTTGTCACATCGTCTTTCACTATGAAATTAAACACTAGTCTTATATTATTATACGAGCAATATTGTATATTTGTTTGTAATCGCGTTTTCGAAAATGCCTTTAACGATTTCGATGAAATTTACAACATAGGGAAAATTCGTTTTCTGCGTTTTCACACACAAACAACAAACTTGTCTTGCCTCCGAAATATAACGAATAACGAATTCATTTCAGTTACCTTTGATTTAAATTAATTTTTTTTTGGTAAAAGCAGTTAAAATAGATTCGATAGAAAGAAGTTTTTTGTGAAAACATTAATTGCAATCAAAGATAACTAATAAATGAATTTGTTACAGCTTTTGTAGTTTTATTAAGAAAATATTGGAGTAAAAAGCCCACGTTCTTTAAAAGTATTATTATCAGATAAGAATCCACGTCAGACCCGAAATATAATGTGGAAAGAGGTTCTAAACAACACAAATGCTATAGATGTGGATCTCGTTGAAGATAATTTTCCCAGCAGCAATACTTAAAATTGTAATAACTGTGTAATAGGTAAGCAATTTAATGTACCTCTAATACAAGCAACGATACTCAAAATAACTGAATTTTATTCTTCTGACCATTCCCCGACCAAAGTTTGATTTCATTATATTCGCTGCTCTGAAATATTTAAAAAAAACTAAGTAGGTACCTCTCTACTTGAAAAGACGTATAATTTTGATACGCAGAAAAAAATTTTGGGTTATAGACTAATAAACAAAAAATAACATACAAAATAGCAGAGTTCGATATCCCAGATACTTAAAAATTAATTTATCAAACGACAACCAATATTTTCTATTCAGAATTTTGTGAATTTTAATCTAAGTTTTGAAGCAAAAGTTCTATGAAGCAAACGAATAAATGGATTGTATTAACGGTTTACGAATTAATGGTAATAATCTTACAACTTTTTATATTACATAATATTTTGTATAATGAATCGTGTTAAATATATCTTTATGGTTAATTTTATTTACTAGATTGGGGCATATATTTTTTTAATTATTTTATTTCTCTTAATTTTAAATCTAACCGCTCCTGATGTGCATCAAAGTGCCACTAAATGCTAAGATGAAATTTAATTCCGCAAATATAAAGATTGAAAAGCGGATAAGTGCCAATGATGGGAAAATCGACGTAAAAATAACCTCCGATTAGTGCCCCCTTAAAAGGTGCCTTCGACACATGACTGCGAATTAATCAAAAAGCGCAGACATAAAGCTTATTTAAGACACTTTTTTCGACAGGGAGTCCCGTCGGCTGGGGCCATTAAATCGCTAATCCGGCCAGTGATACACGGCGCCATTCTATCGCCGAGTATGATATACGCTATCAAATTAAAGGAACTAAAAGGTTTTAAAAGAGACTTAAATTCCGGGCATTGCTGCACTCCGTTGGTCGTGGTGCCCGTCGGCGCAGGGGGTTTAATACTTTTAAAAATAAATAAATAAAAATCTGATACACGGGAAAATCAGCGCAAACGCGAAATACGCGACCGCCCAATGAGTAATTAATTCTTTGCAGAAATTAAAAAGTCGTGTTAACCACCTAATTAAAATGCCAGAGGTATCTGGAGGTGCAGACTCGATTGTAAGGCTCTGAAGATCCTCTGCGAGGGATTACGGAAGGTGAACAGCGCAAAACACTTATTCGAATGCGGCGGGCTTGGACCGCACCTCAGTGCGGCTGTAGTAGAGCTGCTGACAACTGGAGTTCATAATGTAAACAAATTAGAAGAAGCATCCGACAAGAATTCCAGGGCTCCTCCGGGGGGAGAGCGCACGCCCCACCGCCGCTCTGTTCGCACAGAACACGTTTTTATACTTTGGATTAGCATTAAGGTGATTATCGATTTTTTCTCCTCGCCGGCGAGTCGGTAGTCATCGCTCATTTCATATGCAATGCCATCGTCACGGATGCTTTAAAATAATTATCTGGTTGTACAACTGGGGAGACCTCCGGTTCTCCCCGGGGTTCCTGTGCGACGGCTACTGTGCGGCATAACCCTTTTTATTTTGAGCCTTTTCCACGACACGTTTAATCCCGAACAGTGCCAAATTAGCTGAATTTTGTGCTTCTGCTCAGAACCCATGTGAGAGTTAATGGCAGTCACATTTAAACATATTTCCACTTTTTACGGGAGGAAAACATCTATCCCATTTTGCATTTCAATAGGGAAAGTGCTGCTCTACGAACTTAAGTGCGCATGTCTGTTAATAAAGCAGCGAAGTACCAATGAATTTAAAAACAATCGTCAGGTAAGGCATATCATTTTTTTTTATTTCTATAAAACAAATTAAATAATTTTAGGCAATGATAGATTTCACTTCAAATAAACGTACGGTCAAAAATTACTCGAAAAGCATCGGCCAGGGGTGTCTTAGTTGGTTAAAGGAGAGCAATCAATTCGAAGGTCGCAGATGCGAGTCTTGCTGCCTGGTCAAAGTTGCTTTTCGAGTAATCCCCTCATAAATACCAGGAAAATAGTTATTCAGCTCATAAATATTGTTATAAAAACTATTCAGATAGTAACATCACAGACTTTCTACATAAACAACGTTTAAAATCTTGGTTCGGGTTTTCAGCTACTGTACAATTTTTAGTAACATGTAAAGTTAATTACTTAAATTGCCACTAGTAGTATATGAATTTAATTTAATTCCTCTTCTCAAAATTGATACAATTGCTTAAGAAAATATTCTTTGCGATATCACGAAAATTTTTAAAAATTAATTTGCCACTCGTAATGTGTTTTAAAAAGTATCAAAAGTTTTACAAATTGTTGTTATTTAATTTTAAATGTAGAAAAAACTTAAATCTCCTTTCTCTACATTCTTACATTATTTATTAAATCAAAATATTTAGTAAAATTAAATATAAATTTACAGTTAATATGTAAAATAAAAACGTGATTAAATCCGGAAAAAATGTCTTGATATGTAGAGCCCACTGCTCCGAATTATTAACCGTAAGAAACATGCATGCATTTTTCATATGAAATCACTCAAGAATGATTATTTTATGATGAACTTTGTCCGTTTTGGCTTGAGCAACAACTCTTCAACATAGAAATTACCCCTTCGATTTCTTAAATTTTTCTAAGTTGCAAGAATGAAATTGTATTTTCGAAAATATCACCAAAAATCATGAATTTCTTAAGTTTCTAATTGTATTGTCCTTCGCTTTATGTGAATAATTCCGGGGTTTTCTCGAATAATTGAAATATTGTTCTAAATTGTTTTGCTTGAAGTTATTTTCGAAATGTTCATTATTTTCATTCTCTTTCCATCCGCCCTACTCTTTGGGTTCTTAAATTGCCTACATATGCTTAAATCCATGTAGGATTTGCTGAGCTTGACAACGGAGCTATGCTTGCCAGGAATACCCGGGTATTAAGCATTGGTATTCTAGACTGGCTTAATTCTCAACCAAGGGTTTTAAACCGTAACCTGATTCCACAGTCTCTAGCAAAGCCTTCGTGAAGCTTCGACAGAGCCATGAATACCCCATTCTGGGTTTTCACTCTGTGATCAAGCCTGAGCCAAAACTTGGATATTCAGTCCATATTCTAGATGTAGCTAATCATTGACTTTGCATCCTTTATCCCACTTTGAGTCAGTCATGGCATTAATTAAATTTGAAGTTTTCTCACGGATTTAATAGTTACATTTGTAGAAATTTAAGGTCAAAGGTGACGTATATTCAAACAAATTAATGAAAAAAATGAAAAATGTTTAACTTTACAATAAATTTTGACTGATAGGAAGCTGATAGTTTTTAGTCACGATTTTCTCAATGTTTTCACAATGTTTTGATGAACATAGTGGAAAAACCTCTAATTGAAAATGTTAGGTGGACACATTTTTTATTAGAGGTTTTTCCACTATTTTTTACTTATGTAAATTTTTTTATACGAATTTTGGATATAAAATAAATTTTACTTTGCTTGGATTTGCAATTTCATGAGACAAATTCGTCGATTATTTGAAAAAGATATTTACGATAATTTGAAAAAGATATTTAGTTGACTTGAATGAAGAATTTTGGGAATAAGGTGGAAATATTTCGAAAAATACAAGTGACTGATGAATTTTGTTTATACATTCGTTACTTTTATCCCAAAATAAACATTCATACTCCGTGAGGAGATCTTAAACTCAATCTGTTCCCTCTAACCAAGGTTTAAACACACTTGGGTCATGTTACAATATCAAATTTGATTTGATTTCGGATACCAGGGCTCGCTAGAAGATATTATCCCAATATTTGCACATATTTAGACCTGGCTGCGATGCCAACCTCAAGTCAGTTTTAAGAAGGATTTGCACAAGCTTAGGCTAATCATGGGCATTTTGTTAGATTCTACAAATGAAACTATCTCTGTGCCAAATTTTGTTAATGGAAAGAATGTTTTGGTATAAACATTTTATTTTTACTGCCACACGTGCTCATTGATACCTGCACCGTGTTTAGTAAAATTCGAAAATTTAAATTTGTTTTCTTTTAGAATTATAAAATGTCATTTAAAACGAAAAAATATATATGTATATCAAATATTAGTTACTTTGGGCGATAAGTACACGCAATTTTCATAAATCAAGTGCTGTTTCTAGCTGGAAGAGAAGTTAAGCCATAAAGCTATTTATCTTCGTGTCTAGCGCAACAAATTTTATTGTTTGAAACAGCAACTTGAGGTTTCCTATGACTCATTTCACCCAGTTGGACCAACCACTTGCGAATGGGTATTTTGACAAGGAGGAAAAAATTAGTTCGATAAGAACAGCCCAAAATCCACGGTCGGAGAACAAACCTTTTAAAGTTCTTAAAATTTTTTAGATAACCGAACCGGATGCCCGACAGGCAGGCTGAGTGGTCGTGTCGTACGCGACAAAGTTGTTTTCAATTACGTTTTTATCTTAAAAACCTGAAAATACAATTATTGGCGCCTATCGAGACACCACAAGAGGACGCTGACAGTACGGAGAGGGCATGTCACCCCGGAGGAGGAGGCTCTGCCAACGTGGACCACTGAATGTCCCCAGCGCTCCGATAAATTTTTCATTCCTTTCAATGAATTGCTCTATAAAGAGCAGACAGCTTAAGACAAATGACACTAAATTGACGAAAGAATAATGCGGTTTTTGGTAATTATGATATAAAAGTTCAAGATAGACGCCCGCCGTCGCGCCATGTCCGTGTCGAGGGTACAAAATTTCCCGTCGGGTCCGGCCAATTTCACGATCACTAAACTCTGCTTCACGTGAAATTGGCGGTCCGATTTCTATCTGAGATACGCCGGGTGCCACTTGTTCGACGCCCAAATTGCCGGGCACTTTTTTTCTGCTTACAAAGGCTCCGCTGGTAACCTTCCGGCCAAATGCGTTCTTGAAAATTGCTCTGACATCTCGGATTGTTTTACTACCTTTAATAAGACATCAGCTCTGTCATTAGCTACCTGTGTCTTATCTGACCCGTTTGATTAATTATTTCTTACTGTTGGGCTTGGCCGGCTACTGGTTTTTCGCTTTTTGTTAGCATATTAAGCAAATTCCATTTTAAATCGCGATCGGGACAAAAAAGAATATCATTAACATAGCCGTTGATTGCTTTTTCATATTAAAATTAAATTGAAATCTTTCGATGATCTAGATTTGGATTTAACAACGTAATTTTATCCTTTAATTTCTAAAAACACGTTATTTGGCTATTTATCTTTTCATATAACAATATTAATACTGGTGGGAAGTTAGTTTATAAGGATTTTATGATTGGAAAGGAAGGAAGTTCGAGTTCTTATCGTAATTTCTTCAGAAACTAGCTATCTGAGGAGGTACAACTCTTACATTAATTAGAATTGTGTAAAGATACTGAAAAAAAATTAAGTTAATCTTTATATGCAATCTCTACACATATCAAAGCAACATTACTCTGCTAACCTGCCTGAAAGGAATACAGTTTAATGTAAAAACTGCAGTCATAGAATAATTCTTATTTATTGTGCTTGGAACTTTAGATCTTATACTCGTAAGAGACGGTAGTAAAGAAAGAAAAAGAGAAATAACAAGATGATGGGTCTATAAAAGGTAAATTATTCATCTGAAATAATTTGTTACCTGCAGATTTTCCACAAAAGTTCAATTCTCACATTTCAAATGCTAATTATAGTTGATTTCTAATTACAAAATTATGTAAACTTTATAAACGGAGGGTAAAAATATCCTAAACTTAAGAGGAATTTAAAATTTTCTTTCTGTAGAAAAATTTACACATTTTTTAAAAGGTACATTACATTATTATTAAACTTTTAATGTCTTATTCAATAAATTTTTTTAAATTTTATGTTATCTGGCACCAAATTGGAGTAAAATTTCAGCGAAGTCAATTTGCGAAAGTACTTCTTTCATAACTAAAAAAGTAGTACCAAAAGTATTTTGATTGTAATCTTTTTGAAAAAAATAGTGGCAAAATAGTACAATATTAATTTAAAGTTTTTTTCACGTACATTGTCAGTGAATTTTTCTGAAAAACTTTAATAATTTTACTAAATATAAGTTGTGAATATGATTTAAAATGCGAGTACACTTTTGAGATGAGGCAAATTATTTTCTTAAAATATTACTTTCCACCAAAATAAGAAATTATAAATTTGATCGTATTATAAATAGTCATAGTTATTATCCCCTTAAATAAATATATGGTATGTAGTGAGAAAATATGATACTACAGGAATAACTTAGTCTTTAAGTTTGCATTAAAGAAGTAAGTAATATACATTCAGTATGCAAACTCCATATCTTTTATGTTTAACTTTTCGCTGTCTGCAATATATTTTATGTAATTTTACTACAATTCTGGAAGTTATTTAAGGGATAAAATTACACCACCAACATTTTTTAGAACGTATCTTGAAATGAACTATTGAATCGGACATGTTACTAGAATGAAATTTATTTAATTCACGCCAGACTATTTAAATGATATTTTAAAAGACAATGTACCTATGCGTACTAGCAGCTACTCGAAAATTCTACCTCTACCTACATTTAGAATCTCTAGAAATCGTAGAAATAGACTAAAACGATTTTAAATTGACAACATTACGAAAGGTAACATGGCCTTAAAGAAAAATTCATTTTTACTTGAAAAATATTTCACAATGTTCGTAGTTTGATTGTTCATTTACCAAGGTACCATAGATATACGAAAAATTAATCAAAATAAATATGAACAAGAACAATATTATTAAATAATTATATGACAACATCAGGCCATTTAAACGAACCCTCTTTAGAAAGTTGACGCTGCATGCAATCTTTGCTTCTTTTTTTTTTTTTTATTTATTATTTGTAATAACCTTTGCGTGACTCAATCAATTTTAGTGAAATTCACTTAATAGAGGCAGAGAACGATCTTTCACAAAGGTGCATTTCACATTTGCAGTGAGCTTAATACCGTTTCTTTTAATTGTTACAATTTAAAATTGCAACAGCCTTTATAAAGCTTCACAGCATTCATTAAAATATTCCCTGACAACTAGCAGCACAAAGAAACTTCTTTTGGTAAATTATTTAAATTATAAAATGGCTTTTCCCAACTACAGAATTAAGTAGCTACCAGCAGCCGACTGGTTCTCCTTAACTCCATTTAATGACCCAAACTGCTTCAGTCAATGACCTCGAAAGTGATTTTGAGTCGATAAAACTTACAATTTGATAGTTGCGAATCGTAAAACTTTGATTACTCACCTGCCAATCTGTCTTTGACAGCCTGATGGGCGAGGGCGGCATGGTGAAGCGGCGGTAAGGCCCAGGCGAGCGGGGACCTCTGCGGCGGGACTCTCAGAACGTGTCCCGGTGGATAGAGTGGGTACGTGTAGAGCGCAGTCGCTGGCGTATAGGGTGACGTGCTCAGACTCGTTGACAGTTTGTTTTCGCTGTCGATGATGTCTTTGTCAGGACTTTTGCTGCTGTTTTCGAACGGCTTCGATAAAAGTCGAGATATGCTAAAAGGTAGATTTTCGCTCGATGATCGTGTCTGTTCCGATTGGATCGATTCCCTGTGAACGAGATGAGGACAGAAATGGGCATTAGTTTAGATGATCATGGCGTCACTTAGTGTAGAAGATTCATTTGGCGCGACTGCGCAGTGCGTAGGTAACGATTAGGGTGATAATTTATTGTTCGCATTCGGCTTATGTTCGTTAAGTGGACAGCATTATCGTTTCAAGATTATAAATTATTTTAAAGTGCTGTTTATGGTTGGAACAAGGAGATAATGAAACGAATTGATAGTTAAACAGCATGAACACTTGGTAAATGGATGTCGTGTGTTGTGTATGAATGAAACCTTTAAATATCCTCCACCTTGAAAAATCTAGCAATTAAATAGAATCAATATAACTAAGTTAATATGCTGTAAAATTTATCAGAGTTTTACTTTAAAATCGCTGTATTTATGGCTTATATTGCTCAGTAAATCTTTTACCTAAAACGATGTACAGACATACATGCATTACGTCCATTACCTATGAACAATGTTTATCGAGTATCTTATTCAACGAAAAATGGTTCCAATTTTCATTTCATATTTATCAACTTAGTGTAAAAATAACTAAAAATAATATTTTAGCAATTGTATAAATATGTGTGCCAGAACAGTCGATCACACATTAGAAATCATTAGAACTTAAAATTGCTTGAAAAAATCCGACGGGGAGTGGCTACAGGTAACTCAGTTGGTTGGAGCAGCGCTTATTCAAAGATTGCAGGTTCGAATCCTATCTCTGTTCAAAATCGTTACTTTTTCGAGTAATTTCCACATATTCAAGTCAATTAGAATAGTCAAAAATTAAGATAAATATTTATTCAAAATCTGAAAACATATGTAAGCTTTCAAATATGTGCTCTGATCTCTACCCCAACTGTATTCGATTAACATTTAATATGAAAAAAGAAACCAAAAACATATATCAGATTTGAACAAACCGAAGATGCATGTGCTGCTTGCGATGCTTTTTTGTATGGAAATATTTTAAAAACATTTTCCTATTAAAATTCTAAAATGAGAAGCCAATCCTAAATACTCTTTAATTTAAACAGAAAAATTTTACCACATTTTCTCGTAACAGTTTTGAGTGACAAATACCAAATTAGGCATAAGCACTGATCTGTACCTAAAATAAAATACTCTAAATTCACAAATACGCAGAATCACTTTGCTGTATAAAGTTTCCCTTCTGTCAGCTAATTGTAGGTTTAATAATTACCATCAATTAAGTAATTTCATCTACTTTAATTTTCCGAAAAAGTTCTTTCTATTAATAGATCCATAATTAAACGAATTTAGTGGCATATGAATTATTGATAATTAATCATTACTGAACATTTAGTATTGTATAAAATAAATAAAGCGTGTGATTTAAAAACAGAATAGAACTTCAGTAGTTTTATTGTAGAAATATTGAAAATTGTTTTAAAATGTTCATTATTTATGAAGTATAAAATAAAATATGTTTGTTGTTCATACCAGAAAAAATTGGTGACTTTAGAGGTGACCGGGTTACTGTAAGTAAAGAATAAAAATGTTTCTATCAAAGGTGGAAATATATAGGTTTGTGCTTTTGAGAAACATTGTGTAAAATTTAAATAAAGAAGTATAATTGCATGATGATTTAAAGATGAATGACCATTTATCATTCTTGAAACTCCTTTCGATTTAAATATGTCAATATAATTGTTATATTAACTTATTTAGGTGAAATAGAAAACATAAAATGTTAATCATGTTGTACTCTCTTAAAACAATCTTAATAGAGGAATTTCATAATATGACGATTTTGATAATAATGATTTTGAATGGGGTAAATATTTTGTAATTTTGTCGATAGAGTGAAATGTGATTATTGATTGATATAAATTAGAAACCTTTCAAAATAATTAAGTCCCATTTTAGGACACAACGACAAATTTCTGGAACTAAAGCCTAACTTCTCTTTTAAATTGTAAAATGCTAATGAATTTAAAAAATATACAAATTGCGAGACTTTAAATTAAAAAATAAAATATATTACAGCATATATGTATTTTGGTTATTTAAATCTAACACGATTAACTAGTATAAGTTTAGAACCTTGTCAAAGCGTTCAGTTTTTATATTATTTTAAGTATCTTGGCTTAAGTCGTCGAAACAGTTTAACTAAGAGTTGAAATTAAAAGGGTATATAAATTAGTTTTAATGCTAATTATATATGATTTAAGAAATTGATATTTTACTGTGACTTCGATAAACATACTCCACTATTTACTTGGTCAAAGATTAGAGGGATGAAAAGATAATATATCTTAAATTTGCTGCATAATATGTTAATACAATGTGTTATAAGTATGTAATTTTTAACCAGTATTACCGTACTTCAAAAGCATTACTTAGCATTACTTGGCATTACACAGCATTAGTAGTCATTACTTAGAAATACTCAACATTACCTAGGATTGCCTAACAGTAGCTAGCATTTATCAACAATTCGCAGTGTAGTATGACCTATTTTAATAGTAACTCAATTTTATAAAAATCTTCGAATAAATTTCAAGCATATTAAATAGAGATGTAGAGTTGTACACAGAATTTCTAATTTATTTCGATTAATGCTGGTCTTAGAGAATTGTAAAGTATAAAGTTGAGTTACTATTAAGTTAGGTCACGCTGCACTGCGAAATGTCGAATAATGCTAGATAATGTTAGACAATGCTAGGTAATTTAGAGTATTTCTAAGTACTGACTACTAATGGTGAGCAATGTCAGATAGTGCAAAGTAATGCTTTCGAAGTACGGTAATGGTGAGGTACTAATGGTAATTAAATTAGTTGGAGTACTGCTAATGGTACTAGTAATTTGCCTTGCCTGCATTACTTGTAGTAAGTACTACGAATGGTAATTCATTCCAGAATAATGCATTATTATACAGCTCTGTGTATAACAAGAGTGTTACAGTGAATTTCGAACAATTTTTGTCGGCTCTTCCATATACAAAATTAAATCATTCATTGTAACACAGTGGAAAATGTTCCCTCTCATGAAATTAAAATACAAAAATTACCCCATGTGCGGGTCAGCGTCATCATAGCAGCTTCCACCGTCCAAGTCAATGTCTGAGCCAGTCCCACAGGACATCCGCGAGTCAGAATCCACATCCACGTGTATCTCTTGCTCAACATCCTGATCGTCGTCGTCGTGGCCTGACATCTTTTGAAGCAGCTCCACAGTTCAGTCAACCGAAAAAGGATTTTACTAAAACTTAGAACATCCAACAAAAGCACCACTCACTTTTCACTTTTCACGTTCGACGAGTGATTCCCCGAAATTAAATCGATTTCTCACTAAAATACGCTAATTGATCTCATTGCGGGGGAATCTTTTGATGCCACAATTAAAATCAAGTCTATCTTTTCGGGGACGTAATTAATTAATCACAAATCCCAAAAAAAAAAAAACAAAACGTGTCGTCACACCTTCCCGGCGTGCAGTGGCGGCGGCGAATTGTGCGGCGGTAGCGACAGTGCGTCTCAGCGCCCTAATCAAAATGTCACTTGAGTTAATAACATCCCAAAAATAAATGCGGCACAAAATTCGCAACCTGGCGACACCGATTCAGGTAATGACGGTTCTTTTCGCGATGAATCCGCTCCAAAACACACCTAGTGTACGAGCCACACAACCGAACTGGACAAATGGAAGTACAACCGAGAACTGAACCGAATTAGCCACGCTGTTGCGCTCCACCAGTCCCCGCAAGACTCCGCCCATCTCGTTAGCAGAGATAACGTCTCCTCGGTATCGCAGTCATGGAGAACGAGCAGACCGGAATGACGCGTCGCGGCGCTAAGTAAATGGAGGACCGCCATCTGGAGCTAAAACATGCCGGTAAGTTTATTAAGATTTGCCAAGTGGGGCGGACACCTGGTTTGTGATTGGTTCGATTTTAACACTGGTTGGGGGACCCTTGGCCGGGTGCTGGAAACCGGCTCTCATAAGCCGCGCCCACGTATTTTGATTTCCGAGGAGCGATTAAGTTGCAGATAAAGCGGCCAAACGGATTTGCTCAATCTTTAATTTGGCCAAGTTTCATTTTATTTGCCTTCCTCGACGTTGATTGCCGTCTGTCTCCCTCGTGCGCGCGCGGAGTGGATTCGGACGGGCTTGGTGCTGTTTACGTCGGCAGATTACAAGCAATTTCGTCCCATGCTTTGTCTGCTTTTACGACCTTTTCAGGATTTTATGGTTTTTCCAACCTCTTTGTATGATAATCTAAGTAAATAGTCTTTCATCTCTTTCCTCGCGCTCGCCGCAGGTACATAGCGCCTTATGCCTGTACACTGCACGGGGGGGGGGGGGGGGGGGGGGGGGGGTGATGAGCCCTTCATACCACCGTCGTCAGTCAGGAAAATAAAATAAAAACGAAAAGAAACCCTATGGCTGGTACTTTTCCCAAGGGGGGGTATCATCATCTCAGGATCTCTCTCTTTGGACAACAAATGCACATTTTTGCAAGCTGCAGTTTGCTACAAAGATAACATTTTGTTAGGGTTCCCCAGATTTTTTTAGCTAGTTAGGGTGAAACCCTCAAACCCCAGGTAGTGTTCTGGATGGAGATATGTTTTGTCTGTACGATCCAATTTTTAGTTGCATTGCATCTCATTCCCTGTACCATAATTAATCAGCTCATCTGATTCATTGAAATTTCAATTTTTTACCCGGATGAGCCCCAAATTTGAATTCATTGAAAAAAGTAACGAGGATGTCAGAGAATGGGTGGGGATTTTTGCTACCTTACTACAAATTTCGTAACCTACTGGTGAGACGGAGACAAATGAGTTGGCTGGTCCATCGCAAGGGCGAGCTGAAAATTAGAACGGAGAGCAATTTACGCCCTTTTCAGGTGTGACTCTACTAAGTTGATGCGACAGGTAACTTGATTGATTTAGAAATTCACCTGAGATATTCTCAGGCATGTAAATTAGTCGTGTTGCACAGTTATCGGGTTTTTAATTGCTTGAAGGCACGTGCAATCGAGCTTGATGGCTTCCTGGTACCCGTATAATTGCGTCGATGATTTATTATTATTTTTTTTTTCTTTATTTACCGATTGAGACTGATATCGATCCAGCCAATATGGAAATAGATGAAAGTGAAATTGTGCTGTTTATTGATCCAGTTACGTCTTAAGAGCTGTGAGGTTGAAGCACCCGACCCCGGTTGTGAACCGTTTTATAAATGTTTCCCTTTGAACCGGAAGACGAAGGCTTATACCTGAGCTGCCGTGTTCGATTTATTACTCAAGAAAATGATATTACCTAATTTACCCTGATGATTGGCTAAGATTATCCTAAACCCCTTACCGTGATTTTACGGAACTTTTCTCACTATTATTTTTAGCCAATTTGTAGCAACGAGACTATTATCACTTAAACTGATCATTTCGATGGTAGAAATTTTTCTTTTGCCTTTTGGCACTCTTTTCATACTAAACGATTTTTAATTTCGGATATCTTCGAAAATATTACTTAACCCTTTGACCCATGGTGGGACGTAAAACGTCCCACCTTACTCAAAGTCGTTTTTTTCATTGAAAAATGAAATATTTTCGATAAAAGTTGATACTCTAGGGTTTTTGGGGTCGCTGAACACGAATATGAAGTCAAATTTCCAAAATAAAAAATGGCGGATGCAATATAGCGGGTCAAAAGTTAGACTTTTTTCGAAATGATTTTATTTTCATCACTTTATGGCAAAAAGTCATATAAGGGGGTTTTTTGAATCGCTGAATACAAATCTGACATCATATTTTCAAAATTCAAAATGGCAAAAAAACGGTTTTTTTTTTTATTTTAATCCGCCATCTTGAATTTTGAAAATCTAATGTGAAATTCGTGATTTGCGAGTCAAAAAACCCTTATATACCAAGTTTCATAGAAAACAGTTCATTTTTTTGGATTTTGGTCCGTCATCTTGGCCGCCATTTTGAATTTTGAAAATATGATTTCAGATTCGTATTCAGCGACCAAAAAAACCCTCATATACGAATTTTAGTGCAAAATGATACATTACAGAAATGTATGGGTCAAAGGGTTAAATCAAAACATACCATAAAGATTTCTTCGAAATTAAACATCGACTATGCTAACATCATGTTATGACTCCTGATTTTTAGAATTTTTGTCTGTTACTTCATCATAACTTCTAAAACCTTCAATAGATTTAAAAGAAAATTTATGAAGGAGTAGAGTACCACTCGAGGTGAAAAATAAAAATAAACTTAAATAAAATTTTGATTTAAATATACAAATAATTAATTTATATGGGAATTACTCAAAAAAGTAACGACTTTGACTAGGGGTCAAGCCTCGAATCTATGATCTCCGAAATTTATATACGAGATCTGTTCAAAAAATACGTGGACTGACGTTATTCACATCTTCAACGAATACCACACTTATCCCAGAGGTGTTACAACTTGTTGAAACAGTCCTGCTTCTTTTCAGAATTTGCTTTAATCTCGGGAATCGTCTCAAATTATATTCCTTTTCGAGTACCTTTTGAGTTTGGGGAACAAGAAAAAGTTAAAAGGAGCAAGGTATTCGAGGTTTTGGCCAAAAACTCATGAGTTCTGAGAGTTGAATGGGGTGGAGCATTGTTGTGATGGTAAAAAACACATTCATTCTGAAATCCGACAAAAAAATCTCATTTCACTAAAAACTGCGTAACGAATTAACAAATAAAGATATCTGGGTATGGTGTTAGCATCAGTTTATTTGTATAAACCTAGCGACCCCAAGCGGATTCCTCTGGAAGTAACATATTTTTTGATAAAAATTGTATTATGTTACTTTTATTAAAGATCAATTTTGCTCTTGATGAAAAACAAAAATGCTCTATATATTTTTCCTTTTAGTATGAATTATTAATTTCGAATAAATAAATAAATTAAAAAAAGAAAGAAATAAGATATATAAAATAAGATGGAATAGGAGTTGAAACTGGATAATTTTTCCTCAGGGCTTCTATTTATAATGTGTATATTATTTAAACTTTATTGTGTCTTTTCTAAACTTTTGTCTAGAAACAACAACAATAAAATCTTTTGTTTTACACTTATAAAAATGTTTGAAATTAGAACAAGTAAAACGCAACTTATAAAATCGAGCTCTTAGTTTTCCAGTTCGAAATCTAGTGGACTGAAAATTTCTAGACATGTAGGTGGGAAATCAAATGATGCAAATTTGCATATTATGCCTGATCCATGCAAATTACGTGATCGAATAAAGCAAATTAAATCGTCATCGAAGTATTTTTTATGCTTTAAATTGAGTGAAGAGCAAAGTAAATTGACGTGCTCGTGTGGACTATTAACGGGTGGTGTTATAATTTCTGAAAATACTATAGAAGTAATGTTGATATATTGAAAAGATGTCGAAAGTAGTTAACTATTTATATATGTACTTATATGTGGTATATCGATTCCTATAAGCTAACAATTGGCATACATTTTTAAATAACTTGTAAAGTTGAGTTTATGTGAGCACCGAACTGTGCTGCATTACTTCCAATTTTGTTTCTTTACTTCAGCAATAATCCGTTGACCTCGCAGCTCGAGTATCTATGGTGCGGCAATATCGCAAGTATCTAAAGGATTCGTAGCAGGGCATCCCTAATCAAATTACGGCCATTATATGAGAAATTCTGCAAGCTTATCCGCGTAAAACGATGCTATTCTCATGAATAGAACAGGCGCCGGGGGTTGTTTCATTTCGACGGGCTCGTTGCCATCTCGCTGGGAAACTCTTTTGTTGTCGGTGCCTCCGTGAGCAGCTAACATTTTACCATTTTTACTGCTTGCTGGTCATACGATGGGCCCCGCCAAGCGCAGACAAAAACGAAATATTAAGAAAGTATGCTCAGAGTGGTTCTGGATAGTCGGGAACAGGAGCAGGAGCAGGAGTAGGTGTACCGGGAATGGGGCCCCATTTTGATGCCAGGCAACACTTCGACGTTATTTGCACTCCCTTCGCCCAGTCCTCTACGGTCCCTCGTAATCGGCGGGAGAGGAGGGGCTGCAACACTTGTTACACTTTTATTGAATTTAGTTATGACGCTGGGAACGTCGCTCTGTCCTTCAGGAGCCGTAACCCTTCGAATCGCAGCCGTAGGCCGAAACGAAGGCGCTTATTTCGGGAATTTATTAAGGGGGTGGGGGGGAGTGCCAAAATGCGGCGCCCGACTGCGCGAATCTGGCAGGCTGGCTGGGGCGGTTGTGAATTTATTTTTCATTTTAGCAGAATTGCCCCATTTATACGACTCAATTATGTCAGTCCATAATTTAGTCATTACCCCCCGCCAGCTTTATAGTCATGAACTCGGCGATTGGTGAAGTAAATGGGGACGTTATCTTTATGGGTAGTAATTGCGATCACGATTGGGGAGATCCGCACGGCGATAACTCACTTTACAAATTGATTTTCTTGAACGTATCACCGCGCATTATGAGGAGGCATCGTGCATTTCAGCAGTTGATGCATCTGCTCAACATCGTTATGTATTTGCAAGTGAGTAACAAAATTTGAATTTACTGTAAAAATTTCATTTATAGCATTTCTTTATCAAAACCTAATGATTACTAAATAAACGTATCCTTATATCAATCATTAATATAAAAGAACCTATCGAATTGCATATGGTCAATTATTCACACGTCGTTATTCCATCCTCTTATAAACTTAAGACAAAATATATTGAAAAATGTTTCGAAAGTGATACAATATTTTAAAGCATTCACATATGTTACTCATATACAAGTATGATCAGAGTGCTCTTAATTCATTCGGAAAAGTGAAAAATTGGCCCATATCATCAAAAATTTTGTAGGTCTAATTAGGCCAGGCCCATATATGAGCTTATAATGCAAATGGGTTGAAACTTTTAACTCAGAAGCTATCGTATACATCTTAAATTACTCCTTCTCTCTCATAAACAACGTCGAAGTTCCTTAGGAGGTATGCCCACTTAAGTTTTTATAGATCCTCGTAAGGACATCGAACAGACGCTGATTTAAAAGAGGATAAAAGTAGCTTTCCAATAATACCTGACTTGTTAGAAACCCTTTTAAAATGTAGGAATTATGGAGGATGAAATTAAAAAATAAATGTTTAAGAAAACAGGAAAATAGAACCACTTTTTAGCGACAATTTCGGTAAATATTGTATTTGCGCCTATAAATTCTTCATTTAAAAAGGAAGTTTAACAAGTATTCTGTAGAAGTTCGTGTTTTAAATAAAAACTTAAAAAAGTCTTTCTAATAGCATGAAATGTCAAGTTTTCATTCTAAGCAGCTGCCCTTACAATGAGCATTGATAGAAGTTTCAAGCATTGAAGGAAATAAAATAATGAATTTGTAGGTGATAACAAGAGTAAAAAAAATCAAATAATTAGATCAGTTAGCGACTTTATGCACAGAATGCATACTATGAGGAATGATCAAACTCTTTGCTCGCCGACTTTATGCGGCGATCATATCCAAAGAACGTTTCGTGGATGCCGATTCTAGGCGGCATTAGTACCGAAAGAATTAAAAATTTGCATTATTTTCAAAAGGAATGCTTCATTCCCTGTCCTTAGTACTGTCAACACCAATTGTAGATAGTTAGCTAAATCACAATGTACAATTCTATATATTTGAGATTGTAATTTTTATTCCCATACGTTTTCACAAAAACACTTATATAATACTTATTTGTAAACAGATTCATTAATATTAAATTAATATGTAATAGTGAATTAAAACGGCAGCAGCTTTAATTAACCCAAACCGAATTTGTGTTAAAACGAATCGGCTCACCTGTTACACTCTCCTTATTACTTCAAAATAATCACCCAATTCGCGGCATTTTGAAAACACAATTTAAAGTCGGAAACGGAAAACCTGAGACAAAACGATTTAGAATCATAGAAGCGGTGAGATCTCAAAGAGCCCCATTAGTACCAACAAATCGTTTAAGGCTGGCGGGTACAATTATCATCATTTTGACTGTTTGGTTTTCTCTGTCATTTGATAGGTGGCCTTTGCCGATGTCTTCAATTTCCTCACAGACGATCATCAATTTGACTCGTTTTTTTATTTTGAATTTTCTCTGTCCGGCTGTTCCTGAAGATGGAAGGAAGTTGCGGTCAGTGGACAGACAGTCGGTATATTTTTCGCATCCCTCGAAAATTGGTTTATAGTAAGCTTGACTAGGGAGCTGACATTCAGGGGGATTTCAGTTGGGCTCATTGTCATTAGGAAAATACGTTAATTGGATAAATATGAGCACTGTTGGCAAATGGCCTGAAACAACGTCTCCTTAAAATAGTGAGAAATTGCTTTTTAAGTAGAGGAGTGGATGTCGTTATACAATAAAAAGAAATAATTCTCATTATTATTTATTGCTGCATTAAAACTTTTTTAAGAACTTTGAGGATTGCAAGTATGTACCAGTGTAGGCCGAAAACTACCCGATCTTACAATATAGATTGCGATTGCTGGTTAAAAAAAAATATATTGGTCCTAAGTACTAAACTTATAGAGCTTAAGTTAAGAAATTTGAAGACGATACATTGTTTAGTATTTGCTTAACAGTCATCAAAAGTGAACGCATCCAATGAATTTGTAAACATGGAAAAAATTATTCATCGTTATGTATTGCAATATCTACTTTTATTCAAAATGTTTCAATCCAACTAATAAAGCGACTCCAGATCGTATTCTAGTGAAGTCTGGCTGTCAAGATGCATATTCGCAGTAACCCATCAAATGAGGTAACTAAGTCAGGTAGAAAACCAGAAATTATATTTGATAATAGTCGATTGAAAGTGCGATTTATTAAATTTTTGAGTTCAGGGAAACGAGACCCAGGAATAGGGAAAATGAGCCCTAGACCTGCCTGATCGTGGTATTTCTACCGTAAGAAAACAATTGCAAGAACAAGACCAAGTCCAAAACTACAAGACTATAATATCAATTCTATTTATCACTATAGAATTGTATATGTATTGTATATTGTATTTTTAAAATACTCGTATATCCAGCATCTCTAATAAAATTATAAAAGCTTGGAACTTTCACCGCACTCATCATTTATGAGTCGCAAACATTTGTCCTTTTTCACTTTTGTGCTTGAATTGCAATAGTTCTCATAAAAAATATCATTCATAAAGAGAAAATAAATCAATAGCAAACCTTTACCAGGAAAATAAAAGAAATGAGTCGAAATGAAAAGCATTCGTTGCAAAAATATGTTACCTTCGTGGAGCATCTCGGATACTTTGTATGCATGGAGAAAATCCTTTTTACTTATTCACGGGTAACATTGTTCACGTTTCCCTTTATTGTTCTAAGTAGCATCCTTCCAACTGTCATGGCACATAAGATTCACTTTTATGTGGTCGTATCAGATTGCGATATGTCGACCTCCAAACACAGAGCCCCAAGAAGGTCTGCTCCGTTCCACAGTTTGGTCTCAAGTAAAGTAAATATTTTTGGGTTTTTTTTTTTTTTAGACGAAAAGGAACCCGTCGGATGAAGATGGTGAACTCAATTCGATCCTAAAGAGCGTTAAGAGTGAAATTGTGTTAGTACCTCCGGCTGGACTCACTGCGCTATCATTTTATGTCGCTTTGATTGTGTGAACTGAATACAGAGTGCAGGATAACAGCTAGAGAATTTTAATATTTAAGTAAAACGAACAGCACTGTCCGAACAATATTGGAAGATTGCAATTGCGATTTAATGGGATCCACTCTCAGTTGCAATAAATTAGATGAATAATTCAGTTCACCTCAGCTTGGTATTGTTCGCTTCATCCAATTTTTGCAAGTAATTGTCCCGGGAATAGCTAGTCTTAAATCCAGCCCATAATCGTGCTGCGGCGCTGTTACAGGAGTTAACTGCTATTAACGAGCCCATGTAGATTTTAGGATGAATTTTGGTGGTCCAATTGTTTTATTTTACACTAAACATGGCAGAGTATAACTATTACTGCGAGAATTATACTCCAATTGTGTCTATTACGGAAATTGGATCATTCGAACAAAGTTTGTTGATATTCTACGTGGGTAAAGTTTTGGCATTCAACTTGCCTTCTCTTTCGGGATATTTTAAGTCCATTTACCCATTTACCTTAACATATATCGATCTAATACTAAACTCTATGTAATTATTTTCTTTTATTGAATTTTATTAATTCATTTAGTCTATCTAATAAGATGAACTTTTTCCTACGATTGTTACGAAAATAAAATGAATAGTGAGGGGGGAAGCTATTGATCCCGCCTTTTATCGAGTTATTTTTGAATTACGATCTTCTTCAATTTTTACTATTTTACTTTTTAATTAAATTCGTTTATTGAATATTATTTTTAGATTATTTTTGATAAATTGAGCTTTTAGATAAGAAATGACTCAATAGACTAAAGAAACATCACAATATACTTTTAAAATAACATCTATACTTGGACCACTACCACAACTACAGGGCTACTAGATATTTATAATTTTTATATCGTTCTTGTATATTTGCAGCAAGTATTTTTAAAAACAAAAGAATTTACTACTTTTCATTCAATTCGCAGCCTTCATTCCTCTTGCGTAAATTCAAGGAAGACATGCCCGAATGTAGATTTATTAATTTTGATTTATAAAATTGCTTATAAATTTACATGCGGATTATTCAGTGAAAATATGATGGGATTTGCACAGCCGAACCGCTCAGCTAATTATGCCAGCCATGTCTATTTATGTAAAGCATTTATAAACGTTTAAAAAACATAAAATTGTTATACATTTTATATATATAAATTAAATTTTCGATCAAAACATTCAGTTTATTTTGTTTTGAAGCAGTTGCTCCAGTTACATACACATTGATTATTTAGGTGTATTATATTAAAACATTTAATGTTTTTTAGATTTCCTCCGATAAAGTTTTGAGAAAAATAATTCAATTGAAATTTTTAAGTTAAAAAAATAATAAACCCGAACAAAATAAAAGGGTAAGAGACGTGGACTAGGTAACGCCAACTTGATTTGACTTACTACGACCGATTAGATTTTGATAAGTTCAATCAATCATTAGGTCTTCATAGTTAGCATCAAACTTTCTTCAGAGAAAATAAAGTTACAAAATTTTATTAAGTACGAAAAGGGAAAACTTACTGAGACGTATTTTATTTCACTTTATTTTCAAAAATAATGCGCCATGCATAATAGATATAGTTTTTGTTGGAGTATATCAAATATTACCATATCTTATACGAGTATACTAAATTTGTCTTTTATACATAAATGCATCTTCAACCGTGTACCGTATCTAAAAATAAGTTAATTAAAACGGAAGTGGATTAGGTTTTGTGGCGTATACTGCATTAAATTGAGAGAATTGTTTTCCAGAATAGTAGGATGCAATTAAACCCTTGTAGGTGGAGAGGTATCATAACGACAAAGTGTACATGTGGTTTTAGCATAATTGCGCTGCTGCAATGCCTTTTAACGAAATGGCTCAGTTATTCTTGCTTGGGACTATTAAGATCCGAAGGTAAGTAGCAGAAACTAATTTCTTGGGCCCGGAGATCTCGTGCACCGAGTCATGCCCGATGCACACCATCCCGAGAAGAATGGCTTAAATAATAAAGAGCAATTTTGCCCGCGATTTCATTGTGCTGTTGTAAGTAAACATGTACGTTAGCAGAATCTTGTTTTCGCCAAGAAAAAGACGCAGAACCAACGAGTACATTGCATTAAATTTTCACATAAACGAATCCTTTATCAGAAACCTTTGGCCTCGCCTTGGTGGAAACAAGTGCACTGTGCAGTTGTTCGGCTTGGCCGAGAGGTGCGCGGCGCGGCGGTTGGCTGCAGCTAGGGAATTGAACAACAATTCTATTAAGAAAAATGATTCCTGCAAAATGGCTGAGTTCAATTATTCAAAATGGCTGGTGGCCTGGCCTGTTCTGGCGGGGCGGGAGCACACTGAACAAATTGGTCATTGCTACCTCAGCTGCGGGCACAAGTACCAGAACCTTTCGAGGTTACATGCATCGTTAATATCTCGCAGTCGAGGCTTTCGTTTTTGGCCAGTGAAAAGAACAAATTGACGAACGATCGCCTTCGTCCGTTGCTCCGTTGCGTCGCAGACGGGCTACCACTTTCAATTCCCTTGGCTGATTAAAAGTTTTAGGTCATGCTCGAAGGTACTTTTCTGAGATTGATTGATGTTTAGACAAATTGAGGATTCTTAATTCTTTTAATATCTTTATTTTTAATTATGCTAAATCTAAATTGTTCAATAATCTTGCCTTTTCCAGTGTGTATTGCGTAAATTTATAAACTTTTCTTCGTTATAATTCACACTTTTTATTTCGATAAATCATTTATAAAGATTAGCAACAAATCCTTATTGTGGATTTCTACGAAAGAGAAGCCATACAGGTGATATGTGTTTGACTTCTTGGATGGAAACACTTATATTTCTTAAACTTGCTTAATTTAGTAAGATGAACGCTAAAAATCTTATTTTGAGGCAAAAGGATTAATTAAAATGATGAATAGAGGGTTGGATATTATCCTTAAAAATATAACGAACAATGGAAAAAGGGCAGTTGATATCTAAAAATAGCTTATGTAACGATATTTGTATTGTACTTCAACCTACACAAATTGTCCTATACTCGTATAAATTTCTTCTGAATCCTACTCTACCTGCCTATCCTGGCTACTTATGGTCTTCAAAATAGTAAATATTAAATGTTACATTTCATGATAGTGTTATTTTTATAGCGACATTACAAATGTATGTAGACAGGATCATCGTTAAAAATCATAAGGTTTTTCTAAAATTTGAAAAGAACAACTTTTCTGGGATGAAATTTCACCCATGATACCCTTGAAAGGTTAAGCATATTACGCCTTAAATCCGTTTTCGTCTGTTTTAGTTAATTAACTAATTAATAAAGATGGATTTTAAGACCGTATTATTGGATTTTCGGAGTATGGTATTTCATGAAATTATTTATAAAATAGAAAATTTTAATGATACAACGAAAAGAAAAAAGGTAGTCCATTCAAGAAACCCATAAAACAACTTAAGCGGTCCGTTTGGTCTCGAAGAACCTATACAAAATGTTTAATATTCCTAGTGTTTTTTCTTTATAAAAAATCGTTTAAAAAATGTGTTTGTTTTTATGTTATTAATTATTCTTTTAACTCCAATGCATTTAACAAAAGCATTAATTTTTTTAAATATCTGTCATTATACTGAATACCTCCAAAAACGTTCTTCACCAATTCTTTTCCAGTGAATTTTTCAAGAAAGACACTTTAAAAATTTCAATTTACTCACTTGAATGAATAGAAATAAACTGGAGTTTGTTCGACACTAGCAGAATATTAAATTTGTTTTGGTAGCAACAGAAACATCTCAAAGTTTAACTTATTTCACATTATTTTTGCTATATGCAATCAACCTACATACCCACCTACACGGTTCATTTACCTCATTCGCGTTTTTGAATTGAATCTTAATCATCATTAGATCAAACAATGGGATCTCTCGTCGCAGATCGACCGTTTAGAGCAGGTACCCAGTTTCCATTAGGAGCAATTCTTTCGTCGTCGGAACACCTCTGTCGCCCGGAGCCCTAACATTTAACAAAGAGCTCTTAAAATTCCTAGGTGGTCACTCATTGATCAGCTCGCTTCCTTCTTGATCTTAACAAGATGTTCGGCCCCATTTGCTTGCGGTCCGCACAGATACACGGTTTCCTCTGTTTCAGACTTCCTTTCATATTGGGCGCTTCTTGAGTATCACCGGCGCGGACTCATTAAAATTCTAAAAGAGTCGGGTAAGCGATAACTGATGTTTAATTAACTGGACGAAAAGACTCGCCTCGAATTAATTAGTTCGCTGATTATGCGCGAATATTCACCTTATTGGCGTCTCCCCTTTTCTGGGCTGTGCTCAAAGGTAAGAGATTATTTTATCAGCATAACTGCCTGTATGTTTATGTTTTTGCGAACATTTAAATGGAAGATTTTTCTAAATATAAAATGTGGCGCTAATGGATACTAGGGTGGAATCGATTTTATTTTGCTTTTATATTATTTTCACTTTCCGCAAACCTACTGATTACAGAAAATTTTATTTTATTGCAGTATATGTTAAACATATATTTGAATTAGGTACATAAAATAAGGTGAATGTCAATAATTTGACTTGATTTCCTTTCTACTTTAGAACTAAGTTAAAATTCGTAATATTTTGTGCTATCTTCGATGAAATTAAATATCATCTTTTGTTAAAAAATGTTACGTAGTCTCGATAACTGTCTCCAAGAAAAAGTTAAATGCGGGAAAACGAATTCGGTTTTAGATTAACAAAATTCTTTTTCGATTCAACTTCATTACATTTCTTATCTCGTAAAATTATAAAAATAAGAATGATTAAAAATTGACTTGGATAATTTCTTAACTACAATATAAAATACATATGTAATTAATTTGTTGCTGTATTTAGAAAGGTATGCGAAACGATAAAATTTGAGAGTGAATAAATTGGAAAATGTGATTCTTGATTGAGAGAGTGCAAAAAATCTTATTTAATGTTGAATATCTGTTGAAATATCCCAAGAATATAGTTACAGCTCATCAATTTCAATCCATAAACCAGACCAGACACACACAGGTCTTGATAGGATCTCGCCCCGCACTAATGAAGTCTATAAATTGCTATGAACCAGTTAATATCGGTGCGACATTAATTACCGCGATAAGTGGCATTTAAATTAAATTCACACTCAGAAATTACACTCGATGAATTGTTTTCCACTTAACATCTTGACTAGAGTGCGCCCACGCTTTTCGTCTGTCGCGAAGTCTGTTCTTCTTAAGTGAGCATTTTCACGGCATATACTTTTTGAATCTCTTTGCTTTGCAAATTCGATATAATCTAAGAAATTGTGAACGCAGACTATTTTGCTAGCATGAGTTTCGAGCTGAGGACAGACAGGTTTAACATGTACAAATGTCGAGTTCACAGCTATGCGATACACTTAAAGTGCTAAAGCTGGATCTTAAATTTTAAACGAATGTATCGATTGAATCTTATAAGACGATATATGCGCCTGCTTTATCATGATTGCACATAATTTAATAGTGAAAATTTATATATAGATTGGAAAACGGAGGCGGATTGGAAAATAGGCTTCCCACACTTATTAGGAGAAAGATTTTGAATTTTCTTAATTTATGATTTCGTAAAAAGGTAATCCGGCTTTTGTCTATCATACGATAAACGAAATGCCTGCGATATTGAATAAATTAATGAGTTAGGCGGTAATGTGAATTTTGTGTTAAAGAAAGTTTTTCCTAATGCACATCTTTACGTATACAAATTACCAAGTCTCGAGGATTTATTAGCATTTCTCTTACCTGCACAACCCCGCACCGTAAAGCACATTTAATTCACGCGAATAGGGCGCGGAGTTCATTTCACTTTGAATCCATTAAATACCCGATAAACATCTGTTGAAACTAAAAGCATTTAATCGGGAATTTTTGTACAAGTCAGACAAATCACATAAAATTAACTGCAAATTAATAAAAATTTGTCAACTTGGCTATAACGCTGGTTCCAATCAGCGTTAAAATTCCAACCTGAGTCTGCGAGCTCAGTTTCACATCACGACTCAGGTCGGCATTGATAAGCAATAAGTCGAATGGAGAAACCTGTGCATTTTTCGTAAATTACCGCTTGCAATTCAAAAAGAGATTGATCGCCAACCTTCCGGTCGAGGTAAAAATGTTACAATTGTTCAGGTAAAATTTCTTACCGATTAAATTTACCTGCACTGAAGGTAATGCATGCCTGTTTCATTAATTGACACGACTCAATTAAGAAATCTGCCATGATTTGGCCGAAGATCAATTTATTGGGATGTGGGAATGAATTTGGGGCAAGAATCCCGGATAGAACAGAAAAGGGGAATTAATTATTCAGAGCGTGTTGAGCGATAGAAATTGTTTCCAAATACCGGAAGGATATTCGGGGAGCACGCAACGGTGAGCACATTCCCGGCAATTAAGTTTACAACGTAACACATGAGTCTCGCATTAGAACGGCTCGGCACGACCGCCAGAGTCCTAGGCCAACTCCAGGCCCAGCCAGCGACCAGTTCCTTTCTAATTAATCACATTCTAGTTAGCAACTGCTGATGGCTAAGGTCGGCTAAGCGTTGTTGGATCGATGACTAATTGATCCCGACCGAATGGAGCCCACTTAAGGCGTCTCTCAACAGCGCTTTCGATAAACATTGAAATTAATTTACATGGGACAATAAGATAAGTCCGGTGTAGAGGGGTCCGGGGTAGTTGGACATGGATTAAGCCTCCACTGGTAGATTACAGTCCCCGAAATTTATGAATAGTTCTGGTAGCTCTATATCTAAATTGTATCCACTTACAGACCTACAAAATCCTCTTGTTCTCACTAAAAATGTCAATAGACCTCAACATCTTTCCGGTGAAATTTGCAATAATTTAACTAGTGAGATTTATTGCCCGTCTGACCATCTCCATCAAACACACACGAAGCCACTTTGTAAAACACGTGCTATAATAGAGGTACCTTACTAAAAAGCTTTTAAGATACAACACGTCTTTTAAAATGTTAATGAGCGTCAATCAAGATTAGAGGTTTATTGGCGGGGTCCGGGGGAATACGGACCATTTGCACAGGTATAAGTGGAATACCTGAGCTGGTGGACACATTTCCGAGAGAAAGACGCTCGGGCACGAGACTGACTTGCCAAATAAAAATGATAAATATGAAAAACTTTAAGAGGCGTCGATAAGGTGTCGCTTAATTTTTATTAATGTGTCTGTCCCTTCCACTTTTCGTGATTTGAACATTGCTGATTTTGGAATTTGAGGAAATGGATTTTGATTAGGGATGAGAGTGGCATAGGGAAACCCAAAGTAGGAAACCTTGTTATTAATATGGATTCAATAATAAAACATGATCATAACAATGAGCTTATTATGATCAAGTTTTAAAGTTTTCTTTTATTTTGAGATACAAAATACAGATATACCATACATTTTAAAATATGTTCTTCAAGAAATCAAATGAATTGTATAAAGAGGCAAGAATTACAAATGAAAGTTAGACCCTTGGAATGCAACTTAATAGCAGTTGAATTATAAAGCTCTCATTTCCAATCTTCTATTAATATTAGTTTAGAAATAACTATACATATATATTTTTTTTAATAATAGATTTTATGACGCACTTCTCAGCATGTTGCTGGAAACATTCATCTATACCTGCCTTTGAATGTGGGTAAGTGCACACTATTGTCTTTCTCAAGAAAACATAATCCCATTAAATTTGCCTATTTAATGGATGGAAGTGAATTGTCATTCATGTCAATGTTCATTCAACTCTAAATTTACTTTTGACGATCACATTAATATCATTGTTAATAAAGCTAACTCACTGCTTGGCTTCATCAAGAGATGGTCTAAAGAATTTAATGATCCATATATTACCAAACTGTTGTTTCTTACGTTCGTTTTACCTGCCTTAGAATATGCCAGTCCTGTTTGGTCACCTTCTTATGCATTTCACTCTGATCGACTTGAGTCGGTTCAAAAACGATTTTTGCGATTCGCCCTTCAATCTCTTCCTTGGCTCAATCCTCTATTCCTACCACCATATGCGGATCGCCTAAAGCTTATTTCCATGGCATCCCTGTCCGATAGACGCACTGTATCCATAATTGTTTTTGGCTTTAAAGTTTTATCTGGTGAATACGACTGTCCACGACTGTTAAGCTTATTGAGCTTATCCGTCCCACGCCCTGGCCTCAGATCTTGCAATCTCCTTAATGTACCTTTTCACCGAACCAACTATGGCGTGCATGAACCAACTACGCTCATTTCGAGACTGTTTAACTCGCATCCCGATATCATTGATTTTAATTTATCTACTTTTCAATTGATCGGCTTACGAATTTCTTTAGTAACTAATTTATAACTATTTTATTTATTCTTTTCTTATGTTATATCAGATATTTGTTGTTCTTATTGTTTTTTTAATAGATATTTAATAGACATTGTATGTCTCATTGCGAAATAAATAAATAAATAAATAAATAAATAAATAAATACCTCTATGGCATTCGAATTTAGGCTCTATGGATCGCTTCCCAAAATTATATCACATTAAATTAAAAAAAACGTTTATCATCAAATCGGCTCAGTTAGCTAGGCTCTGGTATGTATAATTCGGATATACTTTTAAATATTTTACTTTAGATTTAGAAAAATGACGAATTTGTTTAAATTTTCATTTCACGCGATTTGGAAAAATGCTAAAAGTTTTTTAGTTTTCATAAATAGTTCAATTAGTAGTTTATGTAAAATAATGCAACATGTAAATTTTAATTTTTTGTTTTCCTTTTAAGATAATCTTGCACAAATGAGCAAGAGTTTAAAGTAGAACAACAAACTCAATATGTTGCTCCATTTATGGCTTTAATTAAAATAAAAAAAAAATTAGGCACAGTGCAAAATATTCAAACGGAAGTCGATTTATTTTTTATTTAAATTTTTCTGATAACCATACAAAGTCAAACCGTACCAAAAGAAAATAAGTTCAGTGAACAAAGTTGAATAAGAGTATTGTTTTAAAAATTATAGGCATATATAGCGCGCTACCAGAAATGGTAAGCGATGGGATGATGAACTTTAAACGGGATTATCTCGAAAAGTAATATTTCAATAGTCAAAAACTATCAGCGCGATCGATTTAATATTTTATGTAATTGTTAGTTAGTTTTTTGATTTCAATACACACTTTTTCTTATTAGAAAACATAATTTAAACTACTTGAAAAATGAAATTTTTACTAAAAAGTTTTTTTTGAAAATTAAAATTTTAATAAACTTTAATCAACTTGGGTAATCGTGATCATTGCAAGTGATGATGAAAATATTCGTCAGGGGAAATTGGCTGCATTTCGACGAATTTTGAATATTTTTCAATAAATAAATAAATTCCTTAAGACTTGTTCTTTTGAAAAACATTATTGGATTTTCATCAATTATTTGTTATACGCTCTAAAAGCATGAAAATCAAAATGTGTGCGACTTCTTAAAAGTTTTAAATACAAGGAAATTATGAACAAATATTAATACACATTTTTTGAGCGAAAATAGTAATAATTCTGATTTGATAAATGTTTTTATTATTTTCATTCATGGTATGCATTTTTACACTATTGTAATGTATCATCATTACTATCAGAAATTATATCTTGTGCGGCTAAATCAACTTTGCGCATAAAATCAAGGGACTAAGTTCCTCTTTCATGGGGTACCACAAGGGTAGAATGGTTCATTTTGGTAATGTTTTTTATAGTTAAGAATAGGCTCTCAACTTGAGAGGATAACAGAAATTATTAAACACATTTTCAACTATATTTCCAAAAAATTGTATTCAGAAAAATTCATTTTTAATGATGTGGTATCAGGACTATGTCTAGGACTTTCTACAAAACCGTGCAAATTTTATATAAAAATGTACTTACATTCAGTATTATTATAAATATCGTTAAGCTTATCCTTGTATTTCAATTATTCATGTATTGGTGACTAAATTTCGATTTTGCAACACTTTTTGATGATTTAAATGTCGTACAAATATAAATTTTTGGAATAAAAAATCACGGCTACGTTTAATGATACTCCCTGCGATTATGAAATTTTTGTTGAATGAATTTTTTAAGTAGGACGAGCACTCTCAAATTCACAAGCATAAGGAAAGTAGTTTTCAACTGGTAAAAAGCATAAAACTCACTTAACATTCTAAGGACCTAAATCAACCAACGATGCCTGGACCTGAGCTAATGAAGATTTGTAAAACAGTCGAATTCAACACAATGTCTTGGGCAAAATGTGTTTTTTTTCGAAAATATATGAACTCCATTAAAAAAAAGTTTCTTTAATGCTTATGCCGATTCCAACTCTTACATGTTTTTCCTCATTCGCATGGGATATCTTTATAAGTGCAACTTTTTGATGATACAGTTGAATTTATCTGAAAACCCTAATAATATATGCTACTGGTTCGAATGTATGTATTTTATTTTTTTTCAATAACACCTAGAATGCATCCTATTCTATAATTCCTGAAAGTTTTATCAACATTGATTCATAAATAAAAAAGTTATAATGATTTTTGTAAATTTTGCACAAAAATGTACGGTCTTTCACGTATATCGCAAAAAATTTATTAGGGATCCTTAAGGTGTTAAAATCCGTATGGACGTTTAGGTTCGTATTTGTTGTCATTGTCAAAGTGATTTACAAGAGCAATTTAGTTTGACTAAATCAATATCATTTGATATCTTATTTGGTAGGATCGGATGTGTGACGAGGGCAACTCGATCTGACCTATTTTGAAGTTTTGAAATTATTATAGAAAGATCCAGTGTTAGTCAATTTGCAAGAATAGACGACCTTAACTTAACTTTATAACAAAAGAGTTGGCGAGGAATCGTTTGGAATAAGCATAACTTTGTTAACTCGGTCTTAAGTAAAAAGCAGTCTAACTCTACCTAATCGTCGTGGCGAGAGCAAATGGCGTATTCGAATGTACCTGCAAGTGCATTTGATTAATATTCCGTGCAGCCTGCACAATTGTACATCGAAAACGACGACGGATGCAGCGATCCCGGAGCCCCCCCATTGCTCAGCGGAGTTGCGGCTCAACGAAACGTGATCGTTGCTTATATGCGCCGATATCCCGACGTAATTGGAAATTATCTTTCGGTCCAGTAAATATCGCAAATTGCTATCTATCGGATGAGTTGTCTAAATAATATCCTTTTAAGAGGAACGAAACTCAATCAAACATGAAATGGCATTTTGCTGGCTGGCTTTTTTCAAGTTTTTCAATTTGCGGCCGACAGCTTATTTTGCATTAGAGCAAGAGGGCCGGGGGCGCGGGGTCACCGGTATAGTCGCGGTCTGGGCACACTATTAGATCACGTACGACGGTTTCATGATGATACAAATTCGAAACGCAAATTTATGAAATTTTCATATTCGTTTTCCACTTAAGTTCCGAATGAAAGTAAAGACCGATATGGAAAGCCATTTATGTCGAATGATTGGGTTTCGGGGACCGACGACGGTCGGGACGGCTCCGCTGGAAGTGAGCGTTAACGTAAATGCATGCGTTTAAGGTCAGTAATTGCCTCATCGAACGTGAGTTATCGGCCATAGTTGATTGAGCACAATCGGGCTGAAACCGCCGATCGGCCGAACGGTCCAAGTATAGGTGTCGACGCTAATTGCGGTAGCAAATGGAAACGCGCTACGAACGTTTTTAATGGAATTCATCGACTATGATCCGATGTATGTATTTTAATTGCACTCGCACCTTTATTAGTAGATTTCCTTAAATCGATTATGCTTCTCTCAATACCTGGCTAATGCTGTTGTCACGAACTTCGGGAAAAAAGCAAGGCCTAATAAAGGGGCTTCACGTCGGAATGATACTTTTTATAAAAATTCGCTGTTATTTTTAAAATAACCTATAGAAAATTGGGTCAGTGTTAATCTGGGTCTTTGAGTCTTAATGCAACTTAATTAACTAAAAAGACACGATCTATGGAATGTTTAATTAGCAAGAAATTGAAAATAAGTTTTACAAATTGCAAGCACCCTTCGAATAACGCTGTGCTTGAATTTTACGAAAGTCACGATTAAAAATTCTGAGAACCCTCGAATAACAAGGTTTCGGAATTAACCGTACTATTCGAGGGATACTTGTATCATCTGCAGACGTTTGTTAAGCAGTACGAAATCATGAATTCAAATATTTATTCTACATGCACTCGCTAATCGGAATCTTCCCTTATCCGAATATCTAGTAAACTGAATACAATTTCTTATAACATTAGGCACTCTAAGATCCAGATTGTTTGCGCCCTTTAATCCGAATTGTAAAATTATTTCTCCGTGTTAATTGAAATGAATGATGTACATTTACAAAAAGTAGTAATTTTAAGGGAATTAAGGAATATTGTTTTAGAACATACTAATTTTATGGAAGTAAATAATTTTTTTATGAGATACCTATCTAAGCGTATTAACACAGTCCCTGTCATGTGTACCGAAAACAGTACACAAATGAAAGCTCTCTCCTACCAAATGTATTTTTACATGTAAGACTCTCACGAAAGCTTTACTGAAAATTCTGACAAAGAATAATTTGTTGTTAAGCAGTTATTTTTTGTTTACCATGGAAATAAATGGATTTGTTTAAAGTTAGCCCTAGCCTTCTCATTTTATATAAATTGCGGAATGTTCCAGTAATCCGAATTTATCGATAATCCGAAACAAGGTCAGTAATTAATTATTCGGATTAGCGAGCAATCTAAATCAATTACATCGTTCATAACTTTTCCGAATCAAGTTCCACTTAACTTTAGTTCCTACTCAGTTTTAAGTCTAGACTTATGTTTAAAGTTAGCGCTTTTTCTTCGTACAGTTTCTAGACTTAAAAGCTCTCTAATTTCTGATTTATTATTATGACAATTTCGAAATTTAATAAACTTTTCAGGATTTTATCCACGGTTGATGTCTTCAAGGAGCTTTCATAGGTCTCTTTAACTCGTTAAAGGGCGAGCTTAAGAATTGGTTCGAACATTAGCTACAATCATGAAATTTAGCAGAGTTGGGAACCTTAATGTAACTGCCTGTATTTTTTAACAGTGACTTGTAGAAGTGATGTATGTAATCGAATGTAATTTTTCTATATATATATATATATAGCAATTTTAGAATACTCAATTAACTAATATAATCGAACTAAACTGCGCTTATGAGCAGCCTATGTCGAATTATGAGCTACGGGAGTTAGTGTGCTAACTGCATTAAAAGTGATGTTCTTATGACGAATTTCTTTTCATAGCCCTACAAATAAGAAATTAAGGTATGAATATGAATTTTATAACATTGTAAGTGAAAGTATTAATTAAGTTACTTAAAAGAAAGGTTTGTACAATTAAAATACTAAACTCCATTTTTCCCCATAGGGATATTCCACATTACCCTGTAAATGAAGATAATAATCATATTAAATGGGTAATAAGTAACGAGCGTATTTCAGTAGTACATTACCGCAATACTTGTTCCTCATAATAGTTTAACAACACCAACGAGAAATTCGATTAAAAAGTGTACCTGTTTAGTTAATTATATGCTGCAATTGATTAAAAAATAAATAAATTGATTGAAATACATTTTTTAACGATTCATATTTTTGTATTCCGGAGTTTCGCAAGAATTTTATAACTTCATTAAACAAGCCTGAACTAAAGATCATCATAGACCTATACACAGGACACTGCCAATTAAGGTATCACATAAAAAAGATGGGTCAAATAGATGATAACACTTGTCGCTTCTGCCTTAAAGAGGACAAGACGGTAGAACATATTCTCTGCTATTGCGAAGCACTTAGTCGACAGCGGCTGATACACCTAGGGGTTGCTTTTAGCATCCCCGAGGAAGTATCAAAGGCGACCCCCGTGACATAATAGCCCCCTATAAAGAGCTTAAGGTGAGCAGCGATTAATGAGAAGTACAAAAGACCACCTCTGGTCGCGGTACTAGAGAGGGGGTTGAAGTCCTAAGACCCCCCTTACAAATACAAAATACAAAAACAAAAAAATGTGCCTGTAATAAAGGATATTACGAAATTCTATGGCACTGGTTTACTTAGTCCTAGAAGTATACACCACCGTTGAGATCCTTCACGGCTTAAGGTGACCCCACAATATTTTGAAATCTCCGCATACTGGGGAAGATGTTATAATGGTATTAAAAATCACCATCTAAATTGCCAATATATTTTTAAGTTTCTCCTCAGGAGTCTGAAATAAATTTCTTCACATAAGGTTCAACCGTTAACGTAAAATTAGATCTTTCTGTCAGGGTTTTTGCATTTGTTTATATATTTTAATTTAAACTTTATTTCATAAAATCTCCTTTTGTCTCCGGGAGACCATTCATAACACTTTTTTTCCTATTTACATTGTCCCTCCGTTGAAATTTCGCCCAAGATCCTAACAATACACTAGGATTAGGTTAGGTTGCTGTGGCTGCCTAGAAAGGCACACTTAGGCCAATTTTGGCCCATTGTGTTTCCACGTAGCGCAGGAGACCATGGTTATTCGTGGGATTCGAACCCACAGCCTCTGGGACGGTAGGATAGTGCGCTAACAACTGAACTATCAGAGGCCCCAACAGCAATACACTAAATTCACTTTTATTTTGAAAGTATTTACGTTTTTCTCATTCTGATTTAAGACTTCATTGAGGAGACATTTTGAATGAAGTTTCTCAAGGGTTGTGCTCACTATTTTGTTAAAAATGCTTTCGGAAAGACAATAAATTTATTATAATTCTTTTTTTCCATTTCCATCAAACTCAATCTGTTTTAAATTAATTTTTACCGACACACTGGCAATATCGAATATTCCTAGTCAGGTTAAAAAATGTTTGTGTAATACCAGGATTAAGACTATCATTGTCGACTAGGACAAGGTTAATTCCAGACACCTAAGAATTTGTTTAGTATTGGTTTGGTCACAGTTGGGCGGGCGAATGAGAAAATAAATGCTAGCCAATCAAAGCAATAATGTCGTATGCTCGGCCAAGGACTTTTCTTCATATTATTAAAAAGAAACGCAATGCAACAAATTAAGAAAAATACCAGAAGCATACATTGAGCCCATTGGCGTCGAGTCTGCTTTTAGAGTGATCAAAGTGCACGTTCGTCAACTTGAATTAGCTCCTCGACGTGCAGATATATATCAGTTTCCCGAAATCCGCCGTGAATATGTCTTTTAATTAGCTGCCTTAAGTCTCTCTAATTAGGGAGGCATCGCATCTAGTTCGTACTGAAGAAGTACTCAAGTTATGCAAATCGTAAGTCGTTTCCCCCTTTAACGGGCAATTTGCATATGGGTTTTTGGCAGGCGTTCATCGCTGGATGCATAGCGTTACCGCTCACATTAAAGATCATTAAGAAATGTTTCATTCGCGTCTGTCCGGCGGTCTCTCGTGACGAATACGCCAGTCCAATTAATAACCGGGCCACGCACCCATATGTTTTCAGATCGACCGTGCCGGGCCCGGCTGTCGTCTTTCGATAAGACACATCCGCAACGTTCCGGGGGCCATCCTCTCGATGTCCTCGTAGGTGTGCACGCGTACAATTAGTTTTCTTTAATTGCTCAAGATGACGAAGTTAATTAGGGAATTTGCCAAGCGGACACGCCAACTGAGAGACCTGTTCGCATTCGGAATGCATCTGACAATTATGTACAATTTAAAGGATCTTTGACTGCGACTTGGATTGCAATCTCAGGCGAACGCAGGTGGTGACAATTGTCGACAATCCCGTTGCCAATTTCGCATATCTTCGAAACACTTTATCATCTGCTTTAAGAGCAGACAACAGATCTCACGACGTGACTAAATTACATTGTGCGGCTCGATCTAATTACAAGTGAGCGTACTATAAACTCTATAATGCTAAATCTTTCTAGCCTCAATGATTGGGCCTAATGTCTAAGTCTGTTTGGGATGCTGCCATCCGATTGCAATTGATTCTAATTGCCCGGACCCATACCCTGGAATTAGTAATCTACCGCACGTTCCCATAATTTTAGATTTGTCTATAGCGTCATTTTGTTTCGAACAAAATCTTTGTTGCACTTCTTTGCGCTTTGTCGATTTAATCACTTTATTTTAGTTTTTACTGCAAATGTCCTGAGTGCACTGAAGCGCTCAACACTGGTTAATGCTGTGATTAAAATGTCGTATAATTAAAAAACTCATTGTGATTAAACTTGATACAAATTTTACTGTTTTATTTTGCTGCTAATACATAACTTAGCTACACAGGGTGGTTAAATAAATTATGCTTATATTGATGTATCGATAGCCAAGATAAATTAAGATTACAAAATTAAGGTCCCAACTTTATTATGTTCCTTGCTTGGTCAGTTTCTGGAAATAAACTTTAGATGAAGATTTATAAGCGTAACGTGGTATAAATTTTATGAAATAAATTCTACGGTTACTTTAAAAAACTAAAAATTTTACTATATTCCTCCATTTTTTCAAAGTTAATAACTTTTTACATTAATAATCATCCACACAAGGGCATTGAAAAAACTTAAATATTCCTTACTGAAGACTATTTCGTTGAATATATAAAAATTCGAATAAGAGTTGAATGAAATCATTATTCTTACTTTATTTATAGTGTCTATCAAATGTCTTTGGAAACCCCAGCTATTTCGTTCGGCTGAGTTTTTGTTCAGATATAAGTGAAAAAATCTTGTTATAGTTACTAAAGTTTATTATTGCTTACAAGTAATTGAAAACCACTTTTAAAATGTGTGGGTTGTTATCAGGCTGAGTGTATCTAATTAATGCTGTAAATAATTCCAGTACTGATTAAATCTCCACATCATCACAAATGTACGTTTAAAACTACAAATAACCTCTTTGTCAACATCAAAATCTTTAATTTGACAAACTAAAGTTCTTCTCTTCACATATTCACAAGATGCGGAAGATACAGCATGTTTTCATAAATAAAAGATGAATGCAACAGAAAACAAAGGCATCCTCTGGTGACCGTATGCAGACTATGCGAATTTATTAATACCCTGTATTTGCGCCGCCTCTAGACTTTCTCTTCGAGAAGAAATTACCGTGAGTTTCGCTTGGACGAAAATGGAGATTTATCTCATGTCATTAAGTGATGCTAATTGCTTTAAATAGAGCCAACTAAATAAGTAATTAGTCTAAAATTAGACGAAACTGCATAACCGTGATTAATTTCAATTGAAGAGTTAGTCCTGGCATTATAGCTGAGCTAAAAAGGGAGTTTTTTGTGATGTGCGTATATCTACCGGATCTATCTTCTTATATATTTATATCATGTTATATTATATTTTGTAGAATTTTATAAGCGCTTAGTAGGTACGGGTAGGTTTTACAAATTAATTGAAATTTATAAATTTTTTTAAATACTAAGAGTTTGGATCTAAGCATGCATCACCTACACTCAATAGTAAGTGTATAAAGGCTGCAAAAATTATTCCTCGCCCAATCTCGTTAAACCCTTTAAATTATAAATCAACGGCAGATGAATGGCATCAACCGTTGTAAACCGCAAAAAGCAGTAACGAGAAAATTTTCATTTTAAAGTCGCGTACTCAAAGAATTAGTTAAACGAGATCTGTTGGAATTCGATCATTTGTTAGCTCATCTTCGAAGATGGGGAGTTGCGGTTTGGTTGCCCTTAAGCCAAGGATGCGTGCCTAGAATGTTGACGTTCCTGCTGTTAAAAGCAGAAAAAGGGGTCGACCCCACTATTGGGGCATCATAAACCATTTGAGTTATGATTTTGTGGTTTTTTGGTACATCACGTGTATTCGTGATGGCTTAAAATATTATAAAAAATTATGATCTGAAGTGCCAAGGAGACATTGTTGCTTTTACTAATAAGTCTCGAAAGTAAGTGGAGAAGGCTGAATAGATGAATAGACACTCTTCAATTCGTATTGGATAATTAGCGCTCTTATTTTAGTTAATTCCACTTTTATTACTAATGTAATAATGTGGAATTTCAGGACAATTTTAAATTAATATTTTGTCTGCTAAAAATAAAAGCATTTTTTCAATAAATATTAAAATAATAAAAAAAATATATACTAAATACCAATTGTTCTGATACTGGTTGATGATAATGATTTCTGTACGCAGTTATTATGCTCCTAGTGACTAAATGTGGTCCATTAATTAATTAAATTAATATCTTAAAAACATGTGTACAAAAACGGTCCCATCCGGCTTTTAATTTAATTCACTAATTAGGGTGTCACACGCCTCGAAGCTCAAAATCCGCTTCCGCTGGCGGCTTGTGGCGCGGGATCAGCTACAGATTTACCTCATCAGATCATTGCCTTTGGCGGACAGAAGTCAATCACATGTCTTCCAGCTTCGTTCAGCACAGACTACGGCCAATTAACCAGAATGTCATAAATTAGAGCCATAAATTGAAATTTGCGAGCCGTCAAGTTTCCGAACAAAGAATTTCATTGTTGGACGTGTTTTTGTGCTAAAGTAACCGCAATGCAGACTTTAGTTGAACCAAAGATCTCAATGGATTTATACCTGAACAGGTACTGTCAGCGCGATAAATTAATCTGCGGTCAATAGTCTGCGCTCTAGTAGCTGAGAATATAAAATTGGCTTGCATTTGTCATCTATTTCAATCACTTTTCTCCCCGTAATTAAATGCTATTTGTTATTAATTGTTTATGGCTAATTTATAGTTTTCTTTCTACTAGTGGGTATTGCTAACATAGTTTCATTTCATAGCGTACGTATGACAAGCTGATTTTAAATAATAACATACGTATTTGTTTTGTAAGTAGGATGGAAATCCCATTACTACACTCAGAAAAATATTCTCAATATGATTTCATTTTATTTCAATATAGAAATTCATTCAGTAAAACAAAGTGATTTCTTTTTAAAATAAACCAATACTACGTTGAATTTATATCTATATTGCGACAATTCCAAATCACTTTGTTTCAATTGGTTTTCCGATTGGAATGAAAGTAAATTTTCTTTAATTTCTCAAGCCTTTAAATGATATCCTGTTGATTTTAATTTTAACTGGAAATACAGGAAATTTTAATTAAAGGAATTTAACAATAATTTTCAACGATATGAAGTGAGATTTTCAATGCAAAATTATATGAATTATATGAAAAATGTTATTTGTTTTAGTAGTCCTCCACTGCATATTTACTGTTATCTTAGAAAAAGAAAATACAACTGAAACTTATTAATAAAGTGTTAAATTATTATACTTTTACAATGACCATTTAACCTAATTTCATGGGATTACTGTTTCCATTCAATATGATTGAGCTTTAAATAAAATAAATCATCTTCATATTTTTTAATAGTCTTTCATTTATATCAATATGAAGAAAATTTAAAGAGGTTTACATAAAATGAACTACTAATAACGCCAGATCATAGTTGAATGATTTTATCTATATTTATAATTAATTTTTCTGAGTCTAACTAATTTGTTTTGGTTATTCAAAAGACTTGCATATAATAGAAAAATAAAATTATAGAGCGCGTAACTATATCCAAATATAGAAAATATCACCTAGGGGTCACGTTATCCATTTTAGAATGAAACTAGGAGATCAGATTATAAAATTGGATAGCAAATGCTATGAATCCTGAATTTCGATAACTGAGTTTGCTTTAACCACTTCATTTCTAGTGCCTAGTTTGGTAGACAAAGTTTAACATCTTAATATGAGATGTAATTTCAATTATATCCAACTTTTTATACATACACTGAGAAAATCATTGTAAATTTGTCAAGATACGTATATCAATTCATTATTTTGATACGAAATGGAGCCATAGAGAATTTTCATAAATCAATCTCTTACAAATCAACCTCTTTACAAATCCACTACCAAAATACTATAAAATAGCAAAAGAAAATGTAGAAAAAACGGCAGGTTTGAATAATTTTATTAATAAAGCTGGATTTTATATGGCAAAAATTAAAATTACAAAGAACCATTTATTTTTAAACATTTTTGATAAAAGATTCTATCAGGTATCAGAAAGAAAGGCTAATAAGTACCACAGTTTTGTACAGAGGTATGTACAGAGTATCCCTGAATAAATAGCCTCTAATGTATAATTTTATGTACCACAAATTCCCATAAATTATTTGCTCAGTGGATCCAATCGATAGTATGGATTAAGAATTTGTAATATTAATCTATGTTGCATCATAATTTTTATTTTTAAGTAGAACTTTATATTTGTGATATTAGAATTTAATTTTAAAAGATACAGGTTAAAAGCTAAGTCATTGAGTAGCATAAATGGATTTTCAAATCATAAAAATTGTCAATTGATATCAGTTTTTAAGGTCCCTTCTAGAGACCTTTTAATTCAATGTACATTTGTTTATTCCACTTAATATCATAGATCTAAATAGAGAAATGTTACAAATTTACATTAAACATCGAATGTTTTAATTTACATTGATTTCATATGATTTTATAATGCCATTTTTCTCTGTGTGTATATTATTTGTCATCATAATTTGAGCTGTAATTTCAATAATATCCAGCCTTTCATAAATGTTGAATACAATGAAAATCTGTTGCATAAAATAACATAATAACATTAGTGAATTACATGCATGTACCAGGTGTAGAACTTAATTTCTGTGTGTTTTTTTTTTCAAAAAATGAGCAATATTTGTGAAAAAACTGTTAAATATTCTTTATTAAAAGTATGCACCGTCATTAGATATAGATTTTTTCCCATCTTTCGGGTAACTTATGAATTCCCTTCCAATAGAACTGTTCCGGTTTCGAAGCCAACCAGTCATCAACCCAATTTTCGAGCTCTTCATAAGTTTTGAAGTGCTGCTCTCTAAGGGCATGTGACATCGATGCAAAGAGGTAGTAGTGGGATGGGGCCAGATCGGGTGAATACGGCGGGTGAGCTAGAATTTCCCAATTTAGGGTTTTCAATGTATGTTAATGTGTGGGGCAAAGTCGCCATAGGTTTCGAAATGACAATGCACATATACTTCAGTGACGCCATCTGCTAACAAAACCCACAGGAATTAAGTTCTATACCTGGTAGGTGGTGTTTTATATTTGAACAATAATAGTTTGTTAGGTACTATTGGTTCATTAAAATTTCAGTTTGCCTTTTTCAATAAAACCAGCGATTGCATTTTTGTTCAACGTTCTTTACTTAAATTTAATAGGCATAGGTTATTAAAAAGGCAATTATAGCTGGTGCAATTTGTAAATATTTGGGCTAAAATTTATAATTTAAAATTACAACGTAAAAACAAAAAACTTTAAAACTCAAGACTAAAAAATAAAATCAAAGTTAAATAACAAATAATCTAATCTTTTTGCATTACCGTATGTATATGTATATCGATGGCTTTTCTCTCGGGACTGAAGAGGTTAATTATACTAAGTATGTACTTAACTTGTCTAGCAATAAATTCTCTTCGGGAGATAAGAAAGCGACATTAACATGACAAGAAATGACGGCGACACATTAATGATCTTGCAAGAAAACGAAAAGGAAAATATGAGTTATTTCCACTCCCCCAGCTAGGCTTCAGGCTGACAAATAGCTGCCAGAAGTGTCGGCCTCAATTTAAATCGGTGCCTCTGAAAGGAATATGTGTGCAATTTAGCGTTTCTTGCCTTTAATTTAACGCACGGATAATCCTACAGTAAATAATATTAAAAACAATTTCCAAGTACCGAGCGGCGTGATTGACTAAATGCAAGTGTCGGTGCGGCTCTTGTTCGGATCGCAACATCTTGCAGATTCTTGTGGAAGACTTTGTGCAGCCGCCGCTCGATCGGATCACTGCAAAAAGCCAGAAAAGGCTAGGAACGACTGATTCCCACCCAGCCGCGAGTCGCCTAAGTGAATGGCTTGATGTTTTCCCTGAATACATACGCAACAAATGTGACGTTTTAATGTTGCGTTAATTAAGTATAAATCCTAAAGTTAATTTCCAATTAATTCGCCAGCCTGAGCGTACTGTGACCGCCGCAACAGAGGCTCTGGGTTCTAACGAGGACGAGTCCCATCCGAACGTTCGCTTAATTTGCGTCAAAGTAACAGTCACCAAAACGTTTTCATAATTATTTTACCCCACATTAATGGCACAATCCGTTCACCATGCGAAGCTCCTCTTATCAATCTTTGCAGCTCGATCGCGAAACCTCTCCGCTAATCGTTAATTTATTCACCGACATGTGGCGGGTAATTAACTGCGGTAACCACTTCCTTTTAGCACCTATTTACAAGATCGTCAAGTATGCAAATCGCCATAGCAGATTCCTGCCCTCGGTGTGCAGATAGGCCAGCTCCAGCTCGCCGGATGCATCTGCTCCATTGCCTCTGAGTCTGAGTCTAGTTTTATGGGCTACAAATGAGCCCAAGATAAGTTCTGAACACCGTTCAGGAATTCACGTACGGCTTAAATCACACCCCAGCAAATTGGCTCAAAACAATGCGCATGGCCATAATCAGGGAGCGGCCATCGCACATAGGCTGCGGCCGATAATTCTCATTATTAGGCCTAATGGTCTTCGACTGGCTCTGCGACATTTAATGTCGCTTAATGGGCAGCTCAATTAATATGGCATTATATCGAGCCACAGTTGAGTCTGCCATCCCCGACAGGGAGCCCTGCGGATTGGCAACCATGGAAGCAACATAATTTACATGAGAAAATGAGCTAATGACCAGATGTTCAGCGATAGCAACGACTACTGCTAAGGCCCAATCGCTCAGTCTTCACAAAATCACATTAAGCGGATTGATTACAAAACAATTTAATAATAATAATTGATAGCAACTTTATTTCTCATCTAGATGACGCGATAAGGGCAATCTGTTGTCTTTAATCGATTACTAGTAATTTTCTTAATCGATTCTTGGGAGCCACACAGGACATGCGTGTGGTACTAAGTGCTTATGAGAAGGACTTACCAGAAAAGTAAATATTCATAAATACCATAAAAAAGCACACACAAAAAGAAGGTACGGATAATTTGGCTCATTTTCTATACAAATTAAATGATATTGCTTTACTTCAACATTGGTCATTTATCCTTTCGTATTTGGAATATAATTTAATTCAGGTTTTTTAAGCATACTAAAAAGTGGAATTTTGACCATAGTTTTCTATCATTTATAATTGATTACAGTATATATGTGCTGGCCTTCATCACAAAAATTATTGTATAATATAAATAAAACCTATTTTCAAATTTAATTAATGGTATGCCTGTTTGAATTTTAATATTATACATAAATTTATTTCATATTTTTTGAAAGTAAGTTAATTTAAATATTTATTTCAAAAAAAATGTTTTTAAAAATGGTTTTGTAAGTGGAACAATTATTATATAACATTAAACAAGATTCGAAAAATAATTTTACTTATTTTGTTTACGGGTTTTGTAATTATATAAATTTCTGTTGGAGTCTTGGATTCGGTAATTGTGTTTTGAATTTCAAATTTGTAATATGCATATGATCCTTGTTGTCTGTCCATTGCTTCATTTTTCTGAATGTTAATATTATAGTTTTTTTCCAGCATCTTTGCTCGTGGTTAATTAAGCTGCCTTCTAAGATAAAAATAATTACGTTTCAAGTATGTTAATACCCTTTTTTTTTATACTAATGGTATAAGTATCACTAACCGTCGAACAGTATGTGTTTTATTAAATGTTTTGTAGAAGTTTTATACAATTTTTCAGATTAATAAGCTCGTTTTAAGATTTTATAATTGTTCAGCAAACAAACTTTTATATCCACATGCTATTCTTTATTATTTAAAAGTAAATGCGTAATTATGCCTCTTAAAATTACTGTCTAAATTTCATAGCTCTAGCTTTAGCAGTTTGATCTGGACGTTAAATATAAGTGTAGTTTACCCAATCAAATAGTTAGTAAAAGTTAGATAATTTGGTTCCTTATTTTTTATAAACCACTATTCAGCTAGTAAGAAAAAAAAATTGAAAACAATGAGTATACAAAAAGAAATTAAGGGAAAATATAACTTTATAATTTTTAAAAAAATTAGCAATATTAGTGTAACATCTTAAGAATATATCACTAGAATTTTAAAACAAAAATCAAAGTACTTCTGATATTATAGCTTATGATCGTGATCCTTTTATATCACTAAAGCCTTTGAATTTTCATATATCAAAATTTTACCTCAAAGTGTTTTTCTCAAAACTACGCTTTTAATCGATAAAGAACTGAAAAGATTCTTTATAGATCATACTAAAATTTTAAATGTATTTTTACAACAATATAAATTAGTTCATGAAATTTAAATTTAAAATATAAATAAATTAAAATTTTAATTATAATTTTTGGTTAAATTTTCTATGTTTTGATGTTAGTTTTACTTACATTCAATTTTGAAAGTAAATAAAATACTTATTAAAATTTTACACACTTAGCAATTTATGTATCAAATATTTACGATCTTTTTTCAACACTAGATTTACGGAGGCCGTCAAATTTCATGATGAAACTTACAGCAGTAATGAAGAACGTTATTTGATGCAATAATGTCCAAGAATATATTTTTTGTGTATTGTTTACGTCTTGAGCTTCCCATTTCGAATAGAAATATGTTATAATTTTACTTTTAAAATTTCCTATCAATCATACGAGAAAAATCCGTAAATTTAATGTTAGTAAATTTAAAAGACAGTGCTATCAGAGGAAACATTGAAATAGTTTTAAAGCACTGCATTTCAAGTAGATTAACCATAAAGTTTGTGATTTTATTTTTCAGAAATAATTAAATGAATAGCTTTTTAACAAATTTAAATTTTATTCCAATTAGAATAATTTGAATTTTTAGGATACTAGAGACATACACATCTGTGTCCCGTGAGTATCCCTGAAGAGTTTAAACAATTTGTCAATAATTAGGATAAAAGCAGGTAGCAAACCAATTCCATTCTTATTAGGCTTTTTCTAACTCAGTCGGAGCTCAGTACTTTTTTGCCGCAGCATCCTCTACAGTGACCGACCGACTGGGGTCGGTCAAACGAGAGAAGGTTCAAATAAATCTTTCGGCCATTCACCGCAGTCGACCTGTCAGGCTCAATAGGCCCTGATGGCTTTGTTAGCAACTCACCGGGCAATTGTAGCTGACTACTGGATACCACCGGACTTCTTATTCTTAGGTGGGCAACGGCGAGAGTTTTTGTCCCGTCTCGTCTTACCTCACCTGAAGATATAGTTTTTGTCCGATTGGGTTTGCCTGACACATGAATGCAAACTTGTTAAACAACAATTCCATCACACGAAACAATTCCGGCGATTTCACGTCTTTCCCGGTGTCAACGTGTTTCATTGTAACCCATAGGCTTGTCTGCCTTTTCGTTTTATTTTATTTGTTTTTTTTTCTTTAAAAATGGTTCTACATCATTTGTTTTTTCTATTTTCTGGCTTTCTACATCAATCACAATTAACTGTACTTATAGGCGAATTTGGGTTAATCATTTTCTCATAATCGTCTGCTCTGGGAGGGAGTGTCCTGAGGACCATGCGAACCCTAATCGAAGCAAATTAAAGCCATTACCTTCCCCTTCTTAGACGAATTATTTGAAATTTCATCTGGAAATTTGTCACGCCTCTCACGACAAAAACTCCAACCCTAAACCGATTTGGATAAGGGCTACTGAGCGGATAAAACTGTTGCCCTCCACCAAAGAGGCCTTTATATAGTACATGTAGTTGGTTTCTTGACAAAGGCCCTTATAGGCTCCGTACGTTCCGCAACGTGTCACCGGGCCGTATTGAGTTGTCGACTGCAATTAAGAGTTGATTGTTGTTTTGGTAGTTGATTTCGTCAAAAACCTATATTCAGTCTTTGGGAAAAGTGACTGCAGCAGATCTGCATCTGCCCTGTGTCCAATCGAACTGAATATATCTGATCGATTTGTATCGTGGTTTAAATAGAAGGGCCTATTAACGATAGCCAACCCCTGTAATTTAAGTGTATTTAGAATGGTAAGAAAATTATGAACTCTTTTATTTAGTGAAGAAAGATCTCTGTTAAAAATTGCGAATTAATTCACAGGATATGGTCAAGTTTAAAAGCTTAAATTTGTGGATTTTTCGCAAGTTTGCTAGCGTCCCATGTTTCCTCGTAATATAATGAAGTAAGTACACTGTAAAGAGTAGTGAGTAGAATTTGTTGCATGGTGCATAATTTAATGGAGATATGTATTTTAAAAATTTTAATTTAAATAATTTAGAAATTATTTGTCTGAATATTTGCATAAGGATTTCTTAAATAAATTTTAACAATTTTGCATCTGAGTTATTCAATAAAATAAATGTTTTCATGTACCAAATTTCTCTAATTTTACATAAAAAGCATACCGATTATCATTATTATCAAAGTTACATTTATTTCAATTTAAAGATTTCTCTATAATTGAAGAAAAATAAGTTTGCAATATCATGAAAGTTATACCTTAGTACCTAAAAATTGTCAAAATCAGTAAGCGATGAAAGTAAATGAAGAATAAACTTTATGAATTGACATAACTTCAATTCAGAAAAAATTTCAATATACGAGTACAAGTTTAGTACCTACATAAAATATAAAGAAGACCTGTTGACTATAGGGTATATTTTATCACTTCTTCTTTTACCCTTCTTTAAAAATTGCATTTTCTGCGTACGCCTTTGAGTAAATTGTACATTTTTCAGTCTTCGGGCTTTAAGTAGGAAATTCTATACTTTCTTCTATACACTTCTTAGAATTCGTTTTTATGTGTAGGAGTTAAGGAGTTCAAATTCAAGAACAAATGTTTCTCTGAAAACCCCAAGGATTTGACTGGTATACCATTCCTACGTAGAATCCAATAACCCTGTAGGTGTTTAAAACAATGCATATCTATTTGCTAATTGCTAGATATCTATTGTACAACTCTGTTCTGATTGAGATCAAAATTGGCAAATAAAAATTGTTAGCATTTTTATTTCTCAATCTGTCTGTGTGTGTATTTGCGTCTGAGGAAAGGCTTAGCTAATTTCATAATGACTTTTAATGATCTCCGAATATACACAATTTACTTGTCCGTATGTTTATTTGTTCGCTATGCATACCTTAAATATGGACATCGATCGAATTTTTAACTAAAAAGCTATTTCATTTACAATTATCTGTATTTTTTCCACTTCGGCTCTCGATCTATGTTAACTAGGATATTTTGCACTGACTTAAATTTTATTTGTAGTTACCCATATCAAAAATTGTTTATTTCGCTAAACTAATTTCAGTTTGTCTGGATTTATATACACTTTGCGTTAAAAATTTAATTCGAAAATGTATCTGGTTCAAAGTTTGAAATTTTCGTGAATAAATTTCATGGCAATTTCATGCACTTTTCTCAAATCTTAAAATCGTGATTTACGTGACGATTTATAAGGTTCGATTCAATGAAAAATTTGCTATCTAATCTGGAGTAGACAGGAAAATGAAAAAAACGCAGCTAAAAATATTATAGTATTAACACAAAATAAACGAAATTTTGAATTTTGATTGTTACTTTGTTACTAATTTCGCAATATAATTATATTGCTTTGAAATTAAAGGTAAATTTATATTGAATCAATTTTTGAGGGAATATTCGTATGAAATTATTTCCGTCTCCTGAATTTTTTAATAACTTATAAAAGACTCTTTAGTTTAGAAAAATACATATTTAAATATCTAAGATATTTGCCTTATTTGAAAAGACAACATTTCTTATTTTAATAACTTTATGTAGATTCATCCAAAGCCTGGGATAAACCTAACCTATGGTCCAGTTGGCTTTTTTAATAATACACATTTTCTGCGATCATCTTCATGGGTTTCTAGATAAAGAGAGAGATGAAATTTATTTGGAAACAAAATTTTGTCATTGCAAACATAGGCGTAATGAAATAAAAATGCTTATTTCTTATTTTTAGATGCGGATCTAATGTTTTAAATAATAAGACTTTAATTAGTAGGGTTTACATAGTCTACTGGAAAGTAACAAGTTTAATACGTATGGTAAAGTGTGTGCATTAACTTAATTTTTGCAATATTTATGCTGGTAAATCCAATTTTCGTTCATAGCAGTGATTAAGAATTGGTTCATAGCGACTCAGCTTATAACCGTATTCTGTATAACTGGTCCATATACAATTTAAACCTAGCAATTTTCTTATATCAATTGTTTCTATTTTTATTTTATTGATTTAACAAAAATGCCACGAAACTAAAAAGGACTATACAAAACTGGGACTCAAAAAATAATCAAAAGGCCTCTTAGGAGTGTATTTGATGGAATTAAGGGCTACTTAAAAACGGCTATACTTACGGAATACCAAAGTCTACTTTGCAATATCGTGTTAAAAAATATCGAATCAATGGTTATTTGGACTTATCTGCAAGCAAAGGTTTAGTATCAGTGTTTTCAGCTACGTCAGTGTATGCTGATTTTTGGGGAAATATTGTATTCCAGAGTTTTCTTTACCCCTCAGGACAATATCGGACTACGCAGGGGCTTAGTTTTCATTTCTTATTTTATTTCTGAATTATTATTTTTTTCATATTATTATTGCATTATGCACCAGAGATAAGTTCTGCCTTAAATTAAAGTGTTAATAAAATCCATTTGTCTTTCCAAATACTCGAGCTACGGTTCTGTAACCTTAGGTATACGACTTTTGACGGGTCTCTCCTACATAAAGGATCTAAACTAATAAAGTTTTTTAATTGTTTAAGCGACGGATTAATACTCGTATACTTTGCTTAATAGCCACTATTTATGCCCACAATGGAGGCAGTAAAACTCAATCAACCCAAACCGCTCCGCCTATTGTGTCTAAATTTATTCCCATCAGAGAGCGATAACATGATTATCAAAAAAAAAAAAAAAAAAAATATAAGGGAAAAAAAAACATTTTTTTATTGATTGCCCTTGTGCGCTTTTTTAGGAATCAACAAACAATTTACTGGCTCGATAGCGCACGCCTAATTTCCCACCATTTCCCTTTCAAATTAGGTAAAATTTGTTTATAATAGCCGAATAACGGCGGCTAACATCTAAATCACACGAAATGATTGCTTTCGCCATATGACAGACAAACACCACGCATCTACCAACTGTTTCGTCTGTTGCAGACAAAAACCTTCGTCTCGTAGGGTTCCTCCGGACAAGGGGTTGCGACCACAAAAGGATTCGATTCAGTTTAATTCCATTTCCTGGTGCCTGTGGATTCGATTTGCCACGATGGCGGAGCACGTCCGAACGGAGCCATGTTTGTGCCACCCAAACATTCGGTGGCAATTAAAAATAAATTCGAAAGTAGGGGCCACAGCTGGGGAGTGGTAATTTCACGAAAACACTACCTGTGAGTGACCACTGTCGGATTATGATAGCTTTCAATTATACGATTCCGTCGATGAGGGTTTAATTAGATTTCAACTGCGGGGTCCAACTGGTGAAAACCACACTCTATCCGGTTAAGGTAAGGTGATTTTGCTCGATGACACACAAAATAGGAGTGAATGGTTATTGTCGAAATATGAAATCTAATTGATGACTCATTGGTTTACTAGCTACTTTCTTCAAGAATTCAAAGATTTTTTTTTCTTACTTAACTAAATTACATATTGATTGAGTACTTTTCGTGTCCAAGCAATGCGCATTAAACATTCAAAAAAATTGTTTTTTTAACGTAAGATTAGCTTAAGTGTACCTTACCATTAAATAGAAAACTTTTTGATCGAACAAAGTTATATTCTTATTTCTTTTCTAAACAAAAAGTATTGTATAGTTAAAACTATAGCCGAATCATTTTGGCATTCTTCACTTTAGGTACATCTAAACATATTATTAAATTAATTTATACAAAAAAATTATTTAAATCATATGATGGGATATTTAAATCCAATATCATGCAAATTATGCTTTATTATTTGTTTACTCTGAACAAGCTAAAATTAATTCGATTGCTTTGAAAATACATACCTCGTTTCCCTTGTATCTATATTGAAATTTAATCCGAATTGAAAACTGTCTTGAATTAAGTTTGTTTCGAAAGTCTTTACGTACTTTTTTCAAACTAGACTAGAATGTCTTTCCAAATAGGAAGTATTATGTGCCGTCATTTGACAGTGTGTTTTATTTTAAATGAACTTAAAAAAATATTAAATTTCTCCCTTTTTTCTAACATTCCCATTGTTAGCTTCGAAAACTCCTCACTGACGAAAAGTTAAGTTGGGTGTTTATGATACACTTTTCGATGCATAGGTATAAAACAATTTTTAGCTGCATCGAAATGAAAACTTATCGATCCGGTTTGAGATTTTTGATACGGTTCGAGAAGGTTTTTTGAGTCGATATACATCGACTGGAATTAGTTTTGCGAAATTTCATAAAGGAGGTAGCAGTTTGAACCTTTTCTATAAGGTAGGATATAAGTATGAATGGTGCAATTTTTTGTCAAGTTATTATGATTATACAGTTCGTTTATGATAATCCTTCAATTACTCTAGGAAATCATCAATGAAATGGGGCTACCCCCAGCTTTATAGGGTTAGAATTGATGAATTGATTTCGTGAGTCCAGTTTTATAATTATTTTATGTTTTGATTATAATTTTACTGTTTGTTCTTGATTATTTCTGATTATAAAAAAAGTTTGCAATTTATTCTTTTCGTTTTTTGCGCAGTTAATACTTATGTATCTTTCTCGTCTATGTATTTTTGAAAATATTCTGTTTTCGGCCCAGAAGTTTACCCCTTTTAAATAAAAAATTATTGTTATTATTATTATTACTAGTATATTTGGTATATTTTCAGTTTGATTCTACATATCTGTATACAATAGAAAAAGTTTTGGAAGTAGTTTTCTTCATTCATTTAAAATATTGCTATATAACTTTTGCCGGGATGTACATATGTCATTATCATGTATATCTGCCTTAAAATTTTTTCAAAACCAAACTTTAACTTAAGTTAAAATCGTAATTAATATCTTATTTGCTACTTTCTATTTTCTATTTAATTACTTTTGTTAACAAGTGGTCGGATTAAGGGATTTTCGGACAGAGAGCAGTGTTCAAAAAATGTACTAGATATGCTAATACTCGTATGCTCGTATACAGTCTAGGACTTATTTTATTTACACTGGCTCTTAAGTGTAGCTCTGAGGTGGAGAAATATCAAGCCAAGTCCATGATCGTTTTGATGATTTTGTATTTGTAATTGATTGATATGCGCACCATAGAGCATAATTGTTTGGAAAACGACTTTATACAACACAAGCTTATTTCCCAGGTTTAAGGTTGACTTCCTGTTTAAGAACGAGTTCATTATCTTTATAAATAAGTTTATTTTGCACTACATCGATTCTATATGTTTGGCGAAAGTCAGTGTTTTATTTAGTTCGATTCCTAAATATTTAACATGGTCCAGCCGAGGAATTTAAAATAATAGTTAACGCAAATATCATTTAAATAAGTTAGTAATTTACTAATTATAGAAGTGCATTATTTATTATTATTATTTATAACGGTCGACAATAAGAATTAAGAATTAAAAATAATTGGATTTACTTTTATAGATAGAAAATTGGTGTTTGGTAGGACCATTCACAAATTTTTGTATGTTTCCATTAGAGAATAAATTGTAAGTGACTCTGAGTAGGAAATGAATTTTCCGCTTAAGCTACTCTATAATTAAATTAAAAGATTTACGACTGAATCTTTAATCTGCTTATCGACTGCATTAAGAAAGATCACAATCTAAATAGAACAAATCATCGTCGCGTAGCTTATCTGATTTTAAGCTAAATCCCTACCTGCCTGTGCCACACACGTTCACCTCCTGACGATCATGCACCGGAGAACGCCACTATCACCTGGCCCCACACACAAGCTCTTAATCTTTTATTTACGGCAAAACTTCGAAAAGTCATTTCTTACAAAATTACATAATTAAGGTAGAATAACCTTCCTTCTGCCGGGCCCTCCATGCAGATGGCCAGCCGCAGCGAGGTGGTGGTGCACGGACGTTGATCACCTCCAGTGTTTTTCCCCATTACTCACTGATATTGCGTTAAATATGATCAGAAAATCACTTCATTTTCTTAAGACACACAGCTCGAAAGGAGGAGTTACAAGAAAAAACGGCACGGCGTGATCATTTATCAGCGGCCCCATACCCATCACATTAAGCCAATCGAGGAGAAAAAATGATCTTCGGGACCACCAGAGGAGGCTTGGGCTTTATCAGCTGGACTGAACTCAAAACCGTGAACAATTCACTTTAGTCGCGTTTCATCTGAATCGTTTCAAGCGCAAAGGAAATCTCTTTCCACGGTTGGTTTTCCGTGGCTCCCATTGGCCGCTGGGGCATTAATTTACTTCATTACGTTGTAACTGGTCGCGGTGTACTTACAAATGATCCTCGAGGAAATTTGCAAGCTGAGCGGGAAATAAACAGCGACTTTCATTTCGACATCTGGCATCGAAGGACTTGCAAATTATGAGCACGTCGAATGATGAATATGAATAAATTTTTGCATCGAGCGGTCTCCAATTGTAATTACCTTTCAAAAATCCTCTGCTTGTAAAGAACGGTCATAATTTTAAGCAATTTGTATAAATACTGGAAAACGATTTTCGGAACAATCGGAAAACATTGCACATTGACGATTAACGTTCATTATACTTTAATTTAACTAAAAACTTTTGGTAGATTATTGTTAATTTAGAATAAAAGCATCATTTAAACAATTAAATTATTTTCTAACACACAAGTAAAAATATAGCTCTAATAGAATTCGAAATGAAATCATGTAGTAATCCTTTGAAAGTAACACAACACATTTCTTTTATAAATCAACCACCTGTCGTTTATTGGACATCGGTTCTATCCTTCGGCCTCCTAAAATTAGGGATATCATTAGCACAAAAGGTCTAACGCAGTACTTCTGGGCACTAATGCCGTGGTCTTTAATTATTTTACACCTTTCACTCCTTATCTGGCCGGATCAGTTTCATTTCGTGAACAAATATTTTAAGGGCGAACTGTATAATCAAAAAAGGCAAAATGGATTTGAATTACTTTAATGAATCGTGTTTTCTCAAACTGTTTCTAATTTTATTAATAGAACTACATTTGAGTTGTAGGTTTACAAATTGGGGCAATTGTGAGCAGATGTGATCTTCAGTAAATTGCTTGACTGGTTCTCAAACCTATAAATGAAAAGATAAGTCAGTATAGTTATCCTTATTTTTTTTTATAATTTATTATAAAAAGATATAAGGACTTAAAAATTATATTATAAATAATATTTGTAAATAAGCAGTTTATATATTTTGCTTTTGGTTTAATAAATTTCGTTTAAACTTTTGAAAACTTATTGAAAAATATTTGCAACATAAATCTTATTATTACTAAATGCAGTAGAAACTAAATATTGTAATCGATGTAAAATTTGAGTGCTGAAAATTTGCTTAGTTTTAACAATTATTGGCGATTTTACATTTAAGAAATGCCAAAGTACGTTACTGTGGCAAAATGTTTTGACACTGTTGGGATGTGCTTTTCAGCGCGAGTAATGGAGAGTGTTTAATAAATTATACTGGCCTGTATCATGTTTGCCTCGAATATTTCACAATAATAATAGCATTGGCTAATTTTATAAAATTTGTTCTGTCAATTTTCATCCTGAAAATGAAAATGTTCCATCACTTCGCACTCTCGAGAAACATAGGATTGAAAATTGAAAAAAGTCATAGTTTAGCCATTTTTAAAAACTTCTTACAAAATAGCCACTCATCGAACGAATTTGAAACTTAACCTAAAATCAGTTATTTACCAACATTATTAAAATTTTCTTACGGGATAAGTTTTCTCTGAACCTTTACTTAAGGCCTAAGAAATAAATAAAGTGAGTATATAGGGAAAGGACCATAGAAAGACTTGTCTTCTTATTAAACCTTAATAATCACTAATATTATATAAGTACACTTAAATACATAGGCTTCATTCTGTTATATTTTAATAAATCCTCAAAAAGCCCCAAAATAGCTTTTATTTGTTACTTTTCAACCTTATTTTTCTCACAAATTTGATATTATGGATTATTTTTATTTCCGGATTCGTACTCTACGAAAAAAAGCATTTTGAAAAACATCTACTATCCTTTCATGGAATGGAAAAATCATAGAATATGCAAAACCGTGTTATTCTTACCTAAAGTGGCAATTTTTTAAACGAGCATGCTGAAGTGTTATATTGTTACTTCTAAGAACAATTTTAGGTAAAAAAACGCACGACGATGAAATTAATAATCATGTATTTCTTAAGGACCCTAAATTGCACAGTTTTTATTGATCCGGCGCGGTATGTAAGTGTAATAAATACCAGAAACTTGCAATATTCGATGTTTTACTTATTTTGCGTGAGGGTATAATGATTGGAGAGCTCTGAAAACAAAATTTATTATTATAAATTTATTCACATATAAAACAAACCTGCTTGCTTATAATTATCATCCTCATTTCTAAAAACAAATAACAATTTAAGTGGAACGGTATAATAATTTTTTTTAAATATTTTAACACTAGAACTACCAAAACCAGTCAATTTGACTGGTACTCAATTCCTTCCTTCATTTAATTGTACAATTTTTGTAATTCTCTTCTGATTTATGCCAAAGTTTAATATAATTAAGAATTACGACATAAAAACCTTTTTCCATTAATAATTATTTATTCAAATTTGAAAGGGTATTAAATTAAAGGTGTACAAAGTTGTTAAAATTACAGACTTGCGCGCCAGTAGTTCTAGTGTTAAACTGGAAGACTTTATTATCATTAATCAAGAATTTAATTCAATTTTTATTACTATTATTATACGGGTACTAATTTATTATTAGCTTATTTATCACAAATATTTGTTCTCCAAATAAGTCTTATTTAGTAGACATATCATGTAATTTTGTACCGTAATTTTGGGAAACAAAATACGAAATTTATCATATAAGAGACAAAAACAACATAAAAAGCATAGTACATAGTTTGTAAAATTATGAATTTTAATATCATTATATAGTAAAATCGGCTAACGAATTATATGCATGTATTAGAAATATTTAATAAAGTACGCATTATTTAATTTATTGATGAATAACTAGTCGTTATATTTAGTTTCGGTAAAAAGTTATATTTGCTGAAAACACAGATACCAATCAATAGCATCTGAGAAACCCTGGGAAACAGCATTTTTCTGCAGAAAGTGGAGGTTTTGTTTTGAGTATATAGCATAATAAATTTAATGACAATATCGTTACTGTCTTCAGTATTCTAAAAGATAAAGTTATTTATTTTTAAGAATTTGAATTCTAGAATATATAACGTAGAGAAGAGTGGAATAAGTTAGGGTATCCATAAAAGTTCCCAATATAAAACAATTACAAAATCAGTAATATACTGTCTAAAAGGTCTCTGTGATAATATAAGACGTTTTAGTATCGAACTGCGTTATTTTCATAGCTCCAAAAGTAAGATATTAAGATTAGGGTTGATTTTCATAATATTAACAAGCGGTTTTTTCGGTATATAAATTTTCTTGTCGAATTAATTGAAGAGGCAAACTTGGATAAATAGAAAAATAGGGGATTCTACTTATCTCATCTGGTTCCTTTAAGTAATTCTAAACGAGAATTTAATTCTAATTATATTTTATATTTATTTTGGTTTTAAAAAAGGGGAAAGCTATTTTCAAAAAATGTACATGCGGATTTGGTCAAAAGAGCAAAATGAGTGAACCAGTGTCTTGTAATTCACTTTGGGGGTTTTCTAATTGAATTGGGAATGTCTTATACCATTTTGTAATTTATTCTAAAACTACTTAAATATGTTCCTATTATAACAACTTTGTCGCTAAAGAATTTTCAATTCATTCCTATAGGATTTTTTCTGTAGATTATGAATTTGTAAATGACAATGCTTTATCACATCACGTTTTTGAGAAAAATAGAGTTAAAAAATTTAAAACTCCGTATTTTGGACATTTTGAAAAATCATTAAAAATTAATGGATTGATGCAGGATCTTGTAATGTCACTCAAATGATAGTTAAAATCTTAAGTTATTATATAATAATAAAAAAAATTTAAAACATCTCGAAATAACCCACCAGTTTTACTATTTTTCATAAACTGATTACTTCCTACAATAGGTGATGAATAAATAAAACACATGGCAAGCGCACACTCGCGAAAAACTCGATAGTTAAGATGTGTAAAAAGGTCTATAGAGATAAGTTTTATTCAATATACCTAGATTAGAATTCAAGCTTTCATTTAAGCGACGCTACAAATTTCTACGATGAACTTTTAAGTATTTTGGGCATTTTTGAAATATTATTAAAAAATATATTTCAAAAATGACCAAAATATGGTTTTCTATAATATTTACGTCGATTACGATTTTTCTCGAAAACGTGATGTGATGGTACTTTTACATTTACGAATTGGTAATCTATGGAAAAAATCTTATAGAAACGATTTGCGAATTATTTAGTGGCAAAATAAAAAATTAAATTTGTTAACCAGTGATTTTGTGAAAATTTGGTGTACACCATTATTAAATACTTTTTCTGACGAAAAGACATACAACTGAAATTTGGATTATCTGTGACTTCAGAAAATTACATTTTTATATTAAAAGTACCGAGATAAAATCTACAACAGTTAAGTGTGCTTGCATACTCCTCATTTATGAGTTGTGATTTAAAGCCAAAAGGCATTATAAAATGGTGGATGCATATTTCGATTGATTAGATTCACTTAAATGCAGAAATTGTCAGCACATGTGTAGAAAATATCCCGGCCATTAAATTATGCCATCAAGCAAATGAAAAGTCGCCGTCTTGGCCGCATGCAACACCAACACCCACACTCAGCTGTGTCGTTGTTGGGCACAAAATTAATAAATCAATTACTTTGAGGTGCATATTTCATAGGCCGCAATCGCTCTCGCGACAATTTCAACGCGTTTAAGGATCGCTAGGCTCGGGGCTGGCTTCATTATCCAAATGACACAATTTATGAGATAAAATTACAATGTGAGAAACTCATTAGGCTGGTCGGCGACTTGCCAGATAACGCCGCGGTGGTCCGCGGCCAGATCTAACCGCCTCTCATTAAACAATTCAACAGCTCGCAATTGCAGCAACACCTCATTGTGTCCGTCCGGCAGATCTCACCGGCCAATCACGCAATTTTTATACCTGGACGAAATAAAAAAGGTACAAGCGCCTAATCCCTGGAAACCAGCCTTAATGAGGCGTAGACGTATGGGTGGCGGACGAGTGCAGCCAATGTCCGGTAAGTCGGTCTCCGATTGGCCAACCGTACACCGGTCAAGCAACTTGCGGCCGAGATCAAAGGAAGCGCGCCGTGGCAGAGGGTCTGCAGGGTTTGCAGGGTCCAGCGCCCGGTCGCTTCGCATGTGGGCTTTTATAATTTGATGGAGCTTAATTGAACTTCTAATTGGATTGAGTGTGTGGATAAATCCGAGGTATTAACCTGTCGCGGCTTCTGTTTCATGTCACCCGGACGGCTTCGCTGTTTGTGTTATTTATTGGTTAATTATAGCACTTGCATTATTTATGAATTATTGGTCGTTTCTGACAGTATGCCGCCGGGTCGGCATTCCAATTTCGGTCTAGGCACATTGATTTATCGATTTCCATAGCTAAAATTAAGAATATTTTTGTTGCCTTTCACTTTGCTAATCGTGAGGGTGCCCACCCGCAGGAATTTTCTTTTATTTAAATTCAGTCAATTTAAAGATTTGAATTTTTTATTTTCAGCCTATAATTTTAATAGTTTTTGCCACATTATTCAATTCTTAACAGATAGGCCTTAGTGCGTCTTAAGAAACTGTTCCTTTAATTAAAAGATTAATAGATGATTTAGATATATAAAAGGGACCTTTCAAACATTTTTTTTACTATGGGTAATTTTGACTATTTTCAGTTAATTTCATTCAATTCATTAATTCATTTATTCTTCCTAAGAAAGCATATATCGCATTTCCTTAAAAATGCGGCATGAAGTTTGAGTTGAAGTTGAAGAGGGAATAAATTTGAAATAATGAGAGATGTAAAAGACGTAAAAGTGATATATAATTATAAGATGAATTTTGTGTTAATACATCCCGAGTAAAAATCGTCAGCACCGAAAGACCACCAAACGTTTAATTACCACCAATATACAATCCAAATAGACTCGATTTTCTTTTGAAAAATTAGGAGCACTGATATACCACCAAATAAGGGACAGATATCAATTGAAAATTCTAATAGTCGATGGAAGCCCCAAAACACCACCAGAACAGGATTGCATCCTTATTCAGCACCAGCCTTACTTATAAATTTATATCTGCACGAATTAACATACGTCTAGTTGTCAAATGGTGGTATTTTAGTGTAGTAAACGGTGCTATGTTGGTGCTCATTTGGTATGGAATGTTTTGACGATAGTAGTCATTTGGTGGTGATTCGGTGTTGAAGCTGGTGCTCTATTAGTTGTTGTAAAGAAGCGGATTAACTATTTTGTTCGCCAAAAGGGCTTACTTTGGTGTTATTTTAGTTTAACTTGAAGTGTCGATTTAGTTGTTATTCAGTGTATAGGAAATTCAATGCACAATTTTTACTCGGGTTAGTTATAATACGTACTTAAAAGCAAATGAGCTCGATTATTATGACAGTTATTATTCCATTAGTTGCTTATTTTCGCTATCGCAGTTAATATCACCATATTCTCAATGTTTTGTTTCAACGTCCAGAGTAACTTACTGATCGTATGAATTAGAAATTTACATATACCAAACTTCATGAAAATCGGTTGAGAAGTTTCGAAAGACTACAGTCGCTGCCAAGTGATTTAGCACAAAACGACTTTATAACTTTAATTTGATATAATACCCTGCGTACCCCTTAAATTCAGTAAAAAAGAATCAATTTTCTGATCCAACTGACTAGATATACTCGTAAAACCCCAAAATTATTATTACGTTATATTTAATTGTTTCCATTGCACGGACCGATCACATTAAATATTTAGGCATCACCCTTAATACATTGACCCTTAACATTGACTTTTAAGAATCATATAACATTAGTCATAAACAAGTCAAAGTTATTAATGAAAACCTTGTGCTTGTTCATTAACAAGAGATCCTGAGCCTGGAAAATAAACTAATAATTAATAAAGTGATATTTCAAGCCCTCATACTCTATTGAGTGCCGGTATGGTCTCAGTATGCTAAAACACACCAGAAACAAATTCAAATTGTCCAAAATAAAATTTTAAAACTGATGCTATATCTACCATGGCAATAAATTAAAACGTATTACAGACAAAATTTTCTTAAGATGCTGTTGGTGTGAAAACAAATTATGTAGCTCTTAATAAAAATCTTGATCCTGACGCAGGAGAGCTTCCAAAGTTTAAGTAGCATGTAAGAATAGTTACTAGTTTTATAAATGAATTTTTCTACTATTGATTCCCTCTTTCTAGTATTCCCTCGCTCAGGCATATTAATAATAATTAAATATACTACAAATTTTATTATTCACTGTATCTTTAATGCAATAATCTTGTGAAATAATCAAAACATATAAGATTGAGTGTTATCATCGCAATTCAGTCTAACAAATGGATAGCTACCCATTTTAAAATTGTAAGCATCCACCCGCCTGAGGTATGCGGAAGATAGTTCAGCTACCCTGCCAGAAAACAATATCCCCAATCATGAGAAAGTCTCCTTCTTGGCAGAGTAATTAAATAGATCTCAAGGTACCAAACGACCCGGGCTCCTCTAATAACGTCAGCGCACTAATGAAATATATCGCCCCCGCATAAATCACGGATTTCCTTTCGCAGCCAATAAACCACCCCAAATTTGTCAACAGCATGTGGTGGTGGTCCGGCGGCGCTGAGGAGCACTTCGACCTTCGCGCCAGCCGGAAAGCTAAATCGGGAGGAGGAAGATAATTTTATTGCCCTCCGATAATTGTCAGATCATTTATCCGAATTAGGGCGTCCGGGTGTTCGGCCCCATGTGGAATGCGGGTAAACACCCCACGGACGTGTCGCCCGGAGCTGGAAATTCGGTCGGGTCTACCGTCCGGGATCCGGACTTTATGTGTGCGGCTGTGTTTGTTTTGCCATAGAGGGGTGCGAGCGGGGCAACCGGATTCAATTTGGGTTGCATGAACCGTACTCGCTAGAGTGAATCCGAATCGAGAGATAAACACGGAGACTGCGGTGCCCCGAAAAGGAAGTCCGAGTCCCGCTTTAATGCTTCAACAAGATTTTATGTGACATTCAAGATTAATGGGTAGAAAATCGTCGATTTATTTTTTGGTTGAGTGAAACAGCATCCAATTTCGGCGGGGATTGCCACTGTTATTACATGAGATAATCCGGGGCATCTGATCATATGCCAGGTATATTGATTTTCTTCCCTCTATCGCTTTCTAATAATGCCACGGATTTTTCATGAGGTGCAGAAGAAGAAACCCGAGAAGCATGTAGGGCTTCTGTGGCTACGTAGAGTAATTATACCTTTAATGATAACTGCATCCGATATCTTCCTTAATAGGCTGCTTACATAATTTCTTCAGTAATTTGTGCATGTGCGCATAACTTATATCATGTTTTCCCTTAATGACTAGCACTTAGGCGAATTTTTGTAGAATTCACTTAATGAGGCGATAGGCATGAAAGCCATTTAATGAGCATAGAGATTATGTTCTATTCAAGGAGAGTTATTGTTTTAAACGTACATTAAAATACCTGGCATAAACATGTTCTCCCATAAAATTAATATCTTTTCTCAGTTGGAACGTCTAGTTCTCGTTCTGAAAGAAAATGGTATTCTTACAGATACCGTCTGGTAGTAATAACAACTACAAAATTTTGACCTGAATTAAATTAATAGCACAAGTGTGAGATAAACTGAAAAGTGTAACTGAATGTATAATTTAACAACATTTTGCAGCCAGGTACCTCATCAAAAGTTTTCAAACAAAGTTTTTTGTAAATAAAGAGAAGACTTTTAGAATTAAGTCCCCTATATGAAGTTAAACCATATCATGTAATCATCTGTTATTTTTACAAATTATTATTATTATAATTTGTCATAATTTCTTACATTTACATATATCGTTACTATGGTAGGCAGTTTGGTACACTAAATTTCACTTTTACCTAACAACACTCCACAATTTTATTATACAAAGTTTATGTCAGAAGAAATTGCGATAAACTTGTTTTAGAAGTTATTTTTCCTCAACACTGCGTAAGCTATCTTTTATTAAGACTCGTTTTGCGAGTCTTTGAAAAAACTTAGTTATTTAAATGATGAAAATTTTTGATCCATTTTAAAAAGTAGACAAATTTATGATAGATAGAATAATTATAATCATCAACTGTAAAGGAGAATATTTGAAGAGGAAATAAACAGAATAATTCTTAGGGTAAAAATTGCTTTTTAAAGTCCAGCTCAATCAATGTAAAAACAATATAAAATTTTAGTGGGAGAAATATTAAACGAAAAACAGTGCAAAATATGAATAAACATTTAAGATCACAATGATGGAAAACGAATGGCACCGTTTTCCAATAGCGTACTAACGACTTCAGGAACATTTTGAACACAGTTCACTGGACTTGAAAATGTTATAAGATCAAATTTACTTTACGACATCCGTTGCCAATAAAATTTAAGTACAGACGCTAATTTCAATAATGAATGAATGATGATTCCACAAATTTTGAAGTGGTAGATAGTCCCATAAAAACTTTCATTAACCTCTAAAAGGCCCTTTTCTCTGAGCATTAAGTTCAATTTTTCAAACAGGTCCATCCTGCCCCCCCATCCACAGCAATAAAACTTCAAGATTGACAAATTGGAAAGGGGCGCACTCACTTGGAAAATTCACTCTTGATAAATTGAGAAAATTCCTTCCTTGTCTCCTTATACACCCGCCGCTGTTCACTTTATTGTGATTTTCGTTTTTTATTATAGAACTCATCTCAGGGATAAACACTCCTAAAACGGGTAGATGTTACATAAATCCCCAGGAACAATTCCGGAACACCACCCATACCCTAAAATAGGGACTTCCGAGGGATGAAATTAAGGAACAAGCCGTGTTGTTGGTCCACGATAGAAACAAGTGTCCGTGGCAAATGCAATTACTGTTCATTTCGGTGCATTTTAATATTGTTCGACTGTAAAAGTTTATGATGCACTGTGGAGAAACGTACGATTTACAATAACCCTTAAAGTGGGGTTTTCTTTTGAATCTCTCTCTATCTCTGCTGAAATTAACAAATGTGGGACCATGACAAATATTCAAGTATGTAATTAAATGTAATGCACTTAAACACAAAATGCCAATATTTTAGAAACCTCCAAAAACTCATTCGTTAGGTATTCTATACAATTATCTATTAAAAGTAAATGTAGTAAATCAGAATCTGCTCTTTGTTTTTATTTTTATCACACATTATTTTTCTGTACGTAATTTTGCTTTCAAATTTCTCGAATTCAAAAATTATATCCCTTTGAGAGGGCATATTTTGCTTTCTACAACATTAGAAGTCAATGTTGCACGTTATGTAGCTATAACGTTATGTAGCATAATTTGTTTTGAGTACTTGCAATTTTCACAAATGATCAAAATATACCTTTGTCAGTTTTTGAGCTTATTTTTCATTGACATTGTACAGGGTGTTTTGGAAAGATATGCACCACTATATCAATAAATTTTTTTAAGTGTCCTTTCAACGTTTGGTCCAACACTTCACCTTCTTAAACCACTCCTTCACCACTTTTTTTAAGGGAAAGTGACTAAATATTCAGTCCAATTTAACAAAATTCAGTAACTCATTTATGAAAAACTTTTGAACAACAACGGGACAAAGGCTGATCATGATACTTCAAAAATTGGACAACACCTTACTTTTATTGAATTCTCAGGATCTATCTTAAAGTTACTGCAATATCAGTTGTAAAATAAAATTTCTAGCAAAACCAACCAGAATTTAATACTAGTTCAGCAATTTTCACTAGAATTTTAACTACATTTCTAGGAAATCAACTCTAATTCTGTATTCTAGTGAGTAAAATTTAGAGTGTAATCAACGTGCAGAATTTGCTATAATATTTAAAAATGCTCCTCCAGATTTTACAAATTTATCACCAGTAGAGGAAGAGTCTGCCTTTTGCCGACCATCGGTCAACTTGAAAGGCTGGTAATTAAGCACATGTTAGGTTTGCTCATCTAAGTGTGAAACTAGTTAAAGGGTGATAAAATTGAAGAATTTTAAAAACGTCGAAGGTAAATAGATTTCAGTGCCCGCGAGGAATAACGTTCGCTGTCATGGCGGTGTGCGCATATAATCAACACTTCACTTATTGATGCTAATTAAAATCACCTTAAGGCTGAATCGTTTGCCTCGGTCAGACCACGTTTACTCCACCTCGCTTACACCAATAAATCCCAACCGCAATCCATCCGCCCGTATGGGTGTACTTAAGGCCATTTTGGTGCACTTGAATGTATCTCCGGAGGATGAGATCTTGGACCGGGTCCGCAATAAATATCGATGAGCGGCAAGTTGAGTCGCGATGGCGGCAAAGATCAAAAGGAATATATCTTTCGGGAATGCCTTTTGGGTTCCCCTTCTTTCTGCAGTTGGATCAGTTTATGGAGGGCTACAGTCACATTTGATAATCGCCTTAGTCCGTGCAGATAAAACAATGCAAAGGGCTATTAACAATGTATGAAACCGGCGATTAAACTTTCGTTCTGCTCAAAGTTTTTCCTTTTCCGGTACAAAATGGCCACAGTTTTGAATCGGTTGGCACTTTACTTAAGGACGAGTGCAGCACGTGAGAATCACCTGCATATGTACTGCAAAAAAATTTTTTTGACTCATTCAAAAGAACAGGATCCAGCCTGAGATGCATACTTACTTAATTGCTAACATCCAGAGGGATTCAGACTGCAAAAAAACTCGATTACACCTGATTACATCGGGGAAGTAAATGAATGGGCTGCGTTGCGGAAATAGAGGAACGATCTGCAGCAGTAGCAATTTCATGTCCTAATTATTTACTCGAATTACAGTCCGTAAGTTTCTTTTGCCGCTAGCTTCTGTTTCTGTATCTTTCCATAGGGGTAATGTAGGATAGTTGGCTAAATTCTTGCTTTTTTCAATTCAATTTCGATTCAAAGTTCTCGAAATACAACTAGCATTTTAAGTCTAGAATGACACGTTGATTGGCGCAACACAAGTCCTTGGGCAATTAAGCTATTCACACTGAATTTAAGATAATTGCTCGAGTACTAGTCATTGTCGTGAATTTCTTTAAGAGTAATGTCCCAAATGAAACTAAAAACAACCTTGTCTGCTATAAATCTCGAGTAATTCAAAATTTCAATAATGATAACAGCTGAGATAATTAAAACTGGCATAACATAATTAAATATAATAATAATAATTTGATTACTACAAGTAAGTAGTAGGGAATATTTCAATTGGAATTATTTTATTATATTAGTACAAAATCAGTGGTGTTAAAGTTTCAGGATAGTGGCCTTTACCACTTTGGAACCTTTCTGGAGCGTGGCCAAATATAGTTCTAAATATGTACCGTGCTAATTCTTTTTTGTACGTAATATTTTTGATTTTCATATCATAACTACTCTGAATACTCTAATATAATAATTCTTTTTGTTCAGCTTCTAACGTTTAATTTTTCAATAGTCTGATTTTAAATGTAATATAAAATTCTCCCACTATTGAATTAATTAATCACTGTTTCACAAATGATAACCAATAGAGCGGTTTGCTTCAGACTTAGTTGGAGCTAACTTAATGTAAGTAGCCGTGGGAATTGGAAAACTGACTAAATATATTTTATAATTTCTAAACAGAAATATAAACAACAAATTTGTTTATGGAAATAAATAGAAAAAACTCGCCTCACTTTGATATTTGGCCCATAAGTTTATTTCGGAGCTTTATATATACTGCCATCTTCTATGTACTTTTTATTTAACTCCAAACTATATTTGGATATTTATAATGTTTATAATTTAAAAATGTATGACTATGAACCAAAATTGCTTAACTTAAGTATGATATGCACTTTCATATGAATTGATAATTTTAATAAACCATTTTATAGTAAGAGAGGATTTAAGTTATGTATGCAAATGCATATGTACTAAAGTGTCGTTCGCCAGAAAACAATAAGTGATGATATAATTTATAATAAAATATTGTACGTGTTTTTGTTCGGTTAAATAGAAAGGGAGAAAGTAAAGAAGCATAGAAAGATAACTCCATTTACAGCTGCAATTGTAGTCAGAATAGCGTGTCTTGTAAAAGTCGTGCTGTGCTACTATTGGTCATCGCAAATTATGTTAACGACAGTTGATTATTATTACCGGGCTGTGGCAGGACTTGGCTGGTCTGATTAGGCCATCGTAAATTAAGAAATAGCATTAAATCATGTCGGCCAACTTCTCGTTGCGCCCAGGGCCTCCTCACAATAAATCATGAAGAATTACAGCCTACGCGTGTTAGTTCGGCACGCAACAGCCTACCGTCAGAATCCGTTCATGACGAATACTAGTTAAAGGCCCTCGGCCGAAGCCATTCGAACGAGATATTCAAATGAGCACAGCTCTTCAGAATAAAGGCGCAGAATAATGATAATAGCGGCCGGGCCCGGTGTGTTTACCCCTTTCGGCGTGATGATATTGAAATTTGCTCCACATCGTATAGTCATTGTAATTAATTAAACAAAATTGTCCGGCTCAGCTGAAGGGGAACGTGCTTAACGGCAAACGGCACCAAATCTGCTGAGCCTCTCTTATTGGGGCACCTTTGAGCAAAAAGTCTAATTACATTCATTAAGGGCCCACATCGGCCGATTTTCGTATCGTAGTTAATTACCGGTCATTTTTCAATGGTCGGCGGTGGCGGCCACGGAGGCTGGCCCTCTGCTACCCTTGTCCGTCACATCCGCGAATTAGCGTCTTGTCGTGCTGAGTGTCGCCGGCCAGTTTCCGTGCCTCCAATTGGACGAACAACTCCGAATTGTAGCCAAATTCCGAACATTAAAGAAATTATGTGATGAAGGATGTATAAATTTGGCTTGGGCACGAATTGCGGCCTCGGACGCGGTCAGATGCTATAATTTCTGTAATGAAGACAGATTTACAGCGCTGATTATTCGCTGGTAACATTTACCTCAATTAAATTTGGGGCTTTCTCCAATTGCTCTCCACAAGTGCAAGGGAACTCATAAAAATTATTCGAATTTTCTTCAATTCGTGTTCTACCGAGAGCTCCGCTTAATTTCTTTCCTCGTTCACGGTTATACCTGCTATAAAATTTCCTCTCTATAATAACACACATAATGTAAATTAATTAACAAAATATTGAACGGTTTTCTTTATAAAAATTTAAAGCAATTTTTATTCGTTACTTTATATTTTTTGATCCAAACGTTATTATTAAATTGCGAATACTATTTTCAGAATAAATTGAGTTTGTGATCGTACTTGATGGAAAAACATGAAAGATACTCAGTTGGTCCTAACAGTACAAAAAAAGTATTTAGATATATCCCACTATCGAAAGATTTAGTAAAATGCAACTATATTTGCACATATGTAGTCATTTAAATTTAAATTTTCTTAGAAGATTAATATTCAATATGAATATGGGAGTTACTCGAAATAGTACCGACGAAGGGACAGGACACTAACTTACCTTCTCTAATCAACCAAACTACGCGTAAGCCTTTCCGCCGATGTCTTTGCGAGCAATTTTTATTCTGATTAGGAGTGCGATTAAATTTTCGAATTAACCCTTTCGGCACGGTAGAGTTGACCGCGGTTATACATTCGCTTCTACAAGAAAGTTTTCCACGAGAGTAGTTTCACTGTACGCGTGAAAGTCGCAAAAATATGTTTTACTGCACAGAATAATATTTCATTCCAGCAGGCGCGCTTACAGTGGACATTGGTAGAAAAGTAAAAAAAAAAATAAAAATAAAAATAATTAGAGCTGCCGGTGACTTTATAGGGGATTATCATACCCACAGAGCTTTCCGTGAATGTCGTGATCGTACCCAGAGAACGTTTCATGGATCCCGATTATAGGCGGCGTTAGTACTGAAAGGGTTAATGTTCAACAGATTGATGTAAAAATGGAATAGAATTAATTTGAAATTTCATCAGGAGGATATATCTAAACATTTTGTTTGTAAAAATTGAGCAATTCCTGAATTTTTAATAAAAAGTTGTTTAACTTTTAATAAAATGATCATATTTACTTTACATTAATTGAAGTAAACTTCAACAGATGAGAATTTAAAGGGTGTTAAATTTAATTCATGAATTAAAGTAAATCTCAATTTATATTTTAGAGTATTGGGAATGCCCGAATGATTAGCAACAGTACGATAATTATAAAGTTTACATTTTATGTAGAAAGTAATTACGGAGAATTACCACTGTCTAGGAAGGATTCCGCATGTTAGGTAGATACAAAGTTAAATAGTAAATAGCATTGAATAGTTATTATCATCAGGTCCACAAGAAAATTTATCAGGCAAAGATATAGTAATATGCTTCGAAGAGCCAACTCCTTCCCTTCCTTCGACTTACACCTGAGTAAAAATTCTCTCAGGCACCACCTAATTAGTCTCCCCTAATCTGCCTTGTCTTCTAATTTTAGTCTCTTAGGTTAGCGCTAGTCTTAAGTTCATTTAATTGTACGTAGCTTGTATTAAGCGTTAAATAAATAAATTAAATTAAATTAGACGCACACTAAAAATTTTAAATAAGATATTTTGTTTAAAGGAAGATCGACGGAAGCTTTGTCAAGTGAGTAAAATTATTCATATTAAATATCACAGATATTATAACAGAAAGCAGTTTTGAAGAAAGCCCAAAAGATATTGGCAGCAATAAAAGAGTCGTCAGTGCAGGTGTCACCAAAATTCAGTCACGAAGCCTGTCCTAAGGATAGCGGATGGAATCAATAATTTTTATGGGAAATTTAGTTGCTTCTCAGTTGATTCTAAGGATGGCAACTTGTTGCGAACAAATATCATTCGAGTTTTAATTGCTACAACAAAGAAAACCTCTCTCATTGATGTTTAGGTATTTGCATTATACTAAAAATATTTCATGTTAGATTGTTTTTTAACTAAAGGCTATTATTGGTGAACGTTTATTAGATCAATCATTCAATGCAAAGTCTATGCTACGAGTAGATATAGTCATAAATGGTAGCTGTTTAATATAATTTAAATACAACAATATAAAGTTCAAATTTGTCGAAAGATTCCACCTGAATTCCAGAGAAACTAAGGGAAAATGGAAGCAGTATAAAAAAGCTATCAGAATTGCGCTTAAAATTAATAAATTTCCAGAACTGCTTAAGATCGTCATGCAAGACCGATTGTATTTTTATACTCAAAAAAATAAATGCTTACTTATTATAGACACAAACGGGGTTTGCTCCAAGCAAAATTAAACTTAATTTTCAGCTTAAATTGATTCCGGGGTTTGTTTATACTTTAAATAAAATTACTCCATGTTTTTATAAAACTAAATATATAATGGGAATAAAAGAAAAGTTAAAACTTCGTTTACATTTTTAGGGTATTACATTGATACTAAAAGAATGCTTGTTTTAAACATTTGGTTGCTTAAAATGAATCCATACTTTTTTAATTTAAACCTAAATATTTTTAAAACTATATTTCCAGGCTGCTGTTGTATTTATGAAAGCAATATCATATATAAATCTGAGTGTTTTTAAAAAGTATATTTAGTACATGCTTATGAAAGGATTTAAATATTAACGTGCTTTCATATAAAGTGATATGAATAAGAATGATTAAATTAATACTGAATGTTTTAGCTCCTATCCATTTATATCCGTATATAGAGGAAAGGTAAGTTTCTAAGATTTAATTGAAGCAGTAATCTTAAAATACGTTCGAACAGCCAGTGTTGAACTAAGCATTATTCACCTTAATTTAACTTGTTTCTGCAGGTAAAATTGAGAATGCATAAAAAATTTATGTACAAATAGGAAGAAAGAAGACAAGAGTTAATTAAACTAAGCAATACACATCAAAATTTTTGATTTTTGTGTTAATTAGAAAGAGAATGTTTGGAATCTATCGTTCAAATTTTAAATTATAAGGAAAATTTTAAAACTAAGAATGAAATATTTAAAATTAAGAAAAGTTTTTTTTGTTTTAAGCACAGAAGGCATTTGATTAAAGAATTTTAAAGCTTAATTTAATAAAAACAGGTTGTGATAGCCGCAACACTCAGAAGCTCAATTACTTAGCACACGTGATTTTTCTGGGTATGGCAAATAAGTCTTCTCGTTAAGGCCGGAAATATACCGGATACATAATTCCAAATATGCAGCATAATCAGAATCATTTCTAGAGGAGTAAAATATCCTCCAAGACTAGTTTTAAAAATTTTTTAAATGCTTCAGCGAGCCGGCATTCCATGGTATGCATAACTAAGGTTTCAGATTAAAATTATATAATAAGAGCTTAAAAACGAAACGAACGACGGAATCTATAAGTATTACTTTTGGCGTTAAAAGACTAAATAACGACTCGTATCGCCTGAATCCGCACGTAAATCAATGGATATTATTTTGACCGCAGCCCGACGAGTTGAGCTTCAACAAAAGACGACTCAATAAAAATAACTCCGTTGCCATCAATCATCGTCACTCCAAGTGAAACTCGGTCGATTTGCGCGGCCTATTGTCCACTATGGCCGGTTCTCTACCAGCTCGTTTGGCTGTCAAGTTCAATTATTTCGAAACCCAATTAAACAATCGACTGGGACGCAATGGAAAGCTAATTTTATTTTGAGATTTTATCGCGCGCACACTCAATACCCGGGATTAATTCGTTTGCGCACTGACTAGCTCCCAAGTGGGGACAAGTGCTATCGGATTAAAGCGTCTATTTGCCCGGAATCCAATGCGGCTTCCATCGCAATCGAATTACGATGATAAAAAGTTACGGCGGGAATTATCGCCGCCATAACTCTCTCGCCCGGCCTGGATTTGTTGAACGTGCGACACTTTGAGCCGCGGTTCAAGTTTTATCGCTGCCCATTGCCCCGATGAATAGTTTTGTTAAATCCACACCGAAAGCAATACTCAGCTAATGGCTACCGTAAATTTTCATTGTTACGCTTGGCTGATAGATGTGACGAGTGCTTCGAATTGGTCGGGGCTGATTTATGGAAAATTGCTAGAGAAAGTTGTCATCGCGAAGCACACTGACGAAAGTCTTTTGGGTCGTAAACTATCTAAGGTGATGGCGAAGGGTTGTAAAATTGAAAATTTAAAGCCGTAATATCGGCTGAAACGATAATTTAAATATTAAATATTGCTTTAAATCTCGAAAATTTACGATGATTAGTGCACATACTAAAAATCGTAGTTATAATAATAATTAAATGATAACAGGTAAAGTAAAATAAATTTAATACACTTGTGTATATTTTGTATTTGATAGTTCTGGATATAGTAAGTTTTACAATATAAAAGATAAGGTTTACTTTATATATTTAAATAATTTGTTTTTAATTAATACACTAATTTTCCTATCATTAAACTATCTACTTTTCGACGATTGGGAATCGTGTAGGAAAACAAAAATATTAAGCCCTATTATTGAGTTCGATCGCATCGAAAAAGCTTACAAAAGATCCTTTAGAATTCAAATTTCATAACAAAATTCCTAAATTTGTAAAGAAACTCATTTCAGTTGATTTTAAATTATATTTTCGTTCAAAATGATTAAAATAATTCGATAGAAAATCCAACCGAATAATTTTGAAATTTTTTGTGGGAAAACTAATTAAACTTAAAGCTAACTGAAATGAATATTTGAAAATTTAAGGAACTTTATTAAAGAAATGTAATCCAAAAAGTTCTTTTGTAAGGTCCTGCTGATTTGATCCGAAACGGATTCAAGTATACGGCTCATTATTTTCGATAATTATCTAAGATACCCAGGGAAGTAAGTAATAAAATGTGTTTTATACCTACCATTATTACTTAAAAGTTGTGTATCAGAAATAAAAATTAGTTATAGTCTCAGTTTATAGTCGCACTACACACTGAATGAAATAATCATCAAATACAAAATGCCTATAGTAAAATCGCACTCTTTTCGTTTCCTTTTGCTCAAACTATTAACAGATTTTGAACAGTCAGATGTACATTTAAATCATACGCATTTTGGTAGCATTTTTCAATTTAAGTGCAAAACGTAGTAATTACCCTACTTTAAGATGATAATGTTTGCCAGACATTTTGCTAATAAATTATGAGAATTGGGTTTTCAGTATCACATTTAGCGTATTCTTCTTATTTTACGCTGGATAATCGAATGGGAATTGCACAAAAATTTAAAAAATCAAACCCCTATTGGCGTAATGTGACTAATTAATTTGGATTTATTTGCAATTATCTCTTCTTTTGCTGTAACTTAAATGAGTTTTATAGCAAAAATCCAAAAGGTATCTTATAACCACTTTTAATTTTCTAAAAATGTTGTTTAGCGATGTAATTCATATTTCCAGAAATAGGAATTTTTCTGGTTCACTACTAAATTTTCAATAAAAACAGTGTTATTTCAAAATGTTTTTACTCTTTGAAAGTATTTGAGTTTTTAGCTCGTAGTCTAGTATTAAAATAATTAAATAATTAATTTTTATATTTCTTGTAGATTACCACTTATTTTTTCTTTAAAATTATGAAAATATTGTGCAGAACTGATTTTCATTTATAAATTATTAGAAAAGATGTCTTAACTTTTCCGTTATTTTAAATAGTGTTAAAAATAAAGGTAAATATCTTTTTACAGACAAAATTTTGCAATTTTTTACAATTGGAGTTCTTAAAGCTGAAATGTTCTAAAAATGATTGCTGGTTTTAAATATTCCCGCACAACTGTACGATTTTCTAAGATATGTCGATAGTTTAATACCGGTAGCGCTCTACTGAGGTATTTACTCCTTTGAATTTAATTTACTTATGTACTGCTTTATTATTCCTCTAGAATCAATCGTTCTCACCGTTTCTGTAATATGTAGAATATAATTGAAATATTCAGGCTATAAATTCACAGGAACAAAGGCGAAATTCTTTGAATGATTGTTTTCGACAAATTGAAGCCCATTTGTATTTTCTGAGCACAAAGCATCAAAATTGATAATTCTGACTATAAGTCGGTTCCAGAATGAAACAAAATGAATAGGTTGTATCAGAAAAACTCTTGGGTGGCGTTTTAATATCCCAGAGTTACTTCTCCTCTAAAAGAAACAATTTGTTTTCACCGGGTTTTCCGAAGCAATTATTGTTGGTAGAAAAACCCGAGACAGACGTGCTCAATGGCAGCGGTGGGCACAAATGTATGCAATTAGACGATCACAAAAGACAGAATTCATCAAATATCAAAGCGAGGAATCCTTCGGGAAGACAAGGAAAAACAGGAACTGACGGAAGACGATGGATTGCCCGGTCAGGTACTGAGAATGAATTGCTTCACAGGCAAGTGAAGTTGTCAAATTAGAAGCTAACAACGCTGACCACCGTCGAAGTCCAGAGATCTGAGCTGAGAAACAAACACGGACCCTGGGCGTGAGGCCAACAGTACTCCCGGTTAGTGGCCGGCCGAAAAAAAATTCCCAGAAATTCCTTGAATTACGCCTCTCCTCTGGAGTATCGTCGTCCTCATCGCGGCCGTCGAACACTTCCACGGTCTGGCCACGGTGTATAGATTCGCTGGAGTGCGGGGCTCCGTGGTTCACATTGGTCCCCAAGAAAGGTGGAAGGGGCCCGCATGCGTGCCTACCGCGGTTCAGTGCCCGCCTAGAGTCCAGGAAAATCTTGGGGCCCTCTCTTTCTTGAGCGAATGGTTCCGCTTGGTAAGACAGCGCCTATTCCCGAACTCCATTTTTATCCCCCATCCCATGACCAGCCCGTTTATCTCAGAGCCCCGGTATCGGGGGCTCCGCCACCGCGACCGCCTCATTACTTTGCGCCGTGGTGTCACGTCAAGTTGCTCATGGTTGGGAACAAATTGATTGTTGGCATTTATGCGGTTGTAGTGCTTCGTTGATTGATAGAAAGTGGAAACCATAGTGGCGGAGCACCCCAGTCGCTGTGCTGCGCCCTGGCTGTCTTAAGTGGTGGCTTGCACCACGGCGATCAATTGTTCTTTTAATTACATTCTTTTATTGCCGCCCGGTGTGGCGAGGATCGCGGATGTATCGACTGCCCCGGGACTTCAATCATCATTAGGTCGCGCAGAATTAAATATTTATTGAAATATTGAATGCAGTCGTCCATTTGTACCGAACATCAATAATTCAAGAGATGATACATCTTGCACGACTCCGCAATATCGGACGAAGCGACGCTTATGTAAGGTAAGTAAAGTGAAAGCTTGTTAAAGATTAAATAAGAATAAATATCCCTAGATAGTAAAGTCTTAAAATAAATTTTGTTTTTAGCTGATTAAGGGGTATCCTAGTCTGGAGAAGTAATTTTCAAGGATTTTTTAGGGCTGAATAAGAACAAAACCATAAATATTTTTAGTATACTTGTGTTACTGTTTCTTTGGCAATATTTAAACAACTTGCGAAAATATTGTTGTATTTAAAAAAAATGGTCCTTATGTCCTCTTGCGCGCACAAAATTATAACTGAAAAACTTTTTTTTATGAAATTTGAAAACCAAAAATGCTGAAATCAGTATTAAAACCGTTTAATAATACAATAATCGTGTTTATTACAACGATAATATCTTTATCAAGTACCATAAACTTATATGCTATGCATATTGTTGGAAATTATTTTCGTCATAAGAGTACGCGGTCAATAAAGTTATAGAAATCATTGGTCTCTTGAAGATCGTAGAACCTATCTTGATGAAATGTTTTTATATAAAATAGTAAACGGTCATGTAAATTGTTCGGAATTGGTTAGTTCACTTTGCTTTCATGTTCCTAGTAGACCTACGCGTCTTAGCTATACATTTTATATTGGAGTATCTCGAACTAATTTATGACATAAGTCTCCTCTGGTACGAATGCAAAAACATCATAATGAACTATTCAGTCACATTGACATCTACTTTTTGAGTCCTTGTTCCTTTAGTATAGTATAGTTTAAAAAATGCCATCAATGATCGCTTAATTTAGGATAGTTTAAAATCTAAATACCTCAATATCTGAATTTGAAATCTAAAATTTATATTCTTCGAAATCGTCTACCATTTGGTCTGTTGCCATTCTAATCAGTTACTATTATAATTTTATTATTTTATTATTTTTTTAATTCTATTTCCATTTTGTGTGTTTTTGCTTACTATTTATAGTATTATAAGAAAATGCACGGAGTTTCAGAATTTTGAATTTTGCTTTTTTGTTCTTATTGCACAAATATATTATTATTAAGTTGTAATGCGGTATCATGTAATAGGCTACTTTGCTGTTTGTTATCGCTAAATAATAATAAATAAATAAATAAATAAATAAATAAATAAATTATTTATTTATTTCGCTTAATACAAGCTACATAACATAACTTAAAAATTTCCGAGATAGGGACCAAATTTAGAGTTAAGTGGTGAAATATAACTTGAGATATTTATGCCAAAGACTTTAAAAAAGTAGTTTCGAAAAAAAGTGTTTGAAGTTTAAAGTAGAACAAACAGTCGGAAATATCTAAATGCAATAAAATAATTTTATATTAATCAATCATTCCTGAGTAATAAAAAAACGACAAATGTACAATTCTTACGTTGCCTTTCTTTGAAGTTAAACCATAAAAACTCAAAGAATTTAAACTAACGTTTGGAGGGTTGTGTAATTCTGTCGTATTCAAAAATTTTAAAATTCCATTATCGGGCCGTATGAAAATAAGAAAAACCAAATAAAATTCATAGAGTATTAACAACAGAATATTTATTGATACCATTTATGAAATTATTTAAAATTCCTTAAGATGGAAAATATTGTTCCAAATTGTGTTTGATTACATGTTCACTTATTTTTTTATCAAGAGGTATTCAGAATGTAAGACACAATTTAAAAACAATTATATAAAAAAGAAAGTAAATTTACACATTTGGCAGTAAAGCACTATTAGTACAAAAAAATAAATAAAGCAATAATTGAAACTAATTAAAGTTTACACAATTGGTAATTTATTTATCAAATATTTAAGATATTTTTCCAATATATGTAAAAGAAATCTTGCGACAATCAGTGGAAACTTTGAAATATTTTTAAATTTCAAGTTGAATAAAATATTGTCCGCGCTGCTAATACCACAAAATTGTTGATTTATCGATGAAGGATAATCTAGGTAAATTTCCGTAACATATTTTAATATTTTTTTCCTATTTGAATAATTTTAATTTCCAAAACACTAAACGAACACATATGAGTCAGTATCGCTAAAGAGGTTAATAAATATCAACTCGATTTCCATTTTGATTTTGAATTCTTGATAAACCGAATTTAATTTATAGTGGTCACTGCAAGGCACAAAAAAAAAAAGGTCCAGCAGAAGTGTGACAATTACTTGCATACTTATTTTTAACTATAATTCACAAATCTGCATGGGGTCTTTCTAATTTTCAATTTAAATTCAATTTAATTATAATAATATGACTTTTGAGTATAGTTAGCTTAATATTTCCTTTTGTATACTCGATAATGCGGCATGCGGCGATTTATTTAATTAATTAATTGTATTTATCTATTTGTTTAAATATTTAAATTCTTAATTTTTCAATTTCTCGTCGCTTAGTCGCGCACACATCCATTACTTTATTATTATATTTCTATATTTATTTATTTATTTATTTTCTCTTTCTTGTTTCCTTTGAATTATTTGCTCTAGTAGGTACTACCAAAAGATAATCTTGTGTATTGATCCAATTATTATAATTATGCAGAGACTAAAGAATTTTATTCTTTCGATTATTTTAGATTAAGCATTCTTCATTTTATTATATAGAAGTTTTTCGATAAAGTCTTCGGCCCAGTCTTTGAAACAAACGATGCTTAATCAATGACCGTAAATATTTTAATTTTGGATAAAATAGTCTGGAGCTTAAAAATATTAATGTGATTTTCTTGTAACAATAACACCAGAATAAAGTTCAAACTAGGATCAGTTATAACTCCTTAATTATAGGTATTTATGCTACTAGCTATTGTTATTAATTAACAATTGTATTAATTCTTATATTTGAAAAGTATTTAACGAATTAATTATTTTTCCAATAACATCCCCCCATATTGTTAAGTTATAAAATAAATATCGCTAATAATTTAAATTAGTTAATTAGTTTCAGTAAATCAAAATAATTAAAATGAAACTCATCTGACTCGTGAAATTTAGCGGGCTTAAGGCGACAAAGAACAAAGGTTTTATTCAAGAAAACATTCAAAATGTATTTTTGCGGTGCTCTTGCAACAGAGCAAGCAAAATTAAACAGCTCAGATTCCGACAATCACAGTCGGGATGAAATTGATGCATTCCTAAACGTCTTTAAATTGACCAAAAAATTCAAACCTCTTGCCGACCTACAGCGAAGCCTGATGGAGATTATTTTCACGCCAGAAAGAAGCCCGACGCGCCGCATCAAAGGGCATCGCGAACATAGCGAAAAATCTGAAGAAGAAAAGAGCCCAATACACGAAGATGAGCTTCTCAGAGTTTCCAGCATCAGTTTAAAATGATTGAAATTATGCGGATTCTTACACCGTTCTAAGCCTGAGAGCATTTTCCTACCGGCTGGCAATGTTGGCTACGTACAAAAGAACCAACCAAGGTCTCCGATAAGGCGTGATTTCTTCCATGCTTTTTTTCAGAATCTTCACTGGATATCTTCGGGTATCTTACAAAAGACGATGTTTCAATTACGGAACAATGCCGGAGTGACTTAACAGGTTCTCGCTGAAGTTCGCCGGCCGCTGAGCTCGAAGGGATTTGCGCAGATCAATTGTTATTGGCTCATTCGGCAGGGCCGGAGAAATCAAAGAGCAGCCGAGGTGTTTGTATAATTGCCCTTTTAATCCAAGGAGGTGAACAGAAGCGCCGGCCCGATTGTTCTGTTGGCGGACCACATTTTGTCAAATTGTGGCTAATTTCTCACGCATGAATCAGTGTTCGCGTAATGATGTTATGCGGCGGCTTTTGTCGCAGATTTGTTTTTTATTTTTTTGGGGGCATGTAATCGGGTATTTGACAAAGGTTCCTATGTGCTGGCACGAATGATTCAAGAATTAAGCCTCAGGACGGATTTTTTGTTACACTGAACATTTTAGATTAGATTAGATTTTTTGTGGAATCAGATTAAATACATTTTTCCTTCAAACTGAGATGAGCACTAAATTAACAGGAGGTGTTACACAACACCTAAAGAAAATATCGGATTTTACGCGAAAATGACTTCGTTTTTTCTTATAAAAATTTCTACGCGAGAGAACATTGTGCCAAAACCCCACTAGTAAACCATCCGATACTTCGGACTTCAGCCGGGCTCAGAAATTCCCTGCTGAAAGCCCCTCTTATAATCCTAACTAGGGCCGAGCAGTCACACAAGATGTGAGCTGTGGTTTTCTTGCTCTCGGGAATATGTATATTTTATGTAGATGATATCTTAACCCGTAGTGGCTAGATAGGTAGCCCACCAGCCTGTGATCGCTTTTGTTCAAGGTGGTATTGTTGGAGTATATGTTGGGTGTAACAAGCTCTCTTTGGCTGGTCGTAATCAAACATCATCAATTACAATATGTGACACTCGTGACGTATTTCCTTATCTTTTTTCGACCTAGGTCCAGTTAGCTCACCAGCCTTGCAGATTTTACTAAAAGTAGGTAGTAATAAAAGGCTCATGTGTTATAGAAAGACAATAATTTCAGGGTAAGGCGAAACGAAAATTGAAATCACGTTTCACTACCCAGAGCAGCGCACACGTCCGAATACTTCTGGCCCGCCTTTTAAAATGCACAGTAAAAAAATGTATATACGCTTTGATTGTGCTACCTGCCTCTTCCCCACTTTCGATTCAGAATTTCCCTATGCTACAACATTGCGTGGGGATGGCACTAACACCATGCATACAGATGCATATAGCGTGCCTGAAACTTTGGCCCGCCTTTAAAAATGCGTAGTAAAAAAAACGCTGCACATTATTGCCTACACTGTAAGTGCCCTAGATAAGAATCTTTAGCTGCCTATTCTTATCTCTTTCGCCCTTATTGGAATTTAGATAAGCAGTAGTCAGGAAGTAGTAGTTCTTTTTATGTTGTTTTATCTAATGGGAACATTTTCTCCATGATGTTTTAGAAATTGCATATGGGTTAGAGTTTTAGGCTTGTATAGAGAGTGTCATATCTTGTACTTCATGATCTTTGGCCGTAACCCTGAAGCATTTTCCCAGTATAGCACTTATAGCGCTTAGCGTGTTATACGAGATAACTTAATGAAAATTATATACATAATTATCTAGAAAATTATCAAAAAAATGAATATGTTAACAGGTATGCTATAAATAATAATATAAAAGGAATATAGAAAATATCAAATGAGTAAGATAATTTTTACTGTAGATACGAAATTCTGAGACCCTGTCGTACCGGGATTATTTATTTATTTATTTATTTATTGTCCGAAACACGTACAAAATAAATTTTGCCCTATCTGTTTAGGCGCTATATCGGATTGCAGGCCCATATGGCGAATAATAAACTAACTATCCTATGATTAATAATACAACCTAGCAAAAATCTACCTATAGCTATAATATTAACTTAAATAATATTTTTTAATTCAAATACCCATTAATTTATATTTTCATTGGAATTCAAACTTGTGCTAAACATAATTTCAATTTGTACTAGGATTATTCTAACCTCTTGCACTGGACTCGTCCGCAGCCTCTTAAAAATTCATATTTTTTATATTATGAAAAATGCTTGATAACAGAACCACCTTCGAAAACAATTAAAATATTTTTTTAAACCAATAAATTAATGTTTAAATAAGCAAATCGCAAACAAAGTTATTTCTTTCTAAAAAATTCAGACATTTTCACATCTAGATGATATTTTGCATTTTTACTTTATTCTTTGTATTTATTACTTCGTTTCAAGAAATGTTTCTAATAAATTTTTGAATGCTCATAACTTTTTTCAAATAAAATATTTTCAAAGTTTTAGTAAATTCAAACATAATCTTTTGGTACACACTACATAAAATATTTTATAAAAATCAAAAATATTGGTGATCAAAACCAAACTAGTGTGCAGTTAGTTATAGAATAACCAACATTCAAAAATAAGTTAAAATAATTTTGATTTTAAATTTCCAATATGAGCTACTACAGTCAATTTAGTGAGCCTGTTAAGATCCTCAGTTACCATAAGTTCTAGTTTGAACATTTAGTCGTTATTCAATTCTTAAAAATTCAAAATAAATACAAGAATAATACTGGTGATGTCCATGAAGAACAGTCATATGACCCGGAAGTAGATAATTCAATGGAAGTAACAATATTTGAATTATAAAATTATTTTAAATACTAAAAAAAGGCAACAAAAATTTTAAACATGTTTTTTGTTAGAATATACCTCTTTTTATCTTGTTTAACGATTTCTCGAAGATGCAAAAAAGTGTGTTTGTGTTTAGACGATTTTTGAAATGTGGATAATTATTATTTTTAAGGCCGCTTCAATAAAAACAGGTTTTAAAATAAAAAAAAGTATTTAAACTGGTAAAATAATAAATAAAACAAAAACAACGATAGCTCCAATTACATAAATATTGACAAATTTTAAATAGCCCTTCAGATAGCCCTTCGCATAATTTCAATGGTACAATGAAGAGGTATGTCTTTTTTATCATCACATCATAATTTTTTAAATTTTATATATTTTTCAATAAAACTTAGCATTGAAAAAATTGAATAAATGTTTAATAAAATTATTCTTAAATTAGTTTTACCGCTGAAAATAATTTCTAAACATTGAAACTGCTTTGTCCCGTCATAGTATCTTTTGAGGGCGAATAGGAATCAATTCTCACATGAAAGTTAAATTTTGTGGATGCAATGACTACTTATCATAGAATACAAAAATTCATAATTAACTTATTCGATCGCATCTTCTTATATGAAAAATATGAGATAAATATTTTTTTGAAAATCTACAAAAATCGTATATATCGAGCTTCAAATTTAGGTATGAAATACCAGACTGAAATTTTCAGGAAATTCTATATCTACACCCTTAATATTAAGGGTCGACTACGTAATTTTGTTTCTGGGCATGTAAATTAAGATTCTTAACGAATTCAAAAAATTTAAAATAGTTCGACTTTTCCCATTTAATGGTTCCAAATGTAACGATCGATGTATGGAACAAAGTATAAATTTTTTCTTTTTTCTTACTAAATGTGGAAGGGTAATAAGTGGTAACGGTTTTACGTGGTTTACTTAATTAAAATGTCCTTACATTCACGAGTAACAAGAGTTGTGCCAAGCTATCGTCATTTAGATAGAAACTAGCAAGGAATATCATAAAACGACAAATCTATTGCTGTTTAGTGCCCAGCTACGAAGACTTCGGTAGCCGCTAAAGCGTCGTAAAAGCCGAACTGACCGTTGAACTCAGCGTGCTCCCAAAGCAGCCGCGGTCGTAAAGTAAATCGATAGAGGGCTAATCACGGAGATAATTCTTAGCACATTCATAAAAATTAACAAATCGTCGGCAACTTTACGATCTCTCCTCAAAAACCTGAACTTGTACAGGAAATCATTGATGGGTACTGGTTTCTGTGCGAAGTGCACCAAAACACGTCTGAGCGATCATAATATTTTGTAATATTCCCGATAGCGTTGTAATTATTCAAGATTTGAGGCCGAGATTGACCCCGACGATCTGAGGAATCGCGGGAAACGCAAAAAGAAGGTACCTAGTCAAAAGATCCTCCCCGCCCCCCCCCCCCATCCGTCCCTTGGACGAATCTTACGTGAGAAACAGGGCAATCTTCGGCTTGGAGTCAAACATATTTTTCGGTTCGTGACTTTATATTTCTAATTTGCAGAAAGCGCGGAGAATCCGCGGTAACGCGCCGGAACATAATTCAGAATGCAAACAAGCGGAATGCGCTCAAACGTTAACGATATTTTCCTGATGAATATTCAGCGTCTGAGGGGAGCAATCGTGATAACGAGTCTGTGATAATGCAAAAATGAGCCGCACTCAAAAGTTTTCGAAACCGCGGGCGCAATTGATTTGCTACAGCGGGGCCCGCGAATGCGGCCTCAATTACGTTCGCCCCTATCCAATTAATAGGCTCGATGTGCCCCACACCCCCGCCACCGATAGCATCGCTTCAGACGCACCGTAGTGTGGCGGTGCGACGCGAGGTTTGCGCTAATGCTTCAACAATTCAAATTAACCGCAAGCAGGTGTAATAACCTACTCCAGGTACTCGGCCTATCAAAACAATGGGCCTGGATGTCTGGAACGAAGCGGAATGACATTTTCGATGCCCGGGAAAAAAAAGCCTGCAGTTCGGCTAATCACCGGAGCATGAGGTAAGAGGCAACGGCACCAATTCGTTCTCATCCGCAACGCAGCCCGTCCGAGAAGCGTAGAAAAGTAGCAGACACATCATTCTTAGGCGACACAATGGAAGTTTTGACGTAATTAAGCTCATCAGCATAATTTCTTACTTAATCACTGTCCCCTGAGCTGCTGCCGAGCAGATCTAGTTTAATCACTTTCTTAGGGCCTTTCAACAAGTTCTCTCGAGGTTAGCGTGAAAAATTGCCACCGATCCGTTCAAAATTATTCACTTTGGGTCCGGCGGACACCTTGTTGGGATCTATCTTTTAATCTTAATCCTATAAGTCATCATGTTAACTTATTATATTCATGATATTTTCTATAAAAATATGGGATCAATCAATCAATGCTTTCCCCATATAAAATAATTCTCATACTAATTTTCTAGCAACCTAAAAGTTTGTAACATAAACAAATTCCGTATGTTAGACGATATGACTTAGTTACATAAACTAATGCATCTTGTAGTAATTTTAACGTGTTCCAAATTTTATCGTACATGTAATGAAATGACAACTTGTTGTCTATACCAACTATTAAAGGCCAATTAGAACTACATATCACAATTCCTCCTATAACTAATATTTCCATTGAATTATGTACACACTAAGACATTTTTTTAGTGTCTTTTAACCAGATTAGTCAATTATTTTACGTATTTTTCAGTAATTTTAACTGAGAATACCGGAAAAGCGTTCAGCTAAAATTAAATTTGTAACATATTTTCAAAAACTTTAATATTTTAGTAGTTTCTAACTACATTTCTAGTGAAATTCACTAATCAGGAAATTATTTTATAAGTCATAATATTTATTGAAAGTTCCTTTAAACTTGATTTGAAATTCTAGTTATATCTCTTCACCATCGCATTTGTAGTTCATTTTGTATTCGAAGTTTATCATTCAAGTTCGATCTCTTCTAAAGGTGGGATCTGTAATATTGTCTGTTTTGTAATTTGTGTTAAATATACAAAAATACATACATATATATGAATGTTGTAATATTTGAAAAGTTTATTTCTTCTTATTATTATTTTAAATTCTAAAAAATAATTCAATTATTTGTTACAGATGATATATTGCGATCTACCAAAATGTTAGCTGGGTTTATCAAAGTAAATAAGTGGTATTTTAAATATAGTGTATAGTTTACATGAACACGTTAAGTTAGACAATTAAGTGTGAATTTTCAGCATCTACTTAAAAGTTACTGGAATATGAATTGTACGATAAGATTTATTGCTGGTTAAATGTACCAGCAAAACCAACTAGAATTTAACACTATACATCTCAATATACATTCCTAGATTTCTGATGAACTTTAGTAGAAAAGCGAGCAATCCTGTTTTTATAGTTATGTTCCCCAAAATAGAAATAAACTCAAAATGCAGAAAATAATAACAATGGAATTTTAGTGATTCGATTTTCATTAGATTTTGAACTCCATATCAAGTAAACCATGGGTAATTAAGATTTACTGTATTCTAGTGCGAACAAATTTATTTTATACTTAAGCATAATTTCAAAAACTTGAGTCATTACGTCAGTACATAGCTATCGTCTAGTGTTCCTACAACAGACCACAGGAGCGAACTCCTATACACGCTTGGTTAAAAAAACCAAAAGTGTGAAGTATTAACGAAGGAAAATTCTACAACAATATTATTTCTATTTGATTTCAACAAACTTTTCTTCTTTTTATAGGTTCTTGCTAAGTCCAATATTTGAAAAATATTTTGTTTTCTGTTTTTCGTCTATTTGTAGTCCCTTGCTAAGTCCATCATTTTAACAATTTCCGTCTCTTTATAGCTCCTTGCTAAATTCGACATTTGGCAAATTTCCATTTGATTTCCGTCAGTTTTTAGTGAAAATAATAATTTCAATTGATATCAGAATGTTTTCTGTCTAAAATTTAACTTTCAGCCTCTTTCCCGTTTAATGTTTTCACCTAGAAAATCTCATTATGACGAAAGTCTTCAACTCGTTCAATCTTATTTTTGATAAAGCAAAAATCCAAAAACTCTTCTTCTCCTGTCTGGACATAGATAGTTATCTGAATGACTATAATTAAAGAAAATTAACAACTTAAAATAAAAATCTATAAATTTTTACATCCGCTCCTACTCTTTTTTGTAAATCACCTTTTTCAATTTTGCTAACGTCTTTATTTAAACCATTTAATTGAAGAGAGAATATCTTAATTAAGCAGACGTTCATCTCACCGGAAATATCGCAAGCAGTCCTTCCTAAACACCTGTCAGACTTTGCGAAATTTGATTAGACCTCAAAACGATTCTGCCAAAAAAGAATAAACTTGTTTTTATGTGTGCTTATAAACAAACATGCACAAAATCACTAAAAATGGGTTTATAAAATTTTGTACTTCGCTCACCAATTTGAGTGGGGATTGCGTGTGAATGGGCTGATCATTAACATTTTAAATTAAAACAATCGCCATTCAAGTAATGAGCTAATTGCGAGTAATTTAACTCAATTCCGCATTTCAATTTTGGAATAAGTACACTCATAAACTAAAAAAAGCAGATCCAATCAGAGTTTTTTGCAGTTTGCGAAAACCAGCTCCGGAGTTAATTGGAGTTTACTGTCGGGCTAATGGACTAGCTCAGTGGGTCAAACTTCTTGCGGCTATGCGAGCGATAGAAATATTTATTCGGTCATGTTAACTTTTGACCACTGATATATTTCGATGTAATCAGTCGCTGTCGGTTCTTGATTTATGGGCAATTCCTCAGATTTCCCGAGGGAAGGGGCCGAACAAGTGCCATGTGCCAATCACAGAGCCTCAAATGGCCCCCAAGCTCTTGGGCAACACTCGTAATTTTGACAAGCGAAAATAGTGCAGTCGAACCGGAGTAATGATGAACGAAGAATGTCCAACCCCCGTCTGGGCCTCGAATTGAGCCCACTTACTGCCCACAAATCTCGTCCGCAATTTCAATTGCAATTAACTCAAGTACCCTAGGCAACTCCTTCCTCCTCCGTTAAGTCGCCTCCCGATCCATTAGAATAATTCTCGTTTTGTTCAGCCCCCTGCGAGCTCTGTCTCGATTTATCTCATTACTTACTTAAAACCTATTACTGTCAGCTTACGTTAAAAATCGATGTGTTGAGGTGATGGCGGCAAACTTCAAAGAAAACCACCGCGTTGTTAGTGCGGTAATTATCTCCGGTCAGAGCATTAAAATCATTGTTCCTCCACTTTTACTCCATCTTCATCTTCGTGCGGGGCCTCTTCAGCGATGGCGATCCTTCTGACCGGGCCCTTTACGCCCCCCCCCCCCCCCTCCCCTCCCCTCCTCCCCTTCCACAGATAAGTTGACGTTTCTTTTGTAATCACTTTAGCTTACTTCATCGCTTTCAAGCCGATCGAATTTCTGCACTTTTAGCAAAAAGATTCTTCTGACCATACCGATTACATGCAGATATTTCACACACCTATGCCAGGATTATAAATAACTAACAAAAACACACAAGTTTTTCATATATTACACCTACAATATCTTAACTTTCTAAAGTAGAAAGTAGCTGTTCTTTAAGCCAAGTTGAAATATTAGCAAATATCCATTAAAACTATTTTAATTCTGATATTTTCAAACATTTTGATAAAGAATGATTTCAGAAAAGCCCCACTGTACTAATTTTCATTAGAAAACTTTACAATTTCGTCGCTAAATTGAATACGCCATATTAAAATTTCAAAATCCAGTAATAGAATCGATTCTAAACGCATTTATTTTTATATAAGATATTTTAACTGGTATAAATTAACGGAAAATTAGTGTTCGACATTTTTAATTTTATAATTTTTGTAGGAGACATGTTTGGGTTTCACATCTTCCATGTTTTTAATTTATAACAGGTTTGGTTCCCTGGCGAGTCTAAACTCGAATGTACCCATCCATATTGAAGCAATATCTGGTCTAGATTTTCTGAAAATAAATACTAAATTTTGTATCAATGCCAACTAACTAACAGTCCATTGTCATTTTCATAAAAAAACCCTTAAAATATATTTGATCTTAAATTTCCCCATTTTTCTGTTTTTAAGACTCATCAAAATAGAAATAATTAAAAATATTGTACATATATATTTCTTAAATTAACATCTATAAAAACTTGATTATGCGAATCTCATTTTTATTAATAAGATTGCTGGAAAAGATATATCAATCTTAAGTTACTCGTAATTTCCCACACAAAAAGAGCTTGATAAGTGTTGTCTAACGGCTTCTTCTAAGGATTAATGCGTTATGAATGATTTGCAGAAATCAAAGAAATCAATCATTTGCACGATACTGACACTACCATGCGTCTGCGTCTATTATGATTTTGCATGGAAAGAATTTTTTCAGATTGAGAACGTGAGCTATGAGCAAATATTACAACTAACAAATGCACGATCATTTCATTTTTCGGAAATATTTTTCCAATCCCATTGACGCTACTTTTGTTGCCTTGACAATTTGCCAGGGACTATAATTAAAAATCGATCATCGTTAGTCATCCTAACAGCGAAGATGTTTTGCTAAAAAGCCTGCTGCATCACCTGCTCGACCATTGCAGAAACCATTTAGCTTCTCTTGGATGATTTCAAAATCTTCCTAGTCATTTAGTGCAAAGCCAGAAGTGCCAATTACGATCCACCGACCAATTTATTTAGGTTAATAAAAAATCGAAGATCACTAGGCTCGCCGGTGACCGGCCCATAATCAAAGGTGTTCCGATCCATCAAATCGTTTTCCGTACGAGGGCGAAGTCTAAACCGTAACAATGGAGAGGTGCTAACTAATTAGTATGTCTTGAGGCTATTACGGCTGAGGGCCATAAATTAAGTTGAAATTTCGGGTGCAGGTAAAGGAAACAGTATCTTGCTAGGATCGACAAATATTTGATGACTTCTCAGAGATAATAGGAAGAGAGTGTGGATTTTAGCGAGATAAGTGATCTAAAGAGGATTTTCCTTCGATTGGTCCTCCTCGTTCACTCCATCGATCGATCGGGTAATTCAATGAAATGGGCCTAATCGCCGGATTTTCTTTTGTTCCGTTTTTTTTTTTATTTTTTATTTTAAATTCAAGGATAATAATTAAGGACTGGTGGCCTCTGGATCCACCTTCAGGTCTTATGCAAACCGGCTAGACTGGCCCAGGCGAGCCATAAATAGCCAGGATAATGGTCAAAAGGAAGCCGCCTTTTCCCACGTATATTCATAATTTTTGGTGGTCACCCAAAGAGTTGTTCGACTTCTTTTCGGGTAACTCATCTTTGCCGCGAAGACGGTGGGTTACGGAAACAAATCAAAGAAAAGCCGATGAATCATTTATGAGGATAATTTCAGACTAATTGACGCCTGAAACTGTTAGGGATTTTCAGATTTCTGTGACTTTTCTTTTAGTACTTGATACGGAAGAGACGTATAGATTTTTTAGCATAATAAAAATTTATTGTATTTAATAAAATAAAAACATTTTTCCATGACGAATAAGAATCAATAGGATTTTTTTTTTACTAAAATAATACCTTGTCATTGTAATCCGTATAAACCTGTTGGACTCCCTAAGTTGTATACATTAATTATTGATTGCTTCTAAAATGGGATAATTTTCACAGCTAGAAATTGATATATTTAACAATTCATTTTATAATCAAAACTGTACTGAAGATTTAACTATAGGTTCACTTTTTTTAATCAAACATGATTCACACTAAAAATAAAATATTTCATAAAATTGATGAACAGGTTTCATTAAAATATTTTACATTATTTCATGAATAATTCATTCAAAATCGTTGATACATTTTTTTTTGCATGTTATGAACGACTGTGAAGCGCAGTTCATTGATTTTATATGCTCAATTTTAAATGATTTATTGTAAATTATCGTTGAATGCACAACTAACTAAAAATTATGTGAACTTTTAAGTCTATGAAATGTTTTGGTATTTTGTTTTTAGTTGTGTATCTGGATAGCTATTATAAAAAATTATATATACAGTAAAGAGTACGTATTACGTTTTAAGAAATGAACTGAGAAACCATATTCAGAAAAGAAAATATGGCACATTTTTAACCAGGTCCCAAAGTTTTCTCAGTGCGACACTCAGCCGCACACTTATGGTAAGGCTATACTGTAAATTCGAAAATAATTAGAATTTTGTATTAACATTTTTGCGGTATGGGTATTCTTTGATAGTATTGCTATCAATTAAAGAAAAATACATAAATTGAAATACGTATTTCCTACTTAAAATATATTTTTCTTTAACTACTGAACAAATTTTTTACTAATTTTCTCAAAAGTTCAGCGTAGAGTTGATACTTAGTTACTTAGACGTTGCGTTGTATAGGATAGTCATATAAAATGTTATATAAATCATATAAAAATAGCTCATTGATATTTTGTTATCTAGTTGAAATATTCAATATTATCAAATTATCAAATATTTTTAATCAGATCTAATTAGTAGTATCGGGGATGTTAAAGACAAAAGAAAATTATTATATACTTTCATCGGTTTAATTGTAGTTTTTTATTGGTCTATAGAAGAACAATTTTCTTAGCGTGTCATAATTTCAAAAAACTTTACTTAAAAAAGCAAGGCAATGATCCAAAATACACCAGCAAGAAGTAAAAGGAATGGTTTCGAATCAATAGGACCAATATCATGTAGTGTCCCATTCAGTCACTAGATCTCTACCCGATTGAGAATCTTTGGACTGATTTAAGTAAGCGAGTATCGGAGCTTAAACCTGTAAGTAGTGATGCTCTTTGAGCAGCGATTCAACAAATATGGCGTTCATATTGCAAAAAAAAAAATTATTAAAATGTGTATTTTATAGAAAAACTTGTGCAGCCGTTATTGCTAGTAAAAGTCATATAACAAAATATTGACATTAATAAGTGTAGAGAATATTAAAATCACAGTAGTATATTTTTAAATATGCTTTAATATTTACTTTATATAAGTCTGCTTATTGAAAGTTATTACTTTGATATGAAAGTAGAGCATTGAACATGCAAATAAATATCGGATTACTTGATAACTCTTCACAACAGAATTTTCATATAATTGACACAATTTCATTCTTTAAAATTCAGGCTTTCTTATTTAAAGCAAGTACTCGTAATTAATTGAAGTCTTTATTATATATGAAGTTTTCTAAACAGTCTAGAAGAGCTTTTTGAACAAGAATTTTACGAATTGTGGAGTAGTGCTATAATTTTAGCAGCCGTTGTATATGTAAATGTAAATAAATAAATTTTCTACAACTCTCTTTTCTCTCATATTTCAGAGATCAAGTAGATCCCACATATTTCAATTTACTCATTTTGAATTGTCCGGTGACTCCATTTGTAAAACAGTTAAATTTTTATCAGTCCTGAGCCTATCTTTTTCCTACCATCGAAAGATCTACGTCTCTATTAGATCTTATTGCATTTGTGCAGCCAACCGATGAAGAGGCACCGCAGGAATAACGAAAACGCTGATCATGATATAACAAAAATGTTTTTTTTTTCGCATCTCGGAGGCCAATTTGTTTCAATTTATTAAATTCTGGCACTTTCTTCAAGCAATGAGAATATCCAGCGTTTGGTCATGTGCTCACCGCGGAAACGCTATCATCATTATTCTTGGGGCCCTACATCAGGGCCGTGCAGCTGATTCCCTGTGGTCTGGCCACGGAGGAGCAATGCGCCGGCGAACACCTAGGTGTCGGCAAACCTAATTGGAACATGTTCAAAGGGGCCGCCAATAAAATAAAGTGGAGGTCCGTGGGGCTTGTAATAACTCTATCTCCTCTCTCAAGATGGGAGGCCAAATTAGTGATCGCGGCCAGCATCTTGCACAATGCACACTATGAAATGAATAGCGATCGCTGCGCCGCCGCTGAGAGTACATCCGCTAATATTGTTGTGGGCCTTTTGGGGTCCAGCGCCTTTTTATTTTGTGAAAATTGATAAGATCTGGGTGGAAGAAGCGGCCGAGATCCGATCGCATTTGCAAAGGTGTGGCCTGGCAGATGGCGGAGAGGGTCCATGATTAAAGCCAAGAGGAAGTAGCGAACGGAGCATGAGTAGATGGATGCGCGTGGAGAAACGCATTTGGCAGCAACAAATTGCTTAAAGCAGACACATTTTGCATATGGCGTTTAGTAGCAGCATCGTATTCTACATTAATATGCATGAAGAGATCGAAAACAGCCAAGTCTTACATCTTCCTTGTCTATATGAGGCTACATTGGTTTTGAAGTCCAAAGAAAGCACATTTTTTATAATTTTTTTAATAAACTAAATGAATTATTTTATTTTATCTTATGGCATTCGTAAGAGTAACATTTGAACAATATTTTATAAATTTTTCAATGAAAAGCATTCAAAAATAATTCGATCAGAGCTGATCTGCGGAAGCGACTTCGAAAAAAGTATTCTAGCGGTAGGCACGATAACAGGTGACTTATTTGATACAAAAACAGAACCTCTTCTGTTAGTAAATAGTAAAAGATTGTAATTGAGTTTTGTTATGTAATTTGACCACATATTGGCTTGTAAAATGAGTTGTGTTCAACGAAAATAAAAATCCTTGATGCAAACACGATTCAATATAATTTAAAAGTAGTTTGCAAAATTTCAGAATTATCGATGAATTTACTTTTGAATTATTTTGCCTACTAACTATGAAAATGCAGTCGAGCTGCATCGGAGGCGTTTCAAAATTCTCACACTCCTGCTGTTTTGCTTGAATGGATTTGAAACACTCACTTATGTCTTTTATGTCCATGCAAAAAAATCGCAGGACATCGAATGGAAGCTGATTAAAAGTAGCTTTCCAACGATACCTCACCTCGCCACTTTAAATGGGGAATTTATAGGAGTTCAAATTTCATGTCTTGTAATGTCCTTATAAGGGCGCACTTTGACGTCAATTTTGTGAGGGAAGGGTTGATTCCAGAGGTAGGGTCAAAAATAAAAGTTTGCTAAATTTTACCAAAGTTGATTATAAGTTGATAAATTTGACCATAATTACAGCCAATAATAAAGTTCGCGCCTTTTATTATTATTGTTTATCAAATTTTGGCCTAGCTATTTATAATTAATCCCATTCCCTCTTAAATTTCGTTCAGTTTGTGACATAAAAACCTTCAAAATTTCTTTGGTCTTACGATGTTCTGCTTTTTAGGAGTTGTAGGCTCAAAGCAACTCGTTTCCTATTTTTATTTTTTCATGTACCACCAAATCGATAACTGGTTGTGATCATCCATCGTTTCCACTTCCTCATACAACAAAACGGCTTTTAAGACTAGAAATGTAAAGCAACATATTTCCTTTATGTAAGGAAAGACATTTTTTAAAAATTTATATAGATTGAAATACAGGTAACCCTCCTATAACACGGGATCTTATAACACGGTTTCGCTATAACACGATTCGTAAATTGCGGGAACCCTCCTACAAGACGACATAACACGGTTTCGCTATAACGTGATGAGAAAACTGCATATCCTTTGTACATACAACACTGTATGGTATGTACTTCTACAGCTGCAGCGAGGCTTGCTGTCCTAAAGATACAGCGTTGCGGAAATGTATGTAGATCCTTAACCGTACGTGTAGCCTGTGGGAGATAGACGGTAGGTCAATAATGCTGGAGACGAAAGCAAAGTTCGATTACAGATTTTTTTAAGAGGTGAAAACCCCTTTTTTTGTACTAGCTCTGGGTCTCATGCAACACGGTTTCACACAACATGGCATTTTCTAGGAACCTAACTACCGTGTTATAGGAGGGTTACCTGTAATGAAATACTTTCAGACTTTGCATGAATAAATGCTTAAAGAAATTCTACAATAAGTGTAAATTAAAGTAAAACATCGTTTTTAAGTACAAATATTAACCAATTAATTTCTAAGACAAGTCTTGACCATTGCGTTAAATAAGTTCTCAAGTTACAAATTTAGCTACTCGTTCATACGAAGGTCATTGATCGAAATCTACCTAGAAGCCGCAAAAGCTTAGAACTTTTAAAGTCAGTTTTTACTGAATGGCTAAAGGAAAAATTTAAGTGGCACTTTACAGTGATTACCGAAACAATGAGATGTCCACACTGCGCTAGAGGAAACAACAAAGTTTTATGAATTTCCAGGTAGAGAGGCAACCAACCGTTGTAAATAATTTTCAAGTACCCGCGAATACGCTAATTTACCGTTAAGACAGGTTGTCTAATCAATAAGGCCACTTTACAATAAAAAAAAAAAATAAATTCCCAACCGAATCTTTTTCACTTTTTCTGCACGAAGAATGACCCACAGTAGCTAAATGAGACCTCAACTGTGTGATTTTACCATTTTCGCGGTAGAATTTCCGCATGTTAGCGGAGAAAAAACGGAGCGCCAAAATCGCTTACCAGAGTGGTGACAAATTTTTCTCATTTAAAGCAAAATTTCAATGGACCGAGAAATGCTGAAAAAGTGGTAACAAACCAACTCGATACGCTGGCTGGACTGTTTTTACCTGGTCCATCCGCTAGATAATAGGACTCGGTGGTTTTTTTTTCCATCTAAGCGGGGATAGGTAAGAAAGAGGGCCGATGGGATCCCGTGAACCACTGAATCATTTAAGACCGCAATTACCGATGATCGAAAAATTATTCTCTCACGCAATTCCAGGCCCGGTCTTGGCCCAGGAGCCGGGAACCGTACGATGTGGCGCGATCGGCGTGAAGGTGCGCACCACGAAAATGTCAAATCATACATTTTGATGAAATGCGACCGCCGGGCGAGGTGGCCTAACAAGCGACCGCCTAAGTAGACGTGATAGCTCAAATTAAGGCGACGTATCCATTACCTCCGGCACTTCAATGAGGCCGCAGCGCAGCGATACAAGTAATTATCTTTTCAGGTACAGCGCTGAATCGCGTCGCGTCGCCAGGTAAGGGGGATACCTGGCCTGAGCCCGTGAGCCGCGAATGAGCTCACGGGACCGATTATTATTAGGAAAGGCTGGGCCATTTCGGTAAATAATAACCGACTCAAAACAAACGGACGCTTTTTGCATAAGAAAACGAAAATTGAGACAAAATGACAAACCAGAATAGTCGAGCACAAAGGTGTGGCGAACATTAAGAGCGTCTAAGGGGCTGATTAGCATGACTAAGTGGCGAGCATGCCCGCGTTTCTGCTTTTGAGGCTTACCGCCCAGTGGACCTGGTTATGAACTGGATATCGTTCGGTTTTAGCTTTTCAAGAACTCAGCCTCAAAGGAGCCGACACGTCGAGTCAGAAGGTCACCTTTATCCTTGAATCTGCACAGGGCTGCATTAGCGCATGATTCGCAAGCCTTTCATTAATAATTCATTGGAGGCGTGAATGGTTGCAGCTTTTAACATTTTTAACGAATTGTACGTAGTTATGCAAAACTCCGAACGATGTCTATTTATTTTACAAGTCTCCTTAGACACATATGTACATTAGCTAGCAACATACAGCCCCAACTGTTTGAACATTTGATGCTGAAATTAGTTCACTTATTTCATTCAATCGTTTCACGAACGAAGGCGAAAAATATTTAGTTCAAATTGAGCTTGAAGTCTCTTCACACATTTTTAATGAATCCTTGTAGGAACATTCATTCAGGGTTTAAACTCTCGGATATGCACAAAAATCTTCTTGATCGTTTGTATTTAATAAATTATTTAACTTTAAAATGTTCAAAAAGCAATTTTCTCTAAGTTCCCAAAATGTTTTGGCGAAAATTCTTGAAAATCCTTAAATTGAAAATGTAATTAATTCGTTTTGCAATTTTAAAAAACTATACCTCGATAAAGGTAAAGTATATCTGCATACCTTTCCTTCATTAATTTCAATTTTAGAATGTTTTACAATAATTAAATATCTTTAATTTAAGGTATTTACAAAATTTCAGACAAACATTCTGAGTATAACTATGGTAAACTCAGTCAATCAGTTTTCAAATTTCCTCAGATACAATTTCTACCAGTTTGATTTTAAGTTAATTTTAAGTTTATAACAAATACATATTCGAAAAAAAAATAAGTTAACATTTTTAACTTACACTCAGGGCTATTGGTATATGTAGAAACATTTTATATTCGAAAATATTTTTATAAAAATAAATATAAATATTAAAACTGACTAATTGATATTTTATATATATTAGGTCTACCGGAAAGTTCTGTCCGTTTTTGAAAAGGAAAAAAATGATACAATTTTTAACATATTTAACTAGATTTATTGTACGATATAATTTCCATCGTTCCTTATGACTTCTTCCCAGCACGATGGCAATTTATAAAACCTATAGCACTACTGTAAACGTAAACGTTATCTTCATTTCTGAATTTATTTCTCATCAAATAATTTTGTAAAGAAAGGAATAGGTGAAAAAGTGATGATTAAGGTTTGGGGAGTATGGTCGATGCGAAAGAATTTCCCATCCTAGCTCTGAGATTTTCTGGCGAGTCGCCAAAGCAGCATGTGGTCTAGCATTATCGTGATGCAGTACGATTTCCGTCCTATTGAATATTGTCAGCCTTTTTTCTCGGAGTACTTTGTTAACTCGTCCATTTGTTGACTGTATTTCTCCGAATCTAGCTTTTTACTGGGTTCCAAAAGCTCATAATGGATTGGACCTTGCATGTCCCCCCATATACACAGTATTCTCTTTTTTAAGGCTCAAGCTCGGTGTAGAGGTGAAGAAGGCATGTTTTTCGGGTTCACGCTGTTTTCCTTACGATGTTCCAAATCCATTTTTCATCATTTGATCTATCATGGTCTTAAAAATATCGTCATCAACCACAAATGGCCGCCCAGAGTGTGGCTTAACACTAAGGCCGAAATCACCTGCTTTACATTTTTCGATCCATCTCCTACACGTTCTGTCCGCAACAGCATCTTCACCAAAAACTTTTAACAAATTTCGACACGCTGCCAATGACATGAGTTATCTTTGTTGTAGTTAATTTCGAAGGGCACATAATAAATGCAATTATAAAGATATACAGCCACATATAAATCAAACGAACATATCCAAATATATTCAAACTTGAAACAAAATTATCGGACAGAACTTTCCGGTAGACCTAATCCTTTTTAATGGAGTATTTACAATGTTTAAAGCAAACCATGAGGTATCACAATCAGCTTTCCAATATTTAGAACGTATCGAATTTTTAACAGAATTAAATATTATCATATCAGTCTTATTATACTACTAAAGTGGTTTTATTCTTGAAGAGATTAACTTATGAAAAAAGTTATATTAAATTATAGATTTGCTGCACATTTGTAACGAAATAATTAACAGGTAGCAGGTTTAACTTCTCCGTCATTTGATGTAATAATTACTTTAAAGAAAATGGAAATATTTAAAAGTCGTATACGCCTTATTTTTAAAATCAATTACAAGCACGATTTATTATACGAATTTTCTACAGTTTTGTAATACAATGAAAACCAATCATTTTATAGTTCAAATAAAAATGTTTAAAATGTTGGTTTACTGGTTTAAAGGAAAATTTTAACTTTGCATGCTTCACTTTAAAAAGTAATCTGATTTATATTTAAATTAAACCTTCCAAGACAGCACATTTTTTTGGAGACCATACGTAGGACCCGAAATGTTTTCTTGCTAGATAGAGAGATTATTTTTGTGCTTCGGTATTTTGGCTTTGGCTCACTCATTATAGGGACTAAATTCAAACCAATAGCAAATTTTATGTTTACGCACTTCTAACATACATTTTATTTTAAACCTAACTTATCTGAATGGATGCATCAATATCATTGCACAGACGGTGTGGTGCAACTGGTCTTTTTGGCTCGGAAATGCAATGCACAAACGGTAAGCAGTCAATATCGAATGGGTTAAACTTGTAGCAATAGATAAATAATATAATTTGTTAAAATTTTAATATCACAAACAAAACCTTTATTCATTTTTCACAAATAATAAGAAGTTTGATACATTTCGATTTAAGATTTCAGTCCTGAAATATTATACAAATGTATTTTCCTCAAAATTATGCCTGGCCTTAATCGTAGAGCATAAAGTTCAAATTAAAAATCGTATATTAGTATGGTATTATTTCGGAAATTGCATCGTAATAATAAAATTTTAGTAGTACATATATATATCAATTTCATTAAGAGTACATTTTAAAGGTCACTTTTTAAAATAAGTTAAAAGTTTATTTTTCGAGGCAAATACAATGGATATGAACAGCTTAAATTACGTCAAGCATACTTTATGGAAAATCAAAGGTCTTATAACATTAATAAAATGAATTAACGTTGTATCTCTTGTGAATTTTATTTTTTATGGTATGTTTACGCAAACAAAAGGTGTTTGTTGAATACGAGTATTACTTCATTAATTGAAAGCAACTAATTACCAGTAAAATTAAATACCATCTACTTCTTTCAATGTATATAAACGTCACAATATATATTATTTTACAAATTATTGTAAATATTAAGAGATTTAAATTTAAACATTAAACCTGAATTAGTTTCAGAATGTTTAACAGCAAAAATTTAAATTTAAAGCAAACAAATATGATTAATTTTAAAATAAAAGGTATTAGTTTTCAAAAGATGGTATCTAAAATTTTCTTTTATTATGTTATTTTAAAGAAAATATATTTATGTTAAAATTAATCTGTATTATTCATAATAAGGGTATACTCGTACCTATAGTTATATCATATTTAATAAATAAAACCCTTCGATACTTTAGGTGCAATCTAACTTAACTTAAATAAAGACCCTGCAGATAGCGTAGAATTTTCCAGCATTTAGTTGAGGCCATTTCTCTTACCTTATCGGTATCCTCCTTTCTGCTTGGTCATAAAATAAAATAAAAAATGATTTATATCATTTTATATGTGCATATTTTTATTTTATATTAGAAAGACAAAATAAATGAATCCATTAATATAGAAGAAAATTAAAAAGTTATTAATTAGAGAAGTTTATAGAAAAACTGTATGGAAGATTTCAATAAGTACTAAATTACTAAAGTAATAGTAGTAAAGTAATATCTTCAATAGTTCCGATATAGTCCAATACCAAATTCACGGCATTTAGATATTTTCTTTAAACAGTACTTTTCTAGTTGCGGCGACGAAAAACCTTCCTTATTTGTTGGAAATATTTGTTTTCTCTATATTAATTTAAATAAAATTCAACAGATGAAAAATAAGTGAGAACTCTGTGTTCAGGTTACGCCGGCTCACGGGCGTAAAGGCACTTGAACTGCGAGCCAGCGCACGATGCCGATTGCGCGGTTTTGCCCGGGGCTAATGCGTTAAGATCGTAAATTGCAGAGTAGGCAATATTTGACCAATATCGGTCTCTAGATTAAGAATATGGTATAAGAAAAGAATCGATATGTAGTTATAAGATTTGTTTATTATAAATAGGTTAGGAAATTCTTAATAAACGGGTATTGACTGAAAAGACACCGAGCTTTTCACTTCAGGACTGTGCACTCGTGCTGGCCGACCAATTCCCTAGAGGTTCCTGCTCAAAGAGAGCTGGCTCATAAACCTCACTGAGAAAGCTGCTCGTATGAGCTACCCAATTCCAGATGAGACATACCGCAAAAGAGTATGAATCCAAGCAAGTACCATTAGCGTACTACAAAAGGATCTATTTCTACCTAATGGTGATTCAAAGTTAGTTTTATACTAATTCCACTAATAATCCAAATTCTTATATAAAACTATATTTAATATCGATCAAAAGTGCCTAGTTGCTAAAAAGCAAGCCTTATTGTCACTATCCCAATCAAAAGGTGCTAAGTAAATTACTTTTGCAGTTAAAATAAGTTCAATATTTCTTATAAAAAGAGTACTTTTTCCCATTTTAGATTGACTTAGTAAAGTTTTGTTTCAAGAGAGCTATTTATGATCCGTTCATTTGTTTAACATTTCTATACGCTTTGAATAATTCTTAATTAATAATCATTAACAATTAAATAAATATTACTTTTAATTATATAGTCATAGTATAATATTTAAAATATAATTTTTATCTTCATTTCATCAAATTGATCGTTTATATGCTTATCCTAAACTGGTGTAAATACAGATCAAAAGGTACTAGTTATATTTTATTACTAATTAATTAATGCTATCTTCAGAATATCTGCTATTTTTGAATTAAAAGACTTTTTATATACTTTTAATATTTCAAAATTTGTTTTTACTATTTTAGCTGACTAGGATGGTTTAGTCGCTCACGCGCTTAGAAGCAAGTGCAAAACGATACTAAAATGAATTAGAGCAGAGACTAAATTCGTAACAGTAAGCGTTACTATTAATGAGATTGTTGATGTGTAGACTATCAAATTTAAGATTAGTTCGAAAAACGGTGTCTTACAATATACAAAGGTGTTGGTTAATTCAAAAACGTATAAAATTTGACCTGATTTAGGTCATGCATACATACGATTTACTGTTTTTATACTTTTTTATGTCAAAAATTTGCTTCTATGCTTTTTTGAAGCAAATATTTTACGTTTTTGAATCCACTCTCATCCTTCGTTGTTTCTGTCGTTTTTCCTAAAAATTGTTATATCCATTCTAAATCATTTGTTAATTAAAATGCTGAAAAATTAATTTGCTGTAAAAATAAAAATCTTCTTCATAAATAATCTTATTGAAAAAAAAAGAAACGTACTACTGCAATTGTTTCAATTTTTGTAAAATAAGCTGAGGATGGAAATAGCAATTTTAAACAGACACTCCTAAAGTGGATATAAATTTACTTCATGGATTAAATTAAATTTAAATTTATTTACCATTAAAACAATTTCTTTGATATTACGAAATTAATGTTTGTACAAAATTGCCACTAAATCTTAATTTTAGTAAATAAAAATTCGAGTCACGCTTTGATTTTTATAAATAAAGGAATTAATTTTCCGACGGGAAATGAGCTAAAATGCTTTAAAAAGAGGCCACTTAACACGCAACCCCTTCTTCGTTCGTCCCGGCGCAGAGTTTATTTAGCAGTTTGGTTGTTTAACATGAAACACAGGAGCATAAAGTTGGATTAATTCCAAGGGTATCAGTTATTCTAGGAGTAAGGGTAGTCTTTGTGTGAACGCTTTAAAAGAAATGGCAGCACAAAATGCAAGAAAATCTATTTGTTAGCAATTAAAATTCATGCAGTCTGGAATTCGTTAACAAGGGTGGAATTAGCGAAATGAGTAAAATAAACGCGAGTACTCACGAGACTTGTGTCACGAATTTGCGGAAATATCCGCGAAGAGTAGTTGATTTTGAGCGGAAAAGTACGAAAAAGTCGAAAGAGTCACAAATTAGCAAACGATGATGGCGGTTAGCAGGCGGGGGGTGTACGCTGTATCGTCGTCGATCAGTTCGCTTTCAGCGGGGGTACACAGTGTGTCATTAAAGTTTTCCGAAAACCAATTTTTCCTCATTAAATCGTTTACCTCGTCCCGCAGCCATGGCACAAGACACCGACCAGCAAGGAGGCAGTTAAAGTCCCGATTTATGCTTTTTTCCCCGATTCGGTTCCAAATCACCTCATCCTTGCAAATTAGAGGAGTATGACCCCGCCCGGTCGCTCATTAGCGATGGAGAGCGCATGCAACACACTTTCAGGGCAGGAGCAAATGCGGCCCAGGAAATAGCAAGATACGGGTCCAAATGCGCGAGAACGGGACAGCAACGGTGCAGCAAATTGTCCGGCATTAATTAGCCTCTACCAACAAACTCGCGCCCGGAGCATGTCTTGTTCCCAGCGATTGCCAGCGGTTCGGGTCTCGTTTCCGCTTTTGGCAGGTCGGAAATCAAAGAAAAGCCGCCGACATGAGACACCCAAGGGCTGTGGAGATTTCTCAGCCAACCACCATTGCAGCGAGATGGTTGCTCACGATTGGTTTCAGCCGGGAAGCTCCGCCCCCTGGGGGAGGGTTCAGACCGCCACAAAACCGGATTGTCGGTAATTTGCCAGACCGTTGGCGTGCGAGTAACAGTTGCCACTCGTTAACGAAGGAAGTTGGTAACGTTTGTGGAGGTTCCCTCGTTATCACCAGTTGAGACTTTTTGCCGTCGTCAAAGGAGGCCTTTGGCATGGACTTTTTATGGTATTAATCCGGAGCTGGAATCGGGCGCGTTTCATACTCTAGTTTAGGAGTTGGAGTATCCCCGCGTCAGTTGGACCAGTTCGCTGTGATTTATTGCGGCTAAACGATGCTAATTAGACGCAAGAGTGATCGATGAAGTGATTTTGTGATCAAGTGTGAATATGGAAAGTTTCTCACGGTTAGCAGTGCCCTTAATCCCGACTGATTAAAGTGACTAGCCCTATCCTGTGGAATATAGTGAAAAAGGATTACTTAAGCTTTGTGAGTTAGAAAATGTTGTGCACAAGTCCATCTCCCGCAAGCCCTGCAAGCCCAGCTGTATCTGAAATTTCGGTTGGAGCACCAAGTCCACCACCTGGCGAACGAAACGGCGGCGACGATTACTTTAGACCACTAAAAAAGCTCAAAATGATTGAGAGCCGCGAACGTTCCCTGAGCCCGCAGAAGTCGAACATTGAGGGTGTAAAGAGTTTTTCAATTGCGGACATTTTGGGCCACGACCCGAATGCCCGCCACGAACAGCCCCCGCAGATTCAGCCAAATAATCACCTGCACCTGCAGCCAACGAAAATCGTCCGCCCGTGGGACCATCTGAGAGGACCTGTTCCCGTGCGCCCATTTCTGCCGCCCGCCCTCCTCCATTATGAGCACAGATTGGCCCTGGACTATCAGCGGCAACTGCAGGAGCACCTCAATGCCCAGGCTCAACTTTTGCGACACATGAGCTCCATGGAGATCATCCCGTCTGAAAGTGGCTCGGAACGTTCCAGTTCTGCGGCGAGTGACTGCTGCTCCCCGGAAATTTCCAGCAGACTGTCCTCGGACCACCACCTGCATCACCATACCTCTTCCTCGCACCACCGTCACTCCCCGCACAGTGGGGGCCCCGGGAACGGCAGCGGAAGTCAGAGCGGCAGTGGAAGCTCTGGCGGGCAGAAGACGAAGCCCAACGGCACCCCCTTAGATGCGCTCTTCCAAATGACCACCAAAAACTTCGACGAATCACAAGGTGAAGACAGTTCAGGTATTTGCGTTGTTGTTTTTGTGTTCTAGGATTAAGAGGTGGGAGGTCTTACATTTAGTCCTAGTCCTAGACTTTCAGAGGGGTATGCCTTCGACCCTTCGGAAGACATCAAGCAAGAAGAACTTCATCGATGCCCGATGCCCTATAAAATCATGGTCATATAACTGATTCTAAAAACCTTTTCCCTAAAACACGTATTTAGCACTTAAACTTTATGCTTGACGAGGTTATGGTTTTCACTCAGTGCTATCACATCTAGAGAAAATAAATTCCTTAACCCTTGATTATCCTCTCAATGCGATACAAAAGTTATACATATAAATTTAAATTTCTATTAATATGGACGATGATATATCCAAACTAATAACACCACAAAAAATGCATATACTATAAATAGTTCAAATTATTTTAAAGTGGTATGATAAATTTCAAGTTAATCGGATAATTAGTTCCAGGGTTATCAACACCATGGCGTTAAAAACAGAACTTCGAGAAAAACGCGTTTAAAATTTGAAAAAAATTACATTTGTTATTTGAACACGCTATAACCTGCCTCCGTCTAACTTGAATAACTTCGAAAATAGTTTTCATACGAGTATACTATATTTATACTCGTAAGTGATATACTTAAGATTTTTTTGTTTTGTTTTGATGTTTTCTTGAAACTATCTCGCACCGTTGGAGCAATCTAATCTTTTTTAACACTCATGAAAAAAATATCTTTGAAACTATTAACACGATTTAATTCAAATTTTAAACACACCTTATTAATAAAATGTTTGCGTAATATACGATAAAAGAGCGAATTTTCGCTGTGCCTATCCAAATGATCTATTATTCTATTTGTAACGAAAATACCTCAACTTATATAGTATAGGGTGACTGAGGGCCTACGGTAGATCAGTTGTTAACGCGCTGGCCTACCGTCGTAGAGGCTGTGGGTTCGAATCCCACGGATAACCATGGTATTCTACTCTACGAACAAAAAAAAGGGTCAATGAGTGCAATAGACAATATCTGAGCGCTCGAGGGGCTATACGTCTCGCCCACTTCAATAATAATAATAATAATAACAGGGTGACTGGAATAAAGCGTTACTAATTTAAAACAGTATAGAAGATAAGTTTAAGTCGTTATGACTAAAACAAGATTCGCACGTAGCACGAATGCAAGTTGGAGAAATTGTGTTCCATTAACAAATAGATAATGCTTTAAAAACGTCCAAACTCATGTTTTTTTTTGGTAATAACACATAGCTCAAAGTAAAAAGTCCATTGGATTTACATTCAGAGAATTGGATATCTATTGTTGAGAATAAATTAAGTCAAAACGTCGGTTTTCAGCAATTTCTATGCGATAGCACTGAATCTTGTTGGAGTGTTCAAGATCTCCAGCCGAAATGTCTAGTTGCCTTAGATTTCAAAGCAGCTTCTTACACCATTTCGCAGTAATTGATAGCATTTACTTGGACGTCAGAGTCCAAAACACGATCGGTGACACTTTAATCCAGCCACCCCGTATATATAAAACCTACAGTATTCAAAATATATGATAAGAAATTATTTAAATTATAAAAATCAACTATGCGTGACATAATTTTAGGCTACATAAGTTTTTGTTCAACGAATTAATTCCGAAAATCCTATAGTTTTTATAGTATCGAAATTAAAAAAATGTAAATAAAAATAAAATATAATTTTTTGGTATCGAGATTGATACAATAAAAACCTTAATAACTTATAAAAATCAATTCCTTGGTGCAAACTATTCAAGAAATCAATACACTTTAGTAAAAAAGTAAGTAAGTAAGTAAAGTAATAATGTTTTTATGGAATATCGAGTTTATTTCATGATAAATTGAAGTACTCTTAAAAGGAAAATTTATTGATTATCGAAAAAAGCTGTTTATAGGGATTACAATAATTGCAATTTATATTTGGATGTCGTTCGAATGTGTTTTGTAACCTTTAACACTTATCAGAGTAATTTGCGCTGCTATCGATGACCTACATATTTAATTATTTTATCCATTTCTTCTTATTTATTTTATAATTTTCCACTAGCGATTTTAAAATAGCTCTCCAAATTACGAATTCTAAACCAGAAGCATTCTCTTGGCTTCCGTTTTCAAGCCATTTATGAAAAATCATTAAAATATAATGAATTGTTCTATTAAAGCTGTTATATAAATAATAATGTATTATTTAGAAGGATCTATAAATATTTTAGTATATTTAACTCGTTCGCTACCAGCCGTCACATACATACATATGTGTGACACAGCATTTTCTTATAAAAACCCGCCGTCACATATATGTGACATACCTTTTTGGTAAGTTTTAAGACGTTGATATATACGAAAAGTGTGTACCAGTTTATAAAAAATGTTTACTTTACTTTTTTAGAATGCTCTATAGATATATCCGTTAAGTCCTATTCGAATTGATACTATACAATTCGAAAAGAGTTTTGGGTGGATGTTTTTCCAAAGCAACCCTAATACCTAGTACCTAGTAGCGAACAGGTAAAGTTACAAACTCTTATGATAAAAATTTATTTCTTAATCATTTTCCAGTAATGGCTAAAATACTTTTCACTTAAGTTTTTCTTTAAAATGGAAACTAATTATTTTCCATAGATTATGAATTAAATTGGCCTATTAAAGAAAAGTAAAGTTTAAAAGAATTTTTCAAAAGTCCGTATTTTTATCATTTATGAAAAATTATAAAAAAAAATTATTCATAAAATGGTTTAATTGATAGCTTGAATCTTTAACTATTTCACAAAAATAGAAAAAACGTTGGTACTTCTTAAAATAATGCATAAAATTGTTTTACTCTCACAAACCAATTATTTCACACAATAGGTAACAACGTTTTTGACAAGATGTTTGTTTTTATTATTTATTAATATTAATAATGTTATATTAATATAATTAATTTTTGAAATATCTTTATTAGCTAGTATTAGGCATACAGTGTTCCATACATTGTCCTTCAATCATTTCTAGATAAGTTATCTATCCTTTCTTTAAACAGTTTTCCATAAATTTAAAATTGAGAATCGGCTTACTGTTTTGAGAAAATAAATGGGAATAGGATTAAATTAAAAGAATTTTCTAAAATTGGAAGTCAATGGTAGATTTTCGATTCCAGGTAAGTATAGCTTAATGCTTTAACTTAGAGTTTTAGCTTCTATATAGATATTGATTGCGTTTCTGTACTCTTTTATTTTGTTACGAATTTTAAATCCTAAATCAATTAAAAAAAGGTTAATAAAGTGGGTTTACACGAAATAAAAATGCTAATGGTATCATAGTATTGTATTGATTATTTCTATAGAAAAAGTATGTCAAAATCAATTTTTATGATTTTGTTAAAGGCAAACAGATAAGTAGAGTTAAATAAAAGTTTTGATCCATTTCTACTACCCTATATTTCTCGAAAACATGATTTTCAAAAATTATTAGCACTTTTGTTTTGATTGAAATTAATTCTTTACTTGTAAATAAGAAGAGTAATTAATTATTAAATACAGAATAGAACTCAATGTTGTCTCAAATAAATATAAAATTTAAACGTTAATTCATTGATGAAATAAGTCTAAGAAATAATAAGAGGCCACAACTACATATATTAATCTGCGTTAATTTCGTTAAATAAACTTGTAACTATACCTCGCGCACCTCAAAGCATTGCAAAAAGTATAGCACAAAAAACATTTCAACATAAATATTAAATAGCTCAATGGGAATTTTATGAACGATGAACTTTGCATTGATATAAAGCTTCTTTATTACAATATTAATTAGATTCAAAAACTAGTCTTAATTGAAATATTAGAGAAAAAATCAATTAAGTATCCTTGATGACTTTTGACAATTTTATATATATCTAAAAAATAAACTTCTATTTTATGCTATAAAATTCATTTATTATTCCTTAAAAGGCAATAAAAATTTAAAAAAAAATAAAATAAAAAGTTGGCCAGTTATTAAAATTTTAAAAAAATTAGCCAGCTTCCGTATTCGTCCCCTGCTTTTTACTGCGTGTATCTTAGCATGAGACTAGATATATTAAAATACAAATTAATAACTATTCATCATACAAAAACTGATTATGAAACATAATACTAATTTAATTTTGACCTTATTACTGAAAAATATGTATAAGTGTGACATTGGCAAGTTTTACACTTGATAATAGAAAGAAACAAGAAACATTTTGCACTTTATACTTATTTTATTTTATTTCACCTTTATACGTGTAATAGAATAATAATAGGTCAGAAAATCTGGACGTAGCAAATCCCATGAGTGAAGTGAGTTGTAACAAACTCACTCAGATGTATCATTCAAATGTCCAACAATAAGAAGAATCTGATCCTTCTCTAAGCCTTTGATTTGTTTATTGGATTCTTATTTTAAGCAATTACAAAATAGAGGCATATTTGACTTATCAAAGTTCTGGTTATGAAATTTAGAAAAATTGAAGTAATTAAAGAGATACTCGTACTTCAATTTTAAAATTTTCGCTATATAGCATTTAACGTTTTCAAACTTGATGCTTATAAGAAATAATTTACGTTTCAAATATAAAAACTTTCATACTTAATTCTTTCTCCGTTTTGTTTTAAGTACGAGTTAAGCGATTGAGTTGAAATTCCGCATAGTCATCTAATGGCAATTCAAAATTGTAGTGTTGCAGAAAGTGAGTTTCAAAGTTTGATGAAATGTATAAGAATAATTAAAATTGCTAACAAATAAGCATATGAAGGTAAGAAGATTAATGAACGACTGAACCTAGCCGTAATCTATAGTGTTTTTTGATCCAATCTAGATAATGATAAAAGCGATATTCTACTTAATTTTACAATTGAACATTATAGTTAAATTCGCTTTTTGTACGTTTATCGTGAGGTTCATTAAATCTATCCCATCCGAATTAAGTTTTGAACAACTTTACCTCGCTGATTATTGTGCAGATATAATGAAAATAATTATAATTTTTAAATTTAAAAACTATGTCAGACCACATTCGACGTTAGACCTCCTGTAAGGAAATTTTCTCTCGAATCAGACTCGACATTGAACCGCAAAGGGTTGAAAGACATAACAAAAGTTTTTAATTAGACATTTTCTATCGATCACGTACTTTTTCTATTGAATCCAGCAAAATGCGTATGCATAGAAGTGAATTAGTGATGCTGGTATTTCTTATCAATTAATTAAAACAAAATCGCGTAGCATTTGAAAACTTGCAAGTCTCGGATATTTCCGCCTTATTCTTCCACTTTGCTTTGAATAACAAAAGATCCGCAACATTACACGACTCTGATATTAAAATTAGTCGCAATCCCCCTCAACTTTAACAAGAGGAGAGTGTCAAGCTAATTTTCCTGTTATCAAACAAGGTAAAACGACCTCAGCGAGTTATAAAGAAATGAATCAACATCTCATTTTATATCACTTTTGCAGCTTTATTTGCGTTTTCTATTCATTAACACGTTTCTTCGACCACATGCCTGCGCTAATTGATTCAGAGCAGCTCGCCTTGCATAATCTGCAGTTCCCCCGCCCCGGGGGGAATACCTGACATTCCGCCGGCGAAAGAGGCTCAATAAACTTCAAATATTGAAATTGGAGCGCGTAAGCCTACACTCTGATAAAATCCATTTCGTGGTGACAAATAATTGAGCCGAGTTCAATCGCCAGCCGCGCTAGGTCTCATTAGCATGTTCCCACGTCGAGCGTGAACCTGCGGTGGCAGCGTGTCGTCACTCTGTGCCTCCATTTTCGAAGACCTTGATCGCAGCCCCGGCTCGGCTGAAGATCACCTGTCCAGGGTACTCGTTGGATGAGTTTTCGACGCCAATTTGGCTCGGATTATAAGCGTAACGCGATTTTTTTCCCGCTTTATAGTTCACTTTCGAAAAGTAATCAATTAGCCGATAATCGCAGGTTGCATGCCGCCGCCGTTCGTTTTAATATTGGGCCCAGTCAATGTCTTCAGTTTACATGGGCTATTTTAACGTGAGGAATTTATATAAATTTGCATAGTGTGAAATGAAAGTAACTTCCGTCAAATAGCGCGCAATTATGACAGAAAATGCAACGACTCGTTCCCAGGAGGTGTATGTTGCACGTTTGTGGTAAAGAAATGGGGAAAATCCTTCAGTTCATTTAATGAGCGAATTAAATGGGAAAATAGAAGACCAGTGCTCTGCTCGTTGAAAGGTGCTATAAAATTAATGCTGAACAGAATGTTTGCTCGCATGGAACTCCTTATTTTTGATTTTCTCGTTTACATTTTAGACGGACTAAGAAATGAAATTTATTATTGCTCTGCACGCGCTATTTATTTTTAATCCGTTTCCATTTAGCGTTACAAAATGTCGCGAAGGAGAGTTACCCTGGGAATGACTCTACAACTCAATGAATACCCCCCGGGGGAAAGTAAATTGTACTTTTTTCCAGACCATTTGAAAATGAATATTTATGAGACCGCTGTTGACAGTAATTGGATTCCATAACATAATAATGAACGGGTACTTAAATATCAGCTATTCGAAATTCTAGTTATCTTTCTATATAAAGAAGTTTTGAGAGGTAAACGATCTAAAACGTTTGCGAAAATTACAAGTATATGGTTAAAAACATAAAGATAGCCTATTAGAAAATTCATTATTTATGTAGTTTATTTATTAACGTAATTTTTTATATATCTCCCAAAAATGCCTTGAAAAATATCCAATTTGGCAGACATTTATTAAAATGAACATATTTTTTATAAATCTATCCTACTACACAAACTTATAATTGTTTTGAAAATAAAAAGCCGATATGTTGCTCCGCATTTCATCGTTTAGCTCTGTGGGGTTATATAGGTTTAAAAACAGTCCCACTTTTTGCTTACCCAAACCTCAACTGAACCCACCTCGAAAACCTCAAATTACTCATTCTCATGAGTCTGCAAGCTCTATAAAATTCTTAAAACTGTTATCGTATTTCGAAAAACTTCGAAAAAATTAAATAAAAAGAAAACTTGTGGCATGAAATGCTTAAATCGCTTAATACTTTTCGATTTATTGCTTTCAATTTAATCATTTCTCTCTGTTACCGTTCTTGGTAATTTAGAAATTTCTAAAAATTTATTAATTTATTACAATAATCACCAGCGTGTTCCACTTCAGTAGCCGTCTTCAAGCTTAGAGTCGCTTAAGCCATTGTGAAGCCACTAAATCAACAGAAGTGGCTTTCCACGGCATTGGTTTCAGCACAATTCAATTACTTAACCAGTTAATTGTCATTATCAGCAGCAATCGTGTGACCATACATAAATCTATTTATCCGCCTGGCTGCAGAATCAAGAAAAGATGCGGAGGGCAAAAAACTGGAGAGAAGCTGCGGCCCGCTCACGAATTGACCACCGGCAGATCCGGCGGTCCCAAGAAGGAGCTGACCAAGTCGTCGGCCGGCGTAATTGAAATCGACAGACGGTTCGATTGCGGCGTAACAGAACCGAGAAGCGAAAATCCATTAGGTAGTTGATCATGCATTAAATTTTCACTTATTTCGCTTAGTACGCGGCAAGTGCGCGAGCGGCTCTGCGCTGGTCACTTTCCGCGCGAAAAGCGACAAGAAAAGCTTCAGAGCAAAATCTCGGCGTTGCGAAGGTCTTGCCTTGCCCCAATGAAATCGGAATCGCGTCTAATTCGGTTATGAAATTTTGCTGTGAGTCAATTCTACAAATATATAAAAAAAACTAAAAATAGCACGTTCGCCCATAAAAATGACTTTTTCGAGTTTTCCAATTATCGTGGCGCAGTTACATCTGGTGGTTTCCTAACGATCGCAACCGGAAATAGTCGTTTTGTTTCAAATTGGGCCGGTGCAACTAATTAAGTCAAAGCGCTCCAAAATTTAGTCACGAGGAGTTTTTGCAGATCTGATTTGCTGCCAAAAGCCCTGATTTAATTTGTTTTTTTACCTCGATAGAAAACACCTCTTGGGCCCGACGGGTAAATAGCACGTACGCATGAAGCGACCCTGTTCTTGAATTTTTAATTGGACGGTAATTGACCGTACTTGCGCTACAGCCCAGCCAAGATAACCCTCCAGAGATGGTAATTTCTTCGTTAAACAGATGTACGAACACATCTCACACTCGGCCTCACCGACTCTGAATTTTATTAAAAACCTCAATTAAGTCACGTAAGACAAGTTAAGTGCCTTTAAATCTTCCCGGATGCTCAATTGCTCCCAAAAAATCTCCTCATAATTTCTCGTCAAATTATTTCACGACTTTTATCGTGGTCGGCTCATTATGAAATATTTTTAAACATGAAAAACCAGTTGCGAAACACCTGAGCTATTAAATTTTACTAGATTGGTGCTCATGCATGCGACAGAGTTTATCTGAATACTTTTGTACAAAATAGAGGTGCGGATGTCCAGACAGTTCAAACGAAGCGGAACTGATGTTCAGATCGACCAATTGGGGTATTTAGGGTTTTACCTATATGCCTAATTTCATAATAATGTGATGAAACTGTGCCTGCAAAACATTTTCATTTTTTAAATTATACTTTCACAAAATATAACACTCTTTTAATCATTAAGCAGATTATTTTGCAGACATTTTTACATTACAAAGTTCATTTCATAAGTACTTATGGTATAATTGAAATGCAGTATATCAATTACAGATGTTATGTAAATATTAAATCAATTAGGCTTTTAAATTAACATACTTGCTTACCTGTTTAACGACTAAATACTTCAGGTGGATAATGATTTTAACATTAAATTGTTTTTGAGGAGTTTTTAAAACTAAATATTGAATATTATTTTGATGAATTTTCTCACTCACCAAATTTTTTCTCAAAACGTTTAAGAATTTAAATTTAAATCTCGTGTTCGCACCGTGTTACCGGGGGACTTTCATCACAATTCTTTTTAATAACTTATATTGATTACTAATACTGCAGTAAAATATGACATTTTCTAGTTAAAGATAAAGATAATTATTAAAATTGTTTGCGTTTTTCTATCTAATCTAAAAGAAACCCCACGAAATATTAGTTTGGAGTACCACGTAAAAACCTTTCAAAGATTAAAATGCGTAAACATAAAAGGAACGAGCCTTTTATTCTGATAAAGTGATTGAATTCGTTAAAAATCAAACATCTAGTGTTTTTAAGAAATAAATACTATATATAAAGTATTTAAAAATTATATCTGGTTACTAAAGAATTTATTATCATAACTTTGTTTTCATAAAATTAAAGAAATTAAAATATTACAGTATCCTAAAATACTTCACTTTTGAAAAATTCATTTTTTCCTTATTTAATTCGGAACTCTTCCAGCTTTATGTAAATGAAAAATATAAAACAAAATAATAACAATTTATTAATATTACTGGGTGCAGCCGGTGGGCTTCTTATGATCACTTTGAAGAAACTGCTGCTGATTGCAACAGAAAATTGCGTAATTATAATGCAATTAGCATCTCTTCGTTTTATCCTCCAAGCCTGATCACAGTAACTGTGCAATCGTTTTAAGTATGGGCAAAAATCTTCAGGCAATTACTTACTGCGGCACCTATTGACCACCCTGCTTGACTGGTAATGACCTTAAGAAATGGCTGACCACTTTGCGCTTAGTTAAGATGCCCAAAGGAGATAATCAGCATCGGAAACTTAGCGAAATTGATATTCTAACCAATTTAATAAAATTATGCTTAAAGACGCTAAAATCGTATACCCTATAAACTTTCAATTATTCTCTTCACACCTCTTAAGGCCTACTTTCCTTCAATCATCTTAAACAATTGATGGCGGTGATCGAGATTTGTGATTACGCCTAATATTCAAGCGTAGAGTCCTAAATTGGCTTCAGCTACTGTGTAGGGTTATTCAATTAGGCCGCGCGGTCCGTCATGAGTTTTAGCGGCACAAAATTGGACGGTATACAGAATCAATCGTACCTGCCGTCTTCGTGCCGAACTCCCAAACGAGCAAAGGTGAGATGGTCTGCTGCGATGGTCCGAAAATTCGATTAACATTTTCAATCGTCGAAAGAACTGGACTCGTTGCACCGGCAGCGGATCGAAATTCAATTGGAACACGTCGCAGTGCGCGCATTTCGTATTTTGCAGTGCTAATCATATCGCGCGCAGATCACCGTGATTACAACTGATCGGAATTCGTTACGTGATCTTGCTTCTGTATGCCATGAAGAGGGCACGATGTTGCCAATTATCTCGTCTGTAGCCAGTGTGGATCGATCTTTTGTTGGTATGTCTGTACGGGACAAGATCATCGTCTTCACACTGCACCCTCTAGAAAAGTGGGACTAGGGGAAAATCAATCAGTGGAAAACGCATCTGGTTATGGACAATTGAGCCTCATTTGCGATTACGCGATTTACTTAATACGAAAACAGTAGTGAGGTCACCGCCGGTGCTGCTTAATCAACTTTTGTGCGCATCATCCGATTTTTCTGCTTTGAACGCGAGATCGGCTCAAATGCTACAGCTTCCTGCTACCAATTGCGTTCAATGCGAAAGTTTCAACACCTTACAAGAAATCTTAATTGAAAATTTTACAAAAGTTTTGAGCGTTTCGTTGATTACGTTTTTTTTTTATTGTAATCAATTTCCAGCACAGACCGATAGGTAACAAGATGAGGAAACAAATAATTTATTGAAAGAGTGGAAGATGAGCACATTTTATAACTCCGTTATCTGTAATATAATATATATGAATATAACATATATAAAAATAATTATCGAACTCCTATTACAAAAATCATCGTTTTCCCTTGAGAAGCACACCAACATATATGAATAGTCCTCCTTTAATCATAGGATATTCTAGCTATTGTTGGTTCTTCGAGTAAAAATATTCACAAAATTCAATTGAAATCTCGAAGACAAGAATTGCCCATCAGTTTATTCGACATCAAAAGACCAAAATTTTGCGACATTGGTCTCTGAAGGGACCGTAAAATTTATGAAGCCAAAAAACAATTATTTTGATAATCATATCCTTTAAACTCAACAGTTGAAAATTAATTTTATTTCTTAACTCAATTAATATAATAATAATATTATAATAAACGTTTAGTGTGAAAAAGGGAAAATAAGTTTTATTTTTTGAGTTCAAAATTAATAACACTGATATTTGTTAACAAGAATCTTAGATAAATAGTAATTTACTGTTAAAATTGGCTAAATTGATCGTTCTCGATCGTTCTCGTTCAATATTTCTTCATGTATGTTTTCCATTAATAAGATTACTAAGAATTCTGCAGGAAAAAACGTTCTGTAAATTTTATCTTGAGACATACTCGTAAGTCTTCAACGTTTCCTGAGGAAAAGTACGTTGTCTTTCCTTATTAGCAGGTCATTGCACAATAAATATATCATGAATTATTTTATTTTGGCTCTTGTGTAATTTTGATGTTTGCTGTTGTTGTTTGTTCTACCAATAGTTACTATACCACTGAACCTCTAAAATGAGTAGTATTTAAATCGTGATGACATATTTTAATATGAAATAGGTATGAGCTATATCTGTATTTGCCGTTTTTCTTTAAAAATATTTCTCTGACCTTAATGGCCTATTACCAACAATCACATGATCATGCACCGGCTTTAACCGCCGCAGACAGAACAGCCGAAAAGTATAAAACGATTTTGAATACATTTCACACCTACCTTGGCCCAGCTTGTTGTCTATTTAAAACTTGTCCACAAAGGATCTGTTGTGATCGTCAACCAGCAGAAAGGTTCATTTTCACCTTTTGAAGTGGCGATTAAATACAGCCGAGTTTGTCTGCAGACGGCTCTAACAGCCAGACATGGCCGAAACCTCGACAAAATCGATTTGATACACACGATTAGGAAGCATTATCCGAGGGCACTTCATAAATGCATCACTCAACAGGGTGGGCATTTTCACAAGTCCCAGCTTTGACTCAGAAAACGAAGCAGGGCAAGAAAAGAAAGCGAGTGGAGTCATGTGCGCCCGTGACATGATCATCTCCGCCCGATCGGCCTTTGTGGCAGGTATCGCTGCCATTAGCCGACAATAAATTCTGCGTCTAAGGAAACGAGGAATTTGATACGCCTAATCAGGAACGGCCGGTGTAGGTGTGCACACTGTGCGCAGGTAAGTGCGACCACAAAAGGCGAAAAATTGTAAATTCTAGTTAGCACCGTAATGAAATTGTCATTGGTGCTGCACAGCGGGCTCCGTGCCGCGATTACTGCCGATTGAAAATTATGATCCCAGTGAGCGGAAGTTGGGCTTCATTAAAACGATGCCGAGCTCAGGCAGCTAGTTAGCGGCTCGAATGACACGGCTCGCAAGATATTTTCGCATTTGCATTTCCGCTTAATTATGAGCCCCTTTGGACTAAAATTCGCGGTAATCACACTTAACACGTCGATTGATTGCTCTGCTCAACAATCGCGATCTTTTGGCGGCAAACATACGCTAAATACCTGCGTAAAGTAACTTACAGAAAAAATAATTCCAATTAAATCTGTAATTGCATTTCGAAAAAAAGGCAATTTTAATAGTCGAAGAAACATTTTTCAAAACTATACAAATATATAAAAATATATATAAAAAGTATATTATAATTGAACTTTTAAAAATCATACTCATTAGTAGACGTGCTTAGGTAATATAACTCAAAAAATTAATGATTCTTGCACTGAGAAAACACTACTAAAATTAGCCAAAGATCAGGTTTGCAATTACCAAATACTTAGCAGGTTTTGATCCTACCGTGTTTTTGGTTATTATCAACAAATTCATTTCATTACGTTTAACCTAATTTTAAGATTGCCCTAAACACTAAACTAAATCCATCAGTTTTAAACGCACATTTTATCGAATTTTTGAAAATTACCTGTCATTAACCAATTGTATGGAAAATTGATTCTACCAGTTAAAGGGTTAATTGTTGATTTCAAACAATTATTTTTGTTTTATTTTGTATATGTGTACTAAAACTGAACCAGATGATAACTAGTTGCATGCGATATATTTATACGATGCTTTAATATGTACTACAAGTGGCGGCTGGTCAAAATAAGTTCGTAAATTTTCTTAATTAGGTAAAACTTGCTTTTACTAACGTTTCATAAAATAAATCAGAAACGTGAAAAATTATAATAAAATTAAATTTCTTCTGAAATATAATTTTGTGGACGATTACGTTTTGGGGAACGTGTTCTACTGTTAAGTTTGGATTAAGCTAATGGTTTAAATAAATTGATCCACTCACAAATATTAGCGCCACTCTACTCATTATTTACCTGGGTAACTTACAGTTAAGTGGTAAAAGGCGGCAAAATCAGCCGCGGAAATTACCACCAATCAAAAGCTGCAGCTGAATTCTTAATTGGAAATTGATAAACAAATTAATTTATTGTTTTCCGGTGTCATAAGCGAAATATTCATAATTTGTGAACGGGCCCCGCACCGGATCGACAGGTTCGCCGTCGATTACTCGTATGAAAACAAGAAAACCGAGATGGGGCCCATTCAGCATCAGAGGTCCATTATCAAAACTATTTGCGAATTAAACTCATCAGCCCTGCGCTGCAAACTGAGAACCTTTTAATGCTACGGCTTAGGAGTAGCTCCCTGAAACTCAGAAATGGTAATCACCTGGTACCGTGATTATTCTCCTCTTGGCGCTCGTCGCGATGCGCGGTGTGGCGCGGCGCAACGAAGTGATCGGCGATCGCGCTCGCATCGCAGGCACCTTGATGGTGCCTCCGCTTTTCTTGCCTGGTCATCTCCATTAATAAAATCTCCTGGGCATCTGAGCAAATGGTGTGGTCCATTCTAAGCGGTCAAAGATACCGCAGCCTTAGGTGTCGGCTGAGCTAATTGGAAGATGTTCAAAGGTGCCGCCAACAAATTAAGAATGGGGTACAAATCTTGTAATAACTCTATCATCAATATGGGAGGCCGAAAAATTACATGCATACGCGCGCCCCGTACTACTTGCCCTGTGTACGTAGACCAAGCCTAACTGCACCGATGCGAACATTTGATTTATCATTGCAAGTCGAGGTACTCCACTGGCCGGGGCTCTAGGGGTCTGCTGGACCTTGTGGGTCTCTTCCCGATAAAGTGGTCCAATCTTTTCGGCGGCGACTGTGCTTGCACGGCTGCCGCGCGTTTTTTTTTTTTTTTACGCGATCTCAGCCAAGTGTGAAATCCAACTTCGATTGGGAGTTGTGCAACGAAGGCGATCAATTCCGCGGCAGCCGTTTTTGTCCAACACTTAATTGGACTAGGTAATCGCGCGATTGATAATCAATTGAAAGGGAAATTGCTTGTTTTTCGGTTGCGCGCTAAATGACTTAATGGGTAAAGTAAACACCAGAAGCTCTCTTTTGTCCACTAGCGTTGCTCACTTTCTCCGTATTCCTCCTTGAGGTCGAATACTTTTATAAGATCATTCCTTAAGCAACAGGGAATCAGAGGGAAACCAGTTGCGCATTTTATCGATTATAAATTAGCGCTCCTTGAATAAATTTTCAAGTTTTCTTTAAAAAAACATAACTAAATACGAGTAAAAAAAAGTGCCGATTAAAGAGGCTCATTCACTCCACCGAGGTTTGCATACCAGCGGCATCCAACTGGTGAGTTTCCTCCGCGGACATTCTTTCCAGGAAATGGTCAGCTAGGCAGAAACTCGCCAGTAGCCAAGTTCTCCTTAGTCGGCTAAGCGTGTCCGTGAACACTAACTAAAAGGAGCAATAAATTTTACCAGAAGCGACAGGTTCCTGTGGGAACTTCGCCCAATTATATCCTAAATAAATATTTGCTCAAGCCTCACTTTTCTTCAATTTTATGACACTGAGTCACCTCAAGGAGGAACGCTGCAGGCCACTTAGCCTAGCGTAGCCCTTGGACGTTTTGCAGCTTACCCCTGAGACGATTGCGTTCGCCTTCTTCAGGAATCTTCGGCTATTAGTAACTCTTTTAGATAATTTCGTCTTTCATATTGCGCCGCATTTCTTTCGGAATGTCTTTTGATCTTTGATGAGTTTAAAGTGCCGCAGACTGCTTAAATTAGATTGACTCTAATTCGACACAAACACTTCTTTTTATGGCATCAGCGGGGTGCTCCTGTGGGATTGGAGTTAAGACGCTTTTGTACCATGATTTGTCCTTATCGCAAAATTTATTCATTCAAACCCTACTGACGCCAATATTTGTTTCTTCCAGTTGTGTCATTAAAATTTTTAATGACTACTTTAAACATGGTTAACATACATTTACTTTTTAGTAAGAAAGTTACGGATGATTTTTGAAAGGTTTGAAAGGAAATAGGTTTTAAGGGGTATCAACATCGTTATGATTGTTCATTTCCTTAAAGTATTTCTACACATCAAGAGAATGTCTCCTGAAAACGTTTTAAAATAATTGTTTGAAAAATATTACTGGTCTTAGTTTTTTACAATGATTTTAATTTTTTACATGATATTTTTAAATTCAAAATTCTGTCAAATCTTTATAGTTTAAATGCCAAATTCTGAAATGTGGAAAAATTAACTCATATATTATAATACTTTTTTAATCAAACTGGGGGTCACTTGAAAGGTTTTTTTTATTCAGTTTTTTAATAATTATTTTTAAATGGTAAGGAACGTTTTATAAACTTGCCTTGTTTTTCCAATTGCAATACTGCACTGAAAGGAAAAGTATAAGGTGTAGGTACTAGACATTTAGTGTTCCCTTAATCGATCTTTGTCTTGCAGTTTTGGTTTCGGTCTAGCAGAAATTTCAAGACTAATACCATACAAGATTGTAAGATATAAATAATGAGCAATTAAAAAAAAACAGTCCCTTTCCTTCCTAGGACTATTTCCTCTATTAAACATACATTTTTGATTTTTAGAAACGTTGCAAACAAATTAAAAGTAATTTTTGTTAAGTTTTACTCATGGACTGTATAGTATAAATAATGACTGACTCTTGGTCAAAAAATATTCGAATAAAAGTGTTTGTTCTTCAATTTATTTTAATGAATTCCATTCTCATGAATGACATGCGTACATACATCCACTTAGGCAATAAAGTCCGATTTTTATAAGGGTGCACTGGGTTAAATTAAACTGCAGAAACTCTTTTATTTCTATATATTATAATTTCCGCATCTAAATAAAATAATGATTTTATGGTATTGTTTTCTAAATAAATAATTTTTCTAAAACAGCATACTGGCAGAACTCTAAAAGTCTTATATACGCCTGCGAGGCTTACCCGCATTTGTTGGTTTTTTAGTTTGAATATGAGCATAATTTTTTGTTTTACTATAATAAATAACTGTGATTGTAAACAGTTTTTATTGGTAAAACTGTGTTTTATTATTAGTTTATATCTCAAACTTAAATTTCTTTCGAAAAATAGAACATAAGTAGGTGTACTTTAGCCTACAGGCTGTCATTTATATATGTACGCCTCTCAGACGTTTGTTAAATGTTTACATACCTCTAAAATTGATTAAGTTTCTAGGGTTAAGATAAAATTGATTAACATCTTGATCAATTAATGTCATATCAATCAATTTTGAGATAAATATTAAAAGGATATTACTTCAATAGCTGTGTAATTCAGTCGAAAAACTATAATTTTCTTTTATGTTTTGTTTTGTTTTATTGTTAACTACTTCAATGTAGTAAGTAACTGAAAGTTATTTGCTCATTTTATTTATAAGGCTTTGTAGACAAATCAATAATTCGAGTGTAGGATAGACGCTATGAAGTTTATTTCGTTTATAAAGATTAATGGACTGGATGTAGAAAACAGTTTAAGTATGGATTCAGGTACTTAAATAAATTACTTACAGAAAATAAGACATAATTTTATGATATTGTAAACGGGAACATCTTAATTAAACCTCACAAAAAAAAAGAAGTAATCAATCTCCCTGTGCATAGGAACGTGAATTTCATAATTATTCAGCCCATTACGGTGCCTTCTTCATTAATATTTTTCCGTCATATTCTTTTTTTGTTTTCGAAGAGTCCCATAAACCCGCGGATTGGGTCGTACAACACGAACCAGCGTTGACGGGTTTTGGGTGACAAAGCGGGGAGCCCGCAGACCGTCTAATTAATAGAAGTGACAGAACGCGACTTCACGCACCAGGGTTCTTACAACTTAATTATTGTGTAAATAGTCCGTCTTCGGCTGAGTTATAACGTGCAAAGTGAACCATGCCCACTTTAACGAAACAATTCGGACGAGCTCGGCTCGGCGTCATTATTCAAGCCCAGCTAAATAAATAGCCCGCCATATTTCAGGGCAGCAGCGCATTTGCCCATTAGGCCGAGTGCATCACGTTTTTAATTTACAGCCAACAAAAGTACCCTATAAAAGTTACACCACAAGCAGGCACCACCACCGGCAGCAATATTCTGGGATCCGGCGCACAGAGGTAGTGCGCTGCTGCAGTACGGAAGGGGGCGGTCCGCGGCAGCATAAAGCCAGCATAAAACATCAAAGGTTACGGGCAGAGACCCATCCGACCCTGAATGACGTACTGCTGTACAGCGGCAGTATTCGACGCGTGAAAACAAAACACGCTCCGAACACCTCGCGGGTGACATTTTCCGCGTAAACAAATAAACAACGGAGGCCATTTGAGTCGTGTTGGACAAATATTTGAAGTCGGGATTGGCGGTCCGGGACCTCCCCTCGGTCTCGATTTTGAGTGTTTGGCGATTGCACACCTTCCCTCGTTACCTCCGGAAATGCGGTTTTGAATCGGGGGGCGGTTTGTTATGCAGCCGTAGTAGCGCGAGAGGTGCGCTTGCATGAGAACTGCTCACTTCCGCCGCCCGCACCTTCCGAGCAATAATACGGCCGCCATTGGACGGATTTGCCGCTAGTGCGCTTAGTGGGACGTGTAATGAAGTCGGCAGCGGTAGAACTAATTCGCACCTATTCTACGCCGATGGCTTTACGACTGCTGCACGGCGAAAATAGCGCTCGTCAAGAATGCATCGAACGGCAGAAAAGGCGGCGGCACGGTTGTTGCCGTCAGATAAAAGAACCTCCAAACGGTTACCGAGCGGCCAACAAAGAAATGCAATAGTTAAGCTCGTCGAGTGCGCGCATTATGGCGTACAGCGTTCGGCTGCGGATTTGGATAATTTCCTTGGGAAGTTTTTAAATCCCTCCTCCCCTAATTGCTGTGGTCACAGTCAAACGGTCGTTTTTCATTTCATAGGTGCCTTGCGGCAGTCTACATGTCATCGCTAGCTGACTCGACAGGCCCCTCTCCTTGGAATTATGGGACTATAAAAGAGGATTGCTGCAAGCCCACCAACTCAGCACATATTTTCAGTTTCAGGATTTCAGGGTTTTAGGATGCGGTATAAGGTTGCATAAATTCGTTTGTCACCAAAGTGATTTGCTTCTGTCAGAAGACGGTTCGGTAATACTAGAGAACGAACCTGACCTGGCAAGGAAATTTATTTTCCTGTTTCCTCTCGGGCATATGTACAAAATGCAGATTATTTTTTTTGCTCTAATATTTTACATATGCGAGTGTATGAATTTACTTAGAAACATATTTTTCGACTCGGACTGAATAAGATTTACCCTATATTAATTGAACTTAAATATAAAATAAACTAGGGGACACTGTTAATAGAATGCCAATATCTCTGAACATAATTCACATTTGTCGTCGACTCTCATTGCCCTTCAGGTGTTGAAGATCCTAAAATGTATCATTTTATGCAGTGTAGTTAGAATTTTTAGGTAATTACATGAATATAAAAATGATTGCTCAAGTTTTAGAACATTTTGTAGGTAGAAAAAATGCTCTATTTATGATTTTAAATTTGACTTACTTACTAGAATGATGATTTATTATTTCTTTGAACTCAATGACTATCCTATATTAATTTTAATAGTGAAATTGTTCTGAAATTATAGATATAAGTAGAGTTTGGATCAATTTATTTAAAATTACGCGTCGTGATTCATTACTTATATGACATTCACATATTTCTATAATTGAAATATCCATATAAGTTGAAATTTTGTTGTGTGTGTGATTTTTGTAATTTATAATATCATATGAAGGTGTAAAACCGCGCATAAAACCTCGATTCGAATTGCACTAATTATCCCAGTAAACCAAGCAGCTCTGCAAGACTCGCAGCGAATTAGAGGAAAAATTAATTACAGGAAGAAATCCGTCGAGAGTGAGACATGCACTCCCGGGAACGGTTGTCGTGAACCAAAAACTAGTTATTAGTGCTACCTCTAATTATCATAAAAATTCCCTTAATACTCGCAAAATACTGCGATGCTGCCTAACCCATAGAGTTAAAGCCCTGGGGCACAGCAATCCTAGTTCTGCCCATTTGCTTGCTGAATTGCTTCATTTAAAGCTTAAGCCGTGCGAGTGTGCGCAGAGGGTCTTTTCCGAATAATTAGCGTTTGGAATCCCCGTCCCGGCCACCCTTACCTTGTATGTGGAGCGGAGGAGGTGCGCGAAACGCTTCGTGGTTTTAATTTCCTGTCCGGCTTGACAAAGGCCCGTCACCACGCCGCCGTGTCTTAAAAGGCAATCGTAACGGTTAGCCACGCTGCATAAAGTGGCCGGTGACAGAGGGCTGTTGTCACTCGGTGTAACATGATTATGGCCCCGTCAACACGGGCCACGTAATCATTTTTTGAAAAACGTGAGAGACGCGCGGACCAGACAAAAGCTGCTAACAACTCCTCAAGGCTGTGCCGGTCAACGCAACGAATCAATTTGGCAAGTGAAACCGATATTTGAACTTGCCCAGCCGCGAGCACATGCCGAATTCCATTTTTTTTTCTATATATATTGTTTTTTTTTTTCAATTTGAGCCTTTTTACAGCGATTAACTTTTCATGACTCACTATCAACTAATCGATTGCATGACGTCAGGTAAATTCGGCGAAGTGACCAAACGATCTGATCGCCGCTATCGAAATTGGAGACAAAAGTGCGCCTGTTTAACTCTCAATTAGTTGATTACCGGTAAGTGCGCCTGTTTTCAGGTCTTCACCTTTTGTCGGTTGTTGTACTTTTTTTTAAAAAAAAAGAAAAGAAGTGGTTTTTCTTTTATTATAAGTTTTGTAATTGATGGACGACTCGACAAAGGTGGTTCGTCGGGCTGCCTACGTCGGCTAATTGAGCTTAGGTACGGTGTTATGAATATTTCACCTGCTCCGAGACGAATCGGAGTTCTCTGAAAAGAGTTTCATAGTCGGCCTTAAGTCCAACGACTTTGTCGAGACTTTGGTTAAATGAATGGTCACCGGAGAATGAAATAGAAAAGTGGCTGAGTGAGTAAACAGAATCAATATTTAGTTGCACCTTGAGGTCCGTGATAAATGATGAAGGACCGTTCGAAATTCGCCCAAAGCTAATTTTACTGGGAAAATAAAAACGAGGGTGTGCAAGGAATTAAAATAACTACTTACCCGAAGCGAATTAGAAAATTTAATCAGAAAATAAACATTTTGAGTTTGACAAGTCAAATAAATACCTTTTTTACTTAACCCATCACCTTTAATTTATTTTAGTTTGACTCATTCAATAAGGGCATACTTAAGCTTAAGTACAACTTATATACTTAAATAACTTAAATAGTTTACTATACTTTGTTTGTATGCACCGTACATGCTTAGTTATTTATTATACTTTATAAGGATGGGCCCATTTTAAGATTAGGGTAGGGTAACCTATATTAGGTACACCAATTGGTGTTTTACTAATGATGTACAAAAATTAAAATAGATCAGGAATAAGATTTAAAAAAACGGAGAGTACTTTTTTATGACTTTCATATTTTATTAACATTGGAACTAGGTTAGGTTAGGTTACTGTGGTTGCCTAGAAAGGCACACTTAGGCCAATTTTGGCCCATTATGTTACCACGTAGCGCAGGAGACCATGGTTATTCGTGGGATTTGAACCCACAGCCTCTGGGACGGTAGGACAGCGCGCTAACAACTGAACTATCAGAGGCCCCTAACATTGGAACTAACTATGTCTTTATTTTAATAAAAAAAAGTACCTATCTGTATTTATTAGCACCAAACAACATAATTTGAATGGTATTGATAGAAAAAGTAGTTTAATGAACGTAGTTTTCAAATTGCCTATTGCATGTCCCTTCCTGTGATAGCTGCAATTTGGCATTGCGCTGTTTCTATGGACTGCGGCAGGAAAAAGTTTCATATACTTTGGTTTGGTGAATATGTTGGATTCAGAATCGGTATCGGTAAAACTTGAGTAATTTGGCCCTAGTAATAGTTACGGTAAGGAAGTTATGTACCAAATGAAATAAAAATTATTAATACCTAATGAGAAATAAAATTAATATAGGCACCCATGATACTAATACCCTAAAATAATTATGCAAAATTAGCCTTTCTTTATATGTTAATAAAGCTGTAACTATCTTATTCAGTTATTTACAAAAGCGAAAGTCGCTTTCCGCACAAGAGTGCGGTCTTCAGTGGTATTTTAATAGCTGTTGATTGCTTTTTGAATTCTGTTCCCATGTGATCCCAGGAGATATAAAGCGACACCTGAGCAGATCGTTAACGTAAACTACACCATTATTCTGTCATTCTTTAGACTATTAGTATAATTTGCCAGAGTAATGTGTTTAATAAGCTCAACGCTGTACTATCATTCCATTACCATTTTGCGGGACAGTCGCGACAGAAAATGTCGTAAAGTGCCCCATCAGCCAACACATCTCTCCGGCTGCGCCCACAATTGAGTAAACCGATCCCGGGGAATTACCCCTGTCATAAATTAGTCCAAAAAGTCGTTTGGTGTGACACATGTTACCCAAACAGAACTCCCACTCGACTGTGTTTACATAGCGCACAGCATGTCAGGATAATGATTACACTCGAGAGTCCCTGCAATCAGTCGGCTCATTTGCAGGATAAGAAGAGGCTCTCGTTATCGCCGGCGACTTTCGTTTAGGGCTCTTTAGGAAAGTAATGAGATAAGATGACGCTGAGCGGCGGAGATTGATAATGTTTCCTTCTTGCAGCATCCGAGCCGGGTCTGGTCGGTTGTTATGGTGATTATCGTTGGCTCATTGTGGCAGGGGACGCCAGTACCAGAAAGAGTCATATCATCCACGCCATGTCACACGTAAGGTGGACAAACTGCAAAAACAATATTCCGCGGCCTGCCGCAGCACCGATCATTAACAGTCCCGCGATTGGCCTTTGCCACTTCATTCCATAACTTTAGCTAACTCTAGGCAAGTTTAGCGCGGTTTGTGCGCGGTATTGCCGCACGGTGCACGGCATTACTTGCACGATTGACAGGCAAATTTGCGATTAATTACAAGTCCTGCACCACCGTTCACATGCGTCTGTTGTACACCGGTTTCGCCGGTTACACGCAATCCAATTCTGCCGGTGTGCATTTATTAATTTTCTAAAAAGGCAGCAGTGTCCCTCCCCCGGGCCCATTATTACGATGATTAATTAACAATGATTGCGCGACTCGCCACTAATCACGCCGTGCCGACAATTGCATGAGTTTACTGCCGGCTAATTAGTGCTAAATTTCATGGTCAGGTGAGACAATGACTTACTAATATTGCGCTATTAGAGCTCGATTCGTACCTATGTATGTATACGAAATTATGTAGGTGGATGAATTATTAATCAATGCAAACATAATCCCGGATAATAGCCTCTATGCATATCCCGTCGAGGCCTTAGCCTCGTATCGTTACAGCTTTCTTCGCGACACTCTCCCCACGCACCAAGCCCGAAATTGTGCTCCACATTCGGGCTGCTAATCGATTATTAATAATGAGCCCATTTGGAAAGTTCAGGCGATAAATTTCCATTAATAAGTGGCATTAAAATCAACTTCCATTTTACTGCCGCGCATAGTCGTCGAACCTCGGAAGTGTACGATCGGTGCCGCTGCTGCGGACTAATAACTTTATCTGTTATGGCCGCGCAGTGCTGCTCTTCATTAATATTTAAATTGCGGCGGATTAATTCAGATGATAGCAAAAACACACCGGGACAACAGACTGCGCCATTAGGCAGCACTGCTGTTGCGTTATGGCACAATTCTTTTTTTTTTTTTGGTTTTAAAAAAATTTGTTTTATGTAAAAATTTTGTGGTGAGAGCGGCAACTTCTGATACCCACCGCCCTCCGTTGGTAGCATAAAATAAACAAGTTTTTACAGAAAATCGATTCAATCGTGGGTGGAGGTCAGTTTCTCGAAATTTCGGAGAATTAATCAATAATATTAATTTTTATTTTGCCGAAGAAAATCCTTTCCCATGTATGTTAGCCGGCAGCTACTACTTTTTGCTGCGATTTCAGACACGGATAGATTATTATGATTTATTGGCAGGCAAATGGGGTTCATACAGCTCTGCGACAGCTCTGAATAAAAGTAAATTTATGCTACCGCTTCGGGACTATTGCTACTCGTTAAAATGTTGCTAATCGAGTTTTGTATTATAAATTAAAGACATATTAAGTCCGCCTTTTGTAATCGGTTGCAAAAGTTATAAAAACATCCTCGACTTCTGCTTGCATTTTAGTTTTAATCTTGCAGTATTCTAAAGTGTGGAACGAAATTCTTAACTTCTTAATTGAATCGGTTTTGACTTATGTTGTTTTAGCAAGAAACAAGGTTTAGGTGGTATTTATTTTCAACAAAACAGTCATTTTAATCAAAATTAACTACTAACAGTTTATTGTTATAGTATCATTATGGTACATATTCATACTATCCACCATTCTTATTTTCAACATTTGCCTGACTGCAAATTAAATTTTGAAAGTATTCATCAATAAATTCATGAATAATTATTACGAAAGGAATGTAATAACTTTCGAGTGTTTGTTGAGATTATGGATATACTTTTTAGGAAACGTTCACGATAAAAAAGTATATTTGGAAAAAACTTGACTTATGTGATTTTTGCAATAACCGATTCAATTCTTCTTCACATCAAAAAGTAAGTTAAACTACTTTTACAAATTTGGAATTTAAAAATTAGTAATTTATGTCGTCGTGTTAAATTTTCTAATTTTTATAGCAGTTCTTAAATCAGTGACTCCAAAAAGTTCTAAGTATCTAGTACAGATTTTCTTATAGGGTAGAGAGGAGTAAAATGGGCTAGTGAGGTAAGATGAGGTACCCGTAAAATTTTCTAAATCAAAAGAATTACGAGATCGATAATATATTTATTATAAGTGGTCATTTCGGTTTTATCAGTGTTTTGAATGACATCAAAATAGGAAGTCTCGCAGATTCATAAATTAGAAAAAAACATTTTTTGCTATCTGATCTCATTTGATTTGATCTAAATTTGAATTTGAATTTGTAAATTGATGTGACAAGGTACATAATTTTCACAGGCTATATAAATAAAATATTAAAATAAGATATTTTTTTTTTTAATATTTACATACAAACACTTGTTTATTTATTAATCCCTTAAAACAAGCTACAGACAATAAGTTTACTTAAATAATGTAATAAATTAAAAACAAACATAACAAATTAAGTTTTGATGGTCAGACCAGAGAACGTCACGTAAAGCGAAGCGAAGGAATCTACGCTGGACAGCCTCAATCCTATTGATGCTATTGGATTGAAATGGAGACCACACTTGGCATGTATATTCAAGGAGAGGCCTGACGAAGGTAACAAAGAGGGCAACGTAGGCGTAGGGCGTCTACGAAAGTAAGTGATGGATTGGCATTTGGAGACTCAAGAGAGCTCAAGAGAGTTTTTTTGCAACAAATGCTAAAATTTTCGAGATCATCCTGAAGCAGTTGGGAGTCCGAGGTAGAGGATATCCGTTTGGAGATTTTCATATCGTCGGCGTATATAAAAATGTCCGAGTGCTGAATAACACATTCGACATCATTGATGGCCACAATGGAAAGTAACCACCCTAAGTTACTACCCTGGAGAACCCCCAGTTTGCCACAAGAGAGTTGGAGGAAGAGGAACAGAAAAAGATACCTGATTGAAGCCAAGGTAGTGTAGTGTGAAGAGAATTAATTTATGAGAGATTTTATACAACGCCTTGCTGAAGTCAGTAGTATTCACCATTATCCAGGGCACACAATGTTCTAGAGATGAAGTTGGTAAGGTTGATGATAGGAAACCATGCTGGGACGGGGAAAAAATCGGGGAAATTGGCAATGGGACTGTAGTTGGATATCTCACTCTTGCAACCCTTTTTATGGATGGGGATGATATAAAAACCTTTCCACCAGGCCGGGAAAAAACCCTGGGTGGTAGATAGTTGAAAGATGGAAGACAAGGGTCCGATCAAGAGTGTAGAGCGAACTTTTTCAGTACGATGGCCGGAATACCGCCAGGTCCTGGGTTATGATCGTCAGGAAGGGCATAAATGGCGGTAGCAACCATTGCAGGGAGAATATTGTTAGAAACAAGGGAGGTCTGAAGACGAGAGTCCGTGAAGTAGAAATAGAGCGTCGGGCTGGGAAGTATGCTATGGAAAAGTTAGGATAAGTGAGTAAAGTAAAAAATGAGATTCTCTTGTGTGGGGCAAGATTGGTTGATATATCATGTTTAAAATTTTAGTTATTTGGACTCAAACTGCTTAAAATATGTTTCTATTATTTCAATAAATAAAAAGACTGATAATCAAAGGTTTGAAGGAAGTTATATTAACCAAGGAACCTCGTCTGGCCCAACCTACCTCTAATAGTCCCATATCTTTTTTTGTGTGTGAATTTTTGTATAAAGGACAGATATGAGTGTTTTCTATTTTACTCATAAGATAAGTTGTTTATGGTAAACTTAATTAGAAAATTCAGCAGTAGGACATATATAAACGTTATAAGTAAATAAATAAACAAAACTAAATAGTTAATTTAGTCTGCTATATTAATTAATTAATATTTACTAAACGCATTCATTATTTACCTTCATAACATATTTAACTTGCGCATATGAACTTCGCATTTTAAATATGTAAGTATAAAGCAGTTTATTTTGTACCATAATAGCCATGAGTAAGCATTCTATTTTGAAGAAAGTCATTAAGACAACATTTTCTTGAACATTTCTAATTAAGTTAAAGTACGCCTTAAACTACCATTAACTGCCGTTTTAAATTAATTTTGCAAACCGAGGAAAATTCTTAATTTTTTTCAAAAGAGCTCGATGTAATTTGTTGGTAAAATTAATTGCTGAAAGTACTCGGTCACGGAAAACACTAGTTATTTTTACCAAATTGATTATATAACCCGCCCCCAGCCTCGTCCATAGAGCGCCGGAACTATTTTCGTTTCGTGCCCCGCCGATTGGTAAACAGTCGTTCAGAACAATAATTAGAGGCTGAGCGTTGCGAGCAAACAGTGAAATGGCTGACAAATATCGGCCGATTCGATTAATTCCGAGCGCAGCACTACCGTTGCTCTGCTACCGTTTGCAAGCGGACTCTGTTGCTGTTTTCTGCGAGAAAATGCACCGGTCGCAAAGTTATCAATAAATTAGCGCAGCCACCCAATGTGTGCTTTCCGGCCATTAAAAGTTCAATTCATCAGGTTCTGCGGGAGTCGTTAGAAATCGGGCTCTAAGCCAACAGAGCCCCAACCGACTAAGCTCGAGTGAATTATGACAGCAGTCACCTTCGCATCGTAATTGCGAGTAATTGACCTAACTCATTGGAAAATTAATAAAGAGGTGTAGCCCGAGTGCGATTTTGCAATAGAGCAGCGATCGCAGTACGATAGAAGCGAAATCGTCGAAGTGCAAATTGTCGCAGCGCGATGGTTGCTACGATCTTGCACCATTGCTGCAATCGAGAGTCGGCAAATAACAACAAATAAATTATGGGCTTTATGTTTTTATTAATAATACTACAAGCAGGTAACAACATCTCATTTGAATAATCGGACCATCAATTCAGGCGCTAAATGATTGACTGACTTCTGATGAGGTAGTTCGCCGCGGATCGCCGGTGGCTGAGCGCTTTCCCGCGGCGACGATCGTCCGGCAAATGCATGCGTTTAGCATTTTATTGAGCCGATCCAGGAAACGCTATGCGCCGCCAGCGAATAATCCACAATTTGCGCTTACTTGTCACGTCTTTGCGCAGCCACCGTATAAAGGTGGTTTTATGGCGAATGGCCCAACTAATATCATCTAATTTACAGATTTTGCCAGACAAGTATCGTCCCTGGGCTCTAATGAAATTATCCGTCCGGTAAACTTTTCCACCGCGCTTTATACTCTTCATAAAGTTGCCAAAATTCAAGAGTTCGCTCGATGCGCAGCCGTCCATTAGCCGCTAATTACTGCACACCGGCCAAAGTCGATCGGTGGTGCTCTTTGATCTTCGAAGAATTGGCTAACAACAAAAGAAATTGTGTCGGCATTCGATTGCGTTCCAAAACTGAATTACCTGTGGCACACCGTCCTTTGATCTTCGGTGGGGAAGTGCGCCCAGATCCCATTGTTGGAAGCTGATCCGACGCCTGAACCGAAATGAGCCCCAGATGAAGCAGAGTGCGTGGGCAGAGCCACATCACCGGTGTAATGTAATTTATCTTGCTTAACAAGATTTCGTTGTTAATATCCTGTCAAAACAGAAGGTGCATCGCCGCAACAGGTAACTTTTAATTTTTGCCAAGATGAAATACTGTTCTACGGCTGCGTGATCAAAGAAATAAACGAGACAACGTTTGCGTGAAGAATTGCTAATTTAATGATAATTATGAGTTTTAAATTTCCTTATTACTAAGTTCAATTACATGTACACCTGGGAAAAAGAAGACTTATTTAAAAATACACATTACGAAGAAAAGTAAGTAGTTTGTTCTCTTGCGAAACATATGCCATAAAATTTCTATATCGCTCGTTAATTTTTAGATTTATGTAATTTAATTCATACAACTGTCTTTAAAAATACATAAATTCCTTTAACAACATTTTGGAACCATTACCTACGCTTTTACTACTCTTAGATATAAATAAAGCGGAGTGAATTGCAATATGCAATATTCTTTTCAACTGGACTTTTCTTCTTGTCTTTCGCTTTTCATAGCAACATTTTTGTATTAATTGCGTTTACAGCAACCATAATTTATAATTTATTTATATGAATTTCTACATTTGCAAAAGGATAAAATTTAAACTTTAAATATTACTGAAGAAACACATAAAATTTGCTTCAGTTTTTTATTTAAACCCTAAGTACGGTTTACAAAACCTAGGCTCGTTAATCAGTTTTCCGGCAATATTATAATAATGCATTAGCTAATTCAATGTAACTTACTAGAAATACTCGTCAAATCGAATATCGTGTTGTACAAAATTGTAATTTCAACCATTTAGAGGTAAATATCGGTTAAAAAGAAAAATCAGTACTATCAGATAGGAAAGAGTTATCTGTTAATATCTGACATTCCGTAGATAAACATAAAACATATTTTATAAAAAGTTTAGTAAAGAATATTATTTACCATATTTATTTAATGGAATAAGTACATAATAAAATTTTCCCTATCCTCCTTAGTACACTCGAGTTCCAGGCCCATATGACGCAAATAATTTTAGATAAATAGCAGCAGATTATAAAATTCCTTGGCTTCTTTTAACATTATAAATTTAGAAAACGAAATATTCAATAAGTTAAAGTTTCCAGAAATGTGGACGAAAAGAATTAAATATCACTTTTAAAAATATGTAGAAAGTTTAAAGATCGTTTACTTAAATGAGAACTTTCGAGGTAAGAAGACATAGTTAATAAAAGTGATGTTTTCTCAGAGGAGAATAAGCGGGTGACAAGTTTGAGTATGTTTAGATCGGGATTTTGTGTTAACATCTGTTGAACAGTGAACATTACGCCTTGGGGTTATACCATGGTGATGGGTGGGATATTTTTACACATTTTTCGAGAAGCTTTTACAGATTTTAAAGTATAAGCCAAGCATATAACGTTTATCTTCTGTGATATTTCTTATATGATAGCATTACCTACGATTTGGTAAAGTAAAAAACATAAATATCTGTCTTAACGTTAAATTTATGAATTTATAGGGGTGACGGATGGGATACGAATTTTCTATTTCTATTTAAATGCTTGTACTTTACAGTGAAATTCAGATTAAATACGTCATATAAAACCTTAATGTTATTGGAATACACTACTTGAATAAGATCATTGTTTTATAAAATTGGAAAATAAAAAACAAATAGAAATAATTTTTAAGAAGCTGCACATATTGCGACGGATAGAGGAATTCGTGACGGATAGGAACAGTAGTAAAAAATTGCGTCCGAAATACATGAATGTAAGCGTATTTTTCTTAATTACTTCGTTATTATCTGGTATACTTTTCTTTAACGAAAAACAGACTTATATCATGGTAAAATTCAACTTATTACATTTTTTCCTGTAACCGTTGGGACACAAAATACAGTTTTTTTTTTAAATTACAATCAATTTAAAACCAGTTTAACTTTGTTAAATATGTTTCCACTCATTACAAGATAATTAAATGCGCTAACCCCAAGCGGTAAATCAGAATACTTTGCTTGAATAAAATGATCGAAAAAAGGTTAACAACATCCACAACAAAATGTACCATTAAAAGTGAAAAATTAATGTTTAGCTGAGAAAATACAAAAAAATAAAGATCTTATTTTTTATTATTCGTATATTGTAAGCCTTAGAGTTAAGTGATTACTGCTAGTTTATATTTTATTGACCCAGGACTTCTTCCATGGAAAACTACGATTTGTTAATTGTAACTAAAATTTTAGAATTGTCTTGTTTTCTTTTTTTTGATTGTTGTTGAATTAGGGAAAATTTTGTTAGGGTTTTGTTTATGTCTTCTTTGAGATAAGTTGATTTATTGATTTCATATATTATCTATTAATTATTGGACGAATTATTTCAGAATAACGTTTTGTTAACCGAACAATTGGGGTACCTTACATACCTACGAACGTAGAGGAACGTGCACTCGCATGTTTTTACCCACATGTCAGGATAAAGTTGCACACTCTGACCAAGTCACATTTGACTTATTATTTAACTCTTGCTTCTACCTTCAAATATTCTTTGTACTTTAAGAGTAGCACAATAATGCGTTAATAATATCGTCATAGTTTTAATTCAATAAAGCAAAGGATGCAAAAAGTATTCATTTATTTTCTCTAAATGACTCTAGTTGCTTTTGGAAATAAATTTCGAATTATTTCGATGCAATAATTTACTAATTTTATTTTAACTGTCGTATTACATCAATAATGTTAGAAAATTCCATTATCAAAGTTTTCAATCTATCCTAAGAGTTAAATAAAGGATAGAAATCATTATTTATCTTAACTATAAAGACGAACTAATATAATTTGTCAGTACCTGAGCTGAAAACTCCAATTTACAGCAAACATGGCAAGTATCATTTAAACGAAAACAGTCCTATACCTTGGCTCCCCTCTTATCTAAGTCAATTGCCGTGTAATCCGGTGTTGTTTAGCTCCACCCACGCATCCGAGTGACATACCAACTCGGATTATATACGTCACCAGATTGTTCTCCCTTTTTACACGCAAAGAATTTTGTCAATTTATTACAAGTAGATTTTCCGAGTCGGTGCCCACCTTTCCAATTTATTTTCCACAACAGAAATGTTCGTTGGGTCCCCCTCGATGAGCAAAAACTCTCGCCACCCTCTGTCGAGTCGTTGACAGTCGAAAGTGTTGTGCTTGCCCAAGGACCATTAACTCTCAAGAAAACTCTGCCCTAACAAAGTGAATTTGGAGACATTTATTGCCGCTTAAATCTCAAGAAAATAGAAAAATGGCGAACGCTGAGATTTTCCTACACAGAAAATTCCCAGATACACTCCCCGGGGGCTAGGCTAGAAGATGCCGGGAGCGGATGTGGTGAATAAATGGAAAATTTACATCTAGCCGAGCTCTTCCCCTCGACCTTTCTGCATCGTTGGCCAACCAAAGAGTTGTCCGCACTTCTACCCGGGATTAGGCTAAATCCTTGGTGACTAAATACTGCGCAAAACACACGGTCATTTCGCTCGATTGAGTTCGGGAAGGAAACAACCGACTAGCAAAATTTCTAGCGGACTCATTCACTGAATAGAAAGCATCTAATTAAGAGAGGCACGTTCAGCGCATCCCGCGGAATTAATTTTGCTTATAAGACGGAATAAATCTTGTTTCTTCTCTTACTGCCCGATTGTCTCCTTTAATTGCTATTGGCAAATGAAGACCCTCGCTATTAAAGTTTTTCTGACCCGGTCATTTTGCAACGATCGTGAAGTAGCTAATCACGGTCTAGAAGCAAACTTATGCCGCATATCACGGAAGAAGTGACGCCGTGATATTGTCAAATGACTTCATTAAGTCGTCAGTGATTTTCGCAGCATAATTATGTCAACTCGTTAGTAATTTGCTGTCAGTTCCGTGGCGGCTTCCTGGCCAAGGAGAGCCAGAAAATCTTTGTATTTTTGTTCTACTTCATTAATGCGGCGCGGCACAGATACGTGCATGCCTACTAATTAGCCATAATTTCGAGCAAACAATTTAGAGCGAGTCACGAAAATCGCGCGACGTCTCATTGTCTTCTTGGCGAAGGCAGCTTGTTCGAATTATTTATCACCGACAAGAATTGAAGCTCGACATGCGATATGGGAAGGAGACGGGGGCAAAATTTACTGAAGACAAAAACTAAGCAATCGAAGAAGCGCAACTCCACCCACCCGCGACCGCCGCCAAAAGCCAAAAAGTCAACATGATGCCAGCTTCTCGTTAATGAAGTTAACCATCCCCGCACATCACAACGAGCCGAGGCAGTTTCCGTGCGATCCACAAATTTGTAATAATTAAATAATTAATTAATTACAACACATTAAGGCCGCGATTTATGAAAGTTGCGTGCGCACTCCAAGTGCACCCGCTGCCGCCATAAAGCGACCGGGACTTGGAACAGGGTCGGTGATGTGGGCTGGCTTTTTTCGCGCCCCACACTTTTCGCCGTCGTCATTTAGCGAATTCTTTCTTTTCTTGGATTGCTATTAAGATCGCCTCCTTTAGATAGTGCCACAGTACGGGTGTTCGTAAAATATGAAAAATTACCTTTTTGCGATACTCTTTACGCTTTGTAATAACAAAATTGGCCTGGATTTGTTCGTTAGTATCACGAAATTTTCAAATTACTCGAAACCGCAGTACCTACATAACCAATCTTGTTGTTTTCTTTCCTTAAATTGGATCTTAAAGCGAACTTTACGAACTTTACAAACTTTGAAATGAGTAATACGTTTGAAACTGCAAGTAAATTTTATTGCTAACATCTAGGTAATTCATGCAGATTTTTAAAACTCATTTCTGACACTTTCCCTGAGCGAAATAAAATCACACATAGATTAAACCTGCCTCGCACGCTACTCAAAATCCTTATTTAAAACAAAAAAATTCCTTTATTTTAAGCAACCCGTGACCAACATTAGAATTCAATTCATTCGCCTGTGGACGTGTAAGAAAACTTAACAAAATTATTAACAATATGAAATATGTTTCGAGTAGCCTTTACTTTATGAAAGTAGTGTTCTTTTACCAACAAAATTAATTGAAATTAAAAACTCTATATTACAATATTTCACATTCTAAAAAATTTCACATTCGAGTTTAGTTAAATTTGAAGCGTTTCTTATATTTTTATTCACAATCAGAGTCTACAGTAATATCTCTTTAAATTAAATAACATAAAGTTGCCTAATATAGACGACCTTATACTTTCACAATCATTCAATATCAATTGAAAAGATCAATTTGTGAAATTATAGACTTAGTCGCATTTTAACTGATGTGTTGTACAAACTATAATCAGCCAAAACACATGCCCTAATTGCTGGCCGATTTTGAATATTTAATATAAAATTAAAAATGTTTCATTTTCAAAATATTTTAAGATTTCTTTTAGCGATTCCGTTCATAATTAAAGTTAATATAATTTAAATATTAAAAATAAACAAATAATTATACAAATATTCTATGAATATCTCCACATACCACATAATAGAAATTTTGCTTGTAACTATAACAAATTTAAATTTACGCTTATAAAAATCTTTTGATAGGTTTTTAAATATAAACTGATCAACGTTTCTCTGTTATCCTGTTTACAACTACAGAATTTTATTTTTTCAATATACAATGCTGTTGGAAATTTTAGGACCAACGTTGTTTTTGTAAAAATTCGTACACGAAATAAAAGATAATTTTATAAAATAATTAAGGACGGACAAAGATTTCATGTACACTCGTTGTCACCATCCCTTTTCTCCTTATCAACAAGTGATAATCTAGGAAATAGAAAATATGCCCAAAATTATCGTTTGGTCTTAAAATTTACTGCAGCACTGTATTTCATTGAACACATATTGAAATGTTATTTAGGTATGGCATTTTGCATATCAATCAGTCTGATAAATTAAACAAATGCACTCAGCTATTGAATAATTTTGATAACTACAAAGCAACATACATATGTATACATTAAAAAATAGTTATTTAGTAGTAAAGCCACAAAATGGATTAGGATTTAAAAAAAATTTAATATAATAGGGAAATTCATGGAATTAATGTTTTACACATATTTTTATTATTATATCTGTCTAATTAATTGTATGCTAAACAGCATTTTAAACCATTATTGCTTTAATTAAAATACATTTTTCCATTGAAATCTAAAATATATTTGGATTAAACGATTATCATAATTAATACCAGCAAATCTAAATTTACATCCCAGTTGAAAACTAATATATAATGAGATAGATTATAAATTTTATTTAGTTTGATGCCTTTCTCCAACGGATATAGTAAGGAGTCTTAAATAATTGTAGTCAATGCTTTCATAAAAATATTTAAAAACTGGGATTATAAAAATTTAGAACAAATTTTGTTCATTGATGTATAACTCTATACGTATTCTTTTACAGAATTAAATAAAGAATATAAAAAGCCTATCTCATTACTAAAAGTGGGGATAATTTTTACTTCCACCGCAAATAGACAAACAAATCTCGGAGGCTAAAGTCTAGCTAAATAATCGCTCAATTTGGTGTAATGAAGAAAAACAACACGATTCCAAGCATAGGGTAAATGCCACCTAAATCGCCGTGACAAATTCACCCCTTATTGGATTCGCACCACCCTTATGTGATTTATGCGATCCGTAAATTTCCCTTTAGCCTGACACAGCGTAAATTACGACTGGGAATTCAGAGGATTGATTTTCTTTCATTTGGTGCAACTGCAGTAGGCGAATACACCCCTCCGCCCTGGAGCAGAAGGACTGCACTCATAATTGTCAGCTAATTAACAATTTCAATTTCAGTAACTGTAGGGCTTTCCGCCGATATATCACCAACAACTTCATTAGATACGCAACAACTGATTTTGGGCGGTTTTGGCAGATACGATGCAATCAAACATTTTTTTTTTTTTGTTTTTTAATGGTGCGAAAGACGAGTGTCCTCCGTACACTTAAGACGCTGGAACGAAACGCTCCTCTTAAATCGCCTTGTAGTTGGTAGTAAAACAACATTTCCATCTCCTTCGCATCGTTTAAGAGGCTAAAAATAGTAGCGTTTCAGCGATTAAGAGCCAGCCCGTGCGCGATCCGCCCTTGTCGACGCTTTGCGCAGCACGGGCAAGTGTTAGAAACTTAATTATTCCATTGTGGTTTCATTTCAACGCACCATGAATTTCCCAGATTGTACAACATAAGCTGCGGGGCGGGCTCAGCTGCTGGAGGCGCTATTTTTACATCTTTCACCAGGGATAAGTTAGCCCCATTCATAAGTCTATTACAATTCGACGATAGACTACTGTCCTCAGTTTGGTGCGCTCACCCAATTTTGAAATGAACGTTTTGAGTTGTTTTGGTAAGCTATTAACTAAACGAAAGCGATTTGTTGATGTTGAAATGTTCGTGTCAGTACCTAAAATATTGACATAACTTAAAGTCTTAATACTTGAGAAATCTTTTTCTAATGCGATAAAATTAGATAACGTTGCTACAAATACCTCGCTTCAAGGTAATGTTTAATTTAAATATTTCTTTTTATGTGTATATTTCTTTTTCATATACTGTTCTAATGCTATGTGTCTATTAATTACCGATTGACATATTCTTTTATCTAAATGAATTAATTAAATAGCACAATTTCGACAAAAAATCGATAAAGTCGTTTTGGAAAAACAATTTTTGCTACTGAGCCACTTAATTGCTTGGTGTCCTATCGAAACAGGAAGATAATAAAAAAGTTAATAAAAGATTTACGTCTGCATGTTTTTATAGAAAATGTTTTCATTACAAAAATTAAATGTATGTTCATACATTTATTCAAAACTTCTCGATAATCAAAGACGATTACTACGATGAAAAAACATACTGAAAACGTCTGTAATTCTCGGAAAAGCATTCAACACAATGTTTGATAGTGTTTCATGTCATCTATTAAAAGTTAATAATGTTCTTTATCTTTAAAATGTACTTTGCATATTTAAAAATTTTGTAAAAATAAATATTTTATAAGTATATGCAAAAAATTTGATTCCTTCACATTTAATACAAAATCTTTTACAGTTTGATCAATGACTATTCAAAAGCAGTCGTAAAAATTTGTAATTAAGACTTTACGATTTCATATTAAATCTCGACTTATCGAATTCCAATCAAATTAAGTCCGATTGTTTTCAGACTGCTGTCTCAAGATCATTAAACTGAAAATGATATTGGTATAGCACAGCAATTTTTGAATGAAATAAATAAAGTAGAAAACTTTTATTTCAAAATATTTAAATAAAATTGTTTGCCGTTTCATATTTACTAGTTTAATTATAAAGTTATGGAGAAATTACTTTTTATTTGAGGAATACTAATACTATCCTCGTTCTTTAATTGTTTGAAATAAACAAACTTAATTAAAATTGACAAAAACTTTTGTCTATTATTAGCATTGCATTAATTAATTTGCTTATTTTAAAGTTGAGCTCACAAATCTTTATATCTTCTCTCATCTAAGGTGGATCCAAACGTATTTACAAAACCATGTTAGTCTTGAGGTTATAAATCACTTCTTGCTGTTTTTATAAATTTACAAAGAGAATTTTTCTTTCTCCATCTTTTAAGCAGCGTACGTTCGTTGGGCTCACATCTATCACCGCAAACGTGTCTTAATTCATCATTCAATCTCAAGTCTCGGCCCTAGTTTCAGATGACAAAATGGCTGCATAGACCGCAAAATCATCAAACATATGTGAAGGTAAAAGCAAGTAACTTCTGCTCTCGAAATCAGGAATTATTTCTCATTCATATGCCCTCATCTTCCTGACGTGTGACAAATTCATAAATTGTCGAGTAGAGCAAAAAAAAAAGCGCTATTGTCTCCTAATAGACATGTTTCCTTGAAAGATTTAAAACCAGTTATCAGGCAGATGCCCCCGGGGTCCTTGGGTACCTTAAAGGAGTCAACATTTTTCGAGTTGTAATTTTGTATTTAGGAGGTCGCATATTTGCGGTTAGTCCTTAATGTAATCATTAGGTGAAATCTCTAGCGGTCGATCTGTTTCTGCGGTGACACGCAATAGTGCGAGTTTACGAGTCAAACACCGCCGCAGGGGCCCTATGCGCACCCTCTTTAGGTCGACTTGCGTAATTAAAATTCGCTCCTCAAAATTCTTATTAAACTGCGGTCATCGGCAACCGAACTCACCATCCTCCTCATGGTTTTTTGTGCCACCCAGCAAGGGACGTAATTGCTGGAGGACAATAAATCGCACGCTTGAGTCTTCGGTCAGTAGCCGGCCGAGTTAATCAAAAAGCTCGTCTTTTCGCGCCTCGCGCACCCAACGGTCAATTCGCCCCAGTCCCCAGCGGAGCCGCTGATCTGATCCCTCGCTATCATACGGGAGATGCGCGGAACGCTTGAAAGTGTACTCCTGCCCAGGTATTTTGAATACGATCTCCTCGACAACGACGACGACGACGACGACGATGGTGCTGATGCCGTAAGAATTAGAGGCCGTGAGCGCCATCTCTTTAATACCTGCGAGGCGTGGTCAGTATTTTATATGAATTGATCAAAGGGCGCCGACTCTTTGATCTTGGCCGCCTGTTACCTCTTTATGCCTGGAAAATTAAGAATGAGGCAAAAACCACCAAAAAGACACGAAAAAGCACCCAAGAACGAACTGATGCGGCCCAGGACGCTGGGAGAGGAAGAGGGCAATAAAAAAGCAACTTCATCACGTTAATGACGAAGGGTTCAGGTTCTCTCTATAGTCGGTTTACGCGAAGACCTCCTTTCGTTTTAATAATTTTTAACTGACTCTCAGGAAAATTGATCTCGTCGTGTTCCGGCAATTTCCCGGAACATTATTTCCACAATGGGGCAACAACGATAGATTTTCTTGTTGAAACCTAACAATGTATCTTTTATTTTCTGCAAAAATCTAAGCCCTGTGATATTGCGGCATAATTTTTTAAAAAAATTGTCACCATTGGCATTTTTAATATTTTCACCAATATCGAATCGTTTAAAATACAAATTTTGGCGCCGCAACGATGAAAAAATGTTCCCAGTCTACGCAACACACTCAGCCCATGGAAACGGCTATGAGTTAATTATCACTGCTGCTCACACCTGATTGTGATCCATTAAGGTGACTGGTCAGTCGCGCATAATTACAAAGTGCATGAATGAAAACGAGAATGCCCACAGAATAGGCCAAAAAAATAAGTATGTTGATAAAGGTGAAAAACTGCCCCACAGGCAGCAAGTTCATGCCATGCACTGTAGCACCTTTGCATACTTTGGTCAAGTTGCGAGCATTTAAATAAAAAACAAAAAAAAAAAACCAAATATACCAGAAGACTCGACGAACTGTACCTTGAACAACTTCAATACTTTGTCGCATTCCGTTTTATCGCCCAGAGCTAATCCGCCTTAATATAAGTTGCCGTCCGTGTTTCGTTTGGTTTTATGCGGTGCCGAACTCGCAAATTGAATAATAAACCCCAAAAATGGCAATAAATGTGCATAGGTTGTACATTAAAAAAAATATATTTAAAGCTCGACAAGGGGCTGCAGGATATGTAAATGAAGTGGAATCGTCCGTAGTTCCCTAACAGGGCCCTCCAGCTCGTGCCTTTCAGTTAATATGAAAATTTCGGTAAATTTCTTTTGAAATTTGACACTTTTACATTGGCCGTAAAGAAATTATTTGAATTTTTATTTATGCCCTTTTAAGAGAATGCCTGCGGCAAATTAGGACCTAGAGACTATAAATCATGAAAGAGTGGAGTGCATGCACGTGTCCTTTAGGACCTCAATGAACGACGGCTTTTAATTCAATTTGGTTAAAATACTTTACCGATTTATATTTAGATAGATACTCCTAATTTACACAGCAAAACATTATGTTTACGACTCATAGATAGACCCATTTGTAAATAATACCATAATATTAAAGAACCCATTTAAGCCTTAATAAAATATTTTAATATTTATTTACATTTTAAATATATGAGTTATATAAAATTATTACTTCCCGTCGAAGATAATCAGTATCTCATTAAATTCCGTTTATTTTATTAATATGACTAAGCGAGTTCGCATTGAGTATATGTCTAAATTTAACTTTATTATGCATACGGATTGCAAACCATTATTTCAAATTAAAATATTTTTCTTTTATTTTTCTGTTTGTTTCCGCTTTTAAAAAATATTATATAAATCCCAATCTAATAAAACGAAACACAAATATTTATCTTATCTAAATAAATCTCTCTAATTTCACGTGATTTTTGTACAAAGAATATAATTTCTATTACTATAGTAATAATTTTATACTCTTGTCATATTATGCGTAATCGAAACTATCATATTTATTTGAAAAAAGCGTTAAAAAGAAGTGAATACTTTAAATTACCCCAGTAGGAAATACAGCAAGGGCTGGTTATAAGAAGGCCCTTCAATCGAAACAACTTCAATATTCACTATAGCATAACACTTCGGGTACCCCTTAAATCCTCACTTCCTGAGAATGGAGTGAATAAAAAAGATGGTTTAATTCACAAGTCTGCTTTATAACTATACCTTTGGCGCCATCATATGCCTATTATTCCCCATCAAATCTCAAGTTATTGTGTTTTTGGCAACCCACAGTGTAGTAGAGCCCAAAATTCTAGGAGGAAATCTTACAAACTGCAAAAGTTTGCCCTAAATCGGTGGTCTTATATAACCTCAAGTTAGTGTTTCCTCAAAATCCGTGAGAAGCCTCAAACATTTCTCTTTTCCATCATGCATATTTTTAATTCCATTTAATTTCCTATAATAATCATTCAATATAAGTGAGATTATTCCATCCATTTTAAATAACAACTTCTATCCCTGTTTCTTGTGGAAGCAATAGTAGAAGTGCTTGCCCTTAATCCCGTCGTGGGTAAAAATAAAGAAGGAAAAGAATCCAGTTGGAAAGGACATCTAATTGCTGAGGAAGCAGTTATATCACTTCTTTTTCTTCACGAAATTTCTAAGAATAATTTATAATTATTTTATTAGGCATTCAATTGCTTAGTATAGTATAAAAATAAAGAAATTAAATCGATTAATAAAATACATTATTTTATTAGTTTTAGTAATTAACACTACTATTAAAATTAACTATTACGTACTTTTTAATTAAAATCACATCCCATACATTGATATAATACATAATTTTCAAGAGTTTCAAGTTCAGAATGGAATCATCAGTGAAATGTGTGGGTTTTGTTTTTACGTCATAAATATAGGTATAAAATTAAACTGTAACCGATCTAAGTGTAATCTAAAAACTTACTATTTGAAGTTAGTTTGCTGAAATAGTAGTCTTATAGTAAAATTAAATAGATTTCATACAGTGTAGTTATTCGTTAATTTGCGACCTATTGTTAGATCGCTAGATATAAAGTTTAAAATGTATTAAATTTTATATTTTCAAATTACTTAAATCTTCTTCTATAGTGTAGTGTAGTTTTACACTAGGAATTTTAAATTTTGTTTTCTGTTCAAACAACATTTACACTTTTATTGTTTTCCACTCCTCGCGAAATGAATTAATTTTTTGGTCTAGAGTTTCGTTTATTCAAAGTATTCCCATAAAATCAACGTGACCTTAATTCTTTTAGAGTAAATGTGAATACATTCCTATTGAATATATTTAAAAGGAGGTCACAAATAATGATTTAGAAATAGTTTTGTTTCCGCAAAAATACGTTTTTAGATAGATATATCATAAATATTCCGTAATTGAGTTAATTATGCAACTCAAAAACAAAATAAGTATGAGGAACGTATTTCTGTACCTACGGTGACGCACAGTGGCGACGGAGGCTTAATATCCAATTTAAATTAAAATTGAAAATCGAAATGAGGTAGCGGGGCAATCGAAACTGTTACTCAAGATCAAAGTAGGTATTTTACGATCGATTTTCTATTTTTCCACTTAGCTCGTTGCCCACTCAAAATTTCTCGTAAAATTTTTATTCACGAAATTTATTTGGAATGGACCCGATTGTCGCACGAAAGAGCCGGTTGACGGCGGCAGGAGCGGAACAATCAAACAGGTGGCTGCCTTCCATTTACGTCTTATCTTAATTTCATGCGACGTTAATCACCTCTAATTTGAATGTGATCATTTAGTTGTCCTCTTTTCTGCATCCCACGAGATAAGCATCGTTTACAATGCAACAAATCGCCGAGATAATGTGAATTAATTCCCTGGCGGGGTTACCTTCTATCTCTTCTTATCTCGGGTGGGTTCATGACAAACGATCATCTCATGATCAAAAGCCACCGAACAGATAATCTCTACAGATACCCCGAAAGCGCGGGATCTTAAGACTCAATTATCACACTGTGTGCGCTGGTTGATTGCCCACCACCGCCAGGGAATTTCTCGCCAATTACTTCAGGAACATGATTCGATAAGAAGCTGCTGCCGGATTTGGATAACCGGAAAGGCCCCTAGAAGGATGAGGCGAAAGGGCCGCCACGCGGAGTTACTACTCCGACCGTCCCAGTTCGGCCCCACCAGAATCTATAACCCCGTCGGGAAGGGAGCAAAAAGGCGAAAAGACCTACGACTGCCCGCGAGGATCACCAAATTTACATCTAATTAACTTTCGATCGCAGGAATGCGCTACCGCCTTTGAGGCCGCTAATCGCATTGCGGCGCGCTTTCGTCTTCGGCCGCCCGCTTCTAACATCGCCTTTCATCGATGGTTTTGTTTTTGTGCCTATTCAGCGGATTATGGGCTCCGGCGCGGCCCGGATTCTGGGGGATTCATGGAATTCATGTTCCTAGCGCGGTCTCCAAATTACACGGGGAGCGCTGCGCTGGCGGGGACACGCCATATAAATAAGAGACTAACGACGCCCGGCCGGAAAAACCATATTCACCTGATCCGCCGACTTCTACCTGGTTAAGCGCGGTCACGACGCTCTGATGATACTTTTATTGGCGTATCGCATGTCTGGAGCCGCACGGGCAAAGGGCGATCGCGGCCGTGGTCTCAACAATGGGATGAATCGAAGTGTGTTTTATGGCGGGCACCTGAACCATGCGCAGGCGCAATATGCCTAATTCGTCAGGTCTAATAGTGTAATTGGCGGGGATTTGGTTGGATCGGCTCAGCCGATTGTCGGGCTCTCATGTGATCCGGTGATTAGAGCCGCGATGCTAAATTAACAAGCGTCGGGGCGAGTGCTTTGATTCCCCCTGCCGACAGGTTGGACAGCCGGATTTTGATGGTCACACCTTGATCAATTGGCCCCGCAATGGCTCTGCCCGGGGATTCCCGGAATGGTAAAGTGGACATGAGTGAGCAGAATTGAATTTTACGGTATTACCTTGTTGGTTTATTAATTCGTTCGTAACCATCATCAATTAGGGAAAAACTGAAAAGTTTTCACCATAAAATTAGCACCTCAATTCAAAGAATTGCGAGTTTTGTCGGAGTCCTGATTTCCAGAAATTTAACCCTCACCTTAACTGAGGAGTTTAGATTTACATTCAATCCCTATCATAAAAAACCATGATATAATTTAAGAAAACACCACCAAAACGGGTAATTTTATATTAATTTTTTTGTTGTATTTGTTTATTTACTAATGATTTTTCTCTTAAAAAATGCCTATTGCCTTCAAATTGTTAACTTTATTCCGTACGTTTTAAATTCGAATTTCATTATCATAATATAATTTTCTAGTTTTAATAGAGCGTACTTTAATAAATTAGTATATAAAAATTCTAAAATATAATTTTTCTCAAAACGTTTTCTTGATTCTTAAATTAATAAAACCCTTAACTCTTTGAGGCACATGATTTTAAAGTAAATCTGAAACCCAAGTTGCATGGATGCTGTAAACTGTATGAGCATGGGAATGAGTAATTTCGAAGTGGGTTAAAGTATATCCCACCAAGCATAAAAGGCTAAGAAAAAGGTGGGATTGTTTCTAACCCATCTAACCCCAAAGAGTTGAAAGGTGTCATCCAAATAAATTACATTAAGAGTATCATGGGTGAAATTTCACCCCAGTATACCTTATAAAGTTTTTAAGTGTAATAATAAACATTAAACGCAATTATTTATATAGATTTATATAGATTTTTCTAAAATTTCAGAAATTTTATCCATGTTTAAGGATTTTTTAATCCTTTAATTATCTCACTTTTTTTTCTAAAACTGATATTCGGTTAAAATTCACATTTTTCTTAATAATTCTTTATTAAAAATACAAACGAATTCAATTTTTAGTTACCTATAACTACCAACAATTTTTATTCTGTGTAGAATCCTTTTTCGAAAGTTTATTATTTAATAAGGAATTTTATTTACACCAAGAAAATTTGATTTAAGTGGAATAATCAAATAATTTCAGTTCCATGACAGTGTGGTCGCCTTCGGAATGAATTAGAGTTTTTAATTAAACTTACAATTTTACTTATTTTTGTTCAAATATGTATCTTTTAAAATATCACCTAGAGGCAACTGAATTCTTGTTAATTCTATAATTATGATATTCTTCACAGTTTTTTTTATACTGTGCCAATTATACGCGGATACCTAAATATATTAGCTGTATTTAGTTATTTATAATCAAATGAATATCATATTTAATATATACCATGTCGAAAAGCATAAAAGGGGATGAGATTAGTCCAACGTAATGAAAAGTTTTTATTTTCAATACACTCTACTACAAGTTATTTTATTTCTTTCATCCCTTTAAACGTTTGCCTCTGCATAAATATGAATGCCTAATACCACGATGAACGATAGCAGTGGAAATTGTGAATTTCTAAAATATTATTAACTAATTATCTTTCGAATATGAAATTTTAATTTACATATTCACTTTTATTTATGTGAGTAAACATTTTTAATCCGTATACAAGTCGATTTGTATTTCTAGAAACTCAATTCACATACTCTTTTACAAAATAATGCCTCATATAAATAAAAGAAGGGTCGGAATACATATAGACCAAAATAATTTTAAAAACTTTCTAAATAATGTCAGTTTTGCACTAAGTATCATAACAAATTTTAAAAGAAAGTACCCGTTTATTTGTCCGCGATTTTCTCCATAAATACAGAAAGGATTTTATTCCGTTTTTCACTGTTAAAGAGGTTGATTCACAAGAAATATTTTCATATGTAATTGATGAGTGTTTCGTATAAATTAACCGACATATGATGATGAATATCGATGAGTTTGGAAAAAAAGCAATCATCGATGAGGTAACCTTCGCGTGCACTACGAAAACTAAATAATTGTTATTCCAAGCATCGCATACAAAGCAGTATTCATTAATTAGTGCTTTTATTTCCGTTCCTAGCATATCTCCATAAGAATATTTTAATTTTGTATTTAAATGTTGAATAATAAAATTTGTAAAAGAGATATTAATTCTTCATAGCTAGCCCAAGCGTGTTAATTCGATTAGAATGGAGTGCATTATTCCTTCAAAGGGTGAATTTAGAAATAATAGGTGGGTAGGTAGGAAATGATAGGTTTTGCAATAAGCCACAGTCTCTTCTACCTCTGCCTGACTATAGCACAAACCAACAAAAATTACATCAGAAAACAGTGATGTCACTAATATTAAGTATATTTTTCATTAATTGCATTAAGAAAGAACTAACAATATGAAAAAAAATATATCCTACTCGTATTTGTATATATATAAATTATAGTCAAAAAACCGTTCTTTAAAAAATCGTTCATTTGGGTTCAAAAGAGGATATGCAAAAAAGGCTTGTCGGTTGCTTGTATTTGCTGAGATATTTAACTTTCATAGTTTTATTTATTTGTTATATTCTACCGATTTACAAATCTTACAGACTAAGAAATTCGTAACAAACCTAAGTACTTAACATTAAATGATCTACCTGCCTAAAACTTCTAAACTAATGCTAGCATAATTTCTTTAAATTCATTTCTTGGTATATGAAACTCAACAAATCACAATGAAAAATGATTTATTACTTCAAATTTGCCATAATTGGTTCTACAAGAAGGTTGGTGTAAGAGATTTCTTAAGCGTGTGTTTATATCAGCTTCATAAATTTCAACTAAATTTAAAAGTGCAGAGCACGTAAGAATATCTCTGATAAGTAGAACTCCACTAATTTTCCAAAGTGTTCTTGTGAAAATTGTAGAAAAACCTTCAAAAGTAAATTGTGTTACCGCCTGATTTATGTAAATAATTCTACATGAATATTGAAAATAAAGATAATTTTACTTTACTTCGATTTGTAATTTTATAAGACAAATGCGTGCTGGTCATTGTCTATAAGTTGAAAAAGATATTTATCTTTAATTCGTTAATTTTAAAAGTTCTTCAAGAATTTGCTTAAATAAAAAAATGGAAGCATGTTCAATTTAAAGTATATGACCAATTTGGAAAAGAACTTTTGTGGGAATATGCGAAAAATCGTGAAAAATAACACTTTTCGTAATTTTCTATAAGTACAAGTAATCGAAAATGTTTCCTGGCATACTCATTAATTTCAAATGAACATTCGATTTCATCAAAATGTGTGAGAAGATCTCAAACCCAATCTTGTCCTTTTCGAAATAAATATCTATCAGTGACTCATACACAACTTTTCTTTTCAGCGTTGACCCCAATTTGTTCCCCAAAAATACGCTTAATTACTGGCTCTGTTGAAAAGTGGAGGTTCTTATGTTTCAAACAACGCAAAGCTCAGAAAAATAAATTTATTTGAATCTTTGTGTAAAACATGATCATAAATCAAGTGTTAAATGCAGCGAGTTAGGAAACCGGGCTCGCGAAATAAAAAACTCTCGCAGCGAATAAATTTACGTGATCTTATATTTTAATATTTATAGAATTGCGGAAATATTTTAAGATTAACTACCGATTTTGAATCGACTGGGTCTAACCGCCAGCCTCTCTTTCCTCTTTCAGATCAATCACACTTAAACTTGTTCGCCTCCCGACCCCAACCAAAGAAGAAGCGAAAATCACGGACGGCGTTCACAAACCACCAAATATTTGAGCTGGAAAAGCGGTTCCTCTACCAAAAATATCTTTCACCAGCGGACAGAGATGAGATCGCGGCTGCCCTGGGACTCTCCAACGCTCAAGTAAGTTCCACCACCCCCGTCAGTTTTTGGGCACTTTCATCATCTGCCTGCCGCACTTGAAACGGAGAAAGGGTGGCTAATTTGAGCATAATTTCTTTCTCCTCAGGTAATCACCTGGTTCCAGAACAGACGGGCTAAGCTGAAGCGCGACATGGAGGAACTTAAAAAGGATGTTGAAAGTGTGAAGGCATTGTCAGCACATAAAAGTTTCTTAGAAAATGTTAATGACTTAAGTATTTTAAAGAAGAAGCCCATCCACGAGACGGAGGCCACCAGTCCCCAGAAATGAGTTTGATGCCCTGATGACGCTGTGCTAGTAGTACCCAACACAGCCCCCCCGCTCAACGATGAATAATCCCCATCCCCTCTCCAGTCGCGCAAAACCACTCCAGTTTTAACACCTGTCTCTAGCAAAAGTGATATTTAGGAAAATGATGTCGTTTAGGCTCACAGAGCTCAAAAATGAACTTTGTTAGACTTATTTTTGCAATATTTAATTAACTGTATAAGTGGGCGCCCCAACAAGGGCGATTTATGTGTCACCCTGTATCATACGTGTAAATATGGATGTGTAGATGTAACTATCATGTACTGTAAATGTAGCTGTAAACCTGTACATATTTATTTGTTTATATGTGTAGATCCGCGATAGGTTTAACGTTCCGAACTAATCAATTTACATTTCATTGGTATTCGAAACGAATGCTCTTGGCTTAGCGATTTTTGAATAAATCGAATTTTCTCAAAATTATAACGGACGCGTATCATTCCCCTCCTATTCATTAATTGTACAATAAAACATTCTTTGCGAGCTTTGTTGTTTTATTTTAAATTCCTCTAATCATTGCAATGTATTTTATTAAAATATTACATAAAAATAACGAGAATAGACAAGGGAATTCTCTGCCGCTCAATTCTATCAGTTGAACAAATTGTTTTTATTTTACCTTTTTGAAAATCCTAAAAGATGATTCCTTAAAAAGCCTTAAAATGTTATGTCTACTCTAAAATGAACCAAGGTTAAATTTGAAATAATAAATAAATTTTACCCGAAAGCTTATTTTATTAAAAAACCAAAATATTCAATAACACACCTAATTCAAAAATTGGTTTAATATTAAGTTTGAAGTCTCCTCACGGATTTTGATGAAACCTTATACAAATGTTCACTTTGGGTCAAAAGTGTAGTTTTGATGGATATTACCAAGAATATGTAAACAAAATTTATCGGCTCGTACTTCCCAAAATATTTAACTTTGAAATTGGAAAAGTAACAATTTTTTTCATATTCACACAAAAATGTCTTTGCATCTTAAATCAAAAAAATGCCCATCTAAAAAATTCTTCAATAACTTTCCAAATTAATGAATTAAAGATAAATATCATTTTCAACTTATCGACAGTGACAAGCACGCATTTGTGTCACGAAATTACAAATCGAAATGAAGTACAATACAATTTTCTTTATTTTCTGCACTCTTAGAATTATTTACATAAATCAAGTGGAAATATTTTTAATTAAAGATCTTTCCACAATTTTTGCTAAAACACGGAAGAAATCAGTTTTGAAATTGTTAAAGTTGGATATCTCGCGAAATCTGCAAATTTTCATTAAAATCCATGAAGTGATCTCAAACTCAATTTAATCCATTTCAGAAACTACTCAGGCAATTTCACTAAAATTTTTATGGTATATTCAGTATTTATGCAGTTTTATCTCGAACTAGAATTATTTTGATATCTATCAAAGTTTGTTCTTTAAACTAAAAAAATTACGAAAAACCTGTTACTACTATCAAAAATTTAATATTTAAAATTTTGTAAATTCTAGTTCCCATGGTAGCTACATATCTGCAAATTAAAATAACGTTTGATTTCTTTTAATTTCATATGCGCCGCCGAATGGCCGGAATCGCCTCAGCCGCCAAATACATTTGTTTACTTCTAGGTTCTAGGTTCAAGTGGCTGCCAAAAGAAGGCACACTTAGGCCAAGGTAGGCCCATTGTGATACCACGTGGGACGAAGCCCCCAATAACTAGCCTTCGAACCATTTGGATTCTTTAATGAACTGCTCCAGGCTTCTAATCCTGACGGACCTCAGTTTCGACAGATCATTAAAGAAAGTGGAGCCCAGGCTCCGATTTCTCCGCACCGCTAGTGCTGGGCATTGACACAGGAAGTGAAGGAATTTGTTTACTTGGGTACCTAAAAGTTGTAATGTCGATTCCACTGTATATTTTGAGTTTAAAACATAAGAAAGTATTACTCAAATGTCAATGAATTTACAGATAATGTTTCAAAAGAGTATGCTTTCATCTTTTGTAAAAAAAATATATTCTCAAAAAGATCGAAAAAAGATTGTTGGCTACACATAAGACGACCCTCTTAAATTGTCACTATCTGTGTTTTTTTCACTTCGGTTCTAAATCCAGTTAAGCGGGAAATTTTGCACTGAATTGAAATTTCAATGCATAGTTTACTTATAACAAATATTTGTTATTTCACAAAAATAAAATTAATTTTCCTAGGTTTATACACACTTTGCGTTAACAACTTAATCCAAAAATTTATCCAGTGCAAAGTTTGAAATTTTGATCGATAAATATTGCAAATTTATGTACTTTTCGTAAATTTGAATCAAATAGGAAAATGAAAAAAAATCCAGATATTATAAAAATCAATTTTTAAATAATTTCACATTATTCAACCATAAGCAGCTCTTTCGTTTCGTTTTCTGGGGATCTCAATTTTATGCAATGCGACACTCGTTATACACCTACTGCTGCTGCTACATGTACTGATTTTCATAAATATACAGGGTGGCCTATTTAAAAATTTGAATTTCTTTTTGTTATAAAAAACAAACGGCTCAATATTTTTCAATGGTTGAACATTTATTTGAAAGATTGTTTTATGTCATTTATTTATAAAAACAATTTCGGTCAAATGACCACCATGGCTGACTCCACCATTCTAATAAGTTTTTAATATTTCCCAACTTTCTTCAAGCGAATACCGTCCCATTTCGTAAATGTCAAACCTTAAACTAAATTTCTGTCAAGTCGAGAATGACATATAATCAACCAAATCGATTAAATTACCGGTAGTTCAAATTCCAAGCCACCCTGTACATAAAATTTCAAAATTACTCAAAGAAGATCGAACCGGGTGAGAATCGTTTCAGTTTTTTGTTCGAAACGACAGCGAAAGATAAAATAGCATATCCAATTTAGCAGTTATAAAATGTTTTGTTTTGTTCACTTTAAAAGTAACATTTCATTTAATTTGAGATGTAACTAAAAATTTCGGTTGTTATATGAACTACATATAAGAGAAATTTTTATATTTAAAATTATCCTATTAGACAAAGTTTCTTATTCCTTTAGATTTTCATAACTTGATAAAAAGCATTGTAATTACAATTATTTTCTATTAACACGTTCCCTGCAAGAATTTTCAACAAAGTTTTGGTAAAAGACTTTCATGTAAAAATACATTTGATGAAATTGAGCTTTTGTTCGTGTACCGTTTTCGGTACCCGTGGCAGGGAATGTAATAAAGATTAAATTCTATGTTAAATGAATATGGTGTCCCACATTATAAATATAATTCAGGGCGTAACTAAATACATTCTTTAACCAAAAGGAAATAAAGGAAATAAAGGAAATAAGGAATACATAAGATATATTAAAATTTAAGTTTCACATTAATTTACACTTTACGCTAAACTACAACTACGATATTTTAAAATGTTTCAAATTTAGTAAAAAAAAGGAAAAAGAATTCGATTCTTTGGAGGTGGTAATTTGGAGTAGTAATGTATAAAAATGCTAGAAAAAAATTCTAATTTTAATGTAAAAATGATTTAATAGAACTTTTTAAATAATCGGATAAAAGGTTTTGTGCCTGGCAGGTTACTTCTTGTGTTAGCGTATAGCGCCATCTACAGTCAAAATATCTATTCAAAACTGCAATACATGATGCAAATAGCTTTTAGATCATATTCGTTCATAAAAGCTTGTGGAAATTATTTGGATTTGATACTCGCTAAAAAGCTTTACATTTTTAGGAGTCCTTCAAGAGCATGGACTTCCAACAGCTTTCAGAATTGATGCATTTGAAATTCATCCGTTTTTCCTCTGCAAAGGGATAAAATGAAAACTTATATTTTTTTTCTGTGATTTCTTATTGGTAGTTAAATTTTTCTCTTTTTGATTCCAATTTATTTTTCTTATTTAAAGAGGAGGACGCACAAGGGCCCTATGAAACTAATCACAAATTAAAAACCGATTTTAAAATCTCATTTCAAGAAAAACAAGTTTAAGCCTAAATAACTTAAAATTCATATGATAAACTACCAGACCCAGCAAGTTTTTATAATTAAAATGTTATTTTAATTCCTAAGTTAGGCCAATTCGCTTGAAATAAATAAAGGAAATACAAAAATATGCTTGGTGTTAATTTATAGTCTATGAGTCGAATGATTAGTTATAGAGTAACACTGATTTAAGTTTAGCCTTCTGGAGCCCTTATCGGGGAAAACTTTTAAATCGGCAGCTTACAAAAGCCCTTTTCGGATAAAAACTCGTTAAAAAAGTTCCCAACATTTTCATAAATTCAGTCTAGTAACTTTTGACTTTAATTAATTTTTTCATACATAACATCAAAATAATACGATTTTAACTTTTTTAAACGAATTATTTTAGAACTATAAACGCAAGAAGTAATTTAAGTTAAAGGTTGCTAAAATGAATTTATGAAAATGTTAGAAACTTTATTAAGGAATCTTTTTCCAAAAAAGGTTTTAGCATGCTCCTTTCGATTCAAATGGATGGTTTTCAATGATAGGCCCTAATGTTAAAATTTTTGTTACATTTGTTTTTCAGTTAATAAAACAGAAAACCTGTATAAATCATGCGTATATTTTCGAAACAAACAAAAACTACGACGGACAATTTTAAACCAACAATTCTGAGACTATAAAGAATTACAATATGCAAAAAGGAAATCGATATCTTAAAATTTTTGAGCACGAAAATTCCCTTAACTTCCCGCAATTATTTTATGTTTTTTCATAAATATTTCATATATGGTTTTTTGAAATGTTTAACCCTTACCTATTTTAATAAAAAATAAGAGATGATTGAGTACATATTATCAAATAATTATAAATTATAATAAGACTTAATTAATTTCCGGCTTTCAAATTGCTGCCTAAATAAACTAAATAGCTTTTATTATGCTTATACGCACACATTTGCCCAAAATGCATTACCCTCAAATGGTTGCACTTAAATCGACGTCTGGATGCACGTTGCAATAGAAACAGCAATTTCCACTCCTCTCAAATGATTCTCAAAATCGCCAATAGTCTTGATTTATGACAAGTTTATTCTCGAAAATCGCTGCCAGAAAGTTGGGTATTGCTGATGGTCAGCAATAAAACGGCCGCCTCATGAGGCACGATATAATCGCGTAATTAGAGACAGTAGACAGCATGCAGATTTCGATGGAAACATAAACAACAATCGAACTGTAGTATAAACCGATATTAACATTTTGCCACCATGCAATTGATTTTGCATTTAATTTTCGGGGGTATGATACATTTAGAAAATGTTAGGTATGTTTTGTTATAAATTAATGTTTAGATAACTTAAGCGAACAGAAGTAATACCGAATACAGAAACATAATGAGAAATTCCTTATAACCAAAAATCTCCCTTAAATTCTTTCACCCAAAAGAGCTCATAAATTTATGATTAACTAACTAACTAACAAGTATTTAAGGAAGCCCCTTACGTAAACGATCAGCGAGTTCCTTCCAAGAATCCTCTGCAAGTCCACTCCATTCAAAAACTCCCCGATGTTTATTATAGCAGTGCACTTGTTTGGGGAATGATCCATCCAAACAGCGTCTTTCAAACTTGAATGCTCGATTCCAACCATTTTTGGAGGACGTTTTGTGCTAGAAATGTTTGTTTATGTAAGGGCTGTGAGTTTATAGCAGAGGATCAGCTACCACATCTGCTTTCAGCGCCCCGCTCTGATTTAAATAGATTTGTTACTGCCTATTTTGATCTGCATCACGAGATCATTAACGCCGAACACCAGTTGCAAGTGCACGCATTCAACATTTAATCGTTAATTACTCTTCGGAGGTGAAAGATTTACTGCTCGTTGATTATCGGCAATAAAAGAAATGGGCAAGCAATTGGCCCTATTCGATCAGATGATTTTTTAATTGTTTTTTGATTAAAAGTCGATACCGGCAACTAATTAGATCAGTTTAAAACACAATAAATTGTCGGAACAGGAACAAGAATTACTAAACAAATGTTCGTGATTATAGTTTTACATAAAATAACAATGTGCATTTTTTGAAAAAACAAGTAAACTTAATTTTTTATCTAACAAACATATTTTTGGGACGAAATCAAATATCAATCAATTCAAAATGGTCCATAAAATATGAAAATTTGTAATTTTCCAATGAATTTTGAGCATTTAATCACTTTTATCCCTGTTAATTGGTCAGCGATAGTTATTTACTTGTCCAATTTAAGTTAAAATTTGTTCGGACCCATTGAAAAATGGTAGCAACGCCAAAGGTACTCACAATAATAGTAATAGGAAGTGTTTTTAATAGAGATTAAATCACTAATAAAACACTGGCAGGATTTAATCAACGAAATTTGAATCTTAATTATTATCCTACATGTTTACTGGAATAATAGTTTTTCAATAGTTTCATACATATACCCCATGTCGTTGCAAAGTCCCTTTCAAATTATTATTATTTAATAATTGTAATTTTTTACACATTAAATAGTTTAAGAGTTTAAGCTTTTATGTTTATGCATTGCCTGCTTAGTTATAAAATTGATATATGGTATATACGTATCCCCAAAGTCGGTTACCTTTATAATTGTTAAAATCAAAGTTACAAGTAACCGGAAATTATACGACTGAAAAGCAAAACACATAAATATAAAACCGTTTCATTGTAACTTTAAAAGGCCAGTAATTTTAAACTTATCATATAATTTTCAGTCAAATATTGAAAGTCAAAATAATTATATAATTTTATTTCAGCCAAATTGTAAAAATTAAAGTATTGTAGTTAGAAAATACTGGTTATTTTTCGGTCCCTGATACCTACATTTTTCCATGCTGATTGTGAGATTCTCTTTCTACTTTAGGTATGGTATTTTTCAACATTTTCATTTATTTTGCTTTGACAATATGCTAATAAAATCTATCTATATTTGTGGTTTTAATTTCAATACATTAACGATTGATTTAAAAAAAAAAAAAATGCATAGGTTTATGTACATATCTAGGTAATTTCAAGCATTCATAGTTCACTCTTGAGTTTGAAGAACCCTTGGAGAATATCCTCAAAAGGCTTTCCGAACTCCCGTGAAACCCGCTCTTTCACTCCCAGCGAGTGGGAACTTATGCAAAACACCTTCGTAGCAGCCACTCGGCCTCGTAATAGTCCCCTCTTGTGAATCACTCACGCGAAAAACATATGCATCACGTCGCTCGGTGTCCTGGTACTGCTATGCGGCACAACTTCCCAGAATAATATAACACATATTTGCTAAGTTGCCAACAAGCGCCAAAACTGAGGGATTATGTCGAGCTAACTTCCGTCCGGCTAACCGCACATCTTCGCGACCCGCCCACGCACGTTCCGCAAGGTCCTAGTCCTTAGTACGGGGGCCAGGAATACTGCTCTTAAAAAAGTCGCATTGTGGCGCAGACAATGGGACTGAAATGAGTGAACAATACCCCAATTACCCTCGTTGCGGATTATGCTCCTTAGCCGGAGCCAAGTGAGCTGAGGGACATCGGATGAAATTTCCCAAGTCAGTGTCCTTCCACTTCCCAGAGGACCTGCAAGTCTTGGGTGCTTTTTCCTTGTTATAATTGCCGCACTTGTGGGTGACGAGGGCAATTTCGTTGGGCGCACTAATTTGCCGCCTATTGAGCTCGCATATCGGCTCGTTGCTCGTCTTAATATCCCTAAGCGAAGGTGGACGCAATTTTGGGCAATTAATCACGAATTAGCCGGGAACATCCGATAAATGCAAAATCTAGGGTGGCTAGTAGTTGGTAGTTGGTAGTTGGTAGTTGGTAGTCAATCCACAAACTCTCTTCCAAGTGAAAGAAAATCATGAGAGAAAGACATGTTATATGTAGTTAGTTACGTCTAGATGTAACTGCTAAGATTTATAAACGTACCCTAAGAGCTCCACCACCGGCATTTGTTTTGGTAGAACAAGAAGTGGATATTTGAACTACTGCTGATAATTTTGATCTTTTGTATTTCTTCTTATATGAGGAAGATCCAAATAACCAAAAGCCAAGAAAAGTATAAATTCGGAAATTGAAACTAGCTAAAAATTTTATTTACCCAGAAAATAATAGATTTAGTTAGGGTAGGGTAGGTAATTTAAAACAACAATAAAATTATCGTATTTTATTTATATCTACATTATAATATGCTTTTATTGTTATGAATACTTAAAAAAGAACACGATAAATTTTATAAGCCAAATGAACAATTACATATAATTTCGAAAAAAGAAAAATATACGTCCTTAAACAATCGGTTTAAAAAATATAAAATTAATGGTTTTAAAGGCAATCGGAAAACGATCGGAAAATAGTTTGAATCAGTCGAAATAATAGTCGGAAATTTATAGCAGAAAATCAAATCGAAATCACCCAGGAAAATGAGAGAAATTAGATGGAAAAATTTGCTAAGCTCATGAACGCAAAGAAAAGGCAGACGAATCCAAAAACCAAATGGCAATTCAAACCGGAGTACCAGCCGGTGTTCTTAGTGTGGCTATGCCTTAGTGCCTCTACCACAGACGGGGACGATCACATGGATCGAACGTCAGTTCCTTTATACTCTTGATTTGCAAAAATAAGTGTGAAGTATAAGCGAAGTCAAATTCTATAAAAATATTATATGCGTCTAATTTTCATCACTTTTCTGTCTCCTTGCATTTACTTTTTAATATTTGAAAAACGTTCCTGCAGTTCTCCGTCAGTTTTAAGCACAAATAATAATTTCTGACTAAAAAAATAATAAATTCCGTCTTAAATTCAACTTTCAGTTTCTTGTCCGACACTTTTCTGTCTAATTATTTTCACTCGGGAAACGGAGCCTTTTATAATTGACTTTAATAAATTGTTTATCAGTAAGAATTAGTTTAAATTTCTTAGATTAACAATTAAAAGAAAATTATTTTTTTTTTCTCTAAGAAATTATAAATTTCAGGACATTCAGGGGCAAATCCTTTACGCAATAGGCTCATAGAGTCTTAAGATGCTCTGCGAACCAGGTTCATAACACCTAGAAAAACTAGCCCAACAACTCTGATCTTTTTAGCCCTGACTACCATATACATAAGTAAATAAATAGTGTAAAAAGCTGCTTAATAGATCATTGATGTCCCATTAGTGCTCAATTGCGTTATAACTTAACTAATTCAATCATTCTTGCATATGTATGTAAATTATAATTGCAGATGATGTGCACACGTACTTACAAAAAGCCCGAGATCGCTAGTTTCTTTTAAGTAGGGGTTTCAATTGTATTGTACTTCCTAGTGTTATTAAATAAATAAATAAATAAATAAACTTACAAAGAAAGAAATAACTAATTATAGTAAAATTACGTAAACAAAGTTGGATAAAATATAAAAGTTTGTGGAAATTGATATTCATTTAAGTAAAAATTGCTCTTGCATCCTTAGATTGGGTAAATTATATATAATTGCTTTGTTAATTTGTTTCAGTAAATTTTAGACAAAGCTAAGATTATTTTCCTAAACATTAGTACAGTTTTTATAAGTTTGGTATATAAAATAATAAATAAGTTTCTTGTTTGACTTTATCCCAGTGCATTTTCTTAGAAAAAATTAGTGTTTTTCCTATTATATGGGATAGATCCATAAACCGGCTTAATTTTTACTCAATATAATTCATATGTCATAACCTAACTTAATTCATAAGTCTCATGCTATTACCTTCCATCATTGAAACCCATTAACTAAGCACAAATTGTTTTATGGTTTAATATTTTTCCATAGATTTTTTGATTTTAAAAACTAAGAGGCCCATGGGTATTAGGGATAACTCTGGTCATACCTAAAGGGGCCTCCTGAGACTTGGAACTAATTATAAAATTTTTTGAAATCATTGTTTTGACGTCTGAAAATTCTCCAAATTATACTTACAACTTGGATTGATCTGAATAATAAAACCTGTCGATTATTAAGTATATTTGATCAACTCTTGCTTTTTCTCTATTGAAATATAAATTTTCAGCATTTTTTGCTCACACCATCTCAAGGGGTTTCTTGTTCGTTTTTCTGAATTCGACAAGATATTTAAAATTGGAGTTCACGATCATTAGTAAAAAATATACAAAATTATATAAAAATGTCTTGTTTTTTGCTTGGCATTAATTTTCCATATATGTTAAAAATTATATATACCTATAATGAGTATTTTCGATATATATTTTATTTTTGAATGTTTGTAAACAACGTTTTCTAACTTAAATAAACGACTAAATCCATTATTACTTTAAGACAGTAAAATGTGGATAACGTTTTCATTTTATTATACTTTTTTATATATTTTACTGATTCGTTTTCTAAGTAACACACTCGAAAATACGTCCACTATCCGAAACACCTATTCACGAGTCTGTACCGTCACGTAGAACCGAGCTCCGTAAAGGTGCCGGGGGTGGGAAAATAACTTGAGAGAACTCGGTAAGGATGCCTTAAGCAGAAGTACGAAAGATCTGAAATGTCGAAAATCACCTTACGCCCCTTTTTTTCGTCGCCATTCAGAAATTACGGAAACACAAAATTGGATAAAAATTGGAGGGTACTCCACGCGAGGAGTTTAGCTTGAACCTGAATGAATCCCGGGCAGCTCGGCAACTGGAGCTTGTCCCATTTTTCTGAGGAGAACTTTCCCATTCAATTCGAGGCATCCAAAATTAGGAGCAATTTAGTGGCCATTCAATTACACTTTTGTTGGAAGTAAAGGAAAAGAGCCAATTTTCCATTTTTCTGGTCTCGTCCTTCGTCGCCGCCGGGAGGAAAAAGAATAATTTCTTAAGAAGACCAATCAAGGACGTGCAAGAAGACTCGATGGTGTTACACCACCGCTCCCCGCTAGGGCAAATTGACGCCATAAGGATGCTGGAAGCTGCCGGCGAGAGTCATTGAATAATTTCAAATGAAAAGGTTTTCTCGGGTTTAATTCACCGTTAATAAAAGAAAGTCAAAGAGATAATTGTGGTGGTGGGTGGTGCTTCACATCATTAAAAGAAAAAGTACCGGGCCGGGTCGGCCTTGCCTTAATTTCGACTTTTTAGCACATAAGAAGGTATGGGCCTTCTTTGGCTTTAGGGGGTAGTATTCAACATTTTTTTTCTTAAATTTACCTCGGAAGATATATCGCCACCGTCACTTTACTGTTTACAGTGGCTGGCGACCAAAAATTTTTCTCTTAAGCCATGTGAGATAACAAATCAAATTTTAAGTAATGAGCTGCCGAGTTGGCCTGCAAGCGGATGTGGCCTGTTAAAATTTAAGTGAAAAACTCATCAGCGCTAAACGTTGTCTTGGGGACTTTGTTTGTGTCTCTCCCATTTTCTGGCCGAGCAAGATAATCACACGCCAGATGCGAGCCACGGCATTCTTTCCGCCACCAACACCTAAGGGTTAAGACTTTTGGCCTCTGGATCAGACAGATTATGAAAATAGCTCTTTAAGATCTGTTTGTTTACCCGAGAGCCGCGCTAGACTAAATTTTTGGGGTTTTAGATTTCATAGCTCTAAAAGGGAGTAAAACTCGCGCTCAACAAAAAATATCAGGTTTCTACCTAAAGGCCTAAAAAGCCAAGTTCATAAAAATTAGAGTTCAATGAATAGTCAAGTCAACTAATGAATTTTTTTACACAGTTTTTAATTGGAAATCTGCTGAAATTTTCTAGCTGGACGATCCAAAAACGTTTCTTGCTTGCGGCGATTTTATATTTTTGTCCGCGAATTGTTTGCATAACTCTGGGTGATTGAAACTCACTCAGTGCGTTAAATGTTATTAGATTTTGAACACACAATATCCAAACAATGTCGGGGATCTAAACGCGCAAGTGATCTTAAGATAGAAAACCGAGCTGGTGAACATGTGCTCAACAGATCCTCCACTAACGATCACCTCAACGTAATAAAATTAAGAAAATAAAAAGTGCGGGGCACAAAAGCGCGACACATATAAACAAATTAGCTGAGGACTAGCTATATCTGGTGTCTGATGGTGGGGTGCCACCTACACCTTCGTTCTCGGTTCGCTCATTCATCTTGGCATTGTTCTAAGAATTGCGTGGATTCATTTTCAAAATAAAAATTTTTCTTTTTAGAATCGTCTTTTAGCCAGTTTTGATCGCATCACGAGATCGTTTACAGGAATCTTCAGGAGCCTTTAAATGAAGAGCACTGTTTACGTGTTTCACTTCACACTTGACTTTTACGACTACAGCTGAATGACTACAAAGGCCAAAAAGAGTAAAGATCAGAGAAATGGGGCAATTTCTTGAGTTTATCACTCGGAAATAGCACAATTAAATTGGATAAAGTCAAGGAATGCACGTCCAATTTATTTAAGCAGTTCGATTTGTTATTGCGAGCTAAACATCCATAACGATTTCAATAGAAAATTAAATCACAAAAATATCGTGTTGTAGGCTAGATTTAATCGAATGCCTTTGAATTACTGACTTATGTCACTGTAAATTAGAACTACATAGAGAAAGATTCAAGCAAAATGTTTAAATCGGTTGTACATACCTATAAATAAGAATACATTAGGCATATGTATATAATAAAAACTTTTGGAAGTTTGTAAAAATAATAAAGAATTAATTTTGGTTTTCACTTAAATCTCATTGTAAAGTTGAGCGATACACACTACAAAAGTGTTTTATTGTCACAACTAAAAAATTGCTAAAAATGGTTAACCGAAGTACGATATCAAAATAAATTTATTAAGTTGGCGTAAAAACAAGTAGCCAATATTTAGGCTTCTCTCGTTGGAGGTTACAAGGTTACACGAACCAAATAATAATCATCAATTTTATGTAATTAAAATATCAACTATTGTTGAACCATCTATAAATTGTACTTTTTGTTTTGAGTGTTTTATTTACCTAAAAACCTAAAGAGGGAATCTTTCTTTCCCCTTGTATAAAGATTTTGGAGGGCGGTAGGTGTTTGTTTGGAATGTAATATATGAATTATATTGGGTGAAAATTTTAAAAACTAATTTCCTGTCATAAATCGGTGCCATTAAACAAAACGTCTGATTTAATAGCTTTTATTGCATATAAAAATGTTTTTATTTCATAGTACATGTTAAAGCAAACTTTAGTATAGGGTCGCAAAAATATGTATCCTGGTACTGATAATTTTCTTTAAACCGTTTTAAGTATCACAACTAATTTTCTATACAAAGTTTTTACAGCAACTATTTTAAGTCAACCAAAATATTTTCAGTTGCAGTTGCAGCTCAGTTTTTTCAGCGCGACTATATGTTAGAGTCAATTTATATTTTTTATCAAATTTTAGAAACTGATAAATTAAAGAATATTTCGAAATGTTAAAATATGATAAATAAAATCGCAAAAGGTATTTTTTTCAAATAGAATTGACTAAAAGTTTACATCTAAACTAAAGCTTAATAATTTGTTATCTCGATAAAATAATGAAGTAGCTAAATTATGCAAAATAACATAAAATGACAAAAATATGAAATGTACTATTTTTAATTTTCCTTGACCTACTTCAACCCTTGTTGTAATGATCCACAATCAAGATCCATTTAAAAATTTGACTGTTCTCCACTAATGATAATGTTCTGCAATGCTTCCAAGTGTTTCGATCTAAATTATACCATTAAGCTAAAAATAGTGCATCACTTTGCAATACTTAAGACGGGAATCGCATGATCAATAATTTATAAGTCCACTTTGAACGGATTACGTAAAACGAAGACTCCTTCGTTTGCTCTTCGAATCAAAATCCATCCGTACTTGTAAATACTTGAGATATTCGAAGGAAAAAGGAAAATTTTTGGGCAAATTTCTTAAATCTATTCCCAGATGACCACACAAACGGATTTGGCAACAAGCGGCGCTTACTTGACCAGAACACCGGAGTAGTCCTATAGCATAAACATGCCCTAAATCAAACTCTTGAGCACGTCGCTCCCAAGTGGCTAAGTAGCCAGGCCCACTATGCGGTGACGACTTCCAAAGTGGCTTTCTCCACTTATGCTTGACATTGTCCCTGTAGAATTCCAGTTACTAAACAGAATCGAGTAGCTACTAATCACTGTAAACATAACAAGGATCCGAGACAAGGCAAAAGGAGGTTTTTGGTCATTTATTCTACTAATGGGATCATTTACAAGAGGGTAAACAGTCTAAGGTACACTTCAACATGCGTTTCGGGTCCGAAAAATTAAACATTCCTAAAGAATTGCATGCCTGGTCCGCTTGATTAAGATTGCACGGATGCGATTCTTACAAGAATTTGACATTCCCAATTAAATTTGATTACACCCTCGCGAGAGTCAAGTGCTATCAGCTGTATGCTGAAGTCGAAGTGCGATCAGTGGATCTCATTTCGGCACTGCAGATGATTTTGAAAACCACTTGCCACAAGATCGATTTTAATGCGTCTTAATTTGTAGCTCCCAGTTGTTCGCCCCATGCCAGTCATAAATATTTGAATTCATGTCAAATTTAATGACTTTGTATCAAAGCTATTGAAATTCTAAAATTTCTTCCCCAATAAATCAAATGAGTGACATTGAAATTCTTTACTATCTCGTCTTTAAATCAAATAATTTAACAGAGAAAAATATGTGAATGCTTTTACACGCAATTACAGTGCACTTTATTCATGTGTCACAGCTCCTTGAGAAATTCAAGCACAGAAAACGATAAGTAGCTTATAGTTGACTATTAGACGAGTGAGAGTAGCAAACACTCGACAGAGAAATTTTATTAGAAAAAAAAGTAAACAGCTCCTGTAGCACTACTTGCGATCGTACAGTGGTTTCGATTGTTTAGTTAAATAAATGTAAAGCACTTGAAGTAGTTCAACGATTATTAGTGGATCTCTAGTGTTAATTGACACAAAACATTGGTATCCAATGGCGCTTAATGTTCCTTCGCCCCTACGATAATATCTTTTACGGTACAAGGCGCTTAGATGGGGATCACTTGAAGAAAAATTATTTTTCTTAAGAGTTTCGTCTGCTTCTTATAATTGTTAAAAGAAAAGATTATCTCTTAAAGTGTAAATGCAATGCATCATTATTTTCGTATTGTGGAAATGAAGAAACAAAATCTTAACTTTAACCGGAATTTGATGAGTTCAAATAGTTGCAAAAGACAATCCTTAGACATATGGAAAAATAACAAATAAATTTATAGCTAAAATAGTAATAATAAATAAATAAATCTCAATCAAAAAACCAGTTACAAAGTTAAACATGTTCTTGATTTTAGAGAACCGAAAAAAGAGTTTAACTTACTTCAAACAATTTAAAGGCAATTTCTTTTTTTAAATCTTAAAGTTTGATCTTTTAGAAATAAAGAAGCAAAATAAAAATATATTTAAAAAAAACAAACACAAAACAATGAGATTTCTAGCAAATACAATCGTTTATTTCTTAATAAAAAAACATAGTCGGGAAAACCAAAAATCTTAAGATAATATCCGGACCTTTTAAGTCAAGAAAGTCTTTAGATTACAAGACTAATTCAATAGTGCTGGGAAACAGAAAGGTTTTCATTTTAAAGAATGTTTTATTTTAAAAGTTATGCACTTAATAATTTTCGTAAGACCAACATAAAATTTGATATTTACCATATAACTTATTTTATATTATTTCAGTGTTCAATTTCTATTTGATTAAAAGCTAAGACACTAAGGTGCCAAATAAAGTTTCCTTGACTATAGATTGAATAGAAAATAAATATTCAATCAACTGAAAAACAATTTCGTAGTAAGTAAGTAATAAGTAAGAAAAACACTTGAAAAGATTGCATTTAGAATTTACATTTAATTTATATTTATTGCTCTAATTACAGCTCGTTTACAACAGTGCTTAAAATTATCGACAGATTTTCTTAAACTATTGTCACACATTTTCTTTCATCAACATAGAATTTTTTGCATGATATTAATTTTCAGGTGATTTAATCAATTTCAACATTTTCACATTCCTCTAGGAAATCGGAGTCATTAGCAATTCGACTAGTGACAATTTCGCACGGAGAAACATCCATGCCTCTAGGACTCGATTCTGTGCTATGGCTCAGATATCGTCCAGTCTCGGTTAAATTGTCACACTTTGGAAAATTTAGAGATCCTTTGAGATGAGATAAAAATCCCTGAGGTAGTGATTTTCCTTCCGTTGATGAATGCGATGGAGGTGGAATGGGGGTTGGTACCTTTTGGTGATAGAAATACGGAAAAGGAACCTGCGGCAGAGGTACTCCGTAAGCCATTTGGATCTGAATTAAAGGTAATAGTAAATAAAAATATTTAACATTAAATAAATTGCAATTGATGTACCTGATGGCGGTAAATGTTTACAAGAGCTGGATCCAGACCCGTAGAATAGTGTCCCTGTCCAAAAATATTTCCATAATGTCCATCATCACGGACTAAAACTTGGACTGGTACCCGTTTAGTTGCATTCAAAAGAGCCGCCTCATGCTGCTGGATTTGCTTCCTCTTCGTTTTGTATCGTCTGTTCTGGAACCAAATTTTCACCTGAGTTTCCGTGAGTCGCAAATTTTTCGCGAGCTCGGATCTTTCAGGGCCGGAAAGGTATCGCTGCTGGGCGAATCGCCGTTCTAATTCAAAAACTTGAGCGTGACTAAATGCCGCACGCGACCTTTTCTTTCTGCTATTGGCTAAACTATCTTCTAATTGCTGCTGACTCTGAGCACTATACGGCGGGGGAGGTGATTCGCAGTCTGTAGTCGAGGAAAATTACTTAAATTAGCATAAAAGGTAGGAGAAAAAGGTGCCAGCCAGTGCCAGCGTGTGCCACTTTAATAACTTGAAAGCCTTTCAAGGAGGGATTCTTTTAATGGACTATCAATTTCATTAATGGCATATTATATGTAGGTATTATGTACCTAAACGGAGAATTGATAGACAGAACTTACCTGACTCGCTGGTGACGCACCTACGCATGTCTAAGGCGCATTCCCGTCCGTAATCTGCCCGGTGCTCATCGTTTACCAGGAACATTTTCATCCGCGCCCTGTGGTCGAATGTCCCACTTTTAACGTCTGGTCTCTCTTGTGGATGGAGGGACCTATTACTTTTAGCAGTATCACTGGATTTGCATCCTTCGAAAAACTGCAATCTCTCGCGGCACTCGGATTCGGATTTTGTGTCGCAAGTCGCAAGACTTTCACTGGTCGAATCTCTCTGGTGGTCACTGCACTGTGAAAGTTTATAAATGCTAAGTTCGTCCTGTGGACAGGACTCGACCGAACAATCCGCGGATTTTCTTCTAGACATACTAAAGCTAGATCGAGGCGTTATGGTTGTATTGTTCCTCGTGAGGATGTCATTAATAGAAAACGGTGTCGAGAGACTCTTGCTAGTCACACTAAGTCCCGCACCTTCCATTCTTTCGCGATTCTGCATAAGACGATCTTTTTGGAACCACTAAGAACAGCTAAACTTCTTGAGAAGGAAACCGACCAATTTCCGCGAATGCACTCCTTGAACTAAATTTTCCACGACTTGGAAAATACTCCGTAGCCGAGTGTAAACGTTCTTATGATGGATTTTCCTCCTCAAGTGCTAGCCAAACACGTCGAGGCCGCTTGTGTTGGTGGACCCTCTTCGGGCGTTCTTACGAAATTTGATTTACATCGGCCACCGGCGCACACTCGGCGTCTTACTTATCTACAACAGCGACGGGCGGCTCTTGCTCTTCCCTCGGGAACTCAAACGCTCGAGAACGGGGCGCCCGACTTGAGGTAGGAGCAAGTGTTCTTATTGGCTGAGGTCGTCCCTCTTAGAAATTTGATTGGGAGACCGAAACGTAAACAAATCGTTGATTTGGCTCTTTGCCAAGCATCGCTCCTCCGGGTGATTTATGACCCTCGGGATTTATGAAGTGCTGCGGTTGCCGCTCGTTCTTGGCACAAATTGAATCGATTTTGGCACTTTTCGGATGCGACAGAATACGTCGGAAGAGTGCACTTGCCCCAAAAAAAAATAAAGGAAATTCACCTCAGGCGAAATTCCTTTCTTTGGACAAACTCAGTCAATAGAGGTGATTTGCAGCACGCGGGCAATGATGCCCTCAGGCGTAATCCTGCACGTGACCTTGATGCCGTTGCGGGTTAAATTTTAACTTTTAAAGACTCCTAAAAGATGCTACTTTAGAAATTGTGTACAGTAATTATTTATACCAGATTAGTTTTGAAAAAAAGGGTTCGATGCATGGACAATGCAATTAGCAGGTACTGTGCAATAGGGTAAAATTAAAAAGCATTTATTTCCATATAAAACCAACTCTGAATTCTAAGAAGTTTTACAAACTATTTTGATAATCTCTCAGAAGTATGCACAAAAAGACAAAGTTAGGAAAAATAGTAGAAAAGATGGGTATCAGTCTCGTATTAGGTGAAAAGTGGTAAGGGAAAGGAATTTTATCCTAATGCTCTCTTCTAAATCCAATTTTTAAAACGTTAAATGATAAATAAGGAAAAAGGTTGGAAGCTTTACTGTTATTTTTATTCAATTAATATCAAGCAAGATAAAAATTAGTGCATGGATGTTTTGATGTTTTGATTATTTAATTATACTAAATTTACCGAATGCACCATTTTATGGTATTTCAAAATTTGCAAGGAAAGATGAAGACAACGTTTACATTTTTCTCCTACAATCGCCAAAAGACCTATAGTAGAGCAAACTTTTCCTTATAGAAATATTAGATATCAACACATGTCTATAACAATATTAAAGAAATTATGAATATTAGTTCTTTTTTTTAAATAGAGTGTGTTTTTGTATTTGCATCAAATTGAGGCGCGTCCGTAGAGATAGGTATAAAAATTCAGTAAACCTAGTGTGCACTTGCACTTCTGTGTTATTACTTTTTAGCCAATATACCTGGTTGGTTGGTTGGTTGGTTGGTTAGTTGGTTGGTTTAAGTGCGATTACAACGCCTTGCCAGAATCTAATTAGCACTGAAAAGCGCGCCATTTTGATACAACTAAACTATGACCTGAATGTTACTAAGGTAGGATATGGTTAGAGCTATTTCGTGGCGTTGAGATAGTGAACAATGTCCACCAATCCTCTTTCCGGACAGCTCCCTGAGATCTTCAAGAGTATAATTGCCCAGAACACGATGTCAAGCCATGGCAAGAGTCGGAAATTTGCATAGAAAATGCTCAGGCGTCTTCTGCTCATTTGGGTCCTCGCAGCTGCGGCATTAACTGTTAAAGGTCCCCACCTCCTAGCTTAGCTGCATACTCCCCTATAGGCCAATGACCTGTATACACCGCCAGAATTCTGGCTATGTCTTCACGGGGCAAATTTAGGAACGCTTGCGTTTTCCTCCTGTCGTAGAGGAGGAGGAGGGCCATGTCATTGTAGATATAGCGCAAATGCGAAGATTTATCCAATTTTTGTTGGCAATCGAGAGGAAATGAGCATGAGTTTCCTTTTTAATCGATCGGATCGGGCCGTGCACTCGCTACACCTGAGAATCTATATACCTAATCTATCTGTAATCTTCTATATGTATTTATATTTATATATAAGTAAAATAATAGTTATTAACACTTTCAGTTACGCTTTATCATAATTTGAATGATGGCTATGTAATTTACTACTTTTATATGTATAAATAAAAATTAAAACTTAGAATTAGTCTAATGACTTCGAGGAATACCGTCACCACCGTATAAGTAACAAACTAATAAATTGCCTGTTTGCCTATCTTGATAATAAGATATTAAGGCCGAAGATAACTAAAATACTTTCCAGGCGGCAGCCAAAAGAAAGAAGTAGATTTGAATGTGGTAATTAAAATAGGAAGTAATATTGTCCCCGATGAAGGGAAAGGGACTTTATTAGAATCTTTATTTATTCATTGATGAGGTCAATACCTCAGTCAAGTTTGAATATGCAAACAATTGGTCAAAAGAATAGGAGTTCGTACTTTATTCTATCCCATTCTCGTAAGCGTGATTCTATATGTCGTAATCTACTTCGTAAAATGTTGGATATACATTGAGTCAAAATCTAAATATGTTTATTTGAAAATTGGAGCATTAAACAATCAAAATTTAAGGACATAAAAAATTATAATATACGAGTATAAGAGTTGCTATCGTTAGGCTTATTTATAATTGTGCTTAAATGTTTTAGTATGTGAAAAAAAAATTGTTTTAGAGCAATTACCTATCTCTTTCTTTCTCAAACTCTAATTTTTAAATATAAAAAGGATATTATTCCATTTAATACACCTACACCTACATATAGGCTGAACAAATCTGAGGACATTGTAGCAAAAACTCAAGCAAAAATTATTAGGATGCATACAGCGGTCAAACAAGGGCGTAAAAGGGCTGTGCACGATTCGTAAAATCCTACAGTCTGTGCGCTCGGGTGTACAATGGCCAAATTCTAGGGAATGACACAAAACGGCTGTACACTAGCTGGTATGAGGCCGAAATTCAAGTCGAAATGAAAATCCACAAAATTATAATAATAATAAATAAAAAAATTTATATTTAAGAATATCCTGTACACCTGTATGTGTCTAGTAAGGCCTAATTATCCTGCAAGGTGACTACGTACATCCCTTGTACGCCCCAGCAAAACGTTTAAAGTGGGTGATCCTTCTGCGCTTTGTACATTGTTATTTCAAAACTTAAATATTTTTACTTGCAAAAATAATTTTCATTGGAATGGATGATTCTGCTCATTTTGAAAAATAATTTCTACTTTAGCCAATTTACACCACTTTTTATATGCGATCAAGCAGGCGAGATTTTGAATATGTATTGGCCAAATTTGAGTGATAGCAATGAAGAAATATGAGAAATATCGAGTTTAAATAATTTTTACATAAAGTATAATACCCCTTAACCGATTAATCCCATTTGCGAGCTTAGCAAAGTTTGAACAAAATCCATTAAGAAATACTACAACTATCCTGGTAGCAAAATCATTTTTAAATATTATTTTATTTATTATATAACATTTCCATGAGGGGTATTTTTTTAGTCAACGATCGCTAACATGCATTTTGGCATTATTCACTCGAAATCGCGTCATAAGTTTGAAAAGATAGTAATTTTGTGAAATCGACGTAAAAAGAAATAAGATTTTAAGTTTTTCAAGTAGGTATTTAAAAATGTTCATCATATAATTAAATAATTTAAATAATATGTATTTTCCTACAATGATTTAGGTAAGCCTTTTTCTATAAGATTCTTATTATTATCATTTTTATATCAATAACTACATTGAATTGTAAATGAAAACAAACAAAAGCAATTATCTCTTTCGCCAAAAGCCAACCAAGGTTGAACGATATTTATTTCAATAAATCTACTTGAGGCTCTCACCATATTTACTAATCATTATCGATGTGGTAACTTGAAACCATTGACTGACTGGGTCTCATCAGCCCTACTGAAGAACTTTTGCCCTTCCCTGGCATTACTTTATTTGTGTACTTTTCATAATTCTAGACTATTAGTTTTAAGTGTTGTCTGCTACCGAAAAATGGATTGATTTCGCATTCAAATATTGTTTTATATTTGATCTCAAAAGATTAGAGGGACAGAAATCTGCTTTGGAGTCTATGGTTTCATTAAGTACGAAAGTGCAACTTATGAATTTTCTAAAAGTCTTCATTATTAATATTTTATGTTAGCTACGTGAAAAATTATAATATAAATATTCGCTTAATATGAATCAGTTTTGAATAAAATTTAATTATTTAATTTCTAGCACACCATAGGGCATATTTGGAAATCGTGTTAGTCATGGAGAAAGGGGAAAAATACAAGTTACTCATTTTTAAAATTGAAATGACTTTTTTTAAATACTTTATTAGCATTTTAATAAAAGTAGCTGACTTAGAATGTTAGAAGTTATTTTTCATACATTTTTAAAAATATTTTACATAGTTTTTCAAGCTTTTAGATACCGCCATCTGTAAGATATAATAAAAGCAGCTTTATCCTGATAAAACCAGAAAGTTCTTCGTTGAATGTTTATTTAAATTTTGAATAACGCAGTATAACAACGTAGGATCCAAATCTTGAAAATTATTGCTTTAATAAAAACGTTTACAGGCTGTTAAATAAAAATTATGAAATAAATAAATTCCTTTGCTTACTTACCAAGAGCGTCGGTTATATCAGCCAATTTAAATGTAATTATAACATTTCGGTTTGCGTCTTTGATAATCGTATTCTGACTTCAAGTACTGTAAGGAGGAAAATTTTACAACAAATATATAAGAAATCTTTACGAGGGTATAGTTTTCAATAGATTGTTTTTTATTATATAAAAATGAATATATTATATGCGAAGATTTTTTTTAGTTTGTATTGTATTTGGGTCTGATTTTACTCAATTCATGTATTATACGAAATAGTTTACAATTTTTGTTGTTGGTCGCGTAATGGGAGCTAAGGAGTTACGTGGAATTCGATACTCTCGCAAATTTAATTAATACTTGGAGATATGATAAATTGTCCAAATTCCTTAATCTATGTCCATATTTTCCTTCAGCTGTTTTCTTGGGAACAGCATATTAAGCGTTAACTATTTTTTTTAAACTTTGTGTTCTACATTTAACTAATAAATTTTTCTAAATTTAACTATACCTAAAAATTTTTTGGTTAGAGCATACCAGTTTTAACCCATTAACATCCAGAAATAGATTTTTGCATGATTATTTTTAAACGATGTGTACCGGTGTACATGCACAACGAATTATTAATGATGCTTTTCCTCACAGGGTCAAAAGAAAATGGGAAGAAAATCATTAAACCAACCAAAATGGACATTTAAGTTGAAGAAGACTAAGATTTTGACTTATTTTTATTCTTTATATCTTTTCTTCAAGACCTTGTCACTGTAACGCATTGCAATAGTGCATTAAATGTTCAGACTTAAGGTATCTACGGTGTTATAATCATATTTTCAACAAATTTTAATGAAATCTTATCCTATACGAATAAAATATACCCGAAAACCTGATTCAATAAAGGTAAGCAGTTTTTATTTAGCTCTACGGCTCTCACAGTTTTACATAAAATTGTTTGCATTGGAATTTGCTACGATTTAAAACTAATTGACTTTCCACCACTCTATACAATCCTTGAGAAGGTCCACTGGTCGATTTTTAGTTACTGTTGTACATGAATCCACTTATATGGTATGATTTGAACATCCTGTACTACATCAGGCAAATCCGTAATATAAATGCTAAAAAGAATGGGTCCCAAAATTGAACCTTGCGGAACATTATGGAGTACGAGTAACATTTTATAAAGAGATTCATTTACTTGGTTTGCTGAGATCGATTAATTGGTTGACTGATATATTTCTGAAGTATAGTATTAAAATTTATATAGCGCAATACCAAATCTAAAGGTGGTATCAAAAATGAAGTAATCATTAATTTCTTTGCATAAATTTATAAGAAGTTTCTTTTTGAGATTGAAGATTTCTAGGAGTTTCAGGGCCGAACTATTTTTTGTATTTACTGATGATTTTTTTGCTAATTGAATAATAAATGAAATTTTTTCGGAAGGTACTCGTGCTTCTATAGACTAATCCTGCATTGATATTCATTCACTATTTTATTGTGAGAATAAATTCCTTTATAAAAAAAAGTTAAAATTTAAGCTTTTCTAATTTTTATATAATAGCTGAAAGTCTGAACTCTTATTTAGCTACATAAATTTATTTTGTTTTTGAACGTTTGTTTTTATTTTAAATATGATCCAGTAGGAATAATTTAATTCATACTGAGCAACCCAAAAAATACCAATTAGCCAAATTTCGCAAGCATTTATTATTAGTCATATTAAAATAAATATTAAAGTTAGGTAAGTTTCACTGTATTTCATGAAAACAACCAATCCAAAAGACATTCTTCGTACGTTCCCTCATTTTAATCGATCTATTTTAAGACAACTTTTGTCCAGCGAGACGCATTTAAGAAAACTGTTGCTTTTGACCCGGAAAATTTCCCATGCATTAAGCAACCATCTAAAGGAGCATAACCTTTAGCTCTACCGACAACAATTTCCATTTTATGTCTTCGAGATAACCAAGTGGCATATGGCTTCTGTGCGGGGAGATCTCATTCTCAGACGTGCTACAAGATTTAGCCTATAAATTGCCGCCAGTCATGAGACTTTGTGACTAAGAGCAGCCCCAAGTAAAATTACGAAAATTTAAGCCACTTCTAGCGAACTGTGATTAATTTCAGTTGAACTGAATCTCATGGATACGAATGTCCGAATACCATTAACATCGATTTGATTGGCAATTTTCCTCAAAATAATTGATAAGTTGCGCAGAGGCCACATGTGTGCCACTATGTATCAAATTTACAGACCTCCTAAGGCGGTGGCGCCTGGACGAAGAATTGCGGGAGTGTCTGGTTAATTTCTTTTCAGGGGAAAGAGTGCGTTTTTCCCTAATTTTTTGAGCTATGAGCTCCTTGGGCGACGCATGGCGACAACAAATTGCTTGTTGGACTTGTAGCGACTGACAGATATATGAGCCAGCCCAAAATATTGGCCTCAGGGAGGGCTACCCCAACTGACCTTTAATTCATCAATTTAGGGTCGTACTCTAATCGTTGTAGTTTTGATCTATAAAGAAAATTATTAATTTTTCACAAAGGTACAAATATCAGAGAAGTTGTTTGTTTCAAAACAAACATTGTTCTATTGAAAAAAAATGAACCTTAAGATAAGCTAAACTACGACTGAAAATGTTTACTACGAAACCCGGTTCTTTGTTTACGCATAGATCACAGTAATTGCAGAATTAATTTGACGGTAATTAGGGGCAAACACTTGAGATAGAAAACCGTGAAAGTGAAAGCCAATACCACAGAGAAAACACTTATAACGTTCGATCGTAGATATTCTGAACCTACAAGGCAAAAGACGTCTAAGCCAATAATTTTAGGCATTTTATTGCATTGATCAATAAAGCAAAGTCCAAACGATCAAAGTGGACGGCTTTGCTGACTGTTGACGCTCTCAGAACGTAGGCCTCCGTTGACATACTGACAGCGTTCCGTCGGACAGAGGACAGGAAGAAAAAATCCACTTAAGCCAGACATCTGCTAGCCATAACCCCGTGCAATGAGTCTCATGCTCATCTCATTTCGGTTATGTAACAATATTTTGCGGATAAAGAATCCTGTGGCTTGCTGGCTCCTTGTCTGGTGTCTAGACGGAGCACAGAATGCTTAAGTGACTCCAAGTCCCATATTTTTGACCACTCTCACTGGCTAGCCTGGCCCATTTCATTTAGCAAACAAAATATCAACCAAATAGCAACATGAAATTCGATTCCCCACTAGCGTCTAACATTGGCCCAAATTTTGGTTTGCAGGAAAGGCGTTTTGTTTTGATTCGGAGATTACTCAAACGTAAAGTGAAAACGCTTCCAGAGGAGTTGATTGATTGGCAGCGAAATGTAATATCAAGGGTCGCGGAGGCTCAGTTTGAAACCGATGCCCTGCATTCGTCATGAATATTCGACTTTTAAAGGACTCCAATGTTTGGAATGTAATCAATCGCTTTTAGGGTAACAAAACAACGATTATTGTCATCTATGTGTTATAAGTCTGACTTTATTAGAATTATCTTCTTCCAAAAGCTAGAATCAATCGATTAAAGATAATGTTTCAGAATTTTTATAGTGTTTTTTAAAATTTCTATTTCGGTAGTTTTTAAAATCGTATTTTGGTATAACCGAAGTAAAAGAGAACCTCTTCACCGTATATCAGTTATTTACTCCTTTTCTAATAAGAGTTTAAAAATATCGAACGTTAACATATTTGCTACACATATAATCCTTGGTTCGGTACTAAAACATATAACACTTAATTTTTCCCCTCACAATCTTAAACCTAAATTTCTTAAAATTTGTATGGTATGTTCTTATTCGCTAAAACTTTTCATACTTCCAACATATACCAAACGAAAAGAGCAGATTGTTGTACACGTTCAATTTTCTTTTAGATAAATTATTACGTCTATCATAATTCTGAAAACAACAAACAAAAACAAAAATAAGTGCAACTTTAAATTAAAAAAGTACATTTCCAACCTAATTCTAAAATGCAAATTTCGGTGATATTTTGAATTGTTTAAAGTGTAAAATTGCTAATAAAGTTCATAGTTTATTTTTCTTTATATATTTATTACAAAATTTATTTCGAATTTGCCACCCGTTTGGTGCGTATAAACTTCAATAGTGTCACCCTCTTCCATCTCCAGCGAAGCTGATGTATCGTTTTCATTAATTGGTTGGCCATCAAAACGGAATCTCACAACGTGTCCTGGAAGACTTGCTCGATCACAATATGCATTCATCAATTTTCGGAGAGGTGTATGCTTCTTAATTTTAAACTGAACAACTGAATTGTCTTGGCCTAGAACTTTAAGATGAATGTATTCCGGCTCGTTTGACTGTGCGCTAGACATTTTAACTTATTAAACTTGTAAAACAAAATTCTAAACTGCACAATAATTAGATGATATTATCAGAAAAATTACTTAAAATTGCACAAAACTAATAAATAAGTATATAGAAAAATAAGTTCAATTTACCTTTTGGGAATTTACGAAATGTCAATATTTTTCTCAGTCACTTTTTCATCATTTTAAATCAATGGAATTGTACAGTGTATAGCAATTTCGCAAAGTTGTAATAGTTTTAAAGACCTTATGTCTTTTAAAAAATTGTATGTTCAGATTGTAAATTTAACAAGAACGCATAAACTAAATTTTAAGAGAATATTCACAAAATATTAATTCTTTCTGAGATTTTCGAAACTTTAATTATTTTAGATTTATAAATTTTCTGTCTTATGACCGCGAAAATCATTTTAAATTAAAAATATTCTTCAAGATAACTTTAAATCGGAAATTTCAACTCTGTTAATTAATTAGGATTGATTTGCTTATTTCAAAGCAATTGTAATGTAATTTTATTTAGTTTTATATATAAATAAATATTTTTAAATTATATATTTACAAATATCTCAAATATTAAATATTCGTAATAAAGTAAAACAATTTCCAAATTTCATTTCCTAAATGAGAAATTTTGTTCGTAACAGTCTAGATTAATAAATAAAATTCTGGTGCAACTTAGACCATTTGCAATACAACACAGTAGAACGTAATTGTAGTTTTTTTTAGCATATAGCATTTTTTCCATGGATTATGTATCCTCAAATGAAATTTGAAGTTCATTTTCAAATAATAATTAACACGTATCTAAAGACTTTACTTTAACCATTTTTTTTAAAAAAACCATTAAAACATAAGGGCTTATCATAGAATCTTGTAACATACCTCAAATGAAAGCTGATAATGTAGATATATAGCTAAATTACCACTAAATTTTATAGATCTCACTAAACAATTTGGCGAACAAGTTTTCGGTATATGTTAGCCCTTATTATGATATACCATACATTCATCGTTTTCTGTATGAAATGTTTGTTTTATGGAAAAGAGCCAATTTGATGAAATATTTTAAACCTATTTAGGCTTTTTATATAAAAGCTTGATATCAAAAATTTTATTTAAATCATGTTACTAGCTCCTAGAATACAGACTTCTTTTTTAACGATTTTGTACATTTAAAACCTATTTTTCCTGAAAACGAAAGCCAATTGAGTATTTCTGTTTTCAAATTCATATTCTGTCGAAAAAATCATATAGAAATTATTTTCCATTGGTTCGGCTAAAAATTTAATTTTAAACTGTGTAATCTTAATGAGGTAGTGTTTTCCTTCAATCAGCCAAAAAATACTTTTGACCATAGACTACCATTTGGCCACTTAAATGACCTTTTGTTATTGTTTTCGGCATAAAATGCACATCAGTCTTTTACACGTAAAGTGTTTTTACTTTTTATAATATTTCCTTTACAATAAATAAACAAAGATGTTACATTTAAAATGCAGTAAACAAAATATCGGCGGTAGAAATTTTTAAATAGGATTTGTTATCCAATAAATTAAAGATAGAACCGAATTAGAATGAAACGTGTTACTCAAAAGAGACTAAAAGCCCGAGAAGAAATGGAGGATTCGATTTCGGCCTTGCGATTGGTTCAATCATCGCCATTTTGTGGGGGCGTGGCTTAGACTAAATCCAAAAACCGAAGTCTAGTCCGGAACATTTCCCTCGGTTGGAACGAGCATTTTTCTCTTACACCCTGTTTCTCCCACACATCTTGAGTTTTCCTTGAACTACCCCTACTGAAAATTCTGTCGTAGCGCCGAACAACGTCTTCTGTATCAGTTTCCCACTTGCCGCGATCAATTGAGCATGCTAATGAGGCGTAATTGCGCGAGACGAATTTGTCCACTTCTTGTGCCTTGATTAGTGGTAATTAGCGTACTCTCGAAGCGCCTCTTCTGACTCTCGGCCGTTATTTATTAAAGTACTTCAGTTAAGTGGAAGTAGTGCGGCTTACTTAAGAAGTGCAACGGGCGAATTTAATTTTAAGAGGATCACCAAAAGTTCGCGAAGATGCTCCAGCAAGGGTATTACGATGTCGGAAGCCCGGGCAGTGGCTCAGTGTCTGGAAACGATTCATGCAACGCCACACCGTTTTCAGTGAAGGATATTTTAAATTTAGTGGACCAGGGTGACCCTTATCTTGGCTGCCACGTGGAGAGGTTTGTGAGAAATTTAATTTTTTTGATAAATGTGACCAAAGTCCGAATGTAAAACATGTGGGCTGTAATTAGGGAAGGATTCATATTGTCCTCCTTCCGGAAAGGACGACGACCGAGAAGTGTTGAGCATATGTTGCAAAAAGAAAACATGTGACTTTGTTAGGGCGGTCGTTACTTCTTCAGCCGTTTAATGCTCACCTGCTGCGGTATTGTCTAACTTTACGTAATAAATCTTTGGTGACTTTTTGCCCACAAGAATACGAATCCAACTATTTCTAACAAGGGCATTATTGCTAAAATTCTTATAAATTTTCTTGATCTGACTCGGGGCCTCTGATAGTTCAGTTGTTAGCGCACTATCCTACCGTCCCAGAGGCTGTGGGTTCGAATCCCACGAATAACCATGGTCTCCTGCGCTACATGGTAATACAATGGGCCAAAATTGGCCTAAGTGTGCTTTTCTAGGCAGCCACAGCAACCTAACCTTGATCTGACTCCCACCAAGTTTTTTTCCTGATGTCCTAATATCAGGAATATCATATTTTAAATTTCAGTTCAAAAATGAAAATTTATATCACTTCTGAATGCAAGTTTTAAACCTGATATTTTCTATATTACATCCCGAAATCAAAAAAAAAAAAAAAGAATTGGCTCCAGTCAGACCAGCGAATTACTTTTACTTAATAGGTTTTTTACCTGTTTTATGGCGTTAATTACGAAGGAGGGCGCCAATAATTACCTTAAGCAATTTTGTTTTCTCTACTCGAAAGTCCTGGCAATAAAACAATTTCAACTTCCAGGACAGACAGCCTGCCTGGTAAATTAACACAGTACTTTTTAAAGTTCTCTTCGACTCATATTTTATAAAAAGATTGGTTAAAGACAGTATTAAAGTTAAAAGCTATTCTAATCATTTTCAAATATGTTTTTATTTGTTACTACCCTTAAACTGAAAAGAGTAGTAATGTATCCCACCATAATATTTATATATTTATTTCAAAACATTTTGTTTAGATGCATCAAGTGATATAATTACAGGATCTGAAAAGTTTGTTACTGACAAAACATGGTGAGGTTTGCTTAATTTATGACAAGGTTTTATCTAATACGTATATAACTATAATAATTATAATAACTATAATAATAAATAATCCCATTCTATTCCACTATAAGTATACACTCACTGCCTGCACTCTGTAACGTTCCAAACTGGAATCTGTGTTATTTCGTTTCAAAATTTGTTATTTTAAATTGCTATTAAGTTTTAATTTTTTGGTAATAATCACCTTAAATACTACCTATGTTCTAAATTTCACAACTCTAGCTCGAATAGAATTTGGAAGTACTCTAGGCTTTTAATTATCCATCAGCCAGTCAGTTAATCAGTCAGTGAATGCCCAAAATTGCGATTTTTGGTTACTCGAATCTAGGAAACTATTCCATCTAGTCGTATGAAATTTGGTATACTGCTTCTTTAGAACCTTAACCCTACTGAAAAAAAATGCAGTGTAAAATTCGTCAATTTTCTTCATGATTTTCGTTTATAAATGTCCGTTTCTTCTTCATTGATTAACTCTACTTTCCGATCGTTTTTCAATTGCCTTAAAAATGTTTAGATTTATTTTTTACCCGGGCTAAGTCCATTATTTTCTGGCATAACTTTTCCGTCTCTTTACAGTTTCTTGCCAAGTACAACATTTCAAAAATTTCCGTTCAACTGATTTCTTTCTATTAAAAATTAACTTGTAGTATCTCTTCGGTTTAATTTGTTTACTTGGACGATTTTATTAGCATCGTTACAGCAACGTACTGTACCAATTGTATACAATTTCATGAAAATTTCTGTTAATTTTCGCTAAATTTTCATAACTATCAATTAACTATTTCGATACACTTTTTTGAAGCGAATTTTTAAAAAAATATTACTTTCTTTGATTAAAAGAGGCACAAGTAAAGCTTAGTAAGTAGGACTTTGTGATTATCTATTAAATATAAATCAGAAAGGAACTTAAGTTTATTACGTAATAAAATACATAATTATTTTAACTTATATAAAAATTATAATATAATCTAAAACTTTACAAAACCTAGGGCTTTTATTATAACTTTTTTATAAATTTTAAGTAAGGCGTTGAAATCCCTGATTTTTTGTTTTTAAATTGTACGTCCAGTAGTTTCAGAGATAAGAGGGACAATGGTCTGCTTTTGTATATTTTTCAGAATATCTTTTAAAAATATTATTTAAAAATTAGACCTAGCTATTACTATATCAAATTGCAAGTTTCTACATCACAACCGCGTGAGTGATGTTATAAGGTTTCGTTTGAGGTACAAAAACCTGAAAATAGCATAGAGCATAAAGGTAATACAATGCAGACAAATCGACTTCATAGTTCATTTTTTTTTCTTAATTTTGCTAACTGAAAAGAAATATTATCGAAAAACCGCGTTCAAAACTTTGGTATCATTTGCACATCAGAGCAGCGCAAATAAATGTAAATGGTTAAAATTCATAAAGTATTGAAAATGTTGCAATAAAATTTTACCTTCATTCTTAAATGTCTATACCATCTGAATGAAAAAAAATGATTATATATATTAAAAATAGTTCCTACAATTTTATTTAACCTCTTACTCGTCCATTCCCCGAACGTTATGAAGCCCACCTTATTATATTGCGAAAAAAAAGATTTTAATTGAGTGGTTACAATAAAAATGAATTATGAGAACTTTATTATTTAAGAGCTCTGATTTTTATCCTAAGGATGTTTGTTTTTTCTTCCAGTGAACCTCAGCCAGGTCATCCTTATCCAGAATATGAAACATGTCCAGATACGTCGTCCATTCCGCACCATTTTATTTCTCAATCCCAGGGATATGCGTCTTATGATTATGCACCACCCTTCCACCACCACCACCATCATCACCATCCCCAAAACATGCAGTACAGTGCAACTCACCTGGCGCCCCAAACCTACCCCTACAGTGTCCCTGCGATGGTTTACAACCACAACAATAACCATATTTCGCAGTCGGAGGAGTCCTTTCCGAACGGAAGTACTACTCCTTACTTAGCCGCTTCCCCTTCTTCGTCCGCCGGGATTAGTGCCCAAGAAATTTCAGGGAACTCCTCCGTGGCTTGTTCGAGCATCGAAAAGCATAGCCCAGTCCTGGAGGCGGAATGCACGGTCCACACCTCGATGATTTCGGACACTACGTCAGAGCACATGAGGGGACTGGAAAGCATATGCCAAATACCAGACGAATCGAAGGAGTTAATCAGTAGTAATAATTTTTTAAAAATTGGAACTTATACACTATCTAATCATATCTTTGTTTTTATAATTTATAGGAGACAGCTCCCAAGTAGTAACATCTTCCCGTTCAGAGCTGCGAAAAAACGGTAGAGCGCGCTCTAAACGGAAACCCCGGGTTCTTTTCTCACAAGCACAGGTGCTTGAACTGGAGCGGAGGTTTCGGCAACAGCGCTACCTTTCAGCACCTGAACGAGAAGTTATGGCGCAATCGTTGAACCTGTCGCCAACTCAGGTTAAAATATGGTTTCAGAACCGGAGATATAAATCGAAGCGGCTACAAATTGAAGGAGCTACCAAGGAGATGCCAAAACCAGCGAATAAGCTCGACCAGAAGCGCCAGGAGAAGAACCAGTTCGTTATGGAAAAGTCACCTGAAATTACGACATACTCAGCGAATCTTCACCTGCAACCACCACCTCCTCCGCCTTATCCGAGCTACTCCCTGCCCTACGAGCAGTTTCAGGCGCATCCCAACCTCTACTCAAACGGCTACGAGCCCAAGCCCTACTGGTAGCAATTAAAAGTGCTTCGTAAAATTAGAATAATTTTGTAAATATCCCCTTGTAAATAGCGCCATTGTACATAAGAAGTAGGTGAATCGGAATTGCAACGCAAAATAAACTGCAGCAGCAACATAAAGTTTCATTTTTCAGCCCCCATTAGTCCCAAGAATAGTTCCAATGTCAATCCAAGTCGGAAGTCGAGCTAGAAGTAGCGGTGGACTGCCCGACATCCGGGCGGGCTTTTCTGTCTTGTCTGGTAATATTTCATATTTTCTAGAAATAAAAGCGGAATATGCACCGCATCCGATGCACAGTCCAAAGGGCATCTGTTTAACTTCTCCGAAGACGTGCCACTGATCTTTTTGTTTTTACCATCAAACGTCTTTCCGATACCCTTGCCGCAGCATTTACTAGTTCGAGTAAATTAATAGCCCCTAATTGCCCGCCGGTTAAGATACGTAAATGGATACTCCTCGACGGTCTGAGAACAAGAAACGTCTTTTATCGATGGTCCGCGCTGCCTTCTATCAGGCTCGAAGGCGACAGGGTTGCTATTCAGTCAGATGAACTCTGGATTGGGGGTTTTGGAGCGATACGAAATATGAAAAGAAATAAAATTTTATTTCTTGTGGGGTATCAATTTCGTAGAATATTAAAAATATGGATTTGGAAAAAAGGGGAAAAAACAACATTGGAAAAAAATGTTTGAAGCATAACAATTATTGTAAAAATTTATTTTAATTGTATTTTAGTTTTCCTTCATTTGAAGTTATATCGCTAATGAATTCTTAAAGGATTATTTCTTTCAAGCAGGTGAAAAATAAGTTTATTTTAAAAAAATGTTGAATATTTTATTTGAGGATTTTTTTGTAATTTACTAGAAAGAGGTAATATATTTGTTTGAACTCTGAGAGGGTTTTTTGCGACTATACTAATACGATCGATCAATACAAGATTTTGAGGATGTATTACACATGGGTTATGAAGTATTTTACACGAGCGAGAACACCCGTCGCAACTTTGCTAATATGCTTTTCAAACAGCGAAAACAAACAGAAAAGAGAATTTTTAAAATAAAATACCGGCTCAATTTCATGCGAGCTTATTTTTAGAAGGTCATCAATATTATTTTCATATTCGTAATATTTTACTACTTAAATTCATACATTTATTTAGAAAAAAAAACGTTGATTTCATCATTTTGCATCAATTTTGGCAACAATCGAATTTTCGACTAATTGGTTTATCAGTCATGAAAATGAAAATGAAACGAAAAACGTGAAATTGTGATCGCATTCAAAGTAGGAAAATGTGCTTATATACCAGAGTCGTTTCCAAAATTTATACAGATGTTAGGAGTATTTTTAAAACTGTTTTCATTAACAAATGATATTTATATTATTTGAGCTAATCCGTTGTAGGCGCTAGTGATATCTTTAGGTCTACGCAACGTAAAAAAAACAAAAACATTCCTCATCACTAAACACTCAGCTATCACAGGATTAGTTCCTGAAATTAAAGAAATATTGAATCTGTGAAATTAAATTCTTCGATTTGTCATGCTTTTGCAAAGTTTTTCGATGATACAAATACCAAATTTTTTAGCTATCATCAAAAATCAAATTCGAATGATAGTCAATAGTCTTTAAAATATTGTGTTAAAATTTCAGAACAATCAAACAAAGATCTGAACATCTGAAATTATAATAACAAGCTAGACATCCTAATTAAATCGCTCGAAAACAAAATCATAACATTGCTATCTTCCAAAGCAATTTTCTGCTGCTCAAGTTGGAAACATTATACAAAAATACACATAAAAAACACCCAAGTAAAACAAAATAAAATAATAAAACTCAATCCTACGTAATTTACAGATATATTCTAAAAAGTCTGAGTTATAAGTGAGACATTTTTTAACTACCATAGATGGTCCAATCCAACCATCAGGAAACTCGCATACTAACAATAAACTAGAGACCCTGTACAAAATTTAGACTAAGTGTAAGTAAGGATTATCATTTAGAAGAAACAAAAGCCATATAAAGTTTTTACATATTTCTGTTTTCCCTTAATTAATGGTATTATTTACTAGTTTCTTTATATCATCATATACGATTACAATTTTATCTCCATTTTAAAGAGGCTAATCCAATTTCCTGAACATTTAAGTTTATAATATTACGTATAATTCGAAATTCACGAAATAACGAATAAACAGGTAGTAGGTTTTGATTCTGTTGCCAGAAAACCTCATTTAAAGTTTTGATGGTACGGCACTCCGATTCAGTTTAAAAGTCCGTAACTTATGACCAATTGAGAATGTTGCAATAAAAATTGACCAGTAAATCCTTATGCATATTTTCTAAATAACAGAAATCGATTTTAAATTTTTCGAATCAGATAAGAAGTGTTTTTTGTGCATGAAACTTATTTGTTGACTAATAATTTTGGATACCGAACAATTAATACCTGATAATTATTTCCTTGATTATAAATAAATTATTGAAATAGTTTTTAAGATTACATACGAATAAACAAACACTTCCTTTTTATAGTATAATTTAATACGATACCATTTAATCACTGAGTTTATTCATATCTGGTCTTAAAAATTATTGGTTAATTTTATAATTCTAATTCTAATTTTTGATAAAGGAAATTTCAGATGTGGGATACAATACAAATTTTGGAATTCATCGTTCTAAAAATCCAAACTTTTATTAAATCCGCGTATGTATCAATGGGTACATAAAATTAATTAGAAATATTTAATTTATTTTATTCAATAGGAACTTTTTCAGGAAAACCCAATGGTCACACTTAAAGGAGCTTTGCTTCGAAGCTTACTTAAAAGTTGTTTATTTATCCCTCTTGCGAGAAAATATGTAAGCTTTGATTTTCAATTTTTACTTCTGTTGTATCATACAACAAATTTATTTGTATATAAAATTTCGAATTTCTTTAGATTATCAAATTTATTTAATAAGTCGCATACATTAATAATTTTAAGAAGCCTTTTTAAAATTCATAACCACAGTCACGAAAGTTAAATCGAATAAAGCTTTTAACAAAGTTTCTTTCAGAGACATCAACCGCCGTATTTACATAAAGTTCACACTAAGATGTCGCGGCAATCTTCTTTTAAACATTTTTCAACATTACCAAAATAAAATGCAAAAATCTTTAATTATGTCTATCAATATGCAAATTAACTGAGCATTAAAATTGTTTAAATTTTATATGCATAAAATATCGTTGACTGCACTACTTATAAAACGGCTCATGAATACACTGCAAGAGCGGGGAGCTTTTAATAATTTTGCAGTGAGGTGAACCAGATGCCTAAACAGTTTGTCTTGTTTGAATGTTTTTAACGATTTCGAAAATAAAATTCCAATAAGATAGTCCAATTACATAACTGAAATATCTCTTTCAGTTTATCATACAAATTAAAATAAATTTTTATGTGTGGGCGCGCGAAATCAAGTTTTCGCACTCGCGATTTGTATGAAATTCGAATTATATGAATATATCCGGTTTTTAGGCATTTTAAAACCAGATATGATAAAATTATGTATTATGCTGAAAATACCAAAAAAATCGTTTAAGGAAATTGAGAACATTTAGTTAACAGAATAATCAAAATAAAAACCAGTCATCTATCACTCGAAGAAACTATTTGAGTTAATTATTAATTTCGATCTGTGAAATTTTGTTCGAAATTTTAGAATGAGAACATCATAATATTGTTTTTTTTTTTCTTGAAAATATCGACCGTACCCGGCTCAGTTTGAGGCTCCAATAAAAATTTGAAATTATTTAAGAAACGTGGAGCGTTGGGATTTTATTGTCGAATGATAATCAAGTGGAACCGCATGATATATGAATAATTATGGAATACACCACGCCCGGTGAATCGCCGGCTCTGATCCCATCGATAAAATGCCACACAAATTGCGCCGCATTGAAATTTCCCGATAATTTTTTTGAATAATAAAGTCGAAATTTGCATTAAGCAAAGGTTGGCTCTAGTGAGATGGGCTTATCTCAAAGGAGGCATCTTTCAGTCGACACCACCCACTGAGGATGAATGTGAAACCCCACCGTATCTGCCGGTGCTGCGCAGTCCGCGGCATCTGGCATGCGGTGCAGAGCACTCCAGCCTCAGTTGAACGTTTTAATCATTAACTAATCGACTTGATTAGATGGAAACTTGCCAGAAACAAATAGTAAGAGTCGGATCGTACAAGGTGATCATTAATTCTCGATCGGACGGCCGCATCCGTGCCAGTGAGGTGCCCTGTCTCCTTAACTCGATTTACATGCACCGTGCAAGGGCCCCAGCGAAATCGAGATCAGTGCAACGATGCCCGCGCCCGCTCGATGGCTCGGGGTGTGAAGAGGATCTCGTAAATTGTGTCGCCATATCAAATTATGGTATCTGATGGAAAAGGTTAACTCGATGCACGCGCCGATCATTTTACTCGGACCTGCCTCACTGCAATGAGTACTCTTCTCATCTTTCTGCTTGCGAAATGAGTCATTAGTCTAAACACCTACTGATCGATATCCATAAGTAAATTAATATCTTTTGCATTTGCAAGTACAACTTCTTATCTGGCCTACAATTAGTTAGGCAAATAACCAAAAATAAGTTCCCATATAAGTCCCTAAAGGTTATTTGCTTGAAATAAAGTTATTGATTTCATCCACTCTATCTATCGATATCAAAAAGAAAAACCACATAACGAATATAACCAAATAACGATTCATTTCCCATATCCGCCTTAATTAAGTTATGAAACGCAAAACTTTCATAAAGCCCATCAATCGAACGCACTAAACCATCGAGGATTGAAAAATCCGCGGGCAATGATTCACATAAATTCTCTTAATCTATGGTCATTCTTTGTGCACAGTTCGTGGATTGATTGAATTAATTCGGTTCCATTGTTGTGCTATTTACAGCAATTACCGACTTTAAGATAACAGATCAATAGATCGACCTGTTTTGATCGCACAGACTCACAAATCTGTTTATACCGATCACGGATTTGCTGGCAATTTTTGCTGATTCATCTAATTACAAATTGTTCTTCTGTGAGGTCTCGAACGCTTAACGAAACTCAAAAATGGAACATAAGAAATTGAGAGGTCCCAAGGCTGGACCCTGATAATCTTCTTTATCCATCCGGCGAATTGTGTATGGCTCCACAAAAGAATGGCTCATTCTGATCGCCGTGCCAATGAAGAATTCAATTTTCAAACAGCACCAAGATGACTGGATGCGATCGATCGAGTTGTTTTTTTTTTGATGCCGGAATTCGATTTATAATTTTGACAAATTGGCTTCAAATTTTTATTGATGATGCGGGTCCAGAAGGACGAGCCCTGCTATAGTCTGCTTAGTATGGGCACTTTTAAATTGTTTGAACTTTTAATTTTATTTCACGTAAACTAGCGATGAAAGTAGCTTGTTATAGGTTTTTTGGCCTGCACAAAATTAGGGTGGGATTAAAAATATAAAAACATGCTTACAAATGTACATTTTAATAATTGTATGAGACTATACTAATAAACTAAAGATTATGACCTATGCAAATCTAAAAAACGACAATCCTGATTTGCATATAATTACATTAAAATGCCAACCTAAACAAAAAACCAAATTATACTCTAAGAGAACGAAAGCTAGAACATGTTCGTAGACTGTACCAATCAACAAAAATAGAAATAATAAACTAAAAATATGCATAGTCATAAATATAAACTTAGAAAGGTGCTTAGGGTCATGTAGTGCACATAACACCAAATGGATTAAGTCCGTAACATAAATTTTCATATTAGCATTTAATTGTTGCTCTCTGAATTCCGTCGATAAATCACAAAATGCGAACACACCCGCAAATCTCTTGTATTTTTTAATTTGAAAATTAGGCGGCAATTTTTACGGCTTGCTCAACAAAACTCGAGACAGTGATGTAAATGATCTGGTGAGGGTTCCTCCGAAAGACCGGGCTGAGACCATGTCAAAGGCACAACCCGAAGAGTGGGCATAGCCGCATTACGCCGAAAAGAGCGAATATCGTCGAAAATAAAATAATTCCCCCAACCCTCCCCTCCCCCCACCCTTCCGGTTAACAGCAGTACGGACAGCAAAGTTTGCGCGCGATCAATAATTTACGATGATCGCTATCGATCGTTTGATCATTCGCGAGGCCAATTGAATGAACGATTGCAATCAAATGGAAACTTGTTTCACTCTATCCAAGAGATATAAATTTCAGTAAGTAACAGGCGGCATTCTCTTTCCCCAGCTGTCGTTTTGCATTTATTTCTTTATCTAAAACAACTTTTTATCTTTGCCGATCGTTAAACTGCGAATCAAACAAATTTTTCGAATCGGACGAAAGCTAGAGAGGATGCCGCCGATACAAATGGCGGAAATAATATTATTAATAAATTTTTTGACGTGCTATGCAGCACCGAGCACCGCGGGATAGAGCCGCCCGAATAGAGACATAATGGCCTGACACTCGATTTAGTAACGAGCGCTCGATCCGCGGCATGATCCTATCGGACAGGCATAATGGAATATTGTCTCGATGCTCGACATGAATATCCAGGTAAATGATTTTATTGCAATCGCATTATGTTAACATTGCACCACAACAGATTGAAATATTCCGCTCATTGCGAGGCGGAGCGCTCGCTGGCCGCAGCGGCGGCGACTCTGCGGCACAGCGATGGGCCGCGGCCATGGGGTTGCAAAGAGGTCGGTAATGTCGGAGGAAGTACAAGTCGAGGTATAACGTACACGATCATATAGTACTTTAATATAGTTGTTCGGCGGCTATTGCTCGTTTTGCCCCAGGCACCGGCCGAACGAAGCCTCCTTTCATCCCACAAAAGTCCACTCCCTGTGCTGTTGAAAAACCGCGGGCAAGCGTTGTGAACGTTGACTAATTATTTTGTCATTTAGTGGCCTAGAAAGCAAACGATCATGCCCGGAGGAATATTCCAGCTTCAACTCATCCCAGAATTATGCTTTCGCACTTTAACTTGGTAAGGTACTACATTCGAATGTAAGATACTTTTCGATTTCGGATTTTCGCATATTAAGTTATAATCACAGAAATATTCAAATTATTTTTATACATATCCTAAAAATGGTTTAACATTATTTAAAGTTTACTTTTACTTAATTCTGATACAAATTCGATATCAACAACCTTACCGATGCGGAAAAATTTGAAATTTGCCTACCCTGGCGGTTCAAACTAAATATTTTTTTATATGAAGACATAACATAAATAATAAAGGGGTTGGAACAATAGAAGTGATTTGGCACAATACTTAACACATTAATTGTAAATGTGGCAAAATTTACAGTGATAATAATAACAAAATAATTTTATCGCCATATACGTGGAATGAACCAGCAGATAAAGTTACATGCCGCTTATAAGACGACATTAAATCCATGCCGCTTAAATGGTCCGTTAAAGATTAAAATTTCAAATTATGATAGTCGATTCGAACTATAACTAGCACAGAAGATATCCTTTGTTCAATTTTTATTAATCTTGAGAAATTTTTGGAAGGTATATTTAATTTCCAAATATTGCTGATAGTTTTGCAATTAGTGGCCGAAAAATACATACCGCAAAATCTATTGAACTCGACATTTTTTTTTCCTATATTGGTTTTGCCATTTGAAATTAACAAATTTTGATATTAGGTTCGAAAATAGGGCCCTAAAAATACCCTTAATACATTCAGTATTTCACTTGAATTTTCTGAATTTCAAATAAAGTTGGTAGTTTGTATTTAATGTCTTCAATTCCTAAATTTTTCGTCGTTATTTTTAAATTCTATATTTTATCTAAATAAAACGTCACCCATATGTTAAGTTAGAATACTCAAACAATCAAAAAATAAACTCTTTCAAAGAAAGCGTTTAGGAGGAACAAACAAATAAATAAAAAAATAATTCGATTTTACAAATATAGGGATAGGATAGGATAGAATAAAACTTACAAAATGCAAACGTTGTATTTGTTAAAATTAATACACGAATTAAAACAACATTTTATAAAATAATTAAGGACGGACAATGATTTCATGTACACTCCTTGTCACCATCCATCTTCTCCTTATCAACAAGTGAGCTAGGGAACAAGAATATATGCCCAAAATCAACGTTTGGTCCTAAAACTTCCAGTATCACTGTATAATAAAAAAATTTCATTTTTAACTACTTGAATTATCTGGTGCATAATGAAAACACTCAAAACCCGAATAGCTACTTCGAATATTCGAATAATTCAGATCTTATAATTTTCCTTAGAAAAAAATATACCAGGAGTTAAAAATACCCATTTAATTTGTACTTGTTCAAAATAAATAACTATACAATTAAAATATTTATTTCTTGCTTTTTTCTTTTTAAAACAAAAGTTAATATCAGCAGCTTTTTTGGGTCACTAATTCCAAATTCGGCGTCAGGTTTTACAAATTCAATCATTTTTGCTACACATTAATTAAGAATTTTAAATATATACTCTCATGTATGTAGTTTTAATGTTCTTTTATTATTATTTATTAACAAAAGTAAAGAAGAAAATAATAAACGAACATTGAACAAAAAAAGGTGGTAAATAGGATAATAAAGTAAATAAAAATGTGAAAACTTAATATGCAATAAATCTTAAAAAATAATTTGATATTTAATTCAATATATGCAGTAAATTGGATACCATTTAAATTTTTTCTGTTCAATTTTAATTCAATTAATATATATAGAGGCGCTTTTCTAAGTAAATATCAATCAATCGATTTATATAGAAAATTCAGAAGTTGCCTAATTTTTAACACCAAAATATTTAACTATACTCTCAAGATGAAATTAAATTCTGCTGAATTTTTAAATCATCAAATGTTGGGTATATTTACAGATTATAATCGAAAAATATATAATGAGGCCAAATGATATCTGACGTTGCAGCTAAATACACAGCATTTCGTAATTTGGTAATAAACTACATCGGAGCTAATTATATTTAATCATTATATATACTGTCAATTTTCTGATATTGGACAGTTTATTGTATTTTGAACATAAATATAATTTTGTTAAATAACAAAACAAAAGAAAATTCGAAAACGTTTTGTTTCTTCGTAAATAGTAGGAATTTTAACTTTTCGATACCCTTCTTTAAAATCCAACGTCTTTTGTTTTACAAATAACCAAATATCATCGCTTTACATTTAAATCTTCGGTTATTTGATATTACGACATTACGAAACAAATCCATGTTTATAGTCAAATTAAAATTGTATGCGGTGATTATTTTAAATTATGTTAATTTAACTTATTTTGTTTAGTAGTCGTAGCTTTACCGAAAGACATTTGTAGAGATTTATGAACTCTCCGGTAATTATTGATTTCCAATTAATTAAGCAATGTTTAACGAAAATAAATATTGAGCGCGAATTTAGCTAATTTCGGCTCGGTTCGAAAAAAATCAAAAGAGGCTTTCTTTTTCTCCATGGACGATACAATTTTAATAATTTAAATGCTTTATAACTTTGCGGCTTATAAAACAAACAATCAATCATCCCTTGGAAAAGTTGGAGGGAAATTTGAGTTTTCAATTCTCCCTAGAGTAATACCTTTGTTTTGATTTGATTAAATTTTTCGGGTTTATCCCCAAAAGAGTAAAATTTTATTTAGCGGGAACTGCCCGCTGGGGAATTTGCCTGTTCCGCTCCAGGAAATCAATTCACACCCAAAACGACAGAGCACCAAGCGAACTGGGGATATTCAAATGAGGGCCTGCACCTCGACAGGGCGAGTTTTATCAATCAATTTGATTTCGTAAATTGAAAGCTCATTGCTATTCACTTGGAAGTTTTTCAGCCGGAGCTTGTCCCGGTTTATCGCGCGATTTTCATCGGTGATTCCTCAGGATGAAGTCAATTCACCTTTGAAGGAAATCAATTTGAATTCAACATATCGCCCGAAGCTCGTAGCCGTAGCCCGTTAAGTGAGCTCCACTGCTTTATTTAAATTCGAACGAAAAATTGTCGAGGGGGCGGTGCGCGACGTACCGGGTACCAATGCAGAGCGTATAAAAAATGGCGCTCACAGCACATAAATGGCCAATTTCGTTCGAATGAAAAAAAATTTTATTTGCCGCCGATGTGAATTTCTCGGAAAATGTCGTCGTATGCAAATTAAATAGGTCCCCATTTCGACGATTTAATCTGCTCCCCAGTCCTCCTTGGGCCGGCGTCTTCTCCTTTCACACTCGAAAGGCGTCTTTTTATGGCCACACTCCGCACACTCCCTCGGCGAAATTGGATAAAGGGGCAACGTAGCGAAGAGCTTTGATTAGGTCCGGGACCGGGGGATAGGTGCCTTCGGGCTTAACGTGTGCTCTGCTCCGCGGTATTCCTCCTCCTTGTAAACTGCAGATTGAAAAATTGAATTCGCGCCAGTTACAACTCCACTTTTTCGGTCTGCGTCGAAACGATATGAACGCGGCCTTAAAAATGCCATGCAAAGGACGTTTGTCAGCGGCATCCAGCATAAAAGAGACCAGATTCATTCGCAGGATGCTGTACTTGAAACCTGAGAAGAATGTTTGAACAACTGATCAATTTATATAAGCCCTGTGCCCACCTCAATCAGGCAGATGGTTCTGCACCAATATTTGCAAAAAGGATGTTGGGATTTGGAAACGACTCCGTTCCAACGGCAAAGGAAGTCACTTTAACTGCTGCTTGTTTCAAGACAACAAATAACCACCCTCGGGGTCGTATTTATAAACCAAAACAGCCTAAAACCTTATTTGACAAATTAAATATTTTCTTACAATAACTTGAAAACATAGGAAAGCTGAAAATATGAATTTGTTCCACTTATGTGCAGTACAATTAGTTTTGCCAATTTATCCTCTATTCTTTCGAATTTCGTTTTAATACGTAACAAAAGGCATTTGAACTTTAGCATTTTACCCGCATCATTTAGAACAATTGATTGTAATCGGATAATAATTTTACAAATTAAAATAGTTTGAGTTTTATTTTAAATTATTCTTCAGATTCTGTATCTTTGGAAAATATCGTTGATCTAAAGCAAGTGTAAAACCTTTAGTAATTATTCAACAATTTTATAATTTACTGCAGGACACGTTACATTTTTTATCTCTACGCTGATGTTAAGGTGTGGTATGAATGAAATTTAAGTTACGGTTTTCAAATTGGCATGTCTAATTAAGTTCTTTTTTTTCGGAATTAGCTTAAATAAACAATAGAATTCTAAATTTGATAACAATTTTACATAGCAAATGGTAGTTATTTTTAGACTACGCATTTACTCAGAAAAACATACGAAATATTTTATTTAGTGCCAATACATCATATAATAATAGATAAACAAATGAACATATTTATTTAACATACATATGTACTGGATTGTTTCTTGGAGAAAAATTCGATTTTCAATCCAATTCGTTGTTACATATATCCTTTTTAGATTTACGTAACCAATTAAAAAGGTTTTGGTCTATTTGTTTGTAGACCACAGTCCTCTAATTTTAATATTTATATAATTATGGAAATAAGTGAAATTTTTAAGAAATGGTGAGATTTTTTAAAAAATAACTATCCGCTTCTAATATAAGCAAAAATTTACTCAAAATGTATGAAGCCTACATTTGGGGTCCTAAGGACTGCAAGAACGTGGTAAAAAACTACTTACTGAAATTTTTCATCAATATGTAAAACAGCGCTGAGGAATTTAAGAATACCAGTTCCCATTTGAGGTCCATTTGAATCTCAGGGCGTGCGTGTACAAGGAGCTACAATTGATAAGAGAAAAATCAATCCTTAGTAGATTATACGTATTTACGTTATTTCGTCGTCCACACACACTGATTTGTACTACTCTACTTTATCCCTCAAAAGCATATATTCCGACTTTGGATCCATGGGAATATTCATCAGGAGATTGAAAGTTACAACATACGTCGGTATCAGAAAATGTGACCGATATCCAAAATCCCATAAGCAGGTCCTTTGTTAAAGATAAATAAATCCTTATTGAAAAAATCCAAATGGTCTTTAACCAAAATGTCCATATCGTGAATTCGGATGGCTTTCCGTAGAGATTCATCTCCATGGAAAACCGTGCGTTTAGAAATTCATCTCCACAGATATCCCCGGTATGGGATTACTTTTCACTATGAATCTATTGGTGGAAAAATATATAATAATTCAAAGGAATAATTATTTAATTGATAGAATGTCTATTGATTCTTATAAGAATTCGGTTGTGGAAATCTATTAAAGAATCCCAAAGTCAGGAGGTATGTTTACCTCATCATACGTGTGACTAACACGCTTTCTCTGTTGGTGAAAAACACATTCTGAATACAAATTGTATTATACAATTTAAAACTGATTCTATTTCGGATTGGTATTTGAACGAAAAATCAATATACACATTTACACAGATAAATTACCGGAGGTAACTAATTGTTTTGACTATGTATTTACATAACCCATAATCAATTCAGAATCGAATAAATGAATCGATTGCAGTGAATGTATTTTGATTCAATGAAATTAAATTTATATTACATCGTTTGCAGGGAATATATTTAGAATCATTCAAGATAAGCACCATTTCAGTTGGAATCAAATATGAATGAAAAAAAGCAAATATGTGTCGTTAATTCAGGATTCTAAAGAAATTGTAATAATATACTTCTAATAAAAGATTAAAATTGTTTTCATTTACGCCTTTTATTATTTCTTACTTATTCTATTAAGCTGAACTATATCACACATTAAATTTAAGCTTTCCAAACCTTTGCGTAAGTTTACTTCTTAATAATAAATAAGAATCAATTATTATTTTTCCAATTCAGCTTGCCCGATTTTGGTTTTAATATAATGCCAACCATATACCTTGAATTTTTCCAATTAGCTACAATCATACAGCAGTAACATTTTTGTTTGTATGACTTCAGTCGCAAATATTTACATAAATCTAAAGGAACGTTTTTTTTAAATATATTACGAAAATTTAATATGCTATCTTTTTTCGTGAAAATCGTATAGCAGGTGATCTTTTTATATATTTAAATATCCAAGTTCGTCATAAATTGCAAAGCTTAGGACAGAAAAAGGGAAAAGGATATTTTAAGCAAGAAATTTGGAAAGAGGTTCTGTTTAAAACTCAAAAATGAAGATGAATTGAGATCCGTAATGGACTAAAGAGGAGTGCTGTTCGATTTTGAAGCAGTTTAAGTGCCAATTCATTTCCAACTTGGGGCCTATCCGGTGCCGAAGGGCACTCACGCGTAATTATAAGCCATTAAGCGAAAAAACAGTCGGGCTAAGTGGCAATAAATATTCAACACTTGGCTGGTACAAATGCGATGCCCCATGACATCCTCGAGTCCTTCGAATCTTCGCCGTTTTAATCCTGCTGATTTGCTGGAAGATGTTTCAATAAAGAAGACAGACATGAGACTCTACAGTGAGATGACACTTTTTCCTGTAGAAATTACTTTTCGAGCTTTGGAGGCGTGTAAAAAATGCCAATCGGAAATTAGATTTATGTCGACCAGAAAAAAAGTGTTCCTCGTCATTGCATTGCATTATTTGTCCCTTTACCCCTTTGCCCTTTTTACCAAAGAGGCGTTGTCCTCGGGGGTGTTAATAGAGATTTATGTGGCCGATATTTGAAGGGTTGCGGGGGATTCCCAGATTCAACTTGGTTCGACGGCAAATTTCCTTATTTGGCACAGTTGAAGAAGACAAGTCATTCAACTGAAATTAACTCTTTACGGCAACTGTTTGGGCAAGCTGCTTTTCTTCGTTCGAAGGAACTCCTTTAAAGAATTACTCAACCCAAAAATTTGTTGTTACAGCGCCTCTTTTTGGGCGCTTTGCCGCCAGAGAAGGCCGCATGGGGCACCAGCCAAGTGGAACTGAAGAGCCAACAAGACGATGTTTGTTTGTTGGACTTACCATTCCGACAAATTGAAAGGAAAACACCTAAGGAGGATAGTGTCGGCTCCTCTTTTCCATCTTTTAACTTTGGATGGGCGGTGGGGTCACTGCTCATTTGTTTGCCTCTTTAATATCGAACTAACCAAAATTCGTTAATTTTCGAATACCGGGACAAGGTAGCCGCCGTCAATTTGTTGTCCCAACTGATTATCGAATGTAAAGAGATCGGGTTAAGTGAGGGAAATTCTGGTCTTCGCCAACTTCAAAGAGGTGTGGGACGCGTCCACCGCAAAATCAATTTCGAGCGCTAAATGGTCACTAAAGACGTGCGACTGGATCACTCCCGACAAGTGCGCAATTAGCGCTTTTCCTGCGGGAGCTGCTCCGGCCCTAATTCAGCGAAAGGCGAAATTATATCTCATAAATTCCTGCAAATACAGGAGCCACCGGAGTGACATCGTTGACAAGGATCGGCGCATATTAAACGCTTGTGGGCTTATTGTCGGACGAACATTTGCATAAAAGAACGGGCCTCCTCCTCCTCTCGTTCGGAATAAATTTAAATGAATTTGTTTCCTTACCGAAGCGGGCTACAGCAAGTGTGATAACCACTTATTATGCCGTGGAATTTCGTGTCGCTTCCGTCACTTAAAAGTTTTCGCAAATGGAGCCATTTTAATAGCCCCACTGCATAGACATTCCGGGAAATCTTCCCGTCCACACTCTGTTTTCTATGACCATTAAAAGACATGCAAAAAGGGTTAACGTCGCCATATTCCGCATAAAATTCAAATAAATACTTCTGTGACAGAACTTTCTTCGGCCACTCTCCTCGACGTAAGCTCCGAAATGATGGCATAAAGGCGACTTAAAATTATTTATTGCCCAAAGGATTTCTGCAAAACGTGGGCAACACGCAGAGACATCATGTCTAGCTGCTAGCTAGCGACGGTACCGACAGACGCTGTGCTCTATCTAGATAAATATTTCATTTATATACAAATCTACGTGTGTGGGGCTATGTCGGAGCGCTCCTGTGAGCCACCACAGCCTCATTCGATATGCGGACATTTTTCTAAAATGTTACAATTCATCCGTCGCTTAGTGCGGTGTAAATGTGCGCCTCTATGGAAATTTTATTGGATTGAATGAGGATTCAGAGGGCCGTAAAATTCCCTAGTGTCGACTCCCAACGCAATAGATATGAATTTCTGACTTCGCTAACTTTTTATAAAAGCCAATCTATTTAATCCTGGCTGTTTTTGAGCGCACGATTCAATTTGATTTATTTCCACAAGACCTGGAGATTAAATAACTCTACTAATTATTGGATTTAGAAAAATATATTAACATAGTCTGGCAGCAATTTTGGAATAGGAAAAAGTGTTTTAATTAAACCCCTGAGCTGTGCTCATATGTTTCGAATTTCGATACTAAGTATATTTGTATTCTAATCCAATAAAACTAATCTGAGCAAAATTACATTATCCTAGCATTGATTAATTGCTTCCAAGCCTTGAATTGTCCTTTCCAATGACTAAATTGAACTGTAAGAAGTAATCAATAAAAACAAAACAATGTTTTAAAATCGTTCTTCAAAATAAGTATGTTACCTTGTTATATTAACCTAAATTCAGAAAAATTGCTTTACTACTTATTTGTTTTATTTAAGTGCCTGATTTTTATTGCAATCTTTTTACTATCAAAAATATAGAAAAGCGGGGAATAAAATCATATTTTGGAAATTTTTTCTAACAAAAGCGAAATAAGAAACCGTGAGAAACATTAACTTGCCATTTTGCCGTACATATATCCAACTCATACCTCTTACTTCATATTGACCGACATTAATTGCCCGGAAAATTGTTCCTTTGCTTCTTGAAAATCTACTGTCCTACTTGAATCTGGTAGATAAAGAAAACACATCAGGTGTAATAAATCAATGTGTTACGCATCCCTTACGCAAGAGTTGCAGTTCACTTTCAAAGAATATCACCTGCCTTACAAGACTTTAGTAAGGTGTGAGAAAATGTCCTTCGTACCTGCGACGATTGCCGCACACTTCACAAAGTAAAAGGGTCGCCTTCTATAAGATCTCCTCATTCACCTGAAATCAATTTGGTTGTATCGTAGGTATGATAAAATAAAAAAAAAAACTAATATCGTGGCAAAATTGCACAAACCGCCTAAACTGGTAGCAAAAAGTTATCTTTTGATCGAGCTGAAGCACTCGATTATACTGACATATCCCGCTTTACACGAACTGTCCCAAAATGCAAATGAACTGTTTGCTTAGCACGATTGGTCTAACAGTGATCAGCCCAAAAAATATGTCGAAGTGATCAAGACTAATTAATTATGCGGCGCATACAACAATTTCTGCTTAAATCACGATTAAGGTGTGTGGGCAGAGCAGAGTTATGAAATAATTAAGATAGCTAAGAAAAACCCCAGAATGATCAGAGACAGCAGCACCAGCAGCATCTTAACAAGACAACAAGAAATCTGACAAAAAACAAGAAAAGCCTCTGCGACGAACCGATATACGTTACCTGTGCGATGGAGAAAATGTTTGGTTTTTTGTGTTGATCGCTGATCACTGCCACAAATTTATTGTCAGATTGGAATGGTTCGAGTCGACCACCACGACGTTTTTTTCGTAAAGTAAAAAAAAAAAATTGAAATCTTACAAGAAATGTCGACCGAATTTTCGCACGATCACAGACCGTAAAATATACGAGAACATTACAGAAGCGATCGTATTTCATAACCAATTTGTCGAGAGCACTGATTTTGTACAAAACCATTTCGATTGACTAAACGGAGACCATTTTTGGGGTTTGTCAATGATTTTTCTTCTTCTGTCTGATTGAGTTTGAGAGATACTCAGGAGTATAAGAGAAAATTTTGAGTATATCAAAATAAATCTCTGTTAGGCTTTTGCTACAAACTATTGGTCCTTAATTAATAGAAATGATAATTTTCTAAATTAAACTTACTTTTTACAAACTGTACTCTCAAACAGTTTTTTATAGTGGTCTAACGTTAGAGGAGACTATTGTACACTAATAAATTTTTTATAGTCTGACAAAAATTGCTTCCTTTGAAAGGTAAGGCAAACGCAGGTAATCTGCTGAAAATATTTAAGGTCCGGAGCTCTTCTAAAGTCTAAAATATCTCGATCTAAGTTCCACTTTAATTTATTTTCGCGGACATATGTTGTCACCTGCAATTTGTTCCCCTGGGAGAACCGAAGGGCATGTAGCTCGTTTAGCCGTCTGATATATTCTTCCTCTCGGAATTCCAATCTGATTGAATCATATATTTTAAATCATTAGCAAGGGTACAGGCTCTTAACACAGGTAGCTGAGTTTTCTAAGAACGACCCCTCCCGATGGTATCTCGGCGTTTTGAGAAACTGATTGCATCCTCATTTAATCTTTCATCGATCCGATCGCCATATTTATAGCCAGTTAATTAGCGTACGACATCTATATTTTATTTTTATTTGTAGGCGTCGTATTCGGTCAAACTATACGAAGAGAATTTAGAGACTCCACCGCAAAGTTTGAAACTGGGACAAAATGAAGCTTCCCGCTGAGAGTTTTATGAGTCAATTTTTCCTTAAAATTTGTCTTCTCGATAATTAATTGAGGATAATATCAACAAACAGCTCAGATCATACGCGATATTAGCCCTAGAGATCTTTTGAGGTGGCGAAGACCGAACGGTCAGATCAGACCCCAGAGTGCCCCCCGGCTGTTATAATGAATGCAGTTTGAGCAGGTGATTTACTGCCGCTGCACTCTGTGTATTATTAATTAGAGCCATTTAATGAACACGTTGGCGAAAATTAACTCTCTCAGCGGTAGAAGTTTAATAAGTGCACTGTGGCCCGACTTCGCATGTTTCCGCGGGCTGGCCAGGTCACTTTTACTAATTTGAGGAGCCCACGCACTTTTTAATTCGACAGTTTCATAGTTTGTTAGTTCCAAACAAGCCCCATACGCATTCCTCGCCCGTTGAGATTTTTGAATGAATCTCGTGTGGCCAAAAGTTATGGTTTGTACCTTTTTGTAGTTCCCTTGTCACAGACATTCTTCTCGTCTCGGAAAAATTGTTTTTAATCCACTTTGCATATTAATTTATGCTAATTGATTAGAGACCGAGGACCTGTGGACATATACACAATCGTCCGCTCCATAGATATTAAATACAAGGCACCAATTAATTTCGAGCAAGTTTATCTGCTGACAAGGCCTGCTGGCGAGGAACACTATGGACGCTGGGTGGAAGACATTATTTTAATGAAATCAGCTTTTTTATTGTTAGCTGTGTGATGCCTTGTTAAATGCATATCTCCTCAATGTTTCTGCTCTCTACGAACAACCATCGATTTCTGACTGCGTCGTAATGCGGTCGAATACGTTTTTGATTATTTCTATTCAGGCGTTTAATTGGAGACAATTAAACCCTTTGTTCCGCTTTTTATATAATGAATTCCTTGATGTGTTTCACTGTTGGGAAGCTTCTAATTGTTTTCTGGAAGGGACCCCAAACATTTTTCAGGTGCAAAACGTTTTATAGAATATAATTTTTTGAAAAACGTATTCGTCCCCTGTTGCTTTTAGAATAAAAACAATATGAAGGAAATTGGGGATGTGAGCTTTTTAAATCAAGAAATATTTCAATATATTGATAATGACTAAAAATTAATGAGCATATATTTTAATGACGACTTGTTTAGGATTTCCATCGTAAAGCATTATAAAGTTGAAAAATTGTTACTGTGGCCCATCGTTCAGACTCATCGCGACTTGTTTTATTTAACTTCATGCAGAAATCTTTTCCTTAAAGGCTTACAAAATTCTCACTGACTCTTATTTTATGCTATTTTCAACATTTAGATAAGATCCGTGTTCATCGCTACTTAATTGAGGTGTTAATTTTCTTGGCCAACCTATTGGCTTCGGTGCCTTTGTGGCATAATGAAAGATGCTAATGGAGGCGAGTGAGATTTGACTACAACCCACGTTATATGCCCTAGCAGACAATTCTCAAGAAATTAATTTACAACATCAAGTGAAGTGTAAGTTAACCAGCACGCCGACTTTATCGCCTTTGAATAGCCGATTTGATTGCACTAATGACTCATTTACTGATAATTACTCATATTATTTCTTACTCTATTAAGACAATAATGAAAATTTTTAAAATAACAGAAAAGTATCAACGTTTCTTTTTGCTGAAATATTAAAATAGCAATGCACCTGTTCACATTTATCACAACTTCAAGAAAAAACCGCAGAGTAAATGTTAGCCCCTAATACGTGGTGCCACCTCAGCCTACACCGGCGGTATCAAAGGAGACGAAACGTCCATTAGAGAAAGCAAATACATGTGTTAAAACTGTTTCCGTTTTCGGCACTTTTTCAACATTCTCAAAGCCATGCTCCTGAAGTGGCTTCTTCTACTCCTTTCTGCGGCTTTACACAAAAAGTGTATTATCCTTTGTTAACAAGACCCTTGAGGCGACACACTTAACAGGATCACTTGATAAATGCCCTTATGTCAGCTAGTTTTGTTATTAAACGGAGGACTCGCGTGTGCTCCTAGAGGCATTACTCAGAGCCTTTCTTTCCTGTTTTAAAGACATTAACTAGCTTCGTTCGTAAGGGTGAAAGTCAAGAGTGGTAAGATAACGACATTTTCAAATTTGGCTTTAATTTTTAAAATTGTAGAGAAAAACTACTATATATATAAATACAACTATAGTTTATTTTCAAAAATTTTAGTATATTCGATAATATAAGCTATTAACAATACATTTCCTTATTTTTTTACATTTTACGAATTGTCTGTCCAAATCATCGGGAAAGAAATTCAAATTATATTCCTAAGTTAACAATTCAAGTTGTGTTTATACACCAAACCGTAATTAAGTAAAAAATTATGAGCGAATATGCAAAGTTTATCTCAACGATAACATTTATCAAACGAGAGTAAATGTTTTCTTACTCATAACAACGCATTAATAAATTTCTATTTATTTAATCGATTTTAATACTTTTCCTCGTATTTAACTATATAATATTATATATAAATTTCTATTTATTTAATCGATTTTAATACTTTTCCTCGTATTTAACTATATAATATTATATGAGTATAATATTTTCATCCTAGCGTATATCTATATGTCTCAGAAAACAAAAATCTTTTTCGAATTTAAAAACTACTGTCTTTTACCTTGGTAGATGAGAATTATGATAACTCAAAAACTAATTTAATGTAATTAAATTTATCATTTTTCTACGTGTTATAGACACATAAACATGCGTAGAGAAAATCGAAAAATAAACTTTGTTGTTTATTCAAAAAATGTAAATTAAAACCTTTAAGGAAATTCTTATCAGACTATGAGAACGAGCCCAATAACATAGAAGCAAGGAAGCAATTTCCCGTAAAAAGTAATATCCGCAAAACATGGCTTTCCCTATAAAAAGTTACAGCAGTGCAAATCGGAGACATTCGCGTTACCTACCAAGAAAATTCAATGCCACTCATATGCCGTACTCAATCGAAATTCATTTCCATAAATGCGATTACGGGGAGGTTCGGCTCGGCGCAACATTGTCGCACAAATTGAGTATCATTCGCATGGAAAGCCATTGTAGGCTATTTCCTGGCAGAATTCTTGAGAGAAGTCTTGAAATTTGATAGGTACCCGCTTCCTGACAGTGGGTGTAGAAGTTTACCATGAATGAAAAATATGAAATTGATGTTCAGATTTATTGAACAAACTGTTCTCAAATATATTCGTCTAAGAAAAACTTTTGAATAAACTTGCCAGTGACCTATTCCATAAAATTGAATTTTAGCAATATATATAAATTTATATTTTAGAATTTTTATAATTCTTGTAATAATTTACGTTTTAACTTTATGTAACTAAAAGGCAATCATTTATAGATGCATACATAGTTTACAACTTTGATTGTATATTTGATATGAATTTCTATTCATATATTAGAAACTACAATTTTCTAAGTATTAGATGCAAAGTCATAACATAGAGCGGAACATGAATTTATATTGATTTTAACCGAAGGTATCTAATCATTCTTTTGTCAAATGTTCGATATTTTTCGTGCCGAAAACCCTAAAATAAGACTGATTTCAATTGAAGATTTTCATGGTTTTTTAACTTTTACTTTGGGAAGTGAATTATTTTAATAATTTAACGCAAAAGTAATACATACCTTTAACAAAGTTTATATTAATTTTTATTTAAAAACGACTTTTCATATCAAACTTGTGTAATTTCATTAGGCTGTATTTTATTAGTTTTCAGCATTAATTTTAGAGGGCCCACAACATTTTCTATTACCTTCCAATAATTTTCCTTACTGTTACTGTGACCATTTTAAATCGAGGCTAAAGAATTTCTTTAGTTCACATTATTAACGTCTTTTTAGAGTACCTACTTTTTAAGCCATAAGGTTTTAATTTTTAATTCCAATGTGTATTGAATATTTATAATAATTTCTTTTTGTGTGACACATGTGAATATGTACATAATATAAATATATTTTAAATCTTCATATAAAAATCCTTAATTTGATATCCCTATCCAAGTATTTGGAAGAAGAACATTGCACGTGCAAAAACTATGTATATGGCGTTTCTCTACCGTCATATTAGGTTTCCTGAAATTTAATATATTTAATGTAATTTTCATACTCAAGACGAGTGTAATAACACCTGATTTGTTAAAATCCGCTTACTAATATAGGGAATAAGGGCAGACATAGGAACATACATATTTACTTAAAGAACAAATGTACGACCTTCCGAGTTCACTGCAGTCAGGTAAAAAATAGCTCTATACAAACTTTTTAACAGACCTAATCTAATATTAATTATTGAAAAAGGAAAAGTAAAATTACAACCTAAAACTAAAATTGTCTTCAAATTTATTTACCCCTTCATTTGCTTTGTTTTATAAAATAATAGGCACAGGGGCAAGGAGTAGCTCTAATTTCAGGAAGACAGAAAATCTGAAGGGATCTGAATTTTGTACGAGCCCCAGCATATCTAGCTGGATCCCCATTTAAATTGTGATGCCATCAATCCCGTCAAACGGGGCCAGATCGCTCATTACAAGTAACGAACTCCTTTTATAGCGCCACTTTGCGAGAAACAGCAGCCTTCGCTAACAATTCGTTATAAAGACATCACATGGAATGATAATTTAAGCATGCCCAGGTACACGTGAATGCGTCAAGCGGCCACCTCGGAGCGCAGGATCCACGCAAGTCGCTTCGCGACTAGGCTAACTCTATTTAGGGCCGACATTCCGCGAAGGCTCGGCTGTTTGTTTTGTCATTCAATCCGAGTCCAATTGCCTCTCCCTGGCCCGGGCTCGTTCGCGCGGTAGTCCGGGAATCCATTTGCCTTGTGGATGCCGGTGGATCGCGGAGCACCTCCCCCTCGTGCGCACCAATTGAGGATCGGTCAGGGTAAATAATTGATGATCACTCATCACGCAACCGCCTGAGCGTGCAGTGGACAATCAAACTGATTTGAATGCTCCGATGGCGTTATCTAGTGATATTCAAATTGCGGAGCGGCCACTGGCCGGGAGCAGATCGCGAGCCAGTGCCACCGGATCACGGGATGGATTTATAAAGTCATTTCTGATGTATTCTGCATATACTCGGATTTCCCTGACTTAAACGAATTCTTAAAAGCCTGCGATTGATAGATGCAGATGCCAATTTATGGGCGTATGCTAATGTGCTGCAAAAACAGCCTGGATGTTTTCATTATTCCGAATGAGACCATAAATTCACCTATGACATATTTTAGCTCGACATGTGGCTTTTGCAGAAAGAAATTCGCCCTGTCAACGCCGATTTTCACTTGATGTCTCTATAGGAGCCACTTGTGGCTGGAAAACAAATGAGTTCGCTGTAAAGGCAGTAATAATGGGGAATTCATTTTAACGGAAAGGAGAATGGTCAACTCGGAAGATACTCTCCTATAATGGACAACAATTAGTATTGACTACGCTACAATAATGACGAATGCAATTTAAATTAGCATTTGTATTTTATCTATGTGGCCTTCATTTAGGTAGATCTTTTCCGACTATGTTACAAAATAATAATTACATTGAAAAAGCACCACAATTAAGTAAACCTAACTTTTATGATTCCATGTCTTTTTATACTTCAGTTTTGTTGTTTTGTAGACATAATCAAAATTAAAATTGTCGTTAAGTCGAAAGTCGAATCGTATTGCATCAGAACTGCGGCACATAGGCAAGATATTTAAGGCTCTGCATCCACTCCAGAATTGACTTAATACTCGTGTATTATTAAAAAGAAACCAAAATTACATTTTCCATTGTTGATTTTTTAAATTTTTTCTGTTTAGTAAAAATATGGCTACAAATTGTAGTCGTCGTTATTTTGATCCACACTGTAATCAGCCCATTTCGAAATAAATTTGAATTTTCGGAAATTTCAACAGACATTTTTTTATTGAGTAATGGGGAATTGCAGGATTAGGAACTCTTACCACTTTATACATAATTTTTCTATAAAAACGATACAAGAACTATAGAAAGTAACTAGACGGTAATAAAGCTCAAACAAATTCATTTCCTTACTTAATTTTCTGAGTTAAGTGTAGCAAACAGGATAAATATGCCTTTTTTTTATAGGCCAAAAGGGGTTCTTACCTGAAACGAAAGTCCTCAACATACCGATGAGTTACCCGCGCAGGCTCTGTCCCTAATCCCATAAATATTTCGCTATGGATATTGATTAAATCTCGGCGTGGAATTGTCCACCGGAGTATTCATAAGAAATGCTCATTGGTTGACAAATTCATACGCTGTCAGCGCGGCCTCAAAATATTATCTCTGGATCTCCAGAAGTCGCACAATTAATTTTTTCCTTTGTCCGAGAATTTCATGACATGATTTATGGTGTCCTGCAGGAGATGCGCGGAGACCTGAGGCGAACAACTAAACAAACAAACAAACAAATAAGCAAGTAAGCAAGCAAACAAAACCCTCAAAGGCTCTCAGATTTCTCGAAGACAATCGATGAATCCTTAAAATCGCAGGAATATTCCGTCGACGTAATTTCATTGTTTTTCATGAGATGTGATGTCGCCTTTTTGCTGTTGTTGTCGATTTTGCCTCGATTATCGCGATACGGTCAACTCGTTAAGGTAGCCTGTGGCTCATCTCCAGATCTTGTCCCTTTTCGTTCTGTTCTCTTCCCAAATTGACAACAGGAATGAAATATGACGGTTAATTTGTATCGAATCATTTTTTCCGATACATAACTTGACTCTTTTTTTACGGATGCGAGATGGACGAGGCCGGCCGATTTTTTTATTTTCCGCCGCACCGCCGCCACGCCGTGGCCCATAAAAGCTTTAGGCCTGGTGCAGTTGAGGTCGCATTGTCAGGGCTCGCTGCTTTCGTTGGGCTCATTTTTTTGCCCCTAAAGAGCCGATTCTGGAAACGATTATTGTTTTTCGATATCTCAACACAGGAGATGTCGAGCTAACGACACGACAAGATCAAAGCAAAAAATTTTCAAATTCCAAATGTCCTTTTTTGCTGGCAGCCGATCACCACTGTGCAGGCACGATCTCATCTTTTTGCCTGCGGCCAGCCACCGACGATCGATTTCGTTTTTCCTTACTTGTGCTAGCTATTCCTCGAAGAATTTCGGGCACTCTAGTTCCCATCATTAATTAATCAAAATTAATTGCCTCAGTCACTCCCGTTTTGTTTCGATTGTAATTTTAGTTGATTTCAGAGAAAAGGGCGATGCAAAGTCTTCCACAGTCCAAGATATTTTGTTTGACTCATATAAATTAACAGGCAAACACTGCACAAAAACTTCTTTATTATCGGTTTAATAATTGCAATAAATTTTTACTTTAACATTTTGCGTAGTTTTTTCTTCTAGGAAAAACTGATTCCTATTGATTTTTAAGCTTTTGTTATTCTTAAAGAGAAATTTTATATGATACTTTCTGAATAGTTTCCTGTAAGGAAATTGTAAACATCTTAAAAACGCATAACGTATTCAACGTAGTCTTGTAGATACGAACGTGCGCCAGCAAAGTAATTTTTCTGTAAAATTCCTTTCTTGAAACTTTCTACCTATGATAATAATAAATAAAAATTTATTATCTTTATATACGAGTATTTCCCTCTAAGCCCTGAACTTACATATTATTACAAAATTTCACTGGTTTAAAATTGTCCTTATTTCATCAACCGAACCAGAATCTTCTCAGGTAGAAATTTTCATTCCGTTTAGATACAAAAATCGTTTGTTAAATGTTCCGCCACTCGAAATTAAATGCCTTTTTGAAATCTTTAGATCCTTAATTCTTAATGACAATTTTTGATTCTTAAAATTCTTATAAAAAATCAAAATAGTTTCGTGGTGATAGCTAAAATACCCGGAAAATGTAATTCCAATTTTTGAGAATAAGTTTTTTTGTGGGAGGACTTTCGGGGCGATATTAAGTTTTATATAGAATTCCTAAATTGGGAGGTCTGAGATTCAATTGGACGTAAATTTTGTTTTGAATTTCGGGCAAAGAGGTAAAATGGTTTATTTATACCGATTAGCCCACAAATCCTTCTAAAGCGAACATAGATACCGTCTTGGGGTTCCAATGCACATAGAATTATAGCATTAATTCTTATTTATTTTATTGTTCAATGTCTTCATTGGAAAAAGTGTTACTTTTCATCGTTTGAGAATTCATATTGTTGGCAGTTTCCATTAATTCTTCAATATCTGATAAATCTAAAAATCTAACCCATTCCATCTTATAGTGTACTGAGTGTATTGACGTTATCTGAAATATAATGATATAGGCTAATATTATTTTTATAAATCAGAATAAAGGGTCCATAGCTTTAAATTTCTGACTCCTTAGAAGGCGCTTAAAATCTGGCATGATAGTAAAAATTCCTGATTTATTAAAAAAAAATTAACATTCATAAACATTTTTGCAAAAATCAATGCTTAAATGTTGCTTACACCATTAGGATGAAAGACCTTGAAAATAGACCCTTGGTCAACTTTCCATTAAATATTACGATATTGAAATCAAAGTAAAAATTCAACACATTTGGGTATTAAATGTTAAATATAAATTTCAATTAGAATTAATTAGTTGTGTAAAAAGGTAGGCATATTATGAAAACTAAGAACTTTTTTTCTAACAGGGAAAAAGATTACTTATGTGTTCTATTTTTAAAATTATACTTGTGACAGTGCATAAAATAATACATATGTGTTTGACTAACAATTACAATATTATTTGTTTTTCATATTTACTTTTTCAGTCTTCCTTTATTCCACTTTCTGGCTATGTCTAATTATTAAATATCTTTAATTTCTTTTGGCTAAATAACTTTTGCTAGCGAAAATGTATGTTAGCGCTTTTTTGCAAAAATTTAAAAAGGAACATAACTAAGGCGTTATTTTGCAATTCAGAGCTAGGCAATTTCTTTTCGTAAACTCAATATTTCACTCAATTTCGTCTTATTTGGCAAAATGAACATAAAAGCAGAGCATTTCCTCTGGTTACAGAAAGCAATAAAAATGAAATGAAATTCTGTGGAAATTGTTATTACTTTTTCTTTTATTAGATTTCTTTTTTGAACTTTTCAAGTTTTCGGTATGAGTCTCCTTCGAGGAGCCGTTTCATATGCGGAGTCCATTCCTCTGACTCTGCGAACAAACCAACAAAAGCATTCATTTCTTTCTAGGAGAAGAAACAGCAGTATCACGTTGTGATGGTGGTGACACTGTTTCAATTAAGTTGATATATGACCGTAATAAAAATGTGAAAATACCGCAATTTCACCCTGATAAGAATAAGAGTTTGGCCAGTCGAAGGAATGGTTGAAAAGTTTAAGGGGAAATTTTCGCAGATCACAAAGTTTCTCCGCTGTTGTTTACTCTGAATATAATTAAATTGTTGAAAATGTTTTTCAATTTAGGACTGTGCTAAATTTACTGGTTCTAATTCTCATAATTATTTATTGAGTCCATAAATTTGAAAGTAGCTACGTTTTCATATTAGTCAGTTATTTATTCGAAAATGGAAGTAAGCCACCCCCATCTTGGTGCTGGTACTTTTTCTGAATTTTATGCAAATTACATTCAGCAGCCAGTTAACTTTTTCTTGTCCATATAAATATCGTTTGTCACCGCCGCGCAGTGATCATTTCAAGAGGAAATATATTTTTCCACCCCCGCAGTTGTCATAAATACGGGGGGACCGTATATCCCTAATAAAAAATGGAGAATTCGACAATAAAAGAGATTTCTCACCGAATGTTGCCGCACCCTTATATACATAACGCATGAGTCCCGATTGCGCCCAGATATTGGACCCGCTAAATCCCTCCCTCCGCATTAAGAAAGGCAATTTCATTCTTATTTTCAAGTAAATTTTGCGTTTCGCTGCCCTTCGCCACCCCATCGCGTAGAGCAATTTTTATGTGGGCAGATTCACAACCTCCAAGGGTGTGCTCCCTCCTTCCCCGGTTTCTTTGACTAGGGAAATTTCTTGGCGGCAGTTTTCCATTCCGAGGAACTCTCAAGTTCATCCCCGTTCTATTTCCCTTCCCGGAGTGAATTGTGCTGGCTAAATGGGCGAAATAAGCTTTTATGAAGAGTTTTTTGCCGGTGCTCAGCTCCCGCCGTTACTTTGCATAATCTTCGGGCGAAATGTCCGCACTTCAAGTGTTATGGCAAGATATATTCTGTAAAATGGCCGTAATAAAAGTTCCAGAGGAAATTGAATAATTATGAAAAATAAAAGGTAAATGCCACCGGGGTACTTGCCCAACGTGAGTGTAGCAGCTCCTGTTGGGGTGGATTTTTGCCAGTAGTAAGGGTAGCCTATTTCGTAATTTATGGTAGAAACGTGCCTTTATGGTTTGCACCCATTCGTTGTCGAAAAATAAATTGAGATTTGTATAAAGTACCAATTCAAACTAGAAGACATACTCAACGCAGAAGAGCCCTATGATGAGATTTTGATGATAACTGGTTGAGAAGTTAGCATAAGTCAAGAGTAACATACCATAAGATTAAATCAATTTAAATATTTTTCTCAAAACTGAATGAAACTGATGAAACGATTCATGTTAGAGGTCGCTTAAAGTGTTGCTGCTACCATAAGGTCTGATCTGGGATATGCCAATTCTACTTCTTATTGATCAATTTTTGGGTCGTAAGAGGTGACCTTAGAAAGTTTGAAGGTTCAGCTTCCTAATGCGCTATCAAAATCCTACAATGTCTCTCAAAGGACTTATAAAGTATTTTCTAAGTTCACTTCCTCCAATGATATAAAATTTTCGATTGCGATTTTAGGAAGAAAGAATCGAGGAGGAGGTATGTAGAATCGATTGGCATTCCTCCGTTCAGACCTTAGCAACAACACCCTGTATACATATGTATGTATTTATATGAACACCATAAGATCGTATTTCTTAATCGATTTTGATAAAACTTTGCCTATTTGTTAGGCCAATATCTCAGCTAAGTTCGTAAATGGGGTAAATTGGTTAAAGTTGTGGAGTAATGGGGGTTACATTAACTTGTAAAAATGATTTTGACCCAATATGTTTCGTATGTCCCATATATCGGGAGACCAAATTTGGTATGTACTTTCATAATATGTCTTTCTAAACCGTATATCAAAATTTTGATGAGGGGGATAAATACCTATGCCCTTTTCGAAACTCTATTTGTTGCCATTATACTTATGAAAAAATTGCGAAATTGTCCGCCCAAATTTTAGGAACTCAAAAAAGCAGATACTAAATAAAATTTTGTATTCCCATCAAGTTTACTTTATATCTTATCATTAAACAGAACGAAATCAATACATTAAAACAAAAAATGGAAACGTTTTCAAAAATTATACAATACAATATTTGAGCTTTGCATCAGAAAGTACCATATTTATAAAATAATATAATTTTTCAGTGTGCTTTAAGTTTAGGTTGACGGTATTTACCACCATAAAAGAAAAACTTTTAATTAATTATTCAGTGTCAATATTTCTTAAGGCCATAAATCCAGAATCCTTACAGTATAAAACTTAGGTAGAAAATAAGCTCGCATAAACATAAAAATATATTACAATCCAAAAAATATAGGGATGTAAAATGCTCCGATAATTAAAAAAATATGCTTAATTAAACTAATTAGGTAAACTTAACTTAAAAAAAACTAATTGATCTGCTACTTCCAAGACAGCTATGATTTTTAAGATGATTTTATTTAAATGGATTTAAATTTAATTTCAGTACTGTCTTTATAATGAAGAAGTTTTGAAAACTATTTAAAATTGAAATAACCGAACTGTTTAAAGAATTTAAAATAATTAAAATCTATAGATATAGATATAAAATAAAACGAATCTAAATTTAATAAATACTTAATAAGTTTAGTATTAAAGTGGCAATATAGTGTATGTAGGTGTAAAGTCATAAAATTATTATTCACCCCAAAAAGTTGAATTAAAATTCATAACAAATCTTAGATCCACTCAATCAAATAAAGGAAGCTAACAAGCCTGTCGGTGTCATTCCGCCGCCACCGTCGCCTTTCGCAGGGTGCAATGAATTTCACTAGCGTACGTGTATTAAATTCCACCCTCCCTTGTAATATAAAAGCAGATTAACTCGTCAAACGCCTTTTGATTCCAGCTCCGTATCCAGGGCTAGGGAAAATTTCAAAATCCTACCCTATGGCATCACTTAGTGCAGCTTGCACAAGCAAAGTATGCTGACGGTATCCCTGGATGCTTCCCTGGAAATAAATCTGTTATCCGCTCGATTAGCTTAGTTTCCCTGATATTTGGGACATATCCCATTACATCCGACAACCGACATCATCCCCTATTACAGCGGCTCAATCATAATCCCATTGTGTGTCCACACTCCTCCATTTAATAAAGAGAAAAATATGGTTTTGCTGTCCGTTTGGGGCCTCCGTTCACCCTTCCTCAGAGGGCTGCTGTGAGAAAAAGGAAATTACTTTGGTGCTGTACGACGGCACTGTTCAGGGTGAATTTGTGGAAAACGTCTATTATGTTTTATCGACATAATTTTTGATGGTTCTAATATTTATAAGATATTTGATTATAATTAAATTAAATTCGAAAATATTAAATTGATATTTATGTGTAACACTTACATACTTTTCTTTAAGCTAAAGTATTTAAATAGTACACTAAAAGAAAAACTTTGTATTGTATTGTATAAATTACCATGTTACATTTTGGGTCTTCCGAATGTTTAAGTAAAACGACCTAAGTTTAAATGTAACCAATCTAAAATTATTACGATTTTATTCATATTATCTTTTATTGCTCCCCTTCCGTTCACTCATGAAAGTTAGTGTTCGACACAGGAATTGGCTCATAGCATATATTACTGGGTGTTAAAACTTCAATGTGAATTATATGGAATAAAAATTTAACGATCTTTCCTTTTGCCTTGTATTGCCACTTACTAACACGTCATTTGTATAGGATTAGTCAAGTATTAAGGTGATTCAACCGTATTAGCCAAGTATTAATGTGATTCAACCGGTTTAGGGGTGAATGCTATATGATAAGAAAATCATATATTTGAACTAAGGGAAATTGCTACAGTACTGCGGTAAATAAAACAAACATTATTGAAGTTTTATATATAAAACATGTTAAAACTATAACTATTGCTGAGGAAAATAACCCTAGCTTTGTGCAAAATGTTACAAAAACAACTTAAAACTTACCTTAATAGTCTTATATCAAAAAGTTGTGCAAAGTATATATTTTCGAAACCACAAATACATACCATAAATAAATAGTAATCTAAAAAAGCCTAACCTTTATATAAAACAACGAAATACAAGGGCGAGGTTTATCTAAACATAAATTGCCTTTTGTTTTATATCCCCTCACCAGGCGTTAAAATAAAATTATGGTGGTGTCTAAGTGGAATCTAAGGTTTAACTGCAGCAAAAATAAATATTGTGAAGATCGAAGCATTATTTTAAAAGGATAATCGCCACACTTTAAAGGCTACATAAATGAAAAGTGTACGTAAACCAAATGGCAGGCAAGCAAAAGGAAAATTTGAAGGTATTACGATAAAATCATGAGTTTACCATAATCATCCCTTAAACTTAAATTGATATAACCAACCTTTAATCATTAAATTTATATCATAATTTTATATTCTTCACAAATAGCGATATCCGCAGAAGTTTCATAATTAAGTATTATTAATTATTATTCAATTTTAAGAACTATTTTGTGAGAAGTCTATAAACCATTTTTATATGAATTCGAAAAGATAAGTCAGAAATCTAATCCTGAATTCAAGCGATCAAACATGATTTATCACTAAAATTGGTTTATGCACTTAAGATAGTATTGAACAATTACACTTAAATGATTACGAATTGATGTCATGCATTCAATCCACATTGAGTGGACATCAATCGTTTTAATTTTACTGCCTTTTGTTCAATTAAAGGATGACCGCTTCTCCTTGCGAGGGGGTGTTTATGATCCCTTGACCCTTGAGGGCATTGAGCGTGGATATTACGAGCATAGGAGCAGTGCAACTTAATTAACGCAATACCCATTTATGAGTGAAAGTTAATGACGTGTTGACTATTAATCGTAACGAAAGGTGTGAAATTTCCATTTCGAGTCGTTAAGGGGCTCTCGGCAATGTTAGCCAGCATCTTGGACAATGCTGGACAAATGTTGGGTGCAAGATGCCAGGGTAGATTAGCCCAGTTGGGTTTCCTCGCTAGCCGCTCATCACCTTCCGAGCCGGGCGGTAGTATCTCGAGGCAAATTAAGAGAAACCGGGACCAAATGAGCTTTCCGCCTTATTTGCGGCCCTTGCCGCCCACTTTGGCCGTTTATCATTGAAGCAAGCGGGGTTAAGGCCGATTCGCCCTATTCTGTTAATATGCCCCAAAATGGTCCTGCTGGCTGCTGTATTTAGGGATGCGATTTATTTGATTTAGTGCTATCGCCTCGGTAGGTTTTGCGATAATGCGCATAATAGCGCGATAAGGCCAAGTCTTTAAGGCGCGGAGATTCACTTTTCTTATTTATCTTAATGGCTTCCGGCAGAGTTTTATTGAAAAATAATGACCCCACAGCGGTGAGGGGTTTCCTCAATTGTGGTGGAGCCGAATTGCGGATATTACCCCAGAATAAGTGAATTTCTGATTATCATAAAACATTTATGGGGATTTAAGTGAGCCGAGAAGGCGAAGCGATTACGCTGTTCCAATATGTGTCGTCGCGTCGCAGGAACTTCTATCCCGAGGGACGAGAACACGACACCTCCTCCCCCGCGCTGAGAAAAAGCAATTAACGAAATCACGACCCTTTATTAGCGTCGTCGGGATGGTGTACAATGCGCAAATATTTACACAAATTTTATTTGTGCAAACAGGAGCAGGAGTCAGGGGAAGGGTCAGGAGTTCGGGATAAAAAACCAACACGCGGCTATCGGCTTATGTATAGCTTATGAAATGTTCGGTAATCGGATTAGTCCTGTTCGCCGTTGTTGACTTTCACATGAATTCCCGCAGGAGAGCCGCTGGGCGCAATTTCTCGGAACCCAAAATCTTTTGGGGAATTTTTTTTTCCGGTATAAAAGGAAGCTGGTTATTATGAGAAAGGCAAATATTCCGAAGATTAATGGCGAGAAAATTGGACACGATGGATGGCGAAAAGCACGTTGAGATAGTACAAAGCTTGGCGGCTTCTAAGGTGTTTGTGGAACAGCATGGAAAGTCCACTTCAATTAAAAGGGTTTCAAAAACAGTTTCCGCTTAAAAAAATCATATTTCGTTGATGGAATAACTTTAATATTATATTTGTCCCCTAATTATAATAAAATCTAGTCAATTACAAAATTTATATAGACATATTAAATATATATTTTTTTAAAAGTAGTATTAAAAGTATTTCTCTTTTAATATGTTTTATATAGATGAATAATTTTAAAACATGCCAGCATAGCATTAAATTTGTTTTGTTATATAAACAGAAGTATTTCTATTTATATATTTATTTTAAACACAGAATAATGTAAAATCATTATTTATAAAGATAATATTCAGATTTTGCCATTTTGCCCCGATCTCTCCTATATAGTAAATTTAAAAAAAAAATTTAATTTAAATGTTACATTATGATTTGTTTTTATTTTGCTCCTCAAATGTTATTAACATTTTTGTGGAGTCACTAGAGAGTACTCAATTGGAAAAAAACATTCGGCCATCAAAACTTTAGCAATCAACCTCTTACGAGATTTTTTGTGTTTCAAAGCTCAGACGATTAATAACTTTTGAAGGACTAAAGATATTGACATAGTTCTTGTTTTTATTTGGAAGATATCTTAAGGGTGTATTTTTTTTTTAAACCATATCCTTATTAAGGACTGAGTATATAAAGACACCTTTTTGACCAAAATTATTAAACATTTTAAGTTTTAACGTTCATACCTGCCACATTTGTCAACGGATCGAAACATGTGAAGTACTTTTAAATAGCTCATAATGCATACATTTTATAAAAAACTTTACCCGTCGTCCTAATATGTTTCGAACAAAAGTTATTACGTTTTATATGCATGCGCGAAAATATTTCTACCGTTGAAAAAGACGTGATGGAGGGATTTAACGAAAAAATTGTTCATCGTGAACGATGATCACAACACTGTAAGGAAGATTGGCATGCGTTAGAACACTTCTTTACGAATCACCCTGTATATCTTAATTTTAAATCAAGAACAATAAAAAAACCATTCTTCGAAGGGAAATTGATGATTTCCTTATTGATGAGAACATTTTGTCCCGATATCCCCTGGTAAATAAATATTTGAATATCTAAAAGGACGATCGAATTTTTAAGACCAGAGGGTCTTGATTGAAAACTGATTGTTTTATTTCAAAATCTTTTTAAAAAGTATTTACATACGCTAAACGAATGAGGCAGAAATAAATTTAAATTCCTCTAGCGTAGCCATGCTAGTGTAAGATGAGTGTAAATGTGAACTATACAACTAAAGTACATGTTGCAGTACGCAATTAACTCATTTAATAGAAAACAGTATTTGTTTGTTTATTTTACATACAAATAAAATACTCTGTGTATTTTATGAAAAATTCGCTTGCATCTTTTTTAATTTTAATAGGTTTTGTTTTTAGTAGTGCAGCCAGAAATTGAACTTAAAATAGGATTGGTATACAAATTTCCGATCAATTCCGGGGTACGGTTCGTATAGTAGGAATGTTTCAGATCGAACAGGTAAAATAAATGTTCATCAGGAACGCAAAAAATAATTGAATTTTGTGAATAACAATCGATTGAATTCTCAGTTATTTAGTGTTTATGCGCGAATGTTAGTGGATGCGATGAACATTTCAATACGGGAGCCAAACGGCAATGTCATCCAATTATTTTCGCTGAACGACAACCGCCTCATTTGGAGGCTCGCGAGACAACGGGCGGACTGGATCGCATTCAGATAAAACACATTTCCACAGCCCAGCTACATAAAGTGAACATAAAAATAATAAAAACATAAATGTCAATTTAGCATACAACCAATCCATTATTGTGCATAATTTATGTTTTGCAGCGATAGAGCTGCACTGTGCTGCACCTCCCGACCGGCGACGCCGCAAATAAACTAAAAGGTGAGGGCCACGGCCCTTGGGCCGCACCGTCACTGTCTTTTGGGGCCCGGCGTGTTGTGTTCCTAGCCTTTGTTGCTATTCAAAAAATTTTAATTTAAAATTCTGTTGCGGCGTGTCGCTCGTTTGTTTCGTCGAAATGCTCAAATTCTCGCAATTTCTTGTTAGTAGAAGAGGGACCTTGGCGACGAGCCTGCGTGCCCGGCTCGTCTTGATATTTGCGGAGGGTGCTGCGCATATGACAACACTACCACGAATGGGACCCGCACTCCCCGCTCCCTGCACACGACGACTGGACACCGCGCCAAGTCGACTTTCGTCCGCTCGATCTCGACCAATGGCCGGGTGTCGTGCAGTGAATTGTTTGTCAATTTGAAATGTCTTCAGGCGCTAGCACGCCAAAGAATTCCTCCCGGCCGGCCGGCGAAGGGTCCTTACAGCGCGAAAACAGATATGCAAATTAGATTATTTCTGTTAATTCCAAGAAAAACGAGAACCTCTTACGCGATGACTCAATTACCGATAGGTTGGGCTGGGATGGCACTATTTGTTCAGGGCGGTAACAGGGGATCAACTCCCATTTGCTCCAGCTGCCTTGGGGGGACATCAGCAATTTCAGATATCTGCAATTTTAGTTGGAATTGAATCTTTTGAGGGGAAGGACAACATTTGCATAGTTTAATTGGGTAATATAGATAAGTACCCATTATTCTCTTGAAATTAATCCTTTCATTTTATCCAATTAAGTAAATCTAGCCAATTTAGTTACATAGTCTAAAAGCAAAGCAGTATTAGAAACGAAATAGATTGATTTAGAATTTTGTATCAAAATATGGCTAATACTTTACCTTGGGAGCTACAAAATAAGTATTCACTTATGGGAAACAAACAAAACTTAATCGACCGATAGATTAAATAAATATCATGTGTAATTATTATTTGAGGGATAAAAAAAGCAAGGCAGTTAAATATTTATTTCAAATTTCAAACTTTGCCTGAGGACAAAAATAAACTTATAAATTAAGTAGTAGAAAGATCCGAGAATATGTCGAAAACTACCCAGCTGCAAGGCCGATATGACGTTGAAATATGTCCCGAAGCTGGCCTCACGCAAGCTAGACCCTACTTTCGCCAAAAACACGCCTAAATATTAATTTTTATATTAGTTGACTTTTAAACTTAGAACCAAAAATATAAACAAAAGGTAGCCTCTATTGGCTTGGATTCGTATATCATGCAAGGAAAAGTGTTTCGTCTCTCCTTGTACCTTTTGGGTATTTAATATCGTTCTAAAACTTTGTTTATAATATCAGAGGGGTAAATATTATAGGAAGTCTTTGGAACACTTTTGTTTTACACCCCCGGCGCAAACGAGTTACATGTCTATCTGTGGTCTTATATCTTTAAATAGCCAATACCAATTTTGATTTTTTTCAAACCCTTATATTTGTGAGGTAGTTCTTAGCCATCTTTAGTAAAAATCGGGTACACCATTTCGAAGATCTTCAGATTTCATCACCCATATAAGGGTCCTGGCCTCTATTACAAATAAAGATGCCTTGGATATTAAACTAATGTTTTTGTAAAGCCAAGCAATGTTATCATTATTTTACCTTTAACCATTATAAGTATGTGTAGCAATTTTGTGCACAAACGTTTTGTTACCCTGTTCTTAGGTACGAATGAACATCGTATTACGATTAATATACTGCCGTTAATCCAATAATCGAATTAAATATGATTTTAGATGTAACGATATCTTGCTTATTTAAAAAATGATCCTTATTTTCCAACCACTATTAAACCCTACTTTTGATAAAAGACGGTAGGGACTAACTGATTGTTTTTTTAATCATTCGTGCAAAATTGATTAATGGGACCGACAAAGAAACAACAGCTTATGAATTAAAAGGAGCTCTTAATCCTATTTGCTAAATCGGTGATAGTCTTGTTTGGTCGTAAATGACGTTTTTTTGTTTGGTACAAGACCGCCACGTGCCGGCCACCGTCCGTCCATCAGTCATGATAAAAGGAGGAAATTAAGCCTATTTGTGCACAATTCTTTATTACCTCACCCTCTAGGTACCAGCCACTTTTGTCGGGTTGATCCGATTAGAAGGACGAAGTAGTCCTTTTCGAAAATAAATCGCGACGCGACTACTGATAAGAAATATGTGCGCACCTCGGTGCAGGTTTGACGCCCTGAAGGAGGAGGAATTGATGACGCGACGAAAATAGCATCGGTCCAAGAGGAATAGTTGCGAGATGACATCTCCTTTAGCCCAGCACGCTCCAGAGGGTGTTATTTTTCTCATAAATATTATGAAATGATGCAATTTCCACCCCTCGACGACCCGCGTCGTGCTGATTCTATTACCCGGGGGCTGCAGGAATGATCCCTCTATAAAACCATAAAACCCATGTACATGAAGTGGACTACCCTTCTGACAATGATCTGGGAAAAAAAAAACATAAATAAATAAATAAAAATATTATTCTGCGGTCTGGGATGATTCCGAGGGGAGGAAGGTGGCGGTTTTGTCGCTGGCTGGCATATTGAAATCGGGGGTGAATCTCCCTGTGCGCGCCGCCAGCAATAAAAATCTACGCATCCATCTAGCTCCCGCGAAGATCCCTTTTATGGCGGGATTTTATTTGCATAGATATTGGGCCTTGAGATGGTCGGGTGGCTTTTAATTAAAATTTTATCACTCTCCGCATGCCACGAACCCTTTTATGCGGCTAATTTTAATTTGATTCGCTTTTTATTAGGACTTGCCCTGTACCCTTCGTGGGAAGGTAACATAGCAGCATCATGTAAATTATTTTGCCGTTATTAATTTAGTCCTCTGGGATTTCGACTAAATTAAACATAACTCATGCTGCGCCGATATATGAGCCTTTGTGTGGTTAAGATTCATTAAGTTATGGCAGAGTTATGGAACTAAATGTTTATGCCATAATGCGATTAGCTACTTCATAATGCTTTAATACATAACTAAGCAAACGATCTACGGTTTAAAACAAGATTTACGTTTACATTAGAGTTAAGTTAAAACGTTTATATTAGAAATCGAAATAGAAAAAAGGTTACGCCAACTAGCGTACTTAAAAAATTGTACTTTTTTTGGGAATTTATTTATTTTTTTTTTATAGAAAACTAAAAAAGAAATTAAACTGTGCATTTAAAAGCTTAATCTGTAAGTGTAGACGTATAAGTTAACGCAACATGTAGAGAATCTGTAGACGCAACGTGAGAATACACTCCAAAAACACTAATTGCTCACAACACGTCTATGCACCTTTGTGGGAAATACAACGCAAGTACATAGACTTAAACTTTAGGTTCTAATTTCTTAAATTTGTCATAAGTCAGTTTTAATCAAGAGGTCAAACAATAAAGGTATAGCCAAAAGAATTTTTTTTCAACTTTTAACTCATACAAATCTATTGAAAATAATACAAGGACTGGAATTACACTGAGAGCATTTATTTTTTAGCTGACCCGTGGTCAGTGGAAGAGTGGTTTCAGAAGCTTACCATGCTATGCAATATATGGCGAATATTTGAAATATATACTTAGAATCAATCAGTGAAACAGTTGTTGTGTTATCATGACCCCGTCTTCGAAAAAGTAATTTCAAGCAAATAGAATTCGAAATTTTTGTTTCCAATGCGTTTATATGTACATACATATAAAGTTAATTCTAAGAAACCTGTACCAAAATATTCTTAAAGGCTCATTATATTAAAATATACAAAAAAAAAAATTTGTATTGAAAATTGCAATTGAATGTAACACCTTAAATTTCGAAATCTTGTTTGGAGTGTTTCGAGGCATTTCAGAAAATTAGCTCTAATAATTTCTTTTTTTATATTACTTTTGGGGAATTTATGCATCATTTAAGTCAATAAAATAAATGAAATAGCTAGTTGTAATCCCTTAAAACATGATGTTCTTAATTTTAAAAATTTTATATTTAGAAATTAGACTTATATTGTAGAAATTCTAAGAAAACAATAATTTTGTTGTATTGAGCAATGAAAATTTATTATGTTGGCATGAAAGTTGTGCTGTTTTTCGTCCACACCATGCTTTGTTCGCTAATCCTTTCGTTACTTACAGTCCGATAATAATCGTTTTGGCGTCAAACGAAACCTATTATGATTAATTTTCAGATTTAATGTTTAGACTGTTTTTTTTCTTCAAAATTGTCTAAAAAAATTAATATTGACTACGAATTTAGAAAAACTTCATCTACGACATTTTATGCTTTATGAGTTCTAACTTCATCATTTGTGTGCAATTTTTGGACATCTAAGTTAGACGTTCATAGATAGTGTCCAAATTTCAGGTCAGGTGACATGTCTCTGAATGATGAACCTTGCTCCGGAAGGCCCAAACAGCTTCATGACGATGTTTTGAAAACACTAGTGATTAATGAACCATTGTTAACCACTAGAGAGATCGCAGAGAAGCTGAACGTAACACATACAGCTATTAAAAACCACTTAAGAAAGCTTGGCATAAGTTAAGTAATAAAAATCTAGCAGATCGAGTTTCTGTGTTATCTTTACTGTTCGTTCGCAACCAATACGAACTTCTTTGGTTCTTTTGGTTACTAATGATGAAAAGTAGATAGTCTACCATAATATAGTGCGATAAAGGGCCCGGAAATCCTTCTCCCACGCTTGCAAAGCCCAGCATACGCCAAAAAAAAGCGAATGCTATGCATCTAGTGGGATTGTCAAGGGTCAATTCACTGGAAGTTGCTGTAACTGGATCAAACTGTTACAGCAGATCTCTACTCTAATCAGTTAACGCATTTAGATGAAAAAATCCGTGAAATTCTTCCGGTATTGCATAACCGCAAAGCTGTGGTCTGTCATTTTGACCACGCCATACCACATACGGCTTTAAGGATGAAACAACGACTCCAAGATCTTGGATATATGATTTTAACCTCATTCTACTTACGCACCTAACCTTGCACCATACGATTACCGCCTTTTCCTCTCATTGCAAAATTTCCTTGATGGAAAAAATGTCAAAATTTTAAAGATATCCAAATGGAAGTGACCAACTTCCTAAGGTCAGAAGATAGCGCTTTCTACAAATCTGGGATATATAAGCTTATTGACCGATGGAGGAGGGTTGTAGAAAGCGGTAGTCAATATTTGACTAACTAAAATTAATTAATCTATGAAATGTATTCAAATTTCAGTACATTTTAAATACAAAAAATGACCTAGTAATTAGTATTGTTATACCACATTTTAATAATATAACTGCTTAGCTACTAACTTCAAAATTATATTTTCAAAAACAAAATATAGGTAAGTACCATATGTAAAATGTAACAAAATTTATAAAAAAATTAGAGACTGTATTTCCTAATCGATCGCAGTAAAACTTCATATAAAAGTAGATTGATTGGCTCTGTATTTCAGAAAATATTTACATTATTTTAAAATTAAGGGCGTTCGAAGTTTTTGAAAAAATTTGGCATTGCTAACTTTATTTTTTATCATTGTTAGATGAGAAATTTTGGTAAAATCGATGTAACTTCTATTGAATTATATCAGCTTTAATTGGGTTAGCTAATTTTAAAATAAACGAAATATATCCTTGAAAAAAATCATCTTTATGCGAGTTTTCCGTTTATTGTTCGCGCCTTACAGCAAAATAACACTATACACCCAGGGCAATAAAATTTATTCATTTTATTCGAAACAAACACAAGTTTATAGATGTGAATCCCTAAGGCTGACATCTCAATCAGAGAAGTTGGACGGCCAGAAAATTATTGTTTTCAATTTTCATTAAATTACTTTTTTGCTGGGTATCGTCATCATCGGCGGTGCAAATCATGAATTATTCTGCCACTTCAATAAAAAGGCGAGAAAGTCGACGGGGTACAATTCACCTTTGGACCAACTTCAAACGGCCGCCTTCAATCCAGCGTAGGCCGCGTGATTTGCAATCAATCGATGGCCGTGTCTTTCGCGAAATACCTTCCGACTTTGCAGACTGGAACGGCGGTGTGGTTGCAGCTATAATCACGGTCCGCTTTAAATTTATAATTAAATTATGCCCTATGTGGCGGACATTGTAACTGGACAATTGCAAAAAAAGAGGATTGTGCTTCCCTTGTCGCCAACAATTTTGATTCGAGCCACTTTCGCGGCAAACATTCAACTCATCTGGTTTTATAGCTCTCGTTCAGGACTGCGGTCTGTGAGGTTCGAAACAAATATTCCAAGTCCCTGTCCCCTTACCTGGTGGAAATTTATAAAGTTGTTTATAGGTTTGTTCAGTTTTTGCTGGGAACCAGGTCAATTTCACTTTGTCGAATAATTGGCGAAAACTTCAGAATTGATACTTAATGACTAGTTGTCGATGTACTGTTGGAAATTCTTGTCTAAAGTTGTGTTCATACACAATAAAGGTCCAGATGTTTAAATTGCACAGTTGAAATAAATCATCACTATAAAGGAATCAGAATAAATTTATGGTATATACCTATGAGAATTTGTACAGAGAGAAGTACTATACAAATATCATTGCACAAGCTACTTTATCTAGATGCCTATTTTATATTGTCCTTCTCGTAATATTTGAAGGGGTAATATCCCAACCTAAATAAATAATTTTATAGGTATGGTATATTCCTTTCCCATTTTTCGAATTAATCTTTGAATATTTTAATCCAAGAAGCCATCATCATCTGTATAAAATTCTAAATGTGAATTTATAGATTTACGCAGTACACATTGAGAGAACCGCAAAATAATGCAGGAGGAATTATATAGATGTTTCTATTTAATTAGAGCCTAAAGCAAGACAGCATTTCCAAAGGATCCATGATTTTCTTGGAATACAAGTTATGTCATAGCATGAAACATTATGTTATCCTTGGTTAATTAAGAAATAAATGTAGCTTCGTAAATTACATTTTCTTTTCAACAAAACTCTTTGTATATATGCATCATACGAGTATGCTTATTAGAGTATTATTAAGGAGATTTCTATAATTATAGTTTGTTCCCCAATAAATCTCCTGCAATCCTATATAGGAAATTCCAATTTTTGTCTGTGTACTGTAGTTTGATTGAAGATTCGAAATGAAACGTTCGAAGTATTCACTGAATTCAGTTAGAAATTATTAGTGAATTTAAAATATTTACATATTTTTACTAGTATAGTTTAATAGTTTATAGTACTTTTGAAAAACTATTAATTAATTGATTTATATCATAGATTAGCTTTTGAAATCAACTTAAATCTGAATTTGTATTTTACATTTAAATATTTTTTTAAGGATTTCAAGGGCTGAAGTATAAAATTACGCCTAATCGTTAAGTTAGAATGGTATAATAGCCTTACACATATGTAGGTATAGTACAGACGAACGGACAAACGAGTATGTTTTCTTCTTTTCGACCTACATAATATGTAACGAAATTTTTATACTACCGATTTTATGTTACACAAATCAAATTATTTAATTTTATAATTTGTAAAACATTAATAATTGAGTTGAATTTAATTACCTTGAAGTCTGTGTCCCAAGATTGTCCTTTTAGAGAACTGGTTTGACGGTATTCCTTTTTCTTTTCATTCTAAGCATCCATCATTTGTGCAGCATCCTTTCAGCATCAGCCAGGAATGATTCTTCATCTCCGGCACCTCGTGGGGCAAATGAGAACAGCGCACGCGCCTCCAACATAGGAGCGTTCCGCCATCGCGTTTTCCACCCTTTTCCCACATTTTCTTCTGCAGCGGTTTCTGTCTTTTTAGCCCCTGATAACGCGACCACAAAAGTGAGGGTGGGAATTTTTTTTAGTGTTCGGGCATAGGCCTCACCCACACAATATAGTGCCATGGGGCCCAGGGCGGGACGACCAGGACGTTCCTTCGGGAACCCTCAGCGTCGCCAGAGTGTGTGTGTGCAAAACTGGTAATAATGTTCGGTTGAATAGCACACAATGGGCCCCAATTTTCTCTTGAGTCTGCACAAAACGGCGACAATCCCTTAATCTCGAAGATCAAATATCCGGCCTATTCCGCAATATCATATGGCTCCTAAGTATCTTCTCTTCGTGCAGCTATTCGAGTTGAGGTGGCATTGTGAGGGCGGATTCTGTGGCTCCGATATGAACTGAGGCAGGCATCCTTTTTTATTTATAACTGCTGGTTGTCGCTGTTATTTTCATATTACTCTGAATACCCAGGGCGGCTGTATGCAACCGTATTATGGATGCGATTCCCGATAAGGCAGGAAAATTGAAGAAAATTTACGTATAATTTTTTATATTAAAATCGCTGCCAATTCCTTGAGCGAATTTTGAAAAGCTTTCCTAAATGGATTTGGGCGATTACGATTTGGGATGCGGGAAATTCTGAAAAATTGTCCTTCTGGATTCCCTCGATGATGAGGAATACCGAAGCATATTCTTTAGAATTGGTGTGGACTTCCAAAAGGATACAGTCTTTTAATTTATTATACATATTTTGATAATCGAATTACGAGACTTTAACATATATTTGGTTGTTTAAAATATAGAAGAGGCTCCTAAGATCGATTATCTTATTCTGGGGTAGGGTAAACAAAATTCATAGTTTAATTTCAACATATAAAACCACTAATTCTGCATTTGCTTATAAATAAATTTAAATTTAAATCGTTTAAATTAATGAAAGAAATTTTTTTAAGAATAAAAGCAAGCACTAAATATCTAATTCGTTACAGTAACGAGTATTTTTAAAAGTCTTAATCAATTATTTTTTCCCAATTTACAGAAAATACTTTCTACAACTATAGATTTATTAAAATTCGTTTAATCGTCAATAGATTTATAGATAAATCACATTTCTCCTAATAGCATATCGAATTTTATAGGACTTTTACTTACTTTGTTCACTTTTGATAACAAGCAAACTAGTTCATACAATTTTTAAATATTCATATTTATAAAAAAGTTAGTAAAAATTATTAAATTGAGACGAATTATGAAAAAATTTCTTTTATTTTATGGAAAACATTTTCTTTTTTTCAAGTATTTATTTATTGTATTTTATGAAATCCAAAGTGCGGATGTGTGGTCCATTTTTATTTACTTTTTTGGGGATCCATATCCAAAGGGTGCCAAAGAGAGACATAAAACTTTATGTCATTAACGTTTAATCGTGAGGACTCATCAAAATTGTATAGTTAATTAAATTAAATTAATTAAAATTATTATAATAGCTAAAGAAGAGGACGCCTGCTAAATTTTGTCTCTAAATGCCCATCACTATGTTTCCATACCATAGTCCTTTAAAAATTATTGGTTTATTATATTTAATAAAAAGGAGTTAATAAAACATTTTCATCAACAGTATACGAAGGCAACAATGATTTAAATAATGTAAACAATTTTCAGTGCCAGCAATTGAGCAGCCTGTACGTAAATTAGAGTGGAGCCACCAGTGCGCGAGTATGAATCGCACTTGACCGGTTTTGTTTTATTATTATCTAAATAGCTAATTCAATTCGAAGAACTCATCTCGGATTACTGTTTATTTATTATTTAAACTTATTATTTCGACTCGATTTCGATTGGGTGTCGATAACATCCCTTTGGTTTGTTTTTTCACTAAAGCTAATTTCTTAAAGTGGTGTATTTTGAAATACATACCCTTTATGTTTTGACATACATCATCTAAAAATCATAAAAAGTTTATTTCAAACAATTATAAAATGGAAAAATTCCTTTAACCTGGTAACGCCGTAGAGCAGAAATCGCTATAAAGAAAACCAGAATTGCAACCGATAGAAATCTTGTGCTGCTGCTCGAATTGGTCATCCAGAAAAGCTCCGTTTATTGCTTTCATGTCGTCACGTCCACAAACTACCCAACTAACTCCTGAGCCCCATGTAGAACCAGCCGACTCGTTCGTTCTTAATTACGTAATTTTTTAATTACAGTTAATATACTTCTAATTGTCGCCTGGTCTCATCCCCACCACTTTCAATAATGGCCAAAAAATGTCCCTATAGAGCTACGCTTTCCAGGTATTGGTAAAACCCTATATACTTCGATTGGGGAGCAGGTTTTTTCCGTAAGTTTTAGAAAACCCTAAAATGGTAGGAGAAAATCAATAAAACTCCTCTGAGAGGTGGTGGGGGAATGCACTGTGATAGGCCTGGACGGCGACATGCGCAGTGGAAACTTCGTCGCGCAATGGGGTTGAAATACCCCGGCAGACAAAAACCGACTGCAGCGCCAACCCGCATAAATAAGGCATATCAATATGTCCAATTGTGGAAAATAATTACACTGTAACAAATTTTCCTCTTACTGTTAAGAAAACGGGTTATAGGGTTCTGCGAGGAGAAAGGACAGCTCAGGAAATTGAGCTGGTAGTGGTGATGTTCAACCAGTTCAAAATGGCGACGACATTGTCGAGGATAATTAAAGCGTCCTTTAAAGTGCGTGAAGGGTAATTATCTGATTTCATGGGTTCGAGTTTAATTTCGAATGCAGCACCTGGGGCTTGGTCTAAAGTTTGGAGCATACCTGGGTGCTCCTGCTTGATCAGAGGTACCATCAAAATGATTATTATCGTTTTATTGTAATATCAGGCACAAAACTTTCTTAATTAACTCGTTAAACCTTTTGTTCGAATTTTAAGGAAATTCTTACCAGTGTGTGTTTTGTTTTATCCGGAAATAATGAATTGTCGCTTGCTTAATTAGAACAATGCTAGAACCATCAAACCGGTAATACTTTTTCAAGTCAGATTAACTTTCAAATATTTTATTTTTTCAAGTTTTTAAAAAGCAAATTTTAAATTTTTAAATCTTTACATTTAAATGATAATAACTAAAAAAAACAAAAAACGAAAAGAAATTTTTGTCTATAATTTACTGAGTTTTAAATAATTTTCTCTTATTGTAAACTTAGAAAGAAAAACGAAAAGCCATTTTATCTTAATAAAGCCAAAGTCTAAGTTGTTAGAAATAGATTTACAGTGACTTCCATCGTTAGGTAGAAGAGCTATCTTATGTAAAACCTAATTCTTATTACAAAAGATACCACAGTATGTTAGTTATGGTTATTCAAAAAGATGTATTTTTATATGCATTTCAAAATATACAAATACAAGGAATTTTTTCATATTATAATGTTTCGAAAACTATACTCTTGTTTACATAATCACTCATTGTATATACCTAAATGAAAAAAGTATAGAATTTAACTTTCCTCTTATCGACAATAAAAATTTAGATATTAGACATACCTAGCTATAGACAAACGTAGCTCTAGTAATTAGACAAACCTAGATAGAGTAGCTCGATATTAGAGAAAACTAGACATAAATTACAATAGAAACTTTAGTAAATCTATAAATCACATACAAAGTAATTTTGATTTTATAACGTAAATGTAAAACAGTGTAAACCGAAATGAACTCTTATTGCATAAATCTGTATAAAAATTAATTTATTTCTTTATTTTTAAACATTCTTATAGTGACATTTATATTTTTTAACACTAAATTTACAGAGCCCGTCATATTGACGGGTTTCATATTTCGTGTTGGAATTTATTGTACTCATAGATGTTAATTTTTAATGAAAAATGCTACATTTGAATGTAATAATAAATACAAGGATATATCTTTGGTGTATTTCTTAAACTTCAAGTCTCCCATTTCGAATAAAAATATTTTATAAACTTAGCTACTTTTCAAAATCTCTATCAACCATACGAGATACCGTCCGTAAAAATAGTGTTAAATAAACAAACCTGATTCCATCGAAAAAATACGTGTACCTACAAATATTAAAATAAATACGTACATTAATTTTCAAGGCCCATTACTTAATGTGCGGTATACCAAGCATATTAGGTATAAATTTTAGGTATAACAATTAATTCATTTATTCATATTTACCGTGTCTATACATAGGTGGTTTTTGGTTTAGTACGGAATATAAAAATTTTTTTCATCTATAGTATAATTTCAACTAAGGATTGTCAATATACGACACCTATTTAAAAATATAATTCTTCAATAAATTTCTGTACTCCTTTTTAATGTCGATGAAAGAGAAAAGACTATTCTATAAAAAATGTTATTTGTTTACCCTAAAAAACTTTCTTAAAAAAGTGAACTTATGATATTATGTTAAAATAATATCTTATTATAATAAAAGTAATATAAACTTAACTACGTTCAACATTTCACAATCATATGATTTTATTTAGAAATTTAATTAATTAATTTAAAAAATTTCGTTAATTTAGGAGCTTTAAAAGGGACGTTTTGCTTTTTTACTTAAACTTTATAATTTTCTAATATTGCCGGGGTACAGGTAATCCTAAAAGTAACATACCAAGTTTATTTAAAAGCAGAAATTTAGCAAAAACATCACTAGAGATTTTTTAAATCTAATAAAACGCTTTGCTTGCTAATATCTAATAAAATGCTATACTGATTTGATAAACTCTCTGATTAACACGGATTTCAATTAGCCTTCGATTGTGTATTATTCGCAACACAAACTACATAAATTGATCAAGTCATATTGTCAAGATTAGAAATCTTTTTACTTACAAAATCCAAGGAAGTGAATCAATCATGCCCTAGGGGTTGTTAAAGATTCATTAGAAATTATCGGATTAGCCATAATCGGATTCAGTTGCGCACAACAAAAGGAGCCAAACAAACAAGTCAACCGATCGCTTTCACTGTAGACTTTTTGCACCTAGTCCCTTTCTTCTAGTGGCAAAATGTTAGCCTGACCGACCAGCAGAAAATCTACCAATGGACGGCTGCAGCTTAATTCTAAATCTTGCAATCCGTCAATTCTCTCATGACACATGTCATGCTATCCCTAATCTTCTGCTCAGGTCAATTCCCAGATTAAGAGCCACCCTCGAGGATTTCGATTGACTTTTGAGCACGTACAATTATGAGATCCTTGAGGTGAGGCATCTTTGGTGCGGGATCAATGGCTGAGGGACAGGTCCTTTCACCAGGTAAAGAATAGTATTTTTTTTTTGGCATGTAAACTAGGTCTATTATCCCGAAGGAATTTGTTGAGTTGACGTGTTCCTTATAAAGGTAGACAAGAACTCAATTGGTTTTTCACATTTCGTCTTTTGTTTGCAATAAACGAAACAATTTTTGATAGACTGCGTTTCACTGGTGACGAGTCTATTAAGTCGCGTTGGTCTTGCTCTCTTACCACTTTATCTTCTTCGGGGAAATCTTGGCCTTAATTGCACTCGCTGAGAAGCAAATTACATTCGCAATTATTTCATGTTTTGGCCAATTTCCCTGCGCCAATTTATCAGTGTGGTGTCATCTGCCTCAAAATTAATTAGGTTTATACTGCGGATCCACATTGCACACGCAGGCCTATGGCGGTGAGCGTGGGTAGACCTAAGGAGGCCAGACGACCACAATCGTCTTCGAGATGTGGTTACATCTCAGCTACCAGATACAGTTGGATCCTTCATTTTATATCATTTGGGAGTGCTGCAAATAGAAATCAACATCGTCGGCAAGTTCCCAGAGCTGTGGAGCATTCATTGGAATATATCTCCTGCTCAAATCTTCCTTTGCATGGAACCCAGCTTAATTTGTACTCGTCTTGTGCCATAAGGAATGAGCCAATTTCTCGGAATCGTCTAATGCCCGCATAACTGCCAACAGTCCAAGCTTAACCACACGTAACAGACTCCTTATCTGTTGACAAAGCTCCAAATTCGTAATTTGCATATAATTTTCAATTTTTGACGGCCTGTCTAAAATTCCGGCGGTATTCGAACGCGCCCAAGCAGCCTTCTTCTTCGATTGTAGAAACTGGTCAGGGAACTTATGAATGAATGACTTCGTCTCATCGCTGTGTGAATGGGAATCCTCGGCTCGAAAGATGCGAGTTGGCACCCAACCCAATCTTAAAGAGCAGTCTATAAAACTCTAACAAACAGCGAAACACAATTTCATACGACCGTAAATCTTCGGGCCCGTTCCCATTCAGCGATTTTTGATATATTGGTTAATTAGCCTCGCCAGTCGTTCTAATGAGTCCGTCGCTCCACAGTTAAGACAAATCGCGCAGATGCGTATTATCTCGTGAGCTTGGCCATGTCGTCACATCTTGACACGTTATTTGGCCTCTTATTTAATTTTTTATAGTACTTAAATTGTATTTTTGGAGGTCTTTAAAAAATTTTTACAGTGCCGGCATATAAAGTAGACATGAGTCATTTATTTTGGTCTGTTTTTAAAGATTGTTCTGTAACTTAATAGACGGGAAAATATATCAATTGAATTTCGTGTAAAATCAATCAAATTTACAATTAGTTTTACGCTAATATAATATTTTATTATTTTACTAAATTAATCATAAAAAAATGATATACAGTAAGAAAATTTGATATAATTTTACTGAAATTGATAAAACTTTGTAGCGAATTCACTAAGCATGTGATGTCACAGAAATTCTTAATAATTTGGCACTGATTATTCATTTTTCTTGATAAAACGAGAATTTTTACATGCTTCAACTGCAATATTAAAATTTTTCTTTTTAATTAAACTGAGATTGATATTATTAAGACATTCTTCGAATTGCACGGTTAATTGGGTCTGTGTTATTCAAAGTCGGGATATTCGAGGACTATACCAATTTTTAGTGATTTTCATGTAATTTAACTACGGTGCTATTCGAAGAATGTATATATCTTTATTTCTGATACACATCTTTTTTGTTATTTCAGAAATTGTACTTATGAAGACGCTTCCTGCATTTGTGCCAACCTACAGAGAGGCCTTGAGATTCTCTATAGTTATTTTCATAAATGGAAGATTAAAATTAACGTAAACAAAACACAAGCTATGTTTTTTACACGCAGAAGACATTCACGCTTCTTACCGGACCATACGATAAATCTAAACGGATGTGATATTCCTTGGACTGACACTGCCAAATACTTGGGTATCACTTTTGATAAAACCCTCACATATTCTAAACACATTTATACAATCATAAATAAAGCCAACATATTAATTAAAATATTATACCCATTCATCAACAGACGGTCGGCCCTCAATTTGGAAAATAAGCTCGTTATCTATAAAGTCATCTTTCAAGCCTTCATGCTATACGGAGCTCCAATTTGGTTTCAATGCGCTCGTACTCATATAAAAAAATTACAGATCATCCAAAATAAAATCCTTAAGATGATTCTTAATTTGCCATGGCACTTCTCCACCCTGGAATTACATAGTCTTGCTGAAATAGAACTTATAGAAACAAAGGCTAACATAGTCGCAAACAAATTTTTTGAAAAATGCGCATTTTCAGACAATCCCCTGATACTAGAGCTACGCCCTGTAAATCTGTAGCAGTAGTAGTAGTCTTAAGTAGTCTTAAGTTTTAAATTTTAGTAATAGTTAAGTAGGATATTTCTTCATTGGGTTTTTCCACATAACTAACTTTTCCCAAACATTGAATAATCACCTTGATCACACATTTTGCTAGACTACATAATAATATCATAGTTGAATGAACATAGATTCCGGCACTAATTATAAGACTTCCTAATTGTATGAAATTTTATATGTTATACTCCGAAATAAATAAATAAATAAGAAATTGTACTTCAACGAATTTTAGTAAACTTTTTATTACAATTATAAATTTAAGTTTATTTTTATTCTAATATTAAAAAATCATTTTCTATATATTGTACTTGTTTCATATCTATCACAATTTTATCGATTTTATTCTAGAGGTTTAGAATTGATTCAATTAAAATTTTCTGGGATTTATAGAACAGTGATATGTTTAATTTTTCAATACTAACTTTCAGGAAATATAACGAATTTGGAATTAGTAAATTAGTTAAATAAATTGTAGCAAATCATTTCTTTCTGTTACTAAATTTTACCTATTATTTAATTGTTAATCTTCAATGCATAAAATTCAAAATTTTTAGTTTTCCCAAAATAACGAACTTTTAAATAGAATTTTGGGATATTAAATCGATTAATGGACTTATATAGTTTTTTCATGCTTTTATTCTCTTATGTTCCTCGACAACAGAATTGATATATTTCTAGAAAAAAATCACCTAAATGGCTTGAAAATAAGAGAAAAGTCAAGAGGAAATATAAAAAACTAACAACATTCCACTAACGCCTATTTAAATTGGTCGCCAATCTATGTATCTATCGAACATTTAAGATTTTCGGAAAAAAATTTGACATTGGTATTTTAGCTGAGAAAAAAAAAATTAAGGGGTTTAGCAAACCTTCTGGCAACGGGGCCGGCGGCAGGTCCGACCAGTTGTTTTCGATTCTGATTTGATAAGTAAACACCGGAAGAGTGGGGGAATTTGCTTTATTAATACTTTTATGACTGTCGTAAAGTTGCTTACGACGGTGGATTTCGTGGAACTAATTAAAAGTGCACTTTGGGTACCTAAATTTCTCGAGCGTGAACCCATTTCAGATGGTAAGCAGGCTGCTACCGTTGCCTTTTTGGGGGCTCCCTCAAACTGAAGCACATGTGTGCCGCAAGGAAGCGATACAATTTATAAGAGGCCAACAGCAAATTTTCCGCTCTTTGCCCTTGAGCTCGCGGCAAAGTTAATTATTTATCCGAGCGGTGCCACGTCATTAATTACTATATTTACAGCGAAATGTTAATTGCTTGAGTTATTATTTTCACACTACGGTCCCAGATCGCATCATCGCCTCCAATAAGTAAGTGCCCTTTCATTTGTGTTCGGCCTCTAGCAGGAATTTGGATGTTAATTAATTCCCGACTGATAAGTTATCATCTTTCCGCACCTTAGCGTAATGGGTGAGGAGCCATCAATTTGGAATGGAAAGGGTTGAACAAACTAAGCGATAACTGCTGGCTTTGTCCCAAAATTATGTTCGTTTAAACTTATGACAGTGCGGCTCTACACAGTCTGTGGAAGTGTTAATTAGCACCAAGGGTTCGGACTCTTATCTAGGAACAGTTTATCAAATGGCAGAAGGCTAAGGTCTTCTTAGTTGGTTTTCATCGAGACGAACTACCGCCCTTGTCTCATTTTCGAGACCCTATAGTATTTATAGTATACGCCTTCTAGCTTTGTTGAGCAATAGCCTTCAATAAATTATGGGAACAGAAGCAGCATGTCCTCGATTTAATTAAAGCGAGAAGCGTATCCGCACAAAGACGCTGCAAATTAACATTTTCACTTATTAGGTTACTTTATATTGAAAAAAGGACCAACAGCAAGGTAATCAGAACTTAGAACTATTTTCAGAATGAACGTCGCAAAGTAAAAGGTATTTTGTTCATTATTTATGAATATTAGGTAACTTATAAAATATTAAATGAATTAGTGCAGTTGATGATTTTTTCCTATCGTGTCTTGGCTCCGGTTTCAGGTCCATATGGCGCAAGATAAACTAAGATTTGGATGAATAATAGTAATACCTAATAATAAAATACCTATCAGTTTATTTGACAATAATATTTTAAACATTTTTGTAAGTCGTGGTAAGTTTAGAGATTTTACTTTACCGACTTAATACTGCAGTAAACGATAAATTTATAGAGGGTCCAATTTTTACCCTATCATAAATTTATTGTTAGAATTTTTGAATCTCAAGTCTAAAACTTAATAAATGTAAAAGTTAACTTACATATTAAATTATCAATTTTATAGAGTGGCAATTGGTATTCAAAGTAAGCCTGTAACTAGTGTTGAACAGCTCTAATTATTTAAAGTTATTAGAAAAATATTTAATTTTATTAACCGTGACATATATGGACTACAATACAAAAGAAATATGCGATATTTTTTTTTTTCAATCACGGTAAGTGAAAATGCTTTTTCAAAATCACCTTGAAAACAATAGCGTAAAATTGCGTGAAATTTAAAATAAGTTTCACGTAGAGCATTTGTGAACAGGCAAAACGAACGTTTATAAATTTGAACAACAAGCGACAATTATTACCTAATTTAGTACGAACAACGAACAAGCCGTATAAATTAGAAACAGTAGGAGTCATAGTTAAATTTCATTCTATTAAACAGCTCGCCGGAATATAATCGGCAATTTTCCACTTCTAAATAGTGGTGACCACTTTACGACACAAAACCTCATTATTGCTCGTAATTGCCACTTCTATTGGCATTTAGCATGCCCCGCATAAAATGAAATCACAGTGGTAGCAGGCCACAATAGAAATTGCTGCGAATTGGAAAGCCAGTACGATACGGCTGAGGAGAGAGACATTTGCGCGCCCATCTATTATTATATATTCCAGCAAATATGCAAATTGAGCGCGTGTATCGCGCCGTGGACAGATTTACGCCGCCCACTAAACCATAATGTCGTTAGACTGCAGTTATCAGTTTAAATAGAGCCCCAATGGGGTTACGCAATACGATTCCAGCTCTGTGTGGGCCCCTACGATGCAATTAAGAGCATACGTAAGTTATATATGCATGCATAGAAGTGTATCACACATGCAAACCTGAAAGTTTTTATGAATATCCAAATAAAATGCCAACATTGGCGCGTTTCATCCAAAGGACAAAGCTCATTTTTATAAAATTCTTGGTATTTTCTAAGGAAATTCCTACTTTAACTTTCATTTCCAACAAAGAATGTATTTTGATGTCCGTTTTAATTAATTTACTTTTTCTTCTTTTTTTTCATATAATCGTTTTACATAAAAATATAAAAATATCTTCTCTCAAACGAAATATAGGGTACTCATCGTTGCTATTTTAAAATTAGTAAAAAATAATGAAACCAACCCTGCTTTTAACAAGCTTTGTAGCCTTTTAAATGGGGCCAGGTTAGAATGCCGTGCATGTAAAGTTTAAATTTTAATCTCGCATAAATTTAACATAAATCAGGTTGAAATTATACAATCAAAAGAAGGGAATCAGAAACGAACAAAAAGTATAGCTTTGGTAAAATCAAATTAAAGGAAGATTGTTTTAGAATATTTTAATATCGACATTATTGACAAATGAGTTATGATTATAATAAACAACTCTAAAATGGGAACAATCAACACAATCATGTCAAATTTCAACAAATCGCATTTTAATTTTTATCTTTATTCATTATCAGTTGTATTTATAATCAGTTAACGGATAAATAATAAAATTCATAGAATATTTAAGAAAGTGTCAACGACTTTAGAATTTTGATATAATTTTGAAAGTTCAGACTTTTATTTCAGCTACATTGAAGACTGACATGACTGACATGACTGACATATATTTTATATCTCTTTAAACCTATTTTTCTCGAAAATGTGTAATGTTCGGGCCCTTTATGAATTCAAAATCTTCGAAAAAAATCCTGGTTTACACTTGGTAGACTTATAGGAGTTAGATTCAGGGCTATATGCCCCATGGACCAAAATAAAATGGTAATAGAAATTTTGAAATTTCGAATGACGACAGATCTAATAAAACAACAATAAATTTTATAAATTAATTTTAAGATATTTTATAACTAAAATTTGTCGTTTAGAATCAGTCAGATTAAATAGTTGGCTTATGATTTTCATGTATTTGTTTGTTAATCTGCTCACTTATTCCAAAATTTGCTTATTTACAAAATAATCGAGTTTTGAAATCGAAGAAGCTTAAATACAAATTTTTTTTAATAAATTCCTGCATAAAACTTGTAGCACATGTTCTCAATTAATAAGTAACTTTATTGAAAAGTCATCATACAGCGCTAAACAACATCTTAAAAAATATCACTTGTCTTAAAATGTGTTTTCATTCTCTTTGTTAATTAGACTTTTTGAAAATTGTGTCATTGGCATTTCTATACTAAATTCGCTCATTTTTCAAATTTAACTCCACAACTGATGAAATTACACACTCCAACTTTACTAAAACTTTTCACAAAATCTCCCATCAAATCATACTTTTCAAATTTAGTATCTCTTTTTATTTCCTGGACCAAATCTTACCCAATAATGGTCAGTACATGGACCGTTCTGTTACAGTAATAACCTCTTTACCTCTCACTTTGGTGTAGTCGCTTTAGTCGATTGATTTTTATGCTATTCTTACTTAACTTTTTAACTATCCTTAACTTAAGAAGCTGTACACTCCTTCCTGAATATTCCCAAATCTCAATCGATCACTTATTCTCGCAAACATCTCCCTATAACCCTTCATCAAGGCCCAAATCTACTTACCCTTTAGAGTCACCCACATAATCTTAAGGTAGTCTATAAATCACGTACCGTTTTTTCGTATGTCTTTTTGCCCTCCTCCTGCATATACCATTTCGACATTCAGTTTGACCCTACTTTTCACATTAAATATGAATGAAATTTAGAAGATTTTTTTATAAAGTATGTAAACATTGGGACAAAAAAGAATTCTGGTGAAAAGTCTCCAAGTAAACAATGAAATTCGTTAGGTAATTGTTTAGTGAAGAAAATAAGCCTAAGGTTAACTTCCTATCACCGATAGATTATAAAATATGAATTTATCAAATTGAGCGTATTGCTCTTATACGCGTTTCACTTATAAATAAATAGATGTATATCAGCAATAACATCATTTATTTGTTATATTTTATAAAAGCTGATTTGCTTTTTCATTTATGATAACATTCTTTATAAAGAAAAGTGTCGCAATGAATATAAAATGTATATAAAAATAATCAGCACCCATGTCTGCGATTGATTTGATTTGGACGGTCTACACTTTTAGACGCTGAATACAGTTGCAGACAAATTAATACAAATTTATAATAATGTCATAAAATTTAGTTATGGAATAATTGGTGCAGTTTATAGCTTTCCAAAAATATTACAATGCCAACAGCGAACCAAAAAACTTCGACTTTAGCGCTGTATTTCCCATTTTATTTAATTATATTGAGAACTTATTTTGTGATGATAGTGTCTAATTGCAGCGATTCTCTCTATTGTAAAATGAAAAAATTAAAATATTAATATATATCTATATATGGTACATATGGTATATATATATATATATACTGCGCACGAAAATAAGGACTGTCTACTTAGCATACTTCGCGAAATGGACTTCAGGAAAGGGAAATATTACGGAAAGTGGTTTGCACTTATTTTATAAGCTCCTTAACTGCCGGTTTTGTTCATCATACATATTTTAGCCCTAGATACTTGAAAATGTGTATGATAGACTACCGCACCATGCCTGTTTTACAAAATTACCATATCCCAATATTGCAAACGCTAATCTTAAACACTTTTCTATTTTTTAATTAAAATGTTATAATTCTAATTGTTAATGAAAGGAAAATATACATGTTTTTAATTTGTAGTCTATGAGTCCCTGATCCAAGCCCAGACGCCTTCAAAATCCAACTCTACCTCTAGTACCGTATCGCGATGTCGCCGACCATCAAATCCTAATTGGCTTCATCGATAGTCCCGAATTTTTATGTGAGATCTTCCTCAAATCCCCAGAACAAAAGATCCCTTCTACTCTTTCATCTACGGAGTCTTTGAACCCAACACGAGGATGTTCCGTAAAGTTTCGAATTTCGCCTCTTTCAACTTTCACATCGATAAAACTACCCTCAGACACTCCCTTTTCCACCCCGACCGGGCATCTTAATAATCACACCCCTTCTATTCTTTATCCTTTTTGTCCCTCTCTTCGATTTAATATTTCTTAATTTTAGTTAGACTATTTAGTTTTATTTTATTTTTATGGCTTGTTTTAAGTTAAATAAATAAATAAGTATTACTAGGCTAATGACGCCAAAATAACCAAAGCAATTTTCAAAGTATCAAGTGGGCATTTTCTTTTTTCCCCTAAGAATTCTCATCTTATCACAATCCCAATTAAACGAAGACCCAGAAGTATTTCGCAAACCGAAGTATCCAGAGTTCAGGCTCAGATCCGAGGCTCGTAAAAATGGTCATCTTTTTTTCGAATCACAGCCCTATCTCAGCGAAATTATGAGACTCATTCATTTTGCCAGCTTTCATCGATCCGCTGACCATCCTCGGACTTGAGGCTAAAAAGTAAAGTGTATCGCGCTACGACGCCGACGTCGTTGTCCCAGGTCCGATAAAGTCATTATGTGAAAGTAAATATGCTGTTTGTACGGGATAATCGCTTAAGTCCCAGCGGGGATGCCCCATTAATCCCAACAAGTGAATTGGGACTCTGGCGTTTTGTGGCCTGCAAAACAGTGAAGGCGATGGAGCAATAAGAAGAAATCCTTGATTCCCGGCGTCTGCGTAAAGACTCCCCGCCGCAAGGGTGAACCAGCCCCCCGCTGGGTGAAGACGACTTCACATAAGGCAAACACGGAGGCGAGTGAACGAATGGAGTCACAGCCGGGTCCGGCGTCACCCCATTAGGCGGAAATATTACTTAATTACTTCCCAAACAAGCTTGGGCTGCGACCAGAAATGACATCGCCCCGTCGCCCGGGGAGAAGGGAGGGGAATCATTGGTCGACATCGACCCTTGAGGACCTCGACGGGAATTCAAGAAAAATCAATTACGGCTCATATTTTTTTTTTACTTTTATTTCATTTATTGAGTGTTCTCGGCTCCTCAGATATTAATTAAATTAAACACCTTTCACCCGTGCAACTGCGAATGAAAAGTCTACAAATTCAGATGCCCTATCTTTTTTTCTTATTGCTTCCATTCGACTTTTTACACTGTACTCTTTCTTTGGGTTGAAACGATCGAGTTCCGGGAAACAATATTACACTAGATTAGCTTACAATTAATTATTTACAATTATTTACAAAAGGAATTGATCCTCTTATCACCTCACTGACGATCGGGCATTATCTCTCAAAATTTTTTGTTACTATGCTACGGCATGATTCAGGGGTGACCTTCACTGCACTAATTCTTAGCACTTTGTAGCGAGATATGCTTTTTTTTTTAAAAAAAAAAATTTATTTTAATTGGTAATGGAAAACTGTTAAAACTAATTTGTTGAGTCTTAATATTGCAAGTGTAAATAATTAATGATATAAACAAGCATATTAACATAAATGCTAGTCTATAAATTGATAATATTGTGCTCTTCAAAACGATTGCGGGTATGATTGCCTTTAATTATGTAAATCACAATCTAACAACAATTTTGCGGTTTGCCATCTAATCAATCATTAATTCCTTTATTGCGCATTTAATAGGGCGAATAATAATAACTCAGTATATTGGAACTCTTACTTATGAAATATTAATGAGAATAGATTTTGAATATTTAAATATTTGAAAAACAAATTGGAAAATATTACAAATCAGAAATACTCTCTGTATTTAAAAAGTCTGCATAATTTGAGGAAGAATTGAATGAAATTCAGGCAAATGCTTACCTTTACTCACATATGCTGTTATTGTTGTTATTGTTCTGTTAATATTTTGAATATAAATTTTAAAATATATCGTACAAAGCAAGTATAGTAGAATAGAAATTCTAAAAAATTTTCATACAAAACAAATACCTGCAAATTTCTATAAATTGAATAGGTCATTTCAAAAACCACATAAGTCATATAAATCAATAAAAACTGTTGATATTTACAAGTAAACGAATTTTCAATGACTTGTTTGTACTGAATATGGTGTTTTAACTTAAAAATTTATAAATATCGATATAGTTTTTATAATTTATAAATAATAATTGAAAAAGAAACAGAAAAGCTGTTCTTGACTTATGTTGTTTTAGCAAAAAACAAGGTTTAGGTGGTATTTATTTTGAGCAAAACAGTCATTTTAATAAAAATTAGTGAAGATAACATTTAACCATTAACATTTATATGTTTTAGTATCATTATGGATAATCATCATCATCATTCTTATCTGGATTATTTTCAATACTTGACTGGCCAATTGTAATTTATATTTTTGAATGAATCCATCAATAAATTCATGAACGATTAATGCGCGGTATTGTTTAAAGAGGAAAGAATCTACTGACTTTCATTGGTTTTACCCAAATTATAAATCTACTTTTTAGGAAGCGTTCGCGACAAAAGAAGATTATGTTTGGAAAAAAACTTGACTTATAAGGTTTTTTAAATGACCGATTCAATTGTTTTCCATACCTGCACTTTAAAATTAGTTTATCAGAAATTCTGAAATAAAAATTCACTTCTAGCTATTTTTATAAAACACTTCAATAGAGTAAAATATATAACAATTTTAGAAATTTGATGTTTCTAACGTTCTTCTTTTAATATAATATAAAAATAGCATTGAAACAGCTTACTAAATCGTTTTGAAGAGCTGGCAGTAGGTTTAGGTAAGTAGGTATGCAAGCAGAGTATGTTAATTACTCTAATAAATTTATAAATAAAAGTTATTAAGGTCCGAAGAAGGTATGAACGTATTTAAATCGTTTAACTATTTTAGTAAAAGCTGAATTTGAACTATTTAACTAAAACAAATGATGATAATTTACGAAAAAATAAATTTGGTGTTTAGTTTAAAAGTTCTAAGTGTTTAAATTCAGTAAATGAATTTTCCTATTAATAGCACAAATTAATTTTTAGTTTATATTTTTCTTGAACATAACTCACATGATATGTTTTATATAGTGTAAAATATATGTATATAATTTATTTGGCACATTTAGAAAAAATAAAACAAAGGAATGGCTTATGCCGTCGCAAGGGAAAACGAAAAGAAACTCAAAATGATATATGTAAAATGGATTTCCTCTTTATATATTCACATTTAAGTACAAAAACAATTCCTTGCAATAATAAATACTAAAAGTTCACCAGTCCTGGACAAGAGTTCTCCTGCCATTATGCTCATTCACACAAAATTCTTATGACTAACTCACGCGTTTCTCTCATTTACAGGAATAAACAACTTAATCGCTATGTCCACTATTTACAAATTTTTTACTTTCGACTTTTTTTTTTTATATATATATATATTTCGCTCTTATCTAATTTAGACAAATAATCACACGAAATACATTTCTTTACTATAATCTTATGCTATTTACAAACTTATAGTCTAGCTTATGTCGTATATTTACAAATGTCCTTTTCTCAACGCTGTAATTGCATTTTATGTGAATGTACAGAAAAAGTTGTTTTGATTTTTAATCGGTTCTAATTAGGTTGAGATGACCTCGATGATATAATTTTTTTTTTTTTCTAATCACGATTTCTTCAAGTCTGAACTGAGCAATTGCTAAACAGGTGAGTTTTAGGGTATGCAAAAAACATGTTTTTTATGCTCGTTTAACCGATGGCAGGTGTACTGTTTTCGGATTTAAATCAAAATAATATTTTTGTTTTAGATTAGACTTACAACTACTATCAACAGAATATTACAGGCGTGGACTGGGAGAATACTAGGGGTCCTCTTATCCTAAGTGCATCAGGCTCGGATGAAAGTAGCCCATATAAAGTTGTGCCCCGGGAGCCCCTCGGCCGAGTGCTGCCATTTTAATTTTTTCAAGTTCAGCTTCCTGCAACCGTTTCGCTTTGGCGCGTCGATTTTGAAACCAAATTTTCACCTGAGTCTCCGTAAGCCGCAACGAGGATGAGAATTCGGCCCTTTCCGCGATGCTCAGGTACTGTTTCTCCCTGAACTTCTTCTCCAGTGATAGCAACTGTTGCGTGGTAAAAGGCGTTCGCGGCTTTCGGTTTGGCTTATGTTTCCGTAAATTGCACTTGATACGAGGTGGCTCGTTGTTATCTGTAAAATAATAAAAATAAAAATTATACCAAAAAATTATAACTTTATCGACTATAAACATTCGCGAAGTGGCCCTTCCTGCAAAATGAAGGCGCCAAATTAGCATAAAAATGATAATTAAGATGCATCGCGTTAATTAGTCCACCCCTTAAGCGGCAAAAATTCGCAAAAACTTATCGCGAATTAAATTCAGCTTTTATCAAAACAGACAAATTGCATTTCGGAGCCTGGCCCCACAGCTCAAGGTGATGCGGCTTGCCCCCGGCCGCATAAATTGATTCAGCCAGATTAAAAAGTAATTAATTTCCATCAGAACGGTGTGGCTAAGTAGTTCAATTAGGCGAATTCAGCGAAATTGATTTATCAATTTATTTCCATGATACCAAGCTAGACACATGTCTGACATAATGCGCGTGGCTACATTGAGATTGATTCGGCTATTCCGGCGGAAGATACCAGCCGAGATGAGATGGATCATAGTAGCACTTGTTAGATCCTCAGATGGGGCGTCATCCCTCAGTCACACTGCCCCTTCCACCCCCCGGGCTAATTTATGTTGAGTACATGTAGTACAATTCAACCAGCAGCACCAACACATCACGCGACGTGCTCAAGTGACGCGAGCATGCGTGGTGATGATATGTGACTCTCTGGCTAATAGACCATTAGTCGCGCTCTTTGACTCGCTCTAAGTAGAAATATCCTCTAAAAATAAATTTTTTTCTCACTTCATTTGGGCGCGACATTTCTGTTTTTATTTCCACCCGGAGTCATTTGCCCGGCTGGGCCAACAGTAGAAAAAAAAAAGAGGAGGTGAAAAGATCGCGGTTGGTTCCCTCCGAAGTCTGACAATGCGTGTTAGTGACGTGTTTTGGGGTATGTCGAAAATTTGTAATAAATCTTTCTTTTCAAAGAGACGATGGCTTAATTTATAGCTACAGTCTGCGGCTACTTGATGGCTTTTAAAAGATGATTAGCGCCAAAGAGAAGGAAAAACAAAACAAGCCAATTTTGGCTGCTGATGGGAAGCAATGAATGCTTTAATGGCGATAATTCTCAATAAAAGTAGAATAATAAAATGATTTCATTCATGTCGGAAATGTACAAATTTAATTAAGCAGATAACCCTGTGTAAAATGTAAAAAACATAGGTCAAATATTAAACCAGCTAGCTCATTGAAGGTTTTGAAACCATGATTAGAATTTGTAAATATATAAAAAAATATAAAATATAAAAAGCGGTCAAGAGCATATCAGGCAATGGTTAGTGTAGGGTTCCGTAGCTGTTACTGTAGTACTAAGCATAATTTGGTCAGCTATACCTCATAAGCTATTTAACTTAAACAAACAGTTATTAAAGATCGACAAAAAACATTAATACATTTTTGAGTTTTTGAAGTTAATAATATTTCAGTTTAGGGACTTCAAAAAATTTAACATGCAGGCGTATTTGGGATATATCAGCAGTGCATTCGACCTACTTTCGGTCCGTACTTTGACTTGATGTCAGCCTTCAGTTCGTTATATTTTAGATATTAGCGTGTATTTATGATTAAATATTTATCGGCTGTGCGTTCACTACCTCGGTTAATTTTCGACGCATTCTCAATCTGTCCTATCATTTAAAATAATAAGAGAAAAATATAGTTGTATAGTATGGTCTACAACGACAATTGCCAGACCAGATGTTGCATCTGATGCCGAAATCGTTCTGATATTGTCCTCCCAACAAGCCCGTTTAGCCAATTTTACATTTTAAAGTTTATTATTTTAAAATATGTAGCTGTCTTTATAATTTTAGTAATTGTAAATATTCGAAATAATCGATTTTATAAAAATTAATTAATTAATTAATAATTAAATTAATAATTTCTTTTTACATGCAACTGAAATGTAAATTGACTTTACTATTTCAATATTCTTTTAGTAAATAGCAACTATAACTATATAAAATAGTTAAAGTTATTAAAGTTTTTCTCTCGGTGCATACAAGGCTAAGCAGCACCGAAGTTCTTTTATTTTCATCCGGATTGCGTTCAGGGTGATATTTTCCCCAAAAAAAACCCTAAACGGTTTAAGAAACCTCATAAAGATTTTAAATTCTCTAATCGACAATATGTAAGAGTAATAGGGTAAGTTAACATTTTGTTTAACATCATCCCCATTTTTTATGTAAGAGAGGTAGCCATAACTTTATTTTTTCAAAATTTTAAAATATTAAAATCTTTCTAGCGAATATATGGTAATTATCTATACGTGTATCAAATTTCAGCGCTATAGCCCTAAATACCCTCTGAATAAAATGGCTATAATATACGGACAGACTGGACAAAACGAAACTCTTAAGGGTTCCTTATTTTGGTACAGAACCCTTAAAAAACCGCCTCGTTTTACCAATGCTACTAACATAGAATGTGAACGATTTGTTCCTAGAACAAAATTTATCAACCTTGTCTATTTTTACTTAAAATTCTGCACTGTCAACATCACTAAATCAAAATCAAAGATCCAAAATCAAAATTTAATAGAAATCTTTCCCTTATATGTTATAATAAATTAAAAATTAATATTTCATTTTTTAAAAGTAATAGAAATACTAAAATTTTTGTCCGATATTCATTCTAAAACGAACAAGCGATAAATATTAATTTTATTCGGGAAGCAAACCTAAAAGCCTACGTATATAATTAACTTTATCTTTAATAATTTTCAAACTAATGAGCCACCAATTAGTTAGAAAAAAATAATGCGCATGCACATCGTTTTCGCGGGCATGTTTAACGGTTTATAGTGTGAATGAAATGCCAATTAAGAGTAAGAAAATATGCGAAGTTATATCAAGACAAGGCAATAGAACATACAGAACAATACAGCAAAGCGTATGGGTTAGTAATTTTAATAAATCACCTTTTAAATTGTATCAACAACCTAACCTCAATACGTTTTAATGTATTTATTATTTCGAAAGTTTTTATAAGGATAATTAAGATCATAAAAGCTGGCGAACTCTTAGAGTATAAAAATAATCAGTAATCGTTCGATAGGCCATTTCTAAACGCATTAAAAGTATCCGCGTAAACTTTGCTTATCTTAATTTCCTAAATAAAATTTAAATTAGTATTGCTATTTGAAGTCTTCGACGAACATTAGATAAAAGTAAGGTAAAAAACCGGAAAATGTTTTAATCTTATACCAGTAAAGAAATTGTTGGTATTAAGGTATTATTGGAAGGAATTTCCAACGGCAAATCAACCGCGCATTTCTTCCTGAATCACAATTAACTCAATTAAAACAGTTTCACCCATTAATGTCCCAACCATCGATTATAATATTTCAATTAATCGATTTCCACCTGTGTACAGTGTTTGTTGATACAACGTTAGTCCGTTTTTCAACTGCATCATCGTAGACGGTTTTATTCAGCGAGAATGCCGGTAATCGTCGCATACTAAATGGCCGCAATTAGTTGCTAAGGAAATGTCTCCCAAACTTTGGTTAATTGATAAGATAAAGAGACAAACGGATGACCATCGCCGGACACGATTTAATTCGCATTTATGCGCTGCACCTAAAAAGATATCTAAGACATTTTGTTAACACGATCGGCCCCAGAGGCCCCCGGCTACCCGGTGTACGTTCATTTTTCGGAGGGCAGTAAATTATTCGTCGAACAGGTTCCTCCGGGGCCACTGGGGACTCCGTAAAATCCGGAGTAGTATAAATGAAATACAAGAAGTAGTCAATGGGCAGGCAATAGAAATTCATTTAAATTCAGCTCCTTCCCAGCGTAGCGTACGCTGGCGATATACGGGCTTCTGTACGAACTAATTAGGTGTTAAGTTGTGGATCCTATCTAATTGGTGGATCTGCCTGGATTCCACGCCAGTTTTCGAGCCTCTACCCTTTCCGAAGGCGATTCGATCACTGCGCGGGTTTGTTTCTTTTGTGGGAATTAATTAACTTAAGTGCCTCCCCGGTAATTCTATGCATCGGCTGAGGTCATCAATGGGAGCGGATGTCTCATAAAATAAAACACAAAAGCGAGTTTCCAGGAATTATGCGTTTCTGTCCTCTGCCACAATTTTATCTTTTATATCAAGCGAAGAGATCTCGGCCCAAAAGAAAGGGGTTAGGGCCCAAAATCGTCGCTCAAGACCATCTGTGGTTCTTGATTTATACCAATGGACGCAAGTGGCCACAGATTAGACCTGGCATTACACAACGATTTCGGATCTAAGGACGATCAAAATAAAATTTTGAGTTTTTAACACGGAGGCACCTTGCCTGGGGTGCACAGCGCTTTTATCGCTCATTAACGCCGGGCATGATGCATTTAAAAGCGCATGCGTGCAGGGACAATTATTTATTTCGCGCGCACGCGAAAAAACAAAGCCGCGTGACATCGTGTTTGGTCACATATGGTAGCACACAAAGAGCACGACTGTTCCCCCCGATGCCAGAGGCTCTGCTAATGATGCCATTAATTAACGTTTTATTCCTTCGGGGAGTTTAATTACAATCGCAAAGGAGTTAATTATCTTTGAAATTACATTCCACCGCTACTCGCGGTTTGTAATTTTTGCTCGAACCAATACGTTGGACGTATATTGTTAATTTGGCTAATTTGAACATCGGTGAATCTGTTTAATAAAGAACAACGACAGTCGCAGGTACTTACGGATCGCCTAAAATTTTTACTGATTCCCAGGCATCCATCCTGGAGGAAAGATTTCCAAAATCCCAGAATTTGTTGCGCCCTCTTGGCTGAGAAAAAGCGGTGGCAATGGGAAGGAAATCGACATGCAAATGCCGCGGTCGAGAATTTAAAAAGAAAATCTCAAGATCGAGACAGCTATTAGACTTCAAACGAAGAGAAGTCTTAATTTTGTTGTGTTTTTGAGAGCATTTAGCATAGTCCGGATGCCACAATCGCCAGATAAACTTTCGAGACGGGGCAGAGCGCAATCTGAGCAACGGCCCCGGGTACGTGTGAATGCAGCCGAGGATTCCCAGTAAAAAAAAAAAAAGACGTGTGTGTTTCACGGACGCTGCGCCATAAATTCGCGCGGGACGCTGAGTGTGTCCCCCATGTGATTTGGATAATTGTGCGACCGCGCCGACGCACCGCACTTAAATGCCTTCCCGGAGAGAGAGGCATCCCTTGACAAATGGGTTAGACAGCGAATTTATTGGGCACTTAGATAATCGTGAAAATTGTTCAATTCCTTGTCGCTTAATTGATTTCAATCTTTTTTATGCGCTTTGCGGCTCCTCGGCCGCGCGATGTCGCTCGCTGCCAGCCATTTTAGCCGCTTTATCCGCGCTATCCCCCTGAGTGACGACAACGAGACACGCTCGAGTCTTTCCTAGTTGACTTTCACTTTAAGACGTGCTCAGCTATTTTCTTCCCTTCAATGCCGCACCACACACAAACTTTATATCAGTGCGATGCAGTAGCACTGCCAGAGACTGGTACGTTATTTTTGCTTTATGCCCCGAACTTGCTGTACTGATTGAAGCGATTTGTAATTGATTTTTGGCATGCCATTGGCATTACTCGGGGGGGCTAAAGTAAATTTAATTGTCGACAATTCGAAGCATTTTAAGTCGCGCGCTAGTCAATTCGATTTTCGCGTGCGATTGCTGAAAGACTGAAACGTGAACCAAGACCAAAAGTGCCTTCACATTACCATTTTTCAATTATTTGCATGGTTTGTTTGGGCTAGTTGCCCATTCCAATTTTGGTAAACGGCTACATTTGATTGTTTTCAAGTTTTCATGATATCTATCGAATATTCTGAGATCTAATCAGGACTATTCTTACGACTTCAAATTATTTCATGCATTGTATTGTAGATATTTCTGATTTTCATGTATTAAAGAAATAATTTTCCAATCATTGTAACTGTCCAATTCTTATATCAGAATTTGACAATAGTTGGCACGTTTTCAATTCAATATTAATGATAACTTAGATCTTCACAGAAGTTCTGTTCTAAAAGAGTAACTTTCATGAGAATGCAAAACTTGTACACTTACTTACTTAAAATATACATGTATAAAAATAAAACACTTATTCGAAAATTAATAACAATAAGAGATGTTATATAATCAAAGTCAAGTCAAAGGCAATTTAACTGAATTATAATTCTATGCATAGAGACCTATCTAATGGCAGCGCATGCAGAATCAAATTAAAACATTTGGCTTAGTTTAGTCTTAGTTATTAGAGTTTTTTTTATATACATACATATAAGACTGTTTGGAATGTAGCTTATGAGAAAATCACAAATTAAAAAGCATATTATAAGTAACCAATTCTTTTTAATTATATATAAGCAGGGTACTTTATATTGAATTGATATCGGTTTTCTTTATCGATTTTTGGTAAGGAAAATCGACATCAATTCTTTTGAAACAATACGGCAATTGATATGGATATTTGCGTTAAATAACCCGATATTTATATATGATATGAAGTAAAGCAATATCAATGAGAATATGGTACGAGTTCAGTAATTCCGACAGTATAGCATAAGTTAACTAATTAAAATCTGTTTTTAAAACTCCATACAAAACAGTTTACGTATCAAATTGACGGCAGTTATATCTTTGTAGCTATCGTGTATCACCAATAGATTCAATGAAATAAGTAAAACCTTGCTGCCGACGTTAATTAGCGTCTGCCAGTGACGAGTAAATCCTCACAACGAATGTAAATATTTTTGCTAGGGGACAGCAGCAAATGACAAACTGTGTCAAACCACCGTTCAATTGAAAATTAATTAAAATTCTTTACACGTTTCTAATTGTAGTCGGAGGAGCATTCCGTCGGCTCGTACGAGACTCTGAGAAAATTTTCCAACCGAATGCGAATGTGTATGAGCCGCCTTCGGAGCTTCGATAAGTAGTCGTGTTTTAAATTTCTTAGAAAATATGCGCTATAAAAGGTGGCATATACCCGCCGTACTCGCCCGGGCTACTACTGCGTTCTCACCTCTGCGCCTTATAAGTGATGGTAATTGGCGAGCATGAACAAATTGATTTTGCAGCGTTATAGCATTGTTTATCGCCTATTTATCCCAGCGGGCTGGGGAATACCAATATATTAATAATTTGCCGCCTAATTAGCCGGTAATAAAATCAACTTTCTATTCACCTTTCCTCGGGGCGGACAGTTTCATTGTGGGAATGATCGCGTCCTCGAAAACGGTAATTAGCATTTCCGAACGTTATATAAGTTTGCATTTGGAGCAAAGGAACGACGTTGTTTCCATAAACTTTCGTCACAGCATCATCGATGGATCACTCGTAAAAAACGCGATTCGAATGGCTAATAAACGTCTTTTAAATTGGTGTCGCCGCCCACACAATGCCTTTACGATCGATAAATATTGCCGATGTCTAAGGCCCGGCTGTGGTCCTCTAAACAAATTACCCTCGTAAAGCGATCTTTAGAGAAATCCGTAGAATGATTAAATGTTGATAAGTTAATTTTATTTCAATTCTGGTTTATATACGCACACCAATTAGACTATGTCGTTACTGTGGCCATCCAATTTGCCGTTTTGCCTCAAAACGCACCGCATACCATAGCTTGGGATTGGCAAATGCGGTGAGAAGAAATTTTTATGTTATCGCTGGAGTATGCTAATAAAACGGAAGATGAATTTCGTTAATATGTGCATAATTAAGGTGACCTATGAACGTGATTTATTCAGTCAGGCGTGCGCATCAGAATCTACCAGTGGGCGGTGAACTCCCCATGTTCTCTTCATTTAATCCTCACATTTTGGAAATACCATACAAAAATTCAGGTTATTATCAGGCCAAAGGATTAATAAATCAAAATCAAATTATTTTTAATCAACATGTTCTTGGTTTTTATCTGATATTTATGTACATTGACAAAAAACAGCAATTTACTTATAATCCAAAGTATGGTATTTTCTAAAATGATATATGCGATTATTATGCGTACATATGTATTTAATATTTTTAAAACAACTGCAACAAAAACGTTTATATTTTAATTTAAAGCCTGTAACGAAAAGCTCTGTCGCTTTTATTAGCATTCAGCTAGTTGGTCCTACTTTGATAAAGATGACAAAAAATTTATTTATTTATATAATTATCAAAATTTCCTAACTTATGTGCGATGAACTTAGTTCGATTCACTTATAAATTAGTCGAAATGGAGCGTTACAGTAAAAAATCAGCAAGTATATCTTTCAAAAAATAGAACTACAACCATATCCAAGTGTATTGTTTAACAATTCAGCAATAGAAGCATTCAAGGAATTCTTAATTCAAATTATGAAGTTGATTAAAATAAAATTTCATTAAAATCTATTGAGTAATTTTAGATTTATATGCGACAAATCTTTTCATTAGGGCTTTAGTTTTTATTTAGATTATGTTCGCAGTTCTTTTGACAACGTTGTTGTTAAATAGAAACTTTATGGGTGTATGAGTTCTAATAATAACTTTGTAAAAAAATTTTATAAAAGAATTTGTTTATTGAAATTATAAAAATCCAAAATATATAAAAGCTAGATATCATCATATCAGAAATCGTTCTAAGAATCATTCCCAACTGATTTTCATCCACTATCTTTATGGTGAGTCCTAATACAATTCTTTCAAGTGTATTATACGTGAAATTTGTAAGGAGGTTTCTTTCCCAGCTGTAATAAAATCAAATCCAAGTCTCTCCAATTGCTTGAAAAATGTTTATTTAATTTATCGAATTGCGTTTGAGCGCTTTCCCATTTCGTAAATAAAAAAAAAGCCTCCTTACATACAGCCGCGACCGCATAAATCTGATCGAGTAATGCCTTTTTTCTTCGCTAATCTCTAATTAAATATCGCTCGACGAACGCATGCAGAATAATTAATTAAGGTGACTTTTATGAAGGCATCGCCTTCTGAGCGCTCCCGGTTTGCCCTACTTTCAGCACATTTGGCACTAATTAAAATTGTTTTATATCGAAGCGAATAATTGCGTAGCTAATTGCGAACAATTTGAAAATTTGCAATCGTTGTGACACTCAAGAGACCCCAGCTGAAAACGAGCACACCACAGTCTCGCAAAGCTTAAACGGCACACAAGGAGCGCGCGCATACAGTGAAGAAACGCACCAATAAAGGCAGAGATAAAAGAAACTTGATTTCAAGCATTTTATTCGCGGCAATTAGTACAAATGATCAATTAATGCTGAAAAAAAGCAAGCCTTACGGGTGTCACCTTGCTGTTGGATGGTTCTACAAATGCTAGAAACTCGTCCCGACGTGAGTCATGTCCGCCAGGGGGGCTCCCTTTTAAGGGACCTTGGCGAGCTCCAAGAAGGCCATCGTGAAGCAAAAACACGTAGGACTTACAGCGGAGCCCTGCGGAATGCAGCCACCGGCGAAAAATAAAAATCGCCAAGAGGAGTCTCGTTAAGAGGAAGGAGAAGGGACTGAATTAATTAATCTCACCAAGGAACATTAATTAGTAGCCGTAATTGGTCGTGCAAAAGCAGTTGCCATTTCTTTTTGTATTTTTATTTTCGGCTCGAAAAAAAAACATCCTCGTTTTTGTGTCACGCATGCGCCAAAAGATTATCATTGTGGAAGTTCGGGCTAAGCTAGGGGCTCGCTTTCCGACGCTAATCGCGCCACTCAGCGTTGCATGCAACGGCGGTATACGTGCGGCAAGGCGCGGGCTGCTGCACTACAATTCCGGCGAGTACTCATCTGTGTAAATTGAAGCCACGGAACGAGATATGAAAATTATTAATTAATGGATAATTTGTGTAATTAATCATCGCAGCAGCGGCATCATCATCATCATCATCATCAAGCAGCCGGCCGCTCGAGCAGCTTGTTGTCCAGAGTAATTATTTGATTCGACTACGCATGCGCATGTCTCAGCCGCTAATAAGATGACGGCACGCCGTTCGCTGCAAAAATTTGTTACCGCAACAAGCGCCGCACTTGAAGTGCTAATCCCTGCCATGAGCTCAATCCGCTCAGATCATAATTTTATATGCCGAAGTTAAGGTTGAGGTTCCAGACAATTGCACACTTTTAGAGGATTGCACCCCTTTCGATCGTCCTACGCCATATTATGGCTCATCTTACGCGGCCCGACTTGTGTTCTTTGCCGCAACAGAGATTAATTTGAATATTCGCGGCTCGCTCGGCCAGCCGCGTACCTATTTAATTTACCCCCGTAGTTTCTGTTCTGCATTTGTTGTCCGTGATTAATGTTTACCAATTATTTGCATAAATTTGCATGTTCACTCAATATTAGCAACAATTTTCTGCGAACTTATTAATTGCCCGCCTGATAATCAGCGGTTCGCGTTCGCAGCTGGCGGCACTGTTTGTTTTGCATCGCTGTAGCACTCATAGATTAACACCTCGGTGACAAAGTGTTAAAATGGCGCTCGATTTATCGTGCACCAGCAACTCTGTTGGGTGTATGCGCCATCGGACAGGAAGTTTATTATGAAATAGCTCACTAGAAATGTTGTGTGAACAGATCAATTTTTATCGGTCGAACTTGATGACTATCAATTTTTCAAAATAAGGAACAATTTATTTAAAAGTTATCTTTTCAAAAACGAAAACTGATATCAGAACCTCTTAAATACCATCCAAAATGTAGGAGTTGCCTTAAATCTCAAAATATTTTGTAATTATCATTACACTATGAATTAGATACTAATAACACTGCTCAGAAAATTTAATATAATATTTTTTGTTATTACCAAACAAGTCTTAGATTATTTCTATTAAATTTTTCCCGTAGATTATGAATTTGTAAATAAAAATGTATAATTGAAAGCCTAAAAATTTTGTTTATCAGATTTCTTATCAATTATTTTAATAGAAACAAATTTTAAGTAGTATGAGTACAAATAAACTAAAATATTGACCATTACCCATCCACACATTTTGTTCCGCTCAAAGGTCAAGGTACGGTTTAGTATTATAATTTTGTAAACACAATTTCTCACCATTTTAAATCCGAAAGAAATATAAAAAATAATAACAATTAAATATTCGTGTAGTAGCAAAATAGGGTAAATAAAATTTCGGCTTTATAAAAATTAGATCAGAGCAAAAGAGGTTTTTTTTAACTCATGGATCTACAAGACCTCCTACTTCGATATTATTCATAACATTGATACTCAATTGAGATTATTTTTAACGAAATTAATAGCTGATTAATTTTGAAAGCAGGAAAACTTGGATTCCCAGCAAATAACTATTGTTAAAAAAACTGTACGGATGCAGATACAATTTTTCATAGATTAACGCACTGCCAAAGATTTACTAATGAAAGATTGCGCTTATTACTTTTTTTTCTTTTTAAAAAAACATTAGAGAAAACGAAATACATAGATTAACTAAGTTTATAGACTTTATTATATGAAATCTATTAACTAAAGATGAGAAGAACTAGATAAATAAACTCTGTTAAGTACCATTTTACCAGTTACTGGGAATAATCCGTATGTTCTTTTTCTAGGAATTTTAAGAAGTCATAAACTAGGCAAAGAAGTCCTATAAAAGCGATTTAGAACTTGTTCAACAAAAAAATTAGTATTGCTATGTATAATTTAATTTCGTTGGCAAAAATTTAGAGTTTTTTCATGCTTAAAACTTACTAATAAAATAGTTCAATAACTTAAAGGTGGATTTAGCTAAAGTTTTCTCAATAAAAATGTATTTAACTTTGCTTCTTTGACTATTTAATTTTTTTTTCGAATATTCTTTAAAGTCCTTCTATTTTCAAGATTTGATTAAAAACAATCTTCGTAAGAAAATTGATGGTTTTTTATTACAAACATTAGAGCCAAAACGCTATCCGACTATAATTTATTTATTAGACAAAACATTTTATTCTATTAACACCCCACGAAACGTAAATTTTTAGAATGAACTTACTAAATAATATTAAACAGGTTTCAGGAATTAACTTTGATGTCAATGTTAATTTTAGAAAGAAGAATTAGAAATCTTTCAATACTTTAAAAGTATCGTTTTTCACATCACACTTCAAGTCTTGAAAATTTGAAGATTGCAATATTTGCGTTCATAGTGACAAATGTCGTCATTCATTAAAGGAGTATCCGTTTGCCCATGTAAAACAAAATTTTTTACCCAGTATTTTAAAATTTTGAAAAGCAGTAAAATAAAACTGTTTAGAATAAAGTTGGTTTACCAAAACTTTAAAAATGAAATTGTCCCAATTTCTTCTAAACACAATCTTTCTCCTAAAATATTTTGCATCATCGAAGGTATCATTTTTATGCAATAAAGACATGCTATGAAAACTTATCTTTATTCAGTAGTAATAATTTTAAATTTATTTCAAAGTGGGAGAGTGGGCGTAATACTTAAAAATGAAAATTACAAGCAACAGGAAATATTTCACAGAAAATTTCTTCTTGTCCTTGAACGAATTTTTCAAGGAAAAACAAAAATTTCACGCGAATTTTAAAAGCAAATTATTAAACTTACGGGAGAACATCGGCATCAGAAGGTTGATAACTTTGTTAGATGAGGGATGAGTATCACAGGGGCCATTACCGTCACTAGCACCAAGTTTTCCTCCTGGTGCTGCTATTAAAGAGGAGAAAAACAACTTTTAATGGAATTGGCATAAGCAGTGAACTCTACAAAAGTAATTATCTGAAAAAACCCGACTACAAAAACAATTCCCACGGCTATGCCTCTGGGGGCGGGAGAGGTTAAAAACGTTCGAAATAAATTTTCCACGCGCCCCCGTGATGGCTTTCAATTAAGTGAAAATCGAAGAAGCGAGCACCTCAAACAAAAGGAGTTCATTAATGCACTCGCCCCCTGTTTAGCATATTCGTACAAGGCGTCCCGACAAAAGGACTCGCTTTGTCGTCTTAGAACGACGTTTTAGAACGGTGAAATGAGACGACATTTCTTGTTGGCATGTTTTGTGTGCCCCACCGTACAGCCGAACTGTATAGGCAGGCTCTGCCCCGGCGGCGATGCCAGCCACAAGTTGGGCAGGAACTGAGGAATTTGGTGGGGCGCATTGTTTTATGGATTTGTCAGGATCGAACTCGACAGGAATTCCTGGATATCGCGTTGACGCGACACATTTGTCAGGGGAATCCCTTCGCAACTCCTACAACCCTTTCTTGTGGGATCGGATTTTGATGAATTGCCAAATGCGTCCAGCTAATTGCCCCGCTCTGGCCAGGCCAATAATCTCGGGAATTAATAAGGTGCCACCAGTTAGTGCTCGCGGCTGACAGTAATTCCCGAGTTTAGCTGCCTCCGGATTTCGTTGAGGCTGTAAAAGCAGTAAAACTACAAAAGATGGAGCGCATCTTTTCGTTTTTTTTTTTTTGTTTTTTTTTTTTGGACACCAGCAAGGCGAGAAGTGTCTGAATGAATCCATGGGAAGATATTTTTTTCTCGGCGATTGTATTCTTGCCCGGCTGAGTGTTGACAAATTAAATCGGATCCGGCGGGGTCATGATTTTTCAGAGGTGATTTGATCTTTTTTATTAGCCTGCTCGCCCAGACAGATAAAATCGTGAAAATTATCACTAGCATTAACCCGCGAGATGATGGACATTACGAGGAGACCCATAAAAACAAACATCTCTTCCTCTTAACACTTTTATTGAGTGCACTTCCTTTGATTTTACTGGCAGGAAAGGCACTTTGTAACCGGAGATGCTGCCGTTGGGCTTGTATGCTAATGCGATGACACTTTGAGAAGCCAATTAAAATTTTTCAAAGAGCATCGATATGTTCTAAACAATAGAAACAAACAATAAAAACAAATTCCCTATAGTCACATATATCACGATGTTGTTTTATAACAAATCGCTGGAGAGTGAGCTATTTCCAAAAAGAAAAGCAAAAAACGAATATAATTCATAGATATTCAAATGCAAATTTCCTATGAAGACAAATTGGACATTTTCGCAATATGTAAATTATGATCGAAATCGAACAAGCCGAAATGAAAGTCAAGAAAAACTGCTTCGTAATTCAGCAAAAATATTTCGCATTCCTCACTGGCTAAGTGGGCAAATTTTCCTTAATTTTCTAATATAATTATAATTTTATATTCGATTTTTATCTATTTCTTTTATTAGACTATGTTAAACCAAAACTGAGTTTCACAATCGATACGTTCAGCATTTATTAATTACCACAATAAAAAAAAGTCAATCCTATTTTAAAACAAATCAAATTTTGATATTTTTTTACAAACATTTACTCAACAATAAAAAGTTTGGCGCAATAATCTTCGCAATTAGTAAATCAGTTCGTTATTGCTAACATCTTTTAAATAGTTATGTTGTAATTTTTGCCTTATCTTTAATAACAGAAAAATTAATATAAATTAAAAAAGCTTAAAGTCACAAATCAATTACTCATTAAATATTTACGTAATTGCATATTTATAACACGGAGAATAAATGTGCATTTCTTAAACATATTTCTTATTTTTATAAAATTTTATTAAGTGCTTTAAGCATTAGTTGATTTTTGATACTTAAAGACATCCATAATTCGTTTAATGAACCCGTGGGAGTTGTTTTCTAATGAAGAAAGCAACATCCAAATGAAGTCGATGGCAATAAAATTTGTTTTATAGTTTTAAATATTGACGGCATTTCATTATCAAACCGATAATTATATAAAATATGTATGCATATTTTGTGAAATTTTTGAATCGCTAATAAATTATAATTACGTTTTAAAACAGATACGATATCGTCAATGTGGTTTAATTTATATGGTCAAGTCTGTAATGAACATTTAATCAGTGATTCAAATTTGCTGCTAATTTAAATTAAATTTACATTTTCTAAAATGACCTTTTCAATAGTTTGGCTATTTTCGTTGCAAAGAAATCGAAACTAAGATAAAATTCCTAGTTTTGCAGTTAGGTTATTATAACATAAAATTTATAGAGAGAAGAAAATGCAAGATAATAAATCTTTTTATATTGATTTGAGAAATGTTTCCAAATATATTATAAATAATTGCCTTTTTCTTCAAAAGTTGTAAACTCTTAATAGGATGTTTTCTTAACACATTCATCTCCGTCATTGTGACATTGACACCGAAGTGAATTTTGAAATTCTTACAATAATATCGATTCAACTTCATTATGATCCACTTTATAAACTTTCTGCATTATTAAAACACCATCAATTGAATCTAATTTCTCTAGCTTATAAACGTAATTCGTTACTCACATCAATTTAGAAAAATCACAAATTTGATGTGTTAATCTTTAATCTTGCAAAGCGACTGTTATGGTACCTTTCATCAAAAAGAGAACTATTAAGTGAATGCAGAGAAGTTTAATTAAAGCATTATATCATTATTAAAATAAAATATAATTTTAACTGTTTTTCACTTAACCAGTTAACTGTTTCAAACTTTTCGGAAAATGTATTTATTTCTAAATTATATTGAACAAATTAAGCAATGACGAGTATACTCCCCAATTACAAAGTATGTTTCATATGGAATATTAACTGAAAACTCTTATTTTTTACCCTTCTCGAATATACACGTCATAATTAAAAGTTTTGCACTTTTTCCAATGGCGAATATACTCGTCAAAAACAGCTAACTGGTTAAATTAAAAATACCTGGATAAATAAGATTCATTACTGCAAAAAGCAACTATTTTGATCAGAGGACGTGGCTCGAACATGTGTCCTACGAATTGGCGCTTTGCTGCTCTTGCTAACTGAGCCTTTTCCGCTTATGTCTTCTCGAGCACGTATTGTTCTGATCAGAAGTGCAATCAACCAATCCTACATGTATCATTTCAAAAAAATTAGATAAGTTTATTATGTTGCAATAATAATTGTACATTTTAATTGACAACTTTGCAAAAATTCCGATCATAGGGAAGAAAATTGTTGTAAATCATACGGATGTGAAAGTATTAAATTTTAAATAATATGCATTGATATATTTCTCTTTATACTGTTTGAATTGATATGAAGAAAAATTGCAAGAGCTTTGCAAACTTTAGTTTGAAAGACTTTTTTATTTATTTCAAGCATAATTTGCACTAATTCGGTAATATTACAATAGCATTGTAAAATGTCCACATTAATGTTCTTACATTTTTGCGAAAATAAAATGTTTCTTTTCTCTTTAAACAGTTTCCGTAAAGTCAGTATAATTGTTAGAATGCTTTTGCTAACTATAGTAAAGGAAAAAGATAATAAATTTTAAAGAGAGCATAATTTATAGAATAAATTTGCAATATCGTGCAAAATATTTATAAAGATTAACAACACGTTTAAATCATTATTGTTAATATATCTGTTTATCTCACCAACTTCGCTGAAAATCAACTTAATTAGGTAATTGCTTATTGTTTTGAATTTTTATTGTACAGAAGGCGATCAAAAAAACAATACATGAACAGTAAACAACGTCTGTTTCAAAGGCGGTTGGAAATAATTTACCAAATAAAACAATTATTAAAGCAATTAAGCAATTCGGAATCGCATAAACACGTTTTCTTAACTTTTTTGAATTTTTAATTTCCAAAATAAAATTCTGATGGGGAGACAATTAGGGGAATTCCTGAATAATTCTTGAAGGCATTTTACCAGAGCTGGCAAAAAATTATTGTTTTCGCTTTGATCACCTCGGATTGGGTCAGGTGATCCTTTCAATTAGGTGATGGCAAGTGAATTGAACCCGAAATCCAGGTAAGGTCCACTTGTCAGCAGTTTTCGGCGAATAATTAATAGCAGTCGGCTGGGGTAAAGGCGGGCGCTGCCGAAAACAACTTATCTAAAATTTAAAGGAACAAAGGCATTCGTCGATCCAAGATAACGCCATTGTCCGGCTATGGTCGTCGGTGTTTTTTTTTTGTTTTTTTTTTTTGCCAAACCCGGTTAAGACAGCCCTATAAACAGGTGCTCCCGCCTCGTATGTGTCCTCTGGAACGGCTTAGGCCGTAAATTTCCTTGGGCTTCTTGGAAATGGTCTGGACTATTACGCGTTTATTTAATTAAGTTGTCGTAATTAGGCATAAAAATAAAAAAACCATAAAATTATGCCATTTTGGCTGTCCTTTAAAGGAGCCCTAGAACTAGGGAAGCATTAACCGCTGGGCGACCGCAGAGGGTTTTTCAGGGCTTTGAGGAGCACAAAGAATGTTTCTTTGACCTGAATTCCCCTAATTAAATGCTACCGTTTTTTTTTTTATTGGTGGTTAAAAAACGTTTAATCTCTCCCCTTACGGGTCGGAAGGAAGGCAAAAAGTCTGAGCACCGCACCGCACCAGTACCCTATCCTTTCCAACCCCAAAGCTGAGAAGGGATGCGGAACGAATAGTTACCTAAATGGAGGCAATTATCGATTTTGCGGTGTATCTGAGGGATAATTGAAGAGGTGGCGTCTAGATAGATAAATCCAGGGTAGAGGCAGTCAGCCTTGAACAAGATTAATGCGATTATTTCTGAAGGGACGTAAAGGTGCTTCGCAATCGGATAGGTTTATCACCGCAGCCGCTCGAACAAAATATCTTAAAATTTGATAAAGCTACACAGACCTTCGCTCAACGTAATTTACAAACGAAGCGAAACGGACGGAAGCCGTAGAGCCAAATTAAGAAATGGCTGCCATACTCTGCGCATCGCATTTGTCAACTCGGATGCTGTTTATTTACATAAAACCGTCGGAATTGCGCCAATTTAACTGCTACTGTGCCGCCGCCATGAGCCCTATCTCGTGAGTTGCATCAATCAAATTATCGTTAAAGCGAGCACAACTTTATTGGGCAATTTATCTGCGAGCCGGGGCAAGTTAATAAAATACCGCCTCGCATCCCAGTTTATTGGCATGCTCGGGAGATTAGCCCTTTGCAGGCCATAAACCGTAATTACCTCAATCACAACAAGAATAATATCCAAATAAAATGGTAATAGGACGGGCTGGGCAATAAAATCTAGCGGCAATTCAGCGCGATAACGTTCCGCCAGGGCCAGAGAGCGTGAGGGAACAATCATGGCGTAAATTGGACCCAATTACTCGATTAGATGAGGTTACAAAATGCAACGCAAGCCCACTCATTCTCAACTTGTTTGCATTATTTCAAGTTTTCGCTTTTTATTGCAAATCACTGTCCAATTACCTTATTTTGCTGGGATGTAGCCTCAACCCCGCGAGCGGCCCCGCTTAATGAATCCGTTTAGTGGCCCTACGCAAACGACCTTCTGTGATGTGCCTGCTGCGACACGGGCTCAATTGAATTTTTTTTTTCTTTCTAATTTAACCCTAATTGCGCGGGATAATTATATCCCTTAAAATGTTAATAGCTTTTTTGAAAATATTGCACTGAGGAATATTTTTATTTGAATGGTTTGTATGGTTCGTAATGTACTAATCGACTATTTTATTTTTAAATGCAAATTTTTACTAAACAAACAAATATTCAGTTGTGTCGCATCATAAAAAAATATATAATTTCTACATATTGATTCAAAATACCCGGATTTGGGCAGATATGTGTTAAATTCGAAATTTTATAACTCATAAAAATCTAAAAATAATTTAGAGGTATTAAGAAATTAATTCAAATTATAAAACTTCATCGAATTGGTCTGTTATTGCGCAATTTTCAAATATATTAAAGTAAAACTGTTTACTTATTTTGATTTAAAGTAGCCTGACAAGTTGTCTTTCATTTTATTTATTGATTTTTCTTACTTGATGGTGTATTTTGCTTTTCATAAACTAATCAGTCGCTGAATTGCCAGAACGTTATATTTATTTGCATGCAATTTATACAGTTTTAATGAATTAAGATACTAAAGTTATATACAAAACATTCTCCTTGCTAAGAAATTTTCATATTACTTTTTACGACGTTAGTCACAGAAAAAGCTTATAACTAATAAATATAAAAGGTAGATAATTATTAAACCAAATAAAATAAAACTAAAAGAATACTATGCATCGTACGTAGAGAATAAAACTATTATAATATTATAAATAATATTTTAAGTAACAGAAGTAGAACTAAATTTTAGACATTTGCAATACAGTTTTAAGTAACTCAAGTTGTATTTATTTAATTTTTGACAACAGGAAAAAATATAGGCCAAGTTTAAAAGTAAATTCCCACGAAAAAATTATACAATAACTTTCAGAACTGAGCCAAAGCGAATAATTACGAGTTTCGTGGAACAAAATAACAATGAAAGTCGATCTTAATTTGAATAATTTTAGCGGTATATTTGATAATTAGCACCACTTGTGCTAATCATCTGTTTAACGCATACATTGCATAATGAAGCCGAACAAATAGTCAAGGTACTTCAATATTATTGCCGGTGAGCTTAGAATATGAACAGTTTTTTATATTTCAGAAAATCTATTTATTTGCACTATTTCAGAATGTGCGTGGCCTAAAACTGTCGCCGAATAGAAGGAACAAAGAATTTAAAAGTTCTTTTAAACAATTTTCTCAATCATCAATTTTGAAAGCCATTGTAAGATGTGGTTTTTGCGTGTATCGAGAACGATAGAAAATTTTGTATTTAACTAAAGCTTATTAGAAGCCCCGTAGAATAAAATTTTTGATATTTGTATTTAAAAAAAAAAACATTAAACTGTAATGATTTTAATTATTTCAAACTACAAAACTTAAACTGAATATTTCTCAGATTAAATTTTCATTTATGCTATTTTTATGAAAATAAATATTAAAAATGAGTTATTCATGATAAAATTCAAATCTAAGCAAAATCTCCTTCTATTTTGGAGTAGAACACATCTACAGTGAATAGAAGGTAGCAAAATCAATTTAGCTAAATTTTCAATTTCTCCTTAACACATTCGCGGACGGTATAAATTCACATGGGGTGTTAATATAATCACTCTCCAGAAGCTTTCCTTCAACGTTTGTTGAATCAAATCAAGACAAGAGAATTTTGATGCATTTTATATGAAGACATAAAATATATAATAAAAATCCTGCATTGCTGCCTCATATTTGTAAACTTTCCCATTGAAAAAATAAACTCCTGCTACTGTTTTTTCATCGTTTTGACAAATTATAAAAAAAAAATGTACTGTATATGCAGTGGTGACCCACCAGGGCAAAACGAAAATACTGCATATGCAGTAGCCGTCCGCGAACGTGTTAAGTAGTGTAAAAATTGAGAAAAGTAAATTAATCACAAATAGATAAATATTACAAATTCAATATTTACGCCAATAAACATTTGATGGATTTGAATTCTCTTCAAAAACTTCTAGTTTTCTTACCTTCTTATTACAACTTTGGCTTATCATTTTTCATTCATTTCACCTATAGAATGGGAATGAAATCTTTTGCCAACGTCGATTTTGTCCAACTTTCCGATTTTTTAATGAACTGAATTTTTGCATATATTCCTATAAGGCTGATGAAAATTTTCGCAGTTATTCAAAGTAAATGAAAGTGAAAATGCAAACACAAATTCAAAATCACGTAGATTACTTGATTTATATTTTCTTATATTTGTCTTTTCATAAACTTTTGTTATTAATAACTGAATGGATAACAAAATTTCGAATTTTAGTGTTTCTTTTGATCAGAAAATATTTTAATTATCTTTCATTTTTCCAAGTCACTTTAAGAGACAACATAGCAAAAATAATACCGCTATAATAATATTACTTTACCCATTCCCACACAAATATTACAATTTTTTTAATTATTCAAAATAAGCTAATAGGAGTATAAATAAAATTTGAGCTTCAACTAAAACAAATAGATTAAAAATTGTAGAAATCGAGACTATTTAGCAATTAATATTTGATTTTATTTAGAAAAGAGACACAGATAAAACCTAAGTACCCCCACCTGGCAAAGGGGTGGTTCAATTTTACGCGCTTTTGCAAGATATAAAATCGCATTTAGGTGTTGAATTAAAAAAATTTTATTGATAAGAAAAGGTTGAAACTTACCGCCGCCAACTCCGCTGGGTCCGAAGCTTTGCCCAGGGAATAGACCCGGCGGTCCGAAGGGGGGCATTTGCCGGGTTGCCGCCGGCCAGGGTACAGCTCCGGTGATTCCACTCCATGCCGCGGCCGCCGCTAAAGCACTGAAGGGGGTGGGCCGGATGGGGACGTGGCCCGCTAGAGCCGCCGGGGAAGCGAGCAGCTGAGGCGACGGGGCCGCTGAGACGCCCGGCGCGGGCGGGGACTTGCTATCAAGGCCGGGCGTTGATCGCGTCTCGTTATTCACGTCCTCGATGTCGACGATCGAGTCCTCCTCCTGATTCGAGTCGTAGTCCACTTCCGATTCGGCCGAACTGTGCGGCGTGTGGCGCTCACTTTTCGCGAGGCTATGGTGGCTATTTTCCTGGAGGTGATGTGACGACACGGGCGAGGTGCTGGACTGATGATGCGGGTGGTTCGAGTTCGTGTGGGGATGATGATGATGGTGATGATTGCTATGGGGCGAGGAGAGGTTCGTGGGGAGCAGCATGTCCAGCGGCTCTGAGGGGCTTTTCGGTCGGGTGTCTGCCAGCAGGGAGGCGACACTAAAGTTGCTAATTCGCGAACTGGACTTCTGCTGCGGCGGAACCGTCGGGCTCGTCATCGTCGTACGCACACCAGTTACAGTCATTCCTGATGATTTTATCATAAATGTTATTTTAACTCGCGCAGCTTTAAACTGGAGTTAGTTTAGAACAAAAAGAGGGGTAACCGTACAACTAAACAAAAACACTCATCTGCCACAATGAGGGGGCACGGGTCACTCGTCTAATTGTCGCCGGTTAACCACTGTCCACATTCGGTTTTATTTCTTTATTATTATTATTATTATTTTCCTTTTTTATTTGTTTTACGCGCGGCTCCTCTCGCACTAACTGGCCACACTTTAATCCATTTGTTCTAAAGGTGTAAAACCACGGGGCACCCACCACGGCACTGTTTTTAAAGTTGATCGGAATCAAAGTGAGTCGCGAATTTGTCTCATATCTCACAAAATGAAATTCTCATCGATTCGATAAGCCGGCTTCAGATTGACTGCTCTAAGAAATCAAGATCCAATGTGCCGATCGTCTTATGGAAGGTAGGCCACACGTCTTAACGATATCACGACTAGTCTACAACTGAAAGGCCCACAAGAGAAAATCGCCCGATCACTGGCGGCAGCAGTAGCGCGCGCGACCAGCAAAACCGGATTTTAGACGGTCAGGCGAAACGGCGAAACGGCAAAAGGCGGGCTCTACGATGAGTTTTTTCCTCATCGAGTGCAGCACAAAGTCCCGCCCCTGTAAGACGGCCACCGCTGCCAATCAACGAGATTTTTTTGAAACGCGCGCCGGGGAAGAGTTCCCCGTCACTGTTACAAAAAACCGGGTGCAGTGCACATAAGCGTCACCGGAGGGGAGGGCACACCAGATCATCGGACCGGGCGGGCTGCATGGAAATGGTCGTTTTTGTATATAACTCACCGGGAGGTGGGTGGGGACACGACATTAAGACTGCCCAGCTGCCGTGCCGTCTTGGTGTTGGGGCGCTGGCCCTACACACTCGATGAGGGCTCAAGGCCCTGAGCCAGGCATGTGTTAGTGGGGATCTTAGCGGGACATTTAATTGCCAGCATAATGGTCGGGGACGTCCTGTCTAGGCGGCCCGCGCGATGGTGTTGGTGGGTCTTTTGTCAGCACATAAGTGCGAAATTATTATCTTTTGGAACAATAAAATTGTTCACCCTCACGACGACGCAAGTAGCACTCCGGCGCACAGCCAGGCAATTTGTGGAGGGGTGGGGAGCTCTCTTGGAGAGAGCGCTTAGATTCTTTGCTATATTTTCATCGCCCTCGTTGCACTGCAGGGTGAACGGGGGATTGGGGGACCTAGAGTCACCGAAACTTTTTTTTTTGTATTGTTCTTTGTGGGGTTGGAGATGCAATCAGGAGGAAATTATGTTTTTCTTTTCTTTGTTCAGCCAGTCCTTTCATCTTGGTCCCCCCCCCCCCCCCCCCCCCTTCTGTTTGAGCGCCTTGTTCGCCCCCGCACTGGTCGGGTTATCGCCGGATAGCTAGGTGGAAAATTTCTGCGGTGTCGGGAACGAACTTTCTCCCCAGCTCGTTTCGGGCGGAGGAGCCACAATTACTGTACATAATCGCTCCGAAATGGCTTTCTTCGTTTGACCGTTTTCTTTTTCTTCTTTCTCTCTCTCTCTCTCTCTGTCTCTCTTTCCGCTCAGCAGATGTGTCGGTGTATGCGCTGGAGCTGATGGTGGAGCCGCACAGCACACAAAACATCATCCCCAGCCACGATACCGGAGCGGGGGGGTGGAGTAATTGGAATTTGTATTCGAAATGAATTTGCTGCAATTGTGTTGATGTGTAATTAATTTGGGGCGAAATTGGTATCATTTAGGGGTATTTTTAAGGCAATTTGGATCTCCTTATGAGGTCACGGTACACAGGCACTTTTGGTCCGATTATCAAAACACACAATCAAATGGAAAATTAAATGCTTGTTGGCTTGATGATTGCCAGGCTTTTGTGCTTATTTCCGGCGAATGGAAAGGCCATTTTCGTGCTAAATGCCCCAGTCGCAATCGAGAGATTTATACTTCAAAATTTTCAGGAAAATGCCCCAGAACTTGGGTGAGACACTTTTAAGATAGATGAACTTTTGTGCGGGTGGATATGGGTGAGAGAAGCCACTTCCCTGCAAGTTTAGGTGCGCACTTTATGTAATAGATTTATACATGCTTACTTATGTACCTACGTGACACGTGAAAATTGCGGAATGTTAGGAAACCAGGAAGTTTCGGTATCTAATGACATAATCTTCTTCTCTACAACCTCAAGCAATTGTTCTTTAAATTTTTGTCATATTTCATTATATTGAAATTTTCCATTTTTAACCCTATGAGACTATCAAACTCGAATTTCTTTTAGATAATAAAATATTGTGATTTCCTTCTTTTGCGTTTTTTAGGAAACTTTAAAGAATAATAAAAGAAATATTGATTTAGTTCCCCTTCTTTAAATTCACTAAAAAAAAAATTCAGGGTCTGCTTCCTCGGTATAGTGTGAAATAATAAACAGGATTTTTTTTTTTATTTTAGCTTAAATAATATCTTAGTATGAGTTAACGCAATTCACGCTGAAATTGCATTCACGTGCCCACAACATCAGCTCGCACGAAATTATTAAGCAATTCGATCCGATCATTAACCTGCCCAGAAATCAGCAACGTCTCCAACCTAATTACACCTTAAGCTGAGTGGAACACCTAACGGCGAAAACCACCCAGACAGCTAACGCTAGCTTTAAGTTGATGAGCAGCCAATAAATATTTGTAAGTAGCGATAAATAACTTGAGTTTGGTTTGAGCATTTGAATAAATCAGATCAGTCCAGATCGACTGAGTAAAAATTAAATTTTAATAGAAAAAACTTATAAATTTTTAACTTATGTCAGAAATAAGATACAATGGTTATAAAACTTATTACATCAAACATTTTAATCAAATAATACGACATATAACTTTAGGCTCTTTTACCCATGTGAGATTTATCAAGTTTATCCGAATGCCGGAGTATCAAGCGTTGGTTTTTTTTTTAGATTGGCCCAGAGGCTGAAAACCATTACTTTATTCAATAGTCTCTGGCTAAACCTTGTCCAATTTTTAGCTGAGTCATGAATTCCCAGTTTTCAGTATACGCTCAAGCCTCCTGATCAAAACTTGCTGTAGCCAAACTTTAAATGCCAATCTTTAGTTTTCCAACTTTTTTCCCACACTGAATTAAGTCTTAAGACTTAACATCACAGAGGGTAATTTCATGGTGACATGTGGGACATTTCTTCAAATTTTTTGAGAAACTTTCAAATATTTTAAAGTGTAAATAAAGCACATATTTCACACTGAACTTATGATAGATCTTAGTTCCTAGTTATATGTTGTTTTTTACGATATGGTAAAGTAAAAATCTGTCCTAACTTAGTTAAATTCTTAGACCCATGGTTGACTGGTAGGGCATGAATTTCCTTTCTGTCTTTAGATCCTAGTCCTTGACGTTAAAATTCAAATCGAAAAGATCATCTAACGCCCTAATTTTATTTTAGTGTCCTACTTGAGTAATGTCGGTTATTGTTTTCTATAATTTTCCTTGCAGAAAACATATTTATGCCATGGTTAAATTTAACTTATTACATGTTATTGTATGACTGGTAGGACACAAAAAACAGAAGAGCAGAAAATTTAATAATAAATTATTTTTTATTAAAAATCTTCGCATTTAGCACAAGATAATAAATTTGCTTACGCAAAACGTTAAAGCAGAACGCCTTACTAAAATAAAGTAGACAAAAAAGGGTTACCAATTTTGACAAGCAAATGTACCATTAATGGTTCAAGTAAAACATTAACTGAGAAAATACATAAAATAAGAGTGTTATTTTTCAATATTTGTATATTTCAGACTACTAGAGAACTTCAATAGTACTTTAACACTAAGAGTTCAGTGATTTCTGCCAGTTTATATTTTATTGATCAGCGTTATTTTTCGTGGAATCAATCTATGCAAAAAAATCTCTCATTATTTATCTCTAATATTTAAATAGTAGGTACACAATAAAGTCACTTATTCACGGTTTGGTTTGTATTCGCTTAGTACTTTAGTAAACTACTTGATGGCATTTGATTCGGTTTTCACCATCATTTCGAAAATTTAAGGAAGGTTTTGGTGTATAATGGTTAGATTAGGTTGGTCTGGCTGTCTTACACACTTAAGCTAATTTTGGACCATTGTGTTACCACGTAGCGCAAGAGACCATGGTTATGCATGGCATTTGAACTCACAGCTTCTGGGACGATAATCTAGGACGCTAACAACTGAACTACCAGAAGCCCCTTTGGTATATAAGACATTCAATTTTAATGTAAGGACAAGTTGGGAACTAATCAAGAAGTACAAAATCGTTATTAGGATGTAATCATAAAAAATATATCAAATTAATGTACTATAGGATTGTATCTCTCAAAAAAGTCCCTGATATACAAATGAAGTTTTATAAAAACGGCAGGTTATATCTTTAAGAGAAAATTGTAATCGAATCAAAAATGTACAAGGATTTTTTGAAAGCAGCGGCTATAGATATTCAGGTCCAAACTTTAGGACTTTCATCCAACATTTAAAAAAATCGACAATACCTCTGAAAACATACTTGCTAATTTGTAATTTATTGAACCATGAAAAAAATTATTTTGTACATGTTATAGTTGCTTTAATGCGCAAATAACATACATAAAATATAACGTAATTTAATTTTTCTTATTTCGAATCATACAACTGCAGTAATTCTACCGTATAATCGTAAATTTTTGAAACAATTTGTATTAATCTTAAATTATTATTAAAATCTTCTTGCAAAGAGCTTAAAAATGGGCAACATTTCAATTTTATTTCTATGTAAAATAAAACTGAAATCTAAAATGAATTTCCCACAAACATTAAATACAAGAAAAACTTTAAATGACCAAATCAACAATTGACAGGCTGAAGGGATAATCAATTATCGACTTCAAAGCAATTGAGGCCCACAGTGGAAGAGAATTAAGATAAAAATCTTGCCAAAATTAGCAGGGTCTTATGCATCTGTCGACTTTAAGAAATGATCTTCAATCAGCTGCGAAGATCGTACCAAAGGGAAAATTATAGGGGCGGTCATCCCGTATCAAATGTTTGCATCCTCTACGATTAGGATCACCCCTGTGCACTCGCTGTCCGCTTATCAAAATTTGGTCTGTTTGCATATGCATATCACACGTTGGCATAAATTCCCAATTGAAAGGACAAAGCGTCCTTGGCAGCAGTTACTGCAAACAAAACACCTCGTTAGCAGAGGATTATTCGATTGAAGCCTGGAGATAACGAAGCTAGGCATTGATTAGAGAAAAATTCTAGGTGGGGACTAATCTCTGAATTACACGACGGAAACTGATTGTTATCTAAGCTCACTGTGAACCGTGTTCCAAAGGGACATCAACGACTATATGCGATATATTGGGAGGAATTTACTCAATTTTGTCGCGTAATTAATCTGAGGAACGCTAAAGCAACTTAGTTGTGAGGAATTTTAAAATAACGAATTTGCGTTGTTATTTCTACATAAATATTATATTCTCTTAGAATTACGTCATTATAAATATTGTACAAATTAGGAACTCATTAGCTACGCTAAATCATAGCAGTGATTTTCAGAAAAGCGTCTTATTTTTTTTTTCAATCAGGGATGATGAAGCAAGGAAGTCTTTCGCTATATCGATATAGCGCCATTACTTGATTCAATTATTTAACTAAGGAAATCAACGAGGAAATCTATTCAAGTCCCTATAAAGGCAAGGGATCCGTAGAAATCGGATTTACGCAATTATTTTCCCGCTTACTGTATTTTAATGGCAGAATTTCAAAATGGATTGTTTCCATGACAAAGATGCTTCTTAACAAGACAAATAGAATCATAAATCATTCGCAAAAAAATATTGACTCGATAAAAATGTTCCTTTTAATGGAATTACCTCAAGAACCTTTGGCTTACCAATGAAATTTTCGTATTATTTCTATAAAAAGAGCGGGAAGATGCCGCCTAATCGTTTCGTTTTAAATCCTTTTACACTAACGAGGTCTTGTGGGGGTGGTTGGGATGGCCAACCTACGTTGACTGTTTTAATTGGACAATAGCCCAAATCTAAATCCCCTTGGTAAATTTTAGAATTACAACAATTACCCTTCTCGTCGCGATGACTGCAGTCGTTAGCTTGAAAAATTGCAAATTGAATAAGTGACTAAACGACGCACTCACTAAATAGAGAGGAGGCAACCCTTATCTTTAGCAGATTTCAGGCCGTAGAAAACCCTCTCTTGTCGCATCGAGGGTATGAAATGTGATTCCCTTCCGATTCAGCCCTACAACCAATTGGGGTGCTCCGGGAACATACTCAGCTCCTCCGTATGCGCCGAACTGAAGTTTATTTAAACATGAAACGATTATACGCACAATGAGGGTAATGAATTTCATCCCCTGTTTGGCGTATTGTCGCAGCACTCTGCAAAGACTAGGGGCGGTCCTCGAATGATGCTATTAATTTTGTTGCTGGTGGTAAAATTACAGTCACAAATAATCTTTCAGGCACGATGATCGTATTCAAGCCGAGAGTCATTTCTAATTCTCAACGTTGCAATTTTAACAGCTCAAGGCAACTGAAGGGGTAATCTCCCTTAAATAGGGCTAGATCTGATAACTGGCAGCCGTCAGTTTCGACACACTACCAAACGTTGTTTTTTTTTTTCTTTTGAGAAACATTTAACTTTGGGACGTCGTCGATGATTTTCTGATTGCACGTTTTTTTTTTTAGAGTAGAAAAAGGAGCTCAGATTTCGTGCTTGAGGGTTGTTAAGCGGAAATTAAGAAATTTTGACTTTACCGCGGTTAAAATATCCACTCAAACTGTGATAGACCCTTCTACATAAAATATTGATTTGCGGTTTTGATAGATATACAGATATATAAATACGAATTACCTTTTAAACGGATTGAAAATTGAATTTCATACTTAAAAGTCTGTTGATGGTGTCAATTAACCCTTGAAAAACACTTCCAGTTTAAGCACTATGTAGGTATATGCGGCATGAAATTATGCAGTAGTTTAAAATTAAAGGTAATTCTGCGTTCATTGTACGCAATTTCTTGTCGATTTATTCATTCTTCAATTACATAGGTTTTTTTGTTTTTTAAAAAAGCGAACTCGCTATTCAATAAAAAAAAATCAATCAGAGAATGCCTCTATTCGTATGGTCAAAAACTATATCTACTATTTAAGATTCTTTAATTTTGTATTAATTAGTGCGATCTTAGTGTACACAATCTTTCCAATAAAAACTGCATCTAGATACAGAAAAATGCGTTTTTCTTTATATGTACTTTCAAAAATTATTTCAAAATATGAATGTATCGTATAAGCTTCGCATTATTTTTACTTAATTCATAAACTTGTCAATTAAAACAATGTTTCCAAAAAATTAACATAACCCATTGACATATGTTATAAAAAAATCAACACCGTAGTTTGCCCACAGTCCACTTTTTCAAATTAACGAAAATCCCAAAATAAGAGTCACCGGTTCAAGCCAACGTCGATCAATTCACCCATAAAAATCAATCTCAGACCTCCTCACAAGACGGAGCAGAATCGGATTCGAAGGGAGAGCTTGCCTCGTTATTCTAATTAAGGCAGCGTCTTATTAAATTGTCTTCAGAATTAATTAAAAATTATGAAGCTATTACAAAATAATTATTTCCTTTCATCGCACTAATTACTATCATTAAATAACACCCCCAATAAGGAGTTAGGTCGGTCTGTCGTTCATGGGGTTCCGTGTGGGCGGTGCGCTGTGGCAGCATGGCATGGGCGGGTTTGGCGGAGGAGGGGGGGTGGAATTAATTAGACAAAGCAGCCCGGGTTCCTACGGCTACTACACCTACAATAAATTCCCTGTTTAAAGATTTTTAGCACTAAAACTTCATTATAATGGAGCGCGGCTATTTGGAATTGGTTGTTTCTTTAAAATCGTGTTGGAATTTTCTCTTGAATAATTTTCACCTGCCACGAGAAATGAATTTTTAACTTAATTTCCTAAAATTTAGGGCAAATGCAATCATATTTAAGATTTTCGTTAATTACAACAAATATTGAAAACGTTTTAACTGTCTCATCGTGGAGAAACATTTTTGCATTAATTTATTTTTTTAAATATAAAAGGCAAATTTTTTGAAGAATGGTACTTAAATTACTTAATTTTGTATTTTTCTATTTATATTTTTATCTCGGATTTTTTTCCCAAAATTGATAATTATTAAGTAAAGACAAAACTTAGATGGAAAAAAAGAATAGCAAAACTTTTTCACCATAAAATCTTACCATATATGTTAAAAAAGCAGGAGATTTCCTTAAAAGTTATAGAACATAAAATCCTAGAATTTTTCACAAGCATAATACCAAAATTAGGTACTACAAAATGTATCAGAAACGCAGATATTCAGACAACTTATATTGTATTAGAAAAATAAATTTGCTTGACTTTTATAGGAAATAAAATATCTGTATCACTAATTCTGGATTGATGCCCCAATTTTGGAAATAAACTTATTGTATATTATATTTGAAATAATAGGGGTTACATGGGTTTTCTAATACTCTTTTGAACAAACTAAATGAATTATTAAATTTTAATTTATGGCATTCGAAAGAGTAACATTTAAACAATGTTTTATAGACGAGATAGCACGTGAAGAACATATCAGAAATAAAATCCCAAACGTTTTCTGTTACTAGATAGTAATACATCGTGATTGAATGAGGGATTTTGCAAAATAATAAAATTTGAATATTTAGCAAAGTTTCGTACAAAAATTTGTCCACTTATTGGCTTGTAAAATGGGGAGTTATGGTCAACGAAAATAAAAATCCTTCGTTCAATTTTGTGTCAACATGATTTAAAAGTAGTGTGTCAAATTTCAGAATGACCGATGTATTCGGTTTTAAATTATCCTACCTACAGACTATGAAAATGCTGTATTAAGAAAAATGCATTTAAGTTTTTACAATTTTACGCGATCGAGTCTATCACTCCTACAGTTTTGCTCGGATTGAATTAAAGCTTTTAGGAAATATTCCTCCCATTCTGTACTATTATAAAAAAATTATCACAAAAACCGATTTTATAAAGTTTCAAAACCCATGTAGTCCTCTAAGAATACCTAAAAGAAATGTATTTATACTAGAATTAGCTTTAATATACAAAAAAATAAAGAAAAAATCTATAACTACAAAAACAAAAACAAAATGGTAATTTTTATTGTTGATGATAAAAGCCTTTGTAGGATAAATGAACCAGTGCTTATATTGCTGTGAAAAGTGGTTAACAATTCGTTATTTGATAGCTTTTCTTTTTTAGGGTTCCGCACATCCGAATAAAAAACGAAACCCTTATAGGATCACTTGTGTGCCTATTCGTCTGTCACAGCCTTCGAATCTACTAGACCGATTAAGTTGAAATTTGGTACACATATCAACTTCTGTGATGCAAATACGGACGTGTAACCCTTTTAATTTCGAAAGGAAAACTATTACTATATACCTTCTATATTCACATATGGGAATTCATCCCAATTTTACCCTAAAATACAATAAATAACTTGATCCCTGCATTTGAATCACTTTTAAATCGTTGCAACAGATGTGTTGAGGCAGACGGAGATAGATTGGCAACCCAAAAACCGAAATTATGCAACTTCAGGAAAAATAATTTGTTTGTATTTCCTCAAAAATTTTGTTTCACTCATCCCATTCAGTGGGGTATCTTTGGATAGATTCTTTAAAATGCAATAACAAATTTTTTAGGACATTGTGATTTTAACCCTTCAATATAATTCGAGATAATTTCTAAAATATTGATCAGAAATATTGAAAAGATTCTAAATGTAACGAATACTGTAGCGAAAATAATTCCTAGTAAATCTATAGACATATAACTTTACTTTGGGGTTTTCGACACGTACTTGAACGCATTTTTCATGATGTTCAAAGAATCTAGAATAAATTTATTCGTCACATCGTCATTGATAATTAACAGTAGAATTCAAAATTATCATCGACCAAGAAATATGTTGGCAAAAATATGTATTATGAGGTATTTATATAAATAACGAAATATATAAATTTTGATTATCTTTTCAATGAAAAGCAATCTAAAAAACAACTGTTTTATGGTTTTATCAGAGATGGTTTAATTGTAGCATTCAAATTTTTTTTCCGGCAGGAAATACTTATTGTTATCAGTAAATAAAACCACTTAAATAGTAATCCTCAATAAAAAAATGTACCCTTTCCGCATAGGGCTGCCCTCAACTCAGTTACGTAACTTTTCAATTAGATGCCCTCAAGTGAGAGTCGTGACACATTTTTGTGACGGAATGCTGTGCGTTATCGTTTTTCCAATTAATCTTTGCAGCGACGTAATCTTGTAAACAGTCACATTATGCGAGTGACCGTTTGGAGCTAATTACCGATAAGAGCTGATTTGTTATAATAAAATGCCCGTCTCAAGGCCTGATAGCAAAACACTTAGCCTCTGACCCGGCAGCATTAGCTTTAATTGACTTTTCCCCAGATTGCGGGAGGACCCGGTCCTGTTGGAGCCTGTGGTCCATAAATGCCATAAATACGACCGACTGTCACATCGGGCATTATAAATGGCATCATTATCTCAAATATCCATAAAATTAAATTAAAATGAAACAGTTCGATATTCTTCGCAGCGCACGGATCCGGCCGGAGAAGGTCATCTAGGGCCATTTCAGAGCCCTTCATGCGAACCGTTCTGGCGCCGGAGGTGTTGCATTTCTGTCTGCGGAGGAGTCGCCCATTCCTTCGAGGATCATTTGCAAAATGTACTCGGATGCTATGGAGATCGGTTTCGGTCGGATGTGCAACTGGACCTCATAATGACCGATGAGCGGAGAAAATGTGTTTGAAATCACACGAGCCGCCGATCCTTGAATTGATCGGCGCGTTTGTTTTCCGGAGAGCCGCTTTAACGATCCTGTCAGGCGTGATGATTTATTTTGCGGTCAAAACATGTGTCTGATGGCACGGCCGCGACTCTAAGAAGACAAGCGCCTCCAAAAAAGTGTCCGAGTCATTAGCAGCGATCTTAAGTTACGCTTCGGGAGGACGAACACGATCGGTTGCATCGCTTCCCGGAGGATGTCGAATTTAATGATTTGTCAAAATAACAGGGAAAAACTGGACCCGGAAAACAGAGCAGACAACCAGACGCACATGTTTCAGGTTGGCCACGTATTGTGGCTGTTTCTTGATCCTTCAAGCATTCCAATTGAACTCGTTAATTAGGAAAATTACCAAGAATTTTAGGCATGAGATGCTTACAGCTCCGAACCGAGCTGTCCTCATCTGTTTCTCATTTCTTAGGCATTTATGAGCAATAAATTGATGAGGAAAATGAAAAATCGTTTTTAAAAGGACTTGCACCCATTGTACCCTGAGGTTACGTGAAAATGTCGCCTTCCTCCGCAGAAAATCAGGACCAGGTGTGAGGCTGTGAGCTCCCTGCATTATGCTTTGTTATTTGTATTTAATTTGATGACCGTTTAAATGCAATTTCATATATATCCCGGGGAGAGAGATCAGCAAAATGGTTTCCAACCCCATTCACGCGGCCAACAAAGCCCCTGTGACTCTGCGTTTTGGCATCGTTTTCACCCTTACGAGTTTGGCTAGCAATGAGCTCCGCACATGAGATACATGGGAGCAGTATGTTAGATCCAAAGTGCCGACATTTTCGTTATTTATTGAGTCCTAGTCCATTGACGTTGCCAAAGGGACCCAGTCGAGTGGATAAATCGGCCATCATCCAATCCAATCAAATCACTTAGAGCTAGACCGACTCGGCCCTTTTGTGCTCGCCAGAAATTGAATTAAACGCGTTTACCAGTGCAGATCCTCTGAGGAGGTTGTCTAATGGGTTCGCGTTTATTGTCGGTGCTCAGCCAGTGAATTAATACTCTTTTAATATGTTCCGAGTGCTGTTTCTGGCCCTTCCCTTAGTAGTTGTTCGATTGAAGGGCGGAGGGCCGCATTATAACTTTGATAGATCCTGGCCCTGTCAATTCGCTCCTATTCGAGGCCATTTAGGATATGGAAAAATGCTTAGTTGGGTTTCTCAAATTGAAAGGCCACATGATGCTGATGACAGCTTAATTAATAGACTCCTGAACTGGTAGTAGAGGTAGACCCATGGGTTTATATTTTTAGATAGTCGCAAAAATCGTACAGTTCTGACATACAGTACAAATGATAAGTTTGTTATTTCAACACACCTAAACGTGTTATTTTCTTGTAGTCATTTTTAATTTACTTCCTGGCGTGCGACTTTAACAACACACTTGTAAGGGTATCAAAAATTACTTGTTATTTCTTTACTGAAGACAGAGCTTTATGAACCAAAATTGAATGCATATCATGTTATAAAATCTGTAATAAAAAATAAAAAATTTAATTGATAAATTATCCATATTCTGAGTTTTATGGATAAATACAAAACTATTTAATTCAAATTAATTAAACTTAACACTTCACGAACGGGTATTGCTTTCCTTCCCTTGCTCAGTTTCCGAGCATTTTTAAAGGAAATTAAGTAAACACTGCCTAAAAAGCAAAACTAAATCTAAAAAACAAGACTACGCAGCAGAATCAACAGACAGATAGTACCTTCAAGTAATGATAACATAAATATGAAAAACTAAGGCTCTGGCTGAATGAAAATTTAACTAACAATATAAATCTAGTCATCCTAAGAAGTCAAAATGTACGTTACCGTCCATTAAGGGGTAAATGCACTTTTATTAATGCCCCAAATTTAAATAATGCATTTAGTCATCTAAAATATATTGTTTTATTATTTTTTGTATTTATGCATTATTATTTTCCAGTTTTCATTATAAATAACAATTTTTTATACTACCAAACAAGCATAACATTTTGATACTAAGCCGTTTTATTCAACACGCTTAGTATATGAAGCATATAAAGTTAAAATGTGAAATATTTTAAAGTGTGTTGAACGATATTATCTGTATAAGTTTAACACGTTTGATTTCTAAATGTCTAAATGTGTTACACATGATTTTTTTACAAAACCAAAATCCGTGCTATACTTTAAACACGACTGAAAAAGAATAAAAAATGTGTTGTAATAATGCAATAAAAAATATTTTAATACATTAATGCCAAATTAAATATTCTTGCGTGCGAAGGAACATGCATATGTGTATTGTATAACGCACTTAACATTTGCAGTATACGAATAGTTAGTTATCTTTTTCAGCTAAATTTCCAACAATCAAAAGGTTACATTACAAATTGCTAAAATACTACACCAAATAGAGCTACATGTAAATGTAAGACCAAATTATGGACTTAAAACTAATAATTGTCGAGTATTATTTACGAAATTAACCTTGTTAATAGCGAAGAATATTTGGTCTTGTATTTTGGACTTGAGATATATTTATTCTATGCAGAAGTTTAATTTAAAGGTATACTTTAACGAATTTCAAACAGTTATAATCATCATATCATTGATGATGATACGAAAAAATTTAATAATAATAATAATATACTATCAATAAATACTACGGAAAGCTTTAATATTTTAGAAATGAAAGTTATATTTTAACCTTTAAAAGGTATCATTCAAATAAATTACGTTAAAGGTATCATGGGTGAAATTTCATCCCAGTATATTCTTATATATTTTTAAGGTATAATAATGACCATTAAATGTAATTAAATACATTATTAGCATTTTTAAATGTTACATTTTATGATAGTGTTCTTTTTATACCAATCTTATAAATGTATGTAGAAAAAATCATTGTTAAAAATCATAAGGTTTTTCTAAAATTTGAGAAGAGTAACTTTTCTGGGGTGAAATTTCACTCGTGATACTCTTTAAGGGCTAATATCATGTTACTAAATTACACATTTTAATTAAATTATGTAAGGGTGGAAGATAATGTGCCAACAGAAGTTCGTAATTTATTTTAGGAATTTCAATAAATTAGTATGAAATTTAACCAAACCAACTTAATCCATTCATACCAGTTTAATTCTTTTGCAGCATATCGTATTAGAAAGACCTTTTAAACTACGTTTCGAGAAAACCAGCATTACCGAAAATTTGTATACGTATATTTTAAAATAGAAATTAATCAGATAATATAAATTTTAAATCTTTTAGGGCTCCTTTCAGCCTTACCTTGAGCACTATGTATACATTTTCTATACTGAATTAAAATCAAACCATATTACTAAAAAAATACAGTACAACAAATCTCATAAGTTTTTTGTTTGTTCAATGCATAGGTATCTGCTGTCTGCTATTTTTATAACTTTACATTGCTTCGACCTCAACAGCGAAGGTAATTTAGTGCAGAATTAACGAGTTGATGTGATAGGCGAGAAAACGTAAATTATGCAGAAGAAATGCCCCAAGATTTGCCCAGGTGAGTTCCAGGAAACTGAAAACGGCAACGGTTTCATGTCGGCAAACAATTAATTTCCCGCTGAAATGGTTAAACTGTGTATTCTGCCGCGAAACTCCATTCAAGAGTGAATTTAGTTAGCTGCGGCAGCTCAATTACTTAATTAAGCGTTTAGCGCGGTGAGTATGTTTGCGTTCGCGCTACGATCACCGATCAGCGCTTGATTGAGTTTAGTCGCTTGGTGTGCAGCCATCCCCGTAATTAACCCAAGAGTAGATTTGTTACCGCCAATAAATTTTGAGACGATCTCGAGCTCAGGTATGCGATGAGGTGTTGCTGCAACACCTCTTTATTTACTTGCTAAAGATTCACTCATTATTCATCGTTTGTGTGAGCTCACACGCGATCGAGGATAACCAGCGAAATGTTCGTTATCCGGCAGACCCGCTGGCTGACGGTCTGTGCAAGTTCTTTGACTTTTGTTCTTTAAAATGTTTGCCAGTTTAGAAAAGAGGCGCAACCGCGGACACCTTGCGGGAAACAATGCGTCGTCTCATTCCTGACTGGTCTCTGTTTGTTTTGTCAATTAGCTGAACCAAAATGACACTCAGCACCAACATAAATTGGTAAACAATTCAAGAGGTTTAACTTCCTAATGTGAATCTTTTTCGAGTCCGGCGATGCGGTATTTGCTTTAAGCCATCGAGAGTGTCACACCTGACGACGGTAGCTGTTTTGGTGAAAGGCTTAGGGCAGCTTATCATACCTGCTAAGTTACTACTGGCAGATAGAAGATAGAGACACTAACGAGAGAAGAAGAATAATTTTTGAAAATTAAAATTATTTGTCTGCTTGTCTTATTAGTAGAAACTGGAAAGACGATTTTGATGTTAGCCAATTAGTCTATAATCCTCTAAACATGTAAAATGAACATACTTGTGATATTTACCGACTTTTCGGTATTGATTGATGATCGATTTTGATTGATTAAAACACTTTACTTTTATTCTACGATTTCTATTTTTTATGTTAGCGTACGCTTTGCACTCTTTTAAGGCAGGTAAAAGGATTTTGAGTGTTTTTCTAAATTTGTGTTAACATTATTTTTCCTATTTCCGCTATTTGTTTATGTGCAAATTATCTCAAGACATATCAAACGCTTGCTAAGCCTTATTGTGCCCGAGTTTTAGCGGGCCTATTTGACACCTTCGTGCTTAACAGAGGCCCATAGAAGGCTGAAAATTTTATTACAAGCTAATCCTACGCTTATATGAAGCTTAAAAATGTTATAGAACTCAAGTCCTTAAAGGCCCAAAATCTTAAAAAACTAATCTGAACTGCAGCGCAGAATTTTATAAGGCACCAAAACTTATTTTTGTAGAATTTGTCCTGCTTATAATTCACATTTGGTCTTTAAATCAAGGAATTGGCGTTGAATTCGTTCGATCGTGGCATTTGTGGCCGGTGTATTCAGACTGACAAAATTAAGCTAATGTCCCGAATCGAAACCCCGACAATTTTTTGGACTCGTCTGGTATATACGCTTAATTTTATGAGTATTGCGTGGGCTCACTATAGCCCCACAAATATTTTTAATATATGCTCACTATAGGCCCATAAAAATTTATGAAATTGCCTTATTGGAGGTTTCAAAAATTACAACGCTAATACGCTTTAAACTCCCTCATTTAAAAGTATAGATTTAAAATTGATGGTGTGTTAGGTTTAGATTTCTACTTCTATTTTAATAGGCCCTGATGTTCATCAAATAGGCTTGATATTGGTCTGCTAATACTTTTCCTATGGTCGTACTTTAGGTCTTGAAATTTAAAAAAAAATTTATATTTTATGTTTACTTGGGTAGGGGTCTTTTAGTTTTTGCTACTATGTAGAGTTTAAGTTATCCTAAAATTGATAACAATCTTAAGCGCAACAATAGAACAATAATGTAGGAAAATTAGAATGTGGTAGGATTATTATGAAGAATAAAAGCAAATTGTAAGGTGCTTAGCTTTCTGGATAATTCGTTAAACATTTCTTAATTTAAAATAAATTCCAACATCACATCTAATGCAATTTTACTCGCTTTAAGGGTTCAATTCAACAATTTCCACAACTAGGCATAAAGATCGACTTACACTTTTGCATTTAGATAATTTTGATAGTCTTCTTAATGCAGTAATTTTCTTTCCCAAGAATTTCTTAATTTGGCACAGTAATTGTTAACATAATGGAATTCATTTTGCCTTTTAAACATTGAAAAGCGTCCTTTCACCATTTTTTCTTTTCAGAATTTCAAATTGTATACCATCTGAAGAAAAGGAACCTTTCAATTTCACGATCATTTGTAAAATTATTAGTGCGGTTTCTTGTGAAACATTTTAGCGAAACCTCAAAAACCACAAACATGCAGTTTTGTCATCAACAATACCTCTAAACGGTGGGAAAAAAAAGTCTGCCAAATGATGGGTCTACATAAATTACGTTCTCTAAAAAGATCTCCGGGGATTCGTCTTAATTAAACCTACATAAGTGTTCGGTCAAGTGGCAACGAATAATGTGACATAATGCACCTCTAATTCGTCACCTTTGACTCGGTTTAAGTTCGCGTCCTATTTTTTTCACCGGGATAAAAAATCACCCAGCTGAATTTACACTCCTCCATTGAAAAGATCATTGCTTTTTACGGGCCGGTAAGCCCCAGAGTTCATTGATAAAAATATCCTGTGACCGTTTGTGAATGAGGACGATGTCCTGTCAGATAATTTATTATCGTGTAATTCGAGGACCAATCGGTTAGTTTTGTGTCCGAAGCGTTAACTTCACACTTATCTTGAAATCGGTTGAAATCCAACACGGAAAACTTCTTCAGCAGACTTACCTTGTCCGGCTCATTAAACGTCCACCGAATCCGGGTCATCCTAGTCCCGAATGAGTGTCATCCTGGAATCTAGAATTTTAGTAATTACCACATTGAGCTAAGATGCGGGCTTGAATGTGATCCTTTCGCTGCAAGTCAACCCGACACCATCTTTAACGCTGAACGTCCTGCGACAGGCCCTTTCAAAGGTGCGTCTCTCATTCGTTTTCACGCATGGTTGAACCGAAATTCACTTAATTTCTCTCCTATGGGACGTTATTTATGATTGTCCCCTTTATGAGTCCGACCGATTCTTCCCTCCCTTCCGCCAGGACCTGGGAGTCCTTTTCATTCTGCTATTTGTCCGTATATCTGCCATACTGGCTTTATTTATAACTAAAATATTTATGGCAGCCACCTAGTCACGGGTAACATACTTGCCGATGAATTAAAAACTCCGACGTGATTTATCGCAATAAAATTTTTGATTGTATGCTTTGTATTAAATGAGTACAAATTCAGGGGAGCGGTGCCCGAGGGAACCGGTTCCACCTGGGCCGGGAATTCTCAAAGTCATCTTAAGAGCCCGATAGGATTCTCGGAGTGATTAGCTGAAGAGCTGCTAATTTAAGAGGATTACAAAAATTGCCGAGCTCCGGGAAATGAGTCGGTCAAGTCAAGACTACAGGCACATAGGTGCGATTGTAGTCTAATTGTCTGTCTGTCTGTCGTCGAGGCGTGTAGAGTGGACCGGTGTATTTAAGCTTCAGACGAGTCATTCTCGCACTAGTGTGACACTCACTGAACTTGTCCTTTTGGGAATGCATCAAACGCGGTAACCGCAATCCTCCTGTTCCCATGCGCGATCCGATCGCTGGCGGCACCAAGAGAGCCCCTCTTTTCACAGTTTATTCTGGCGGGGCGTCATCTCATAATGACTTCATTGTTGGCCCCGCGATCGGTCAAACAAACTGCGGTGCAATCACCGCAAGTGTTGATCACTGGAATGATGTAAAGTCATCAATTTGCGACCGCGTCGATACTTAACGACATAATGAGCGGCAATTTCACAAGCGCGTCTGCCATTGATCGGACCATCGATTGCGGCAATTGCGGCATCGCTGAGCGCCTCAGATCTCGCGGCGATCGGATTTAATATCCACATGGCTCACATGATTATTGTTATTAACTTCTTGTTTGTGCCATAATTGAACAATTCATTTAAAATTAGAGGCGAGGGGCTCGCACCGGCCAGGCCGCTCTCGCCTAAGTGGACCCCATTCAATCTGGCTGATTAGCTCGCTTCAAGAAAATTAATTGGTACACGGCATCAGCTGAAAGTTTTGCGTCCTTTATGCCCGTAAATTGTGCAAACGTGTTGCCGGCCGGGCCGATTATGCGCCGCTCAGCGACCTCACCATTAATGCGATCCGCTGAGTTAAAAACTAATGGCATTTTGATGGTGGCATTATTTTCGGGCCCCTATCAACGAAACTTATAAATATTCGACACTTTATCAACGACGGTATAAAAATATTAATAAAGCGAAATTTATGCCGTGCATCAACGACAAAATGTTGCATGTAAACAATTTATGTTTTAACGATTATTACACACCCCCGGGGATAACAACAAATAAGGTGTGCATTTCTGTTGCAGGTGAGTGAACTTGCGTAATTGCGTTAAATTGGATTTCGTCAATGGATGGTTCAAGGCACTTAATTATGTCTCTTTACTCTTTATAATGAAATTATATAAAAAGAAGATGAGGATAGCACGAAACACCGCTTTTTCAACAAAATTGAGGTCCAATTTAAAATAAGAGAGTTTAAAAACCACCAGGTCTTATATGTTTCACTCAAAAAATGTAAGATCGTGAACATTTTTCTTAATATTGTATTTATATAATTTTACGTCTTTCGTACTTATTAATTTCTTAATTAATATGTTCACTGAAATTTATGCATGAATAAATATAATAAAATCCCGCTAAAACATCTTTTTGGATAGCTGAAGAAAACTAATAATTTTTCTAGGCGCACAGTAAAAAGTTTTTCCTAGGCGCACAGTAAAAAGTATTTTAACTTTTACTTGTGTAATATTATTAATAATTAATAAAGTAAATGAATTCGTAAAACTATATATTGGTTTTGCAAACAAATTTCAATCAATATTTGTAACATTACCCATATTGATGTTGGTGAATTTTTGTACTTTATTTTTTAATATTGCCAAATTTATATTTATTCGGAATATATCTGAAACTATCAGAGTGTTCTACATTTGGAGCAATTCAAATATTTCAAAAAGGTTAACTAAGAAAGAAAAAAATATCATTTAAACTCAAAAACACATTGCGGAAGCCGTAACAGAGCTTCAGCACTTCACACTTAAATTTACTTTGCTGACTATGCAAAATATTTAGCGCAAAGTACAAAATGTTTATTTCTTACAAAAGAACATTTAAAGAAAAAATTATAAAGTTTGTGTGTAATTTTGCATAGTTTACTTAAATTTTACTTATTATAATTAGTAAAATTCAGAATTTCTTTAACTTTACGCATGTATTTTGAATGTTCAATAAAAATTTTCAAAACTCCTACTCCTACTATTTCAATTTTTAAAATTACCAATTTGTAATTTTTGGTTTTAGCTGGTTAAAAATTAGTTTTATTATATATGAGTAGTTATTTGTTTTCTTACCTTTAAAGTAGTAAAAATGCTTTACTATGCAGGTGATTTTCTCCAGATTTCTGGAAATACTGTCACAACAATGGCCCAAGCATTTGGCGGTAACCGGTCTACTTGTTCGTGCGGATGACGAGAAACTTACTTTCGTGGGTCACAAAAGCAGTACATCTTTAATAAAAACAGCATCTAGCCGCACAGCGAGACGTCTTGTTAGAAAAATACTGAAAGATACTTTCCGATTAGAAGGGCATTCACTGTCGAGTGTCGCTGCAGGAGCCTTTGATTCATGCAAAACTTAGCTCTATTTACCAAGTACTTCGCTAACACTCGGAGGTGTTTGCTTTTCGTATTAAAATGCAGCGGCATTCTTCTGAACGCGTTTCGATGCCCTTTTGTTACCTCACCCGCGAATCATTGTGGAATGTGAAGAAATAAATAAAAAAAAATAAAAAAAGGATATTGGTAATATTGTCTGCAAATTGTTTGCACCTAAATAAGTCTACATACGCAACTGAAATTACCTGATAGATTGTGCCCAGACTTCTGTTTGATGTACAATTAGCGATACGAGCAATCTCAGATCTTCGGGTTGAATAGAAAACATAAAAGTAGCTAGCAGACCACACTTGATCAATAGAAACTAATCGCCCTTTAGCACCTCAACCACTCAATTTGTTTGCTTCTCATTTGGCGTATTCTATAGAAAAACGCATGCATTTAGTCTTCGCATTCAGGACTTAAATATGTAACTAACCCTAGAAACAAAATTGTATCACAGTTTATTTTTAAAAACTAAAAGTAGTCTATTCCGCTTGCTATTCAAAAAGTATAAATTTGAATCTATAATCTTTAGTTATTTTTTTATTATTTTCTGGCACTATCTTAAATTTAGCTGATATTAAATTACATTCTTCTAATTTTTCGTTTCCCATTGGTAACTTATTTTTCAAGCGTTAGACAAAAAAAGTCTAATGATTAGAACATTATTGTTCCTAGTTTAACAGAAATTTCTTTATTCTTTAGAAAAAATTAGAACTCAAAAAGCCAACTTAATGGATCTAAAGCTAAACAAAAATCGCTTTTTATTTAAAATTTAAGGAATTAAATAGGAGAAGTAATCTTTTGCTTTTTAACCATTTATTTTTTTAAATTAACAAATTTATACTCAAAAGTGGCAATCATAAGGGCTATATAAGGCGTAAGTTAAATAAGTGTTAAAAATCTATCAATAGTTTTTGAAGGTACACCTTAAGCCTTAAGGTTTTTCTAAAAAATTTTCTATTGAAAAATACTCAAATTTCGCCGAAATACAGCCAATTTTTGTCGGTACCACTTGCGGTGATCACGATTAGTTTTAAATAAATTATCTGAAATAAAAACCTACTTTTGGTGGTAGTATTACTTTATGAAGATTCTAGTCGAAGAAAAAAAATTTAAATTTTTAAGCAATTTATATCATTTTTAGCGATTTTTCGAGCGTATACCATAAGTGGAGTGCGAATTTACTGGAGATCTGTGGGTATGATGTAATTATGTTGTTGAAGATAATTTTTAAATAAGCAATATCTTCTAAAATCTTAATTGAAATTATATGATGTAAAAAATTTCCCTATTTATCCTTATATTGAATATAAGTTTATAATTATACACCTTAATCTTTCTTAATAAAGTCTCTAAGGAGAATCAATTAATTAAAAAAACAAACGTAGTTATTATATATATATATATCTTTATTTAATCTGGAAGATGTTGCTGTAACATCACAAATAAATAAATATGTGACTACCTTGTAATCTGAAATTTAAGAATTGTTTCTAATTTTGTAAGACTGACTCGTGGCATTAATTTGAAATTGCTGGAAACCACGTTTTGTACAAATTACTCCAGAGGATTTCGAAGAATTTCACGTCTTGAAAAATTGTCTAGTCTCCTTTAAAAGGCACTCAAAAAAAGAGGGCATTTGTTAAACATTAGGCGGCTTACACAAAAAGAAGGCGCTTGACTGTTTTCACGAGCATTCGCACCTTTTGCAGTGTGACGAATTTTGTAAACGTTCAACAAATCTCCCGCCCTAAGGGACAATTGGATCATTAGGCGCTCTATTCTCAGGTTCTCAGGTAATAAAGAAAGCGTGCGCCGCTTACCGACTTAAGGAGGTGTCCTCACAAGTAAACTTAAATTTATCTTAGAATATCCGGCAACCAAAGTGCATGTAATTGCACGAACACAGGAAATCGAATGTTAATGATGCGCTTAAAGCAGATGCAATTAATATTTTGCCGGTGAGAATCTTCGAGCAACAGGTAGCCAGGCCCACGATCACAAGGTTTGTGTGGGCCCACGAAGACACGAAGAAGAAGATACGTTCCCAATATTCTTCGATCGACTTTCTTTAATTTCGCAAGACAATTAGCTTGCATGTCTGCGCTGCTGTGCGCAGGTGTTAATCGCTTGTTTGTACGCAACTCCCGCGATGATAAATTAAATTGGGGGGAGGGCGAAAAGCGATTAAAACAAGAAGGTGAAGAATGATATGCTCGATTAAAAGGGCATCCAATAAATTAGCGCTATTCCAGCTGGCCACGATTATGACTCGGAGCAGATAAATCACACGATGGAAGCCACCGCGCCACAATTTATGACTGGGTCGTGGCGGACGGAGCCCGAGATTGAGGTGCAGCTCTTCGGTTCCGTCTTCGATGGTTTTGCTTGATTTTTATTGGTGTTTGTCACTTTAATCGCGATACTCGTTAATACCTAGGCTCAATTTTCAACGGGCTGCTAAACTAACCGAAAAGCGATGGAGTTCGATGAGGACGCTCCTGAGACACCGGGGCTACGCCACTCTACCGCCGCCGCCTTTGGTGAACTCCGTGGTGGCTGGAGATGGCAATAAATTTTATTTCGGACTGAAGGCCCGAGTATCAACAGCGAAGGGGCAATAATTTATTTTTTTATTAATTTGACGGGTATTCATTGTGGCTAATTGCGCCAAACGAGCCTTTTATGACACTCAGCAAAATTATTGTTGCTTTGAATGGCCAGAATTGTGCAGAAAATCGGGTCGGGACTCAATTTCGCCCTATGTGTGGAAACATCTGCTAATTTATTTTACTTAAAATTATTTCTGATTTTTAATTCATTGTGTGTCGTAAATTAGAGCCATACAAGCGTAAATCGACTTTAAATTCGCCCTAATGAGGACGTTTGTGGCGGATGGGATTACGGCCTCGTTCGAGCCGTTTTAGCTGATTTCTCTTGGCATTGATGCATTCTGCAAGGCGGGTAAACTACTGATTCATGTGACGGAATGCGCAAGCGCACGTGGCTTGATGCACATCCTTCTGGACTGAGAGGACCTGCGCTCGTCGATGTGGGAAGAAATTATTTTGAGGTAGGAACATAAACGTTCAACCAACGCATATACCACAATCATTTTGAATGAATAGAGCAGGATATCAATAAAAGAAAATTATCTAACAATATCCGCCAGTTTGAGCCTATCTCCTGCACCAAGCCCAGCAAATTGATTACTTAGTGTCAGAGGTCTCGTTGGGCACCCTTTGAAATCTATTAAGCGCTATTAATCACGCTATCAATACCTACCTAATTAAATAATTCCAGCATCGCGAATGAAAGGTCGGCATGACTCAAACGCACTTCCATTTGCTATTGACAAATGCCCAGATAATATCCAAGAATTCCATACAACAAAAGCACTCCGTCAAAATTACCTGATTTTCCCTCAACGATATTTTTAAGCAAACGCCCGTCGATCTTACCGCGATCAATAAATCAATCAGCGCATCCAACTACACAAATATAGTAAATTCGATAAATTTACCAAAATAAACGATTCAGTCGGGACTCACTCTCTAAATAGCCCTTTCATCCTACCGAACGCTTAGGCGTGAAAAGTGTTCATGGTCTATACAAATTGATTGAATAATCCGTAAATTACCTTGAAGGCGATTCATTCAGCTTCTTCAGGATGATCATTAATTATTCCCAGGTGGGAAGGGTTAACTAAATAAACAAACGGGAAAGATATTTTTGGGCGAGCAAATGGAGGGATGTTGTTGACATACCCTGCCTATTTTATGAAAGGAATAATTTAGTTGAGAAGGCGGTAAAGTGTGGGTAGCACCTTTTGCAGTAAGGATTAATATGAAAATACTAAACATATTGATTTTTCTGCATTTTACAAAACTCTGTAATATGCAGTGTCATTTCAATTCTACTTTGGTTTTCTAAGATATAATTTTTAGAAATGTTCAAACTAAGAATATTCAAAAAATTACATTTGGCTCCCTTTTCTATACTTTACTATAAACAGAAGATTAAGCTTATTAAAAATGGTTATATTAAAAATGAAGACAAATTTTCTAAAGTAAAAATCTTAGATAACAGATTACATCCAATTCTAACTATCAATTGAGAAAAACACTTTCGAAAATAAAATTTTACCCCATTCTATATTAACACTGATCACTATATTATCAGTACCTATAATCGCGCAAAATGTTTAACAATTAAACCCTTTGTCATTTCTATTTTTCGGAGGTGTCATTTTATTTAAAAATTATTTCATTGAAATTATTTCATGAAAATGATTTCATTTAATCAGATCATTGCGTATTTCAATGTATTTTTTTTTTTAAATATAATGCAACAGGATTATGACCTCACGTTTAATTGTAAAAATTATATTATACATATATAAAATTATTATGCCTAGGTTAACTAAACTAACAATAAGATTTGTATATGAAAATTTTTTTATAATTTCTACTACCAGTAGAGATCAGTTTTGGTAGTGTAAAAGGTATTTCCAGAAAATGAATATACCTTCCAGTGTTTCACTTATGAATTATTGTTGAAAATAATGTATGTGTTTTGGTTTTTTACTAACTAATATTACTAACATCAAAAAAGAACTCAACAATTTGTAAATTCAGTGAACTATCTTAATAAATTAGTTAAGCATTTTACGCTTAAATATCATCTAGCTAGCCATGCAGTGTAAAGCATCTAGCCGCATTAAGTCCTATTAATAATTTCCAACTTAGTTGGATTCATTCATTTCTAAATGTTGAGCATATTTACTTAAGGTCGTACTGAATATTTAGAAGCGGTAACAAAAGTAAATAATTTCGATTTTAATAGGGAAAATTATTTATAAACTTGTACAATAATAAATAAAATGATGAACCTTTTGAGCGGTCCAGAAGTAAGAACAGCACGAGCCATAACTAATTATTGCCTCTCGAATTGAGATGTACACGAGGGTTTTTCCTTTTCGTGACAAAATTAATGTTGCTCGACATACAGGCACAGGGCACTATCCTCAGGCAATTAAATCTAGTAATAGCTCGTGGCAGCCCTGCCTGCAAAATATTAGCGTAATTAAGTATTTTACTAGCCATAAACTAATCGCTTCGCACTTCGTCGGATATAAACCGCCCATTGCGAACAAAACTGGCTAAAGCACGTCACCGCAATTTTGATGTAAAGCATGTCGAGTTGACTCATTAAAAACGGAACCGCCGTGGAAGCGAGCCACAAAAAGACGACCGGCCACCTTGGTCGCATCTTGGGATTTTCTTTAGATGATGGTAAAATAGTCCGTGCCAAATTCCTGTGAACTATGCATGGGGCGAACAGGACCAGAGGACGACGGATCACGACAGTCTGGAGTGGCTAAACAATGGGAAGTCAAGGGCCGATTGTCCCTCTCCCTAGTCGTACAGCTATTTTCGGGTGTCAAGCTGATCTCTGGAAATATTTAAAAGGCAATTTATACCCCTGATCCAGGTACTCGTAAATTGGCTTTCTTTGCACACCTTGAGAGTGGCTAGCAAGGTGTTCCGGCCTTTGTTGACGAAATAAGAATGGCTCTTTAAACAGTTTATAATTCTTCCAGATGGGTCGTCATTGCCGACTCTTTTTGTCACTTTAGATACACTTCTGCGTGACGGATTGGCGGTTTTATCAGCTATTTTTTTTTTCAAATTTTTATTTTATTACCTCAGAAGCAACATCTTTAAATGAGGGCAGCTGTAATGCAAACAATAGGATAACACAGGTTTATTAAAAACTCTGATATATATAAGATAATAATATAATACAATTCACTACTTAATAACTCATGATAACGTTCAGATAATCAGAGGCAAATTTTATATATAAAGGGAAACGAATAATTTTAATTTAGTCATTTATAAATTTTCATATTATTTCATTTATTATACAGTATAAAAATTTTAAAATATATTTAACTGACTAAAATAGAACAGACCTTAAGTATCTTTGATCAACCCAAGACTTTATAAAGGCAATAGAATGCTTTACAATAGTAAATAAAAACAATTTTTAAAAATAACAATCCTATTATGAGAAAAAAACATTCAAGCGTTTTTCTGTAGCTACTCACAAATATTTTTTTCTTGTTTCTAGATAATATACTTAGGTAGTTTCGATATAAATTTTCTTATAGAGAGCAGACTTATAAAATTAAGAGTTACCTTGGCAACAATTACTCATACCATTATTAATGAATAGGTTTTTTTTTTAAATTATCATTACCATTACTGCGATGATAAAGGTAATTTTTGTTCAATTGCTTCATTCATTTATCGTAATTAATTACTTCATTCACATTATAAAATTGAAATTGTAATTGTGTAATGATATTTAAGTTTCCATTACTTTTGTTTCCTGCGAAAATTATCATTTATTTCGAAAGAAAACTTAAATAAAACCAAGATAAAATGTCTTGAAAAATTCAAATAATTCTCAAATAGTTCGTCTCTTTTTTTTGTCTTTCGCACTGTTTCCTAGAGGACTTAAATATGAGCAAAATGTTCAAAATATTTTAAATATTTTTGCTTCTAAAGCTATAAACTGTCTATAATGTCCTAGAAAAATTATTTTAGTAACACAGAGTTATATAATGTTCCGAAATCGATATTTTTTGAAAAAACGAACAATATTTTTACCTATTTTGTCTAATTCCTAATTTTATTAGTTAATCTTAAAAAGTAAATCTGTGAGAATCTATCCCACAACCTTTGCTGACTTGTCATCAACGTGTTGCATTACCAATTAAAATATTATATCTTTTTATCTTGACTAAGATATTGAAATTACCGAAGCAATCTTTAAAAGTCATAGAAAAAAATTATGCGAATATCAATAAATTTATTAATCAAACTAATTATTTACAATTAAATAAATGTAACAAAGAATCAAATATTTATAAAGACACATATACGAATATGTATAGTAATACTTTCTAAAAACGAATGAATTAGATACAAAAATAAATATTTCTATGATTTTACAATATTATCAGAAGGAGGGTTTTTTAAAGGTTTGGTTTTTAAATTATCAACACTGTTTCTAGTGACTATCAATTTTTCAGTTGATAGTTGATTTGTAGTCAATACATTTTTCCATTTCACAATGAATAAACTTACTTTAGAACAATACTTGAAAATTGTACAAATTTATTTTGAAAATTATGGTTTAATTCGCCACACAACGCGTGACACCATCAATTTATTGAGGGAAGCATTCGATGACCGCATAATTTTGTGTAATGGATCTCTAAACTGGCATACACGATAGTGTGATATATGTGTGAAATTTGTGAATAACTTTCTTTGGGGTCATGTGAAGTCACTCATCTGTGCTGAAAAATCACAGATGTTGGACTACTTGTAAGTTAACATTCGCGACGTTATTACGGAGCAACTGGGGGCTCGATAAAATGAACGAAAATTGGTCTTCTCGATTATGCTTCATTCGAGCCAGCCGCGTCGCCTATATGCCCGAAATAATATTTAAGCACTAATGGTATAAAAATATCCTTTAAGTAAAGTCAACACCATAGGCATTATTGTTTTATTTCATTTTAAGTTTGTATGCCTCTAAAAGAGAAAACATTTCTTCTTTGGGTATTTTCTCCTAAAAATGCAAATATATAAATGCTTTTAAGAAATACATAAAAAATAAACATATACGTATTATATATAAAATATTTATTAAAATTTATTCTTGATATTTTTGTTTTCTATTTAGATGAAGCATTGCCGCAATTATAACTTCTGGTAATGAAAGCTTCATGAGTAATAAATTACAATGAAATAATTGAATAAGAATTACTAATAATAATTGTAATGAACATTACAATTATACAAGTCTGATAGAAAGTAATTTTTTAACATCTGTACAAATCTCTACAAGTTTTCCTATCTATGTATTTTTTAAAATCCTCCCACTCGGAGTATCAATTCGATTCGAACTTTATCTGCGGAGACGATAAATTAGAAAGTTCTGAGGAATTTCGAACTCCAAGAATGTATGTAAATGCTAATTTATCTGATACACCTATCGAGAACGCAAATTTTAATTTCTATAGCCCATAAGATCCGTCGTGCATCCCTCGAAAGGGGCGAGAGGAGGCTTCTGAACAATTGAGATGCCATTGGATAACGGGACAAGAAATTACCAAAGACCTAACACTGTAAGATGCATGGCTGCATACACAAAAAGCGCATAAATCTCGCGATATGAGCTCCTAATAATTGCGATAAATTCACATTATAACATCGTTTGAGAAGTCGTGCTAGAACTTCACGACAATCGGCCAGCCATTGGGTTTCTTGCACTTTCGCGGCAGGATGGTGCACGCCACAGAGCCGTCAGGCCATCCCCGCGTATTTGTTGAAACAATGCAGGGAGACACTATATGAAGATGTTATAAATATTAAAATGTGAAATGAAGTTGTTCGAGAGCGTCTTTTGGCAGCGCCACGAAAACCACTGGTGCCGGCCTCAACGGCGCAACCAAGAATCGGGGGGAAATCGGCTCCGCAAAATGCATCGGAGATCAGAAGTCCTGCGAGAGGTGATTTATTGCCCACGTAATCGCTTGACTCCGTCGCATAGTATAAATTTGCATGTCGGGACGATTCTTTCCCTGTCGTGTTGCTCCCAGTGCACTTTAGAGTGCACCCCGGTGCATGGAAGCTGGACCCGTTCCGTTTCCCGTGCCTGTGAAGCCCATGGATCAAAGGATGGCCAGCCGGAGAGAGGTTCGGACTATCCGGGAATTAGCGAACGCTGTAATTTCGCGATTTCTCGCTGAAGCAATTCAATTCAAAAGCGCCCCCCTGTTTGATTATCTATTGGGCGAATCGTAAATTTTTTCCCGAATGAACTGATAATTTTAAATTTTATCGCACGGCATATCCTTGCAACAGACCATCTTAGCAGCCTGGTCGTGGGCTCATCAAGTGGAGTAGAGAGGACCCTTGGCGTGGCAGCCGTGCTGTAATCTCATTACGAGCCAGATCTTTTCACACTCCATTTGATCACCGAAATTATTGCACTTGACACCGCATAATGGCGGATAATGTGCTAAATTATCGGTTTGGAAAGACGTGCTCAGGATAATGTTTTTTCTTAAATGCCCCTGATAAGCCGTGCACATTTAGCAGCTAATGGCAGCGCAATCATCCCGCATGTGCTCGGCGAGCGCCCCTCGAGCCCTTCACGCAGCAGACCACGCTCCGGTGTCCTTTCCCAGATCCAATGCATGCGGCTAATAATCGCGAATGAACATCTAATTTTTATGTCAGATTAAGCCACTTCTCTAATCTTTTGTACTTTATTCTTATTTATCTTTTGATCGAAATCTCTCAACATAATGAACATAAGCACACATGAAATTACTTCATTTCACCTTTAGTGAATGTTTAAAGTTTAAAGCAAAACTTATGATGATATTTACCTAGATACATTACAGAAATGTGGTAAAGTAATTATTTTAACACTAGATATATCAACTTTTTTCCCCTAAATTTTCTCCGTTAATTTAAGTTCTAATGTTTGATGTAGTAATGAAAAATATGATTTATATATATCCGATAATTGTTGTAAATATTTCTATATATTAGTATTATTTTTTCCTGAGATAGGTATGTAAGATGTATGTAAGGTGTTAGTATTTCAAGTGTTAATATTTGTAATTTTTCAGTTTAGTATGGATATTTTCAAATAATTCTACAGAGTACTACAACGGCTTTACATATTTTCTAACTTCTTCTAAATTCTTCTTAATATCTGTCTCCCCATCACTTAGGGATTTCTTTTGTTTTATGACAGGATAAGAGCTCTCTTTATTTGCTTGAATTTTGTACTAGTTGTCTGGCTAATGTTGCTAGCTTTGTAGCTAAAATCGTTACTGAGATTATATATAAGCTGAGTATTCGCCTCAATTTTATTACGCGTAATTGCGATAAATAGCAGAAATTACAGACTGTATTTTATATTGTAAAAGATGAAGTTTGATTGAAAACTCTCTGTTGTGGTGATGACAATAGTAATAATTAATTAAACTTAGTGTTATTAATTTATTGTAATAACTAAGTAAACTTATTGTTAGTAACTTGTATTAAGCGATCAATTAATAATTCTAAGTTTAATTATATAACTTATCCCCTAATAGTGTGTAGTTATTTTCTTAGTTTAATTTAATTTAAGTATTTTCCACTGTTTGTAGCTTGTATTAAGCAATAAATTAATAATAAAAAATAAATAAAAATGAATATGATAAAGATGGACTCTCAGATATATTCGAAAAGGTATTTTTGACTTTGTCTTTAGATATCGGCAATGACATGTAAAATATTTCCATATACGAAGGCAGAGAAGAACAATTAGGTTACCATCATATTCTGATGATAGTAACACAGAAGTAGAAACAACTCTTGATGGAATTGTGTGGAAACAAATAAAACACGGATTTTCTTGAGGAAAATCAGGAAGAGCACAAAGAAGTATTACTTTCAAAACAAGCCAAGGTCCTTTTTTCAGTCGATGATTTTTAGTACTTATTGTTATCTGTTTTAAAAAATTCTTTGAAATATGAAAATTCCAAATTATGCCATTTATAATCATGGAGTCGCTAATAGCACAACAGCGTATTTTGATTGTCCAAATGTATCATGAAAATGGTAGTTAAGAAAAAACAACATTTCTTAAATTACGTGCTAGTTTTGGTCGACGTGGACGTTCTACTGAGCGTGCAATTGGTAAAATTATTGATCGTTTTGAAGATACTGGTTTAGTAGAAGGTCGTAGACGGTATCAACATGATCATCCAGTTAGTAGTCCTGATGCAGTGGACGCTGTTAGTGAAAGTGTTCGTAATGAACAAAACACATCCAACTATGCATCGTTCACAGGAGCTAAACATGTTAACTTGTTTTTTGTGGCCTAAATTGTATGAATTGGGTGTCAACGACATTTGGTTTTAACAAAACGAGGCGACATGCTGTACAAGTCGTACAACACGCTATTTATTATCAACAAAATTTGCCGATCGCTTAATTTTAAGAAATCATAAAATTACTTGGTCACCAAGAAGCCCGGATTTAACACCACTTGATTATTTGTTGTCGAGTTATTTGAAAAGTAAGATGTATGCTAATCATACACAAATAATTCAACAACGTCTATTCAAGCTGAAATTGAGGTCATTGATCCGCTTTTATTGGAAAAAGTCATCGAAAATTTTGATGTTCTGATGTAGGCCTGTAGGTGAAGCAATGGTGGGCATATGAATGATATTGGTTTTCATACAAAAATGGCATAGAACCACCTTTCATTATAAATAAAAATGTTTGACTTCTCGTACCAAAATTTGTATTTTATTTACAAATGAAAAAAAAGACTAACAGATGGCCCATCTTGTACAAGCATCGGAGATCATAAATTCGTAATAATACATGAAATCATATTGTTCCGATAATTAGTTTTAGTATGGTTTTGCACACTGTTTTGTAAGACTTATGAAATTCTGATATAAATAAAGGACGTTCAAATTAACGAGAACTTATCAAAATTATGATTTAAAATGTATACAAAATTCTTTAACTCCAATTTTAATTAAAGGATTATTTTATACATATGTATGTATATACTATAGAAAAAAAATATGTTTAGTAATTTTGTTCTATTGAAGTCGTATGTAACGATTTAAGTCCTCGCATTGGCCGATAAGCGGCATAATGACTTAAAACAAAAGCTGATGTGCCACACAGAGCGCACAATCACACTGTCAAATGGATTAATTTCCTGTTGGTTGTCGCGCTTGCCTTGTTTTAATTGAAAACTTCGCATGCTGATGAATTTTTTTCGCTCAAAAACTTTTACAAAATTCGATTTAAAAACGTCAAAGCGGTTTGATCGAAAGCACGGACGTCGACTTCAATTTCCGCCTTTGTTTTTCGTGAAATATCCCATCCATTGGGAATAGTTATTTAGGCCAGGCCTGTACAGAATCGCTCTTAGCAGGACTAACTTCATCGTTAAATGTTCGCATGTTAATTGAGGAAGTCGCACGTAATTTATTCGTGCTACAACTCCAGGATTTATACATGTTACTCCTTTGACTCCAGCACATGCCTCTGTGTAATGAAAAACATTAATTTCGATTCGTTTTTTTCCCTCCCCCTTCTCCCAGTGGCTGATGTGTGATCACAGCCAGGAGGAGCCGTAAATAATAGCACGATTGAGAAAAAAAATGCTCGGAATTCTTATTAACTGCCCCCATAAAATCGCAATGCAAACGACATTACCTCTGCGTACCGAAGATGCTACCTGCCGATTGTTGTTTACTCCTCCACAGTCGGGGAACGTCGTCAGGTCGTGGAATTATCTTTTGCCCGAAATCGTGTCTCTATTAAGGCAAAATGAAATCCTAACGCGCCTGGATGTCTCACTTTTCTTCATGCCCTACTGAGGGAATCACGCTTCTTTGCTCCTCCGCGCTTGCGCGGCACAGGGGATAATCATGTCAGCGCAAAGCACTACTTATCAGTGCGAGGAATTTAAATTTGCATTTAACATTTGCATTATAAACCACCAGCTGTGGGTCAGATCAATTTATTCAGTCGAAATGAACGCTAAGTGGCACCGTTCCCCGCTAGCGATTCCTTCCTCCCACCAACCACTTCTCTCTAATTGAACGGATCGAACTGTTGTCTCGCGATATTTATAAGTGGCTGCAATTAATAAAGACCGCGCTTGAGTTGTAGGTGCGGAAAATTTACTCAAATTAAGAGCAGAAAGAGAGAGGCCAATGGCTTCGCACTGATTTTATTTTCTCAAGTATGTTTTTGTTCACGATTTATCGATTGCACTGATTTGAAGCAATAGCTATGGTACATGTAAAAAATAAAAACGTCGATGGGTTTTAATAGCTTCAATTTTAATGGGATTTTATGAGCGACTTAATGACTACATTTACATTAATTAATTAGTGTGTTTAGCTTGCCTATTCTTATCAGTCTCGTTTTTGCATTGAAAAGAACGTTACATATTCAAATTTTGATTTTATAGACTTTTTTCATGAAGTTATTTATTTAATTATAACTTTCCTAATTAGAATCACGAAAAGTTTATGATAGTTAGCTAGGTTTTTTTATTTTTGCTACTAAGAATTTTAGAAAAAGTGTCTAATATTATCAATTCAAATGTTTAAATATAACTCTTGATGATGGTTAACATGTTTTTGTTTTATTCTATAAAAAGTTGTCTTATAATTTTCATTATCAAATTTTTTATGTTTTTTTTTTCTTATAGAAGAAAAACTAACCAATGTACCCTTGGGTACATTTGACGTCTGAGACACGTCATGCACTTGTTTGCCCCAGGAGCGAATGACGTGCTTAAGACGTCTTTTGAGTTTAGACAACATTTAAGAAGCACAATCCTGTTCACTTCACTGTAGCTTGTATCAATCATAATAGAAGAAGAAATTACAGTATTTTGGTTAACATTATTTGCCATACACTGCCCCATTATGTTAGAAATAAGTAATATATTTTATGATAGTGATAACGAAAGTTTTGATGACTTTGAGAAATCTGAAGAAGAATTTTTTAGTGATCCTGAAATTAACAATAACAATGGAATTCAAAGTGATGATGAAGACGATAGTGAACTAGAAAATGATGACAATAGTGATATAATACCAAGATTTCAAAGACGCACAAGACGTCTATCGAGAAGTGATAGTGAATCTTCCTGTGAACCATTATCAGAGGAATGGATTTGGGAAGAAAAAGAAAATATAGCCGATATAAAAACTTTTTCTGAAATACCTGGAATTAATCCTTTGAGCCTGCGTAGACTAGGTGGTAATCCTACACCTTTGGATGTTTTGAAAAAAGTCTTGAATGGAAATTCAAAGGTCGATTGAGTTTTCTTCAATTTATTGCCTCCAAAAGAGCTCGTATTGGCATAAAATTTTATAAACTTTGTGAATCTGCATCAGGTTTTTGTACTCGTTTCAAAATTTATGTTGGTAAAGATAAAATTCAGGGAAGTGATATACCTGCTACAGAGAGTGTAGTCATGGAAGCGGCACAACCTATTTTAAATAAAGTTTACACGTTGCAAACAATGCAAAGTAGCACTGCATTTACCTACTTGCTTTGAAAAATACCACACATAATTATTAGTAATTGGCTTTTTTATTATTACTTGAATTTATTTCATTTAGTTTTGTTTTGTTTTTATCAATTTATTTTTGTTTTGCAATTCTTAGTACCTGAAGTCATCTTTATACTACATAAGTCACTAATATTTCAGAAATAAATGAATTCTTATGTAAAGAAGTACATCTTTTAAAACTACTCCGCGCAACCAAAAATTAAATCCGTTCCACATGCAAATATTTTCTCAAATAAATCCGTAACCAAAGTTTAAATTAAATATTTGAATTATATTTGTATTTATTTTCTTCTTTTCATTTTCCAGCTAAGCTTCTTACAGACTTAAGAGAGTAAACAAATCAGACAATTTTTGAGAATCAGAGTGGGAAAAAAGTGTATGTTTAAAATCAGAATGTGACTATAAAAGAAAACGATATACTTCGACTACACATATTATAAAATTTTAAATTTTGTTGTTTCAGTTGATTTATCTCTAAAACATAACACCGAATAACATAACAATAAAATTTAAATAGATTTATTTGTAAAATCTAAACAACGTACATTTTCAATCACAGAAAATAATCCTGTCTATAGTTAGCTGTAAATTAAGAGTGCTCCGTAAAATTAATTCCTCGCATTTATAACTTGGGTTGGAACCAATACAATTTTTATCAGAACTAATCGTGACTGCGAACATATTAAGGGTATATTAAAGACTGACCATAAAGCAGCAGGGTAACTCACTCAGGGGCGCAGTAATCACTCAATTCTAAGGAGTCTTTATATGCGAACTTCACTATAAGAAAAGGAAACGTATATTCTTAATTAAGACGTAACAGCAGAGCAAATCAGAAACCAATTAACGTCGTTAACAACGCGCACAAATTTTTATTTCCTACTTAAACCCTTTTGCAGTCGTTAAATTAAGATAAATTTTATGGTCAGTTTCCTTGGAGTAATGGCTGCTTTGAAGGCCTTGCAAAAAGTTAATTGCTTCCTACAGCCCTGCGAAAAGGCATCGAAAAAATCGTAAAGCTACTCAAAAGCGAATTCGATTTAAAAAAGAGGACGCTACTATCAAAAAGGGTCACAAAAATGTCCGCTACAGCTCACCCACAAATTGCTTACGAATCATCCTGAGTAGGTGTAGGCCTCAAACATTTTTAATCATCAGCTCCAGCAGTGAAGCTTTAATAACTCCTTTTTACTGCCGTTTGCCGTAGTAACAATTTTGGGCATAAATCATACTCATTCATGGCCCAGGACTAAATTCAATCAGAGCTAGTGAGGATGGTATTTATCGGGTGATAGTCATTAAATTTTGGGCCGCATAATCCATGAAAAATTCGAAACGAGCTCTGCCCGTAAATCACCTCACCCTCGTACCTCACCAGGTGATCAGAATTGTCCGGAAAAGTGCTCAAATAATAAAAACAAGAAAGAAAGGCAAATCCAAAAACTTACAGGACAGTGTACCACTGGTTGCCATCATTGCCCCTGGAAATCATTAGTTCTTGTAATGTAAATTTAACACCCGCCTTTCAAAATTATTTAATACGCTTTCCACCTTTGCAACGGATGGTGGTTTCAATATAACTTTATTATTTATTGCCCCCCAGATGACATGGTAGTTCGAGCATAAAATGGATCTGAATTTCATACTACCAACTCTAATGTTTTGCAAAATCGAAATACCATATACACTACTTTTCACACATATATAATATACCATTGGAGATACTTCAATCAAAATAAATTGTTTAAAACTTATGTAGTTCAATTTGAAAAACCTTTACGTAATAAACCTAGAACTCTCAAATATCCGATGACTCTTCAACTATTTCCTTTTGATGTTACCTAATATTGAAAATATCGAAACTTAGGAGATTTTACGACAATTTTTCTGCAATATTTCAAATTACAACACAAATCCTCTTAAATGATCAAAGATAATGAAAATCCCAATTTACAAAAACTTATTTGTAACAAAATACATAAAGTAAATCATCTTTCAAAGCATATTTACTAAGAAAATAAGACATTTGATGACTGCGTGTTTTGATTTAAAATGTGATCTTTATTTAAAGTATAGTACACTTTCTAATGAGGTACCTATTTAAAGAATTCAAAAGTTTTTATCAACGATCTGGGATTTTTGAATTTTTAAACTATAAAGGCTGAAAGAAGTTGTCATAATAATAGAATAAAATATGTTGTATCAAAATGTTGTGCATTATGACTTCTTCCGATTCTTATGAAACTCTTTCAAATTTCAATTATTAAAAAGAAGTAACTAAAGTACTTTATTTTCAGTCGATTATAATTTGAAGCAAAGAAAACAAACTATCGTGCCGTGTATAACTTGTCATAACTGAATATACAGGGACTAAAATCAAGTAGAAACCCGTTTTCATAAAAAAATGTATGAAAGGTGTAACGTTCCTATCACAAAAGAGTTAATCTATAGCACTTAGACAAATTTATATAATGTTGAAGAAAACTAACAGCCCTTATCAAAGATACGATTATTAACTTTCTGAGTTGAGCTCTGGAAAGAATGCTCGTCAATGAATATTTATTACAATATAAAAGTTTTGTAACTTGGTAAATTTCGCAGAAAAATAATTAGAAGCTTTAAAATTTGTTATTTTTTGCAGAAAAAGAATGAAGCTACTCTTTTAGCTCAAAACTATTGTCGGACGGGAGTAATAGCTAAAGAGAACTTTTTACAAGAAAGTCAGTACTGCTTCGTTTCTTTATTTTATTAATTTATGTGCTTTTTAAATTTGTGTTTATTAGCCTTACTAATTTTTATGCATTACTATCATTTTTATATTTTATCATGTACTTTTTATTATTGATAAAATTTTAAATTAAATTCATAAATTGGTAGATCCAAATCGAATTTTTAATTTACTCTCAGCCTGCATTGTTTAATCGGTTTAGAGAGTTTGAACTTCTTAAATCTCATAAACATTTCTTAAGCTCAATTTCGGAATTTAATATTTTAAAAGTGGTAACAAATTTTTATATTGTATACTCGCATTTTTGAAAAAGCCAACTCAATCTAATCCAACTCTCAGCATGTCCTCGAGAGGTCCAATTCCATGGCAATACGGTCGCAGCACCGTGTCCAGATTATGTTTTGATTTTAATTCAATAAAACCAAATTAATCCTAGTTTATGGGTGTTGAAAGTCCGACTACCTGACAATGTAATATTGTTAAACGTCTGTGATTACGGGCTATTGTGCGAGCGAAGTATGATCCCGCGCGCCGGCCGACCCTGATGGCAATAAATCGAAGAGTTAAATGAATCTGCGTACGTACAAAGGCGGATCGTTCCGTCTTGTAGGTCAGACACTCGGGCGACGGAGACCGAGACACTTTTGATCAATGGCACCGGCCAATGATTTGTTGAACTTGATTCCTTGTTATGACCCTCGCGAAGGTGTGCTCAAGCGGTAGACTAAGTCGCTCTTAATGGCTCTCCTGCATCATCTGCAGCGCTATCAATTAAGCGCGACCACGTTTGTTTGCCGCATGGACCGATCTTGAGCACCGCTAGACAAGGAATCAAATAAATCACACAAAGAAGAAAATATTGCCCAATAAAAATCGTGTAGGGCTTCCGGTTAAGCGGCCCCAGTCGTCCACAGCATCCAGCGACAATCTGTGACATACCTTCATGAAGTTATTACACAATTCCGAGCGCAACCAAAGCAATGAAAGTTACCTACCTGCAAAAGCAAATCACGTCCGTGTGAGCGAGCATTACGTGGCTGCAGCCAATCTGGAAATACGATAAATTTGCAGATATTCATGTCATTATGGCTAATGTTCGATTGTCTTCCGAAAACACGTCTCAGCGTGCCGACTGTTTGCTAAATGTCTTAATCTTAGTGGCGCCGGCGGTGCGCATTTTTTTTTTTTTTTGCTATTTATTAAAAGTCTTTGCTCCATGTCGGTATGCAACTCTTATGTTACTGACCTGTGTAAGAAGTCACTTTTTCTTTTACTAGCTTCTCGTAAGATTTTCAGATATCGCTATGTCGACTATCGAAGGTAATTACCGACAATGGCGAGTCTTGCGCAAGGTGAGCATATTGTTTTTAGTTCATAAATTACAATCATTCAATAACTCTTAAATTAAACATTTTGAAAAGGACAATTAATTCTGCAGTTATTTGAACTCTGGTAATTTTCTTTCGCTTGTGGCAATAAAACTGTTAGCGTGGAATGGTTAATAAAGTTTCTTGACATTTTAACTTTTGTAAAAACTATTAGCAATGAAACTGTGTTGAAAACATTTGATTTGTAGTACAATATTGCGTTCAGTTAAATTTTTGATAGTGAGCCAAATAATCGTATGTACACTCAGAGAAAAATGCACTTTAAAATCAAATACAAATATTTTTGATTCCAACATTTTTAATTTATTGGACTGTTTAAATTGTACCATTCTATTTCAAGATGATTTTATATTAATATAAAAATGTTTTTAGAGCAAAATTGAATTAATTAAGCTGTTATTTTTGAAAGTGGTACAAGTCCACTATTTTAACAAGTAATTTCAACAATTTCTCGATTTAAGTTTTAACGTATATACAGCACTTATGTGAATATTTCAAAAAAGTGGACATACATATATATACCACTTTCAAAAATAACGGCTCAGTTACGATAATCTGTTTTATTTATTTTACAAATATTGTGCAGGATGAATAAATTGAAATTTGTGAGTTACCGCTCATATAACTTTCTAATTTTGTATAGCAAACATCAAATAACATCAACTTTGCATCAAAATCGTAATCCAACAATATTCACGACTTAAAATTTGAAAACTCTAAAAATATATAGGTATAATTTTAAAAAATCGATACAAAATTCCAAATTTATATGTCTCAATTTGTCCACTATGTATTAACTAACTTCACGTTTACCCTATCTTCTAGTTCAGTGATATAAAAGTGCTGCAGAAAATTAAGTATTATTTTAAAAATTTTCTTTTATAAAACTTGTAAATTATTTACATATGTCTTAGCACATTTCGACAAAATAAAAACGACATAGAGTATAAGAGCCTGAACTTACTTTATAAATTATGAATTTATTTTCCAGGTTTAATGTAGATCATCTGTTTATAAATAGATATATTGTTTTTATTAATAACTTTGCTTTATGTTTGTCAATGTAATCATTTTGTATACCAAGATATTTAACATGATCAGACTATTCAATTTCTGACTACCAAGATATTTAACATGATCAAATTATTCAATTTCTGACCGATTTAGAGTTAGTTTGCTATTTGGTAATCGTTCAGTTCGTCAGCGCATAAAACATATGGTTTAGGTTTTACTCGGATTAAGATGATAAGACCAAGATTAAAATAACAATCGTATACTATGTATATATATTACAAAGAATATATACATATTCCAAAATGCAATTATTTAGATATACATTTAAACAGTTTCTTTACAACAAAAGAAAAGAACTTCATTTAGAACGGACAGAAGATAATATATTTAAATTGTCATCTATTTTGAAAACCTCACTCCGACTGTATTCCCTAGATATTTTAGATGGATTTGGTATATGTACACGACATCATTGTTATACTCAGAAATTCAGTTACCATCTGACATATTGGCACCAATATTTAAAGGAACAATGTCCAGCAAGTTAATATAATTAATTTTTTTTTTTAATTAAGGAACATCAATGGCAGTCGATACCATAAAATAATGTCAGGGTTACCCAGATTAAATTTTACTCATACAAAAAAAAATTACCATTGACCATTCTTCATCCTAAAGTTGATATTAATCCAATCTACCATTAGATAAGCTAGATTAGTTTGTTATATAACTATTCATGCAATCACTATTATTTATGTGCACTCTCAAAATATGTATTTTTATTTCTAGTCTTATCTCTTAGTAAGTTCAAAATAAAAGCCAGTGAGAGAACTTATCTTTATGAACTGCTTTATTAATGACCTCTAATTAGGTTAAAAGGACTTGTAACTTATTTTCTTGTTGGTGAAGGATAGATCGATCTTATTTAAAAATAATCTAATAATTAAAAAGTTGTTAAAAGTATTCATGGGCAATCCATCGTTGCAATAAATGTTATGAAGGTATTTCAAAATTTTCTTTGAATATTTGATTTATTTGAGCCGAATAGCTTGTGCTACTAACTAAATATGCATTAAATTGTCCAACAGCTCATAAAACAATCAGGGACAGCGATAACCGCATAATAATTAGCAATTCTTAGAAAAATTAATCTGACTTACCAAATGAGTTATCCCTGAAGAATCGCGTAATAAAAGAGATTTTTATTTATCTGTTGCTCCACCTCCTTTAAGGCAAACCGACTAATTTTACTATACTTTCCAAGACGAACGTCTCAATTATGAAAGGAAACCCATAAAACAGTAATGCGTTAAGGAAGACCGTATGTACGCGTCGGTTGTTGCGATAGAGTAATCATTTTTACGATCGCCACATGTTTGCACCAAGGCCAAAACTCCAGGGACTCCAAAAGATTCACCAAGCCAAGCGAAATATCTTCGGTCGACCATCTTGGGGTAATTTGCTAACTTTTAATTGCCAGCCGTAATATAGAAACAGTGCATAAATAAAATTGCGAATTTAAAGATGAGCTGTAAAATTGGCCGATAAACAGCGCTCAGTTATCGGTTCAGGGTATGGGGTTAATTTTTAATTTGAGTTGCGAGTCCTCTAATCCCAATTAACACTGCGCTGATAAGCAATTAACCCATCATGCAATCGCTGTAATTAATTTAATCTAATTTAAGTATTCAGCAACAAAATCGCGAATTGTTGTTTGCGTTGTTTTTCCGCGCGAGAATTAATTAAAAACTCCTCGATAGATAGCAGCTGCGATTCTGGCCTATGGCATCATTCGGACGACTTATCGTGAGCTAACGTCGACCTCCGGCACTGATATGCCGCTAAACCTTCAAGTTATTAAATTCTGTGACACAAAATGAGTTCTTTATCAGCCGCGTCGACGGCTGCAACTCGAACGCACTGCGTCGGTGTCGCTTATCGGAAGAGCGGGGACAATTAAATGGCCTTATTAATAGAAATTATGCGCGCTACCAGAAGCGCTTTCTTCGGGGCGTGAGTTGTACCCTAATTGGCACGATATTTCACTTAACTGATAAAAATCTATTCTACGCGGAGCCAATGAGCTCGGAACGGTTTCAATTAACATGATAAGACCTCTTCAAAAATTATGGGTTAACCCGAATTCTCATGGGTCATATTTTGTGTTTCGAGAATTAGATATCGACGGTATCTTGAAAGAAAGTTATTTGTTTTTCCAATTCTGTTTCGTATTTTCGTGTTAACCTAATGAAACAATTAAGAATTAGTGATACTGAAGGGTTTTGCGTGACCATATTTCTAATTATTTATCCACAAAATATTAAGACGAGTTGTCAACAACAAAATTTCTACGTAAGCTTCCCTTGAAATTGGCTTAATTGAGAGATTAGCTAATAATTTACTATAATTTAAATTAATCTTCAAAATTTCAATTTGGTTTAAATGGCAAATGTTTTTATTTTTGTCTATATATCTCGAAGTCGAATTTATGAATGAGGAGATGCTTGGAGAGGCATTTTCTAGAAGAAGTTAGAAAATTTAAAAATACAGATTAAGACTCAACTTGAGCATTCCTTTTTTGAATTCTAAAATAAAACAATATCCTCAAGAAATCAATTTTTATCATTAGTGCTACTATTGCTTGCAATACGAAGAAGAGTAGCTATAGAACACAACAATTTTCAAAAAGGATATACATACTAAAAGATAAAGGATCTTAAATTTGGAGAAATCAGCTCAAAATGAAAACGTGCTCACTATGAAAAACAAAATTTTAATATCAAAAATGATCACTTCAAAAATATAATCGGCACAGAAAATGTATCGATTTACATTTGTTTTTCACTATAAAATCAAAATGTTTCAATTTCTGTATAACTTTCGAATGATAATGATTGGATGATTATTTTTCCTTAATCAATAGAGTAGGCCCCTTGATATGGATAATCATATGACTTTTAAGGTCAGTAATTTCAATTCGTTTAACGATTAAGAATATTGTGATTGTAATTTCTCAAAACCAGGAATGTATGGCTGCAGAGAGTTTAAATTATTTCGAATTTACACTTACAATTTTCAAAATTGAGCATGGCGAATACAAAATAATAATTTTTAGATACTAAATTTTATTAAAGTTTCACAAAAATTAGTATACGAAGAAAACATTAGTTTCGCTGATTTGAAAATTCACAAATCTATAAATGTTAATAAACGAACAATGTTAACTCTATTTCTATGAATTTAAGACAAAAGGTTTTTTGAGAACCTAAATCGATCTATCTAGGTCTCTCCTTTGAGAAAATTCGGAATTCAAAATGACGGTTTATCAAATTTTATAATATATTTTCAATGAATTTTTACAATAATTGGTACAATTGGTACATGGGGTTATCACACCTAATTCCAAATTATTGAATTATTTTATGAAAATCACCGTTCTGTGAAAACTGCTCAAAAACTCATGTTTTCCGATAAGGCACATTTTGAACTTGGTGGCTATGTTAATAAATGAAATTGCCGTATCTGGGGTGAGAAAAATTCACGAATTATTCATGAAAAACCTATGCATCCTAAACGAGTTACTGTTTGGTGTGCATTATGGTCAGGTGGTGTAATTGGACCTTACCTCTTCGAAAATGCTGCTGGTAAAGCTGTAACAGTCAATGATGATCGATATCGTCGGATGATAACCGAATTTTTGTAACCTGAATTAATGAATATTGATCTAGGGGATATTTAGTTTCAACAGGATGGAGCTACCCCTCACTTTGCACAAAAAACAATTGATTTATTGAGAGAAAAATTTCCTGGACGTGTAATCTCAAGAAACGGTGATGTTAATTGGCCACCAAGATCAAGTGATTTGACACCGTTAGACTGTTAGATTTTCTTTGGGGTGATGTGAAAGTGAGGTTTATAAAAACAATCAACTATCGATTCCTGCTTTGAAAAATGATATCATTCGTGTCATTGGTGAGGTAGAACCAGCCTCAATTATGACACAATGTCATTGAAAATTTTAACAAAAGAGTAGACGTCTGTGGAGCAAGAGAAAACCATTTGGCTTATTTTATTTTTCGCATATAAATGTTATAACCGATACTTCAATTACCAATAAAAAGTTTTTGAAAATGAATGCAAATTATTATTTGAAACACCCTATATATTAGCTATTTTTTTTTTATTTTCCTATCTGGTTCAGTTTAAGTAGAAAATTGTTCAATGATTTGCATTTTTCAAAATGTGATGGTTATCAAGATTTTAAAATTTGGGAGAAGTGCATCAAATTGCCATAATATTTATTAATCCGAATCCCGAACTTTGAACCGATTTATTTTTAGTAAGAAAACCGTAGCTATTACTTCGATTACTTCGTTATCACAGGTACAAATTTTAAAGCTTTGTATAAATATAAAAAAGTGAGGCCGAATCGCGAATTGTGAAGCACGAAACACTCGGGGGTTGATACGACAATTTTAAATAAAACCGGACTTATTATTTTTGTACCTAAATTTTTTATTTAACGATTCTGAGCAATGTCGGTCTTCCTGGTTAGAAAATACATCAATTTTATCTTTTCGCCAATTTCAAACTCATAACAAAAGCATTAATAACCTCGAATAGCTTCAATTGAAAAGAAGCCGGAATAAGTGTTTCTGGTGGTCCAGTGCGAGCGAGTAAAAATAGAATCCGATTTTAAAACTTGATTTGCATACGAACTAGGCGATATGTATTTTTGTTCTCTGATCCTTAGGAAGGAGATTCGTTTCTTTTTCGAAAAGAACTTAATCCCCAAGCAACTCAGCAATTCCTTGCGGAGCAAACAGTGAAATAATTGAAAAGAATAAGTGGCTATAACTGTCAGGGCGCAATATGCACAAGCCACTGTTACCAATCAGTTTCATTGAAATAGCCCCGGCCAGAGGGGCTCCAGGAGGAGCACTACGCCCAGACCGTAAACAAGCCGGGCCCGCAGCGCGAAGAATGGGGCCGCATGAGGGCGAGCGGCTCAACCTGCCCGCGGCAGCTAGAGGTGGGAGGAAGAGCAATGGTGAAGACCAAATTAAGACGTTTGTTGGGGATTTTTATTTATAGTTTTTCGCGATCCTGGCCTCGGCCGCTCGAGCCGGCCGCTTCAGACCGATCCGCTCCTGTGCAAACAGCAGCTTCGCGAAGCCCGCGTCGGAGGAGGCTCACGTTCGCGGAACGTGGCACAGCGCAACCGGGACGGGGCCCTCGCCCGGAGTGGCTGGCCTAGCACATACTCGTAAGCCGGGCTGTTGCGAATAATTACTGCAAACAAAGTGTTTTTCTGTTACCGCGCCAAGGTGCAGAGGCGTTGGTTTATTCACATGATTAGAAAATGTGGGAACTCGGCTTGAGCAGATTTATCGCGGCAGCGGGCTCCCGCGCTCGTATCACGGACGCGGATCCCCGCTAATATGAGAGCTGCTGATGTGTGGCTCAGCTCGGCCGCTCCGGGGCTTATTTATGTGCGCAGTAATGAGCAGTATATTTCGACTAAATTAGTGCTCAAGTAAAGAGCCAGAAAATAAAAGGAAAATCCACTTCGCTTAATGATTCCAATTTATGAGCCCTTTTTGTTCGTACCTCGACGGGACTGCGGGATTGCTCCACCGCCGCGCTACCATGGTGCTGCGATGCTGTTAGCAATTTCACGTTTTGGTGTTTCTCGATTGTTGCAAAATGTCTCTCCCTCACGTCTCTTGCGCACGTAGGATTTATACTTGCACGAGCTTACTTACTTCTCAAATGATCGACTTAATTAGCTGCAATGTTCTTGATTGATGTGGAAGACGTACCCAACCGGATTCTGCTGCAACGGCAGATGAGGAGGAGTTTTTCTTAGAGTACCGCATCAATTTTCACATCAGTCGCGAAGGGTGCATTGAACGGTCTTTTTCTGATTAATAATTTTACGATTTGTTTTCGCCGCAACGGATGTCGTAATACCTTTTCTGGTAGTGTTCAGTGGTGGGAAAATGTATCCTTCAGTCAAGCAGTAACTTTTAATATAAGGCATTATGCGGAACCATCGTAGGTAGGGTAGGGCTCGGTGGAGCGACTGTCCAAGGCGTTAGGTAAAAGGCATCGAAGTCTAACTTCTCGAGTAAGTTAATATCTGTCTCCTCTATTACTTTTGTCATCCAATGTCCTAGTTAATATTTAATTAAAAAAAGTCTATAGAGAAAAATATAAAAGTGTTTGTCGATATTGTTAGAAAAACAGGAAAGTAAAATTTTAGTTAATGTATTAATATTCTTATTAATAATATTAATTGAATCAGCTAAGGGTTTTCTTTTCGTTAGTTAGTATACGACCGGCTTACATATAAAAGAAACGCAAAAATTCATATTCGTTCAATTTTAAGAAACTTAATTTTAGGTTTTTTGTTTATTAATTTTCTTATTCTATTAAGGCCGTTTTTAAATTCACATGCAATTACACTTTCTGAACCGCATTTGCTCTTAACACGAACTCCTCCGCGCTTTATAAGTTATTCAAATTGAAGTACCCTAAATTTTGTTCGAAAAAAATAATTCTTTATTTTCAGTACATTGCCGTTGTTTGTTTTTTACACATTTCTGTCTTGTAGCAATAACAACAGCTCTTTAACTGAGACCCAAATATGTACTAACCAAAAGCAGAAAATTTGCAGTTTCAAATTGTACTCTCCATCTATGTTTTTTTGTTCCTATAAATTGTTCCAAATACCTAAAGACTAAATACAGGATCCAAATGATGTCTATATAAAAAATTTTTACCATTTAAAATAGATATCTACTCAGAATGTTATAAAAGTCTCAGGTATTCCTTTCTTTCCAACTAAAACATACTTTTTATTTAAGAAATCTGTGAATTTTTCATTTTACCCCAATATTGGCTGTAATTTACTTACTCAAAGGTCAAAACTTGATAATTACAGTTGCAAATAGCAAACACAATAACTAAAAAACTATTTTTCGCATATGTACTTCAGAGAACACTTTAACTCATAAAAGAATGATAGTGCAAAGAAACCTACGTTTATTTTTAAGCGCCATACGAAATTTTTCAATTTTTTATTTGGAAAAATAGATTTAAATGCAATTGCATGTGAATTTGAACACTGCCTCAGAATTAAATTTATAGATAAGGGAGGCAAGCACAAGATGAGATAATGGCAGTTCGTCTCCATAATTTTATTAAAACAAAAGAATTACAAGATTGTAAATATATTTGTTTAAGGTATCCAACTTACCTCTATCAGTTTTATCAATTACGTCTAAACAGTAGCTACGTGAGTTAACAAAATCTTTCTATTTATTTATACTTTTTACTTTTTTTCATACAAAAACAAGGTTCTCCGAATACTACATCGACATCTTGTTCCTTTGAGTATTTTCAAGCGAAATTTTTATTCTGATTACATTTTATATTAATTTTAGATTTGAATGGTGAAAGGAGGAGATTTAGAATGGTGAAAACCTCTGCCCGCAAAATTAGCAAAGAGAACTGAAATACAGATAAGTATGCTAAGTCAAAATGTCTTGTATTTTTCGTATTTTTTTAATAGAATTGTGAATTTTTAGTATTCGTTATACATGAAATATAAATTGTATGACATTGGTTTAAGGTTTTTAAAATTATAAATACTAAACCCCATCTTATATCTCCATGTATGGACCAAGATGAAATGAGATATACCATTTTCCATGATCCTATTATAACAACTAATAAGAAGACTAATAAACTCAAAGGTTTGATCAGTAGGATACTAATTTCCAATATATTAAAGAACCAAGTCCTACTTACCTAACTACTCGATATATTAAAATAAAGTAAAAAGAACTCTATATATGTTAAAATAAATTTCCTAAAAAGTGTGAAATCTTGAAACGTGAAAACTTTGACTCTTCTTAATTATCTATTCCATCAAATATCATTTGAAATTATTACCTTATTTATAATTATTATTTTATTATCTTTATATTTATTACTCCAATAAACAATTTGTTAATAATTAAGTTCAAATCAAATAAAACTCTTTAATTCAAAATAGTGGAATAAATGCGTAGAATTTTTAAAATATAAATTTCCTTCTACAAATATTTAGTAATAATATCTTTTACAGAAAAATATTCTTGCTTGCATACTTCATGGATAAATTGCTTTGAATTTTCTTTCATGTTAGGAATAATTTATTTCTTTAAATATATAATAAATTTCAGAAAACTTAATATATATATATAAATATGGCACACACTATTTTGAAATCCCTTTTTACCTGCTTTAGACGCAACATAGACAACAAGATAACAACGTAAATCCTTTTTTATTTTGTTGGTAATGTTACCAAATGGTGCACAAAAAAGGTTTTGCGTTGTTATGTTGCGTTTATATAGATAAAATATAGGTACATGAAACGTGCAATTTACAACAGAAATTGCTAAAATTCTCGTAAATTCATTTCAATAATCTTTGACTTCAAAAAAAATTTCTTTCAAAATGGTTAAAATAATCCGATAGAAAAATCCAATCGAATTAATTTAACTTTATATACGGAAAAATTAAAAAAATGCCTATGGTTTTAATTTAAATAAACGGTGCATTTAGTTTTGGCTAGTGTGCAGACAGCGAATAAAGTGAGAATAAGTGAAAAAATAAATTTATTTGCCTTAGCAAAATATCATAATTTGAGACCTTTTTCTTCGATTATCATGCCAAGAAGGGGTACGTTAACTGGGCGAAAGAATAGGAAGAGTAAATCAGAATGAAAATGAAAATAAAAACAATAATAATGTCGATCTCAATGATAGTGTTGTGGATATTAAGAAAGATAATTTTCATTGTCCTCTGAATATTATTCCTAGAAATTTTGAAAGTTATCATTATGGTTATATGAATAAATCGTTAAATGTAATGCAAAGCATTTTACTACTGAAATTGCGGAATCGTGATTATAATAAATGACATCCCGTTACCATAAGGCAAAATTATGTTACCACCATTAGCTGAAAATGCATATTTTAAGTCATTATATGATACACTTATTTCGAATAATCAAATAATTAAGGGAAAATCGAAGAATTATTTCTCTAATAAACTCGTACGATTTTATAATTCAGCATTTGCCATGGTCATGTGCGCAAGCAAATCGTTGCGTTCTGCGCATATTTTTTACGGTTTGTTAACTTACAATGGTAATGATCTCATTGTACCAAAAAAATACCATGATGTAAAAATGGATCAATTAGATAATTTAAATGTGTTTTAATTAAAAAATAATTTTAACGAATAATAATTCAATTATTGCACAATTCAGGTATTGTGTGCAATTTAATTTATTTATTATAATAACTATTATCGATTAATTAAGTAATAAGTTTAGTTTATAAATCAAAAATATTAGATTAAGGTTAATAAAGTTTGATTCCAAAATGATCTCAAAACACTAAAGATTTATGCAAAAAAAATGGGTTCACCCATTTTCTTTTCATATTGAATTGTAATAAGAATAAAAGCGGTCGATTTTCGACCGACCGGTGATCCTAGTTACGTACAAAAACTTCAAACTAGACAAACTAAAACTAAAAGTTTTCTTTAGTTATCATTTGAAAATTATTATATTGAGTGTGAAAGTTTTTAAGCTTAAAATGTTTTTTTTTTTTGGTGCATCCAACAAATCTCTAAACCTTTTCGAATCTCCCATTTCTTTATCCGTGAAAAAAAAAAAAATAAACGTAATCTTCAAAAAGGTGAATCCTTGCACAAAAGCCACCAACAAGAATAAGCACACGCCTGCAGAAGGCTCCCGCAGGAGCCATCACCCACCTGAGCAGCTAAACAATCAAGTTTCCAGGATATTTAACTCGTGCGCGCAACGAGGACTGCTCACATAATTACAAGTCTCCCGCCCATTAAACAGAAGAAAGCGTCGTCATTGAGATAAGAGGATTAAACAACCTGTCTGCAGTCCTTGTAATCTCTTTATGAACACAAAGTGCAAAACGACTTTCTTACACTTTTAATAACAAACAACATTTCTCCCGGAGGACGGGCCGGCTGGGTATTGATTTCCAGATTTTCTAATCTCCTGACAAAAACCTAATCTGTACACATACATACATTCCGGCGATGCTATGGGACGGGATAATCCTTAAGCTGATTGGATTACAACTGAAATCCAATTTAAAATATCGTATAATTCTGAAATGCAAATGCGATTTAACATATGTATGCATGGCTTGTCTTCTCCATTGTGGCACTTTTGTAACAAAATCTCTTAAAAAGCATTTTATAAACCACCAAGGTAGCGGAGAATTTCTGGCTGCAAATTTCACAAAGGAACTCTATTAGTTCAGTAAAATTAATTGTAATTTCTTAAATAACTATTGTATAAAATTTAAAATGCTAAATAAAACCTCCAGCTAAATTAAAGGTTTTGAAAATTTGGTACAAGTTTTAAGAAAACAAAATAATGCTTTTCATAATTATAGGAATGAATGAAAACAAAATAGCAAAAATATTTTAATATTAATTGTAACGATATATTTAATTTTTAAATACTAACTCTAAACGAAATCTAACCAGAACATAAATTTGAATTTAAAAGCGAAAATCTTATCAAATCTGTTTGTAAATGCTAACCATATTTCTTTATTTAAATAAATAAACAAAACTGCCCAAACTTTGAGACCGAAAATTTAGCAGTTGATAATGACCTCAAAATTAAGACAAAACTTTATAAATATCAAAGTAAAATCGATCTCTAAAAATATGCTTATATTACCTGTGTTTTTTGATGATCTTATCTGCATAGGGAATTTCTCATTGAGTGAAATTTTTTAAGTTGTTATCTATAGCAAAACATTAAAATTTGCAAATACTACATAATGTTGTAATGATTTTTAGTATCCATCCAAAATTCAAGTCATGAACTGAAAACATATTGAAGCCATTCACAAATTTCCCAAATTTCAGTTTAAAACAAAATTGTATAAAGATCAAATCGTCAAAAAGAAAACGCAGCTATTTATCTAATAAATATTATAAAAAAAATCCTTAAAATTAAAACCTAACATATTTTATTATGTGTTTAAGACTTTTAATGTAGTGTAACTTTTAATTTAAGATTTATGTTTTTCAAGCCTACATTGCATTTTAAATTAGTTTTAGTAGATACATAAACGTCTGTATTTATAGACACATACCATCAGTTATGAAAAATTATAACAAATCACGGATTGTTCCAGAGATTTCAAAATATGATTCAAATGATGAAATTTGAACTTTTTCACAAAATGAACATAAAGACGTTGGAAGTTCTTCAAATAATACATCAAAATTTACTTATTTTCATAAACCAATTATTTCATACAATAGGTGATGCATGAAAATCATATGAATCAATTAAATCTCATGGAAAAATTCTCCAACAAGCTGTTTAGAAAGAGTTCAAATAATTAATGGTTTTACAAATTCTATGATTAGGATTTCATCTTCCAAATAAAATACATTATAATTTTCTGCGATAAATCTGTATTTTTTATGTATAGACAAAATACGATATTTTGTGTTTTTCAACAGTATCTTTTCTCGAAAACAAGAGATGATGATTGAGCATTTTTATTAACAAACTCATAATCTACGGAAAATACGGAATACGGAATAGATAGAAATAGAAACAACTATCAACTGTACCAACAAAAGTTATTTAATTTGTATACCCACGTAATCTTTCTAATTTATAGCTCTTATTGAATAGAGTGAGCTTCAATTTTGAATAATTGCTGCTATTCGAAATATATTTGTGCAAATTTTAGTGCATAAAATTTGTACTTTTTAGAAATTTTAGGAGCTGCTCTTTTCCTCCCATATTAATTAAAATTTCTATAGTGAAATAGCAAAATAAAATGGAAGTAGTTAATATACGTGCCGTTTAGATTTTATATTTTAATTGGATAATAGTGGTGTACGCAGAAAGGTGACTAAGTTTTATAGGCCACTTTAAGAACCCTCCCATTTTCCCTCCACAAGACCCTAATTGCTGCATATCAAAACAAATTGAATAAAAGTCGCTGGCGACAAAAAGCACTCGATGCCGAGGAGTGCAAAGAGCCCCACCTCCGAGTAGGCGTCGCTCTTCGTACCTTTTAACCTTTTTTGCGCCCAGACAAAATCCATCGAAGCCTTTCAGCTCCAACAGGCTGGAGGCAAAAAGAGGCCCCCGTCTTACCGAAGACGCGTTTGAAACGAAATCGGCCTCAGTCGCACCACAGCAGCGAAATAATTGGAGAAGTGCAGCGGAGCGAGACGCACACCGGCGTTCGTTTGGCCGCGACCGAGTCCGCTCGCTGGACCGCTGGACGAATGAGGTGCCGCGACAGGCTGCCGCGGAACGCACGATGAATGGCCACTGCGGCGCGCGGACCGGCAATGTGCACTTGCCCGGGAATTTTGAATCCGTGCCGCGTAGGCACACGTACATAAGACGGGACCGCGGCGACACGGCACAAACAATGCGGCCGGCGAGACGTCTCGAGTGCTCGAGTAGCGGCGCGATCGATCGTGATAAGCCCGATGGTGAGCGGCGGGGCGACAAAGATGGCGAGATGCAGATCTTGACGATCGGTCGCGAGGCACGAACCCCATCAAATCATGCAAAATGGGATCATAATGGAAGTTAATTGGTATGCCAGCAAAACAAGCGAACGTTTCCGATCGCAACGATCGAACCGTTGTTGTTCGATCCGTGTTACTTCTGCGTGAAGCACTTCTTCACCTGCGTAGCAAAACACCGCGCGCAGGTACAAGCACCTCGCTTGCAAATTATTTTATTGAACACGGCGATTACACGAGCGCGAAGGAGACGAGCAATTTTCACCCGGCCCACCTTCAGCGCATTTGTTGCCGGTAATTGCTACACGCCCGTTCCATTTTATAGGATGCGGAATACGCTCCCAGCTTCCATGTTTTACTCAGACTAGAAGGAAATTTCGTATCTTCCGCGGATGTAAATTTTCCCTTCTTACCAAATCGAACCCACTTGCGACCGACCATTGCCTTGTACAACTTTTCTTTGGTAAAGATCTTGTCGTTCGATCGCCGTAATCGATACAAAAAAGATAGAATTAAGCAAGTAAAATTACAGTTACAATTACAATTTTTAATTAATATGGGATCTTAGTCATATTTTTCTTATTTTTTAACATACAAGAATAATAATTGAAAATACTTTAAAATCCTCTACTAAGATAAAGTAAATACCAAACAAAAAGTAATTCTCACCTACCTCGTACGATCAGAGATTGTTGAAAGACAAAGAAAAATCTCAGCGATATAATCAAAAATCGTTCGATTAGTCTCGATATCATTTCTCCATTAAATAAGAAATTTATAGCAAATTTACACCGATAAATTGCGAAACTAATTCGCGTCTAATTTTGCATAAAATTCCGATAGACATAAATAACTGGCCGATTTTTATAGATGCGAACAAAGATTGTCCACGACTTTTTGAGGCGTACTGTTCATTTCTTGTTCGAACGCAACCTAATTAACAGCAGGCCATTTAACAGAAACCGCTGAAGAGGCCAACGATGCGGCGTGATGGAACGAACACTCCCCATTATCATAAAGATCGACGCCAATTAATATCGGACAACATTTAGTTTCGTGGGCGTCGCGTAGGCGATATACACTCGCTGGCAATCACTTCTTCCTCTTTCGGTTATTAATTTGGCTCTTGTTTGTCTCATTAAAAAGTATTAACGAAACAAGTTTAGATAAATGTTAATGCCGACCTTAATGTTTTATTTAACGAATTTCATAATGATGCGATGGCCATTAGCGGCATAAATGCGCTCATCGCCTAAAAGGAGCTATTCTCACGTTTTTAGTTGCAGGTGATGAATCTCAAATCGATTCATCTTGAAAGTGCTTTTCATAAAAACTGGTAATTCAAATAATTTCTTAAAAGAACAACACAATAAATTGTGAATCTGAAGAAATCTTGTTCCCAGATGTCATGGAATACCGAATATGAGAATTAGTCAGATTTATTATTGCTAATTCCATCATTATCTATACTTTTCTTAAGAAAAGAACACATTTTATTTCTAATTGCGTAATAAAAAGATATAACATACTCGTAAAATATTTACTGCCATCATAATAGCTTAGATTCCTTCATCTAAATTAAAAACAAAGCTCACATATTAACAAAAGTAAAGTTAAGCTTCAATTAAACAAGCCACATTTACAATGAATTTTAATGAACATAATTTTGTTATTGCATTTTTTCTTTAATTGAAATGTTATTTATTCACATGTAAAAGAAAGCTTAATATTTAAATTCTTTACTCTTTAGGTACATATTTTTGATAGTATCTATATACTATAGTATATCTATACTTCCTTCCCAAAATCCAGCGGATCTCCATTTACACCAATCCTCTTAACCTCCGTTCGGCACCTCTCTTTTGCCCTGCTTATCACCGTACCAACTATGGACTTTCTAAGCCTCTCACCCGTATGCTTCGGAAAGCCAACTCCCCCACCCCTTTTTTGACTTTCACCTGAGTAAATCTTCTCTCAGGAATGCCCTTAATTCCTCCTAATGTTGCCTGTTTTCTTTTTTCTTTTCTATCTTCTCATGTGCCATCATCATTCCCACTCTCTAATTTTAATTTATTATTTTTTTACCTTAATTTTAATCTTTTTGTTAATTAGTTTTAAATTTATTGTAGCTTATAATAAGCGATAAATAAATAAAATAAATATACTATAGATATTTACTATCTATTATATACATCTAGTTCTTTTGAAACGGAAACGTATAATTTTATTATTATTTCAATTAAATCCCATTTCTCATTATAAAAAAAATACTTCACTTTGGATGAAGAGGTATACTGAAAATCCGTTCGTAACCATATAATTTTCAACACCACTTTTTAGTGCAATATCATAACAGAGTAATTTATGATTCAACAAAAACAAACTCAAATATTTATAAAACCAAAACTATTCACACTTTATGTTAAAATACATGCTTTATTTAGTCGTGAATTCGAAAAATTTCAAAAAGATCTTGAAAATAAACGAATTGAAAGTAAATAACTTATTCGATTTATTAAAAATTAAATTAACATTAGCGCGAGCAGCAAATAAAGAATAACGAATAATAAAGACCAAGAGAAATAATCATGTACTTTAAAAAAGGATCATTTCTCTTCATTAAAAAAACTTTCAAAAAATTTCATTTCAATACAAAATTTGCTATTAAATCTGATAGAGGTCAAATCATCAAAAAATACAATTATTATTAAACATTACTACGTACCAAAATTATGGAAAAAACTTAAAAAGTTAAAGATAAATGTGATATGAAGATGTTACCTCCACTTTACTATATCATATAAAAATAAATCAGGTATATTCTTAATGAATTGTCACCATCGTACATAACATACTAAAATAAAATAACAAAATGCCTTGAATTTTTGTGACATTTTTATCTTTTATGAAGATATGAAAAAGATATAAAATTTTCAAAATATGTAATTACATAGGTATGTCAGCCACTACTATGTAGTATAAAGTGTTAAAATTATAGCACAATCGGTACATTATTGTTCCACAATGTTCACCGCATTCATAGCATAGCTTTCACTTAAATTGTTATCACAGCAAAAATAATAGGTAGAATCAATATTTCTATGACCCAAAAAAGGGGTTATTTCAATATTGATTACCATATTCTGGTAGAACAAAATACTTTAACAAATCTAACGACCCTTAAAATTGGTCTACTCGGCCCATTGATAAATCGGCCACTGTTTCCAATTTTATGCAGCATTAATTTTAGAGCTGGATTAGTTTAGTCATTGAGTTCTACGAATGCTGTATTATCAAAACTATTTTCGAAAATATATCAATCAATAATTTAAAATAGAAAAAAATGAAGTACATTAGGTGTGTCGCGGCAGGTATTACCTAATTATACAAAATACTATTACAAAATTCCATCAGAGACCTTTGTGCACGATACGGCAGCCCTTCCTGTCTCCTAATGTGATAAACAATTAATGTCACGATCTCCTTAAATTAAAATATTTCTCATTAAAGAATAAAATGTTCGCAATTAACTTAATTTGTAATTGCTTAATGCTTTTTGTCGGGGCTCCGTCCTCGACTCGTTTTTCTTGCACGAGAGCTTTATCAGTGGCCAGCGCACCTCATTACGCCCTGCGCCGGAGTGCACCTCTCTGGTCGCCTATTCGAGAAGCTGGGGTTTGTAAACAAATAAATCGCAGGTAATCCAGGTAATTCAGGTAATGCGAGTATGCGGCCGCAGCGCATTGAGTGCTACGTGCTTACATAAAATGCTGGCGCAGATCATGTACCATTGTGCGCTGGGCTCGCCTCCGGCTAAGGAGAAATCTCGTCGCCGCATTAGCCGCTGAGGTCAGATGCTTGTGTGCAAATAAGGCTCCGGGAATTTGTTGCCTTAATTTATTGGATGTAATTAAATTTCGCTCCAAATGGAAGCGCCCGAAATCGGATTGGCGACATGAAGCTGTTACTGCCACCAATTTTGCCTTTGTTGGTCGAAAGCAAACCTTCGAGGTGGCTGGCTACTGTAAATGGTCATCCGCAGATCAGGCGCAATGAGCACTTTCACGACGGGAATTTGATTACGTTTCAACAGTTCGATGAGTCGCGATAATTTATATGAAAAACTCAGAGCAACTTCACATACTTCTTCTCCCTAAAAGTTGGCACAAGATAAAACAAAACTGCATATATACAGAATACTGTGAAAATGTTGATTTTACGATACATTAGACTCTATAACTCTATAACAAAATGATGCATAATTCTTAAAAATCCCCAAAAGGTGGTCAGAGTATGGAAACATTGTTTAATTTGTACGAAAATAAAGATTAGGTCACTCTAATAACGATTTTCAACTAAAAATTGTAAAGTTCAGGAATATCATATTGTGAAGGTATTTCTTTTAAAACCTACCAACGAGTTTCTTTTAAAACCTACTTACTTACTTATGAATTGCTTGTAATAAAGACTCATCAGTTTTGGGAAAAAAGACGCTTATTTGAGGTTGCAAATGATTTGAAAAAATAATTAAAAGTATTTATTAAATAGAAGCATACACTTGATTTAAACTTTTCATTTAAATTTAGTCGTATAGTTTCCAAAGAGTCGGTAAAATTACACCAACATTTCTAAAGTGTGTGGTTTCAAAAGTCGTAAAGAATTGGTTTTCCAAAAATTAAGCCTTAACTTTGAAATATCAAGAATACCTTTCGAAAAATTTATAGGGAAGAATGGCATAAGACGAGGTAGTGAGGTAATATGGAGTACCCCTAAAATTTCCTAAATCAAAAGACTTCCGAGATCGATAATATAACTGTCTATAAGTGGCCAATCTACCCCTAGAGAGAGATTCTTAATTTTATTAATTCATTGCATCCATTTCTTTTATACTAAACCATAAAGTTCTATTAAACATAAAACTTAAGTACTCTGCCTTTTCCCACCTTCCCCTACTGTATCTTTGCTTTTAATATAACTAATTTGATAAATATTTTAATGGAAAAATTCTTTTATTTACTTATCGCTTTCAACAATGTAAAATTAGAAACGTTTATTTCAAACTTTGAAAAAAATAGTAATTTTTTAAAAAATTAAAAAATCAAAAGATTCCTGAAAATCCCCATATTTTTAGGAAGGCTTAAAAATGTTGTTGCCTGAAACAGTTTTTTAACCTTTGTAGCTCGATATCAGCTATACACCCTTATGAATACTTATTCTAATTTTTTAATTGGTTTGTAATTATCAATTATACTTAATACTTATATTCGATGAGATAAAGAATTCATTACACATGAGCTGAGATATTTCTCGGGCAGAAACAATTGGGTCTGTTTACAAAAACAAAATATTTGAATTACCAAACAGAGCGAATGACAAGGAATAAATTTTGTCGTGACAAAAAAGGGTTCAGGGGCTGGGATCGATTTACAGATTTGTCCCGAAACTATTTCGGATAATTACCATGGCTCCCGAAATCAAATTTACATTTCTCCAGCAAAGACAAGGGCAGCGCTGGTCGCTGGTGGAATTAAGAATCCCAAAAAGAAAGGAGCAGTAACTGGAACAACATAATTCCCAGAAGCTCCCTATCACGAGCATACCTTCTTTGAAAAGGCATGCAGCTCCTCTGCGCCAACACCCCGAATTCAATCCTGGCCGATTGGCATCGGGAACGTTTTGTTAAGAACTCGATGCCAATTAGAAAAACCTCGAACTAATGAGCCACTGTGCAACAACCTCCTTACATCTACCTCGATCGCGCCCATTTAATTGGTTTTAATTTCTTCTTCGCTTCTCGACGCGGCCAGGGCCGGTCCGCGTCGAGTGCGACCTAATGGACGGCATACACCGCGCAGCGTCGTCGCCCCGCTATTACAACCTGAACAAAATAATTTATCAGGCCCATCTTTGTTTGAGTCCTCGATGAAGATAGGAGCGAGTTTTATTAGCCGAAATAAATCTGCTCCATAGCTTCTGTCTTTTGTGCTGGGCCCAGAGCACCGGAGCACTGGAGCACCGATGCTCTGGCCAGCCCCGCAACTGACCATAACGTCACTCGACCGGCCGCAATACGGCCCGGCGAGGTGCTACCGACTGCCCTGCCACGATGTCCACTTTTTTGTAATTTTCTTAATTTATTATGCTTGTTTCGAGGAGGGAGGCTCTCGCTCCCGAATAAAACGATGTTAATTTATTTCCCCTTCCTCCGGTGGGAAGCAAAAAAATTCATTCACCGGGAGCCTTCGCTTTTTCGATGATACGCTCAGGAATTTACAATATTTATCCGAAATGGATGCAAACGCCATCGAGGGATTTTCGAGACAAAACCAAATTTTGAATATTTCGACAATATGAGGTCCTAAATTTTTGTCTAATTAACATATTATCCGGGGACGGTTAAAATTAAAACTGCCATTAATTAGACGAAGACAAAGCACCACTTCATTTTTGAGGATCTCTCAGATTGTGAACTGTTTAACGCGGTGCAGTAAAATGTAAAATTATTGACCCCCAAAATTTGAACATGCTCTGGAGGTTGTCTGATCGCATCATGAAAAGATTTTGTCACCGATTAAAATTTCATTTCTTAAGCAGGTCCAATGCACTGAATATTACCCTTTTTATAGTGGGATGCACGACTGCTCGTTAAAATATTTTATGGTTTGCGCTTCATTTAACAATCTTTCCCACCTATTCTAGAAATTAATTTGATCTTAAAAATTAATTCTTTAGGTGCGGATTTAAAGGGGGCATATACCCATCTCAGATTCAAATACTTATAGAATATTTAGGACTTATTTTCGGTGGTAAGACCGAACTACTCATAATTATTAACGATTTAATAAATAAAAGCATTAAATAAAATATTGTTACCATTATCTGAGTTAAAAAGCAAGATTTTTCCAAGAAATCCTAGAAACTATTGGTAACCTCTAGAGGAGGTGAAATCTGATACACATTTTAATTTCTCTTATCTAACAAATGTTATTCATTTTTAGTCCATTATTAGAAAACTGTACCGAAGAATTTATTTATAATCGTACGAACAAGATTAAAACTGCGGGCTTTTAAGGTTCCGTACCTCAAAAGGAAAAAAGGAACCCTTATAGCATCAATTCGTTGTCCCTCTGTCTGTCAACACTCTTTTTCTCAGGAACGCGTAGAGATATCAAGTTGAAATTAATATCAAATATCTAGATCTATGGCATTTAAAAATTCAAACTTCTAAGTGGACGCAATCAAAAAATACAATCATTTATGCCACATATGTTGACACTCAAAATGAATCAAAATCTATAGGGTACTTCCCGTTGATCTAGAATAATGAAATTTGACAAAAAAGGTCTCATAGTACAAGTAAAAGGAAAAATCCGAAAATAGTTAATTTGTAGTTTTATCACATAGAAGAAATATTCTTTTTTTTTTTACGATTCCAAACTTACATGCATTTGCAGATGAAGAATTGACCGTGACGTATATCTAGATGTATGGGAGAACAATTTTTATATAAATAAGTTAAAATGATAGACTTATTACGTGATAAATGATTAAATTTAAATAGTTAGGTTAGGGTTAGGTTGCTGTGGCTGCCTAGAAAGGCATACTTAGGCCAATTTTGGCCCATTGTGTTACCATGTAGCGCAGGAGAACATGGTTATTCGTGGGATTCGAACCCACAGCCTCTGGGACGGTAGGACAGTGCTCTAACAACTGAACTATCAGAGGCCCCCAATTTAAATAGTAACTTTTTAAAGTAAGGTAATATAATGGCACGGAACCCTCAAGGTATGAGTTCTAGTCCTTCTTGTCTATCTTTTCTTTAATAATTGAGTCTATATTAGACAGATCTTTATTCAAATTATTCAAAGTTCGTCTCTAATTTTTCAAACATATAGAAACATTACTAAATTTAAAGAAAACTACTCAGAAAACTCTAAGACAATGAGTAAGTGGCAATTTTTCAATAAATGGAAACAGATTTCGTAACAATAATATTAAAGTGTTGAAACAATATTTTTTCTGTTGAATTGAATAACGACTATTTTGCAATAATTTTATGAAAATCTCTATTAACGCACTATTTCGAACTAACTTCCTCTTATAGGAAAAGTTTTATAAAAGGGAAACGATGCAATTTTGTTAAACATTGTAGGAGAGTATAGGCAACGTAACTATCAAAAAAGGCTGTTCTATCAAAGACTGTTTCTGAAATCATTACAATAGAGAAGAACCTTAAAATGAAATTTTATTTTAAGGTACTCTTTATTAACTGATCTTGTCTTGGAGTTAGAATATTAGAAGTTAGCTATTTTTCAAAATGTTGCTCTGAGTGTAAACATTTGTCCCAAGCTCCTCAGGTACAAAAGGACAATGTTTTCTGGCCTAATTCAGTCTGTCTCACAAACTGCATCCTTACAAGGAAAGGCATAACTCTCAATATCTAGATTGCATATCTAAAATCCAAAATCTGGAAGTAAGCAGTGACGCAAAGGTTCTAAAAAAAAAAGTCCGGCTTAAAATTGAACACAATAAATCTGACTGTCAACAAATCTCCCGTAATTGAGGAGGAAAAATTCATCAGGAAAAACTAATCTGGGTCCGTGTACTCGGGATAACAGAGGCGAGCGAACACAGGCCATCCTGATTGATACGTATATATCAAATGACGACAAAACCTCGACGTTTTTATGCGGCTTAGGGTGCTCCAGTGGCCGGAGCCGGAGCCGGAGCGGGGTCCCAGGACCCGGCGATATAAATTTATACATTGACAGCAACAAAATGTCGATAACGAAACCCGTCAATGGATGATAGACATAGGGAGGCCGAGCTATATAATTGGAATAATAATTGAAGAAACGCGCAATTTAGCTGGGCAAAAACTCAAAGTGAGGTAAATAGCTGACCGTCCGGGCAGAAAAAGGCCAACAATGTCAGTCATCAAAGTTGGATTAATTGGGAGTTTAACTGTAATGCAATTCCACTTTTTGCGGGTTTTCTTCGGTCCGGGGTGTATGTCCCCGACCGCGGACCAGTTCGCGACAACGTCCGTTGCCGTGGAAGCATGCAGCGGCCCGAGCGGGAGTGGACCGTGGGGCTGCAGAAATCAATTTGAAGAAACTCAATGAATTGTTCAACGACGGCAGTTTACCAGCAGGAAGGGTACCGGGGCCCCTGGAGCTCCCGGGCTGCACCGCAGATGCCCGCCCTACGGATTCGACGAGACCGCAGTGTGAAATTGAAGCAGGACGGGCCGCGGGCTCGCCGGCAAGTCGCTGCCCTGGAAGATGTCGTCGCACAGTGGATTTGTTACACCTGTTGTCGTGGAATGCCAGGAGCAGTTTATTAGGCGCAATTTAAGAGCGAAAATGGTTAAAAGGTAAAATATCTCCACTGGGTGCCTTATCTCACCGGACTGTTCGATCGGCGGACATGTAATTCTGCTTCTGATAGTTTGTATGGACGTCTGTAGGAATTTTAATTGAGAGACGACCAGAAATTCATCTACAAATGAGGAGCGCTTCTGTCGCCATGTTAAGAAAATTGTTTTTAGGTGTTCTATGTCCTCCGTCTTCTTTTAAGTATAATAGAGGCCGTTTTTCAATAAATGCAGCCTAGTAATTTTATACCAGTCCTTCTTGTCAACAATCACCTTTATGCAATATGCAATTACTAATTTAGACTTTATATACATATAGTTGTGTTAAAGTAACTCCTAGGCAGGTAGGTAGGTTGCTGTGGCTGCCTAGAGAGGCACACTTTGGCCAATTTTGGCCCATTGTGTTACCACGTAGCGCAGGGGACCATGGTTATTCGTGGGAGTAAGTAACTCCTAAGTAAAGGGTGATTTTTTAAGCGTTTAGTTTTTAATTTTCAAAAAAAACAAAAAAGCACAGACAAATCTGCAAAAGGTATAACATTTTTATTAGAGATTGAAAAGCAATCCTTGCTATTTACTTCTTAAAGATTACTTCATATAAATGTTGCCCACGACTACGTTTCAGGTGATCGTTCATAAGAGAAGTCCAATTTTGAGTGACTTTTTCGAGCATAGACGCTGGTATCTCACCAATAACAAATGTGATGGTGTCTTCTAGTGGTTGAATCGATGCTGGTATCAGCATAAACAAGAGATTTCACATACCCCCACAAAAAGTAGTCCAACGTTGGCAAATCGCATGATCTAGGCGGCCAATTCACTGGTCCAAAACGATGGATCTATTGCGAAATGAATTTGATGAGCAATGTTTAATTTAAGGTGTTTACACAAATTGCAATGAAATTTTGCGAAAATGTGTAAGACATAAATAGTAATGATACCATAAAATGCCACTTTTCGAAATTTCGATATAAAATATTTGACGAACTACGAGTACAAACGGCCGACAAATTTTATTTGCATATTTGTAACTCTAGTCCGCTAATAAACATTCGTACAAGTTTCATTAAAATCCATGAAGAGAACACAAACTCAATCTGTTCCCTTCTTATAATTTACATATGCTAAAAAAATATATATATATATTAAAAAGGCGAAACGAATTATAGTGGATTTCATATCTCCACAATAAGTAAAAATTTAATTTATTATTTTAAAAATGGTCTCTTTTCATGGAATTGTTACCTAATTAAAAATTCCAAGGTATGTCCTTTCACTTTTCCCTCCTTGGTAAACTTATAAGCGATTGCTCCTGGATTCTTGACCAGGTAGTGCGCTAATTAAGCAAAAATAATTATACAGGGTGCTCGAAAGAAGTAGAGCAAAGGACACGAACCATTCAAGCTAATTATTCAACGACTAGAGGGTGGCGCAATGGTGCAACGACAGACGGGTCCCTATGAGAGGCAATTAATTGTAAAATAAATTTTAATTTTTCAGCCGCGAGCTCCATTAGTGAATTTTTTTCCTGATTAATGCGAATTTTGTCACGAAAGTCAGCCAACACGGCCAGTAGTACAACCGCCAGCGTTTTCTGCCCGCGTGACATGCAAGCTGATGTAGAGCCGTAGATAAGCCGTTAATAATAATCGGGGAACTAATAGAAGCGTTTTATTACAATAAATTAGGAACAAGATAAATGTGACTGCATTTTTGCGCCTCGCGCGCACCACGACCGCTAAGGCTTGTGTGGCTCACATATGCATGACCGGTAGCGAATTATCTGGTCGCACCTACTCTCCTACCCCTGCAATCAATTTGCACCTTGTTACCGCAACTCTTGTATCCGGACAGATATATTGCAGTTAATTATTTGTTTTCGTGACATCTATAATTAAACATTCACACACATGCACCGAATTACCTGCAGATTTATGTGGCTAATGAGTCAATAAATGTTTGCCACTGACACCGGTGATTTATTCGGCTACAGCATCCAGAAATGGTCTAATGGACCGGCGGAATCGCATGAAAGACACTCCGCCTGGATGCCGCTCGGACCGAATTGCACTTGCTTAATTATCGACCACTTCTATCGGTTGCGTCGTCGTCGGGATCAGTTACATGCGCCAATATGTAAGAAGCCCGCAAATGGGTAAATTTTTGCTAACAAGAATTTACCTTATTATCTTGCGTAATTAGTCAGTCAGATCAGGATACCTTGAATGCCTCTTTAGACATGTGAGGTATGCACAGACTTAATAGGCACAATGTAAGATTTTCTTAAAATGGTAATGCAAACACCGACTTGTCATAATAAGGACAATTCAAAATTAACATCTGAATTTTAGCATTTTTAATCCTCCACTTCCTTGTTGCATCTACACTCTAATTTTGTGTATTTATAATCCTTTTTCAGAAAAAAATTGCATAAATGATTTTGTGAAGATCCATTCTTCTTGTACAAAAATATTACACTGAAGGCGGGAACATAAAAGATGAGCAATTTACATATTGAATGTGATTTTTTATTTCTTTAAACTCAATTTACATATATCAAATGCAAATTTTTAGATATAATTACTTCTGCAGTATTTATACACTGCAGATGTTTATTTAAAGTGACAATGATCATATCTCTTAAAAACACAATTGTTTATTTTGTTTGTAATAAAATTTATACCCCTGCAGAGCAATATTTTGAAAAACATTATTCCGTTGAAATTTAATTTAAAATAGAGTTGAAATAATTCTACGTATGCATCAGCGTGTTTACATCAATTTAGTATAACATTATACAAAATTTGATAAATTTATTGAATACCACACTAAAAGCTTAAAAATTTTATAACATAACACTGTTTTGCTTAATTGTATACAGTAAAAATTGTTAAGGTTAAGATAAGTTAACTATCCGATAAAAATAACATAAAATTTCTCTTTAGTTCAGTTTGAATTTGTACTCAGTTTTAGGATGTACCGAAACTATGCATGGTTAGTATAAATCAACCAAAGTGTGATATTAAACCCAAGGGTTGATAAATTCTGACTAGAGACTGGTTTTAGGATTCTAATCAATCACATATTTCAACTATTATTATTATTATTATTACATAATCAATTACTGACATTATTTAATCTAACTTTCTGATTTCCGTCAGTTTTTATTGCAAATAAGAATTTCCATTGATTTCCGACTGTTTTCCATTTAATATTCAACTTTCAATATCTTTTCCGTCTTATTCTTTCACCCAATGCAACTCTAGATTGAGGCTTAGGCAACTCTTGATTGAGGCTTAGTACCTTACTATGGGGCCAAACCTGGCTCCGTTTTAAAACCCAACAAATCTTAGATAGGAAGTACTTGCCTTTAATCTTTAAAAAATTTTCCGGTAATTGTTTTAGCGAAATTGCGAAAGCATCTTTAGATTATAAGCCCTAACAACACCTTAAGGTAGCTTAAGACTTTGTACGATTGTCTGAAGTGACATAGAAGCAACTATAATGGCTTTATCCTCTCTTTCGGTCACTTTCCGAAACTTTTGTCAAGTCGTAAGAATACAGCCTCGAGCGTATAAATCTTAAGAAAACTATACAAAAATGATGTTTGGTCTAAAATTTTGGTGGAATTTAAGTATTGAGTAATGACTTAGAAAAATGGACACATTACGTAATTTATTTTAAAATGTTTTCCTTCCACGTGGGTTATACTCCACGTTGTGCATTGTCTTATATAATGCAATTGCATTACAGAGATTTTGGTTGAACTTTAGATTCCTACAGATTTGAAACAAACTTAATCAATCTTAAGAAAATTGGACGATAAATATTAGTGAGCCTTAAGGCCATTATAGTTAGGACTATAATTTTGATAACGACATATTTTGGGAATATACTGAACATAGCGACCGAAATATTGTTTTAAAACTTCAAATTTAAATATCTCAAAAAATATATACAAGGGATTGATAAACTGCTTTTACCGACTTCTCACTTTTAAACCGAAATGAACATTTTTACAATGTTCCATCAAAATCAGTTGAGAGACCTCAAATTTGATCTTTTCCGGATTTTTAGTTGTATACTTGGTCCAAGGCCTTCTTTGTATTAAAACATATTCAATCTTAAGCCGTTTTTAAATGATAACCAAAAAGTCTAATAAGGTGCCGAAGAGTCTCGAATGGTCGTAAATCAATCAACCTCGGTGTGCATGGGAGGAATTGTTAATTACATCGGTGAGCACGATTAGATGATATCTGGCCAATCACCGACAAACTCAGATCCGGAGAAACTAATTGCAAAAATTGCTGTGCGTTTCGTCAGGGACGGATGGCGCATAGCAAACAAATTGAAGGTACGAAGTGCACCCGCCTACTGCCCGCCGAAGCTGAGGCTGAGGCTGAGGCTGATCTATCACGCAGTGTCAGGAAACTCCCGGTGAGTTTTCATAATTAAGGAGGAATCTAATGAGCCGTACACAGCCACGAAGGCACGAGTTCATTACCTCACCAGGGCTCGTTTATTTCCACAAGGCTGTCAATTAAGGCGGCTGCACGAGCCCTCGTAGGAGCATTCCGGCGCGATAAAATCCCCAAAGCTGCTATCACGTTTATTGCCGTGTTATTACACCGGTTATGAGTCGGCGATATGGGGCCTTGGATGTGTAATTGCGTTCCATTGTTTGATATTGGATCTGAGTAATCAGGGGCCCGAAGCAAATGAGCACGCAGCGCTTCCTTTTCCTGGACGAAGCCCCAGGAGTCGTGCCCGACACCGGCTCTAGCGACCGGGTCCTCCGGGTCCTCCGGGTCCTCCAGGTCTCCGCAAGGCACCTCAATTTGAGGCTCCGCTGGGCTAACAATTAAAGATGGCAGTCGGGCGATAGGACGTTCATAGTACCCGTAATAGGTGCAATGGACGCCGGGGGCTACCGCGTACAAATCATTGTTTATTTATTTGCCATTATTATTACTATATTTTGCGGTGCACGAAGGCATTAAGCCGAGAAACGTATTTATTTCTTGCCATGACGTCTGCGCCGCGACGTGTGGAGACGGGCGGCCCTCCGGAGGAGCGGACCGCAGCCACCGGAGCGCAAAGGTAACAACAAACAATTCAATTGTTCTCGCAGACCCGAGGTAATTGCGATTTGTACATGGCGAAATCCCCGTCCATTGAGGAATATCTGCGCGAGCACATCAAACTATCTGGGTAGGTTTTTTGTGAGATCGAGCCACCTTTCGCCGCGGCCGAAGCCCCCGGCTCCCAGGCGGACCAGAGCTCCCTAAGCAGATATAAAGCCCGCTTATTATGGTTATTGGAAGATATCTTTCATCTTTTGATTATTTTCTGTTCATTCGAATGCAATGGCACATAAAGCAAAATTGACATATTTTCTATCATCTCGCTAATTGGTCTAAAGCCTCTGGGGCTTCGCTGGTATAGAGAGTGTCCCCATCTTTGCTTTCCACCGTTCGTTGGAGGCTCCGTTACTGCTTTGGCTAAAGGCCTAGTGTATGGCGCGACGACGGCTTTATAGATTCCATGGACCAGTCAACTTCGCCAATTGGGAATTCAAACAAAGTAATTTCTCGAAAGATTTTAGTTTACAATGCGAAATAACAGCATTTTCCCGGCCAATTATTATAATGATTCGGACCTCGGAGACCCTATAAAATGTAAAATTGATTTATTGATTAGGCATTCTCTGCAGCGTTACTCGGCCACATCCTCTTTTGAATTCAGGACGCAATCGCTACTTTCAAGGTAAACTTTCCTAATTCACTTTATGCTCGGGGGATTACGATTATTATGCCTCAATTTCAAACAAACTACCCTACTAACAGTTTTGCCTATTAGTTTTGAATTAGAGGATTCATACTTTGTACCAAAATATTCATGCTCAAAAAAACACATTGCGTTGAAAACTTAAAAGTCTATTCTCCCAAAAAGATTTCAGTTTAATTTTTTCAATTATCCTTTTTCAATTTCAACTTTAAATTTTTTTATCAGAACGTAATCACTATCTTATTTTGGTTAAAACTTTAAATAAGTATTAATCTCGATACCTATCTTCTTGAATGTTGCTCAATTCAATAATAAAATAGATTTCGAATAATATTAAACTTAATGCTATAATTCCAGTCAACCTTAACGAATTTTATTCAACTTATTTCATACGAATAACAAAACTCATGATGGTGAATGAAAAAAAAGTTAATTTAAGCTTATTGTAAACATTCTACAAAAAAAAAAAAATTATTTGTATAGTATTTAGCCTACTTATTTACTTAAGGTTAGTTTTAATTAAAAATAAATAGATAAATGCTAGTCGGAATCACGGAAAACTGATTTTTTAAAAAATACTATTTTAATTCTAATCGATTCTAAAAAAAACTCCAAAATGGCCAGATTCTAAGAACAAATTAATATGGCATTTGATGTATTCTGTCTTTCCATAAAGCTTAATACTTTTTATGCCATTATTCCATAAATAATTATTAAGTTTTGTTTATGAAAATGAATTTAAATAGAATAACCTTTTTACAATATGGCAATATAGAACTATCATAGATAGACCTTTTGCTATTATATTACTATTTGAAGTGGAAATACGTAAATATACTCCCTGTATTCAATTTGGCATTATTTTTGCCTCTACTTTTAATTGAAAGGAAAATATCTTAAATAGACCTAAGGGGGCTTATATTTTGCTACACAGGCCAACCAAAGTTTCCGCTGAACAAATAATATGTGCAAGTATTTCGTTTAGGAATTTTTAGTAGATTCAGAATCGAAAATTGTAAATGTTCCATCGCATCATGTTTCTGAAAAAAAAATAGTACCAAAAATAGTGTAAATAAGTATTTCGACCAATTTTAAAAACTTACAGCAATTACAGAAGAGCAAAACGTTCGATTGAAAAGATTTTATTTTTGTTTTATTTGGCTAACTAATTACTAGTTATATAGTTATATAGTTTTAACACAATTTCAGACACAGGTAATCTCATAAAAAACATTATTCCAATATAAAATGTAAGTTTTTAATTTTTTGAGAATATCTAAAAAGCTGACACATTTACTTTTAGAAGACATGTAGGTATTTCAGGAAACTGTGTTTGCCAAAATTTATCATGAACTATTTATTTTATAAAATAAGTTCGTTTATTAAAAAAGTGAATTTAAATGAACTTCGGCGAAATCTGCAAGGTTTTTGTATTTTTATATAATGGCTGAATATCTGAACAAAATATAATCTCTCAATGTTATTTTTCTATAAAACATATTAAGTGATTTAACACTAGACCTACCGGCGCGCAAGCCTATAATTTTAACAACTTTCTGCACCTTGAATTTAATACGCTTTCAAATTTTAATAAATAATTATTAATGGAAAAAGGTTTTTCAATATGTAGTAATTCTCAATTCTATTCAACTTTGGCATAAATCAGAAGAGAATTACAAAAATATACAATTAAATGAAGAGAATTACAAAAATATACAGTAAATGAATTGAGTATCAGTCAAATTGACTGGTTTTGGTAGTTCTAGTGTTAATAGTAATACAAAAATTGTGCTATTTTTATGTCTATAAATTATTTAACAAAGTCAAAAAATAGTTTATCTAGCTTTAAACGAATGAAAAAAAGAGATTCTCAAATCAACGCTTATTGCTTAGCTTAGCTGCTGTATAGCTCAAAAATTATTAAATTTTAGTAATATGTTTTATTTTATTATTGGATATATCATGTTCTCGAGTCAATAGCTTGAGAGGCTAATTCTAATTCTAATTAAGTTTTAATCTTCTAATGGTAGTTAAAAAAATACTGAAAATGTGAATCAATTTAAAAAAGTAAAGGCATTCCAACAAATAAATGAATATTTAAATTAAATTTGATGAATGGCTAGACTATTCGGCCACATATTTGCCACTCAGTTGACTGAATGTAATAAAATGCGACACGTTTTGAAACCGGCGCCTTTATCGTTGTCTCGATCGCGAACATCGCTTACAATCAGTCAAAACAAAAGACAAAATAATTAATCAAAGCTTCGATCAAAACTGGCTTGGGCATGTATTCCTGAAAAAAGAAAAAAACAAAACAAACATTTGAGGGCAGTGTGATGAGGCTGAGCTCTGTCGCATATATGCAGCCCGATATCACCCAAGCGATAATCAATCAGTGCGTGTTAATTGATATATAGAGCTCGGATCATTAATATTTCTGACATGTGGTATTTATGCGCGCCATTCACTCGCTCCTGATCATGCCCGATGGATAAGGTCCCGATAAGGTTCTGGAGTGTGCGCGGCTGGGAAGAAAAATTCCCGCGTCCCAAAAGTGGTGCATAATAAAACCAAAATAGCCAGATGACAGTTCAGAGAAAAATTCTGAAAAATTATTTCTAGCCGCACTGTCACGAGCTGGGCGATCCTCGTTTGCTACACCGCCGAATGGAATTTAGGTTAGCTGTCATAATTCCACCTAGCGTTATTGGATAATTGGGGCCCGTACAGCAAGTCCGGAAGAGCAGTCAGCTCATTTGTTGCCAGTTACGTCGCAGCCCCTGTCAATTTAATGGTCTTAGAATTGTTAAAAATGACATCGCATCTTGCGCCATGACTTAAGCTAATTAACAGTTAATCGCGCAATGACGAATTCCTTGATGTTTTCAGCAAACTTATTTTTTTATCATTGTTAATTAGTTTTAAAGAGCTTATTCAAAGGAACTATTGGCAACGATTGGTTTTGAGTAATGTGCCAGTTCCAACTCATCAAAGAATAAGTGACCTTCTGAAAAGTGAAGAGTAATTATTGTGAATTAACGTTGATCTCAGGTTAGACAGGTGTACGAAGGCAGACGCTGAATCATTTTGAACAGAAATAGGTAAGTATACACTTCTCTATTAGTAAACAAGATCAAGGGGGAAGTGTAAATTTAAGTAACTATTTCAATTTTGAATTTCTGTATATATGTAATTAGTAGTCAAGTCCTGACTTTAGTTATTGCCTATTCTAAACTTCTATTCTAAATTCTTAAAATCCTCTATAAAATATTTTAGATGAGTTTTGTTAACTAGGTAGGTACCTATGCAGTACACTCCAAAAAATTTATTCAATAATTCTTTTCAAAAGTCATCATTTTACTGAAAGATCATTCCTTCAGTGAATAGGACTTCAGCACCATTTTATTTCGTGCATAATTGATTTCAAGCAAATCAATGGGTAGCCCAGGTGCACTTACCTTCTAAAAGGCGAAATGTAAAGAAATCTAAAGTAGTCCTTGTGCGAATATTAACTCATAGCTCGTGTTAAGGAAGTTCATTAATTTTCCAAACATGTCGATTCGACGAAAGTCCCAATCAATTAACAACCAACTCATTCATAGAAGGGTTCATTCAAAATAAGTGCCATCCATTCATAATTCTCTTTAGAGTTTTGCAAAGAACAGCAGGAGTGGTGGGACAAAAGCCCCTCGAGGACTCGAAATCGCCTCCATGAATTCTTCATAATTTAATTTTTTCGGCAGCACCGTGTCATATTAGATACAATTTCGGTGAAAAGTATGAAAATATTAGGCAGTGACTCGAATTTTCGATGCAGTTCTTTCACAATGGCTCTTTCAACGCATGGGTCCCAGCGACGAGTGTGAAAAATTAAAGAAAGCGACACAATGGTCCCGAGTCAGTTATGATCTCATTAATCACAGCTACATCCGTCTAAGATGTTTGGCGAAACGAAAAGATCTATCCAACTATCGGGAATGGAGAATTGCAAGATCGCCGACTTTAAATTCCTACCTGTATCAAACGATTGTTAGCACCACCGGTCCTAATCTAGGACGGCTGTGGTACCTCGGATCACATAAATTATGTCATCCGATTCTCAACAATTGTTCCGGCAGGCTTTTGTCTACTGAAGTGGCAGATCGAAAGTTTACGCTCTGCAGAGACCGAGTACGTCTTTATTGCTTGTTTTGTGGGGCATTAGTGCTCTGTTCGAGGTCATCTTTTTCGGCTATAAATTTCCACTTTTCAATGATAATCCCACCATTACGGCCAATTGTGGGGTCTTAAAAGTCCAATTTCGATCGTGAAAGAATTTTCTGATTTATTTATCCCGAACGCGCGGAGGAGAAACTTGTCCATTTCATTTTTTCATCTTTTCTATCAATTTGAAATAGTTGATTTTAATTGCTTTTTCTTGAGAATTTATTTGAGCCCGATGATGATAATAAAGGCCACTGTTGTGCACAGCCCAGTAATATTTCAATGAATGCAATGCATGCTATCTTTATTAGCTATTTTTCGGGATTATGTCAACTTAATTTATGTGAAATATTATCAGGGAAATAAGTCGATTTATTGCTTGCCTGCCTTAATTTATTTTTATGATATTTGTAAATAAAAAAACAAAAAACAAACTTGTTCGGAGCAGTTTGAACTTTTGATGACCTTCGCTTAATTCAAAATATTCAACATAACAAAAAATTAAATTTAAACTTAAACATAGTTTCAAACTCTACTTATTTTATTGATTATCATTTTACTGCAAAAATGTAGATACAAACCAATTTTCAAATTTTGTTTTCTCTCGAAACTTTGGACTATGTGCATAAAAATCAAACATTTACGGAAAGTAAATAGTTTCAGTAAAACCATTTGATTAAATTAAAAGCATTCTGTGCTAATAAATGCTCGAAATTATGTAATAACTAACCTTTTACATTTACTGTGAAAATAAGTTTTTACTACATTTAGTCCAGCAATGATGATTACGAACACAAAGCAAAGGTTTCAATTATAAATTTACCATCTAAATGCGGCACAACCGCACCGAAATGGGTCAATATTTGATAATCGGTCGAAAACGACTACAAAAAAAAAATATATTTTTTGTCGTATTTTATACATAATTGATGTCTAAGTAATAGAGCCAAGTTAAATCTATATAATAACTATCAAATCGATACACTTTATTCGATTTTAGGGATTTTTGAGCAATATTCATTATCGTTCTTAATTCGTTGGTATCTCATTTTCTCCAATTCTCGCTTTCTTTCTAACACTTCTTCTCGGGTTTTTTTCTTTGGAGCCATAATTATTGCACACTGAAACAAAATTACAATAAATTAATAACATTACTTACCTTGTGTTGTCATTTTCCTGCCACGGAGTCATTTTCCTGTCAAGAAAATAACAGGAGAATGACCACAGGAAAATGACAAAAATGCACATTATATTTCTCATACATTCTAATAACTAATATAACAGCAAAATCATCAGGTGATACGAATTATATCTTAATTCGTGAAAGTTTATTACAAAAAGCAGAATAATTTACTTACGATTCACCTCCTAATTGCCTCACAGGTAAATGACAAAGTGTATCAACTATACGCACGCACATGCCATAATCAGTTTGCAACGCCGAAGCAACGGCCGACACCGCGTCTCTCTTCTCACCAATCACAAACATGGACACCGCGTCCATTTGGAATGCGCTCATTCGTTGTCCGCGACATTATAAAACGCGGTAAATTCAAATTTAAATTTCGGCAGCCTAATGACGCCGTGACCATTCGCTTAGATTTTTTATGATTTTTTTTTAGTTTAATATCATATTATCTTAAATAAAATATTGAACAGTTTTAGATTAATGTGCATACAATGTGAATGTAATCAAGCTTTTATAATTTATTTTTAATTCTCCATGTTATTATTAAAAAATGTCACCAAAAAGGAAAATTCCACCGACAGGAAATATGACATCTAGCACTTTTTGTTTATTTTTACTATATGAAAACCAAACATATACTCACCAAAGTGTTTGGATATGTAAACAAAGTATTGCACTACATTATGAAAATACTATTAAGTTTAAATATTACATTAAAATTACAAAATAGTTATGGGGACCTGTTTTGGCCAATTATCAAATATTGACCCAAATAAAGGTTTGGATTGACATGAAGGCACGACGAATACATTTGACGCTTATTTTACACAGACGTTTTGGTTTAATAGAACCAACTTCTATTACAACAGATTTTATAGGATTTCTCGTTTGAATGGACTTCTTTTAAATAGATAACGTTCTTTACGGAACGTATACAGGCTAAAATAATCCTCGTCATACCAAATGTATCATTTACTCTTAGGTACCTTCCGACAATTCATAAACTGACTGAATATTTCAGGAAACCTAGTAAATGCCTCCAGTAAAAGCATTTGTTGGTTTTTATTCACTTATCCCTATGTATGTTTTTGATATTCAAATATTTCCAAAACATAAGCAGTTTTAGCTTATAAATTTAATAAATGACATGATCGTTTTATAAATAATATGAATTAATTAAAATCACTAGTTTTAAAAAGATTTAATTTAATTTTATATGTTTATCTTACCCTATTAATTGACCGCAGTTTTAGCTTCTGTGTTTATCTGCTGGCTCCTTTTATCTTAATTTTTAGCAAATTCCAATTATTTATCAGATGCTACGATCAGATATATTTCAAAGAGCCTTTTCCATCGAAGGGACGTAAAAACGCAAAAATCCGCACTGCGGCCCCAATGCTCCAGTGGATTCGTGGCAGTAGTAAAACGAAAAAAAGAACAGCTCTGGCGACTCCTCGTTATCCATATATTCACCCAATTACAAAATGTTCATCGATGGCTCTAAATTGGATCCAAATCCGCTGTTCGTGTCACCGATTAATCCCTTATCTCCTTCGTCACTTTTGTTCGTTACTTCTTTTCAGTTTTCTGTTTACAGGGAATCCTCCTTCCAAGTTGGCTGGCGAGGAGACCGAATGTTCTGCGCCCCAGCACATCGATGGACCAGCCGGGGCTAAGTATGTGTCGGAGTTCCGCAGTCATCGAGCAAATGATACAGTCGAGATTAAGTTCTTATTCTCCAATGCCCGCAGGGCACCCGCATCCTCCGCCATTTATTTACTTCGGTCTGTAGCGGCGGCTCCGTCCTGCTCGGTGTCCGGGACTCCTCCAGCGGCCTTATCGAAACCTCGTGGGCACGAACAAAACGGAATGAGATTCCACTTAACAGCTACCGGCTACTGGTTATGTTTATTGCTCCTTCGGCATGTAGCAACTTCTTCACCTCGCTGTCGTTCGGTTATCGCATCTGTTTCAATCCCTAACAAGATTTGTCTCTCAGAATAATTTTAAATTTGAATTTTGGTAGCGCTCCTCCAGCCTCATTTTTCGTCCAATTTAATTTCCATCTGATAAGGGGCGCTGTGTCGGTCTTTAGACTCGCGGCCGCACCAGACACAGCCCTTTATGAAGAAATGATGTATTATGCATGGCTCCGAAGACAATTAGGTCCATTTTCCATTATTTGGGGCAATTTGGAAAAGGACCGGCCCTTGCAAAAAAAGTGCCAACTGCCCCATCCACTTGGAGCGCCCTTTGACTTATTACGACTCGGGTAGATTTGCCCGAATAAATTCTCAGCCAGATCCGGCCAGTGCCAGTGGTTCCGAGAAGTCAGCAAAAATAAATTTTAACAAGGGAGATAGCGAGGACCTTCGGGGGCCAACTCTTTCAAGTTCCGAAAGGGCCCAGTCGAAAGGTGAAGTCGCGCTGCTGAAATATATTCGAGTTTAACGCAGCTAATTGGAACAATAAATTCTCGAAGCGAATGAATCTCCATAATGACATATCGATTGTCGTCTCCTACCTCCTTCCCGACACGGGTCCCTTTTCGCCGGAATTCTCCAGTAGCCTTATCGGCTTAATTGGTGGTTGGAATGCTAAACATCTCGATCCTTTGCTCCTTGAACTCGCTATCTAATTGGTATTGAGTTGTCCATTCAAGTTACAACCTTCAGTGTCAAAAACATAGTCTTAGAAATGTTTCACTGTCTCTTACATAAACCAAAACCAAATATCTTTCAATTATAAAAAGGTTTAGAGGCTCATAATCCTATTCTTTTAAAACTCTTTAAGTATCTTGCACAATTTGTATTCTAGCTACTTAATTAGATATTTTAAAAACAATTTTACGATTTCAAAAAATTTAAATTATAAGTTAGCCCTTTTAGTAAATTAAATAATTCAAATTCCCTTTTAACCTTAAATTGCTTATTTTTCAATTGACTGGCTTAACTGATTCACAATTTAGTCAAAATTACCTCGTTCAATATGATTTCGAAATGATTTTAATGTTTGAAACGATTTATGTAATTTTACCAGCATGTTATACCATAGAACTGTTTTTTCCTGGAATCCACACTATCAGTAGCGGATTTACCAGGAAGCAAAGGAAGCAATTGCTTGGGGCCCCGCTAGGACAGGGGCCCCAAAAATTGAAAAATGTTGAAAATACATTCGGAAATTAAAAAAAAATAAATAAAAAATGCAAAATGAAAAAATCCATGTAAACAATATCGATTATTCATTGTCCTCAAACGAATTTAAATTAGTTCAAAACTGTATTTCGCGCGTATAGTTGGCGCTTCGGTCGCTCGTATTTCGTGTCTTCGTTGGCACAGCTGTAATTCTAAAAACATCATCGTCTCTAACACACAGAGTAAATTACCTATTACTATTATTGTATCTCAGATTTCAATAACACAAAAAAACTCACTTCAATTTTAAATCAAAACAAGTTCAACGACCAGAATTGTACTACAGGCTATTCCTTACACTACCGATAACTAATAGTACAGGGGAGAGATCGTTCAGCGTATTAAAACGCGTCAAAAATTATTTACGTTCATCGATGGGCCAAGAAAAAGTAAGTGATTTGGGCTTACTTTTTATCGAAAAAGACAAGCTTCAAAAACTTGACTTTGATGATGTCATTCATCAATTTGCGACTGCGAAAAGTAGGAAAAAGTTGTAATTTAGTTCGTAAATTATAACTAAACTGTATAATATAGTGATTTTGCTAAATTAACTGGTTATTTATTATTTTAAAATATTGGGGGGGGGGTTAATTTTAGAATGAGGGCCCCGAAAACATGAGGTTGCTTGGGGCCCCGTCTTAGGTAAATCCGGCACTGCACACTATGAATTAACCAAAAAATATCTCCTTTGGTTCTTATTACCCAAAACAAATAAAGCATTGGACTTCTCAAAGAACAATGATATTATCGTTTTAAATAAAATATAAATGATAAAGATCAAACATCTTGTTAACCAAAGAGGTTTAATTACTTTGATACACATAACCGAAAGGTGTTCATTTGGAAATGTATCAACAACTAGAGATCAGACCGTGATAAAATAATTAAAAATCTTCTCTGCACAGCCTCCAGTCAGAGTTGCATCGAACTAAAATGCTTTAAGGCAGAACCAAGCAGCCGCCAGAGTGTGAAGGGAGGGACTATCTTTGATTGCGATTATTAGCACTCAAAGGTGTGAGCCCCATTAACGTTTTTAAGCAATTGCAACATCCCCATAGCGGACACTGATATATGACTCAATTTCAGAGCTCGATTGCATTTATCATGGGAAATTACTCACCGGGATCAGCTACTTTCCGCGAAGCGAAGCTAACTTGCCGCTTTGCTTTATTAATTGGATCAGCGCTTACCGTGGCGTTATTTTCGATTAAGATATGATGAAGAGTAGAAACTGTTCGGCCCCTTTATGGACACTGCTGCTATCACTTATGCTGTGTCAGTTTTAATTGAGCCGCAAATTATGATATGCAATTATACGTAATGATATCTGTCAGGGTGCATGATTTACGAGGCTCCAATCATTGCCTTTTCTCCCCGATGGCTGTGGGCAAGCTTCAAATATCTTTTCCATAATTGAACGTCTCATAACTTGGCAGGTATTTAAGCGATTGCAGAATTATGATTAACCGGGTGACATACGGATGAATTATTTTCTTGCTTCTGAAATTCGTTCAAAAATCAATGGGGTGACGAGTAGGTTTCCTCAAAGATCTCTAACCATTTTTGGTAACTGTTAGATTTTCTATATATGTATATCAAGAAAATTCAACTTATATAAAAGAGAAATAAGACACTCGTAAAGTTATTATTAAAGTTATTATTAAGATATGCATAATACTTAATTGAGGCACGCGACGAATAACTAATTTTTCTGAAATGTTTGCTTGTCTACTCTTATAGAAAGTAAGTATACTGCTTGGGTAACTACACATTCTGAGAAAATATTGTTTTGAGATAAAGGCGTGTTTCTACAACTCCATGATTTTAGGATTGACGAGAAAATATTATTTAAAATTGCAATTAACATTAAAACTTATTATTTCAAGGAACAAATGTTTTACATTTCATTTTTTTATGGATTATATTAACATATTACAGAAATCTGCTTAGTGTAACAGCCTTTTTAATGGACGGTAGTTTGGAACCACAAATATATTCATAAATTGTCTATTTTAATATTTTAAGCTCTCTAAGCATAGATCAAGTCATGGCTCCTTTTAACATCTTAAGGACTGCTAATCAATTTATAAAATATACGCGTAGAACCGTCAGTTTTGCGTAAAATAAATAAATAATTAAATAAATAAAGAAATATTATATGCCGAATTCACTAAGTAACAAAAAACCTGTGTGGAAAATCCAACTACTATAGCATCAAAAATTTGCACGTATTACAAACATATCGGATGTGAATGACGAAAAACCTGAATGAGTTGAAATCACCTAGCATTAAAGAAAACCTTTTTCAATAAAATTCATATGCTTTTGGAAACAAAAAAAATCATTTTGAATATGCACAAGAAATGGCTTTGAATTTGACTGTTTACAAATCCGCACTAGAGGCCAGGCATCAGAGGTTGATTCCAATTTTCTGCCATAGCACGAGAGCGGTCTTTAAAGTGTTACGAAAGTAGGGTATTTATCGAAAAAGGAAAATACTGAGAATAGCAATGTGACGTACGCAACAAGTTCTCAATTATCATAAAAATTACAAATAGCCCTTTAAAAGATAAGTAGTTTTTTACCATATTCCTCAGAGTATAAGGCTCAAAACAAGTAGATCTACTTTAGTAATAACAAAAAAAAAAGACTGTGATGTGCGAAACACTTTTATGTGACCAATGACTCTTCCAGTAAATAAAATAAAATATTATTCAATAGGTAGCAATGCAGTAAAGTAACAAACTCTGTTCCCACCCTTTGGCACGGTCTTCCTGACTTACAATTTAACGTGATATAAAACGAGAACTCAGGAGCAGTGTCATTAAAGTTCTTTTTTAATTAGCGACGCCATTCGTCATAAATGTCACAGTAGTCCCGGCAATCCGCAAGAAGTTGCAGGAGGTAAAATGATTGAGATTTTTACTCGTAGCAATTATTCCGTTCCATCTTTATACAAATCAAAGTAGTTTCGCACGACATTGGGAGACAAGGATGGGTTCCCGTGCTCCTGCCCCCGAGCTGGGACTTAATTTTCTATCCTGTTTATTTCCACATTCCGCGGAATCAATACCCTCGGCATTTAAAACAAATGACAAATCTTGTCCGCTGCCGAGGAATAAATTTCCAGCTCCTTGGAACAGTAGCGGCGATGCAGCCATTCCCGGAAGACATGAGTCTGGCGCGCTCCGTGGATCTGGTGCGCTCGGCCGGGGCCAATGCGATGCTCGCAGAATACATTACGATAGGCATTGGCTCGGCGCGGCTAACGAGACCCAATTATAAATACTTGGCACGTCTGTGACATTCAATCGATAAATAATAAGAACTAATCTGGGTCTTCAGGGGTCTGCAGGGTTTGCGGATTTGTACCGGAGCGAGCGAGAGACTCACTCCTCGCCGACAATGGCCGGGCCACGGCCGGAGCTGAGCTTGATCGAATAAGTTATCTCCTAATTAGAAATTTATTAATGATCGAGTGGCTTTAATTAATTTCTCGGTCTCGTCTGCCTGCCAGCATGCCTGCGCTGGGAATCCCGTCTTGTTATTGACAGGAAATTGGATTTCAGCTTTTTGCCAGTTCAGGCTCCTTAAGCAAGTGCTGGACCATCAGCATCAGCCGCGGAGGATTTCATTCACGGTGTCTGACACCGTGCAATGTAATAAGCCAAATGTGGAACTCATTGGGATCCATGAAGGATCCTAAAAAGGAGGTTATGAGATATTCTCATTAAAACGGGCAAAAGTATGGGGTTTATGGGGCCTAAAGAAGACCCACCACGTGTGCGATCTCCTAAAGGAGGAAGATTTGCCCGGAGATTCTTCTGTATTGAAGTGTTGAAGAAAATTTGTAAGCAACTGAAGATGGACGGGAATCATTAAAGCTAACATGCCCGCGGTTAACGAGCTCCGACTCTATACGTCTATCAACCCGGCATCAATATGTCACATAAATTGGAAGAAGTCATTGGATAGATTAGATAATTTCATACCGATAAGCGTCCGAAGATGCCAGTTCCCAAGAACTCACCGAGGCATGAGGTAGGTGCACAAAAAGAGGCCCGGAACGGCCTCGACCGCACAATACCTCCTTAACAAGTCTCCTGCGGCCGGGGAGCAAGTGAATGCGTCGCAACCTGGATCATAACACGCTACAATTTTACATCTTGAAAGATTGCGCACGATAAAGCCCGTTTGTGGGCTTATGCTTCCCATTTTGAAAACTATCCCTTCTGTTTGGGGCTCCCATTATAAAACGAAATGAATTCCCGCCGATCGTATAAGGCATAAGTGGCTTACAAGCAGCCTCCGGTGGACCAATGCCACCTTGGAGCGATCCTCAAGTGTGATACGATTTTCTGCAAATCAACTGTTCGAACTTGTTTTGGACTGGGCCGCAATGATCGAACGATGGTGATCGCGCATTGATCGCGACCGACACGTGTTTCGTCAAACAAACGGTCGAAATGCAAATCGTCCTCTATAAATGCAAATTTTTAGTGATTTACCTTCTGATGGGAACACTTGGACAAATATTAGAAAGTTTTATAACGGAATAGAAAAATTTATTTAAAATATCACCTACAATTACAAATCGAACATTCAATTTAGACGCTTCAAAGTTCACTCCATCTAGATATTTATCTCACCTATGTACATACATATGTATGTCCTCGTTTCTAGTTCAATGTTATTCAGACCAGAAATTTAAAAAGCTGTGCATTGTAATTGATATTTTATGAATTGAAGATTGATTGTTCAGCTTTCTCATGCCACTGAATTTTTTTAAAGTACATTTTATTTAAAGAAGTTCGCCTTGAGTCGACAAAATAATGCAATAAGACATGGAAATTAATTTCGATTAAGTGTTATATATTTTGGAGCAAATATCAAATATTTGTGTCTAGTGTGTTGAGTCTAAAGTTGTCCTTGTCCGATGTTATCTGTTAATACATTGCTATATTGAGAAAAACACTTGAAAAAAGGGATAGGCCCCCTCTACTTCTACGAGTAGAAAATATCTTTCGAAGATAACATCCCTCCTTCTGATTTACCTAACTAGAGCTCTTGAAAGACATATTTACAATTAATATAACGTAATCCGCTCGATACACGAGTACAGCCGAATGAAGATCCAGCGGGAATTATCATGAATTCTGTCGTGTGTCACTACGGATTAAATCTGAATTCTGAGTCATTCATAACTTCATTTGAATGCTACTCGATGAAGTTCAGAAAAATTAATTATCAGTGCTTAAAGACAAAAGTCCTGGAAAATTATGATAAAACCAACTGATTAACAATTTTAAACATAACTGACAAACGCTGTCACATATAAATATTTAATTTACAATGTTCTTTTATCCATTACTAAACGTTTAATTCGTTACGATGTCTTCTTAACAATTGTAAAATTATTGAGAAAATGCATCACTTCTACTATTGAAATTTTGAGCCGTTAAATCGACTCGAATGAACTTCGTCGTATGCTTGTGTGTCATGCATATAATAAATGAAAATTTAAAAGAATAATCATTTATAAAAGTTTAGAATCAAAGCTCATCTGCTAGCAAAAGCTTGAACAAAGGCAATCAGTTGGATTTGAAATATGTTTAGTCAAATTTCAAGAATGATTAAAATACAATTTTTTTTACTAATGTAGTCAAACAAACAAATATGTTTATTCATACTAAAAGTTCAATGCCTTTAATTTCAAATTAAAACCTGGTGTTTTAATAACGAATCAAAGCAAAATCTGTTGATCTCTACCAAAAGCATGTTTGACCTCAGAATAAATATGAAACGAATAAGTACGTGTCTCGGAAATGTTCCATCAATTTTGATAACAAGCTCCAGTAGAAACCAAACCTTTTCAGGCTTCTCAAATTCTTCGGCTGAATTTTGATATTTCATTCTGCACCCAAAGAAATCGTCCGTTCAATTGGCTTTAGAGCAAATTTATCGCCGTGATGTGAGGTTTACTCAGAGCCTTCTTGTTCCGATTTTGCATGCTTCTACCAGGCCTGCTCCACTTCGCAGTTCATAAAATTAGTCTGGTAATCGTAAAATTTTATGAGTTTTGCAGGTCGACCAAGCAAATGAACGACTCCAACTCCGTCGCGGATCGAACAAGCTGCAAAATGCATTCTGAAGTGTTTCCCTTTATATGCATGCCACTAATTTAAATTAAGCTTTAATACACAATTAAGGCTTATTCAAATTTCCACAAATTGCTTTATATAGTGTCGGGGGCAATGGGTTCGATCTGTAATTATTATGAATTTTGCAGTTGGCCGGGCTAATTAAGTTCAAATTTTATAATGGACAGTATAGCGTGACAATAAATCGCAACAAATTATATCAATAAGATGGTAATACAAGGGACGACCGATGAAAATTGGAAGACAGTGAAACACTATCGGGGTGAGGAACGGTGGGAAATTACTCTAAAATAAGCCACCATGGTCACTGCATTGTGGAGTATTTGCATTCTTAATGATATGCAAATGCGAAGGGTATGCATACGGTTAACCTCCAATCCTTCCTCCTGTGCTGGCATATTGCTCAACACACGGAGGGAAGTTGTTCGAATTCGATTTGTTTATCAAAGAAACGTGAATATTGATGACGCATTGACCTAGACGACTTGTTCTCATAACCCCGACGAAAATTGTTTTCTGTCTGCACTTTGTAATGTTTCATTGTTGCAATTTAAATGCACAAGCGTCCAATTAATCGGACAGACTTTTAAATTTCAAATCAAATGGTTGGTGAACTGTACGGAGTTTTGTTTTCAATTGTGGGGTCGGTCGTTAACATTCGGGAGTCTCTCACGTGCTGATATGAAAAAGGTTCACCAACCTAATTTTCAGCGGGTACTGCATTATTTAAACAGAATTAAGCTCGCTCATTTTGCGGCATTTTCCCCAATTTGAATAAGTTCAACGTTGCGATAGCCAGCTTTTAATTACTCACTTCCCGAATCAAATTAGTATAAAATTTTAATTGAGTTGATGTTTTTGATTATCGACATTTTTAACGCACCGGATATCGGTCTCTTTGGTTTTGCGGCCATTATTTTACTATAATTGTGGCAAATTTTAATGCCCCCTGCTTGGTTTGACCATGTTATTTCCGCAACATTAAAAAGTTTCAAAAAATTCCGATGTATTCCTGGCAAAAATGTTAACCGTCAAAGGACAGTGATGTAATTAATGACTTCCGGTGACTAGATCTTCATCAGACTAAAGGTGCCGCTACTCTGCGTGATACCTGTTGAAATTCCCACCATAGTTTTAATTAGAGGAGGAAGTAGACAAACATTTTCAATAATTAGCGAAAATTTTCAATTTAATCAATGAAACGCAGAGCTTGTGGTGGTTTCTTACCATAAATAATATTTTTTTTTCTTATATTTATCTTCATTGTACTTACAGTAGGCAACAGAACATTTACAGGAGAATAGAATAGTACAAATTTTAATAATTTGTACTGTAAATATATTCGTTAGAGAAATTCCAATTATTCTTTATGATACTTTGTTATAGTCCCAGTATTCTTTTAAGAAACCTTAACGACCTACTCCTGAATATCGAGCCTGAGCATCTCTCAAGTTTCGTCCAAGGCTATCGTACATTTGAAAAACCCAAAAGAAGAGTTATAAGGGTTACTATGAGACGCTGTGAAACCCTGAAAAATTGGACTGTCCAAGCTGTTCGATTTAATTACGTTAGCGATTGCGGTCCATCTCACGAGTGCTCTGCCCATGGACTTATCCACGCCTGCCAGATGCTTTCGATAAACATTTTTCCTCTTTTTGAACGCCAATTAATTCAACGACAAAACTTAATTACAAACACTCCACTCTCGCTTTACATACGTTAACTAAATGTGCAATAAATTAACTCTTTAACTCTGCGCTGCCTCTGTATTTCACTTTTAACCTTTTTGTGTACCCAGTACCAGGTTCCTTGTTGTTGCCATTTTGCTCCAATTAAGCAGTCCAACTTCTTGTTTCGCTTGTTCGCAGCTCCCCGCGACCGTGTCCCGCCAGAGAAACGACCTAGGCCGGGACGCCAGCAGGGCAACCACGCAACCGAAATCGTGTCACCAAATTGAATTAATTTCTCATTTACGTCAATAGATCGAGCAATTAATTGTTGATTAAATGGCGTTTAGTTGGCGGAGAAAAGTTCTCCTTCCTTCATCGACAGCGACTGGTCGGGTGCTGCTGCTGGAGGAGGAGCAGAATTTCCATTCCCAGTCGAAAAATATCTGAAAAGATATGCGACTAAGAGCTGCGTGGCTAATTAAAAATTAAACTCTCCCGGGAAAGGAGTGCGTGGCGATAAATCAATTTCGCCGCTAGATTAATTCTAGAATGATTAATTATTTGCAAATAATTGCACTATCGCTACTCCACAAGAGCTCTTCGCAATTTGTGTTCCAATTTGGCAAACTGATAGACTATCTTTCAAACATACCTAATTATGTTTTAAAAATTTTTCAATATCTACTACACATTAGTTAAGCGATTTCTTACCTTTACTAATTGATGAGTTGTTTATAAATGATTTTGGAATTATTCTGATTAGTACTGCCGTTTGGCCAGGGCATAGTAGGGCAATCGTACCGGTCGCGAAATTCATAAGGTTGTCGTCTGGTGCACTTTTGCTTAACAATATCTTTAGCTTATGTACAATATCAGCTTCAGTACTCAAACAAATATTGCTGCCTGCTTAATGTTAAAAAAAAAGCCATATGAACAGTTTAAGTTTAAGATACTCTTGCAGATTTTGATCAAAGACATATATATATGTAAAAAATATATCTTGGTATTTAATTTTAATTTTAATTCCAAAAATGGAGTTTTCCGGGGCAATTTTCGTTGAAATTTTTTGTGAAAACTATAAAAACCTTCCGGAAAAATTCTTAATATAAACGAAGTAAAAGTAAATATCTTTTCGACTTATTAATAGCTTATGACAAGTACGCATTTTTCGTGTGAAATAACGACGTATGAGTTAAACACCTTAAAGTGCATTTTGCTTGAAAGAGAAGAAAGTATTTTTAGTGTAAGAATTTTTCTCAATTTTCACCAAAACCTTATAAGAATACGCAGCATTTTGCGGTACAAAAATTTGCCTTTTTGAAACTTTAGTGTTATAGGTATATCAAGGGAGGGATAAAATTTGTTTGCATAATTCACAACCAATTAAGCCAAATCTTAACTTACATATAATCTGTATTATATTTTTAAGTTTTGCTAATAATAAATATATAAACAATTAATTTTCACAATGTTTTATTAAATAAGTCCTCTAGCCAAAAAAGAAAACTAAAAAAAATTATTTTTTAACCCATTCGTTGCCGAGATCATATTCAGCCACACATTCAGCTATAGACAACTACGAGATATCTCGTAGTTGGCAGTGAATGGGTTAAAATAGAATATCCTGAGCATCTATGAATAAAAATTTTACTACTACTTATTTTTAGTCCCATTAGGTATAAAAATTCATATATGATGTATGAGTTGCATGCAAATTTTCAAAAATTACGTGATTCATACAAGGCGTTAAAAAACCTCTGCTCTGGACATTTACATTTAATTTCCAATATCCTTGAGATAATTTTATACAAATGCGGCAAAATGTGCGCTCAAGCATTCGCTGCCCTTAGGAGGCTTATTGAAAGTACGCGGTAAGCTGCGCACCGTAAAATCGAGGGCAGCAGAAAATTACCTCGAAATTGTTCGTCTGAGAAATTTTTAAATTCCAAACACAAAACAAACAGCTTGTTAAAATTCCGCATTTTATTCGCCCTTAAGTAGCCCAGCCACGGGGAAATCGTCGAGAACACGACGACAAACATTTTGCGTTCCGGCCGCGCTGCCATGACACACGACTCATCTCGCTTCCCATCAATTTCGCATGGTCCAGCCTGAGACCAGCATACACGGTCCAAATACCGTCCAACCAGAGAACGGCCATTTTTGACAGAACCGTTGGCCAATTAAACAAATGACAAATTGCGGAAAAAACTTGCGTGCCATTAGGCAAAAACAGGCGATTTACGCTAAATAAAGAAACTGGACGAGGCAGCGGGCTCGTCTTCGTCTTATTGTCGCCCAGGTCAAGACTCAAGACGGTTTATGTCTACTGTTTTCCGCGCATCCGCGTCGTAGTTGGCAAAAAACTCCTCCGAGGATTCCACGGAGCTCGTTTGACCGGAATTTCGAATTAGTTTCAGGATATGGGTGAATTCTGGATAAATGTTACAATGCATTGGCCAAGAGGCAAAAATTATGCGATTGAATTAAAATTGTTCGAGTCGCTTTTTACCATCATTTCTATATTAGTCGAAGTGGCACGAATCGCCAAATATTTGGCGACAGTGTCGCACAGCTTCCTCAGGTGAATCGAGGATGCGGCCGCGCAGTAAATGATAATTAATTGCGATTCCTCTGGCAGGAATTTTTTTTGGCATGCACTCGAGGGCAGACTAATTGATTTTTATAATTGGGAACTGTGTCAACAGGGAATCCAAAAATTCGAAAGTTGCCGATTCAGGAAATAACTTTTATGTAACCGAAGAGAGGGTTCCAGAGCAAAAACTGGTAATTGTCGGTAACTATCTCAATCCTCTACCATCATCAAAAATAATAAACAAAATAAACAGCAGCTGAATGAGTTAAATATTTTGAAAATATTCAATTAATGTTTATATTACATATCTAGAAGTAAGGTAAACTTTTACAAGAAATTGTTTGCTTTTGAATTTAAATACAAAATAACTTACCAATTTAAAAGCCAAAAATGTCGACTTAGTTGAACATTTTTAAATTCTCTTCTAAAAGGTTCCACTTCAACTAGAAAGAAGTACCTTTTTCACGTATTTATCAACTTAACTTAATTTTTGTTCCGAATCAGAGAAATCAACAATAAATTTGAATCATTTCTCCGATTGGTCCGTCGTTTACAAACTTGTGTTAGAAACGTTGTAGGTATCTTATTTAATTTAGAAGAAAATATGTTTCTTTTCAGTAGGTAGTAACAACATAAAATTGCGAAAAATTTCAAAAGAATACTTACGCTAAGTTAAATGAAACGTTATTTCTTTTATTTATCCAAACATCTCTTTTGTTATATTGTAGGTACATTGCACCGGTAGTCTCATTCGACGTTCCATAAGAAAATAAACTATAGTAAATTTTCGTTCGCGCTAAAATTGACTTAAGCTCACGTTTCTCTTTAATTTACACCAAATCATTTCTGTTCAGTGGTCGCGTATATATCAAATAAAGTTAAAATCGTTCAACAGCCGCACACTCCTAAGAACAATGGCTGGTTGTTTCACGTCATTAATTTCGAAAAGCGTAACTAAAGTTGCAAACACGTACGCAACGCACCGCATCTCACCCCACTGCACGAATTTGTGACGTGATTGAGTGGCAGTCGATGAAACCTGAACCGTCTCGTTCCAGGCCATTTAGCTTAAAGTGAAATTTGCTCAAAGTTAAGTATATTATGCTAATTTATTTTGATATACAACACGACCGATATTGCCAAATGGGTTTTCACTGCAAAATTGCATTACTTTTTATTAGCCGTTGGTAGGACTTTTGCATCACTTCAAAAATATAATCACTGGACTGTTTTTAATAGATTTACAGATTATTGAAAAATAGGATTTATTTTTTATATTTATATGCGGAGGTATGCTGGTAAGATTCGTTAGATGATAAAATTTAGCAGAGTAACATACTAGGGCAGACCCATTCCAACCCCAATACCTAAGGCTATAAAACTGTAGTTTAACTATTTAAAAAGATACGTGATTTTTATTAATACTTTAATTAGGTGAATAATACGACCAAAATTTAAAATATAATAAATAATACATAATATATAATATAATAAATCAGAAATAAAATCATAAAAGAAAACTAAACCTCTACGTATTCCAATTTTGATCCGACGAAACTGAAAACACTACTTGCAGATAAGTCCAAATATTTGTTGACGAGATCTTACAAAGTAGACTTTAGTATACAACAGGTATAAAGTCTCTTTTAAATAGGCTATACTTCCATTAGATGTAATTCTAAGAACACTTCTAGTTTTTTTCTGGGACCCAGTTATTTTAGTAGTTTTCCTTTTTAGTTTCCTAGCATTTTGTTAAATCAATAAAATAATAATAATTGAAACAATTTACATAAAAAAGCTTCCAGGTCAAAATCAAATATGGGCTAATTAAACTTTTATTATTTAACAAATTAGATCAATGAATATAAAAAACAAAAGACCGGAATTTAGATCATTACATCTGTGCGTATACTGACAAATTTTTGTTGCCAAACTGATCACATAGACAGAACCCCGTGAGAAGAACGCACAAGGAAAATTTTAATTAGTGAAAAAAATAAGTATATCATATAATTTTACCCCAGTATAAGGTTTGGGACGGGTCTCCCCTGCATACGATAATCAGCTATCATAAATCTTATATAAGACTTTTGATCAACAGTCCTGTTTTGCAACATTCCGCCAATTGAACTAAAATTAAAAAATTTAATATATGGCTACAAGTTTTTGAAGTAAACTTATAAAATTAGTTTTAAATTGGTTGAGTAAAGTCACTTACAAGTTCTTAATATTACAAATACTGCTAACTCTTGAAATAATGCATTTTTTAAAATGTTTAGGGTAAGAATATCTATTTAAATATGATTTTATTTAAATAATGTGTGATACGGTTTTGAATGCATTGTACTTTCTAGCAATACGTTTTTCAAGGGATCGCAAAAGACAGGCAAGGAAGAAGAAAAAATAAGTTTATGTATATAATCAAATATAATAACTTCATGTAAGGCAAATAAAGTAATTACAAAATATAATTACAAATAAGGTTCCACCGAGATTTGAACTCGGATCGCTGGATTCAAAGTCCAGAGTGCTAACCATTACACCATGGAACCACTCGATTAAAAAGAAAACGATTAAATTCAGAGGCGTCTACGATTTGAATCAAATCAAAAACGTAGCTTTTCTCCAAGTGAAATACGTGCTGTTGAGAAGAGTATTCAAATTCATCTCTAGTCTACTAAAAATAGCCAAAGAGAGCCGCGCGATGCATGTTCAGCGAAAGTTTTGTTGTCACTATCGGTCTACGAGCAAAAATGCAAATTAGATTCGACCGACTGGTAAGCATCTTACAATCAGTCCTTTCTGAGTTGCCCGAGACTAGATTTATTTCGCACAGTCCTCCTGGGAAGATGGACGGTTATTAAAGGGGTACTTGTACAGTCCTGTCTAGAGATTTCATTCAATTATTATTAAATCGACGAGTTTCAGCTCAGAGATCATATTGATAGGCAACATAAGCCCAATTAACTCCACACGGTGATCATTTTATTGCAGCAAATGCATTAAGTGTGCGAAGTGAAAACGTACCGAATCTGCCATCGTCAGCGGAGGCTCCTCACGCAGCAGCGGAGCTCAGGCAGTGTGGAGTGCGCACTATCAGATGCAAGGCCTCGATAGATGTGTTCATTAAAGGAGCGATCACTATTGATGCCTATTACCACAGTTTGCTTTATATAGTCAAAGGTAAAGATGAAAATGGCATTATGTTGTGCCAAGAACCAGTTACTCAACCGCTATGGCCGCGATCATCTTGATATGTGTTCTGCGCGCCATTAATTAGTCATTTCGCTATTTGTAAATGGAGACGGGTGTCTTGTATTAACCAGATTCCGAGTAAATTGCTTACTTGAAGGGGTCCCTCTAGACAGTAACTGCATGCCCTACACAAACTGTATCGGTCCCTCGGGATCTACTCAATGACACACCAGACGGTTTTATTGGAATTAATTCTAAAGCGCTGTATATACTTCATACCTACATAAGGTGCGCACTAGATATACACACTTTCCTGCCGATTCGAGATTGTCACGATGGTGACAGTTTCGCAAGCGCACAAGAGGAAGCATTTACAAGGATCGCTCCACTCGTATGGAGGAAAGCGGCAAAAAGGCAAAATTAATTTGAATAATTTCCCTGTAAACTGCTTAGCCTTTTCTGGAAAAGTCAACGAAAAGACAAATCCAATTATTCCTTATTTCTTGTGCTCTCACCTATGCCCCGGGACTTCGTTCCCACATAAAGATTAAAGTGGAAGCAGTGCACGCGCATGTCATAATGACTTAGTGGCTCCTTTGGCCAAAGACTGGTAGTCAAGTACTTAATCACTTTACACATGTCTCAACGTCGAAATCTGGAGCTCCGACAAGAAATCATGTGTTGCGGTAGAAGCATACCCATTTATTTTCGGACTGATACCTAAAAAAAACACTTAAAGGTACACCTAGGATGTGAACAACAAAATTATTTTAAAAGTAAATATAGTAATAGTCGAATAGATATTTTTTAGACGTACTCCTTGTTAACTTTCCCACCTCAATTAGCTAATTGACCGCCCAAAGTGGCGCACTAACGCCTCTAGACAGACGGCTTAATCATGTGCAATTTCCATTAGCGCGGATGCTGTTGCCTATGTTATTAATTTCCGTGCGTGGATCGTTATGGCCCTTGAAGACCCGAATCAAAGTGACTTCCATTAACCACAAAATTTATAGCCGCAATACCTCCATATGTTACTGCGTTCATGAGCGCATACTTGAGAATCCATTAAGATCAAAAAGAGAGTCCATAAATCGAGGATCGCCTGTCGCCTCGGTGTCAGGGTCCTCCCAAAAACTCGGAAACAACCCGCGCTATTAGGATCGTCTTCAGATCGTCATGAAGACACCCAGTTTCCACCCAGCTGTTAAATAGTGCATCGCCGAATATTAATTGCTGCTGTGTCGCGTCGCCGGTTCGACGCTGCTGGTGAGAATACGCCAAAGACGGGCGAGAGTGTGAGGTAGCAATGAATCTTATTCCCTGATTTTATAAATAAATCCCAACCCGACCGGAGAGGATGCTGCAAAAGAACTTTCTCGCCACTATGCAGGAACACTTTAAAAAAAAAAAAAAAGTCGGAAAAGATGCGCGGCATCTCTAAAGAATTTCCCGTCATTAATTTAGCGATGTTGGCTTTTAAGAAGTCTTTAGTTAATTGTCCCCCGATGCGCCCTACTTCATTTGTCATGATAGAGACTTTCTTTTTCTTCACTGGCTTCTTGTAATTATTACGGAAAAGTAATCGTGAATTGGTGCTGTTTATAAGGGAAATTTGACTGTAGGACATCGTGAAGAAGAACGACAATCTAAGAATTTCCTTTTAAGAATTAAATGGAATAAAATTAATCCGTTGAATCTTTTACATTTAAAGATTTTAAACCAAAGCATTTTTTTTGGGCTATTAAGGCTATGATCCAAGTAGGAATTATTTAAAAAGTGTATTGTCGTTTTTCTTCAGAAAGTACTTGAAGCCTTCAAAATTGATTGGCAAAAGGTTTTATTTAAATTCTCTAAGTAATTTCCAAGATATACTCGTACAACTTCAAAGGTCGTCACTGATCACTTTAAATGCTATTTTCAAAAACAAACAATAAATGTGGTTTTTTCACTTCGGTTGTAGTTCTAAGTTAAGCAAGCAATTTTGAAATTTGGAACGTTTGCGGACGGCTACTGCATATGCAGTATTTACGTTTTGCCCTGGTGGGTCACCACTGTATATGCAGTACATTTTTTTTGTATAATTTGATTAATCAAAACAATGAAAAAACAGTAGCAGGAGTTTATTTTTTTAATGGGAAAGTTTTCAAATATGAGACAGGAATGCAGGATTTTTTATATATTTTATGTCTTCATATAAAATGTATTAAAATTATCTTGTCTTTATTTTCTCCAACAAACTTTGAACGAAAGCTTCTGGAGAGTGATCACATTAACACCTCATGTGAATTTATACCGTCCGCGAACGTGTTAATATACGTGCCGGCTTGTAAAACTCAACTAAAAATTTGCTATCTAATATGAACCAGGTAGCAAAAAAGAAAATAGCATACTTATAACATAAAATATAAATTGGCTTGAAATTTATGATTTATGTTTAGAAATGTGGTAAGTTATGTAGGACTTGGCATAGGATTTTCTTGATACAATGAGTTTGTTCGCCAACTAGGTACTACTTCTATAAAATACGATTTCTGACTACGTTTATGTAATCGGAACCCGTAAACATAAGTCGATGCGATTTTTAACTACATTTTTATTGCTTCTTTTTTGCGAAAGACTTAAGTTACCTATAGAAAATTTGCTTAGTTGAAGCTTTTCATTTTTCAACTGAAGGTATCTGCATATGTCACCTTAACATATAGGTAACTTTTTATGAGTATAAAATAATAAAATATAGGTTTTCAAAGTGGCGGACAACAAATGTATTTTATTTTTTTATTTTTTTGTATTTTGAGGTCACTAAATTCTAATCTATTAAAATTTGAAAGTTCCAAACGATGCCCCCAACGGGCGGCAACTGATCTTTTTCAACTTTAAGAGATTTTAGTACAGAAGAGACAAAACACCTACAGATGTGAGCCATGGTAGAAAAATTAGTTTTAGAACGAAGTCTAAATCACATCCATAGATTAGATTTTAATAACTCTCTTAAACTAAAGCATCAAATTTCGAGAAATCTAACTAAATAGTACTAAGAATACATTGGGTGAAATCGGATTATTTAGCTAATTTATGATATTATATATAAACATTTTCAAACATTTTTTCCAATAAATAATTAAAGTTAATTAAAGGGCCTCTTAGGGGCCTCTGATAGTTCAGTTGTTAGCGCGCTGTCCTACCGTCCCAGAGGCTGTGGGTTCGAATCCCACGAATAACCATGGTCTCCTGCGCTACGTGGTAACACAATGGGTTAAAATTGGCCTAAGTGTGCCTTTCTAGGCAGCCACAGCAACCTAACCTAACCTAATTAAAGGGCCCCAAAATAGTAGTTATAGTTGGATATGTTCAATAATTAGTTCAATATGTGATGACTTTTCATGAGTCTAATTGGCCCAAATCCACTAATCTAATATCTCTGCCTATCCAAAACACCCCTCACCGGGTATCTACTTTGGAGCCCTGCGGACCCCGATACTGTCGCGAGTGTTCAATCATATTACGAATCATTAGAGGCAATGGAAATCAATCGGCGGCAATCAATCACCTGCCGTTAGAGGCAACCAATTATAGTCGGAAAATATGCCCGATAGCAGCAACTGTGCCTGTACCTAGGTTTCTCTGTCGAATTAATCGAAAGTGGAATGATCATCAGAGTCAGGTCGATTAGCTCTGTAGAAAAATAGCAAGTGGCCACAGAAGGATGCAGGTGTGCTGCGCGGGGAGGTCGCGACGGGGAGGCTGGGGCATCGGACGAGCATCGCTCGATCCAAATGCATACATATATTCAAATTGACTGACATCTGTCAGCACCGGTTTAAGGGAGCCGTCAGTCTAGGTAAATGTTGCCTGGAACAACTTATCAGCGGGCAGCAGCAAGCCACCGTTGTCAGTTGGTCTGCAAAAACCGCACACCGGAGCAGGGCATGAAACTAGATGCACCGGACCAAACCCAAGTATCTCATAACTTCACCTTTTTTTTCCCAACTCTCGCCAGCCATTCCCGAGACCGATAGATGTCAACTCGCCGCAATTAGACTCAGACCGCTCCGCGGAGCACCGCTCTAAAATGGCGATGCTAATTTCTATTCTAATTAGCTATATGTCATCGACAGTACTCCTGCGTTTTTCCCTCGCGAGCTAGGGGTTCTGATCGACAGCTCGAGTCGGGAATCACTAATATGGAGTTTGTAGTAATTAACATTCCGATTCGACACTACGCAAACGAGCCTCTTTAGCACTATGTGGCGCAATTCCGCATTACTCTGGAATTGAAATTGAGATTGAGAGCTCCCTTAACTAGTCGCAGCCACGAAAGGGTACCACAGGGAATTTTCCAGAGCTGGAAAAATGGTTACTGGTCTGAGATCGGTGGTCTCCCCGGAGGGCAATTGTGATTTTATAACTTTTTAGTTTTTACCTCTTTTCCTTTTCTAAAGTACTCGATGCTTGCCATTACCTTCCGACTTGAGTTATTTTTTTCGAAAACAGCCACGTGGCTATGGAGCAACTACATCGAGAATAGGCACAGCCTTGGGCAAAATGGCTATTTTCGGAATAAGGCTAAAACCCCTTCTCTGGATTTTGCAATAATATCATTAGTCCGCCAAAGAATTTCCTTTTCAACTTCCTCTTGTTTTTGAGTACCTACTCAATTACTTTTGTCTTGAAAAAATTATTTTCATGAATGATTTTACTAATCTCACTAGAACCTACAACTTGTGCGAATCCAAATGAGTATTTTTTGAGGTATATATTCCATTCCTTTACATATTCGGATCTAAGCAACTTATTGTCTAACTTGAAAATATTTACGAAAGTATATATAATATTTTATCTCTCTACAACTTTAATAAAGACATAGTTTGTCAATCAGTTAAATTAATACATTCAAAGAAAAAAGAATTTTAATTATTATTATTATCCTTTTAGAAAAAGAAATTTTATTTTTAAACCAAAACGTATAAACAAAAGTGATTCCTTTTCGATTTGAAGAGATCTCTTAAAAGACGTCCTTTTGTATTTAATAGAGACTTCTTTTTAAAATTAAAAAATCAAATCGTATCACATTAAAATGAAATAAGAAGGTGTAGTTCCTTTCAAAAACATTATTCAGTTGGATCCTTCCGCGGACCGCAACAGTATTATAGGGTATTCGAATTAATCGAAAAGTATTAAACTACTTTGACTTTAAAAACTAATTTTCTGGAGTAGGACTATTTGGAGAAATGATGTTTTTAAAGTTGGTTGAATGGAGGTGTCAACAGAATATTCTAAGTATTTTATTTATTTTATATTTTAGTTTTATATGTATATTATGAGGATGAAAGTCATTATCACAAAATTAATTAAACTCCAGATCGGAATCGATTTTAGCAAATTATTTCCCGGGAAAAAGATCTCCTAATTAATGATAACTATCCGGGGTTTATACAAAAAGTTTCAATTATCTTTCACAACATAAAGAATAAGTTAAACATTGAGTGCCACAAAGGCTTTAGAATGACAATAATAATACAAGTATGTATACTGTTAAATGTAAATATTTATACTGTAAAATTGATTTTAAACAACGTTACTTTTGCATAATATTTCACACCTTCCCAGAATTAATCGAAATTTAATACCGACTATCACTGACGCCCAAAAGGATATTGTTATGCTTGCATGCACCATAAACTACATATGTTGAATCTCCAATGCATATATGTATATGCTTTAGGTAATAGCCTTAGAATAGTTCACATTCACAAAATACTTCTCAATTAAAAAAATTAAAAGAAAAATAAGTTTAGTTAAGTTTATTGTTTTGATATATTTTACTTTAAGAGGCAAACTATTTTAATATAAAAGGCAAACATTTACGTAAATAACATGAAGAAATCCTTTTATTATTACCCTTGAATGCTTTAAAAATTACAATATAAGAAATTTTTATTGTACTATCACTTCGTTTTTGGATTTGACTTAATTTCTTTTAACTGTGTATAACATAAAAATCAATTAATTCTATAATATATTAGAACTACCGAAAAGTTCTGTCCGTTTTTGAAGAGGAAGAAAATGATACAATTTTTAACATATTTAACTAGATTTATTGTACGATATAATTTCCATCGTTCCTTATGACTTCTTCCCAGCATGATGGCAATTTATAAAACCTATTTTTGAAGAAAATTTTTGGATGCGAAAAACTACAGCAGCAATACTGTAAACGTAAACGATTTCTTCACTTTTTAATTTTTTTCTCATCAAATAATTTTGTAAAGAAAGGTAAAATGTGATGGATAAGGTCTGGGGAGTATGGTCGATGAGAAAGAATTTCCCATCCTAGCTCTGAGATTTTCTAGCGAGTCGCCAGAGCAGCATTTCCTTCCTATTGGATATTGTCAGCCTTTTTTCTTGGAGTGCTTTGTTAACTCGTCCATTTATTGACTGTATTTCTCCGATTTAGCTTTTTCTTGGGTTCCAAAAGCTCATAATGGATTGGATCTTACATGTCCCACCATATACACAGTATTCTCTTTTTAAGGCTCAAGCTGAGTGTAGAGGTGAAGAAGGCATGTTTTCCGGGTTCACGCTGTTTTCCTTTTGATGTTTTCATATGTAATCCAGTTTTCATCATTTGATCTATCATGGGCTTAAAAATATCGTCATCAACCACAAATGACCGCCCAGAGCGTGGCTTATCACTAAGGCCGAAATCACCTGCTTTAAATTTTTCGAACCATCTCCTACACGTTCTGTCCGCAACGGTATCTCCACTAAAAACTTTTAACAAATTTTGACACGCTGACAATGACATGAGATATATTTGTTGTAGTTAATTTGGAAGGGCACATAATAAATACAATTATAAAGATATACAGCTACATATAGCTCAAACGACCATATCCAAATATATTCAAACTTGAAACGAAATTATCGGACAGAACTTTCGGGTAGACCTAATATAAATATTTAGTAAAATTTAAAGCATATACCAATACTGACCTCCATATACATATAGAGACGAAGTATGCTCATTTTATATGTAGTTTTTCAGAAATCATTAATTTTATGATTGTTCATAAACGAAAATATCACAAAACAAATTGTTTCACTGCATGCTTTTTAAATTGTTTACATCTAAATATGAAAACGCCTGATACATTCTTGGCCTTTAATACTTGAAATAACGTATTTTAATTAATGTTTAATATAGTCGATTTTAATTTTTGCTTTAACATCAGTTTTAAAGTCCAACGAGTGCAATTTCCACTAGTGTCCTTCTTGTTTTCGTTTTATATCTTATTAATTTGGTAAATAAGTGGTTCAAAAGTGAAAAGCTACAAATATTGCCGCTTCTTCCAGTATATTACCCCTAAATTGTTCGAAGAAATTCTTACCATGATTGGCTAATATTAAAATTCTTTCTAGAAGAATCATTTTCGTGAATAAATGGTAAGATCTAGTTAATTATGGTACTAGTTATTTTAGTGTAGAGAAGACTTTCGTAAATTAGTAAAATTGGCTAAGTTTCCTAATTATTCTAACAAAAGGTGTAACTTCATTCGAATTTTGCTCCATTACTGGCAATTAGCTCGTTATGCTTCGCTTAGTGTTCAGTACCAAAGACTTTTATTACTCAAATAATCAGCCGAGTCCCATTCTTGGCCCAAGTGGGCCTGCGCTAGTGGGGTACAAATCACCAGCGACTCGAGTTCTGCCGCAAATCGTGCGGGTCCGCACTACACCCGCCTTAGAACATTAGTTACTCATTAGGTGTTCGTTTCGATGGCTTTGTTAATTTCACGGTAGTTGTGCTCGCGCCTTAATCGACATTTTCCGCCTCCATTGAACGGCACTTGGAGATTATTTAAACAAATTCAGGCAGCCTTAACTGCCTACCACCACGCTCCGGATAGAGGCAGCAGACTCTATTAATTGTAGCCACATCCCAAGCGATGGCATCCTATAAAATTTATCAATTTAAATTGCGCACACACAATCAGGTTGAATGTGCGCCGCGAAAATGGCCGAACAACTTCATTGTGGGCAATTAATTAGGCGAACACAAAAACCCTTTCGTCTTTGAAAAATTTTAATTGGCAATTGTTGCGCAGTTAGCAGCCGAACGGCCATAAAAATTCCCCAGTGCCCGTCTACTTGCGATGAAGACACAACACTACGAATCGAGCCATTTAAATGCAAAGGGCTAATAAATAAGCCAACTGCACAAATCATCCGGAGACCGCTCCGACGAGCAACGGCCGCGACCTGGACCGGAGCGCAGGATTCGCGGACGATGTTGATTTACTCGTCGTCATAGCGTCATTCGCTGGTGCAGGTGGGGATCAGGTGCACACGGGTATACCATGCAAAACGGTTTCGAAAATGTTTAAATCGCAATCGTTACAAAACAAAACGGATTTCAGCTAACTATTTCACTCTGTAATGGTTCTTTACGATTGCCACTATCCACTTCTGCATAGAGATGCTTTGCTACTATCCAACAAAAAGGACAGTACTTTAGTTATGAGTAGTTAGTTTCTTTCCACTTAATATTTTAGCTTACATAAATCGATAATTTCGTTTCGGAAGAATCATTACCGTAAAACAGGGTTACTTGGGCAGGTTTCAACATATTTTGACCTTAGAGGGTCGCGTTGTAAAGACAAAGTTTTAAAAGTTTTATCATGCCTAGGGAGCAAGCTAGATAAAACTGATAAAAGAATCTCTACAACTAATATATAATTTAATTTTTTTAAAGGGTGCCAAAGTAGACATAATTTTCGAGTTTACTTTGGCAGACTACCACTGTTGCTACTTACTAAATCGCATGTATTGGCCAAATAAGAAGCCGTGCAATGGCTACTGTAGGATATCCTTTGCATGATTGCCCTTGAGTTTATTTTGAAGAACTAGCCCGCACCTGGGATATGCCTTTTCTTTCTAATGGGATCAAGAGCTTTTTGGAAGGTCTCGTCGAAATAATTCCCATAACTTCGGCCGCCCAGCTTCTTTTTGTAGTGTCGAATCATTTTGTGTTATTTTATACCTATAACAATTTAAAATATAAAAAAAATAAGAAAAAGAAAACAAATGAAAAAAGTTGCAATAAGAAAAAAGTAGGTAAAGTCTGCCACAGTAGGCCTTGGGTATCAAAGTAACCCTGTTTTACGGTATTAATTTATATCGATTGCAACAAAAATAAATGAAACGAAAAATAGAAGAACTAGATTTAAAATCTTTTTATTGATTAATGATGATTTTCGTTTCAATATGTCAATTAAAGCAATCTAATCTAATTTAAATTCTCTTTTCTTTCAAATGTTTTGTGTATTCATTACAAGTCTTAAATAAAATTTAATAAATGCCCAAATATTCAGGATAAGGATTATCTGAAAAATAAAAGCAAATAAATAAAAAAATCTGTAGTTGGACCGAACACTTTGCGAACGTGTCATTATTTTTATTCTATGGATTCCTTATTAACAAAATGAGTTGGATATATTTTAAAAACTGTACTGATTATTCTTAAATGTTGACTTTTGTTTTAATATAATTATATTACTTTTATTACATATTTGCATCAAAATTAATTATTCCAGTGACAATTTCCTTCCTGCTTTACTTTCCCACGTATACTAACATAGATTTATAAATTATAGATAAATTATGTTGAAGATTCTACCTTTTTAGGCACACTTAGTCTATTTTGGCTCATTGGGTTACCACGTATAGCGGGAGACCAAGGTTATACGTAAGACTCGAGTCCACAGAGTATGGGATGGTAGTCTAACACGCTAAGAACAAACTTAAACTTATCTTACTTAACACGTTAAGGAGTAGACGAAATCCTAACAGAATTCTCTTGGCTTTCGGTTGTTTTCAGCGTGCTATTAGTTATTCTAAGTTGCCTTTTTTTTCAATATTGCAGTACCTCAGAGTACCTTAGAGAAATAATGACTTCCTCCACCTATCCTACCATCGAACTAACTATTCCTTTGATAAGTTTGTGATGTCGATGTCATTTACTCAATTTCAATTACCCAAATATTATCTCCCATTTAACTAAAACCAATATTAATAGTCGACTTCATTTATTTCTTTGTTAGTAATCAGAACTCTGATGATATTTAGAATAAGGTGTAAATTATAAGCGACAGGAATTCTGCTGCAATATTTTTTTATTGCATTGGTGGCTATTTTACCAATTCCTTTGATCTAGCACCTAGACCTAGATCGTTTCTTGTAAATCTGAATAGGGTTAGTAATAAGTTTCGTATGATTCTTTTCTGTTCTTGCTCTTCTTTTCCATCCGTAGTACCTAAGTAGCCTTGTCCTGATTTTTTATTGCCTTATGTATTACAAATTTAGCTTTTTTCTATATCTATTGCATCTATTTGCAGTAAATTCCCTTTGTTGGTGTGTTCCATGAAAGACGGGATAATATTTTTTAAAGCCTTATTCATTATTCTCGATACACATTTAACATTATATTGCAGTGTTTAAAATCAAGTATTTATTAGGTACCTAACATGCGAGTTATAAATTAATTTAATAACAAAATAATTTAATTTTTGTGTTCGTGGACAAAGTCAGCTGACTATTTAAATTTTAACTAAAACTAAAAAATATATAATAAATAAATAAATTATGCTGTACTATTGTAATAATTTAATTCACTTAAATGACTGCGTTTTAAACCCTTTTAAATTCAAAATTATCACAATATAAGAAAAATAATAAAACCAAGTTGAATATCGCGCCCATTTTATTGTTAAGATTTCACCACTATACAATAACCGCGCCATCTATAGAACACTAGAACTAACTTTAATCCAAACAGATGTGATTCGCAAATAATCGTCGTTGTTCACTGATAAGAGATAAATGAAGTAGAAACCAAGGAAGCCAGCCAGCGAAATAGAAGATGAATCTGAAAAATGAAACAATACTTTGAAAGTCGAATTCGCCTCAAAGTCGCCCTATCTCGCAAAATAAGACCGTCCCTTTCAAGCCAAAGTAAACACGTCAAATCGAAATCTCTCAGTGACACACGCACACTACGTCATTGTGTCGCAGTTCATTTTCACATACAAACAAGTCAGATGTCGAAAATTTCGCGGACGGGCGAGAAAATTTCTTCGGGTTGTCAACTTAATTAAGGGAAAATTTCGCTTTGGCCGCGTAGGAAATTCGCTTTAAATCTTTAGTTTTTGACGATGTCCGTTCGAACAAAAGTTCTAGGATTAGTGGATGTGATTATGCGGGTTCCGCCCCTGCTAGTGATCGATGAAATTCTCAAAATTAGCATGGGGCTGTCGAGCGGGTCCAGTAGCAGCGCCACATACGGGGACTGGGCCGCGTACACAAAGGATAGCTCCGATGGCCAGATAACGGCGGGCGGGAACGTAACTGATCCAGCGGAGCCCGGCCCCGTCAAGATCATGGAAGCGCTTGCCTACGACCCCGAGTTTTATCGCCTCCTTTCGATGACAACACTCAAATTTGTTTCGTGTCTCTTTGGTGAGTTCTGCTCGCCTACAAGGCGGACCTGAAACTACTTTGCCCTTTAATTTCCTAAAAATAAGTGGGGCCCCAGGCGCCCATATGTAGGGCAATTTCCGGACGAGCTGTGAACCAGTCACCAGATGTTCGAACCCGTTTTTGGGGCGAACCACTTCCGCCAAAGAGCCACCCCAACGAGCTGAGTGTCGACTCGCCCGTGAAAATCGCTTTAAAAAGCAAATATTTACGGAAGCGCGAAACAGGTTTACATCATGTGGACCCCGAACAGCAGACGGACGCCCGTGACCATGAGGCCAGCATCCCTAGTGGTCTCTTCGGGTGACATAGAAGCAGGAGCCCTCACTGCGTTCGCTTAATTAATGACACTTTTCTAAGGTGTGCGAAAATCGCTGAATCATTGGTTTCTTGACCTTTGGTTCCGCGACGTCCACCTCACACCACGCTTAATATGCAGCCACGTCCGAGCCTCAGCGAACCGGAGGTCAATTGCGCGTTTTGCTACAGACGTTCAGAGAATGCGATAAATCTGGAAATATAAAGAAAAATAAATAAACTATCGCCCGCTCAGATAAAAGATAACTTTTAGCTGTTGTTTTTAGTGCACGTGCACCGACAGGCCTGATACCCTGAGAGGAACGCAGTTGCACAAGTTCCAAAAGCCTCGAGTAATCAGACTACCGAAGTTGTTATCAAAACAAAAATTGAAATATTGAATTAATTTGAATTCCTTTTCTGGACTTTCTTATCACTGGTTCCTAATCGAACAATATCACAGCGCAGCGCCCGGTCAAAACGAGCGAGTTTTAAGTCCATCTTGACCACCTAAACCTACCTCAGACCCTTTACTAAAAAAGGATGTGAACACTTTCCAAAATCAATCATAGACAATTTTTTAAAACCTATATATATATATTTTTATAACAACTGCATATATACAACTAATAATAAATTTTATCAGGGGCAGTGTCGATGAGAACTTTTGAAACATTTGAAATATTTTAAAGAGACAATATCTTGCTGTTTTTTTCTTTTTAAGTTGAAAAGGATAATGGGAGGAAACGTAAAATCATACACTAAGGAATGAAAAGAAATATTTCTTACTCTTACGATTCAACCCAATTATCTGTTCTAGGGCACTGAGAATAACTCAGATAATTGCGTTACAATTATTCAAGTAGATATAATCTAGATCTGGGATAAATATCTGGGCTAAAGCGTTGTATTCACATATTAAATTATTGATTCAGGCCAGCATGTGAATAAAAATAAAAGCGCAGCTAATATCTACAAGTTTAAAGAAGCATCAGAGATTATATAATTTCTGCAATTCCGCAAACTTCTCTATTTAATATTTCCATGCATTTCACCATTATCTAAGTGTCTATTTCCACCAACTAAATGTTAATTTATTGATAAATCATGTTCAGGAGAGTGTACCCCCTTATGGGCAAATATTGAGAAGAGTCGTATTAGTATCACATGTTCTGCTTCAAAAGATCTCTTCAAAGGCATTAGTTTACAAATATTAGTTACCCACTTCCAAATCGCTCCTTTAGAATGAATTTCAGACTGTTTTTTTATATTGATCAAAGAATTATTTCATATTTCTGTGAAATGGATCCTGGTGCATTTGTTATTTTAATTAATTTGTCTGTCTGCTTTCTAATATAAATGTGAATGAATTCCCAACATTCATTTTGAGTAAGTTTGGGCTGGAAATTACCATAATTAATTATGGTTTAAATGCCTGGCTTTTTACTAAATAGTTAAAAGAAATCTATTTTTTTATAATGTGCACTTTTTTTGCATTTTTATATACAGTCTTTATATAGCTGAAATTTCCTGTTGTCCTGCAAAATAATTGAAGACGCGGATACGTTTTATTGTTGCAGGTTGTTTTTGTGCGTCCTGTATTTTTATGTTGTGGACAAGGCACCTGGTGATAGTTTACATGTTTGTAATATCGGTTGGTTTAATTTTTCTCTCCTACTGGAGCAATGTTGCGGCCCTGGCGCTGATAGAGAACGGGCCGTGTATTCTGGAGGACATTCTGTCACTGAATATGTCCAATCTCCTAGATCCGGGAGGTGTTACAGTCTCAATTTTGCCGCATCTTACTGCGCAATGGTTTATGGGAATGCTTTTTGCTTACATTCACCTAGGACCAAGGTAAGTGATCTTATGCGATGGCACTTTTTCGGATTCTGTTCTAAAATCACCTTTCAGGCACTCGATCATCCAAAAGGTGCTGCCGTTCTGCTTCCTTATGCCCCTGCTCCTGGCTATGCTACCTCTGCCAACTGCTATGCTAAAGCACACTCCTGCGTTTGCAGCTGTTTTGCCACTGGTCCTAACCAAAATCTCTCTCTGGAGCAGTGCGATCGATGTAGGAAAGACGCTTTTCAACGGCTATCAATATGCTAGAAATTTTGCCACAAACTACGGCCTCTCAGCGCTTGTAGAAAACGAATGGCAACGTCTCAACGTTCCATGTGTCTTACGGGCTTTCTGGACGATCAGGTAACCTTTCAATTTGTCTTTTTAAAAAGAACCGGCTTAGTGCGAGAGAGGTTCTGGATACAACACAATTATAAATTATTGCGAAAAAAAAATAAATGTACACTATAAATACTGCAAACCACTGACAATTGGTAAATTTTACCTTTTTCATTTATAAATTAATAATAATAAATAGATACAGAACCCAAAACCTTATTTTTTTATTTCACCTTTGCAGGCTATGTGAACAGCTTGTAACGATGATCGCAACCACCGAAGCCTCGCTCAATTTCTTGACCACTGTCCAGAAACTCTTGGTCAGTGGGTGTGAAACTCTAACAGCGGTTTTGGGCATGACGAGCATAATATCTATAATATGCCATTATATAGGAAAACTCTTCCAATTTTTCCTCCTCTCAGAAGACTATGACGAGGACAAGTCAATTGGAACAGTGTCTGCAATCCTTTTCTACATCCTGGCGCTGCAGACAGGGTTAACGTCTCTTACACCTGAAAAGAGATTCATCCGACTTTGTCGTAACTTGTGCCTTCTTTTTACGGCATTACTTCACTTTTTACACAACATCGTCTCCCCGATACTGATGTCCTTGAGCGCCGCCCGAAATCCGTCGAGGAAGAGGCACGCACGCGCCTTAATTGTCTGTGCGTTCCTCCTTATTGCCCCGGTAATCCTGTTGACCGTCCTGTGGTCAAGGCACACACCGTCAACCTGGTTGCTAGCCGTAACTGCCTTTTCAGTGGAAGTTATTGTAAAAGTCTTAGTCAGCTTGGCCACTTACACCTTGTTCCTCCTGGACGCCAGACGACAAACATTCTGGGAAAAGCTGGACGACTATGTGTACTACATCCGGGCTTTTGGAAATTCTGTAGAATTCTGCTTCGGTATATTTCTATTCTTCAACGGCGCCTGGATTCTTATATTTGAGTCAGGTAAGCTAACTATCTGTAGATTTTGCCTTAATGCTTTCACCCAACCTCACCACATCGCATTCTTTTGGTTTATTGTTAATTCTCTCAGAGTTCTTTCATCCTCAAATAATCCCCAATTGTCTCTCCCGCTTCTTAACTGTGTGCATGTTTTTTTGGTTGATTGGTACGTATGATAAAACTTGATAGCCCGAAATGCCGCAGGCGGAGCAATAAGAGCCCTCATGATGTGCATTCACGCCTATTTCAATATCTGGTGTGAGGCACGGGCGGGCTGGACCGTCTTCATGAAACGAAGGACAGCAGTGCACAAGATCTCCTCCTTGCCAGAAGCAACACCCACGCAACTAAGATCGTTCGACGATGTTTGTGCGATATGCTATCAGGTATTTCATCACAAAATATCTATAAGAATGACCCTCTTATTTTGTAAAATTGCTTTCCAGGAAATGGTCACAGCAAAGATCACTAGATGCAAACATTTCTTCCACGGCGTCTGTCTAAGGAAATGGCTGTACGTCCAAGACCGATGTCCATTATGTCACGAAATTATGATGTATCAGGAGAGCCCTAAAGAAACCAAAGTCGTCCACATCCACAATAACACCCAGGATACTTCCAACAACACAGACCAACAACAGCAACAATCAAATGTAAATAAAGCAATTATACATAATTCTTAAGAGCAAAAATTCATTTTATCTATTATTTCTTCAGCAGGAACCTGACCCACCACCTACAATCACACCTGAGCACTCGTCAACAAATTCAAGTGGTCATGACTTTCGGATCGCCAGCACCAGCCAAGTACTTACAGCCGAAAACGATATTCTTGTGACCGACTCTCAGTGAAATTGTTAAATTTTATTTTTTATATATTCACTCAAAGGGAAATCTCTATATATTTATAAAAAAAAAAGGAAATTGTAAAGTACCCGCAGCACATTTTTTTGCTAGTTCTGTGGTTCACCCTTTGAGATGCGATTTGTTAACATTTTTGCCCGTGACTTCACCGAGAACGTTCAGGCGATTAAAAAGCATGGAAAACAAATTTAAGGCTGATGAAATCTTAAACAGTAAATTATTTAAATAAAAGACATTTTTGTTTAGCTTCAGAGTTTTGCCTTCGCTTCCGTTAATACAATACAATTTACGTTTTTTTAATTTTTCGTCTATAAATTACAGACGATTGTGTTTTTGTTTTATTAGAAAAACTTGAACTGAAATTTCACCGGGACTTCCTATATAAATAAACAAAGACACATCTACACTTTTCTATACGTACAATTTTATACATTTTATTTTATTAATAACCTGCCAAAAGCAGGATGATAAGCCTTACATAAACAAGGTACATAATGTCTAGAGACAACGTCCTTTTGTTTAGATTTCTATTTTAAAAAAGTGCGCTCTTCTCATTATATGTTTACGATTTTATCCCAAAAAATTATAATTTTATTTCTTGTTATTATTATACTACTAAAATGAATATATTCAATTTGTAGGCTTTTCAAACAAATTTTTAAATGCATTTTGGTAGTAGAATGAATTAGGAAATTTCTTATTTATGTAAACATTGTAAGAAAAAGTTCAGTGAAAAAAAACCGATTTACAGCAGTTTTTAAACAATGGACGACAAAATGAATCTTTTGCTTTACCAATCAACTAAAATGAATATTGACATATAAACCTTTAATTTTAAACATTTATTTTACTTTAAACAATTACGTTCATCATTGTTGGGTACTATTGAAAAAATAAGCACTACCAGTATTTTAATGCCCCCATACTTTCGATGTTAAAGGTTATATTGCAAAAACCAAGAAAACGTGTATTTTATTGTGCCAATTAAGGCTATTGATAATACAGAAGAAATAAAAACTTTTGAAATTTCTTTAATAATAGCATCAAACAGTTTCTGGTCAAAATTAGTTGAAAATTAAATCGTTGTAATTTTGTAGTAAATGATACGCAGACACTCTGCAACAAGTTGTTGTCCTCACTACTGTTGTTCGATCTGCACGTTCAAAATTAGCTTTAACTGTTTCGTAATATCGACCATCGCTAAAATAATTTAAGAAAATTATATTTTTTACTATTACATATATTAAAATGTTTTCAGTTTACCTTAATACCATGCATCGTAGCTTAAGACATTTTACTCGAAGTAAATCAATAGCCTTTTGACTTTTATCAGAGAATCGAAGATTATCAGGATCCCATCTTAAAAATTTTTTAATTTGAAATAAATAGTTTCAAAATGTTTTAGATTCACACAATATGAATTTCGTCAAAATTCTTACCTGAGTTCTAGTCGTTCTAATTGAAGGCAATTTGAAGCTATTGCATCCATCAATTGGTCAACATGAATGTTAACGCCCAATTTTTCAGATGTACCCATAACAAGAATTCTTGAAAAAAAAAAATTATGTATACCGAATTTTATTTCAAAAACTACAATAAATTTTATTTACTTTGCATTTGTTAAAATAGGAAGAACACTCATCCAAAGTTGATCTGTAATATGAGGCATTCCGGAGAGAACACATGCACTCAGTTGTCCTCCGTACCGAGACAAAAATTTATGCAATGCTTCGTCAGATAAATTATCTGACGAATCCAAGTCAAGGGAAATTAAAGTCCTGAAACAACAGAATTCAAACTGAATTTAACATGAAGATCTACAAAATAGATATCTATTTTAAGATTCATCATTTTTTAAGTCTATTAAGTGCCTAAAATTTTTAATCATATTACGAAAATATCAAAATATTTAACCCATTCGCTGCCGAGATCATATTCAGCCACGCATTCAGCTATAGGCAACTACGAGATATCTCGTAGTTGGCAGTGAATGGGTTAAATTTGTTTAAATATCTTACCGAGGAGTGGGTGTTTCCATCCAGGCCTTTAAAACTGAATCATTAAAGCCATTTATCTGTCCGGCACTTAGGAACCTGAGTGAGGGGATTCGGGTGAGAAGATCTATCAAACATTCAGAAGATAGATCAGTGGCAGTTATATCAAGCTCTTGTAGGGCACATTTGTCCCATTCTGCCATCATAACATATTCTGACCGCAGGCTGGTCCCATTCATCAATAGGCAGGTCAATCGCTTCGACCGCTGAATGAGTGTTTTTAGTGTTGATCCAGTCACTTTGTTACAGAAATTTACCGCCAAACATTCAAGCTGTGGAGGAAGCAATTACACTAATTATATTTCTTTAATTAATGCTGGTTCCTTTCCGTTTATTATGATTTTTGTTTTCTTAAACTACTGACCAGGATTTAATGTATTTTTTTTAACTAATAAATGTGGCACTGATTAAGCCCGAGATTATGGGTTCAATTCGCATATGAAAACCCTAGTTAAAAGGTAAAATAATAAAAAAAATACATAAATAAAATAACGCACAAAAAATGTCATATGGGTTTAATTCCAGAAAACAACTTGGGAATTAATGCTCAATTGTAAGACAACAAAAAGAACTGAGTAATCCGGAAATTATTTTAAAATAAGAATTTGATAACAATCAAAATGAATAAATCATTCCAATTCCAACAAATTTGATTAATTACCTGGATACAATTTGAGCTGAAAGCATCAATGTGAGAATCATCAATGAAATTAATTCCGTACAAATTGATCACCCTTAGATTTGGAGTAGCTGATTTCAATTTATGAACGTTGATGACCTCGTAAATTTCTTCCTCTTCCTCCTCGCATTTTTCATAAGTTCCAATTAAATGAAGTACCTGTGGAGATCCTTTTAAGTATGTTTTTTATATATTTAACTAAGGTACCTCGAGTCCGTTAATGAAATTGTAAATTTTTCTCATAAACCCTTCCATGAAGATGACTTCGGATAGGCAAATGCACATGTATTTTAATTTTGCAGGAAAAGTCTGCATTTCACTGAAGTCGTGGAGCTGCATAGCTGAAATGCGAGATAAGTAAAACTATAAATTTTAAAAATATATCACCATACCTGTTGAGAAATCCAGAAGCATATGGGTCAAATTCGGACACTTAGCAGACAACTCGTGCAGAACAGTGTGCGTAATCAATTCTATCGGAAGTTCAATGTATCGCAAGGATGGTCCGAAGCGTACTGAAATTAAGGCCAACAGAGACTCCAGAGACCCCACATGGAGACCGGAAACTTCCGGACGTAAAGAGACATTCTTCCACAGTTTTGTGTCGTACGCTATTTGTCGCCAACGTCGACAAATCCGTGCCATGCGACATATTTCCCGATGCGATAAGTAAGTAAAGATATTTAAAAGTACTTTGTCCGGCAATTTTTCTATAGTCTGCAAATAGAACGAAAAACATGTGAACTTCCTCAAATTTGTTAAAACTCATTGCTTATTTTCGTATCACTGCGGGAAATTGAATAAAACAATAAGAACAGCTATTTTGCGTGGGATTTATTATCACTCAAATATTGAGCGAATCGCACAAAATTCGCTGTTACGAATTAACAAAAATGCAATAAGATAATCTGGACAGCCTAATATAAATCCCAAGGTTCTGTCTCCTGCAAAATTTTAAATGCTTGCGACAGCGCTATCAGAGATCGATTATTAATAGATTTTGTATTAATTTGGAACTAACTTGTTCAAACCGCGACTCTACACCATTTTGATAGTCATTTTGAAGCAACCGCAGCTGCGCGGCGATATCAGTCACTTCCTCTAACCGCGATAACCCTTTCAAGGCACCCTGCATACCGATCGCCATTGCCCCACTCGAACTTCCCACGACTCCTCCAGGAATACCACTTGACATGGACCTCAAGACTTCTTTGAAACTCTATCAAAACGCGTCGGATCTTATCAAAGCTTCGAAATGGACTACCGGCTAAAAAGTATTTTTTATTTTTAACTTACTTTCTCATCGTGCGATTTTCTGTGATTTTTACTTTTTTTCTAAAATGCACAATACTCGATTTTTTTTTCTGCAGAGGAGGGAACATTTTTAGGAGTCGTTATCGTGTTTATTTTTGTTTTATTTTTTTTTATTTATTCATTGAATTTTTTATTTTTTATATTCCAAACAATTTCTCTGCTGATTTTATTGTTCAATTCATTTGTTTGCCAAGTGGCCAATTCGAAAATTGCGTGATATAATATAACAGTGGAATTTAATTTAAATCTTTCTATTACCTTCCGATACTCGTTGGTGCTGTTTTTCATTCAGATATGAAATTTTATCCTTCATATACTTCTGATAAAGATTTTATAAAAAAAAATTATTACATTAAGAAAAGAGAGTTCTTTATTTTTAATTTTAAGGAAGTTTTTTGCAAATGAACTGAAATATTATAAAACAAACTTTAAAAACAAAGACAAAAAACAGTTTCAAACTATTTCAATGCGAAAAAGTCAAGGTTCTTTTAGTTTGTATCATAATTTTCCACAAACCAAATCTCAAAATCAAAATTCTAAGGGTAATCATTATTTACTTATGATAATGATTAGGATTTTTTTTATTCTTCATAATTAATACATAATTTGTAAAGGATATATAAAAACTCAAAAAACCTTACATTCTCTAATCTGTCTTCATAATTAACACTAGAACTACCTCGCGCAAACGTTTAATTTAATACGTTTTTAAATATGAATTAATAATTATAAGTGGAAGAATGTTTTTTTAATACGTCTTAATTTTATTCCATTTTGGCATATAATTTGAAAAAATATGCCTATAATTAAATGAAGGAAGAAATTAAGTACCAGTTAATTTGACTGATCTTGGCAGTTATAGTGTTAAAAGACTATTTAAATTTACGCTATTTTTAAAAATTATATGTTATTGCAATTGAAAGTTTCAATTGTACCTTTGAATTGTCTGTTCAACAAATTAATAAGAATTCTTAGATAAAAACATTTATAAAATACTGCAATTTAATTTTAACATAGCTCAGTCCGGTGGTTTTTCTTTATAACAAAATTCTTACTCTAGCCACCCGCAGCTGTAATTAGCAAAAACACCAGATTTCGGGGACTTTGGTGTTTTGTTCCCCCACGAGAGAAAACTACAATTTACTACTAGCAGGATATTGTGAGTATTCTCCTCCAAATCTCTTACTAGGCACTCAAATAAGAGAAAAGAGTTAATTTACCGTGTCAGCAAATGGGCTGCGTTTTGGTCCATCGGAGAGGTAGACCTGGGAGGCTTCAACGGCCAATTGTCCCCAAATATCTGTCGAAATATCCATGATTACACAACACCTCTAACAAGCGTTAGACACCCTGCTGTTGAACAATTCAATTCACTTCTACGGGAAGTTTTGCTAAAAATTTGTCCAAATTTTTTGATCAACACATTATTTTTTTTTTATGATGAACTTCTCCTAACCACCCTCGAATTAGTCCCACAATCGTGTACAAGTCCCGGATCGAAACTAAATTTTGCGGGTGAACTTTTTGAGAGTTATTTCCAAAATAACCCACATGTATGGGAATTCAGAATTATTTTTAGAACGAGATTTGAGAAAATTTAAGCATTTTACTAAAGAAAATCAAAAACCCAGAGCGCCAGATGTACTGGCGATAACTGAGGACAGACTCTATACTCTTTGTCTCTACACTTTGCCACAAACCGAAATGATAGATCGACGTAAGACGGACAGTATAGACGTCTCGGTTTAATCAATTTCTTTCTGAATGAATTCCCACTTTAAAGAGACATCAAACGGTTTACGAGATTCATAGTACATCTGCTGCTCCTTTTTTTATTAAAAGAACTGAGCCAACCGAAGTGCAAAATACTTAGTTGAATGCAACGAATAAAAGTGGGAAAGCGCCGCCAGACACCTTGCATACTAACTGCATTCATTACAGTCTAGACATAGATGTCTTACTAACCATACGTATCTGGACGTGCAAAGAGCGCTATTGTTTTCATTTATTCTGTGAATTAAACATTGAAATGATCAGCATTAGTTTTAGATTTATAAATAATTTGAATTTTTTATAGATAACAACACTATGGAATTAATATTTACACTTAGATGGTATGACTGTTTCAGTCTAGTGACCACTATATACCTTGGAGTCCTAAGATTAATTTTAAGTTTCAATGTATAAAAATGTAAGTTTTGTAGCCATCCAAAAATATCATTCAAATTGTGAAAGACAAAAACACGTGACTGAAAGAGTTAATAAAATTAATTAAGATACTAATTAACTAACGTATACTAGACAAGGTTAACAAGGTAAAAGTTCAAATCCTATTATAAATATTAGTATAAGTTCGACAATATTTAAGGGAAGGACAACAATACCGACAAAGATTTAATTCTTATATCAGGTTGTTTTCTTTTTTCCAAATTGTAAGCACATTGTTATTTTGGAAGTGTGGTAAAAATACAATAGAATAAAATAGATAACTATTTTCATAGTAATCGAAGCCTCAGAAAACGAAGAAATGCGTGTTCGTAAAAACAAATTAAACCCAAGTTTTTTAAGAATGCAGATTTTGCTTAAATTTTGCCCTCATACCTAATTTAAGTTTTACTTAAAAGAAAAAGTAAACTTACCAAATTTTGTTTTGGAAGATTCGCATCACGAATAGCTGCTGATCCTGATTGAGCAGCGAGAACATTCCAGTTATCCATGTCCACAAATTATGATTATTTCTGTAACAGATATTTGAGTTTTTAAAATTAAATTAGGAACTTTGTGCTTCGATAGTTTTTAAACGCCTTACAGAGACTCGTGATTAATCACTTAAAAATGCTTTTTTTTATGAAAAACAAAACGTCGATTTTATAAAAATTTTCTATATAATAATAATAAGTGTAAATATAAATTTTAAGTAAAAGAACTCCAGAATATGTGCGATTTCCGGAATGAATCAAGCATTCCTTTGTCTTGCATACTTTATGTGGTAGGTCTAGTGATCTAGTGATCTACGCAGCCAAAAAATGTTTTATCTGCTCGTAAACCATTCACGAGCGGGACTAAAACCGAACAGCACAAAGTAATTTTCGCTTGATTAATCAGTGGAAGAGCCCCTTAAATTAGGTATATGTCTGTCTGTTGATTGTAATTTCGTAATTTTGCAAGCATAGAAAATTTTGGCTTTCGCCAGAAATGTTCAATGTTTGTACATTCTAAGTTCAAATTAATCAATCCAAAAATAACACATCCAATAAATCACTTTTTTTGCGCGACTATGAAGTGCATTTTTTTCATATTTGAAACGCACTAAAGTAAGTAAATGTAGAATACTGGATGATAACTTAAATTCTCTTTAATACACAAAAACCTTTTTTCCTTTTATGCAGAAATTTTTGCGAAAATCCTTTAGAGCAAATTCAATTCGCGGTTCGACTTTACTACCGACTAAGATTTTTCAAAATGCCCTTACCTTTGCAAACTGCAACGCAAACTAGAGAAATCTGTACTATAAAAAGATTATAAGACCCGGCGCGGACAAGTCCGCAACAAATGTAAATTATTTTTCACTTGCCGCTCTGCATCTGCCGAATGTTTTGGGTGGAGCAGTGTTAAGGACTGTTTGGGAAGCTTTTAAAAGGTATTATTACCAAACGATTCAGCAAAAATTCACAATTTTCCACGGAAGAAATTTTTATTAAATTCCACGAAAATCGTACATTCTTTGGGGCTAAAATCATACAAATATAAATGGAAATAAAATTTATAGAAACCGGGATTTTTATGTAAGAGCCTACAAAAGTAAATTAAACTATATATAATAAAATTTGATATATAAATAACTTGTAGAATTCAACGATTTAAAGGGGGAAAAAAATCCTATTTTTGAAAGTGCTGAGTAAATGGGATTATTTTTTACTTACTTAAAGGTTTATCCTTACAGTAAAATTGATGTTTTAAAAGCTTTCTAAAAATTAAATCAATACTACGTTTTGACTTGATGGTAGGGCAAACAAAAAATAAGATTTTGATAAAAAAAAAGAGTTTATAGTTTTGGTTATAAAAAGTAAAAATAAATATCCATTTGCAGCTTTTTTTTGGGTTAATCAGAGCTAATCAGCCATTCCAGGATTATATGTAGAGTAGAACTTCCTCGTGCTGGAAAGGCCTCTGCTGTTCGATTTATGTCGATCTGCATGCCTTACTGGCGGCCCTTAATATTTAACCGTCCGGTGCTTACATGAGAGAATTTTCATTAACGTCTGACATTATTTCGTAAATTTTGCAGTAAGAGGAAGTAAACTATAAATTCTATTATAATTTTTTTATTTATCAATATTTGTTGATGAAATTTTAGGATAATTGCTCTTCGCAGTACCTAGTTTAACTTTTTAATTATTTCAAATATATATCAAGTGACGATGGCAATTCATACGTATTTTAGAGCTAAAATAAATTAATAAGCTGTACTATAATTTCATATATATTTCTATAAAAACAATTGAAAATTATTATTTTAATAAAATATGTAATACCGACGGTATACAACTACATTCAGCGAAATAATTATATGTGCATATTCATTTTTTGGTCTTCTGCAAATTTAAAAGCAAATTTCTCAAAATGATTTGTACATATGTAAATCTGAATATAAGAAGTATCCGAAAAACCACTTTAATTATTTTGATTAAAAACGTAAAGTTTTCACGATTTCGAAGGAAACAATTTGGTATGTGTATAATTTAAAAAAATAGTAATTCAGTATAAAAATAAAAAACTAAATTAAGTTAACATTATTAATGTCTGTAGTACGGATACATCAATTTAATCCCATTCTTCCTGGATAGTCCTTTTTAAATATTTCAAGCTATTAAACTGTCGCTCATTTCTGTAGACTTGCTGGGAAAATGTGCTCCACAGATTTTTCATGGGATTTAAATCTAGACTAATAGCTGGCCACTGCAATAACGTAATTATCTTAGACTAAAAGAACTCTTTCGCGTAATTTGCAGTACGTATAACTGCATTGTCCTACTGAAAAGTCGTAAGTTTCACCATAGATATCATCCACAAAATTTATTACCACATTGTCCAACAACTTTATATGCAGTTTTGCGTCTATTTATACAGGAAATAAATCAAATACAAGTCTTTGTGCTGTATATCCAAATTCAGGGTATGTCAGTAACGATCCCCCTTGAAAATTGCAAGAGTAGCGGTTTTGATGTGACTTCCTTAAATCTCGACAATACTTTTGATAACCATCATGACCATCCATATTAAATTTGTTTTGTTATCACAGAAGATAATACTCGTATGCTGCCATTATTCATTTTATATTTATGCATTCACACTATTCAGCAAATAATCTGATCAATCCCAAACAGATTTATTAATGCATACATTTTGTTTCATTTGCCGTAATTTCAATTAGAGAGTCCCTTGACCGTTAAATAAGGGGATAGGTGATAAAAATAAATAAAGATTTAAATTTTCCCAAATTTATTTGCATATCTCGAGTAGTAAGTAAATTAGTATAGGATCCTTTTCAGACAAAAATCTTTCATTTGTAAGGGCCACGGAAAAACCAGGGAAATCCCGCTTGGTCTTAAATAAGTAAATTAAAGATTGTAGCATATCTTCTCAGCAGCACGGGTGTTTGTAAGGACGAGCAGCAGTATGATAATCTGGGAATAGCATCGAATGTCTGTGGTAATAAATAACTCAGACGGAGTACTGAAAGGGAAAAACAATAACTGAACCCCTTTTGACAAGTAACGATTCACATTTTGTGCAATTCTAAGAAGGGAAGCATAGGTTCCCTGTGCATGGCCATAAAGTCTTTCGCACATGTGCAATGAACAAAATAGGAAACAGGCACCTTCTTAATTGAACATGTCCTAACATGCGCATAGTTTAGGCGCCAAAGGATTTAGTTATGACCAGGTTAGAGGTATAAAAGGTTAGGCAAGATTCGGGAATGGGCATTATCGCGGAGTACTCGTTACTTGGACACGTGCTGGGCGTGCTGCTGAGTTGTGTCCTGCTGCAGTTTGAATTTGAGAGTTGTAGTCTTTACACATTATCGTTTTATGATAGCTGCTACTGTCTAGTAAATATATTTATGAAAAAACAAATATAATTTTTATAATTATTAAATATAGCAATAGATTCAATCTACAAAAAAATCTAAACGGGTATTAATACCCGACCAGACGTTTACGTAACTTTTTTAAACGGGTATTAATGCCCGGACCGGACGGTTAAGTGTTAATAGGCAAAAGCTGAATAATTTCAGTTAGAAAGACGAATTGTTTCATTATATTTATGGAACACATTCTTAAAATTAGAAACGAAATTCTCTAAACAAAATCTTTTATTTATTTTTTTTTTATTTATTATTGTTATTAGCTTGATAAATCCATTACATTTAGTAGATAGCCTATTTTTAGAGTTCAGGATAATCTCCTATACAGCTATGATGACTATGTTAGCTAGCTGAAAGTTTGTTTGGTTTGATGTATTAGTTGAGGAAAATAGCTATTGAAAAAACCTCTATGTTTCCTTAGTCTAGTCTATCCTACTTATCTAACTTATATTCTAGGAATTAATTTATGTGAAGTTGTTTTAGGTGTAAAATTTCAGAGTTATGACAGGCTTCATAAAACGTTTGAGATAATCTTAAGATTTTAATGATAATAAGGTCGATATTGAATTCGTGATGAAGTGCAGCGGTTGAGTAGTGTCTCGGTATATTCAGTAAAAGTTTTAACGTTTTATTTTGACATCAACAGTTTGTTTTCCTTATTCAAGAATGATTTCCTATTTATGATTGGATACAATGCTTTAGTCATTTTGTCTAATTTCTTGACAGTTTCATTAGTATGGATACTAAAGGTTAGATGTTTGTCTAAAAGGAGACCTAGGTATTTAGCACTATTATTCCATTCGACGTGGGTGCTGTTTACGCAGAGTTCTCTGTCCGGTAGATAGCAAGAGTTTCTTCTTTTGGTGAAATATATTGCTTGCGTTTTGCTGGCATTTATTTTGATCTTCCGTAGAAATATTGAGAAATTTTATTCAATGCATTTTGTAAGTTGGTGTAGATATTGAAGCCATAGGTGTGTGAAGAGTATACCGCTGTGTCATCGGCAAATTGGGCGATCTGGCAATTAGGGGTTTGGGGAAAGTCTGATACGTATATATTGTATAATAAGAGACTTAATACTGATCCTTGTGGGACGCCCGACTTAAACAAAATCTTTTATTAATAAATCCTAAAGCATTTTTTCTGTAGCTGATATAATGGCAGCAGTATAAGCAACCCAATGCTGTTTTCTCATTCATTCGTTCTTGATTCTTTTTTCTGTTATTATTTGTTCTCTTTTATTTTCTCATTGAACCATTTTAAAATGTTATTACAAATTTCATATTAAATTCTTGAATTGCTTTAATATTGAGCTCTCGCAACTTGTGTTGTACTTCAAAAAATTCTAATCTTGTGTACTTAATCCGAAATAAAATATTATTACTATTATTTATACCTAAGAGTTAAAGGGGCATAATCTTCCTAAATCCTAGGAAATGTTTCATTTCTTTTATTATTTCAATAATGCACTCAAATTGAAAAGCCACCAATTTAAAAGACTGCAATGTGAGTTTGTAATGAAAAAATTAGATCTCGACCCGAATAAAGTAATATCTTTATGAAATTCGGTGTCAAATGTGAAATCAGCGTGAGCGAAATTCCTATCGTGCCAATTTTTATGAAATTTTAATAGAATTTTGAATTTAAGGCCATAAAAACACTCGAATAGAAAATCACCACCCTCTTTTCAAAGTCGATTCAGAATAAGTTTTTCTCTTATTTCATAGGACCTTCGGGCTCTTCCAATATTTATTCATTAAGTTTTGTGTGACTTCATTTGTCCAGCGTTTATTTATAAATTTCTGATTTATTATCCGTTTTGGCTGGCGTCATGAAAAGTCTTTAAATAAAAGTTAGTGTAAATTAGCACAATTGTGCTAAACTGCATTCCGTCCAGTTCAAATATTATAAATTGATGGTAACACTTGCTAAGGAATTTAGAGAACTGTCAAAAAAGTAAACATTTCTCGTGATTAGCAAATTGCGTGATCTTCTACGGTGATAATCCTTTTTTCCGAATTGTATTTGATCAATTTGCCGTGAAGGAATGAGCCATCCACTGTCCGAGAATAAAATGGATAGAAAATATCCGTTCGTCGATATGAAAATTAACGATAATTCGTTCTTAAACCAAGTTGCCGGACGAAGTGCGTGCACAAAGTGTAACAAATCGCGAAAATTCTTTTGCTACACCTGCTGCATCCCGGTCGCCGAACTACAGGGAAAACTGCCAGTGGTTAAGCTCCCTGTGAAAATTGATATAATAAAACATAAAAGTGAAATTGATGGTAAAAGCTCAGCAGTGCACGCACCAATCCTGGCCCCAGACGATGTGCGGATTTTTACATACCCAGACATACCAAATTATGCCGCTGAAGAGCGAGTAGTGCTGATTTTTCCAAGTGCTAACAGTACAACCGTTAACCAACTTTTTAATGAGAATATCCAGCTGGAGAACACCGGTAATTCAGAGCACCCCAAGGGTCATCACATGGGAACATTGTTAAAATTCAGACTGCAGGAGACAAGGACTGGCGAACCCAGGGAACGAATTAGCGAACTTAAAGGGAGGTACGGAACAAATGACCTTCCTGTTCTCAGGGCAGTTTTCATAGACAGCACCTGGAACCAGAGTAGGGGCATTTACAAGGACGAGAGGATAAGCTCACTGAAATCCATCGCCCTGCAGAACAGAATATCCCAGTTCTGGAGGCACCAGCGGGGAAGCCCGAGATGGTACTTGGCTACAATTGAAGCTATTCACCAGTTCCTATTGGAGGTGCATGTCAACGCGTGGGGACTCAACAGAAGCTACAGGGGCCTGGACAACTTAGAGATCTGCAACGCCTTCTACGAAACAACGTGGGTGCTCGACCGGGACTGCTCCGACGAGGAAGCCACCTCCCCGTACAACGGGCAATATGATAACCTCCTCTTCTTTTTCTCGCACATGTACGACCTCATCCACCTTTACTACGACCACAACGAGTTAAAGTCTTACAAGAGACCGATTTAATAGCACAATTTGAATACAAGAAAAGAGAATTTCCTACTGCTCAAGGAATGTTTATTTTTTCTTCTTTTTCTCCTCACTCCCGCCTTCCGGTTTGACCTTTTGCCAGTTGACCGCCTTCTGCCAGTTGAGTGGTTTTCTTCTGTAGATCGGCCACGGGGGGACTGTGAGCTGTGAGGAGTAGATTTTAGCATACCGTTCCTACTTGCTGTATTCTTGGTACTTACAAGCGCTGCTAGGAGGAAGCCAGCCCCTAGAATGTAGACGGTTTGCGAGAATTGCTGGATAATTGCTCCCCAAACAAGTCCGACAATTCCGAAGAGGGTAATGATGAACCTCGACAGTCTCTCGGCTTTGTACTGGCCCTCGAAATCCTACAGAGGTAAATGTTAGTATTATATTAACTTTAAGATGGAATCCGTACCATGTGTGTCTGAATTTCCAACATTTTTAAGTTATTTCTTCCGGACGAAATAAAAACACACGTCACCTAGCTGGTAAAAAGTAACAAGCCGCGTTGACAGTTTCGGTGTTGATGCCCGCTTTCCGCATAGTGGCAGTACTTGCGGCGAATTTGGTAATTGGCAAACGAATACACTGCTAAAATCATAAAATTCAAATTTTATTTTCATGAAATATATGCAGAACCGTTGTATAGATTATACGAAATTAAATTTATAGTGTTAGGAAATTTATTTGAGTGTCGCGGCGGAGTCCTAACATTTTGTGTTTCTCAGTAATACTTGTCTAGTATTAACTATTTGTTTATACCTCGATCGTTTATATATCAATTTTTAACTTTGAGAATTTGCAGTACATATGGAAGGTTCTTACAAAAAATCGAATTAAATTTCAGGCAACATCTTTTTAAATAGTACTTGAACTGGGTGTGGGATCTGTGGTCGCTGTGGGCGATTGATAATCAGCCTTAACAAGTGGCGCCAACTTCATCTTCCAGGGTTTAGTACGTTCTGGCGATTTAATGCAATTGAGCCGTCCATTGCATTTGGTTGGCTTTCCTGGCTCTTGGATTTGCTGTTTTGACGTTTCCAGGTTAGAGGCCATTTGAGGCTTTTCGTTGTCGCGATAATTCCGTCATAAAAAAAAGGACTCTCCCGGCTCGGGAAGACGAAGACTGTTCAGCGGGGGATGGCCAAGTAGTTCAACCAGTCCAAAGTGATTTCCGTTTGTTTCAAGATGAACTTGGTCGACACGAACCCCTACGGCAACGGGCTGCTTTACGCTGGCTTCAATCAGGATCAAGGTGAGAATCTTTTGCGTCTAAAGCTCCCGCTCTCCTACTGAACCCGGGGACCGTCTATAGGCTGTTTTGCATGCGCCACGGACACCGGATTCCGCGTCTACAACTGTGACCCGCTCAAGGAGAAGGAGCGCCAGTACTTCCCCGAGGGGGGATTGGGTCATGTCGAAATGCTGTTTCGGTGCAACTATTTGGCTCTGGTCGGCGGAGGTATTCGTCCGCTCTATCCGCCAAACAAGGTGATCGTTTGGGATGACCTCAAAAAGGCAGCGGCTATTTCTCTGAATTTTAGTCAAGAGGTGAAGGCGGTTCGTCTCCGCAGGGATCGAATTGTCGTCGTCCTGGAGGGCGTAATTAAGGTGTACACGTTCACGCAACAGCCCCAGCAACTGCATGTCTTTGAGACAAACTCGAATCCACTGGGATTATGCGTGCTCTGCCCGCACAGCAACAAATCTCTGCTCGCATTCCCTGGACGAAGAACTGGACACGTTCAGGTAAGTTTTTTAGGTGTCGTGGAATAAATTTTAAGGTTTCGTTGAAGATTGTTGACCTAGCGAACACAGAACGCGCCCCCCTGGAGATCGTGGCCCATGAAGCGGCCATCAGTTGTATCGCCCTAAACCTGCAGGGAACGAGGCTTGCTACGGCCAGCGAGAAGGGGACCCTAATCCGAGTTTTCGACACAGACAGTGGAAAAAAAGTCACTGAGCTTCGCAGAGGAAGCAATCAGGTATAACTATTAACATTATTTAGTTACAATTTATTAGATCAAGCCTGATTTTTTTGAGATAAGTAATTCTAGTAGGGATTATAAAGTGATAAGCTATTTTCTAAGTTAAGTAATCTAAGCAGTAAGTGCTCTGAGGTTTTGGCAACCGCGCAAAATTACGGCTGATCTAGAATACAGGAGATAATATCCTAATCTGATCGTTTCAAACACTTCCTAAAAAATTAATTAAAGGGAATTTTGTAGGAAACATTGTATTTTGCCAGAAGTATCGAATATAAAGGGTGGTCTATCTAGTGTTTGGAATTTGAAGTTTAGTCGATTATATGTCATTCCCGACTTGACAGAAATTTAGTTTAAGGTGTGACCTTTACGAAATGGGACGGTATTCGCTTGAAGAAAGTTGGGAAATATTAAAAAGTTATTTCCAAAATGGTGAGTCTTCTACTCAAACTGTGAGAAATTTAAAAAAAAAATTGACAAAAAAAAAATTTCCAAAAACCCAATTTGTGGATCAATTCGTGAAGCGAGTTCGTGAAACTAGAATGTTGGTGGATAAACCAACCCGTGTACGTACTCGTCCGGTGCGCTCAATCGAAAACATTGCTGCTGTTGCTCAAACTGTGCGTGAGCAACCATCAACATCAACTCGTCATCGTTTTCAACAATTGGACATTGCACGCACTTTTTTGATGCGAATTTTGCGTAGACTTTGCCATGAAGCCATATAAAGTTCAATTGATACATCAGCTGAAGCCGGTTGGCCATCTTAACCGTCTACGGTTTGCAAATTGGGCGAAAGATCGTTTGGCCGAAGATGGTGAATTTTACCGAAAAATCATCTTTTCGGACGAGGCTCATTTCCACCTCGGTGGTTATGTTAATAATAATAATAAAACTGTCGCTGTTGGACTATTATCTTTGGGGATCGGTGAAAGATGAATGTTACGCCAACAAACCAGAAACAATTCAAGACCTCAAGTACGAGACTTAAGCTGCTATTGCTGATATAAGGCCCGAAGCAATCGAAAATGTACTCAAAAATTGGGTGGACCGAAAATAAATGTTCAACCATTGAATAATATTGAGCCGTTTGTTTGTTATAACAAAAAGAAATTCCAATTTTCAAATGGACCACCCTGTATAAAATTTCTTTCGGCTCTCGTTTTCTTTTTTCTCAATGACCCCTCAGATTCTTTTTGTTTAACCAATAATCGTTTTTTAGGCGGAATTTTAGAACTTTTATAGCCAGCAATCTAAAATATCACTTACTCTTTTTTCTCTATTGCAGGCTACGATTTACTGTATAAATTTCAACCACCAGTCCACGCTGCTGGTTGTCTCCTCAGACCATGGCACGATTCACGTCTTCAACTTGGAGGAGCCTAAACCAAAGGAGTCGTCACTCCCCATTATCCCAAAATATTTTTCAAGTCAGTGGAGCTTTTGTAAGTTTTCCATTCCGCAAGGACCCCCGTGCATTTGTGCATTTGGAAATGAGCCCAATTCTGTGATCGGTGAGTTCCTGATTTTGATAGGATTTTGCCTCAGAACTCTCATCGCAACTATTTTCTTGCAGTGATATGCGCCGATGGCCATTACTACAAATTCATTTTCAACAATAAGGGCGAGTGCAACCGCGATGTGTGCACTCAGTTCCTGGAGATTACCGACGAACAAGCTTGAGGAGGGCGGCTGCCCCCACCCATTTAAACGTTTTATTTCCTACTGGGTCCCCAGCATTATGGTTATATATTTTATCACTTATGTTTAAGTTCAACTAGTATTACTCGTATGCGTTAGAGCTGTAGCCCTCTATGTCCGCCTTATTGAACACATTTATTTAGAGACACCTTTTACTTGTTAAGCAATAAAGAAACTTTCAAAGAAGCTCCCTGGCCTGCTGAATTCAATTTGCAGCGCGATGGCCGTTGAATTTGCACCTCCCAGATTTTGTTTTGCAGGCACTGCACTCGGTGAAGTACTAGATCGACCGCAATCTGGACTGGAGCTGGAAGGTGTTCCACTTGGCACTGTGATATGGTAACGCCGTTCTCCAGTTTTCCAAATTGTCGCCATTACGTTTGTGACGGGGTAGTGAGAGCAGTGTCAAAACATTTTCTGTTTTATAGGATTTATTAAGGGCAATTGAATCAGAAATGCGGCGTCTAAGTTAACTAAAGATGAATGAAAGTGATTTTCATTTTGACTAAATGCAAAATACCCAAAAAATTTGGCAATTCGGTGTCCTTAAAAGTGCTAAAAGTGCCTCGGAATTTTCTCCTGTGCCTTATCAATAGAGTTTTTTTGTGCATTCCCGTGTTTTATTTTTTGTTTTGTTTGCTTGTTGCCCACTTTACAGATTAGTTAAAGGAGCAGATAAATTCATCTACTGCACCCACAAAATGTTGCGTTTTCTGAGTAGAAGGAAGGTCCGGAATACGAACACGGATGGGGCCAGTCAAATTAAGTCTCAGAGGATCACCACAAACAAAAATAAAATCGACTGTCGCGTTATTTTGCTGGACAACACCGACCTATCAATAGAGCTCTCAGTAAGAATATGTTTTATATCACTTAAATAAAACAAAATTACACCTCAGCGGCTGGCTCAAATTGGTCAAGCGGCTGCCCTGACCTCAACACCCACCAGTTCGGGAGGTGATGTGGCCTTAATTAGTCAGTTTCAGTGAGGCGCCGCCTATAAAATTTGTCTATGATGGACCTGAGGCGATGCTGCGAAAGGTATCACCCCCAGCCAATTACTGACACCAGCAACAGGAAGTTTAGGCTTTCTGTCTTTGGGTCACACGATAATAAAATTGCACTCCCAGCATTATGCCGCTACCCGTTCGACTGAGATTGCATTTCAAAGCTTGTGTTTATTGGTTGCATTATTCATTGGCAACGGGCAGCGGTAGCTCTAGAATCCTAAATGTAGCAGTTGTTTTTATGCTGCACCCCAGCTCCAGTAACCTTCACCGATTCTGATAAAAGAAAATCTCAAGACAGCTCTATATCAAGCGAAACTCCAGAGGTAGAAACGGTCCAACGACAGTGCTTGCGACTTGGAGATTTTAAGTGGCAGCATTCATTCCACACAAACTCCCATCTCAGGCGTTTTCTTCGGGATTTTTGCAAATAATCGACTGAAAGTAAAAATTATCAAACAATGCGGCAGCCGTGTATGCCATGCCGAAGAGCTAGCGGGGACTTTGTCTTTTTGCTCTTTTTATATAACAAAATCGTCAAAGTGCAATCACACCTTTGGCAGTGTGGAAAGGTTGCTGGTGGCGTTACTCTTCTACGACGACTTGTCGTGCTCCCCGGGGCTCGCGAGGCCGTAATTAGTGACAGCCTGACTGCGATTGAGCAACCGTTCGAGCCGCGTAATGGCAAGTAATACGCTGCAGTCTGCAACAGAAGCACTGGCATTTTGCAGGAAGAAACATATCTCAAGGTGGCCCAGAATGTGCTCGTGGTAATTTGCATTTACGGTCGTTTTGCTATCGCCGCTGAAGAGTTTGCCGCCAATTGTTGATTGGACGTTTTATGGGTTTATTTCAAAATGATCATGTCGTACTTAGAAGATCAGATGATACCTTGTGAAGAGAAGCATAAAACTTGAGCGGGGTCATTAGTTTGCTTGAAATGCATATTTTCTCATTTTACATAACTAACAATTATCTACCTGTGCATCTAATATAAGAATTCATGGTAATAAACGATCCGACGAGTCCATAGATTCTCTATAAGAAGAAAATGAAATTTAAATTTTAAAGGAAATGAGAAATCTTTTTATTTTTCGTTTTTCATACAATTAACACTTGACTTCATACAAAACACAAACGGATAATATTTAGAACTTATTTAATTTATAGTTATATAGGTAATTCTTCGTTAAGGTGCATCAATTTGTTTTCAAATTCTGTTCAATACCTTAATCTACTATGTATAGGCATATTTGCTTTTTTTGTATTGATATGAGGAAAGATTACATAAAAGAATAAATTTATTAAAGTTAAAAGTTATTTTATTAACTACAAATGGGTTCATCAATTAAAACTAACTTACAAGTGGACCAATTGAAGGCTGAAGAATGAAAACCTTAAATAACTTCTGTTTCAAATAGGTCCTTTCTCCATTGAATCAAAATATAAAAGAAATACATGTCATTCTTTCCAGAATATTATCATGTCGTATTTAGTCTTTTCACATTAACTTATACGATATTTATAATTTACAGAAAAAAGCCATGGGCAGCTACCTGTACGAGCAGGTTTTCTACGCATTGGATTTGACTGAAAAAGACTACTTTGGCCTACAATTTATGGACGCCAACCACGTGAAACACTGGCTAGATCCCACCAAGGCTATTAAGAAGCAAGTTAAAAGTAATATTGCCTAAACTTGCACTAGTTTCTTTTACTTACTAAATTTAATCTATCTTTCAGTTGGTCCACCGTACACTTTTAGACTGAAAGTGAAGTTTTACTCATCCGAACCCAACACACTCCGTGAAGAACTTACCAGGTACCTGTTTTTCCTTCAATTGAAGCAAGATCTCCTCGAAGGAAAGCTAGAGTGTCCCGAAGAGAAGGCCGTCGAGCTCTGTGCCCTTGCACTTCAATGTAAGTTTTTTTGTAAATACGTTGTTCCTTCATTGTGCTTATTATCAATTTTATTACAACAGCGGAATTGGGAAGTTTTGATGAGAAACTGCATACAGCGGCAACTGTATCGGAGTTTCGTTTCGTTCCGAACCAAACGGAAGAGATGGAAATTGCAATATTGGAAGAATACAGAAACTGTCGGGGACTAACTCCAGCACAGGCCGAAACAAGTTACTTAAATAAAGCTAAATGGCTGGATATGTATGGAGTGGACATGCATACTGTTTTGGTTAGATCTTCATTGGCATTCCATACTCTTGGGTATTAATTGAAGTTATGATTTTATAGGGAAAGGATGGCTGTGAATACCACTTGGGATTGACCCCAACTGGGATATTAGTGTTTGAGGGAATTCAGAAAATAGGTCTTTTCTTCTGGCCGAAGATAAGCAAATTGGATTTTAAAAAGAAGAAGCTAACTTTAGTGGTAATAGAGGACGATGATGAGGGAAGGGAGCAGGAGCACACTTTTGTGTTTAGATTATACAACGAAAAGGCATGCAAACATTTGTGGAAATGTGCCGTAGAGCACCATACATTTTTTAGATTACGTGCACCTGTAAAAGGGCCTTCAGCTCGGCAAAACTTCTTTAGAATGGGCTCAAGATTTAGATATTCAGGAAGAACAGAATTTCAAACACAGCAGAGTCGCGCGAGAAGGACTGTGCAATTTGAACGACGTCCTTCTCAACGGTTTGCCAGCAGACAATCACATCTACTTCGGGAACGGCAAAAGCAGGAAAAGGAACATGCTACTGCAGCAGTTAACACTAAAGCCACAGCATCTTCCGATGAGCCAGGGGATGCTCCTGAAATAAAAGAATCCACTGAAAGTGCTTCAATTAAATCGTTCACGCCGTCTGCTCAGACAATTATCCACAATAATATAACGATAACGCCAGAGCCTGAGGTATGTCTTCCTTTATTAAATGGTACAGCAAACACGCATTCTTTGAGTCGGGTCTCTACAAAATCAACGTCTTCCAACGAAGAAAGTGGCTACAGTAAAATTGGATCTTTTGGTAAAGCCGGACTTACGGTTAAGTATGATCATGTTATATATTCTTTATATATTTTGTTAATTGAAATTTCTTAGACTGGATCCTGAACCAGCTTTCAGCTCTATAAAAACCATAGACGAAAATCTGTTTACGAAACCCCATTCCCATCACGGATCATTCGGGAAGGCTTCCATTAGCTCTGCATTCAGGTAAGTGCTCTCTGCATCTTCTGTTGTCTATCTGTTTGTTCTGCTCCTTAATTGCACCAGTCTCGCTTGCACTGTAGATTAATAGCCTACAACTAATAAACGATTACGGCCGTCATGTTTTCCCAAAGTACTCGTTTGGCACCAAGCGCCAGATGATGAATACCCTAGGCCCATTCAGTCGTCGCGTGCCAAGTAGTAGCAGTTCGATTTACGAGCTGCATTAATCTTTCCGAATTGTAACGATGACCATGTGCTCATTTCTTATTTGTTATTTGCAGCATAAAGAGCGGTTTGTCCGAGAAAGATAATCAGCTAGACTCATTACTTAGATCCATTGTAAAAGATCCATCCCCATCCATCCTAGCTCATGAGGCTCTTAATGACGCTAACAGCATCAGGTAGCTATCTAAAATTATGGACCCGAGGTCCTGGCGTTCGCTTATTAATCGCTAATTTTCCCCCCCCGCCTGCGTCCACTAGAGTAACCATCAACAAAACGTCTGACTTAGAAAATAATACTGAAACTCTTAAAAGACTTTCGACTTCGGAGAAGCCCAACAATCAAATTAAGTTGGCCAACGTTAGCGGCACCCCTCTTCCTCCTGGACAGATCAAATGCAACATACTGAAAGGTGAGCTATAATTTTTCCGGGGGTATAAAATTGAAGCTCAATATTCGTTGTGCTTCTTAACAGCTCGAGTTGAAGAGGAAATGGGCGCTACGAATGCAAAGTTGACCAACCAGATGTTTGTACCTGCGGCTGTGTCGAATAGTTCCGACGGCCCTGACTCGCTGAACGCCACATATATTTCGGTGGTAAGTGATCGCACAATATTTTTAGTTGTTTCCCTAGTTTTGCTAGTCATTTTATTTCTGTGTAAAACTGTTTGTCCTTTGCTTGAAAAGGGAGGCGATAAGCTGACTTTGAATATTTCTGAACAAAAACCGACAACTACTTCTACGACAATAATAACTACGCCTTGCGATACAAATGAGAGAAAGGATAAAGATAAGAAGGTAGGATGCTTGCTGCTTTGTTGCTTGTTAAAAATAATAGAAACCTTACACCAATTGGGGTACTCTAATGTATTACGATTTCAGAATTGTATGAACCATATAAGTACACCCACTGAGCTGGTTTCGCCATGGTTGGTCTCGTCTGAAGTGGTCGCAGCACCAAAAGGCAAGGAGCCAACAATCATCCGGAAATCGGTTATAACAACACAGCTTTGAGCGTGGTAATCATCCTGTAGAGCGACTTATTTTAGAAATGCAATATTTATTTATTTAGGCTGTTACCGATCGAAAAATTTCATTCCTTTACTACTCCGTTCGCATAATTATTACTACGATGTTTAGTTAGCTCATTAGCTCTATTGTTATAGCATTTCGAATAGAAACTATCCTACCGCAATATTAAGAGGATGTACTTAAAAGAAGAAAAGATACAAAAGACTTTAATGGTGCCTTAGGGGACGTACTCGTATGAACTCTCACATTCCGATAGGCGCACTTAAATGAATTCCTTAAGAGTTCTAATGGTGACAGGTTAGGTCAAATTGCTTGAACTCTTTCAGTGCAGAGATGCCTCCACGAATGCCAGACATATCACACGAGATTTTAAGTAGTGCAAAATAAATTCCTTCCAATGGCACATAGCCGCGGTGGGCTAAGTGCGACTTTTCTAAATTTAGAATTAGTTCCCGCACAACAAATTAGGACTGGGTGCAATGCATATGAATTTTTGAAGACTTCTTAACTTTAATTCATTTATTATTTGATCAAAAATAATTTATTTGTTTTAATTCTTGAATATGAATTCGAAACATATTGCAAAGAGCGTTGCTTAAGCTCTGCTTGCTGACTGTAGATATGAAAATCGAAGAAAATTGTAAACGACAGTTATCAGGTAAGAGTTTTCTACCCATAATTTTTTTTTTTAATTTTAGCGCAATTTAATTACTATTTTGTTACATTGAAACAAGACTTTGGGAGCAGGATATATTTACCTTTTGATAAAATAAATATTAATAAGGAAAATTAAATAACTATTTTACAATTTTCATATGATATTACCACATAAACAAATTTTGATATATAAAAATCCGTATAATAATGACTGTATGCGAAAATTCGTGCTTTATTTTCTACCATCTGATTCGTATAAAATTAAAATTGCACAGTATTTTAAGCATCATTCTGAAAAATTTCATATTCATTCTTTCAAAGGGTGATTTTGATGAGAAGTTTTATTTTATGTTAGAGAACACAACTCCATTTTTGCCCTCTTGCCTTAAAAATTCACAAGTAAATGTGAAGATTGCACGAAATTATCCATTGATTTGCATTAGTCCTAATTTTCTGCACAGGGACTCAAGAAGATTTGATCTCATTTACGTGTTGACAGATTGGGAGGCGTAATACACTCCGGAATTGTACAAGAAAAGTGCATTTTACACGGGATATCCATATATACTTAATACAGTAAAGTAAACTAAAAGAAGCAATTGCTCTGAAACTTAAACGAACAGGACGCACGTCGAACCAGTGCCATCTGTAATCTTTTTAAAACAAGAACCCGCGAATATATAAAGTGTGTAAGGACTCTTCAGTATTTTTACTTCTGTTATACTTCGGGAACATTTTTAAGAAAGACGTTTATATATATTGTATTACCTATTGTATTCTTGAAGTATTTAAATAAATCATTTTATAATCATCCGCTTGCTTTCAATTTAAAAGCCAGAAGGACCTGCTTCCCATCGAGCAAAAGCAAAACACACATGCTCCGGCTATTTTAAGAAATGCGCAGCGCGCACATACTTTGCTTTTTTTTTACATTCTGTTTTGTGTAAAGTGCCGGCAATCTATGGATTATGTCTACAATTTTATGCAGCTAGCCAGCCAGAAAAGCTGCTCTGCTTATGCTTCCTCCTCCTTACTTGGACTCGAGAGTCGCCTCCACGAATGCTCCTAAAATTAGAACATACCCACACCCCGCCAAAGACTCCAACAGCAATCAGAAATTTAAGCTGAATCGAAATCTATTTTTGGACCGGTCGGTCGAAAAAAAATTAAAATTTTTTCTCAATTTGTTGGTGAATGAATATGGAAGCCAAATTTCGGACACGTCCACACTCTGGACCGCTGTTATGCAATGATCTTGCGGAAGCATCACACCTCTATGGCACCGTGCCATCTTCAATTAATCTTAGCTTTTATCGGACTTTTCGGGGTTTCAGGTGGAAAATTGAAATTGCCGTTAAGGCTGAGGCAGCACCCCCACAGAGCAGGGGTGTTAAACATGAAATTGAAAGATCAGAGTGGTGTTTAATGAAAATTTATTGAAAGTTGAAAAATAAAATAACAAAAGAGTTTAGAAAAGCTTAAAAACGTGATGTCGCGCGAATGTGCGTTGCGTCGCAGTTCTATGGTATCGCGGTCGCAGGTGGCAGGGGTGACCAAAACAACATTCTTCGGTATCTTCGTTTTACTTCCTTATTTCAGTACACATGAGAGATGACCAGCAGGTGTTATAGTTGCTATGCGTCGGAAATGACAGTCTTGTTGTTCTTAACGTTTTATATTTTTTATATACAATGTGTAAAGGTGATCATAACAATTTCCAAAATAATCTTTATGTATCTTAGGTGTTCGTGTCTAGCATTTACGGCATTATTAATAAATTTGTTTAATATTAAAATATTAAAATTAAAATGCTTAGAAGCACTTGCGGTGGACGATTCCAGGGCCGGATTCGTCGTATTCTTGCTTCGAGATCCACATCTGTTGGAAGGTGGACAAGGAGGCCAAGATAGATCCACCGATCCAGACGGAGTATTTACGTTCTGGTGGGGCAATGATCTTGATCTTGATGGTGGATGGAGCCAAGGCAGTGATTTCCTTCTGCATACGATCAGCAATACCTGGGTACATGGTGGTGCCTCCAGACATGACAATGTTAGCATACAAGTCCTTCCTGATGTCGACATCGCACTTCATGATGGAGTTGTAGACGGTTTCATGGATACCGCAAGATTCCATACCCAAGAATGAGGGTTGGAAGAGGGATTCTGGGCAGCGGAAACGTTCGTTGCCGATGGTGATCACCTGACCATCAGGAAGTTCATAAGACTTCTCGAGGGAGGTGGAAGCAGCGGCGGTGGCCATTTCTTGCTCGAAGTCCAAAGCGACATAGCAAAGCTTCTCCTTGATGTCACGGACGATTTCTCGCTCAGCGGTGGTTGTGAATGAGTAACCACGTTCAGTCAAGATCTTCATGAGGTAGTCGGTCAAGTCACGGCCAGCCAAGTCCAGACGGAGGATGGCGTGGGGGAGAGCATAACCTTCGTAGATTGGGACGGTGTGAGAGACACCATCTCCAGAGTCCAGGACGATACCAGTGGTACGACCGGAAGCATACAGGGAAAGGACAGCTTGGATGGCAACATACATGGCTGGGGCGTTGAAAGTTTCAAACATGATTTGGGTCATCTTCTCTCTGTTGGCCTTTGGATTCAATGGGGCCTCAGTCAAGAGAACTGGGTGTTCCTCTGGGGCGACACGCAATTCATTGTAGAAAGTGTGATGCCAGATCTTTTCCATATCATCCCAGTTGGTGATGATGCCGTGCTCAATGGGGTACTTGAGGGTCAAGATACCTCTCTTGCTTTGGGCTTCATCTCCTACGTATGAGTCCTTCTGCCCCATACCCACCATGACACCCTGATGTCTTGGGCGACCGACAATGGATGGGAAGACAGCGCGTGGTGCGTCATCACCGGCGAAACCGGCCTTGCACATACCGGAGCCATTGTCTACGACCAATGCAGCAACCTCGTCGTCACACATTTTGGGAGTTTTGTGTTATTCTGCCAGAAAGATAAACATAAATGCGTTAGAATTTCGTCGATATTTACCTCACAGAGTCAATGTAACAAGAAAAAAACGGGCAAAGGCTCGCGAAAAAGTGATGTGGAAGATGAAACCAACGGTTTTTAATATGAAAATCAATCTCACTCCCCAGAACTCTCGATTTTTCAGCAAATTTCATTTATTCTAGAATAAATAAAATATACAGAAATATCACTTGTGCCAGGGCTGAAGATTTCGGATTTTTCGTATATTTCGACCGTTGTTCGTCTTCCACAGCTGCACTCTTATCCAACAAGAAATCGCTGAAGAAAAACGTGCTTTCTCTGTGTCGATCGTTATGATCAGTTTTGAAACTTCTTTGGGTGACTTTGATTTTATCAATTGTTCGTTTTTTCTTAGCAAGTAAAAATTCACCACTGAATAAATTTCAGAATGTTTAACGTTAAATCCAAAGAGTATCCAATGCTGATCATCGATCGATTAGTCCACTCAGTAATGATCGAATTATTCCACTGATAATCCATTTGATGATGTGATTATCCAGGTAGGATCACGTTTGTCTTCAACTGTTTCTTGTTACAATGCAGGTAGAATCACTCAAGCGTATTCAATCGCGTTTGAATTAAAGTATAAAATAATGAAGAAATAAGAAGTAATAATGTAAGAAATGAACTGAACCAACCGTTTAAGAAGAATCTAAAGACTAAAGCAACACTTTCGCTGTAGAACTGCGAGTGACTCCTGGATATTGTTGTTCTAATATTTATACTATTCGACTTCGGGTGATCTACGAAGGCGTGCCGACGCTTTGTGTAAAATGTGAAAACGACGGAAATAGAAAAGTACGCACACATTCTCACGGAAAAATCTACGGTACAGAGGCACTAGCAGCGGGGAAAATTTTTCGGGCATCCATACATGGATCGGGTGGTAGAGGAATTTTCATATGCAAATTTCAGTTAGATACGCGGCCATATATGAGCGTTGCGCCGAGATGAATGAAAGTTTATCTATAGATGCAATTTTGGCCGAAATTGGAAATAGTCTCATCCCGGAGACGAGTCGGGATTTTCATATTATTTAGGCGATTTTCGGCATCTGTGTTTTGGGACGTTTTCTTATTTTGGTTATGAGAATTCTTGGGAGGAAATTATGCGCTGAGCGAAGTGTATTTTTGGATTTTCGTTACAATGTAGTAGTATAGGATTGTTTCTGATGACGGCACAACCGATGGTGGTCCCGCGGAAGAGATGCACTTTATATGGACGTGCACATTGATCACTCAATTGATTTTGGAGTTAATTAGGGGCCGATTAAAAATATGGAATTTCATCATTCCCTCCTTTTAACTAGGTGAACTAGTTAAGCTATTTGAATAATGGGAACAATGTAGATATTAATTATTATTAGAATTTAATAGAAATTTCATTTCTATTAAGAAAAATAATACACTTAAATTACACATTTTATAAGTACAAATACCGGTAGATATGATTTGAGTATTTTAATAAGCAAATTATTAGATTTTAAAAAACTTTATTTACGAAAAATTCGAAATTCGAAATTCGAAATTTTCCTGGAGTAATAAGACAAAATTATAAAAAACGCTGTGCGTGTCCAAAATCTTCTCAATTTCCATTCCATGCTGATAATGCAACTTTATATAATCATTTTGTTTTTACATTAATAATTAATTCCTAACCATAATGTTTTTTTTTCTATCTTTCCCCAATTTTATAATCGTTTGTAGCTTTAGATGTGCAAATATTCAAAATAGTAACAGTTACAAGTAATATAAAATACAATAGGACCTCTATAAGGTGAACATCAAGGGAGACGCCAAAAAATTCGAGTTATAGAGTTTTCGACTTATAGAGAATTTCGACTTAGGCAGATTTTGATTCGACATAAAGAGGTTGAGATTCATTCTTATAAATTTTGAGTTAGAGAGGTAAAATAAATAAAAATTCAAGTTGCACAGGTGACACACATATTTTTATTTATTATAAATCAACATTATTTCAAAACATCCTTAAAATAAAAAAATATGGCATTAAAAAAAGTCAGTAATTTTTTTTTTTGCTTTAGATAATTCGGTTGTTCTCTATCTACAGCATTGTCTAATGTACAAAGAGCAGAAAATTCTTGTTCTTCAGAGTTGCTGGTTTGCTCTATAAAATTCCGTAAAGTATTCAATGCGGTTCTTGCCTCTTTGATAGAAACCCATGGAGCGCATGTAGTATTATTCGGTAACTTATTTTTCTTCGAACTATAGAGGTAATAAGTTTCGAGATACAAAGGTAAAATTTAATTTTTCGAGTTATGGAGGGAAAATATGTACCAAAATGGCTTGGAGGGACTCACTGATTATTTCGACTAATAGAGGGTTGAGATTTCGAGTAATGGAGGTTTTGGTGTTTGAAGGGAAGGAACAAAACATTTTTTCGAGATTTGGAGGTTTTCAACTTATCGAGGTTCGACTTAACGAGGCTCTACTGTAATTATAAATTGATTTTTTAATGCAAAACCTAACCTCATGAAATAAAAATCATCTGATCACAGTTATTAAATGCTGCATACCAAAAAGATTTAAAAATATTATGATTAACTTTAAATTTCTTACTCAAAATTACTTTTTTCATTTCAAATTTACTTTTTTCAGTTATTGTTATAAAACATATTGGATTAGCACATGCAACTATACAACCTACAAAAACTGTTGTCCTTTTTCTTTACACTGAAAAGATTACCTTACTGCTAAGGCATTTTATTAATTAATAAATTTATTTTTAAAATTTTTCCAAGATACTTTAAATAATAAATTCGATTAGTCTCAAGGGAAAATAATTTTTCATTTATTAAACTATTTTACCAACTAAAATATCAGCTTATGTTTCATCGAGAAGTTTGTACTGTTTGAAGTTTGAACTGCTAGTGACCATTGAATAAAAATGGAAGAAATTCAATGTCTTAAAAAAAAACCTTCTCCTTAATAGTTACTCATTTCAGATCCTATCATGAAATGCGCAATAAACCAAAAAATTATATCATAAAATATACCAAGTAATAAATTGTTATATTCATAGAAGTAAGCTCTGAAGAGATTCTTATGAATTAGTTGAATAGCTTAAAAATGTCTATGGTACCGGATTTCCACACTAAAGTAAAAAGCACTATATTTTTTCTATAGTTAATATGTTTACTATGAATAAATATAAATTCGAGAATTATTTTTTGAAAATTAATCATATTACGTATTATGGTAACAAAAGCTTTTGTTGCATTCTGCTAAAAGAACTGCAATAGTTTGGTTACTCGCAGATTTCATTATTTAAAAATTTGAAACTAGAAGAAAGTTTGTAAACAAAATATTTAAAGAAGGCTTGTACTGCTTTTTAATGTGTTATATTGTAATTAAAATGTACCTAATTTATAATCCGAAAAAGATTACCTCAATAAGTTTTATACATTTCTTATTAAAATAAATTTCGGTTATAACGAAATACCGATCGACGTACATTTTTATGCTTATTTCCATCGGGTACAACCATAGAAACTAAATTCTTTATTCGGTGTTCCAATTTTCGATATTGGATATGAAGATTAATTTCCATCGTGATACAAAAAAGGAGACAGCAGCAGCTATGTAACCCTTATATCACCAAGTTACGCTTCATCTTTGTCAGACCACTTCTTGAGTATGCCTGTCAGGTCTAATCACCCTCGCAATCCACACTCATTAACAGAATTGAATCTGTCCAACGCAGATTCAGCCGCTTTGCCCTACGTGATCTTCCTTGGACAGACGATCTTAATCTTCCCCCTTATGAAAACCGCCTAAAACTAATCAACATCCAGTCCCTCGCCCTACGTTAAGATGTCATGGATATTGTTTTCGTCCACCAAGTCCTAGTCGGTTTCATTGATTGCCTTAATTTCCTTCGCAGCATATCCCTTAACACTAACCCCCGTCGTAACGTTAGATTTTTCTCTACCTTTCGCCTTAAAAGTCATCGTACTAACTATGGTCACATCGAACCCTTTACCAGAATGCTGCAGATAGTCAACAACTCTGACGCCTTCGATTGCCAATATACCAAAACTTCCTTTGCCCTATACTTGTCTAACCCAACCCTCCAATGAACCATTCAGTCTACACGCCCCCTGATCTGATCATAAAAGTAGGTTAATTTTTAGTGATGAAAGCAGTAAGAGAGAGAAATTATATTATCACAATTTACCATATCTTCAATTTATAAATTAAAATATAAAATAAAGGAAAACTTTGAACAGGAGCATTTATCAACCAAGACAAACCCAAACATCAATACGGCATATTTTGTAAAACAATAATTTGCTTGAATAAAATTTAAAATGTACATACATTACATATGTATTTAAATTAAAAAAAATATATATATAATAAATTTTCATTTCTACCGGATATAACTGGAACATTTTTAGGTCCCTTCAATTTTGTTATAATCGATTTTCACTGTATTTAGTTTTTTGATTTCATATAGACATCTATAAATATCACTAACAGTTTTAGAATAGTAACTAAAAAAGTAGAACAAATATAATACGTTTTTGCTTTTTACGATTACATATTGCATTTTTGATTCTGAGCATAGTAAAGATTTATTTTCATATAGGCACTAATTAGCAATCACCAATTTAGTACATCAATATGAGAAAATTATTTTGATGAGGAAGCAGCAGAATAAAAAAGAAATCGAATTTTTATTTAAAGGCTTAAGGCCTCCCCACACTCTCATTTGTATACCTACAATATTAAGATGAAATTTGATATACGGACGAATATTGTAGAAAAACAAAAATGATGAGTTTCTTGGAAAAAAATAGTTTTTTTTGAACCCTTCACAGAGAATGAAAATTGTACATACGTACGAATATATGCAAGTTTTCTAAATGCTATAAGAAATATTTTAGGACCTTTTCATTTTAACCTTTCAGTTACGAAATTTTTACTTTCAAAGTCGTTATTAATGCGTCCCTTCTTCTCTAATTTTTAAACTATCGATGCAAAATATCTGAAAAAATTCCTAAATATAGAATTTAGTTAGTAATTTCAATGAAAGTTATAAGGAACACTATAGCAAAATTAATTTATCTAATACATATTTTCCCTGCATACACGCTCTTAGGCGTTTTTTTCAAAAAAGGAGATCGATTAAAGCAGTCTATAGGGTGAATAATAAGAAAGGGTGAGCAGGTTTTGTGAAAACATATTGCATATGTAATTTGTGGGACACCCTGTATTTTTCGTTCCTTAATATTGAACATTTTACCCCGTCATGCCAGGTGTTATCGTTTAGAGCTAAATTTTAATTAACTCAAAAATGTCTGTATTATGAAATACCCTGAATTCCCTATATAGGCTGAAAAAATATTTTTCTTTTCAATAATTCGCGGAGCCCACTCACTATAAGAAAATTAAACTCGCACTTGACCGGTGCTTTTCTTTTATTTTTTCTTTTAGTTTGATGTGTGTAAAATATTTTCTTCATTATTTTGTATTTATATATCCGAAGAGGTAAACAATGCAAAGAGTTTTTGTGAATAGAACACCTCGCATTTCACGGCTCATTTCTTGATGAAATGACATTGGTTACATAAAAGTTAAATAACATCCAAGAATTTCTTGTGATTAAGAAATTCTGTACGCGATGCATTCTAAATTTTAAGTAGTTCGAATTTGCAATTGCATCGTAGATGAGCGTTTTCAAATTTACCGGGGTGAGGGGTGTGGAGCTAACGTATGTTGTTCGCCTTTTTTGGTAATTTCTTTAATTATAAAAAAAAAATTATATATATATATCGTGAGTTGTTGATGCTGCTGAAAAGTGAAAAATACCTCGTTACTCAAGGCAGCAACACTTGCACATCTGACCGTTGACTTGAGGAGATGTATGCATATTTGATTGTGAACATGAAACCGTTTTTATTTGGAAATCTGCCAGAATTTGTACGGCGGAAAATATAATGTATGATATGTTTCCATTTTTTCACAACAAAGCCAATTGCTGTGGGCGGTGTGCCGATTTTGTATATTCGGTCTTTTCCTATTGAATTTGAATTGAGCACTTTCTCCTTGCCCACGAATCAGAGGGAGATTTGGCGAAAAGTTTATAAAATAACAAGATTATTATTATTCTATAATTATCGGTAATGAACGGAATGGGCAAATCTCTGTTCGCAATTATGACAAGGCAGCTGCATGAATAATTATTGCTAAATTACGATTTCGTATCGGGTTCAGCCGCCCTGCCAAGTGGATATCGTAAATATTTATTTACACCTTATCCGCTCTGAGTTGGGTGCGGGCACCGGAGTATATCCTCGGATGAACGTGATATAGTCGCCAAAAATGAAGCCAAAGGCAATTCCTCGAGTCCGTACTCAGCGGGCTATAAATATCGAAATATCTCGTCATATCGGAATGAGAATGTCTTAGAGTTTCTGTTTTGCATATTTTTAGAAAAATTCATCGAAAAATATCTCGTCGTCCGCTTCTGTTGGTCTCTCTGTGTCGCTGAGATGAAGCGCTGCTGGTTAGCAAGCATAAAGCATTGATTTGGATACCTTCGGAAAACTCGGACTTGGAGAATTTTTATTTTTTTTTTTCAGAACGATATCGAAAAAGCGACGACGCCGACTATGTGGCATCGGCAATGGCAACGGCAACGGCAATGATGGGCCCAGAGATCATTGTTTATGTTCGAGAGACCAAATGGAGGGAAAAATGAAGAAAATTGAGGAAAGGTGGAAAATGTGTTAATGGTATTTTTAGGCAAGTGGTAAAAGCGTCTCGCGGTAACAAGTCTTGGGTAATACATCCCCCGCAAGTTTAAATCATCGATTGCGTTTTGGTGGTGGCGTGCAGCAGCACACACTACGTCTTCAAAAATCTTAGAGTCTTCAACGGACATGGTGTTGGAGGATTTGCCCCCCCGAACGGATTGGTTCGTATCGCTTCTACTCAAGAAACACAGCTCTGAAATTTTTTAAAGGATCGCATAGCAATTATACCGCCTAATAAGTTTTTTTTAATTCACATTTCAGATTTTTCATATATATTTATTTTAATTCTTTAAAACGACTATCCGGAGAACATGTATAGGTACATCATTTAAAGTGTTCTTTTAAAAAAAAATCTTATTTTTGGCAAAATTTCGTGTATACTAAAAAAAAATGATATTTAGTTACTCAATTTTGTTGTTGAAATAAAATAAGTTCTAAAAGTGTACAAAGATCCCGGATCACATATTAAAATTCATATTAAGATCGTGTAACGGTCTTATTATTTATAGCTCATCGGCTTAGTTTTGTTTTTAATTGTATTTTTAACACCAAGGACATTTCATGGTTTTAGTGAAAATTTCTCTCGATATTTACATTCGACTTTTATATTGTGAAGTAAAAAAAAAAACAAAAAACAGGCAATGTGCTTTCTATCTACACATCTCTTTTTCTCGTGATTTAATTTAATTCTGAATAAGCGATCAGTGCCCCGTAGATATTCTGAGCGTTGCAAATAGTTGCGATAGTACATGAATTGATTTAAAACATACTTTTTTATGTTTAGTTGGTTGTTGTCAATCCTAAATTTCTTGCCTAAAATTAAAATCACTTTATCTAACAATATTCTTTTATATTACTATTGTATTTTTATTTTATCTCAGTAAAGTGATTTGAAAAAGATGTGACTAGTTTCAATTTAGGTCAAGCAAAATGAAAAGCTGCCTACTTTGAAAAAAAAATGTTTTTCTGTTTATCCAGATTAAAAGAGAATTCCACAGAGTGGATCTGATCTCTGGAGTTTACAACGTTCTACTACAACCGGTTTAAAGGATTTGGTGGTTACAAAACGGGGCACAATTTCTTAGCGCTAGTTGGACTTGCTCTGAATAAGTCGGATCATCACTTTAACCAACCAACCAGTTCATATAAGAACTTTTCTCGACTAGTGTGCACTATCAAAGATTATAAGTTTTCCTTATAAATCTGTGTACTTATTAAATTTACTCTCTACTTTGTCTGGTTTAAAAAGGGTCAACAATATCAAACCTTACTACTTTCCATTTATATATACAATAAAAACAAAAACAAGCCATCTTCAAAAACAATAAAAAAAATATAATGTCCACTATGTAAACATTTTTTGAACTTCGCTACTGTGACGACATTGGTTGCATTCCATTTAGATTCATCAACATTTTAGTAATAACGAAAGCTCAATGAATTCTAGACAGAACCAAATTTAAAGATTCAGATGGCGGGGATGCCTCTGATCGTTTAAAGTCATTTTTTGAGTGACAAATTCCCCGCCTCTTGGAGGATAGGTGACACAAAAGTTTGAAATATTTTTCCGTGTAGAGACGAATAGAAAGACGTTGAAAATACACATAACTGAAAAATACTGCTTGCTTTAAAATCTTCACATTTACGCCTGAACATAGAATTAATCATTCGTGAGAAATTCATTGCGCAATACTGTACCAAAATCGTGTTATTTGTTTAAAAGAAATTTAAACTATTTTTAACCGTATTTACATAAATATTCTCTTTGTAGCCATATATAATGTTGGATATAAATGCAAACTGATAAAGTTTTCACTACAATAGGTAATAATAAAATGGTTACAACAAAAATATGTTACTATTAAAATGGAAAGTAGTGTTTATTTGAAAATATTGAAAATTGATATCTTTGGCTAACAACATTTTTTATTAACATATATAAAAGCCTTTTTTCTTATTCTAAAATAAAGATTTCATAGTGTTTAGAGGATTTGCTTAAAATTATGGGTCATCAAGGATTAGTGAAAGGCAATAAATCGTAGAAATCAAATTCAGAAACTTTCTCGAGAAATATTTGTATGCGAAACAACTGGGTATAAAAATAGATTAATAAATATTTTTAAGGTAACTTCCGTATTAAATAACGTATTACACAAGCAAAAAAAAATAAATAAAACGCCAAATGGTACAATATTCATCCATGCCAATTTTGAATAAAAATATAAACCATTATACATTTTCGTAGGTTGGCCAAATTTCTTTAAGTTTTTATTGTTTCGCAACAAAAAATCGTATGTAACCAATAGATCTTTCAGAAAGTATTTTTAAGCACAGGCAGTATGTGTGTATCTTTTTACCTCTAATTTCCTAAAAATAAAAATTTGGCAAATGAAATATACACAGGAGAAATTGGCAATTTTAGATAAGATATGCCTACATCATTAGCTATACGTATAAAATTTTGTAAGTTCATGTAGTTGTTGAAATCGAAAACTTACATATATATCACATTAGCAAATATTATACAGATAGGCCACCCACATGTATTTATTAGTACTAGTTGGAATTATGTATTTAAATTTTATGAATTTGAGAAAAATACACTTTAATAAAAGTATTAGAAAAACTCTTTCAAACTTTCAATAATATAAAAGAGTTAAAGCAAATGAATAAGCATGCGTAACCGAATTTTTACGAAAAATTTCCTTAAAAATACTAAGAACTACATTTTAAAGATGAGAAGTTCTACTTCTACTTCTACGACACATTTCACGTTCATAAATTAACAATCAGAGATCAAACTTTTACAGAATTAATATTTTAGAGCTATCTAGCATCTTTCAGTAAGAACAAACAAATTTCTTTAAAAATATACTCAAAAAAGGTCAATGGATATGCATACAAGAGTAAAAAGTAAAAATTAACCCTTAAAGGGTATAATGGGTGAAATTTCACTACAGGAAAAATGTTCTTTTTAAATTTTAGAAAAACCTAATGAAAATAATTATAATTAATTAAAAAATATATAAACATATACTGGGGGAAATTTCACCCATGACACCTTTAACGTAATTTATTTGAATGATACCTTTTAAGGGTTTAATTATAGAGATATTCTGATGAGATAATGATTTTAACAGTGTACCCAGAAAGCTTCGCGCCTAAAAATATTCTGAATTTAAACTGAAACTAAAAATTACATTTAAACTTTTGGATTCGATGAATATGGGTTTTTAACTTTAATTTAACTTTTATCAGTTACAAATTTTTTTAATTGTAAATTAAATTTTTTTAAAGTATTATAGTTGTAGTAGGAGGAATTATTAGGCCCGGATTCGAGATGTATGTAGGTTAGGTTAGGTTGCTGTGGCTGCCTAGAAAGGCACACTTAGGCCAATTTTGGCCCATTGTGTTACCACGTAGCGCAGGGGACCATGGTTATTCGTGGGATTCGAACCCACAGCCTCTGGGATGGTAGGACAGCGCGCTAACAACTGAACTATCAGAGGCCCCTATTCGAGATGTAACGCTAAAATAATCCATGCCAAGTAAGGCTATTAAATTAGAGCTACATTAAACTATTCGATATATAGAATTAGTTCTTACTCTGCTTTGTTTTATTTTGTTCGCATTCGCCACTTTCTATACGACTTTGTTTTTATTTTATTATATATATTATATTTATTATAAACGGAAGGAATGGAACCCACAATCACGGAATGACATTTATTTATAGAAAATACACAAAAATTACATATATATTGCGGGAAAGTTGTGGTATTGATATTGGGTTAGATAGGTTCAAATAGCCATCGTCTAATAGAGTTGTGATAAATCCTTGATATTAGCGCCGGCTAAATTAAAAAACGAGTAGGTCATTCTGTTCAGGGGTTCAGTAGAGTTTTTCGGTGCCTGACCGAATAATGATGACGACAACGAATATAAAGAAATATCTATCTAGTCGGATCAGATCAGGTATAATAGGGCATGATGTTTAGTATTCCACCATATGGGAGAAAATCTGATGCACCCAGGATGATAGTAGGACTAGCCCTGAGAAAATACTACTCGGAAAGCAAAATTTGAAGTATGTGCCTATTTAGAAAGTTAAATCTGCAAAAATGACGGACTTGTTAATTTTCCCGAAATAATTTCTTTACAATTAATTTTTAAATAAATAGTACTAATTATAATTCTTACATTTAGAAAATAATTCTAGCAAGTGTGGTATCGTTATCCTCTATTGGATGAACTTCTGTTCGCTGTCCTGCGAATTCTTTATCTATAAGGACTTAAATGAGCGAATCTCCTAAAAAACTTTTGTCGACAACTTTAGGACTTCCTTCAGAATAAAAGTTTGTTTAGGAAACCGCAAAGAATCGATTGGTAGAACGTTTTCTAGGTAGAATCCGAATATCATATATAGTGGATAACAATCTATTTATATTTTATTTCATTTTTACTCTTTTACGGCAAAAGTTGAACATGAATTGATGAAATACCAGATCTTCTAATTCACAACATTGGTGGCATATATTTTAAATATTTAATATTAAGGCGGTGTTTTTCTTTAATAAAGAAATATTTTCTGTTGAATAAATTTACAATGAGTTGGCATTAAGATTCAGAGAGGTCTACCTTTTATGAATTTTAATCAGAAAATTTTTTTCAAAGTTCAGTTTATTTGAACGCTACATATAAACGTTACAATTACATTTGAACTTAAACTAGATAAAATTGTAATGTTATTGTGGTTACGCAGATCGTTGCAATACACAAAATCAAAGCTAGTAATGAAACTATTGCCTTGCAATAACACAGCTCTAAATTAACAATCTTTCTGGATCACTTTACTTTCAATTGCAATTAAAAAATTGCACTAATTGATTTCAAACTACCGTGCAGAAAATGGCATTAAAAAATTGTATGGATGTAACACAGAAAGTTAAATTTTTTTTTTAAAGGTTACAGGCGGTAGGTCAATCACCAATCGGAAATTCCTCATGAGGAATGAGTAATTTCATATTGCAGAGGAACTTCAATCCTATCGATTATTAACGTTATGTCATAGTCTACCTGAAGCGCAAATAATTTGCAAAAACTTCTAACCAAAATATCACAAATGTTGCAACATTTGGACCACTCCTCCTTGAGCAGAGCAACGTGGGGTATTTTATAAGAAAGAATGCTTCAAAAAGGTGTGTACGAATAAACAGGTTTTGGCAGAATTCCGATGCTTGAAAGCGGAAGTCTTGAGTCTCTTGATCTACCTCCTACTTGTTTGGGTCAAATATTATCTAAGGCAGCGCTTTAAACTTAAATAAGTCGCTTAGACCTTCAGACAAACGTCCAAGATGCCAAGGTCGTTCTCACTTTAAACAATTGTTGCGCGGTAAAAGTTACTCCACCATCTAATTGCTCTTCGATTTTAATCTCTGTTAGTAAAGCCACAAAGCGGTTAATAGGTTAAATACCGACTATTTCGTCTTTTATTACCTTTCCTAATTCTTTGGAGTTTTTCTCTTACATCACCAAAGGTGATCCTTTGAGACTTCTTGCTCAGATGTAAGATACCCGATATCTCTGTCGAGAATAACAATGTTAAGTAATGTGCTAATATTATGTATAATTCAACAGTAATTTATAAAAAATTATTCTATTATTCGTTTGGGAATTACCTGTTAGGTTACAAAATCATCGACAGAAAAGATAAATAGCTGCAGCATAATGTGCTATGGTTTGATTTACCTGACAGACGAAAATCACGATCGCATAGAAGATCGAATTAAGGGGCAGAAAAGTGTACACCCACACTATTCGCAGTTCGTTACTTCAAATAATTTAATTATATGGAGAATGAGATAAGTACCCCCTGATATATTTAATAAGGCACACTCCGGAGCGTGATCTCTGGGAAAGACACGGTCCCATGCACTTTTGGGTCACTACCGCCTTTCAGAGAATTATGAGGGTTTGAAAAGGATTAACCCGTGATATTAAAATGTTACCTTTGGAAAAGCAGAACGAATTATTGAATCAAACAATTGGAGGCGGTTCAGTTTTCTTCTAGTTATTTTTTTATTCCTTTATTCATTGGTAACATAACGATGTAAATTGTAAAATTCGAATAACCATTATAGATATTATTTACTTGTTGATACCTAACTGCCCTATCTTGATTTTCGTTGCAGCCATCCCCTTCAACAAAGAATTCACATATCAAACGTCCCTCTGTTAAAATAAATTCATAAAATAAGCCAAACCAAAGCTCTGTAATTGTTCCACAAATAAAATTTAGTCATTGATTACATAAAAGATACGAAATGCCTAATTGTTTTCCCATGGGATATGTTATTGAAAATAACTTACCTATGCCTAGTTCTTAAACACAGTTGAATTTTTATGTTATAAAAGAATGGCGTTAAAATTAATCCTTCTTACGCTATTATTAATTATCCCAGTTTGTAAAAGTTTTGATGAAATCGTTGCAGTAGAATACAACGTTACAAATTTAAATACAATCCCGTGCATTAAAAAAATGTTCCAAAAGTACTTTAATTCGGGTCAACCAACAACGGGGTCAGCTTTGCTTGTAAGCATTGACCCTAGCTACTCATTGGTTCAGGAGTACATCCTTCGAATATTAAACAAGAACGAGGACTACAGCTGGACTGTAGTAATGCAAAATCCCAAGAACGTACTGCCAGTTGCGTCTAAGGAAAAAGTGAAAAATTACCTAATTTTTTACGATTTCGCCGAAGATTTTGAAGAGGTTGTTGAGGATTGGAGGTCCATGAGTACTTGGAATCCATTGGGTCAACTCTTAGTAATTTTTAGCGCTGAGATACATCCTGCGTTGCTTCAAGCTAACTTGAGAAATATTGTCCGGGTACTTGTGAATAATAAAGTTTTTAATGCGAATATAGTTGCTCCCAGCTATTTGGAGAGTGCTGTGGAAGTGTACACGTTTTATCCATATCTTAAAAATAGCTGCTTTAATGATTCAGGTAGCTACGCATTAGCTGATATATGTGAATATGATGAACAAGTTGACATGGTTGTATCCGACGAGGACAATGTTTTTAATATTACCCAACCGGATGATGTGTATGAAAGATTTCCAGAAAATTTGCATCATTGTCCTTTAAAAGTTCAAGCAAAAGCGTGGGAACCGTACACAGTCTATGATTCCAAAAAGGGATTTATTGCAGGGATTGATGTTATGCTAGTTAGGACTATCGCTCAGCGACTCAATTTATCTGCAAAATTTACTTTGCAAAATACGTCAACGTATCAAATGTATCAGCAGCTGATAGAACAGTAAATAAAAAGTAGTAAAATATACATTTTAAATTTAACTTTTAAATTTCGATACAGTTCAATTGATATGATAATTGGAGGAATAAGTCAAGACCCTGGATTGAGTGATTTATTATCATCTTCCCATGCGTACTATGAAGGTGATATGACTTGGTGTGTCCACAAAGCAGGACCTCTGTTGCAGTGGATGAGTTTTCTCACATTTTTCAGTTTATCAACGTGGATTCTTATTTTTATAAGCTTGTTCATATCATCGACTCTAATATTCCTTTTTAATAATCTTTATAACAAAAAAACAGGATTTTCTTACACACTTCTTATGACATCTTCGGCTGTTCTGGCTCAACCTCTAAAAGTTGCTACAGATCGAATATCTGTTCGAACATTTTGCTTTTTTCTATTTTGCTTTATTCATATCATAAGTACCGCGTATCAATCTTTCCTTATAAGTTCCTTGACACATCCTCAAGGTATATTTCAGATACAGAGTATAAAAGAAATTTTTGATAACCAAATGGATGTAACTGGAGGTATTGAGATTTTACAGCATTTAAATAAGAAGGGAAAAGTATGGGTTTAAATATTTTACTTTATTATGCTTAAATTAAATTAACGCATTCTTTTTTAGATCTATGAATATTTGCAGAAGAAAATAACGATATGTCCTGATATGGAGAACTGTGTAAGGGATGTAATTAACGATAAAAAATTGGCTGTTGCAATATCACGGGAGAATGCGGTTTATAATCCAAACATTCCTAGTGACAAATTGTTTTGCTTTCCTCAAAGTGAGAATATTTATTCTTACTTGGTCTCGATCTTAGTACCTAAGGACTATCATCTTTTGGGGAAAATTGATTACATCGTCCGTCAGGTCATTGAATCCGGTCACATTGTTAAGTGGACTAGAGAACTGATGAATACGATCATACTTAAAGAAGAAATTAAAAACAGTCAGCAGGTGGAAGAAGTTGTTTTAATTTTAGATCAAGTTAAAGGTCCCTTTATTTTATGGACCATTTGTATTATTATTTCTTTGGTAGTTTTCGTAATAGAAGTTATTGTACATCGAATGGTTACGAGGAAGGAAACTCGATTTTGGAACCTTTTAGATAACGTTTTGCTAGCACGTTCCAAGAGTGAACAAATTGTTATAATTGAACCCTTTTGTAATTAATTGCTTATGGCACCTTATAACTTTGTTTTAAAGTATTTTGTATTTATTACATTTGTCTAGAGTAGTGCCTGATAATAAAAATGTGTATAAGATTTAACTAATATATTTACAGTAATAACTAAAATATATAGAAACTTGGGAAAATTAGAAATTCGAAGTCACATAGTCGTGAAAAGAAATTTAAATGATGCACATTAAATGAATAAATAAATTACTATCTAATAAGAAAGAAGTAAGTACATTAAGCAAATAAAGATAACTGAAAAGTTTAAGTAATAATAATATAATTAATAGAATTGTAATAGAAATAATAATTTTGTTTCCCTTAATGAGAAATATTTTCTTTTGTTCGTTTGCGATTTTAATAATGATGATTTTAAAATTAAATATTACGACAAACAATGTATATCTAAATTGTTCAATTGTTTATTTTAAACGTAAAGGTAACCATGTGCTTTCGGTTGAATAAAATTGGCCGTTTAACTAGTTAACTCGGTAGTGAAAGTCCATAGTCGTTACTTCGTTGAATTATGTGAGCATTTATAATGTTCTTTTATTATCTATAAAGAGGACAGGCACGCGATAATTGTTTTTTACCTCCTCTCTCAAGCATAAAATGCTGACAAATTGTCCTCTTAATGAAATGTTGCCTACGCGGTGGCTATAATGAAGAATGCCAGTTAAACGACTCACGTTGATACGACAACTTAACTGAAAAAGGTATGTACACCGTAATATCAAAATAAATATTGCATTAAGAAGATATTCTTTCTTCATAATTATAGAGGAATTCAGCAAAATTATTCCACCACTGCAGTGCAACTTCGTTTAGATGATTTGACATGAATGAATTTTAAGTGCAGATCGGATGAGCTGCATTCCTTCAGTTTTAATTATTTCCGAATGGAAGTAATAAAAGTTGTAAAATAGAAATGATAAAAGGAATTTAACATAGCGAGTTAATGGAAAACTAAAACGCAACATTCACCTCTCAATAAAATTATTTATTTTACATAGGAAAACTTCATTCACTTCGATTCATATTTGTAATTGTAACGCTTGGGTAATAGCTAGTTCTATAAAATTAAAATTGTTTTATCAATACTTTGCATAAAAGATGACTATGGTTCAGATCAGGGTTATACCCCATATAATAAACTATGTATAAACAGGTCAGACTAAGTAGTAATAAAAAGAAATGAAATCGGAAGTTATTTGAAAATGTATTTTTAAGTAATTTTAATATTACGGATCAACGAGACTGTGTATTTAAACGTATATTTGTCCAAGAAGTAAATTTTTAAACATACTGATTTTAATGCTCAGGCAGAAACTGATTGGAACCGTGCTGTAGATTTAGAATAAATACTACCGTAGCCAGTCCAAATTCACAGCCAGTCTGTAGATTTTCCCATATAAGAATTCATTTTATTCATTGGAATGTTATAAAATATTATAATTAAGATTTGGATAAGAATTTGTATTAAAGGTGTAAAACTTCGTTTTCAGTTGACATAAATTTTCCGTCTCTTTAATTTATGGTTTGATACTGATTTAGGTACAAAAGTCAATGGTTTGATATTGTTGATTTTTATTAGGACAACATCCGAATTCAAAATTTCAAAGCAAACTTTGAACCTTATAGTGCATCTTTCCTCAGCTTTGTTTTTCAAAATTGAACCACCTTACCTTGTCCTATCTTTATGCCTTTCACCGTTCGGATATCTCTTGCTATAATTATATAACATGAAGGCAATAACAGTGATTAGAATATATATTCAGTGCAGTATTGATTTTTTGTTTTACATAAATCCATACTCAGGGCGAGAAAAAGAGGTAACCTTCAACTGACATCCCAATTAGTTAGTCACATTCGACACACTTGTCCTTTTACGTTAGAGCAAGTCAAAAACGTTTAGTTCGAAGCCAGCATTTCAGACGGTAATTGATTTGACGGTGGCGGAAGCTCGGTTTAAATTCACGTTAATTTAAAATAACTACGCTACATGCCTCACAGAAACAAAATCCTGTTTATGGTTTTTTTCGCAGAATAAAATTACCTGTGGATGCATGCCGGTCGTATGCTCGTAGACCTAATCCTGTTTTGAACAAAAGGAGAGCGGTTTCGCCGGTAAGCAATGAACTGCAATCTACAATTATACGTACCGCTCCCAAAACCTAAAAGAGTGAGTCTGTCTTGCGCAAAACCGCTTGCTTCCAGTTTTAATTGAAACCTATTAGAACGGATGGAGGGAATAGTTTATTAGCTCTGCGATAAAATCAAACTACGAACAAATCACTCTGCAAAAAGCTCACCAAAGTGCCGGCCGCCTTTAGTTGACGACGATTTCCTAAGTAAGTGCCGCACCGCCTTAAGACACAATCATGTTATAATAGAGGGTACAACGAAAACGGTCTGGGATTTCTTTTTAGCCAGAGACCTTGACTTTACTTTTACTTGTTTGCGTCGGATGGTTGACGGTTGATTCTTACTTGTCTAAATGAAATCTGTCTGGCAATTTTCGAAAAAAAAGATAGGCGTATTCTTAAGCAGAATTGGAAAAAAATGCTTTAAGTTATTTCAATAGCGCAATGAAAATGCAGGTGTAGTTCAAATTTGGCCATACTTTGCAGCCGTATCTTGAGACTTGTTAAAGATAGAAATGGAAAATTGAGCGGATCCAAGTCTTTTATAGACATTCAATTAACAGCAATTGTACCACTTATTTGATTTAAAAATCATGCATATTTCTTGCATGTACCTGATTATGTTTTAAACTCATAGAATCAATTATTATTTTAACCAATAAAATTGATCTTAATTAAATAATTCTCAGATTGCTTTCCTTTTTTTCGCGCAATTTAGAACTAATCCCATACGACCCTTTCGATGCGTTCTTTATTTATTTAGTATTATTATTTTATTTTTATACGTATATAATTATACCCCATAATCAGGCTTTTCATATGGGAATAGAATTCAAAACCTCGGAATGGCATATTCATATCATAGCCATATCAAACCGCTGCGAGCCACTATGCCACCTGAGGTTCCTACTTTTGTTACGTTGGTGAGAAGCATATGATAAATAATTAAAATTAGTTGCTAAATACAAAAATATATTCTCTTAAATCAATTATAATCGTCAATGATTTAGTTAAATTTTCCCCTTGTTTTTAAAAAAAATATGTCTCTATTAACGATTTTAAATTTCTCCAAGTTTCATTATCTCAAAAAGTATTTTATAGAATAAATGATCATTGTATTCAACCTCTATAACTCCTATATTTGGAAACAGATTCTAAAAAGTGAGGTATCACAAAGATATATATGGGCTTAAGTAATTGTATCTCCTTAAAGATTTTGTCGTGTATTTTTAGGGGAAAGGGGGGAATCAAGAACAAAAGCTTACTCAGAACACCCTAAGGAATCGATGGGCATAGTGTTACCTAAGTAGAATCTGAACACCCTGTATAATTAAAACTACATAATTATTTCCCGAAATTTTTAACTTTTAATTACAGAAACAATTTCTTACAGTTTTATTGCATCTCTATTCTCTTAACTTAATGATTTCTCATTTTTAAATCAAAATCTTTTGAAATGTTTTTAATTATCCTGATTTTAATGCGGCTCTCGCAATCAAATTCACGCTTACTTTCAAAGAAAACGAACATTTAATTAACGTCTTGACAAAGATGTCTCTTATATAAATTACTTATAAATAATTGATGAAAATCCGATTAATTTCCATTCCTTACTGTCATCTGCCAATAAACAGTGAAAAGTTGATCTAGCTACTGCAACGAATTTTCTTATTTATTTTTCGCAATTGCCTATAGTTAGTTATCTTAGTTTCTGTTGGCGAATTTATGTGAGGATTCGAATTTGCAGATAAAATAAACGCGGAAAATAAGCCTGTTTCAATTTCGAAAGCCGGGCAGAACAAGTTTTTTTTTATCACATATCCATTTTCCTACAAAGTAATTGAAGATCAGGTATGCCACAAAAAAACAACCATCAAAAATTGCATGAGTTTATTGAAGGCGAAAATCTTGAACATGACTTTCGCTTCAACTGTGTCTTGCTTGGAGACCACGACGAGTCTGACGAGTCTAAAGTTATACGAGCACAATCGCAGCAGTTTGTTAGAAGATTAAAAATCATAAAGTGAGCTATTAAAAAATATAGCAGCCTACAGCATGTATGTAATATGAGACGAGGGGTCCGGTGGAGTAAATTTAAGATTTTTCCTAAATGCATAATTATTCCTTGCCCGAACCTGAAGCTATCTTGAAAGTTAACTTGCCACTATTGCACATATGATAAAAAATTAATTATTGCATCGTTTGACAGAATTGTGAACATTTAAATTTTAATTTTATTTTGATAAAATGTTATTTAATGAAAGTCACAATCATTTTTCATACAAACGTTAGTTTCACTAATAAATATCATCCACATTTGCCTGTACAGTTCTAAATATATGTATGTTAAAAAAAAGACAGGTATGAATTAAAAAGGCTGGGTTCAATGCTATAATTTAAGCAATCAACAATAGTTAGTGGCTGTTTATGGCTGGATAAATGAAAAGCAAAATATAACTGCCGGTCGGTCACATACCTTCAAGACCTTAGCGTCATAAACCGCCTCCTTCACTTTAAGCTTTACGTGATCACTGGGGCATGCCCGTGAAGAACGTGTGAGTGATTTTTGCTTGACTTGAGTCTTTCAACATGAAGTACCGACGATTGAATCTGTTTGCATGTAATTTTGCGATCTAAAGAAAGTATAAAGCCCAATAAATTATTGGCACAATTACCAATGCAATGCAACAATCCACCTGGACATGAGCAAACGTTGAGACCTATGAAGGTCTCCTTCAGTAGTTGAGGAAAATGTGCAAGAACCTGAAAAATTTATGTGTGTAGCGAAAGCCGGTTGCACAGTGGTCCACGTAAACTTGCAAAGGTAAGACACACCCCTTCACACGACATGACCATTAAACGGAGGCTACTGTAGAAGAATCAGAATTGAGGCACAGCGGCTTTAATTTTTTTTAGACTGTTAGATTATGCGAAGCCCATTAATATTGCTAAATCGAATGTTAATATTTTTCCGCGATTAAATCAGGTATAAGTAATACTTATAAATTTTTCATTCAGATTATATATAGTTAATGAGGCCTTTACAAAACCATGAAATTAGCAAAACGCGTGCCAGCATTGCTGTAATGGAATTTTTCGCGATGAAACAAGAAAGTGTGAAACGGTTTGAATAAGAAAATTATGAAATACCACCCGTGTTCTCTAAATCGATTAATACCCAAATCGTGAGGTTCGGTCTTCCTTTTTAGAATACCCGCCAAATAGCGATATCGTATTTATTAAATCGATATCTATCTAAAAGCGATAGTGAAAGCACTCAATAAGCATTTTATGCGACAACATAATCCGACCTGAATCGTATCAATTATATTTATTTTCCCTACGCTCTTGCGCAATAGCGAACCTTATTTTACGTTGCCTAACGAGTTGGGAGCGCCTTTCGATGGAAGATTCTCTTACACTCGTTTCTAAGCTTGGAACGCATAAAGCGTCTGCATAATTTTTAACTCCGCCAATTATGTACCCTAATTAATGAAGGCAATTTAGAGCTTATTTTTTTAATGCGCACGCATTCCTCTGGATTTCCTGGACGTCTTAATTAGGGATAATTTTTTGTTTTACTTTTTTGTTGTATAAAGGCTCATAGTTGGCTATGAGCCTTTATGACATTATGTTGGTGGGTGAAGAATAGCGAAGGGAATAATTTTAATTAATATTAAGTAACCTTTGCTACATACCTTTTATATAGAAGATTAATTGGTCTATGATTTGCCATCGAGAGCTCAATCATTCCTTATGTAATTTAATGCCCAAGGTGTGGCTGTAAGATATCGAAATGCAAAGAGATTTCAAAAATTGACTACCAAATTAATTTTTTAAATATTGAATATGCGTCATATTTCTATTTAAATCATTTTTTATTTTTAATAACCTTAATCGCATGAGAGCTCAACTTGAAAAGCTAATGGACCGGTGACAACCACCTGCAATTAATTGATTTCTTTTAAGGTTAATGTGTTACTATCGCAAGATCGGAAAGATTACACAAAAAATAACTTCAAAGTCACTTTGGATACTTTAAACAAAAGGATAAAAGCAAATAGAGTTTTTCATTGTCAACTCTGAATTCTAAAAACTAGATTGACTACAAACATTTCAGAATATTAAAATAAAGTCAACTATAATGATTACAATCTTTAAAATAATTTTGCATTAATCAGTAATAATAATAATGGTAGACGATAATATAGTTTTAATAGAACTGATTACATTATCTAGAGTTTTAAAAATTTCAATTGCTGGAAATTTTTTTATCGTCGAAATACATTTTAAATACAGGGGAGAGTGGGTAAGATGGGATAGTGAGGTATGATAGGGTGCCCCTAATATATCCTAAATCAAAAGAATTACGAAATCCGCTCCTATCAATGTTGTGAATGACATCGAAGTAAGAGGTGTCGTAAAATCATGAGTTAGAAAAAATCTTTTCTCCTCCGATCATTCAATTCGTACTGTGATGAATAAGGAGCTTTTGTTACAAGCTCCATTATTTTCATAGGGCATACAAGTAAGATATTAAAATAAGAATTAATTTTTATGAACAGTTCTTTCCGTATAAAAAGTTTCGTGTAAAACTACCCGAAGGGGTAGGTAAATAAATGCGAAATTTTACTTATCCCATCTTGTTCCTTCGGATGTTTCTACACGAAAATATTATACTTATTAAATTTTATATTTATTTAGTTTTAGAATGGTGAGAAATTTACTAAACCACACCTTGCACTTAGGGGTAACCCATTTTACCCCTTGGGTGGGACAAACTGAATAAAATAAAATATGTTCCTATTAAAGAAATTAATAAGTTTGATCAATAAGGTATTAGTTTCCTATATACTAAACAATGAAGTTTTGTTAACCATGAAATTTTAACTACTCCTTCCCTTATATCTTTTTAGAAAGCTACACCACTTTCATTTCCGTAGTTCCAATAAAGAATATATTCGTAGCCCTCGATTAACGCGGTTAATTGGTTCCATGTTATTCAAGAGCAGAAATTGTGACCACGTTTTTTTTAAATTTAGGACTTGAATTCGATTTGTCAAAGTTAATAATTTGCTTTTGCTGTTATTGACTAATGCCAATAAAATGTAAAAGTACGCCTGTCCTATTAAATGACCTTGCCTCGTTAATACGTTTTTCAGTATTAAAATAAAAACGTTTATAAGAAGTATTATAAATGAATATGAACACCATTAAGTTTGTTTTTATATGTTATATTAACACTTTTATATTCATTAAATTTAATTTCCATTAGAAAAAAGGGCATAACCATCATTATCGGGGTACGTAGGTGGCTGATTTGTTGGCTGTAACAATTCAATAAAAACAAATTCTCTAGATATGATCACTCTGAATTCGGCCTTTATTTGGGTACGTATTGTAATTAATAACAACTGTGAAGGCAGTCAACAACTTCAAATTTTAATAAGCCGATGTGCCGGCATGGTATAACCGAAGCAATACGCTCAGTCAGTAAATCTTCAAGAGACGAGTTATGGGTATAATAAATAAAAAATTTATATAAATTACAATGCGTGCTATTCAGTCTACCGATTTTATGTGATCTGTATCACTGAATCTAGGCACTAACATTCACTTTCTTCACATTCATTCATTTGAGTCATACCCCAACATTTTGCCGGCCTTTCCTGTTCGGCAATCTTCGCAAAATGTTTGAAAATGTTTTGAGGAATTTTGTTATTATCTAGTGAACTCTGCCTCATTTATTGAGCTAATAATATGTAATTTATTTCTCGAGAAAATCGTAGATAATGTGAATTTGCATTTTACAGTAATTTAACACTTGATTTCAATTCAAGGTTTTAAATCTACATCAGAAAAAAAAATTATTTATTATGCAGCTGAGAAATAAATTTTAATTAACACTTTCTTTATTAAATATTAGAGCAATATACAAAGTGTTATTTTTATTCAGAACTCATTAAAATTTGAGTAATGATACAATTTTAATTTAATTCGTTGAAGGGTATTTTTAATAATTTCAGTTAGAATTATTATAAAGGTTTAGCGTTTTATTATAATAAAAATTGTCGGTAATTATTTGCATATGTTTTAGTCCCAATCCATTCCGAATGTGAGATGTTCAAAACCAATTTTCTTTGTTGCTTGCTTCGGCCGTTTTCTTTGGAACGAATGATTTTACATTTGTTAGCTTTTAAAGATAGACAGTGATTGGAGGATCATTCGTAAAAGGTCAAAAAATGGAGAGTGTCTTTAGAAACAACATTCGATACGATGGAATCAAGCAAACAACAAAAGGAAATCCATGAATAGAGACTCTATCGAAGGTTTTGCTAAAATCCGCAAAAATTATTTGATGATTACTCATAAATATAAAAAAGTTAAAAAGTTAATATATATAGGAAAATGTTAAAAACGGAAGCCTATAGAAATTTTTTATTTACTTTTATTTGATAGCACAAGTTGGCAATAGGTTTGTAGAATGCATTCATTGCCTTAGTAATTAAGCAAATATTTTTCCAATCATTTTTATTTATATTTTTTTTCACGTATACGCCTAATGAACCAATTAAACTAAAATAATCGTGCAAAAATGTTAACATTCACACAAAAGTGCAACTTATTATTACAAAATTAAAAATTCTCTGGTAATCAAGCGATCTTCGACGGTAGTTGTAAAACGAAGTAATAATTCTCATTTCGTTGTTATCAGATATTGAATAAATTAAAGTTAGATTACGTATTGTTACTAAACTCATGCTATTTTTAATTATTATGAAGCGTTAAAGGATTTTCGTGAGACCAATGTAGCATAGCTGAGCTAATAATCAAACTGTAAAACGGTTGGCAATTAAATGAATGTTAATAAACATTATTTTCTTTTCTTTCAAATATTTTTTGTGTTATACATGAATGCGTTGTATTAACAAAAGTTGGACGTAAGTTCCGATGACACAGGTGTGGTTTGAATTGTGCATTATGCAGGTTTTCGTAAAAATTTTCAATAGTTGACCTTTCCATAGCAAGTGAGGTAGAAATGCCTTTTCGTTGCCTCAAGGATGTCTGCCAAGTAGCGTACTCGTTTAGATCGATCAAAGATGACAAACTATGTGAAAATTAAGGATAACTGAAAGTCATTGGATTTAATATGTTATGTCTGCCATCAGCCGTGGTTATTACCCCTAAAATGTATCATTCCACCTGAAGAATGGACCACTGATTTCCTCGGGCTTTGCCGACTTCATACAGTAACCAGTTTCTGTTTTGTCTGATTTTGCGTGAATTGTCTATAAAGGCATGCGCCTCTACTACAAGAAGTAGTTAGTCCGCGGATTTGGCGCGATTCAGTTGAAGTGTTAAAGTTTCTGCAGTGATACCCTTGAGGTTTTTAGTTTTTTCTTACCTTTTAATTTAATTAAATCGAAACTCTAATTCGCGGTCGATTTAACATCGCGACAAGAAGTGTTATTGTGTGTTTTTTTTTTATTTAAATTATTGTGGTTGAAATCCCAGTGAATCTATGTGCTCTGATGTATGTTTATTAATTTAATCGCATCGTTCGTACGAGAAAGTTTGTTGTGCAAAAACGTAAAATATTTTTGAAACGAACATATTTTTAATTTTTCCGCTATATTTTCTATTTCAAGCGGAATACAGAAAATAATTATACTTTTCCGGATTGCTAGATAACAACTTGGTACGTAAAAACGAAGCATAAGAAAATTTTTCATTATTGGCATATTTGTTTTTGATTTAAAACAATATGCACCCATATAGATTTTTAGTAAATCGAAAGTAATTTAAGAATTATTAACTGCAGTTTGTTTATTGTAAGCTCTATAAATACAGTATAATTTCCAAAAATATTATAAGTTAAATTCATAATGAAACTGGTCGATTCCTGTCTTAAGTTGCTTTGCAGAATTTATTTAAACATAACTATATAACTATTAATTAACGTATCTTCTATAAAATTTAATTAATAACTTGTTGGATAGACACTACAATTGACTGGATGCAATTTAAGTAAATTCCTATCATTATATACAATAAATTTATACAGATTGTATGAAAATGTTTAATTCATTATCTTTTTTAAAAAGCATTATTTTCAATTTAATTTAAAGTTAATTAAATTTAAAATAATGCTTTTTAAAAAAAAAACTTATTAAATTGTGTATTGCTCGATTGCAATAGTGTACAAAGTATCTACATTTTTTTAAATGCTTTAAATTTTACTATTATCATATTTAGCAAACTTTCCTTTATCACTATGTGTAAGAAGCATCCCACCGAATCATTAAAACATTAAAAATATTTAATTGCGGTGTGTCTTTTACGATATTAAAAAAGTAAAAATTTCAAGCTTATTACTGTTTCTACAATGTTAAATAAATATTTGTGATAATTATCGCTGTTATGGTCTATCTACTGTAAAAAAAGCAAATATCATCCACAATTTTGATTATAACATAAATTTTCACTCATCTCCTACTGTCTTCACTTTATTTATGATTTTATATATCCTTCACTATGAGAAGCATATCATTCCTTGGCTACAAGGCCTTTGCTATAATAAAAAAATAATAATTACTGCTAATAGTGGAATGTAGAATTAATTCAAAAGATAGGCGGTAGTCTCATGGCTCATTTAATTGAAATATGAGCTTTCTTTCGTTGCTTTATGTTACAACATAAAATCTGAAGAAAAATTTGTATTTTTTCCAGTTGAATATTTTCCTTCGAAGTAAGTGGACCGTGGTCTTAGTCAAGTTTATTTGTACACAACGGAGGTCAAGTCAGGTAAACAGGCTTCTTCAGAAATAGAGAAATAGTTTAGCGTTAACATTTTATTCATTACTAATTTTTCACTATTTTAAAATTATTATTTAAGGTTTTACTTAACTAAAAATTAAAATAATTCTTATAATTATAATGATGTGACACCAAAGTAAAAGTTGATCATACCGAAAAGAAGAAAGTGATTTATAGCACAAGTAAACCGAGCAAAAAATCCAATATTTCAAGGTAGTTATATAACCATGCGCGGTTTATGTACTTTTTGGTAAGCACCAAAAGTAACCTGCGTATGCGGTAGTTACCATTCGCAACACGTGAATTAAATTGCCGCAGCAAAAAACAACAAATTTGTACTTCAATACGATCAATTTACGATAGTCTGACCAGGCTTGGCGGATCAAGATCAATTGAACAAATGATGGATATTTTTGAGCACTTTTGGTCCGTGACTTGACACTACAATCAAATTCTTGTGGTGATATGTTTTTCATCTATATTTTATCGGATTTTGGCTTATTCCTTGCGGAATTGTTAAGCTTAATTTCGAGTATGTGCGGTCTCAGGTACTCAGCCTATGCTTACTTATTGTCTAGTAACCAGTTCAGGGTCTTAACTTGCAGAGTGATACCTGCTTAACTGGTTTAAAATTGAATTTTTTTTTTTTTTTTTTTTTTTTGGAGAGAGTGTCTCATTGCATTTCTTGGGTTGCGAATATGTACTGTAATAAATCTATTTATTTAATTTCTTAGTAATAATCTGCATAGACTGCTGTAAGCTACATTCAAATTATGAGCAGCACTCTTGGACATTTAACTCATAGCCCTACATTTTTATATAAATTATGTTGCTTTATAATTAACTACACCTTAAATATACCCTAGGAAATAATTTTACATTCAATTTTCGCGTAGTAAATTAATATTAGATACTCCGCCATAATAAATTTGACCACACTTAATCAAAGTCAATTATTTAAATATATTTATATTTATAAACATTTTATATTCCAAACTCCTAACCGCCACTTCCCTTTAAATAATTTCAATTAGCATTGTCATAGGGGTTTCGAGTTTGCAAAAAAATAATCCTACATAATGGAATTAAATAAGTACCAGAAATACCACTTTGTGGTGTACAATTTCCGTCGAGTTCGGAATGATAAAAAAAAACATGATTTTCTTCATTTGCATGGTACGTGGAAGTGGTAGTACACAAGAATGTGGCACTCTTGTTCAGCACATTCCCGGTGTCAGTCAACAATAAGTGCAACCAAATTAAACGTGAGAGCAAGTTGTTCTACAAGATCTATTTACATATATTTCTAAATAATAGCAAGCGGCAGCAAATATAACACCTTTACCTTTGCATAAGTAGTTGAAAATTCGATTTAATTTATTCATATTGAATCTATATCCTCTAAGTGGACCGGATTAAAATTCTTGCAACCGGCAAAAATTAAAAACCTTCATCAATAATCAAATTGCAAAACTTAGTACATAGTAAACTTAAGAAATGCAATTTAAATGCAAAAATAATAATTTCATTAAGCTGGAAAATTGGAAATTTCAAAAACATATGATGATTTGGTTGCCATTTCAATTAATAATTTGAAATAGACAATTATTTTGCAATTTAGGTACCAGTCAATAAATTAAAAAACCCAATACTTATAGGTGAAATTGAAATGCGGTACTCCTTTAAGAAAAATTGAACAGGAAAATAAATAATAATGAATAAAGCAAACATACCGATCAATCAAAAAATCAGAAAGCGTAACTGATAATTTATGAGAACTAGTCAGTCTTTACATATGCACGTTGAAAACTTATGTAGGCCAGATAACGAATCTTAAGAAGTATTTTTAAAGGATTTCCCGTATAAAATCATCAAATCAACATATGCTTATAAGTGTTAAATTAATGGCTAGTAAAATCAAGGCCAAAAGCCGTCATTGATCAGATTAAGCATAATAAACATGACTAAACTCTTAAATACTTAATCACGAAGTGCCGAAAATAAAACCCTTGTTAATTGTAGTGTTTTTCGCTTCAAAAATAAAATTAAGGGAATCGACTTTAAATTAGTTGACCTCAAAAATTATTTAGTCATGGTGTTACATAATTTGGCTTTGAAAAATTTATAACAAGGTATTCTTGCCGTGACTGTGTATTACTAAATATGATCTTTTCCAAAAATCCACGAAGCTTGATCCCATAAATTAATTTTTCATGCTTAGAAACACTATTTTTTATTTTAATTTCATCTAAAATATTTTTCGCAGAATTTTTAAGGAATTACTACAATTATATTAATAAAATACAGACGCTAACGTTTTTTTCAGTAAAACAATCGACTGTAGAGCAATCATTCAGATAATGTACCAAGTACCTATTTTTGTTACCCTCGCATAATAAGGCATAATCCGGACTTAATGTTTGAATTCCGGGTTCGAAGGGTTAAACTGAATGATCAGCACGATCTATAACTTTATTCCGTAACCGTAATTTTGATTTGCAACTATGTTTCTATTTTTTTATTATTTAATAAGGTATATTTAGAAAGTTTATATCGCGAATAAATCAAATATCAAATGATTAAATATACGAAGAGTTTTCGTAACAATTTGACAACCTACAACAACTTAACTTGTAACTTTCAAGATTCAAGAGATCTTTCACTGAGTTTACAATGCCATTTTTTAAAACGACTAATTGCTCCTATCTCACCATAGATTTCCTAATTGAAAAGAATGACACACTTTTTTTCTATTTAGCTGAGTATACTCGTGGTGAACATCTCTTAACTTAATTACGTAATGCCAAAGAGGTGACGATGTACTCATAGGTACTTTTTTTTTAAAAAAATCTTTTTGTCAGCCTACTTATTTTGAAATCGATCTTTTCTTTTTATCGCTTACCATCATAACATTAAAGGCTTACACATAATGGTTGAAAATATGTAGGTATGTTGCAATAATGGTCTATTAAAGTGAAATTACATTCGCAAAATAAAGGTGCTCAGGCAACGCCTTAGGGGTTATCTAAACACCACGAAGATTGCTAGTAATATCTGCAATTTGAAATGATACATAATCAATTGGGAAAAAAAACATTTGGAGCGAAAGGAAGAGGTTACTAATTTCATTAATTTAAAGTACACATTGGGAAATTGAAAACTTAACCTTATTAGGAAAAGTACACATTGGGAAATTAAAAACTTAACCTTATTAGTAAATCAATTCATAACAGGAATGAAAGTTAACTTGAAATAATTTCGAAATGTAAGTTTAAGGTACCCAATAAAAATTAATTTCCATTCACTTTTATATGCAAATTTAAAGTAGAGCTTGCATTTTACTCAGTTCTATTATAAATGCATAAGTTCCTATTCCTATATATAATCACTTTACAATTGAATTTTTGTTTTTCCTTATTAATACTTATTGAATAATTACGACCGACATAAAACAGGTCTGCATTAAACCAGCAAAATTAAAAATTTATTTTTTAATTTATAGCTCAGATATTAACAATTCCGCCAACTCAGATTGGAAATAGATCATATTTAATATTTATGAATATGCATGTCCGTAACTTGATAGTACTCTAAAATTAAAGTAGGATTACTTTCAAGACACACTTAGGTAGCATACAAACCTAAAATATGAGTCGTTAATTCAGATGAATGAAAATAATTATCAAGTAAATAGCAATCACAAATGTAGAAAAAAATAGGTCTGCATCGCTCAGCAAGTTGTTCATAATTATTTAATTTGATTTGAATAGCATGTGCGTATGGTAATGAAACGTAAATTGTCCTAGGGTGAATGCCTGTGTAAATAGGTAATAGCCGTAATTTATAGATCAAGATATACTTTACGGTTATATAATAGGACAGCTAATGATTAAGAGTATTTAAAAATGTATAATTTTTTTAAAGAGAAAGGTGGCGCAACGCAATTGAACTAGTTCATTTTAACTGTCAAGTTTTATTGGAAAATATGTCTAATAAAAATTGTAATCGAAATAAATTTTCTGGTACGTAATAGAAAATGCGTTAATTTTGTTACTCTCATATGAAATAAAATTTATTAAAATATTGCCCTAATTTAACGAATATTTCTGATACACGAGTATGTATGAGGGAAACATTATGCATTTTAATGAATATAAGATATAAGAATGTATAGAGATTGTTCTATTTATTCCATTAGAATGATAGATGAAAAAACAAATTTTAGAGAAAATATAGTTAATGGTTTTAAAACTCGACAATTTGTTCCCTACCACCAAGTAATACGGGGTATTTATAAATCATATAATATTAAAATGCAAAAAACAAAACAGCAATTCATTCATGTCACAATATTTACTAATTAAATTATAAAAAAGCTGTGCCCGTCACTAGTGTTGAAATCTTTTATGATTGAGTTCTGGAAGTAAACAAAAACAAGTTGGTAATACATAATAAAACCAGACAGATGGGTATGCCCCAAATTATTTTGAACATTGCTAGTAACTCAATTTTTAAGGTCTACATATACAGCACACCTCAATTGCATATATGATCGGAGATACTTCTTTTCTGGCAGCCGATATTAACCACCTCTCAGTGATCAGATGAATAAATTTTTTAAAATTGCAATCAACGCTGATATTGCAGGTCATTGGTTTAACTTTCTAATTAAATTGTTATTTTTTTTTCTTTTTTTTATTATTTTGCTGTAATTATCACGCATGCTATTTCCTCTCAAATACGTGTACTGAAATTATCCATTACACCAAATTCGAAATAAAAGCATTAAGCAATAAAAAAAAACTAATGATACACATCGGAAAACAACCTTAATATCTTCATATTTTTTTAATTTTAAGAATGCAAGTATATGAATGGCGAATTTAATTAAAAACGTCGAAAAACGCACTTACTTTTTCAAAACATCTGGTTTTATTCACATTAACCGAAACAAGTTTCATTAAGACCGCGATAATTGTGGCTTACCTTTCACGAAATTGCTCAGGTCATAGCGTTGTAGTTACATCAATTTTGCCAGCAGCTATAGGTAAAAGCATAGATGATACACGGAAATCTCCACATTTTCAAGTTCACGTCTCATCTCTGTAACTATTTTACGTAAGTTTTATTTTTCAGGGTATTGAATCATTTATAGCTCAACTAATTTTCCATTTGCTTTATAATTTAAACGGACGGCAGCGATTGCTTATGTTTTGGCATTTTCTCGATTCGCGCCTCTTTCTGACCGGTTTTATACCGCAGTAAATATATGCCTTGATTACTGGCGTGAGTACTTGAAATGTGCCAGCGGCTCCATCTGGGAATTTTACATAACATTCAACGGTAATTCCTCCGATCGAAATGCGAACCGCGACACTGAATTTGCATATTTTTCGCGCTATTCGTCGCGGTTTATAAATGAAAGCGAAGTTTTATCTCGGCTGCAGATACTACAACCAGTAATACATACCTGTCTGTTTTGTTTATAAATTATGTAATAACGAAGATAAGAAAATTTTTCTCAGAGATTAAAGGCTTTCTTGCTGTTATTCTATAGTAGGTCTAATCAAACAATACTGTGATTTCAGTGTCAGGTATCTCAAAAGAAACCTACATAAATAATACTGTTATTAGATGAGGTAATTCGGTTCGATGTTTTATGGTATTCATACTGTCCTAATTTATAACATTTCGTACAAGAACTTTGTTTTTAAAAAGATAATTAATAAAAACGATCATTTGGTTAATGTCGAAAGTACTAGTGATTGTTTTGAGAGGCTCCTTCAATGCCGAATATGTCGATTAAAAAGTGTCAAGCTATTTTGTTCTCCTTGAAAATGTCCAACTTATTAAATTTTGAATTATGAATAAATACAAGAGAAAGTTAGTATTATTTAAAAAATTCTTGTTTATGTATATAACACAAATATCAAGAAATACTCATGCATCATTTTTAATTATTAAGACATATGGTAGAAATATTTGGACAAATTTCTTAATAATAAAAAGCCATTTTAAGTAATAAAAAACATATGCATATACGAAAAACAGAAAATCTTTATGGTTTTCAAATCGATTAATTGTAACTCATTAATTTTGTAATTTTAAAATTAAAGAGAACGACATAAAGCGGTTGTCACAGATTAAAGAAATTTCAGGGTATTAGATGCAGAAAGCTGTGCAAGCTTGCATTTGAATAATATTTTTATGTTAGATTTAATATCCTAGGAATTATTATTTTATCACTATACCAATAAAATTAATGCAATGCTTATATATTTTGATAAAATTTTCCTTATTTTACCTAAACACCACTTCTTTTACTAACTGAAGTTACTTTTAAAAATAAATGAATATTTCATGTCTTTAAAACTCGATCGGCAAGTAAAAGCAGCTTTCAACCCATACGAACTATGTAGAATTTAGGTTTATTACCATGCTAAGGTTTAATTTGTTTAGTGCATATAACTCGTTCTACGAGTATGTTATAATAAATTAAATTTTGTTATAAAAATTAGAAAATATAAAATTCTATATTAAAAAGTTTTAATATTTTAAAATCAGTAACTGCACCAATTCTGTTGTTAAATGCAAATGTTATTCGAATATCGCAATGTTTGAAGTGCAAAAACACTGAATTAATTTCTAAATACAAAGTTGCAATTGTTTCCGGCATCAATTACACAAGTTTATTGACTTATCATGGCATAGTTAACCAAAGATCAGTGTGCTTTCGAAAAGAGTTATATGAAAGGAGATATTTTATTGGATAGCGTTTAAAATTTTGTCGCTTATTTATTGAATTAAGAGAACGATTTAACTGCGTTGGACACTTATATGCTACATATGTACATTTGCTTAGTATGAAACCCGCGCCGTTCTCTCGGTTCAAAAGCGAAAGTAAATATGAAGTAGGAATAATTTAATAATAGGACTCGTTGCTCAAGGTCATTGATCTGATTGGCAATTTAAAACCAGGAAGAAGATACGGCAGGACCAGTTTTGTACTTTACCAGAGAAGAGCGGCGTTTTGGAGGAAGATACCTAACGTCAGGAAACTAGACGAATTATAAAGAACGTAAAAAATGCAAGCAACTTTCATTTACGGGGCACTGCTCTAGATATGTAATTAACAAGGCCATGAAAATTTGCTACCCAGTTATTCATATCCAGTTAGCGCTTTAAGGTGTTATTGAGTGGAATGTGAGCACTGTGCACTTTCATACATCGCCATCTACAGAAATAGCCCGATATACGCTTCGTTATGAAATTGGTAAGACCATTTACCTCAATAACGAATATTGGACAATTGTCGGTCTCTTTTAAAAAATAGTTAAAAACAAACGAGCAGCAAATCATTACCTAAATTTAGAACAACTTTATTTAATCTAATTATCATTTTGTGTGAGCTTTTTATTCAAAGATGTGAAATACCTTCCATTACAGTTTAAAAATTTTGTTATTCCAAAATAAGAAGTTACCTCAAATCTTATTAAGCAATTTCAACTCTTCACAGTTTAAGGACAGGTATGCTATCGATTTTGTGCGAAATAGAGTGAATATGAAATACTAAGAGTTCGAAATACACCTTAAACTTTACTTTTAGAAAAAGCAATTATAACAAAAATGCACACGGACATATTTTTTCTAATTCAAGCAAAACGCGATTTAAAGTCCTTTTTTTACTGATAAATATAAAACAAATAAATAACAATTAGAAAAACACAGATATCAATCATTCTTCTATTTTATTTTCAAAATTGAAGTTATATTACATTTTAGATTCAAATTAGACGAAAAAATCTGCTTCTGTTTAATCAGTAACTAGTTTTTCGACCTGAAAATTATTTTTTCACGGCTGACAGGAGTAACACGCACAGTTAATCGATGCAGTTGAGTGCAAAATGAAAAACTGACTTTTTGCTTGCAAGTGCAGTTGTGGCATGCATAAAACTTTTATTTTCAAAATGTTGCTAATGGGGCTTAACTCCCACTAGAAACTGGATTGCGTAGATTGAATTAATAAACAATTTTTTTTTAAAGAGATCACGTGAAAGTAATGAGTTTGAAACATGTGAATGTTAGATATGGTGGTCGTTTTTATCTTTGGTAACATCATTCTGTGAAGCTGAAAAATTACGGAGAATATTAAGCGTATTTGTTAATATGCTAACTTTGCCCATATATGTAGTACCAAAATAAAAGTTATTTTCAGAATTGTTTACATAATGCCTGCAATTTTGAGAAGCAAGCAATACTACTATTTTTATTCAGCTTTAAATTCGTGTTATAAAACGTTAAACTCCAGTATGTAGTTTTAAACTTAAGAGAAAGTGCTATTGGGGAGTTAGTCAAAATTGCACTACTTAATTGTGATTTTACTTGCCTTGTAACGTACAACTTCCGGCATAATTTGCCATCCGGTCACCTTAGGTGGTGCAATTCTATGAAAAATCATCAAATAGCTTTTGGCTTGAATTGTTTAAGAACTGAAAAGGTTAAGTTAATTTACCTAAAGTCAAGAAATAAGCCTTCGGCCAACCCATTTTCTATGCAATTCCGTCGTCCGTTCAATCTCGGTAATAAATGGCTCGCACGCCGCCGCCCCGCCGCCAAGGTAAGAAACTCCCACAATATGCACAAATCTTTTGTTCACCACTTTAATAATTTGCCTGCGCTAATTAAAATGCCATTAGTTCTTTTTTTTCGACTGCTCCAAATGCGAGAGTTCTGTTCTCAGTGGCGTTAAAATTGTGCCAAGATGTGGTAACCGTCGCCGGTATTCTCACCGATGCGATGGTGCGCGGCGCCCGCAGTCTTGTTTCGAAATCGCGTGAAAATGCTGAAAACAAATGGCACTGTTCGCAGTGATCGATAAAACTTCGCGCTCTTCAACGGATCGTGGTCACTTACTATTGCATTGCCGGAGCACATGAAACGTAGCGAACTGCAAATTGGCCTGGGATCGTTGTAAATGGTCTCATTCAAGTTTTAAATGTTTTTTTCCCTATATTTCACGGCTTAATCAGGTCGGAAATTAAAATGCTTCGTTTTTCTTCAATTGTAGGTTAAATGGATCTAAAGATGATAGCGGACCTCCGAGTTGTTTCGTGCGTACTGTTGCTCTGTTTCGTAGTTAATGGAGCTATACAGTCCCCACTATTGGCAAGTAAACAATGGAATTTTCTCACCTACAATTTCGAGTATGATACACCGCCGAACGACAAAAATTATTATATCGCTGAAAATGTCGTATCAACTGGTATTGCAATTAGCTATGACCGCATCTTCATAGCTACACCACGTCTTTTCTCCGGAGTACCGGCAACGTTCAGTTCGATGCCACTAGCTCAGTTCGGAGACTCCCCAGTACTTCAGGTATAAGTTTGTGTTATTAATTGAAATTAATTAATTAGTTGATTACTGGTGTTACGTTGAATATTTCAGGCCTACCCGGACTGGTCTTTCCATGCGGTTAGTAAGGGAACGTATAATTGTAGCGATCTTGGACTTGTTTCCGTCTACCGGCACCGGATTGACTCATGCAACCGCCTTTGGGTGCTTGACGCCGGAGTATCGCGGTCACTTGAGGATTATGAAATTACATGTCCTCCTAAAATCCTCGTTTTTGATTTGGCCACTGATCAAGTTGTGCGAAGGTTTGTTTATTTAACATTGAAATGCATTAAATTTGCATAGTTATCTATCCAAATTTTTTTTTTTCAGAATTGATTTTCCAAGACAAGTTAGACGTGGAGAATCTCTATTCACCAACTTGGTAATTGATGAAACTACTTCTAGTGGCCAAAATTGCGATGACGTCTTCGTTTATATAACCGATACTGTGGAGCCCGGTAAGTTTAACCTTTTTCTGTCAGAACCTTGAACTTATCACTAAACAAATTAATTTCCACTTTTAAAGTTCAAATAAATAAATTACTCTAAAATACAAATTTACATATGTGGAAGAAATTCCATTTACCATCATAAAACAGTTATAAAATTATATACTTTAAGTTAATCTTATTGAAATAAGTCAGTAACATCCATATAATTGTTTACTTGATTTAACTATTTGAAGCACTACTAACTAAAACAAATTTTTTTTATAAATTTCATAAATTACAGAACTTATTTTGTTAAAAATTACTGATTAAGGACTATTCGTATTAAAGCTGATGAATTTTTAAAAATTTTTTCTTTGTCAGTACTCTACAAAGTAATATAAATATGGGAATTCGGACTCAAAGCACTTTAAACGTTCTAGAGTAGAGCTAAACTGACTGCGAATTCTGCCTCAGAGCACTTTTAAGTATTTGAAAGTGCTCCTAAATGTTGTAGTCAGTGGTTGTGTTGATAAGAGTGTTGTATTGGAAGGTCGGCAAGCTAGTTTTAGCCATAAGGATAGGAGCGTGGTAAACAATTATATATCGAAACAAGCACGATTTATATTTAACAAATAATCGCGATCACCACTAATCTGATGTATCACTTGTAGGATCCAGACGGAATATTGCAATTGGGAGTCCTCCACTTTTATGTTGCGATATGGGTTGTTCTTGAATTCGATGGTAACCTGAATGGCTAAAACTCCCTTCGGAAATTTGTTTTTACTTCAGTTGGTAGGTGCAAAAGTTGTTTTGTCACCGCCGTTATCAAATCCATTAAATGTTTTGTAATCCCGTTTGCCATACCGATGTTGATGGATAGACATTTTGATTCTTTAACCGCCGATGAAAAAATAGGGGTTAGCTTAAAAAACCTTTGATCCCGTAAAGTTTGGCAACTTCTGAAAGATTATTTCATTCCACAACGAAGAGCTCAACCATACCTTCAATGCTACATATTGAAGGGAAAGTGGCGATTGAATCTTAAACGTTGGTGCTCTCTGATTTCCTCTCATCAAAATGTTAAAAGTCCTTCATGATCATAGACCGTCCAAAAGCAAAAGATCTTGATCGAATGGCGCTCTCTGTTATGGTGTCAGTTCTATGGTCTCCTCTGAAGACATTGACTCTAGCACACTTACCTTCCAATACTAAAAAAACTAAACACTAGTACACTTACCCTCCAATACTCTTTTCAACACAGCCACTGACTACATTATTTAGGACCACTTTCAAACTGAGCTCTGAGCTAGAATCCCCAGACAATTTAGCCGCACTCTAGAACGCTTAAAGTGCTCTGAGTCAGAATCCCCATATTCATGCTTATCTGCAACATGTGATTGATTAATTTTTTTCATATTTAGGATTCGTTGTTATTTTTGCAGGCTTAATTTATCAGCTTTACCATAACATAAAATTGTACCAAATGTGTTCACTTGTTCAATATCATTAGTGAATTTCTAATAGTGATAGAGAGTTCTTTCACTTTTAATTTTAATTTTAATTTTATACTTTAAGAAAAATGCAGTTTTTACTTTCTATTTGTTATTTATAAAATACATTAAATTACATTACATTTTACAGCAATTGTGGTTTATGATAGTGCTCGTGATCTCACTTGGAGAGTAGTACACCCATCAATGTATCCCGACCCTGATTGGGCAGAATCAAACATTGTTGGATCACGTTTCGTTTTAATGGATGGAGTCGTCGGTCTTGCATTCGATGAAAATACTGGAACTGTTTACTATCAACCCCTTGCAACCGATCGGTACTTATTTTCAAATTTTCTAAATAACTCAATTAAAATTCCTTGATTCTCAGTGTATTCTCGGTTTCCAAAGAAACACTCAGATCAGGACCAATTCCAATTACACAAGCCCTTCCATCTAAACTAGTTGGTCGGAAATCTTCCCAAGGTTTAGCATTAGCCGTTTCACCAAATGATGGAAGCCTTATTTTTAGTCCTTTCACGGAGACAGCTTTAGCTTCATTTAACCCGCAGTCCAATAAGCAAAAGTATCAAAAATACAATTTTAGAATTTGAAACAGGTAGAGAATATTTCATTTATTGCAGGATTATTTCCTACGATCCAGAGCAGCTACAATTCGTTGCGGACATGTCATTATCGAAGTATGATCCAGGTGCCCTTTATGTACTTTCTTCAAAATTCCAGCGATACTACTTGAAAACCGTCAATCCAAACGAGATAAACACAAGAATCTTAAGGATTGAATTATTCGGGCCAACTACCAGAAACTTCGAACAAGGTGGGAAAAGACAGTACTCGTCATACCTAAGAGGACAGAGTGCCCAAAGTAGCTCAGGGTACGTAGCTCCGTTCTTCAGTGGCAGTAGTAGCCCCTTTCAATTTTTAAACGCAGGAGGACAAATTCCCCGGAAACCAACCTACCAGCTACTGCCTGAACAATTGTACCCTTCCATAAATCCTGACTACGGCAACTTAAATACTTTAAGAATTGCGAAAAGCATCGTGAATAACACAACAACTTTACATTATTAAAATTAAATCATCAGTTCTTATGCATTCTGAATTTATCTGTCAACCATCGAGTATTGTAAATTATATTGAACAGCTCATTAAGAGATCCTCATTGAATTCATCGTTCATTTGTAATTTAGAAGAATTACTTTCTGTATGTAGTCACCTTAAATACTCAAGCATCATGCCTGCCATATTGCGAGTAGTCAATAGGGTCCTTTTAATGACGGGCTGCGGTGATAGATAAATTTACATAGGCTATGTTTTATATAAGAACTTTTGGATACCACAATTTAAGCTATGTAAATATTTACCATTGTAAAATTGCTCGTAAAATAAATTATTTATGAACAAAATGTCTTGTATGTTTGATTTATTTTATTGTGGTCATTTTTTTTAAGACTTCATGAAGAATGTTCAAAATATAAAAACCTATTTTTACAGCACTGCTACACAATTCAATGCAATTAAATACTTTAAATTTTTTTAAGATCACTTCTATAGGACCTATTCCTAAAGTAATCCTAAAAATGATCTATTGTAGGAATCAAAGTCGTGAAGCTTCGGTAATTGTCTGTAATGTCTTTAGGTTGTTTCAACTAAAATTTTAATCAAAATTAATTTCTAGATTTAGTGTAAAACTGGCCACATATTGATACTACCAAATAACACCAACAAGTTCGGGAGAATAACAACTGAATGTCCATCACTAAAGGTTATATTCGGTTATTTTTAACAAATTACTACACAATCAAAAGAAGTAAAACAGCAGCAAGATAACGAAGTAGGAACAGGGGATCCTCATTTATCTTGAGTTGTTTCAACCAAAATATATTAACATATCTTCGTTATATTTTGTTTTGAAATTTATTTGATGAATGTAAAACAGAAGAATAAATTTTATCATAAAAAGTTTAAGTAAGGGTCAACGAATGCAAGCAGACCTTGGATGATGCCCCAAATCAAACGCGTTATTTTCTAAATTCAAGAATATAGTTCAGGGAATATAATACAAACTATATTGAAATATGATTACTAATAGAAACTAAGATCAGAAGAGAACTGAACTTGAAATAACAGGTAGTTTTCTTTTTATGTCTTCGTCGTTTTCGAAGTGTGAAATGTTTGACTTCAATGTTATTTTCCAACTTGTTATAGTAAAATTAAATTAATTTTTTACAGTGTGTTATTAAGCAAATTCATAGCATAATATTTAAATTTAACTTATAAGCTACGCCTGTGGAGCAGAAACATACATAACTACATAAATATAAAAGAAACCTTCCAAAAAATTTGTTAACCCATTGGTAGCTGAATATGATCTCAACAGCGAATAGCTTAAACTTTTTTAATAAAAACGTCCCATGCAGTTTGAGTACTACTGAACCAACGCTTTTAATGAACGCCTTAAAGGTAGGTAAAAGCTCTTTTATTTACTGATCTCAGATATTTCAGCACCAAACATAAAAGTCGCCTGAAATACAACTTGACTAATTTTATTTTGTATTCAATCTATTGATAAATTCATTAGCTTAATAATAGGTCTCACCATTTCATATCTTTTCTTTTCTACATTATATAATATGATTAACATTTTCCTTTTTTACCAGTCTTACTATTTTAAACAGCTATGAATAGATTTCCCTATACTTTAGTTATAAAAATCTTGATGTAAATTATCATTTCTTTCCTTTGCTTCTTGACTTTCAATATATTTTCATCGGTGGAATGGGAGCCGCACGTTTGTTTATCACAATTCGTTGAATACAAGAAGAGCACAGGCATATTTCTTCATTGTGCTTGTCCCTGTAAATAATATTTCAGAATAACTAGCGAATTTTTGGAATTTAAGCTGCGATGTGATGCTATGTTAGTTAAACTTCCTATTCAGAAATAAATGCATAAATAAGTACGTGACCTAATCGTCATTTAGTTCTGTATTATTATTTGTTGTTATTCACGTACCCTATGCAAAACATAAATATGTATGAGAATTTCCTAAAAATGCAATGGGAAGGTAATTTACCAACATTCCACAATTTAGCAAATTTCGATTCTAGATACTAAGAAATTTTTATGTTAAAACGTATAGGTAATAAAAATGAATAGAGCAACTACCGTATCAGTTTTATCCCTCAGAAACTAACAAAGTTCTGAACATTTTATGTTCCAAGGTGATCTCAAATATCACCAATTTAGTAGTACTACTTTTTGAGGTCTCCAGTCTAGTCTTTCCTAGAATTAATTTTTCGCAATTTGAAGAAAAACCGATCCAATACTGCAATTTGCATGCATTCACCGTCCCGTCCTTCTTGAAACCATAACTTGCATGTATGTAGCTCCTTTAAAAATTAGCAAACGAAAAACTAACTATTTTTCCCCTTGGTAATGGGGTTTCCCATTAAATTCGAGAATATTATTAGTAAGTCGCCTTTTATTTTGGAATAATTAAATTGATTTTACGTGATATGAAAGACCATTCAGTATAAATGTGAACAATTTCTAAATATCCTCAAAAGAAAACGTGCAGATCACCATAATGATAAGAGCGCATTGACTATATAATTGTAGAAAAAGTAAAATTAAATTTCAAACAATCTATAATTGCAATTGCTGGAATGCACGCTTTACCATATCAGTAAAACTTACATCATATTTAGTTGGAAAATTCACACGATTTTAAAACTTAATAGTGTGAATAATTTTAACTTGTCTTACCTTATCTTCGTTGAGTGGAGCAATTAAATTAAAGGTTTAACTTGTTTTTTTTTTTGTAAATGAAGGTAAATATTTACTATACTATCCTAAATATTTTACATCAATTATAATCATTACCATTGCAAATTAACGAATATGCCTGACAATAATTGAATTATTTATTTATAATGGATTTTAAATTTAAACATATTACTTGAATAAAAGCAATCACATTTTTAGATGCGAGAGTTCGAGATTAGAAAAGGTCAACATTTCGCATGAAAAAATAGTATTAACAACGTATTGGCCAAATAAGAAAATCTGTTCACTTACAAAATACAGATAAAACCATTATTCTGTTGGATTAGCGCGACATTCGACCAATAAAATGTTTAGAAGAATTATGCCGCTGGTAATCGACCGCAAAAAGCAATATCATGAAAGCGCATCATCTTGAGAAATTTAATATAAATATCTAGCGACCTTTAGTTTTGATGACTATACCATATACTTGCCACTTGATTTATAAAACGTCTGAACAAACTATTTATTTATTGACTTATGTGCAATTGGAAAGATCCAACCACAAATTTCCCAATAATAAGCAAGAATTCAATTCACGACAAGTTTGTTATTAGCTATAATTACAACTGTTCCGGAATCAAACATTTTTTGTATCTATTGTTATCGGTTTTATCGATTATCAATTCTTTATTATCTGACTCCGAGTGCCAGCTTAGAGTTCAAATTTTTATTCGAATTTTGATTAGAGTTCTTTTGACACTCCATCATTTTTGTGAAAATTTTGACAAATAGTTAAAATAAGCAATTTCTTATATATATTACAATTTTTTATATGAAAAAATATTCTAAATTACGATTCGATTGAAATGTAGATTTTAGCTTTGTATAGAATTGTGAAAATTGTTGTATTCAAATTCAATCAACTACAAAACAAAAGTAACACTAAAATGAACGTGAGTCGAACAAATAGAAAAAGCTTACGTTTTACATTTTACGTTCAAGAATAATAAAGCAATTATGTAGGCAATTTTGCTAGGAAGTAGATATAACGTAACTTTAATTAAGATTGTTCATCAGAACTAGAAATTCATTATTACAGTTTAGTAATTAACGTTTTTCCGCATTACTTTTCAGATTCATTTTCAGAATTCATTAAACTCTAATAGGCAATTAACGTTAACAATAAAACGAATATTTAGATCACGCTTTAACGATAATTACTTAATCTCTTCAAATATTAAAAAAAAAACTAACTATTTTTTGTCGATGGTTGCAAAAATATAGATTACCTTCTTTTTATTTAAATACTTTGATAAATGACAAAACAATAAGATACTTAATGAATACAAAATCTCTTAAAAAATATTTAACTTTTAATTATGTTTTTTTAATCAGTTACTGAACAAGATTTCGAGAAAAACACGTAATTTTAATAAGTTAACTGCGAAATTTATTTTTAAAAATCTCTCAGAGAGTGCGTAATTAAAATCAAGCGGTGACGAGTATACACGTCGAACGCAATACAAAACGTTCCATAATAAAACGAACAAATCAAAGTTCATTAAATTATGGCAATTGTTATCGGGGAATCGGGTAAACAGTAAAGTAATGCACTGAGGAAAATAATCAACTAATTTTGTAAAAATCAATACATTCTTTGGAAAATAACCTCTATGCCAAAGAATTTACCCTACACTTCTACTTTTTTAAATTTGTAGTTGTTTTACTAGTAATATAAAGAAAACAATATTAAATGGCATATGTATTACATCTTACTGGAATTTTGAGTTTTTACATCGAACTGTAATTTTGTATTTTCTACGACGTGTATACACGTCAACCGCGCCGCAGTAGAGCTTTGAATTGACGCGTATACACGTCGCACACAGTTAACTGGTAAATTATTCTTTGGGCAATGTTGAAGCTATGTATGTTGGAAACTCATAATAAATTCCTCGATTTTCATAATTGACTGGTAAAAATCTGTTTAAATAATATAGGCCAAAATTCAGTTTTAATATACATGCACCTGATAACACTAAAACGGTTGTTAAGGAACATTCTAATAGGACTTACCGACTACATAATTGAACGCATTTTCATAGGAACAAACATTCTAACCAGGCTTTGTTTTAATCAAATTTGTTCAGTTACCACTGATAGTGGTTTATATTTTAATAAACATATTTCTTATTGTTTTTATTTTCGTTTTAAAAACGTCTCAAGAATGTTTGATTAAATAGTAGTTTTACTTAACACGTTAAGGACGGCGTGTACCACCGGTGTCTCACACGCGAATGGTTCATCTGGCGGCGTATACCACCAGTGGCTCACATCAGCTATAGTTTTGTAATATATTTTTGTTAGATGAAAAAAACTTTATGTGGTTAAAAATAATTTTTTTATTGAAAAATTCAAGAGCTTATTTTTACAGGTAGGATATAATAAACGAAGAATAAAAGGAAACTACACTTTTGAGTATGAAGTTTTGCTAAACAACATTTTGTGCAAGCCGCCGCCAGATAAAGCAAAGTACGATTTTTGCTGCCGCCGAATGAAGCGAAACAGGAAAAACTGCGCCGTCCTTAACGTGTTAAATATATATTTGCATTGCATATACCTACAGAAATTCGAAAAGTTAAAAAAATAAAAACATAGCAAAATTGTAGTTATTCAGTCATAAAGATGCCAGAAACCAAAAACCTAGGAACGTCCTTCTCAGAATGTGGAACCAAAATATTTAATTTACATCAATACTGAATTGACTTAAAAGATTCTTGGGTATATGGTTTGAAAATGTATATTTTATTTTAATTTAAAAATTATCAACTGGGAAAACCCGAAATTTTGGTACGAGTAATCTACTAATCAAATATGATACCTGTAAAAAAATTTAAATCAACTATGTGCAGTCACCAGGCTTAATCACCCTTTCTAAAAACAATCGTAGTTAAAAATTCAATGCACGCTTTATTGCTGGAAATTTTGGCATCATGCTAAATAGATACCATCAATGGTGCATAAATGTGTCCGGAAATGCGGGAATAACATTTTATTTAGTGTAACCACCTTCAGCAAACCAACGTCACTAGATTTCTTGCTTATGTCACAGTCTTTCGCGGCAATTACTAGCCTACGAGTTGGATTTGATTGGTTCAGGGGAGTGAATCTTTAGAACACCTTAGGAATGCTCATTTTTTGCACTTCCTCTCCAGTACTTTGCTGGATGCTGCGATGCGGCTAGTGCCGGGACCGGATGTTTCTTCCAATTTCACTCCAATGGCTTGTGCCGACCTGGAAGCGCTAAAGAGTGCAAAAAAAATTTTTGTTGATCTCAGAAGTAGCTCTGAAGCTTAGCGACTTATATATTTCATTTCGACCATCGGTGATAGAGTTGTTAGTTGGAAGCCTTCCTTCTGGGTGCTCACAACAAATTATATTTTCTGAAAAAGTTTGTTCATCTCATAACTGCCATTGCGAGCGAAACGTAATCGCTTATTCAATAGTGCGTTAAAGTTTTAATGGTCCGATAAGTGCAGTCAATGTTCTTCCGAGGCAACTGAAAACTTTACGAAATTTTTGCAGTCTTTTTGAGTGTTTCTCGTGTAAAATGTTTAAATAGTTACTTTTTCGTAACAGTAATACCTTGTAGTTATTCAAATAACTTTTTTTAAGTGCATTATTCTTAAAACAGGTGAGTGTAACTGATGCAACTGCAACTGAAGATATTAAAAAACAAATTTGTTAACGAATTCTTCAAATTTGTTAACGAAGTTCCTCATAAGAAATTCCAAACTAAACGCATTTGCGTAACTCATTTCACTTTCTACTATTATTTAAATTTATTCAACAAATTTTGTAGTTTACTGAAAAAAATGCGTAAAATACGAACAATTAACCTTTGTGACCTTTAGACATCAGACGCGGTTCTTAAACCACAAAAATTTGACAAAAACGTAATTGATGTTTAATAACTATAAATTACCTAGCGGAAGAACATGAGTATCCACAAAAAAAAAACAGATCGAAGTTGATTAAATAAACGATTTAAGATAGGCAGAAAATCGGTCGTTGGCTAAACAAATAATTCCAAAACGGCTGGTGAAAGTTATTATCAAGCGGTTTTCGAATTTTTGTATTAAATCTTTTCATTTTTTTGGAAAGATTTCTCCTCAAGATGAAGTTAATAGGCCCATAAACCCCTGCACGAGTAGGGCTCCATCATGTGAATGAAATGTCTTTGGAACGCAACGCAACAAATTTATTCTGCAACTATTCCATGGCTACGAAGGTATCTATGTAAGAAACTTGCATAACCGGCCATCGACCAAGATCAAGTTTATCCCCTGATTCACGGGTCTTTGTAAAAGATGCATTCCTTGCAGATTTAAGTGCATCGTTTGGGTCTTTATAATTTTTTTTTATTAAAATAATTAAAATAAGCGATAAATTGAGAATAGGATATTCGTAATTGGCCTATTATTTATTTGCTATCTTTTCACAAAAAGCGTAAAAATTATTATTTAATAAAATGCGCCAACAATTAGCGAAATATAAAAAAAATCATTACAAATGAGCTTCTGTAATTAACAAAAATTACAGATAAGTCTCGAAAATTGCAAGTAATGGCAAGCGTCTTCTCAGGAAATTCCACTTGGGTCATGAATCAACTTGTGTTTAATGAGGTGCTCGTCGGTCACTTATTTTATTTAATGTTTACAAAGATTGGTAAAGTCAGTTTTTTTGCGCTTCACTGAACTCTACAAGTGCTTTTTTGTGGTTTTTCTTTATTCCGCATCGGAACTCTTCCAAGTAGGTTAAGTAAATTATAAAAATTTGATTTTGGTGGTATTAAAAACAAATAGAAGACGATGTGCCTCTAAAATCCGTTATAAAATTGACCTCATTTTAGTAAAAACTCATATTCAGTGCAGACATAAACGAAGGGTATAGAAGTAAAGGCGGTACTCTCCACATTTGTAATTTTTGCAAAAATTAATGAAAACGTTAATATCTAAATAATCTTAGATTTTTTTAGCCACTTCGGCAGATTCTAATTAAAAACTCGCATATAAAAAATTTCTACAAAATATGTAGTTTGCTCAACAAGAAAGGAACCGAGTTTTTTTTAGTTGTTACAGAAGGAAATATTTTTTTTTTATTTTTTTACATACAATTATATTAAAAGTAGTACGACGCAACCAATTAATAAATTGTGTAGTCCCTACCGCTATCAAGAATGGCCTAACATCTTCTGGACATGCTGTCGAGGATTTTTTCTGTATATTCAATCGATAACGAACGCCACATCTTCCGAATTACTCGTGTTAGCTGCTTGAGATTCTACACAGACCTTCTAGCGAATTGGCTCTTCATTATAACCCACAAAATCTCAATTGAATTGACGTCTGGGGATTGGGATGGTCTAAAAATCATCAAGTACAAGATGTGATACTCTCTATACAAGCCCAAAACTCTAACCCATATGCAATTTCTAAAACAGCCTGGAGAAAATTTTTTTATTAGATAAAGCAAAAAATAACTACTGCTTCCCATGCCTTATCTAAATTCCAATAAGAACGAAAGAGATAAAAAATATGTAGCTAAATATTCTTATCCACAGCACTTACAGTGTAAGAATAATGTGCAGCGTGTTTTTACCACTTATTTTTAAAGGAGCGACATAATCTCAGGCATGCTGTGTGCCTCTGCATGAAAGGTGTTAGTGCTGTACCCGCGCAATGCTCAGACATAGAGAAATTCTATATCGATAATGGGGAAGATACAGGCAGAACACACAGAGCATATACCATATACAGATTTTCACTTTGTATTTTTAAAGGCGAGACAAAGTATTCGAATATGTAAGCTGCTCTGGATGGTGAAACGTGGTTTCAATTTTCATTCCGCCTCCACCTAAATTTTTGTCTTCCTCTCACACGTGAGCCCTCTATTACTATCCTAACTACTTTTTCCATGGTACAATCACTCACAGGAAGAAAGAAAAAAAAGAGAGAAATATATGTTATATTCTTTAAAAAAGGGCAATTCCGTTTTTGTTGAACAGATTGTATATATAGTATATGTAAATCGGAAAGGGAATTCTAAACTTCGTCACAAAATTTAATATTTAAATTCTCGAGACACATTATGTCAATATTTTAAAATACCTATTAACATAAATTTACTGCATTTGCATTGAATTCCTTTATTAAAAAATGTTTTCAAAACAAAACAATCCATCACCAAAGGAGAATAGGTACTATCTTTGTTATAATCGTTAAGCTTATCGCTTAATTACTGTTTCTTTAACAAAGTTTAAAATGTTAACAGACGCAACTAAATGGAATGATTTTTTTAAAGTATGAAGATAGAAAAATTCGCCTCGAATACCCCTCAAACAAAAATTTACAAAAGTAAATAAGTCAATTCAATTCTATTGTGCGTAAATCAGAGGCAAAAGGTGACTACTCTTTAATTTTAAAATAAAAATAATTATTTAAAAAATGCTTATATTTTATCCCAATAAAATAAAATATTAAATATTTATTTTAAATCATAGGAAATAAAATTGTAATAATATTTTGCATAAACCTTCACCTTCAAGATAATTTTATAAACTATTAAAATAAATGTACATCTTGCGATAATATTATTCTTTTAGTAAACAATATAATTTCATAAAAAGACTTTTCTAATTATTTACTTTTAACATTTCTAATATAAAAACTGGTTATCTTTATTTCACACTACCATCACCAGGAAAATTATTCAATTTTCATTCGACACTATTTAATTATTTTAGAAGTGAAATATTCTTTTGCACACACGAGGGTTATTTGATTGGTGTTATTTTTATTAGATAGATAAATCATTGTAGATAACAAAAAGTATTTCTTTTTGCTTTCAAGACAAGTTAAAAAAAAATAAGTTTAAAATAATTAAGTTAGTCAATTTACGTATTAATATTAACGTTATTTAGCAACACACGAGTTTGTAATGAGCAGTAATTATAAAATAAAAAAATAATGTTTGTTAAGCCGGTGAAATACAATTGAAATGTAGACACGACTCTTTTGGTTGATTAATTCTTACGAGAACATAAATAATTCATTAAAACCTGCCTCTTCCATTACATACAATTTATAGCTAGCACGCAAATGTTTATCGTAACTTATCGAAACTCTTGATGATATGAAAATAATTATAGGTCCATCTTTCGTCTAATTATGCAGAATATGCGATAGAATTCTATTTAGCTTAGAGTTTTGATCGTGTCCGAAAAATTATTATTATTATCTGGAGGATAGTTCAAGTTCATTTACATCATAAAACATAAATCAAGCTGATAATAAAGTATCTCTTCATCACGATTGTCTGACAAGTCAAATTAAATTGTGATTCGATTCGACACGATGTTAGGGACAGGTATTATAAAAAAGTGACAAAATCTACAAAAATAGAGTTTCCGCTGTGCATCTTTCGTGTAATGATTTTATAGAAAACCTGTTGCTTTAAACAAGTACAACAGCTTGACTTGTGGTTTAAAGGCGTCTGGAACTTGGGCTGTTTTGCTTTTTTTTTAATCTTTTCAATTTTTTTTTTCAAGTTCTTTAAGACAATTGCGGCCTGAAAACATGAACCCGGGGAAAAATTTATTAACTCGCGTTCAATATCCTTTTGTTTCAAAGTACAATGGTAAATGAGATTAATTGAGTAGAAGATGACTGACACTTTATAATTAATTTTATGTATTTACTTTGCTATCGACATTTAGTTCTAAATCTAATCTTTCCATTTAATTGTGTACGTATAAAACAAAAAATTTAATAAAATCATTATTACTGGCATTATTACATAAATATTTCCTATTCAAAATTTATCTGACGCATGTCGAAAAAATCCAGAAAAGCGAATATACTTGACTATATAAGTTTCGTTTTATAGTAAATAAAGAAAAATTTTATTTATTGCGTTTAAAAATACTTCTGCTTTGGTTTAAGATTTAAATAATTTTTATTGTAACAGAACGTTGTAGATTTGAATAATTTAATAATCTTTCAGAAGTTTTGTATTTTATTATATTATTATAATTACCGAACATTTATTAAAATCAAATATAAAAAATGTCTGAAAATTTTAGAAAATAAAATTGTTGTTCTAATTTTATGCGTATTTCATTTTAGATATTAAAATGTGGCTGAATAATGTCATCGGAGCGTTAATGCTCATAGCATCAAGTTTTGCTTTCAAAACACCTCAGCTACAGCCAACGTATCAATGGAAAGAACTTGATTTTCAGTTTCCCACTGCCAAAGACAGGACCTATGCAGTGAACAATGGTCTTTTTGTTAAAGGCAACGCAGCTCCAATTGATGTTGATATTTATTATGGAGGTAAATTCCGCCTCTACCGGTTTTTTATTTCAGATGTTAAAAAACTAATCAATTATTATTAACATAGCTAATAATGTCTGCAAAACGTTTGTTACTATTCCACGCTTTACTACCGGCATCCCGGCCACTCTTGCCACTGTTGCTAAAACACGAAATGGAACCGTATTAGTACCTTACCCCGATTACTCTTGGCACTCGAGCCATGGTATGAATTGCGATGGAATAACATCAGTTTTCCGAGTTTATGTAAGTCTTTTATAATTTTATCAAAAAGTTCTTTATATAAAGTAAAATCTTTACCTATTTTTAATTAAGGTCGATGAATGCCATCGTCTTTGGGTTTTGGACACCGGTAGGATCGACACAATTCAATATTGTCCACCACAACTTTTGGTGTTCAATTTAAAAAACGACCGATTGTTGCACAGATACCGCTTTCCTCAATCGCAGTATAAAACAGGCGTTTCGCTGTTCATCACCCCACTTGTGGACGTTCGAGATCCACCACCATATGGGAATTGCCGGGACACAAATGTATACATTGCTGATGTCACAGGATACGGTCTCTTGGTCTATAATTTGGATAAGGACGTTTCTTGGAGAATTGAAAACAAGCTATTTTATCCTGACCCTGATTATGGCACTTTCACCATTGCTGGTGAAAGTTTTGATTTAATGGATGGCCTCTTCGCTCTGAGTGTGACACCGAGGAATGCAAATAATCCTAATCAAAGTAAATTCGATTGAAGCACATTTGTTTGAATAATGTTTAGTTTAATTAATTTTAGGACGTTACTTATACTTCCATGCTTTGGCCAGTGGTACTGAAAATGCTGTACCATTAGATGTGATAGACAATGAAAGTAACTGGCAGGAAGATGTTGGTGCAAATCCACGTTCGTTTATGGTAAAAATAAAGAAATTATAGTCAAAGTTTAAAGAATTACCTTATATTATTTAATCTCAGGTTATTGGACATCGAGGGATTCAAGCTGTTTCACAAGCAATTGATAGCCAAGGAAATTTGTTCTTCGGCCTAACAGAGCCAATTGCAATCGCAAAGTGGAATATAAATACACCTTACCGCCGAGAAAATATAATGCTTGCATCAAGGAACCCCCAAACCTTGCAATTCGCTAGTGGCGTTAAGATTCGTAGGAACAGACAAAATCAAGAGGAACTTTGGGTTCTTACAAGTCGATTCCAGGTATAACATTATTGTTTTGTTCATATAAAAAAGCAAATGCTAACTCTATTTGATTTTTAGAAAATAATGACTGGTAGCAAAAACTCCAGCGAAATAAACTTTAGGATACAAGGCTGTCTTGTTGACGATCTGCTTAATAATAGGCCGTGCTCTCCTATAAAACTAAACGATGATGAGCCGGGCATTATTTCAACCCGAGGTGGTGTTAATAACGATAATCTCATCTTTGTCTAGACACAAACTTATTAATTTAAATGTAGCTCTAGATACCTGACATATTTATGAATAATTTAATATTAAGACGCTTGCGTTATTTAATAGATAATAAAAATATATTTTCTTTAAATTATTCATTCTTTAAATGTAGAAATGTAGTACAATGGTAAATGAGATTAATTGAGTAGAAGATGACTGACACTCTATAATTAATTTTATGTATTTACTTTGCTATCATTTAGTTCTAACTCTACTCTTTCTATTTAATTGTGTACGTATAAAACAAAAAATTTAATAAAATCATTATTACTGGCATTATTACATAAATATTTCCTATTCAAAATTTATCTGACGCATGTCGAAAAAATCCAGATAAGCGAATATACTTGACTGTATAAGTTTCGTTTTATAGTAAATAAAGAAAAATTTTATTTATTGCGTTTAAAAATGCTTCTGCTTTGGTTTAAGATTTAGATAATTTTTATTGTAACAGAACGTTGTAGATTTGAATAATTTAATAATCTTTCAGAAGTTTTGTATTTTATTATATTATTATAATTACCGAACATTTATTAAAATCAAATATAAAAAATGTCTGAAAATTTTAGAAAATAAAATTGTTGTTCTAATTTTATGCGTATTTCATTTTAGATATTAAAATGTGGCTGAATAATGTCATCGGAGCGTTAATGCTCATAGCATCAAGTTTTGCTTTCAAAACACCTCAGCTACAGCCAACGTATCAATGGAAAGAACTTGATTTTCAGTTTCCCACTGCCAAAGACAGGACCTATGCAGTGAACAATGGTCTTTTTGTTAAAGGCAACGCAGCTCCAATTGATGTTGATATTTATTATGGAGGTAAATTCCGCCTCTACCGGTTTTTTATTTCAGATGTTAAAAAACTAATCAATTATTATTAACATAGCTAATAATGTCTGCAAAACGTTTGTTACTATTCCACGCTTTACTACCGGCATCCCGGCCACTCTTGCCACTGTTGCTAAAACACGAAATGGAACCGTATTAGTACCTTACCCCGATTACTCTTGGCACTCGAGCCATGGTATGAATTGCGATGGAATAACATCAGTTTTCCGAGTTTATGTAAGTCTTTTATAATTTTATCAAAAAGTTCTTTATATAAAGTAAAATCTTTACCTATTTTTAATTAAGGTCGATGAATGCCATCGTCTTTGGGTTTTGGACACCGGTAGGATCGACACAATTCAATATTGTCCACCACAACTTTTGGTGTTCAATTTAAAAAACGACCGATTGTTGCACAGATACCGCTTTCCTCAATCGCAGTATAAAACAGGCGTTTCGCTGTTCATCACCCCACTTGTGGACGTTCGAGATCCACCACCATATGGGAATTGCCGGGACACAAATGTATACATTGCTGATGTCACAGGATACGGTCTCTTGGTCTATAATTTGGATAAGGACGTTTCTTGGAGAATTGAAAACAAGCTATTTTATCCTGACCCTGATTATGGCACTTTCACCATTGCTGGCGAAAGTTTTGATTTAATGGATGGCCTCTTCGCTCTGAGTGTGACACCGAGGAATGCAAATAATCCTAATCAAAGTAAATTCGATTGAAGCATATTTGTTTGAATAATGTTTAGTTTAATTAATTTTAGGACGTTACTTATACTTCCATGCTTTGGCCAGTGGTACTGAAAATGCTGTACCATTAGATGTGATAGACAATGAAAGTAACTGGCAGGAAGATGTTGGTGCAAATCCACGTTCGTTTATGGTAAAAATAAAGAAATTATAGTCAAAGTTTAAAGAATTACCTTATATTATTTAATCTCAGGTTATTGGACATCGAGGGATTCAAGCTGTTTCACAAGCAATTGATAGCCAAGGAAATTTGTTCTTCGGCCTAACAGAGCCAATTGCAATCGCAAAGTGGAATATAAATACACCTTACCGCCGAGAAAATATAATGCTTGCATCAAGGAACCCCCAAACCTTGCAATTCGCTAGTGGCGTTAAGATTCGTAGGAACAGACAAAATCAAGAGGAACTTTGGGTTCTTACAAGTCGATTCCAGGTATAACATTATTGTTTTGTTCATATAAAAAAGCAAATGCTAACTCTATTTGATTTTTAGAAAATAATGACTGGTAGCAAAAACTCCAGCGAAATAAACTTTAGGATACAAGGCTGTCTTGTTGACGATCTGCTTAATAATAGGCCGTGCTCTCCTATAAAATTAAACGATGATGAGCCGGGCATTATTTCAACCCGAGGTGGTGTTAATAACGATAATCTCATCTTTGTCTAGACACAAACTTATTAATTTAAATGTAGCCCTAGATACCTGATATATTTATGAATAATTTAATATTAAGACGCTTGCGTTATTTAATAGATAATAAAAATATATTTTCTTTAAATTATTCATTCTTTAAATGTAGAAATTGTTTGGATGTATTGAATTAATTGAATGGAATTTCATCATTTTTACCAATAATTATAATAGATAGATTTTATATGAAGTGTTACCTATTAGAGCGTACCTACTGAAATGATTTCGGAAAATGAATGGTGCCAAAATTCATATAAGAAAATGTGGGCTACAAAACTACCCCTATCTAAATGTTATATATATACACAATATATTTTTTTTTATCCAATATTATTCTAATGAAACTTTGCCTATATACTTACTGGGTCAATATCTTAAATGAAAAGAATTGGTCAAAGGAATGGGGGGCTATAGGCTACGTTATCTTCTGTAAAAATGTTTTAGACTCGATTTCTTTCATATGTCTTAACCGCTATCGACCAAACTTGGCCTCACTGTATCAAAATGATGTTGACTGGTTAAAGGTGTAAGGGGCTACATACATACATTTGAGATTTTGTTACTGCGATAGCTATCGCATCTCTTAATGGAGTTGGATCAAATTTGTGCATATTTATCAGCTGAGCATCTATGTCATATTAAAAAAGGGTAAAGGACTTGGCACTTCACTATATATTTTAATTTCCTGCTATGTAAGCCGTATATACATTTCTTAATCGATTTTGATCAAACTTAGCTAACATATCCTCTATAACAATATCTCGGCTACGTGCGCAAATTGAGTGAATCGATCAAGGAGATGGGGAGTTAAGAACTAAACTCCCTTACTTAAAAATCATGAAGAACAGATATTTCCTGTATTTATTTCCTCATAGCTATCGATCAAATTTGCTTTATACAGAAATGAGATCTTGGTTGTGCATGAAAATCTGTTAGCAGAGTAGAACATTTAGAACGGAATAAGACCTAATTGAAATATATTAAGGATTCTGGGAGTTAGCATGCGTGCAAGAAAGGTAAAGGGAAAGTAGACACCGTCATTCCTTTGATCTACATTTCCGAATTTAACTGTGGTATTGACCTAATAAATAAAGTTTGACCAGAACTCTCTCTTCTTCTCACCAAACAGATATCTACCTCTTCTCTTCTTTTTATGTAATTTATTAACAATACTTTAAAAATCTCACTTACCTATAAATCTTCGAAAACTCCATGTTCCTGAATTACGCATAACAATGTGGGCAACTAAAAATGTTATATATTATCTTAAACACGTTACTTTGATATCGATTTTAAAAGGTGTTGTTTATAACAAGTCAGATTAGATCGTACTTTGAAAAAACAAAACAACTGTAATGATTTATATCCCTGATATCATGAAACAGAATCAATTTATATAATTCCGGCAGATGGCAAGGTAATAGGTAATAGTCAAACTGCGTTCAACTTCATTCAATTGTCACAATTAACTGGTAAACAAGCCTGTGTCACTCTGACGTGTCTGCGGTGTGATTCCGCCTGTTAAAACCTTATTAATATATTGAGTAATATTTTAAAGCATTTAATGGGCTATCGTGAAATTGAGCTGATTTAACAATGACGAACTTAATGCGATGGCTCTTCTATTTGGGACTTTTTGCTATTCCCTACTTATCAATCGTTACCGGACAAATCCACAACAGGTTCATTGAAGAATGGTTCTTTCAGATAAAAATATTGCCAATTATTTTAATCATATTCTTTGGGGTGAAATAAAAGCGATAATATATGTAAAAGATAATACTAATTGATAAATTACTTCTAGATTTACGCGGTAACAGTTGTCCTTTACAGAACGTTTACATTCCGTAATTGTCCAGAAGCAGCGAAAGAGTTACAGGAACAAATTGAGGAAGCTCGAAGGGATTTAATATCAAAAGGATTTAAATTTAGGGATTAAGGATAAATTGTTTGGATACTATTCTAATATATAAATTGAACATTTACAAATGTGTTCTTTAGATTATGTGGGTTAATGGCCCGGCTAGCTCAGTCGGTAGAGCATGAGACTCTTAATCTCAGGGTCGTGGGTTCGAGCCCCACGTTGGGCGCGAAATTCCTTTTTCTACTTTAACTTGAAATATGTAAAAATTTAAATTAAACTTTTCAACCCTCAAAAAAGGAATAAACTAAATCTGTCTGGTTATAATATCCGAAAAAATATTAATTGGTAATTTACCTAAAATATTTTTTCCTTTCAGATTTTTGGAAATATAGATTTCATATTAATAAACTAGTAAATAACATAATCAGTGCTTTCTTTACCCAATGGGGTCGACAGGCACAAGACCCGGTCTCGTAACACAACCCAGGCGCAAAACACCTAGAATACCATCCCGATAACTTTTTGACTTTAACTATGTACATATAATAGGCATATGCAAACTTAGCGTTTTTACGTACTTCCTAAATATGAATGTGCCAACTCTCGTTCAATTTGTTGGAAATTATAAACTTAAGCTAGACCAAATATGCTAAACAGTCAAAGTACTTTTTTTTTATTTAAATCTTTCAGTCTGTGCATGCCCACCGAAGACAGGCAAAGATTTCAAACTTATAACACCCCATCCTGCATTTGTGCTTTAAAAAAAACAAAAAGTAAGGTCCAATTCTTCTGTTTGTAATTGAAATTTGTCAGTGATAAATTTTAAAATACTCAACTATTTCGTAGATCTAAATCATAATTTATAAATGCTAGAGTAATAGAAAATTTGTGACTGAGAATTATGAATTATGTGAGTATTTGAAAATGTATATCCCATGAATTGCCAATTGATTGAGCAATAAAAAAATCGTAACTGACGATTATAAACATGGTGAGTATTTGGGTGTTCACATATATTTGCCTAGACAATTACCAATTACATAAGGAATGGAAAATTCCCGAATGGTGACAATTGTTGAAAAATGGAAAAATCGAAAATCGGCCGGCGGCCGTACTTGTAGTTCACGGCATCTGATGGCTCTCTAATTCATATTTTTGTCCAGCTATCGGTAGTGTTGTGAATATAATCGCAATCGTTCATTAACTTTAACCGGCGATCTTTTCTTTGAATTTAAAAAAAAACAAATAGTTCTCACTGATAAATCAACTTGAGAGTAAGAGTGCTAATATTCGATATTTCGATTCTTAAAAATCTTTCTTGCCCTGTTGTGTATGTACCACCCGTGGTACAAGCCGCCCGATGAGACGGTCCTCTATATGTACCACTAGTGGTACATGCCGGCGGGAAAATGTTAAACTCATTAATTATATACAAACTGATTTATTCTTTAATATTTTTCTATTTGTTTTTGGCTTCCAAACTAGGTATGTCCAGGGAGGACTCTGTCTCTAGCTCAATTTTAATCCTTAAAAATTTTAACGTACCTTTATACCTTACTACTCGAACCAAGAAGTTTGAAATTGTGAAAAAAATTTAATTATAGGTACTTTGCTTAAACTTTAGCGGTTTGTTAAAACTTATATTTTAAACAATTTTAAGTGGATTTAATTTGATACTCAAAATGAAATTGTATAAGCATTTCTTGACAGCAAAAAAAAAGATAAATTACTTGTACTACTAAAAAATTTTCCCCAACCCATTTTCACTAAGAATACCCAAATTATAAATTTACCAAAGGTATTAACGCCGTATCGCCAAACTGCGAGGTTAATGACATCGTAAGAGCTGAGCATACCAAAGCACAATCAGGTGCCAAAGACGAACAAAGGTCAGCACATAACGCCCAAAAAAAATGCTAATCAACGGGCCTAGCAGAGACCATCTAATTGACCGAATACTTTAGAATATCTCATGATGATGATAAGACACACGCCCAAGACATTCAGACAATTGAGGGTTTCCTAATTACCGAATTAAGGGAAATTAAGTCATACCGTCTGACCGAATTTACCACCCTAAAGTCGTTAGACACCTTCGATTTGTTAATTTGCATTTTATTAACTAACGGCGTTCTAAATGAAAATTATTAATGGTATGGTTCAAGCAGAATAAAGATATCTCTTGGTCAAAAAGATATTGACTGCTGTTTTCATTTACACTTTTTTATTATAATTTAACTACTAAAGGTTGCTTCTATTAAAACCATCACAGTTTATATTCCGTATGAGCAATAAATTGCAAACGTAGCAGTAGTGATTAAAATATCGGAGAATTGCATTATTGTTTATTATTCATTTCATGCAGATCAATAATATTTTCTTTCAGTTTCCTCATTTCTCAACAACGTGAACACCTGAAAAAATAACAACAAACAGAAATAAGTAGCAACAAGAATAATTCGAGCTGATTAAAGAGGAAGTATTCAGGTAAAATAATTAAAAATATCTTAATCTCTTCCTCTTCGCTTCAGAAATTGATGGCGAGAACATAAAGAAGAAATTTAACATAATTTTTTGTTATGAATTCGCACCTTATCAACTCATTCTTGAGTGCGAGCGGGGCACGTAACTCCCAGATGCTACTTATCATGCACACAGCCATGGAATGAGACCAGTGCAATCTTCTAAAGACGGGGGTGTAAATTAGTCCAACCTCTTTGAAGCCCATGGAGCAACAATTCCCCAGTTCATTTCATAAAGATTTTTGATGTCTGTCTTATTCAAGTGAAGAATCTAAATTCATGGAAATTAATGATTTGGGATTTCATACCTGTTACTTAGTTAGAACAATAATTGTCGTACGTATAAACGTGTTGAATTGTTTTCTTACGTGCCTACTGTAATTGTTGGTCGTGTCGAATTTTCATACACCATCTGATCTCACGTATTTTAGCCACAAAAGACGTAGACGTATGCAGAGTTACTAATTATTGTGCTTGTCTAACTTTGCAAATAATGGTTTTACCATTTGTATCACAAGAACTCCAAAGAGAATTTAAATGGGGGTGTAGACCTCATTTTCTTCTTATAGAAATAGGGTTTTCTTTACAGTAATCACTTTTAAAACTACATATACGAGTATACAAATATGACTTTCAGACTACCAGACATTAAATCGCTATTATATTTTATGCAAAACTTATAAGCCTTAAGCTATGGTATACATTTTTATTGTTGACGAATTATGAATTATCGTATATAGAAGTTTTGAAATCACTGAATTTCAATCCGTTCAGAAAATTGCAATTCAAAATGACGGATCCAATATGGTGAGCGAAATATTGTTGAATTTTTCTGAAAACTGATATAATTGTTCTGAATCTGAAATCAGAACCGTAATCAGTGATCCAAAATACCCCTGAATACCCGCTTTCACCAAAATATTCGCAGTTTCACATCTTGATTGCCACCATATTGGTTCCGCTATTTTAAATTTCATATATCTGAAGTCGGAATCGTAATCAGCGACCACAAATAACATACCATACTATAGCATACCACATATATACAGCTATTTAAAATTACTATCTTAAAAAAATCCAGTAATAATGAATTTTTTCGAAAAAACATGGTTTTTTATGTTTTTATATAGAATTTAATAAATATTTATGTTTTTACATGTTATCTTCTTAATAAAGCAACAGAAAATAGAAAAAAACCCCCCCGACCTTAATACGTTGACTAGAAATTAAATAGCCAAAACTTAAAGAAGTATCATGGGTTACCACCGTGCTTTAAAAGGTTAAACTAAATTTTTACATAGATATTCTTGAGGCAAGCAAGAAATTTACTTTTTCTGTGACTTATTTATTTATTATTTTAATTAAGAGAATTAATTAAAAGCGATTATCTAACACGTAAACGAAATGAATAAAGCCAGAGATAGACGGAAATTCACGAATGTTTATAAAACTAATCGAACATGCATAATAATTATATACGAACGTTTCATCACAGAGATTTTATTATAGTTCATAATGACATCACTTACAATTAGAATAACCGACTACTCATTTGAGACATCTCAACTATCCTCCTGTACAAAGCGCTTTCAATAAAATATTTAACGATTATATTTTATATAATAATTTTGTTTTTATTAAATGTATACGATTATTTCTTAAAAACTTGTACTTTTCAATTAAGTTATGTTTTTATATGCTTAAAATTAAGAGGGCGTGGCAACATATATTTATCGTAATTTTAAGTACTATAAGAAAGAATCAGCGACTGATATTTTTTGGTGATGAAATCCAAACCTTTACATCTAATAGTAGTATTATTAATAGTTACAATTTTTAATATTGCTTTGGTAGTAATTATTTAAAAACTTTATTTGCAGTCATAGCTATAAATAAAGCTTCTAGACGCACAATATTTTAGCTTTAAAAATGTATGACAATTTTGATGTATAGCATCACCTTACCCGATCGAAAAGAAGCTTACACCATCGGTAATTACTAGTAAAAAAAAAACGTATCATAAACCCAACCGATGTTTACCTACATCGCTGACTGTAGTAATAAAACTACATAATAAATCCGTGAGTACAAACACACCCAACCCCATTAAATTTATTCCGAAAAGCCCAAACCTGTTTTGAGAAAAATAACTCAGTTGAGCATTCTGCTTTGTATTTTGATCGCAACTTGTGATCTTTTCATTCTTCAGATGAGCATAATAAAAATATTTATCGGTATACATATACATGAGTATAGGGCCAGATCGATATGTGCTTGGTTTTGTTAATGCGATTTCTTTACTTTTTGTTTATAATAAATATTTTCAGGAAGATCGTTTTAATTTTTAATAACTAATAAAACTTAGAGAAAGTTAAAAACTCTTCAACAACGAAGAAGCGATTTGTCTTCGACAGTATATGGTGGAAGATTCTTGAAATGTTTGCCAACGTTTGATGGTAGATCGGTAATTTTTGTTGTTGATACGATCAGCTTTCTGCAGACAATCACCTTAAACGTTTACGACGAATGCCGCAAGGTAGCTAACCTACAAGGGGCCTTCGCATACAGATGCAGCCACACTTAGAGTCAGTTACTTTTGTTTTTCAGCTTTTCCTAATGGCTTAAAACCTGTATCTGAATCCAGTCAACTCTACCAGAACGATTGTTACAAGCACTCGTAACCGAAGCAAGTATCTCGCGCAACCGCCAACAAGTCGATTGAACCGATTGGAGTCAGTTTGTGGTGTGCTTGACCGGAAAGAAGAAGTGTCGCGACTCAGATCTTCAAGTAGAACGTAAACCAATTTTTGCTGAATAAATTCAAACTTAATTAAAGTTAAACAATAATCATTAAAAAGAAATAATAATAAGCCCTGTGCTCTAATTAAAACGCCACGAGGTGCTGTTTCTATTTCTTGAACAAAAGATGTTCCGCGAACTGATTGGATTATTTGCTGTTGTTGCGGCCTGCAACGCAAAGGTGAGCGCCAACTTATTTCTTGGAAGTTAATTTCAAATTATTTTGTTTTTGTGCATAAAATGATGAAACCCTACAGCCTATTTGGTGCAATTAACCCAATTTTCCGCTTCACCTGATGCTACATCGAAGCAGTTATTTTGCATAAATGGCAAATCTTACGGGGCGAGGAAGTTTGAAGAAAATTCCACTGGCTTTAGCAAAAAGCTCCAGTTCGCAATCGTTCGTTTGGTTTTAAAACAAAAAAAAAAACAATCTTCGATGCTGAACTGAAACACCATTGGGGTGTGACGCCCAAAATGGCAATTTACGATTTTTTTTTATTTAATCGGAATGGAATTTCATCGATTGTTCCGTATAGTGTGAACAAAAGCCGCATGCGATAAAGCTGGAAGCGTCGTCGTCACATGAGTGATTCATGAGACGAAGAAAATTTAATTACAAGAGTCAACTGAGGTCAGATGATCTTACTTGATCCAATCCCAAGCATTATGTCCCACAATAATTAATTGGATCGGCTCATAAGACTAAAGTGAAAGTTTAATATCATTTTCACCGTATACCTGACGTATTCGGGAAAAAGCCGTATTATTTTATTATTGTTTTTTCGACTTTCTAAATTTGCTGGTAATTACAAATTTTCAGTTTAGTAAATTTACTGAAAAAAATTTCATCTGTTTAGCAAATGTACCATAATTTGTTTCGTTGCAAGAGAGACGTATGGGAAATTAGCATGCATTTAATAATAAGTTAGTCATCCTATGAATCGATTTTGAATGACCAATGCGGAATAAATCAATTCATATTTGGAAGCATTACCGGTTTTAGTACAAAATGAGTCTTAGGAAAAATTGTTATTAAATCCAGGGGGCTTTAAATTATTGGGAAAAAAACTAAATTGCTAACATCGATATCGAATAAATACAATACATACAACTTTTGAACAAGACAAAATTATAAAATTCATGGTATATTTTGGATACAGATAGCTTTTGAATCTTTAAGATTTTGTTTTTCTCTAAGCGACTAGACTATAACGACAGTCGCATTATAGATAAAAAATAAATAAAGACTGTACAAATAACTGAAAAGAGAAATACAGGCTCTAGAACCTAATAGAATTCTGTTTGAACAATATTGTTTTGTTCAATACTTAAGAAAAAAAACAAATAATAACATATACTAAAACTTATATAAATATAATACAACTTCAACGTTAAACGTGTAGTATACTATACTGTACGAGTGTACGGAATTATAGGTTTCAGAGCTTATTTTTCTTCAAATCTTTCTCTAATAATTATATCGCTGAACCCACACAGATACATATAATAATGAAATTTTGATATGTTGTATAATATATGTATATATATATATATATATATATATATATATACATATATTGGCCGCGGAAATCATAACCAAGCATAGTTTTTTACCTTTGCAACTAAGAATAACGACTAGCCAAAGAAACAGGCCATACATGCACCCGAAAAATGTTATGCTCCTTCTAGAGCAGTTGTGTAAGAGATAGAGATAGAGAGAAGATATTTAGATGTATGCAATTACCATACTAATTAAAATACACTAGGCAGTTCCTTCAGATTTAATAAAAATTCACTCGGTTTATCGAATTGTTTACCACACCCATTTTTTTTCAGAAACTATTTAATGCATAAAAAACTAAAATTTTAAAATATTTTTTAAGGAAATTTACTTGTTTTATTTAGTCTATAATACGTAAAGACATGAACCTCAAAAATTAAGTTCAAAATTTGTTGGTATAATTAAAAATTCGTAGGGATCAAATAATTCCATATAGTAATTTTATCATAAATCAGTGGAAAGTGTGCGTAAGCGTGCAGTCCATAGAGGAATTTTGTGATAATTTGGTATAATTATTATAAATAACGATCTAATACAAAAATAGCTCACAGACTGTAAAACACGTCTATCTGACATGGTTCAGCTATAAAGCAAAAATGTTTAGATACCTACCTATTTAAGATGAGCGCCAGTATCAAGGTCATAGAAATCTGTGCCCACCAAATGCACTGTCGAGAGTTAAATAATTACAGTGATCAGTCAGTAGCTACACATTTAAAATGGTTTTTTTTTCTCCATTTTTCTTTTGTTATGCAAACTGCAAATTTGTAGGATTTTCTTATCTGCTGGTATATGATTTATATGAATTCTGTTCATTAATGAAAAAAAAGCAGCCACTTTCGAATTCTTCTACTTTCTTGTGTGTTTCGCGCTATAGAAACCTAACAGTTAAAAAATTTTAGTCAATAGAAAAGTTGTGTCAATCGAGGCCGATAACAGTGCCGCTAATTAATGGACTGATTTTTTTAAATAAAATAATAGCATAAAAATGAGTTAAGTTTAATAATCCGCACTGAAAGTTTTAATTGAATTATTTTTGATTATTTGGAGTTACACAGCATTAATTGAACTCAAGAGGTAGAATATTTGAATCAATTACAATTTCATTATAGCGTTTTCCAAGTTTTATTTGCGGCCGGAACTATTGAATTAGAGAAATACGATTTTATAATAAACTAATTACCATGACTGTTGTGCTATAATCATAAATTAATTATACGTACCAGCTTGTTGTAACAATTAAAATAAGTGTAATAAAAGCGTAAGTTCTTTATAATTTATGGCTATTTTAATCACACCTCTAGAAATAGTAAAAAAACATATTGTGTTATTGGCTCATTAACTAAAACTCTGCCAAAAATGCAGTCTCAAAATTTATATAGAAAAGCACAATTGGTTTTTCTATATAAAAATCGAGTCTGAATTTTTCCTCAATTTTTAGGATTCCATACGTCTGAATAAGAAAAGCGAAAGCCTTATAGGATCACTCGTGTATGTTTGTCCGTCTGTCACAGCCAATTTGTTCCGAATGGACTGGACCGATTAAGTTGAAGTTTGGTCCCCATATGAATTTACGGATGTGTAACGTAAATAAATGAATTTTGAATATGGGATTCACTTTTGGAGGGCAAATTAAAAAATTAAAAAACACAGTCTTGCAAACTATACCGTGCGACATAGCAAATGGCTTGTTGTATGTATTTTTTTTATTATTATTTCAGAAAATGAATAATAATTTACCTTCCCTCCCCCCTATTTTCAAAATTACTGAGCCTAAAATTAAAAAAAAGAAGCAGATCATACTTCTTTACTTCCAGATTACAGGAAAACCTATAAGAAGTCTATGGTCTTAAAATAACATGGTAAATCTCCCAATGGGCACACAAACTTACATTTGCATCGTACAGAACCCTCTATACCCGAGTTCAACTGGCACTTGTCTGGTCTTTTAAAAATTTTAACTATTATATTAAACCTGAAAAAGAGATATTTAAGCATTTTAAAAACAGGAACAAACTCCAATAATAATCAGCCATTTTTGCTAAACCAAATATTTTACAATAAAAATAAGTTTTTGAAGCTAATTGTTATACAAATAAGGCTATATAAAACAATGAATTTACATAGTTTTTCTACCTTTAATCTCTTGATGTTGGTATTGTCTATTTCAAGTAATTGTAGCTACCTTTTATTTTATGCTTTCATGTATTTCACATAGTTAAAAAATGATAATATTAATATTAAAATATATGTTTTATAGGTGGGCGTAACAGTTTACTACGAGTCCTTGTGCATTGATAGCCAGGCTTTTATTACTCAACAATTATATCCAGCTGTTAAAAACTACTTGAAAGATTATGTAGACATTACATGGGTACCATATGGGAAGGCAACAGTAAGAAAACATGTGTTCAAATTAATTATCTTTTTACTAATCGCAAAAATTCCAGACTCAATCGAGAGGAAGTGAATTTGTGTTCCAATGTCAGCATGGTGAAGACGAGTGTTACGGCAACAAGGTCCAGGCGTGCGCTATTGAGCACATTGAAGCTAACTCCTATCGAACTGACCAGACCAAAGAATCACTAACTCTCGACTACATCAATTGCTTAATGAAAGTGGGAAAGAATTTCCCAGATAAAATTTATCCAGGAAAGAGTTGTGCTCAAGAGGCACAAATCGAAAACACGTGGAGAACAATTGCCGATTGTGCGAACAGCACTGAAGGAAGCGTGCTTTTGAAGAAGTTCGGGGAAATGACGCCATCATTAAACAATGTTCCCACTGTTGCTATCAACCAGGTGAGAATCGAACAGTCATATGCAGTTAACAGCTTATAAACACTTTACTTTGATTTACAGAAAATTGAGCCAGAACTATCGCAGAGAGCCACTAGCGACTTCATCCAAACAGTCTGCAGCTACATCTCGATGCCAAAACCAGCAATATGCTCGGCCAACGATGCTCCCCAGAGCATAATGTTTACCCCAGTGGCGGTAATAGCCTCCATCGTTGCGTCTAGAATGCTTTAGAGCTAATTCGCAACGATTTTGGTCCTTATTCTTAACTAGGCTAGTTTGATCACCAGCGAAATTTCGTGTAAGTAGAACGCAATGAGCGTATAGCTTTTGGTTAAGTAGTTCCGCTGTAAGATATACAAACATGTGTAGCATAAATAAATCAAAAGGTATTAGAAAGGACATCATACTATTCCTTTTCTTTCCCTTCTCTAATCGTTTGGACATACATTTTCCCCGGCGGGAATCATCCACTTTGTAATGCAAATCACCAGCGATTGTTTTCACTTACTTCAGGCAAGTTAGCTTTCGTTAAAAATTCAACAGTATTTTTGTTCTTCCCTTCCGCTCCCCCTCCTCCTCCTCCTACCCGACAATTTCACACCTATTTCAGAATAATTCTTTAAACGCTTAAAGTATAAATGTGATGTGTCTACTCTTTTAGCAATTCTGATAAAATATTTTAGCAGGTGGTTTATGCGTGGGGCGTTATTAATATTAAATCAAAGTAATTGTTTACTCAATACGATAATGAGCTTTAATCAAAATTAGATGAACACTTGTCGCAGCAGTGTATGAGCTCATTTCCTTCATGTCTGAAAACAAAACACTTCAATTTTGCTCCTGGATAGTTCCAATAGCCCATTTAATATCACAAGTTAAAACCAACATTCAGAAATTTATGCGGCTTTTGGAAAGCTAATAATTCTGTTTCTAATTGAAATAAATTTAATTAAGTATTATTTTTCTTATCTCCCTTTAGAAATATAAATTAACAAAATTTATTTTATAGTTTAATAAATATACCAAAGTAGTTTAAAACCATCAACCGTAAGTCTTAAAGATCTACCTAACTTTTGATTGTATATCTTCAAAGGCGGGTCGTATATCAATTTAAAACTTTTTATTTTAATTAATTCACCATCTTTCAACAATTTAAATCAATTGAGTTACTTTTTCTAAGGAAAATTAGAGTTATACGAGTAGAATTAGAGTTGGTATTGAGAATCTGACTTGAACCAATAATTTCATTTTATCCTCTACACCCCGCTGAATACATTATCAATTTCTATGCGGATTATAATTATTAAGAAAAATTTGACTTGTGGTTTTATCAGAGAACATCCACAAAATACGAATACTAACAGTTATATTTACTATATTAAAATATTAAAAGTTATTTTATTTTATATTTTAAACTACTACTCTGAACAACTTTGTATATACATTGGTGTATAAGAAATAATTATTCAATTGTAATACAGCTTTAGTCAATTCTTTACCGACTTTCAAAATTGAAAAGATCAAATATATTACGTTTGGAAAACGGAATAACAATCATACTTAAATAAATTAAATGTGATATTGTAATTTTCACCCATTCAAAAAAGGAGTACTCCTGCTGTGAATTAATCGGTAACTAATTTTATTCAACACGAAACCCTAATCAATAACATATGCATTGAATGAATGCATCGTACTTAAAATCCAATTTCAGCTTACCTTACCTAACAATGTTATTTCCGTAGAAAATTAATATCCAGAAGAGGAATTCTAGAGTTTAATTTAAGAAGAAATCTCTGGCCTATATGTATGGTGATCTTGATTAATTCTTTTGTACGGAGAAAAAAGATATCTTCGACTGATGCAGTGCAAGCTACTTACTCTTTGACCTCTATCAAAAGAAAATAATATCAAATATTCCCATATTATTAAAGAGTATTACGTTGTTATTGTCGAAATGCATCGGTTATAAAATATATATATAAATGAATTAATACTACTGTACTTTTAGTTAGAACTTAATTTTTTATTTTATATTTCTTCAATTTACAAAAAATATTTTATTATTATATTATCTCGTGGTAATAAATAATGAAAAAAATAAATTTTAATAAGATTTCCTCATTATAAAGTTTTGGAAGGTACATGAAATGAATGAGTGAATTTATCATTGAGTTAAAGTCTTTTGAGGGGATTTGGATGTTTCCAAAATTCCGTATTACAATTGTTAATTTTTTTACATATTTTGGTGTAATGTTCATTCGAAGTTTCACTCAAATCAAAAGCGGAACCGTAAATAAAAATTATTTTTAAATTTTTTAATTAAAAATTCAATAATAAAAATACTTTCATCTGCTGGAAATATACGAGTAGGATACTCACCATGATGAGTATATACAATAACGAAGTCATTTCTAAATTTAATACTTCTTTGAATCAACAAAATCAGTTTAATTTAACCAAAGTTTTAGACCTTTAAGGATATTTAGTTTTGTCTTTTATTTTGCAAAATTATTATGAGAAGACTTTTCTATGAAAATGCAATACTGAATAATTTACCATAGTAGGTAATATACTTTAACAAATATTTCTCATTCAAAAAATTATTTTTCATTTTATATAATTTTAGAATTCAGAGGCAATAACAAAAAGCAACATAATACCATATTTTTTTGTACATAAATATAAATGAAGTGTATAGTAGGTTCCATTATTACTACTATTAAGTACAATATTACAATTGTTATAATTGTGTGAATTCCCAATAGCAACGGTTCTTCTACATGTTTTCCGCAAAAAACTTTTATATTTATATTTTCGAAAACTAATAATAAAACTGAAAAAGAGTTTTATACAAGGTAGAAAAAAATAAAAATATTTTTTAATAGTTATTATAAGTAAATTTCAATAATCTTTGTTAGAAAAACATAAAAACGACTCTCTTAATAATTTTAAGAATTTTAAACAGAAATTAAAGTTCAAAATAACAAATGGTAAACATTAAAGTTCAAAATACTTTAAAATATTGTTTGTGAAATTTGGCTGGAACTTTTTACTTTAAAATAATGACTAATTTTTGAGTTTTTCTATATAAGTTATAACGGTTATAACACCTGATATTTATATTTAACTAAAGTAAGGATTATAATGAAATTTTAAAGTTATAGTCAAAGGGAAGATATAAATATTTTATAATGTATTTATGTCGATGTTTTTATAAATATAAATTAGGGTCACTTTGCCGCCTCCGTAAAATATGAAAAAAAAGAGCAGATATAACTTATTAAAAACAATTTAACTGTCTTCGATGCATGTGGACCTTGGAGGAATTAAAATACTGAATGCTCGTCGCGCCGAATCTAAATCAAACTGTGCTCGAAAGCTCCTTTCCTGATTGGCTCAGTAAGGCGAATGAATGAAAGGAGGCTCCTTATGAAATCGAGGAGAGGGTTCTGATAACCTCCATTCATAATTCTGGCGTTGAACCTTTCGGGTCTCCTATATAAATAAGAGTGAAATTTAAAAATAACGAGGTATAATTTTGTGTATTCCAGTTCTTAGGGTTGGTTACTGTGCTGAGAAATCAGTAAGTTTTAAATTAATTGTTAAATTCTTGTGACTGAAATATTGCAGTTGTTTAAGTTGGTGAATTTAAACATTTATGGGATTAACTTTTATATTTGTGATTGAAACTAACTTAACTTTGAATTTGTGAAACGGGTACTTAGTTTTTCAAAAATAAAAATAAATATGTGACTATATATTTTTATATATATAATTATATTTATTGTACAATAAAAAATTAAAAACTTTATTACAAAATCACCCGCATCTTAACCAAAATAATTAAATTTTCTTAATATTTTTAAAATCATTTGTTATCTAGGTGCTACGTTAAGTGCTCGTGCTAAAAATACTTTTTCTTAAATATATGTAGGTACCAATATATTTTTTTATTTTATTCAAAATTTAATGTCCATTTCGACAATACTGAATGTATCAAATCCGTTTGAAATATTTTTTCTCATAAATAATTAGTAAAAGATACGCCACTACAGGTAACAAGAACATTCAACGTAAGAATCTCTCATTCCTGATAAAGATAAAAGAGCAATCACTGAATTTGGAAACAAATCAAAGTATGGCTTAAACAGAATATGTGATTCCTTGTGTTATTTTTAATATTAACAACCTGTTCTTTGAGATGCAAATGTATAAATACAAAAAGCAGATTAGCCATAGCTTCTTATCTTTAGTCAATTTTACGAAATATTAATAAATGTAAATCCCACGACTGATTCCTGGTCCTATCAACGTATATTGAATAAAATGTCCGTATTGTTGGTAAACTTTATCTAATAAGTTAAAAAGAAAAATCTGCTCTTATTTCAGTGAACATTAAAAAAATATAAAGTCTACTCGCTCCATCAGCATTTTTCAATATATTAGCTCTGAACCCTGATTTTTGTATGCAACAGGAAGAGATAAAAATGCCCAGCTTTACGGAAGCTGTCGCATGCAAACTATGCAGCGATTTAAACTTTGTCTCACTTGGGATCTCGTTGAACGTTGCATACTTGTTTTAATTACCGATTCCAGCTAACATCCTCTCATCTAAATAAAATCTCGTGGGATAGATTTTCAACTCAGTTCTGGAGCTGGCTGGTTGGTTCATCTGTAAAAATCACTTTTTTTTTTTTTTTTTTAAAAATAGCTCCACTAATGCTGAAGCTAAACATTTCAGTTTCTAGACTTCTTTATGCAGTGCTTACGATGGGTGGACGTTGAGGTAATACTTAACAACTAACTACAACAATTATAAAGAAAATCTAATTTCCAAAAAAGCAAAATTTGTAAACTTTCAAGAGTCAGTAATCAATACAAACTCCTAGAAATTTAAGGTAGACTAATGCAAGCAAAATTGTTCCAGTTATTTTATTTTCAAGACAAAAGCACCATCGAATCGAATTGATAACTTATTATTTTTTAACAAAATTTTTTTGTAGTTGTAGACAAGAAAATTGTTTAATATATTGGATATGCATATTTATTTTTATTTTACATATTGACACACTCTACTCGTTTGCAAAGTCATCTCTTAAATTAAAATATCAAAATTTTGTAAATTAGCATAAAATTCTGATATCCGATATAATTTTCTTTTCCGTAATCGCCGCCTACAATTCAGTTGCTTCATAGTTCTTTCGTGTATGTAAATTAATGCTGCCATTAGCTCCTTTAGCGAAATTCAAGTTTGCATTTACTTTTCTGTCTTAAAATGATTTAAGAAAATTGTTAAAAGCTCTTCGACATTTTTATTCAATCTTTGGCAGATATTGTAACATATATCAAGTTTATTAAATAAATAATGAGTAAAATTTTCCGAGAAATGTGAATAGAATTAGATTTTAATTATAGTTCAGAATTCCTTTGCCATAAAACATAAAAACACAAAGTTTATTTAAATATGTACCTGCAAAGCATTCATCTAATTTTAAAAATGTATTTTAAGAATTTAAATTGGATTAAATACTCCAAATACTTCGATATTCTTTAAATTTTGTTTAGTCTACAGCATGAGTTACTTTTAAAAGGGCAACCAAAAACTTTAATTCTTCCTGTATAGCTTTCGTTAGTAGTGCATCGAAGAGTAGCAGTTGCAATTACTGCATTATTTCTGTAACATTCGAAAATTAAAATAAAACTAATAATGAATTTTTGATAAGAAAATAAATATTAAAACTTACCAATTGGCTTTATGGCTGTAAATTAATTGATGACAGCAACCGTAAAAAAATATGATAACATAGCTAACAAGTTTTGTATTAAATTTTTATTTCGATCGGTACTGTACCTTGATCAGGAACTGATCAGATGGTCGTATAAAGGAATATCTGATCCGAATCTGATCATAACTCAGAATACCTGACATAACTTCAAGTCGGGTAGTTTTTCAAAACATGTTTTTTTTGGGTTGGACAGAATGGATACAAAATATACCTATGTATAACAAACATTCAACGTTGCATCTTTGTAAGAAGTAAATTTTGTTTACTACTCGACCGATTTCACGAATTTGTTCAACTTTGAATTATTAAAAGAAAACAAACTAACCACGCTACAACTACTAACATTAAGTTACTACTGGTGAATCTGATGAATGTTTACCCTTACTACAAGCTCTTGTTTAACTTAAAATCGGTTGTATATATTCTTTCGGGTTAGAAATTTTTACTCAAATTATAATTAGTTATTAAGCTTCACGTATAGAAAACCTTAAAAGAAACACATCAATAGAAAATTAAAACTTGTTTAGAATAGTTATCTTGAAATTGTTAAATTTAATCAAAATCTTATTTCATTTTGCAATTTCGAGGAAATAGTTATTTGATGATTGATAATTTTTAATTTAACTAAGCTCGTTTCCCTCAATATTTAATTTAACATAGCTATGTATATATTTGTCATATTCTACCATGCATTTGCACAACAAGGCGAAAGAAGTTCCACTTTTACCAGTGTAATTAAAAGTAGTAATTTCAGCAACATTTTGAAGTAATCGTATACGTATGGGGATCAGATTTTAAAATAATCAAGATTGACGATTACTATGTAATCTTAATTACAATTAATGCAATTATCAAGTAATTTCAATTTTTTTCTTTGTGATCAAAAGCTACTTTCATTATTTTATTATTTTGATTATTATTTTAATTATATTTCGTAGTATATTCCGCCCAATTCTAATGCAAGGTTTTGCGCTAAGGTCTAAACGGGGTTGTGCCAATCGATTCTAAAAGGTTTCTGATCAACATTAGTTCGGAGACCCCTCCCCCTAAAATCGCAAAAGAATATTTTCTATCCCATGAAGGAGGTGAGCTTTGACTTTATAAGTCAAGCTACAGCGACCCACCTATTTAATGGTGCTGAACTACTCCAGCCACAAGAAATGTTCCTATATAAAAATAGGAAGAATACCTTCGGCAGCATAGAGTCAAAGTTCAAAATTTGGCCATTGAAATTGTCATTGTATAAATTTGACGCAACATTTCTTTTATTTATTAACTGATATAAGATCTCATAAGATATATTTTTAAAAAGCTTGAAGACTCAACTTTCTAACGCACTATCCACCAAAACACTACGATATCTCTCACAGGAGTTATAAAGCGTTTTCTGGGTTCACTTCCTCAGACAAACAATTTTCGATTGGGATTTTAGAGGGGAAGAACATATTTGAGGAGAGAGTGCCTGTAGAATTAGTTCTAATTTATATAACAAATCGATTGATATTTCCCCTGTTCAGACCTTAAAGCAACAGACTATATAAATATTATACTCTCTTACCCTTTTATATCTGATGTGAATTTTTCTATGTATTGTTGTTATTAAGTACTTCTTTTATCTTTATTTTTTTTTTATTGTTTGATGCCAATATAAAACAAAAACAAATAATCAATAAATAAATAAAAAAAAAGTAGAGCAATAATTATTTTCGTTTTTAATCAATAAAAATGTACCTACGTTTCATTTTTGGAAAGTCACATCACTTGGACATATCTTGGCAATATAATATAGAAAAAAATATCACCTCTGTCATGTTACAGCAGTGCAAAAAATGCCTCCAATGTAGAAATAATCTGCTCGAGACTTATACCATCCATTAAAGCTTTTGCTACTTATCAAATGGCAAACGTTAATTGAACGGCTTATTTTCAGTTGTATCAACACCTCACAAAAACCAGTACTTTAATTTGGGGATTTGAAAGTGATTCGGCAAAGCACAGCAATTCTAGAAGTGCCAAAACATGTAAACGTAATGAGAAGATTTCCTGTAAGGTGTTTATCTAAGAAAAGGCTGCGGTTATGTTTTAAGTGTTGAATAAAATGCCATGGGATCAAAATCTTTCCCATAAATGTTAACAAAACATTTTTTTTTTTCGATTTTCGTATTAACACTGAATTATATGGTTGTACTTGTATAAATCAATTAAATATGAAAATTCAAATCTATTAACACTTATTCTCGAAAATAGCAAAATAGTTAATGTGATGTTTTATATATATGTACATTCAAAATAACCTTATTACGCAACTTATTCTAAAACACATACGTACAAATACCCAAAGAAAAAATGAAACTAATTTTTAAAAGTCGTACACATTCATCGCATTTATTTATTATTAAGCGTAATTGATTTGCATTTATCTTTTCCTGTCTAAAGGTGAATGCGTGTACCCTCATACCATTTGACTTGTTGCACGAAATTTCGTGGTGTTTTCCTCTCAAGAGATTAATCTAATCGTCAAGTATCGCATACATGACTGATTTTGGAATTATTTTAATCCTATCATATGCTAACGTCCTGCTATTGTAAGTAACGTGACGTAGATTTAATAATTTTGTATAATCGGTATGTATCCTGTGGGAGGTCCCCGTGATTAGCATTTTCATCAGCTTCAACGGATAATTGTATTAGCAAAGTTATGGATACTTCTTCCCCGAAATTCAATTATGTATAGTTCAAATCAATTAAATTACGATAAATTTTGTAAAGAAAATTGTTAATAACATATATTAAATACAGTATACAATTTTTCTTTGCAGATCTACAATGAAACTAGTTTTATCGTTCTACGTAATCTTAATTCTTAGTATGGTTGTGGACGCACACGCAAAAAGTAAGTAATATCATTCGGTTAGTTTATAATTAATAGATCTAGCTTAAGAAAAAAATAAAAATATAATAAACAAACTGTTGGATCTCTCCATAGCATTAGTACTATTGGAAGAAAAATCAAACAAGATAATATTGTCTAATACGCACTAGATGTTTTGCATAAAAATTAAAAATAAAGCTAAATTTTTATGCTACAATATGCGAACTGCGACTTCTAAATAATAAGTAAATAAATAAACTAGAGTTTGCCCCAGTTAGTTTTGTTACCTTTAATTATTCTCATAGTATATGCGGATATTTGTCGAATTGTAGAAAACAACCCTCCGAAATTGACGTAGTTATAAAAACATCTCCCTTTAAAATTTCGCATATATCTTTATTTCTATAATACTAAATTTTAGCTTCTTAAACTGATTTATTTGAACTTTTACTTAAGTTGAGAAGTGAATGCCCTTTTACTTGTTCCTTAAATTCTGGTGCATGCTCCCGTGCCAACAATACGTAGGCACCGAGAAGAAAATTGTGTTATCAATTCTTTAACAAGAGCCCAAACTTTAAGATGCTTACTTACCTACATAAAGTAAGTGCATGTACATCAAGTGCAAAATTGAATTATATATCCTCTTTAAAGGAGTGCATTCAGATCTGCTGTGACATTGTTTTGATATTCGCGAGAATGCAACAACTTTCCGGTATCACAAATAAGATACAAAACAATACGCCTGTGCCCTGTATAGTTTGCAGCCTTAAGTATGTATGCATAGTCCTTAAAGATAGCCGACAGATGTTAGAATTAGAGCCGAAAATAAATAATTTTCTGGAATATATATTTATAAATAAAATAAAATAAAAAAGTTAAAACGGAAAATTAAATTTTCTGTTACGAAATACAAAGATATGCATTAGCATCAGAAGAGCCGATGTGCTCCTTAATTGAGTCAAAGAAGACCGTCTTATGGCATTTAAAGTAAATTAGTCTAATCAGGACAACTCAAGATGTTTAAAAAGCATCGAAATAGCCCCATCCTTAAACGCGAACGGTCAAAGCATATCTCATACGCTTAGTAATTTGCTACTTTTGTCAAACATTGGAAAATTAAATTACGTACCTTTCCTGCTAAGTAAACTTTCAACGCTGCTGCTCAACATACTTTAAATATTAAAAACATCTACGACCCCCACATAAAGGCTGACGCAATATTTAAATGAGAGACACAGCTTAAATTCTTAAGCACCCATCTTCATCGCGACATTCAATTGAAATTATAAAAGAAATCATTCGTAAAATTTTTCTGGGTTAAAAAAGTGTTCCATTTCTTTTTACCTCAAAAAAAGGGATAAATTGTTGAAACGGTCGCCTGGTTGTGTGAAATGCACTTTAGGGCAAGTATCCCGCAATCGATTTACACCTACAGAATAAGTGATTTTAAAAATCAAATCCTTTTCAAGTTTCTCAAGAAAAGGGTCCCACCAAAGAATTTTTTATTTCCTTAAATTGGCTGTTCGAAACTTTCTTGTCCTAATTTTTTGTACGATCATAAGCTGTCTATTCTTAGAAGAAGTAAGCAATTTGTGGAACTTTATAATGGGAATATTAAATATTACGATTCGTATTTACTTAATTATTAGGATAAATTCTTAATTGCATATTGAAAAAGTTTAAGAGTGAATGAAGGAAGACAGCCCAGTGTTTTTTTTTTATTGAATCAAGCCAATAATGCAATAAATATGCACATTTGCATTCTTCTTTTTTCCAGAGGGATGCGCTAAGTATGGTCATTCATGTTACGGCGGACATGGGAAACGCTCAGTTCCTGCTGATTACTACTACTCTTTAGATACACTAAATAATGGACAGGATAAAAGTGCAGATTATTATTATCAAGGACAATATTACCAAGAAGAAAATCCCCTTATACTGCTTCAGAAACTAAGAAAATGGGTAAGATATATGCTTCCTTGAATCCTTAGTACACATCTTTAATGTAAATATATTCAAATATTTATTTGTTTATTATATTAAGACCTTTAGTCTAGTCAAGAAAAATCTTGAATTTGATAAATAACCCATCTAGAAAGTATTTGCAATAAACAAACACATTATACTATATAACGACAACATGAAGTCGAAAGTGAGAATTCGTTACGAAAGTATAAGTCAATCGAAAATTATTTAAAACTAAAACAACTACCAAAAACATTATATGTGAGCGCTTTGCGAAATTAAATTAATATTCTTATCATATATACACTCAATTCTTAAGTTTCAATTATAATATTAAATAATTCTGTACTGATCAAAGTTGTGATTTTAAAATTATAATAGTTTTTTTTTTATATTATTTTTCAGATTGAGTCCAACCCCACGTATAATGTCGACCGACCATACGAATATAATTATTAAACGCAAGTGATCTTGTGATCAAATGTAAATATTAAACAGCATCATAAAAAAATTTATTTGGGTCAATTAAAATATCAATTTACCTATCAATACGGAATTCCTAAAAGTACTTATTCTACAAACGTGGTGGAAATGTTTTGTATATATTGGCGTTTAAAAATACCACTAGTAAGAAGATCTAATTAAGCAGCATTTGCGCTATGCTATCTAAAATATTTGGCTGGGATATTTCGAATAGCAGGTGCAGTGGAATGATTAATTCAAATAATTTTCTTACAGTATCTTTATATGTATGCATACCTTTAAATTTGAAACTATAGATTTGTATTAAAACGATAATTATCTACATTTACTTTAATAAATATTAGCAACATATTAAGTGGTTTTATTTATATAGTATAAATTTACGGTCAAGACATTTTTCTCTATTTTACTAATAGCGTTCGTGTATACAAAATGTGCTCCTTAGCTCTATGCCACTGCCTTTAAATTCAATAACTTCGCAGCGCCACCTCGTGGAAATATTTTTTATTACAAAATGAATTCTCAGACCATACATCCACCATATCAAGAAGAAGAATTTGACAATTGAAAGTAAATCCGCACGTGTGTTGTGTTATGTTTCGTGCTTAGAATTTGTGAAATACTTGATAAAAGAATGTCAGGGAGTCGAATTTTTCGTCGAAACAGGGCCCTTGGATATGTCAGCAATCACATTCCAGCCCTGGTCCGTTACGTCAAGCGACGTAGAGATTATTTGATTACGACTTGTATTGGCCGCTCGTTTCAGGTGTACACCGCTAGCCATTTTCGCCTTCTGCATGTTGGTCCTGTGCACTCGGACGAAATAACGTGCATGGCCTCCGATAAATTCTTTATTTATACAGCCTGTGATAAAGTAATTTACGCCTGGAAAGCGGGAAAGCATATGAAACATGTTTTAAAGGGCCATAACAAAAATGTCCATCTACTGGTTCCGTTTAGGGTCCACTTAGCTGCCGTTGATGAGGAAAATATCTTCAAACTCTGGAGTCTCGAATCGGAGACGGTGTATTTAGAAATACCTTTTAATCCAGACGAATTCAAGATTACAGCCCTGTCACATCCCCCGACATATCTAAACAAACTTCTTTTCGGTAGCGAGCAGGGATCCATGCAGCTTTGGAACATAAAAGAGAATAAACTCATACACTCCTTTGCCTCAAGAGGAAGCAAAATCACTGCTCTCGAACATCCTCCGGCAAAAGATGTGGTTGCCATTGGCCTCCACAGCGGGAAAATCGTTCTCTTAAATCTCCTATACGATGAAGTGCTAATGGAATTCAACCAAGATTGGGGCCCTGTTACCAAAATTTCATTCCGGACAGACGGCCATTCGATTATGGCTACATCCAGCACGAATGGGAATGTTGTTCTTTGGGATTTGGAGGAACGTAAAGCACACAGTCTTTTTACTGCCCATCATGAAAGCGTGACCACAACCCTGTGCCTAGCCGGTGAACCCCTCATGCTTACCACTTCCCCTGATAATACTATGAAGCTTTGGATTTTCGATAAAACTGATGGCGGAGCCCGACTTCTGCGAATTCGAGAAGGCCACAGCGGTCCGCCTCTCTGCATCCGATATCATGGAGCTAAAGGAGAACATATTCTTTCATCTGGAGAAGATAGTTCTTTGAGAATATTTAGCACTCTCTCGGAAACATTCAACAGAAATCTGGGGAGGGCCAGCTACAATAGGAAAGCGTCAAAGAAGAAAAGTAAGTTTCATAAAATGCGTCTATAAGACATTTATATAATAATTTTAATTTAATCTAGATCGCTTCAATGAGGACACTTTGCTAATGCCGCCAATAATTGAATTTACATCGGAGAGTACCAGGGACAAGGAGTGGGATAGTATTGCTGCGATACATTCGGGCATCATTCAAGCAACAACGTGGTCCTTCGACAAAGTGAAAATGGGAGATCTCAAAATAGTTCCAGAGAAGTTTCAAAATAAAAATCGAAAAGACTATAACTCCGAAGCAGGTTGCCTGACAATGACGCATTGTGGCAACTTTGTTATAATTGGTAAGTTATTAATAGGGCCTACTTTTGAAAAACGTGAATATTATATATAATGTATAAATTATTTTCACATACCTTTTTCAGGATATACATCCGGAGATGTTGAGCGATTCAATATTCAATCGGGAATACACCGCGCAAGTTACGGCAAACCAGCACACAAGTGCGCAGTACGAGGTGTAGCGTGTGATAATTTAAATCAAATGGTCATAACAGGAGGAAGCGATGGTTTTGTTAAATTTTGGCACTTTAAAGGAAATGGTAAAATCAAAAATTACTATCTCAAGAAAATATTAAAGGCATAAAAACATTCTAGTTGGTGTACCAATAGCAAATCTTAAGATGACGGCTGGTATTAACTTTTTCCGGTCGCATTTAGAGAGTTCTATGCTCTGTATGGCTCTTGATGACTTTCTGGTATGTGTCCTCGACTGGGACACTAAAACTATAGTTAGGAAATTTACTGGACACACCGCAAAAATAAATGATGCTACATTTAGCCCTGACAGTAGATGGTTAATAACAGCTGCAATGGACTCAACAATAAAAGTATGGGACATTCCTTCATCGTATTTAGTAGACCATTTCCGGGTGGAGAGACCTTGCAACTCACTAACAATGTCCCCAACAGGAAACTTCCTTGCAACTGCTCATACAAACCATCTTGGAATTTACCTCTGGGCGAACAAGACGCTTTTTAATCATATTTCACTAAGGTCCATAGATCCTTTCGAAGAGGCTCCGTACGTCGATCTACCTTCACATTCGAGAGACGAATCAACTATTGAAGATGCAATTACTGACCTTAAAATTGTCGATGGGGAAGAACTGGATGTTAACTACAAGACACCTGATCAACTTTCTGAAGAATTAATAACACTTTCAGGACTGGCCGCATCGAGATGGCAAAATCTCCTCGACCTCGAAATTATTAAGCAGCGAAATAAGCCGAAAGCCCCTCCCAAAGCGCCAAAACAAGCGCCCTTCTTTCTACCCACAGTTGCAGGGACTGAATTCAAATTTGATCTTACAAATGCTGACAATGATGAGCCACACTCCAAGATTAAAGCAACGAAGGAATTTAGTAATCTTACAACGTTGGGCCTGATGCTGGAGGAGACTTCTATAAAGGGAAATTATCAGGATTGCGTAGACTACTTAAAAAAATTAGGGCCCTCAATGATTGATTTCGAAATTAAGTCCCTGCATCCTATTGGCGGTGGAACACATCAAGCTATGCAGCAGTTTCTGGAGCTTCTGGTTTTAATGTTCAACTCGAACTCGAACTTTGAACTCGCTAGTTCTTATCTAGGTAAATTCCTGCAGGTTCATGGATTCGCTTTGGTAGAAAGCCGAAAACTGCTTGAATACCTGCAGAGAGTAGAAAAGGCACAAATAAATTGTTGGACGAACCTTGAAGGAAAACTATTGCAAGGACTAGGTGTAGTTACAGCTTTAAGAAATACTGTTGGATGATTCTAGTAAACATAATTTTAGTAAATCTGTAGTTTTTATTTGCGGATTTTTGGGAAAATGATTGAATACTCAATTTTACTCTGGATATTACAGATCAAGTTTAATTTTCATCTTAGTACACTCTCAGATGATACGCATTACATTGAATAATTTATTTCTTCGTACCCACGCTCGGGCCCAAACTGAAATAAAACGTGCGCTTAGTAGAGCCGATATATCCCAAACGACAACCGAAAAAGGACCCGCCTCTTCAATAAATAAAGCTCTTTTATTAGAAAGATAAGGAATGAATTTAATGACAAAGCGCACAAGTTAAAAATGTAGCTCAGCATTCATTTAAGAAAATGTCCATCATCTTCGTGTGTGCAAAAAAAAAAATCAGAAGAAATAAAAGACTGTTCGAAATAAACTAAACATATGCCAATTTACGACCTACACTGCTGCTATAGTGCGAGAATGGGATTACGCTGATGAGATGAAAGTAAACAATATACGAAGTTGGATTCAATTGCAATAGTTTATCGGTAGATTGAAAATATCTCTAGGGCGTTTAACTAGTTGTACATTGCGGCATTCGTGTGCCACCATGATGATAACCTTCCTCATCTTCTTCGTATGCTTGACGTTGGTGTCGTCTTCTACTCTCCTGTTCTGGATCGAAGTCAGTCTGTAAAAAGAGGAAATTTTCGTAAATTTCATTCTAACTGAAATAAAATAAAATAATTACCAAAGTGACCTCCTCTGCATTAATTGGAATTGTTACGAGAGGTCTTGGCGGTAAGCACTGTTCTAGAGCTGGAATTGCAGCGCTTGCGATAGCATCTGGGAATATAACCTGGAACTGAATAACGAGACGGCCTTTTTCGAATGGGTTCTTATACATTGGCATTCCCTCGCCAATGATACATTTAGCTTGGTCGTTTTTGATAACTTCCCCTGGTAGTGATGTAATAACGAGATCTCGTTCATCCAAAGTCTTTATGACCTTCTGGAATCCGCAGAGCGATTCAACTAATTGAATAGGCATCTTCATAACTAGATCATTCCCAGCACGGGCAAATGTGGGATGCTCCTTCTCGTCTAGGACAATGACAATATCTCCGGGCTGTAGACCAGGTTCTTGGTCGCCTTCACCAGAAAATACTATTTTCTGGCCGTCGCGCATACCCTTCTCAACATGTACCTCGAGAATCTTTCGTTCCCTTGTCGTCTTGCGGCCATTGCAATGCTTACACCTGTCTTTCTCTGGAATTATTTCTCCTTGTCCCAGACACTTGCGGCACATTTGTTCGATCTGCTGAACAATGCCAGGAGCAACCTGCTGGACCCTGGTCTCTATTCCGAGCCCATGGCAGGTTTGACATTTTTCAATGGAGCCCTTCTTACCACCGCGCCCTTCACACTTATCACAAATTACGTTCTTCTGTAATGCTAATTTCCTAACAGCTGAATTGTAAAGTTCCTCTAGTGTGACTGACATCTGATGGATAAGGTCCTTTCCCCTGCGTTCCCGCCTTCTAAAAGTAATCCAACGGTTTAATACAACCATGCTCCAGGGACCTAAAGTGATTAACGTACCTGCCAGTGGAAAAACTGCCACCGAAGAACATTTCGAAGAGATCCATGGGACTTGTGAAACCGCCACCACCAGCTCCTCCCTTCTTGATGGCAGCCTCACCGCCCTCATCGTAAATGGCCTTTTTCTCCGGATCGGATAATACTTCATAGGCTTGGGAAATCTGTTTAAACTTCTCTCCCTCGTTGGGATTCTTATCTGGGTGGTATTTGAGAGCCAACTTTCTGTATGCCTTCTTCAGCTCATCGCTTGTCGCGGTCGGTTTAACGCCGAGAACATCGTAATATCCTGTTTCCTTGACCATGATTTAAAATATCTAGAAGGCATCAATAAATATATCCTCAAATATTTGCAAAGTATAGACAAATCTTGCTTGAAAGGAACTAATTAAATCAAATATGTAAAACAGTTTAATGTCGGGGACAAGAAAGAAAAGAGAGTTTCTTTTACAAACAGATAAGTCCTTAAAAATACCGATCTCGAATCACAATTTCTGAAATTTATTATTTATTCTCTCAAAGAAGCAATCAAATGCTTAAAGAGAAAAAAATAAATATTGTAATATGTTCTGCACTTTATATAACTGAATTATACATAGAGGAACTCGTTGATGTGATAACATCCTCTTAAAAGTTAAAATGAGCTACAAGTATTTTTTACAGAATGGATATGAAAAGCAAAGAATTTACCCGAGGAGCAATTGTGCAAAGGGGAATTAATTTTCATTGGAATTGTCTTGCTTACTTCATCACTGTCAGGATATTGGAAAATTATAAGAAAATTTAATAATTTAATGAAAAATAGTTTAATTAAGAATAGAACGGGAAGATATAAAATTAATAGAAAGTGAGTAAAATGCCGAAAACAAAATATGCTTAGTCACGATACGATTTTTTTTTTATTTAGTATAGGTTAAATTTCGATATACGTGCATACATGTTGTTCAAATGCGAAATGTTAAGATGAAAAAGATATTAGAAATGCCAAACAATAAGAAGTTAAGATATTTGAAAAGTTTTCGCCACTATTTACACAAATTATATCCAAGTAAACAAATCTTCATTCATTCATCTTCTTCATTATGCATTTCACTGTGAAAATATTGAAACAATGCAAACCACGAAGAAGTGCAAATCAACTGTTCACGATATTGAAATCGTTTGAAAGCGTAGAATACGTGATCGAGTTTTATAATTTACGGGATTCTTACGGGTCCGACTGCGAGGGAATTACACCCAGGAAGCAAGCGATCGCACTCTATCACCACTTCCCCAAATGACGAGCTTTTCAAATTTTTATTTCGCAAAGACCAAAATGCCAAATGAGAATTCTCGTAAAATTACATTAACTAGAAATGGATTCGTGGGCTCCGTATACCGTGACGATAATTTTTGCTGCTCAAAGAGTATTTTCGCACGGCTCAGCTGAGCCGGAAAGCTCAAAGCACCGCCGTGTTTTCTGCGAACGTAGGCTATTACCAGCCACTGAAAAACGTGTGCCCCACGGCTTCGTCTCAGGTACGCTGCCAAGCTACGAAACTAGGTAGTCATTTTTTTACTTAGGGATTAAATCAGTAATCGGTCTTTTAAAGGGACAGCGGGCAAAGATCCCGCAAAAAAAAACCTCTAGTGTAATCTAGAAAAAGTTAGCTGCCATTGCTCGTCAAGAAGTTTCTATTGATTTCTGAGATTGGACCAACCCGTGTCAGTCTGAGCTAATCGATTTTTCCTTGACTCTACCCTGGGTTTACGCGAGTATTATTTTTAAACGACAAATAACGCAAAATTTATATTCATTTCCGCTTTTTGACGCCGTAAACCCAGTGGACGGCATTAAAAAAACGTGTGATTCCCGAAAATGTGCCGAGATTGCAGCCAGGTCAATTCGTTTTTATTACATAAAAAGCGAACGTTCATACAGCGTTGGTAGCTGTTTCTACGTCTGTAAAACAGTGCCTCAAGCTATGAAAGGAGAAACAAAGCAAAAACCAACAAATCCTCCGCTGGGCAGCCGCCATTCACAAGTTTCACTTTACCAAGAGAATCACATTTTCATTTCTGAAGTTCTACAAACTACGGCAGATAATAAAAATTTTAGATATTTACCTCCGCACTTGTCACTGCTTTAAAAAAACTCTCGCTTGATTTTTGTTTATCGTCACACTTGATCACTTCGCGTGAATCCTTCCTACTTTTAACTGACCAAAAAACTGCTTCAAAAATTAGTAGAAAAATGTTCCTCCTGAGCAACTCCCGTGCGTGTCTGCGCTGAGGTCTATTCAACAAAGGCAGATTGAATCCATGAAATTTCTAGAACACATGTTTCTTCGAGAAGGTTTTGACGCATTCGAGGGGTGCCTGATGCAGGGGAAATGACCCGGGAATTTATGGATTTTTTAAATCAAATAATATTAAATCTCTGGCTAGAATAAGAATAATTAAAGTTTTTGTCTGATTAAAAATCAATTTAATTTATTATAAACAGCAGATAAACATAAATAAATCGTCAATTTAAAATTTTCAGTTTAACTAATAATTACACCAAATTGTTGGGATATTTCTAAACAAAAACGATTACTTCACGAGGATATTTTCTTAAGCGCAAACCCGTATTAAGGGCGTGTTTAGGTGTCTCCACTTAGTTAAATAAAAATTTTGAATTGTAGATTTTTGGGCGAATCAAAATTTAAAAGGAAATTTTTAAAGTATTCGAAAGTGAGCCAACATTTCGAGAAAATTAACATCTAACTGGTTAATAAAGCCCCCAAAGTTAGAAAGACACACATGCGCGACTGTGATGTCGTTTTTTCGCAGATTTCAAATCTAAAAACGAAATAAATTAAAGTTCTATTTGAACCACATTCTATTAACGATTGCAATTTTTTTTAAAATAAATTCAATAGTGACTAAACACACATTTATTGTTTTTATATTTCTACTAGCCTTTTTTTCTCAAAACCCTGACGTAGGCTACAAACACAGCAAATTTAAGCAAATGTAAAAGCAGATGAAACATTTTCAGGTCGTCAGTATAGAGTAAAACATTTGGAATAGGCGACAGTACACCGATAGTTTGCTACAACTTTTTATATCTCTTTTTTAAAATAGGAAACGTTCGAACACAGAGACAAATTAAACAAGAAAGTAAGCGGCTCAGTAAATGATCCAAATTTACCACATTTACGAAGGACAACACCAAGAATATTGACGAATGCGTCAACCTGTTTATACAGAGTTTTCGGATTCTACGTGGGAAATGTTATACTAATCGATTCCTTGGGGTATCCTGAGATAACTTTTGTTCTTGATTCCCCCTTTAAAACCACTAATCACTTAAATTCTTATAGATCCTGGGTGGGTCATTGAAAAAGGATAAAAGTACCCTTCCAACTATACCTCACTTGTTAGAATTCGTTTCCAAATGAAAGAGGAAATCATTGGAATCGATCGAGCTCAATTTTTGAGATTAAGAAGATTATAAGATTAAGTTACCTTAGGTTACAGCGTTTTGGAGAGTTCATATCGATAAAACCGATTACGACCGCGATGTTGGGTTAAGATTCAAAGCTGGACGCAGAAGTTCAGTTTTTAAGTCTATTCGACTTTTATTTCTTACATGATCTGAGTTCAAACCGGCGTGAACCAGGTTGGTTTCTATCTTAAAAAATTTAAAAAAAATTCATTATTAATAAAGCTTTTTGAGATAATCGTTTGAAATTTGGTATACCATAGTATTTGGGGTCGCTGATTACGATACTTTAAATTCAGAGCAATTATTGTGTTGGCAGAAAATTTCTGTCGTATTTAAAAAAAAAAAAAACATTTGAATCAGTTTTATGATGTGTTCCTCAGTAGTCGAAAGGTGGTTGCACAATTTTGTTATGGCCCGGAACATGTGCGCATTCTCACTTGATTTAGTGAAGTGATGAAGTTAGCGCACATGTTCCGTTGTGCATTGCTGACGGGGCACGTCTGGTTCGTATTTTCGCGACACCTTTTAGTGAAATGTCGCTGACCGATCTTGAGGCAGGTCGTGCCTTATGAAAAACACTTCGTATGTGCTTGGAACACCATGTCTAAGAAACGTTTATTTACTGTAAATTTTAACCTATTCTTACACATTGAAATTTATTTAGGAGTGTTCAAATTCAAAATGAATCGAAATTTGCATTAAAAAATTGATGTCCTTTCGTGTTTTCTTAAAACTCGTATATGGAATAAGTTACTTTTTTTTAATAACTCCTACATGTGCAAATGGATCTAAACTAGTAAAGTGTTGGGGAAAATGTACTTTTATTCTTTTTCGGATCTATAAGGAAATAAGTAAGTGAGCACACTCCTTAAAAAACTATTAGGATTGAGTAAGAAAATAATTTAAAACGCACCGATTAATTGAAATTAAACAAAATCATCACCAAAAACAAGAAGTTCGAAAAAACTAAATGGAAGTTAATACAATTTAAATATTAACATTAAGGGTATGAATTTTAAAATGTTAGAAAAACAATAAAATAAAAGGAATAAGTAAAAGGTTTTTGGAATGGTCCTAAGAAAAATACAATTATAAAAATTTAAAAATATTCACCACATTGTAAACTTTTATGTTGGAAAGCTCTAAAAGCCGCTTAACAACCCTCGGGGACTAGGTGGCATACCACCCTTCTGTGGGAGTCTTTCACAAAAATTACAAAACAGAAGTAGAACGTCCTTTGCCACTGACGAGGACAGGCAAACGAGCTTGCCGGAAGTGTATACTCCGATTCCTGCTGTTCGCGTTTAAAGAAGCCCTCCCCCTTTTCTTAAGACATTACGAGAGTGAGAAGAAAAGTGCAGAAAAAAGAAAGTGTAGTGTTTCCGGAAAAAAAAGGTTAATTTATGATCGACATAAACAAGAAGTGAAAAGGTGAAAAATTGGATTACACTCTAGTTTGTGCTTATAATATACAAACAGGTGAGTAATGAACATTTAGATTGGATTTAATATAAATATAATTGAAATTCATTCGTCTTAAATCCATAAACTGGGGAACTGTTTATTATGGTCAGCTTATTTGCTTATAAAAATCAATCGCTCTGGCTTAAAGTCGCTTTTAAATCAATAAAATAATTTCTTGAGGCTTCTGTGTAGCATAACAGTGTTATCCTGCAAATAGCGCACTAGGCGATGAGACGATGAGGTCAGCGCAGCCCATTCACAAAGAAGATACTATAGATATGGGATTTTTTCACTTGAACATCAATGGGGTGAAACAAAAAACCAGATCCAGCTAAAAGCTTTGGTGCATACCTCTAATTAACATGCACCTTTCTCCTAGCTAGCACCTATTTTTAGAATTTCACAGAAACCAGCCACTCATGTAAACACGATGTGTTATTCAACTAGGGCTCAACGAAGCATCGAGTCAGAACAGAACAAAGCGTATTTGCCCCATCTTCCATAAAATAGGGGTCTCTATGGGCGGGTGCATTACAAACCATTGAGTTAGTTGTTTTTCTAAATTTTAATTTATTCTAGAAACGTTTAGACCTAGATCAGAAGGTAGGAAATTAAATGTCGTCTTTTGAATTAAGGATAGCTGGCCTGTCCCATCTTTGATTTCCCCCCAGTAAAGCAACTTCTGTAATTGCTTCGCGTCCTTTTTATTTCTTCTTCAGAAATGAGCACAAGGATTTAAATTTCGGAGGTATATCGCTTAAAGTCCATTTTTTAAATGCTATAAAATGGAATATGGGTGAATGACAATGTGCGAAGGACAAGATCAAAAATCTCACAGTCCCATTTCAAATTGCTGTCTCTGTGTTAAAGGAAATTTCCGCAACGTAAACGTTTTATAGCTAATAGCGTAGCGTTGTTTGGAAACACATGAGTTTCTTCCTACAGTGTTTAGTATATATATAATACACAACTATATATGTACTCGTATATCGAAGAGTTTCCCTCGACGAAATTTTTCTTATACTCAATTTAAAACTCTTATTGTGCAATTTTTTTCTGTCGTGAAATACTAAAAAAGTAATTTAAATAAGAGTCTTTTTGTGATTGGCGGGTGTGTGGCAGGTAGAAGATGAAAAGAGATATGTCAGCCTGTTAAATTTTATTCCTTATAAAATATTGGTATACTCCTCTTTCATTCATTCATTTTTCATTATAAGGAACCTTTTTTCATTTACAATTTGATTTGCACGTGATAAAGAAAAAACTTTTAAATTACCTCTGCTTGTAGGTATTTCTTTTTTTTAGTATATTTTCAATCATATCCCATTTTGAAATTTTTATGAACTGTCGTTCTTATGACAAGAACTTTTAAATATGATTAAGGGCTACATAAATTCGCCGATGTGTAACGAAGTACAAATTCATGGAAAAACACTAAAGAACTCATCAATTTTTTAGTATAGTTTTTTCCTTCATCACTCTTCATTAATGCTTTTCAATGCTCTAAATTTGGTTTTATAACTCACTGCTATTAAACTTTTATTTTTTACATTCAAATTAAAAATATTTATGTGGATTTTATATGTAAAAGGAAAATGTTGGATATTTTGTATGAATTTCAGCTTCCAACTCTATTACAGTTCAAATAATAAAAAGCTTTATCAGTATTATCAGTAATTTGAGAAAACCCTAAAATTACCTTATAAAATATTTGAATATCTATAAGTAATTAAGTTACATCATTTTTAACAAAATATTGATTTTTTTTTCAGATTAAACTACCTATCAAAAAAATGGTTCGAATGTCGTTCTTACTGGCTTTTGGTATTATTATTTGCCTCCATCAACCCACTGTGAAAGCATTTCCGCCAATGAATCTTCGAAAACTGTACGGTAGGTAAGAACCTTTTATTTATTTACCATTAAAAATGATACCAAAACCCTCAGGCATGAAACATAATGAATTACAAATAATAATCCTCAGTAACAATTTCCTTTTGTAGAAAGGATTTTCTTCTGAAATTCAATACCATTAGCAATTCAAATATTCTTTTTGATTTCAATAAACCCTTTATTTTTAACAATAGATTTAATGATGCACACCGAAATAAATCTAGTCAAATAATTTAAAGTTACTTCGAAACTTATCAGGAAAAATAATTTGATTACTCTCCTCCGTAAAGTCCTGGCACAGTATCCTTTCAGCGTATAGAAAGTGAAGGTGAAATCGCCTAAAATCCCTTGTCAAAAGTAAATTAGAGCATTTAGGTACCTTGTCGTATCCCTAGATAAGCAGGGAAGTGTCCCAAAGACCAAAAATTCCAAAGGACCGGTGATAAATGATTGAAAAGGCACACTTTTTGGAAAATCTCTTGGCAAAAGCAAGTAATTAAAACTAATTTGGAGCTATTATTTTCTCTTTTCGAAAAGTTGGTTGATTAATATTGCCTTGGCTGATTATGACTTCAATAGATATAATTGCCTCCAATCCTTTTAATTTATACGCTTTTCCAATTTATAATATTTATATTTAATTCGCGAATTTTAGATAATTATTCACTTTCTCTTTCAGAATCTGCAGACGGAAAATTAATCAGAGATGATAGTTCATTTCCCCAAGTAAGTTATATGTTTAATTTTATTTTTAAAATAAATAAAAATAAAAATAAAATATAGGCATCATCAAATAAAACCTATTTCGAATGAACTGAAAGCCAAGATCGCTTAAAGAAATTTTCTTTTAGCTGTTTGCTATCAAGTGGTGGTAATATTAATTTCTTTTTTTAAATAAATTGTTGAATATATCTAAAAAATTGTTGAGGATATTTTCATTATACCATACGTATAACGTTCAATTAAAATTTGGTGAAAATGCATTTTCTTTAATATTTCAACATGTTTTGGCTTTTGATCAGAGAAATATATAATTATAATATAGCAATTAAAACAAGGACAGTAAACATATCTCCGTCTACATTTTCTGTGCTTTTGATTTTCACAAATCGTTTTAATCAACTTCACCTACAAGTGTGGCATCAATATAAAAATCAAGTATTGAAAAGTTTCTTAATTGGAAAAGTTTTCATTTCGAATTTCATATTTAGGCGGCGAAAAATTTATTTTGTGGTATACGAATTTTACAGCAATAAATGACTATTTTAAGAAGGCAATGGTGATAATTTAAAACAAATATTCTTTTAATCATTTTTATTAAAATTTAATTCAAAAATTCTATAAAAAGGAATTATTTGCATATGTGGCTGTTAAGTTAAGGTATTGCCTAAAATTAGTTAGATTATTAGTTATTGGACTAGAGGCATGTAGCAAAAGAAGGGATTTATAGGGCCATGACTGAATTATATCTTTGAAATATTTTTATTTTCCCTCGACTGAAAAGATCTTTGTGGTCAAATATTTTTCTTATATTTACTATAAGAAATAATCATCCTAAACTTTTCAAAGTTTATAGAGAATTTACCTAACTCTTGTAGTAAAAACCAAACAACGTAATTTGCTTGCCTTTCACGTCTCGTTCGCATATACTTGGCTTTAGAAATAAAAATGTTATCTATCCAATCTTATTATGAAAAAGGCAGATTTTTCTCTTTTAAATTATGTAGAGTCAGAGATAAAAATATACAGAATTAAATGTAAATAAATACAAAAGGATTTTGTGCTTGTGTTTTCTTAATTACACTTCCTGTGAAATCCCAAGAAAATAAAAATGCCTTTTATTTGTCTTACTCTACAATTAACAAAATCCTCCTTAGTTCTTAACTTTCCAAGTATCGTCTTGTGTATTCCAAAAACTCTATCCTGGTAATTACAAAGGTTATCACGACTAATTTGCAAGCCTAAGGTACACCCATAAAGTCACTGTGATGAGTCCTTCTGTTTTCCCACAAATTTTGCTGGGTATTGATAATGTTAAAGATGAGGGGGATGAAATTAGAGCACGTTTTATTAAATACATAGTTGCAATTTTCTACTAAAACAACGAATGAAAAGCAATTTGTAGACGCCTCGTAAAGCATTCCTATATAACTCGAGTGCTTTATTATGTTGTTACTTTTCACAATGTCTATAAAGCAAACTTTAACTAGTCTGCTTAAAATTTATGAGAATATTTTCGCTTTAAAATTTTTGAGATAATATACCGGAGAAATTTCAGGTGAAATCAATTAATTTCTCTTATAATTATTTTGTGTATGTATGTTTTATGCATACATGTTCGGAATTTTCTTTATTTTTACTCGGAAGGTAATAAGTAATTAGTGTTTTTGCTTAAATTGTTCTTGCCAAATTCTATAAATAATTCACGTTGACTCCTCATTATCACCAATGGCAACATTGAAGCTTAATAAAGACAGAACATTAATCATTACGCTTAAGATAATTTGATTTTTCCGATAAGATTATAAAGTCAATAGATAGAGCTAATTTAAGTATGAATAAAAAAATTTCTCTTCATCCTGTTCTTCTTTATCTTCTTTAGTAATGATACATAAATTTAAATAGAAAAATAAACACAAATAAATCCTTAGGGTTGTTTGTTTTTTCGTTATCCTAAATAACGAATTATCTTCATCCTCTTCAGTTATGGCTCTCCATTTGTAATCGAGAGGATGGATACTAAAAAAGCGTTTTATTTACACTTGAAAATAAAAATTTTAGTGAAGAATGGTTAAAATAAAACTATGCATACATACACTTTGGAGAATTAAAACTAATTGAAATGGACTTGGTAAAACACACAATAGAAACTTATGCGACTTATTGCAATGTAAGGATGTAGAAAAATTTAAGCCTTTATCGGAATAAAATGAAACAATATTTTAAAGTTTCAGCTTTAAATAAACGGAATTGAATATAAATGTCCTCAGTAAGAATATCATTAATTAAACTTTGTATCTTCATTAAGATATTCTAAATTTTTTCAAACATTTCATTACACAAGACTACTAAAAATAATCTTGTTATTTTTAAGGGTGTATCGGTTACCAAGGAAAAGAAATATCTTTTCGTTTAAGAAAGATATATTTCCTACAGAAGGTTTCTAAAAGAGAGATATTTTGTTGCCATGATCTGTAAATTTCTTTTTTTCAAAATAATTGTATGAATAGGACATTTAGAAATAATAAACAGTACCTAATAAAGCAGATGTACAATAAAACTGGCAAGATGATGAATTAAATGGTTTTAAAAATAAATATTTTGCGTGTTTCAGGTAAAAAAAAGTAATTTTGAAAGATGTTTAAATACCGATAGATAGACCGCTCTATATATGCACCTCCTTCGCTATGGTTTCATAATTTCTACGAATTTCAACATCTAATTTTGCAGACTCATATTTTTGAAAAAGTGTGGTTTAACTCATTTTCCTTTTTTTAACATTTGTAAAACATCGAGAGAGGTCAGAAGTATATTTTTTAAGCTAAATAAAAATAAGCATTAAGGGCTGATTAGGATACTTTCGTGGACATTATGCCTTCTTATTATATATTTTTCTGTACATTATTAAATAGATGTATGCGTCAACAAATGCACATATATTAATAATCGTAGCAAAGAAAGTAGCAGAAATTTGTCTGACTTTTAGTTTTCCTCATTCAAAATGCTTTGTATTAAGGGCTTATCCAAATTTCAAATGGTATGAAAGGATCAACCTTAATTAATAATACATGAGAGCTTCTGGAGTGGATCCACTTAATTAAAAGTCAAGGATACAAGTAAAGAGGAAACACACATCTCGATTGTGCAGGATTCAAGATATTCAGTTTGTTCATTTTAATATGATACGGGGGTGGGCTTATTATGGTCTCATAATTCCCCTCAGTATATGACTACTCCACTTCATAATATAATAAACGTTTTTTAAATAAAATATTCAATTGTACTAAGTCGATAGCAACGATATAACGATTCACAGGGCTATGAATATTTGAGTTAGTAGCAAAAATACCTCAAAGGAATTTTCGCTTTTTATAAAAAATTCATCTAAGAAAGAAATTTTTCACACGACCAAAGGAATTCATTTATGAACATTCTTATAGAAATATATATATTAGCTCCGTAGAAGGGGATGAAAAATGAGCAATAAATTTTCTTTGAAATCATTTGATTTGTCCTTCCAATACGAGCAATAAAATTTGGCCTTCGGGTTACCTTCGTTATCCATCTTTAACAAGGGTCGCTTCAGAGGGAGGTTTGAAGAGATTATTACAATTTGCTTACACTGCAAATGTTCTTTTTTTTTATAGCCAGATGAAGACGTCCTTGAGCTGGAGCAACTAAAGCAATTGGATTCCTCCAATAATTACGACGCTGTTAACCATGAAGATGCCCTGCCAGCACTTCAGAAACAACTTGAGGCCGAGGCAACTAAAAGTGCTTTCGATTTGGGCCAGCGGGAGGAGGAAGAACCCACTGTGGTTCAATATCGACCGAAGGCTGCTGCTGCTAATCCAAAACCGCTTACCACGTCCAGCACTATTGGCAGCAACTTCGAAAAACCATCTACAAAGGTAAATAAATAAGGGTTAAATCGCATCTACTGGGTGGGGAAAATCATTACATTCCAAATATACGGTTTCATTGGCAAGGCGAGAGATAAATCGAATTGCCCAAATTGAAAAATAAAATTGTATATGAGTATAAGCAAAATTTTTCGTCTAAAAAATCTGAAAATATAGAAACAGTCGAAACAAGAACCACAAACATAGCTATTTCCTATTTATTCACTTTTAACCTCTAGATAAAACATAGCATCTATGCCCATCCGTCTAAATAATTCTAAAGTACTTAAAGCAGACGTACTTTTAACAGGTCATAACTTGACCGTTTTATATTTTAAATTTATAGGAGTTGGAGCAAAAACTACCAGACTTGAGGGTTGTATTTTAATTTCCATATGGTGTTTTGTTTATATTTTTAAAAAGAATTTTAAATTGATGCCCTAATTGAAAAGCTCTGAAAATGTAGTGTCATTTTTTATTTTGCGCAGTGTATTATTATTCTAACAAGATAATAAGCTTTATCGATCTTATTGTTAGTTCAAATTTGTGCCTTTTATACTGGGAACAGCAAGTCTGTCGGTGCTACAATTTTTAGGCAAGCGTGCTACGAATACGAAAAACGGTTGACTCTTGCTTGTGCAAATTTTCTACGATTTTGTTTCCCTGAAATTGAATACTTAATTATAATAAATCGGTAGGTAGCACGTTTGGTAGGCTGTTACCATCGAATTAGGCCACCCTCCAGATTATATAGCTCCAGTGTACAAGCAAACACACTTGGATAGATTTCCTCCATGGCTGGGGACAATTATCAGCACGCAAAAAGCAACACGTTTCCACAAGCCGACTTGATTGGATTTATATTTGCCTCACTAGAAAGGGGTGGACTACACACCCCATAAAAGTCCTTTGTAGAGGAGGAACATTTATTGACTGCCAGCAAGATACTAAACTTTATATTGGCTTCATCTAAAGGACCCTACCATACCAACTAACTCCCCATTTTAGTAAAGAGGAATATCTTGGGGAGCTGTGGGAAAAGTCATTTTATTAGAACCTTTGTGCTGCTAAAGCAATTTTCTGCTTTGAAAAAGCTTTATTGCGTTACGGGTACCCTATCCATGAATCAATTAATTAGCGTTATAAAATTACGTTCAAAAATATCTTTCACGACCAACTTTTTAATTTAGGTATAGTGTTCCCTTAAGCAAAAAAATTAATCGCTAATTGATATGATTTATGCAGGCTATTTCTGTTTCGGATTTATAAAATTTCAATGTTGCAGCTATGCTCTCCACACTATTGCGACGCGTAATTGTGGTTGCTGCTAATGCACTACTATTTAATATTTAGTGCATTAATTTATCTCCATTTTGCTGATACATAAATTTCTGCATTCATACTCGCTCGCAGAAATGTTGTTCCATGTTTGTCTGCAAATAAAACACATGGTACTTGTAATAAATTGCTGTGGAGAATGGGTCACAGGATAAATAATATGGCCATCATCCATTCTGGTAGGCGTGTATTGATAAGTTCTAGCACCAAACCAAACAAATCTTTACAAGTGTTAAGACTTTATTACAATTGCCACCTTCGTAATAGAATGAACTCGGATTATGATCTAACTAAATAACCCAACTATGTTATAATTATAAAATAGGAACTATTACAACTAATAATTGGCATAATTATAATAAACGTGCTTTTGCATAATGTTCCTGGACTTTGGCAAAGCATCATCAGTAGAACCGCTGGGGTTCGAAGCAATAATAAAATTATTATTTTTATTATTATGTGTTCATTATAATCAACTTCAGAAAGAAAGAATGGTATGTTCTTGGCTTATCGTTGTATAATAAATATATAGGCTAGATTTCGCTAGAAATTACTTTCTATAAAATCGAATAGTATATTTATACAAAATGTATGTGGCTTTTTCAGTATAATTCAATTAATTAAAAATATCTAGGTATGTCATAATTTTTCAATGTTTCGATATTTAGGGACATAGTTCTCGTTAAACTTAGCACTATAAAAATTCTGTAACGGCATTTTGTGAGCCAGAGTTTCACGTTGTAGTCTCCCTTTTTTATAATTTATTATCACCTTTGCCGGGTCTTTCAAGGACCCTATCACAACATAGAGCTGTATGGGAAACTCAACGAAAATTATTGTTGTAGTCTTTTTATGGTGCTGCCCGTCTTGCCTTCGGCCAAAACCCAGAGATAATAACAACAACATCCACGACCACAACATCCTCCTCTTCCACAACCGCTATACCAGCCGTAAGTGCTAGCTCCCCAACAGTATCTACTGCAACATTCCTTTCTACAAGCCCAAAAGAACCAGGAGAGGATACTTTCTCGTCCGAGTTGGAAGCTACAAAAAACGGAGAACGGCGGTCGATTAACACGATGCCACTGAAGGTTTTATCTAGTTTGGCTAGAAACGTTTCTGCTTTGTTACTGACAATAAATATTCATGGAGTTGTTGCTGCTATTGTTCTTGTCTGTCTAGTTAATGCTTATAATTTTACACAATTTTGTGTGTAGTTGAAAGTAGAAAACGAAAACGGCTAGAATCGTTACAGTTTGTGCTTTGTGTAGCGTTTGTAAAGTAGGAATCAAAATTCAATTCTATTTTACTAACTGCTATCATATTTTTCAGACGGCCGAATCTCTGTTAAAGCATAAAGACGGTCAGTATTCATCCTTTGACATGGCGCAATACGTTTTTTGGACTGGCGATGAGGCTGGAGTCGCTCGAGCTGTGGAAGAGTTCATACAACAGGGACTTGTAAGTTTTCACTCTATTTTTACACACTTTTCCATAAACATTTGCATATTTCAAAGTATTTTTTATACTAATATAGATAATACAAATTGGGTTTATGGTATCATTCCTAGATATGCTTTTTAAGATAAGATAAAATAAAAAACGTAAATATTTTCCCTAACCTTGTTAAATTCATAGATTTACATAGGTGACGGTGGGACGAATTCCTATCTCCCTTTCCATACTTGCACTTATTTACCTCTAAAATTTAGATCGAATAGATTTTCCAAAGCTCTAATTTTATTTTAGTATGCTACTTAAATAACGTCACTAATTGTTTTATAGAAAGATATGAGTGAACAATCAAAAGGAATGCTTTTTAGAGAAGTTTAAAATATTGGGGCTGGTACCAGTAAACAATTGCATAAGAAATACTCGAATTTAAGCATAATTTTAAGATTTTGTTATCTGCTACAATGATATACATATCCTTGAAAAAAAACAAGCATGTTATGGAAATATTCAAAGTTTAATCTACAAAATACGAAAAAATAAATAATTGATTCTTTTATATTCGAATATTTCGTTAAAATGATTTCTGCCAGTTTATAATTTATTGGTCAGATTCATCTTCCATGAATTGGAAACTTATTGTACCTAATTTAGAAGCGTAAGTTTTCTTTGCTTCAGTTTTAATTTTTAAAAGAGCAGGAGTCAGAATGAAATCATGAAAACTATTTGTTGATCTTTTCTAAGGAGATACAATAGCAGCAAACAAAAAATAGTTTAAGAATGTGCTATTTCATGTTTTTAAATCTTCAAATTTATCAACTTCGAAATTATTAAATGTGGATGAAAAAATTGTTTTCCTTTACTTTATATTTTTTAATTTAATTGTATGAGGTCAAATAGAATTTGCTTATTTTTATTACCTTGGGTTCTGTATATCTACGTAGAAAAATAACGATAGTCTCAATCAATAGCACGAAAATTAAAACTTAAACTCATACTTCTCGTCGTACTTTACAATTAAAAGTTTTTCCTTTCATAGATGTCTAGGGAGAACGCCATTAAATTTTTAAAAGACATTCGCATTGGCATTGAATACTTGCAAAATTCTTACAACAATAGAATATTCCCCACTGCCATTAAGGGTGCTTCTTCTGACATGGTAAGTTTGTTTTGCGGCACTTCGCACAGGATAAATTAAATACCTGCCACTTATCCTTCGCTGCAGAGTGTTCCCATCGTTTCAACGACACCACCCGCACATGTCGCACCCTTAGGGAAGCATTCTTCTATCGACCTAGAAAACCTTAATTCAGCGACCAATTTGCAAAAAGCCTTCCAGAATTTACCATCACTTTTCAGGCTTCAGGAAATCACCAGTTTGCGTAATAAAGGTATAAGCTGAACTCCACGCTCCTCCAGAGTCTAAACCATAAATTGTAACTTAATACGTTTATAGGAAATAATATCGACTATGATGAAGTCGCCGGACGGATGCGGCTGGCAGATTTCCTTTATGCGGAGTACTCTTTGGAAGAAGTTATTTACCAGCTGGCGAAGGTAAGGCCATTTAGAGCATATATAAAATTTAAATTAGAGCACAGTAATCTGAAGGATTTTCGCGATATTAATTATTTAATTTTAACTTCTAAAGGTAATGTTCTCACAGTCGTTAACACACGGCTCCGAACAATCTCAGCGTGGATTGCAACATCTCACAGAGTTCTTAGAAACAGAAGGCGAGCAAGGGAGGATTTCTCCAGCCCTGCAAAAGAAGATTTTAGGTACATTATTAAATTTCATGATGTAGAGATATGAGAGGATATGCAATCACATGAAATTTAATATAAATAACGAAATTATTCGATAAATCCCAATTTTTTTCTTGCTTTTATCATATTTATAGATGTGTTACTAGCAGCACTCTCAGATACGCTTGCAGAACATCCGGAGCTTCTAGCAGCCGCTCGTTCTGGACTAGGGAGTGCGTTCTATAAACTGCAACAAAGCAACTTAGAACACCTTAAGCATTAATGTCAGTAAAAGACAAATAACCAAAAACCTATCTTATAAGAATAACCTGAATGGAAAGTAGGGGGGCATTTTTTGAAATAACTTGCACTATTTGCTCCCTATTAGAACGGATCTTGACGGATCATAATATTTAGTGCAAACAAGTGATTGGCTCTATACCTATTAAAATAATTTTCTACGCAAACTAAAAAATTAAATATAAATTTAATTAGAAATCATGCGAACACTATATAAAAGAGGATTCATTGTATCCTAATGTAAAAAATTTGTTAATTTTTGTTTGTTTGAGAGATATTTTCCAAGAATTTTACCTTTATTAATATTTATTTATTTTTAAACCAGTTATTCGAGAATAAATAATTGTTAAGAAAATTAAAGCCATTTATCTCAAATTCATCATATTCACTATTAAAATTGATATTTAAAAATTCTACTGCGGAAGTATTTTTAGAAAAACAAAGGTTTACAGAAACAGCTTTTATTTTTCATATAAACTTACTTCTGGTTTTCTTAGGATTTCTCAATAGTTAAATGTACATATTCGATTGTATTATTTTATACAGAGCGAATCGAGTGATGATTAATGAAGTATATGCATTACCGTCATCACTACAGCGACACCAAAACTCTGAAATTTAACTCATTAAAGTCTAAACATCGAAATTAATACATTTTCCAATTTGATTGTAGCCACCCGCAACGTTTTAACACCCTAAAAAAAATATTTCTTTGCGAATTAAATGCTAATAATATAATTTGAACGAGAATTAACCTTATTTCATGTGTATGCTTATATACCTAAATATTTCGAACTAAAATATCTCGCATGTTAGTGCGGCAATTTTTCTTGCACCGGCAATAAAAAGATTTAATCGGTTGTCCTTACTCCTTCACGACAAGTAACTTGTACTGGTTCACTTCCTCGCACATTGAGTTGAACTCTTTAACGAATTTTTCAAACTCCTTCTACAAATTATTTTATAGTAGAAATTGGACAAACAAAAGTATACAAAAATTACATCTGTTTTAGCATCAGTTACTTTAGTTCGCTTCGGTTTCTTTACGTCCTGCACTTCCACTTCTTCCTCCTCTTCCTCCGAATGGTACAAGCTGTGTCGCCTTTTCTTCGGATGTCGAATGTATGTCCTCGTAAGTACCTGGAAATAATAAGGATTAATACGCTTTTCTATGTTACTTTCAAACCTCCTTACTGGAGAGTCTGAAGGCATAGGGTTGTCGAGATCGTCGAAGAGGTGAAGACTTGATTTAATTTGATTATCTTCTTCTTCGGGAATTACAGATATGTCGGCTAAATCATTGAAATTCATATTAGAAATGTTTGTGTCACTGTCATTTTCTTGGATTGTCGACGACAATATATCCCGAATGTCTTTTTGTTTAGACACCTTTGGATATATGTTCTTGATTTGTTCTTGTGTTCTTTTGGGCGCTTTTTTTGGACATAAACGCTGCAGGTTCTCCAATTTCTTTATAAGACGATTCTTGTCCGGAACAATTTTCGAAATCGTTTCCTCATCTTGATCTTCTATGCACTCATCGAAACCAAAACAGTTTTCTATGGAGAAATTCTCCGGCTCGATATTGTGACTCTGTTGGGTTTCATTGCGAAGGTTTACCGAACTCTACGGGATATGTGGTTATTTTGTTTATTAGTTTACCTAGAGGATATTAAAGTAACTACCTTGCTTGTTGGAGACGAAAACTTATTGCACAGTAACGATTTATTAACTGCTGATTTCCTTGGCAAATTAATTATTTCAATAGTGTTAATGCTTCTTAGAGGGCTTCTGGGACCCAATGTTTTTCTTGAATTGTTATTATTAACAATCACTTCGTTGTCAGGATTTACGTTCTCGATATTCGAATGATTCAGAACAGATCTCCTACTTTTTTCGGCTACTTGGCTAGAAGGTATAACGTCGCTTGAATATGATGGCAAGTCGTCTTCATTTCGTGAAAAATAGAAGACCCTGGGCAGATTTTCCTCTTCCATCGGCCGCCAAGGAGATTTCATAACGATCGGTGAAAATGGACTGCCTATTGGGCGCATAATTTGCTTCCGAATAGGTGTCGATTGCTTTACGAAATTCTTCGCGACCTCGAGGAGTTTTCGTTTATCGGTTACTGGGGTTCTGTGCTGTGATTTAGCAGACTCATTAACTAACAGTTTTTCAACTGGATCTGCAATGGGAGGGCTTGTGTCTACATCAATTTGCGGTTGTTTTGGTATGTCTTTAGTACGATGTATTACTGGTTTTTCTTGAGGTGTTTCATCTTTTTTATTTTTCTTTAAATTCCTGGTTGCAATTTTGGATGCAGCTCTTTTTCTACTAGCTTTAGGTCTTCCTTTTCCTTTAAGATGCTTTGCCACTGACGCTCTGCCGGTTTTAATAAGTTTCTGCACTACATCGGAGGTGGGGTCTTCCCGTTCTGATGTGCTTGATTGAGAAAAAAACTCATACACGTCGTTGTCATTTGTTTTTTTCTCAATAATTGGGGATATTTTCGGTTTTTTTGTAGAAACATTATATCGTATCTTTCGTGGTTTCTTTACTGGAGTCTTAAAATTCTCTTCGGGGACCAATTCAAGCAGGGATTTGGATGCTGGTTCAGGGTTATTTGAAGGGTTTTCTACTTGCGGAGATTTTAAAACTGAAATTAAATTAAAATTAACTGATCATGAAACAAATACCGTTTACTAACAAAAAAAAAATAAATAAAATAAATAGGGAGAGACTAAGGATTAAAAATTTTGATAATTATCAACTGATGACAGAAAAAAAAATTGGATTTATAAAGAAGTATGCCTGCAATTTATAGATATTAAAAAAAGAAATTTAGACCGAAAAAATGATCTTTACCTGGAAAACTTGTTGGCCCACCAAATTCGAAAATATTCAAGTTGATGAATTAAATAATTTTTGCAGGAGGAAATAGTTAATAAAATGCTTCGCTTTGCTACGAATTATAAAATACTACTTTTTCTCAATATGTATTGCGCGGAAATCATAGAACGCGCGAGTTGTACTTATTTTTATTTAGGATTTCTTGTCTAAAAGCTGGACAATTCGAGCTGCTGTTTCGTGGATGGGCTCCAAGAAAGTTGTATCTTAGTTTCAAGTTTATGCACTGTTAGTTGGCACACTTTTGATCCGGGAATCATTTATTTATGAAGGCTTATAAAATTTTATTGATCTATAAATAGAAACTAGAGAATAGAAAACACATAATAGGGACTTGATTTAAGGAAAAAGGGAAATGTTTAATAATTTTAGGTATTTTTAAATTGGTTGTATATGTACCGCTAATGGTAGGATTTTGAGGATTGTGGAGTTTGGTCAAAAATAATCTTACCCTCCTTGGTGCGAAGAGAAATTCCAGTTTCAGGTAAATTCTTCATTCGAACGACGCAGTTTTTGAGTTTCCCTGATTTAATTTCGGCAGATCCCTCCAGCAAAATATCTTCGCTAGCTGTAGATTGTTCATCTATCACACTTGTGGACTCTTCTTGTGTAGTATTTAAAGGAGTTTTATCAATTTTACGAGCACCCTTGTTGTTTAATCTCCTCAATTTAACAACGCACTTTTTAATCACTTTATTGTCTTTATTTTGGACGGTATTTTCCTTTTTTCCTCTTCTCTTCACTTTGGCCATTTTGAGGTAGTGATAACTTGAACTTTTCTTTAATAAAACCTTAATTCACTTGTGCAAAAACGCGGTTAAATAACAAATAAAATAAATACTCCAAAATGAGGTTAGCTTGGATGGCTTGGTTCAATTTAGACTGTTCCGACCATTTTTCATATAATCCTATACAGCGTAGATAACACTTTGTACTGCCATATGAAAGATTTCTTATTTACGGTAATGCCAATATAATAAGAAAAAAATTAGTATTATTTTTAAAGGAAGTGATATGATTTAAAATGTTCAACAGTAATTTTACCCTACATAATAATAAACGAAAGAATTTTGAGTGGCTTGTATAATCGAGAAGTATACTAATTTCAATAATTAAAAGTATAGAAAATGTTTAGTACTAAAAAATTTTCGCACACCGTTATTTAACAGTTGGCAACTCTAGGCAACAGCCAACTCAGCGATCAGAATTATGGTTGACAGTGCGGTGTAGTCCGGTCCGTGTCACAATTTGTATTTTTTTAGCAAAAATCATGGGGGCTTTAAGGTTTTCAGCGCTGGTAATATGCTTTGTGGTTTACGTTGAAGCTGTTATGTTCAATTTGCACCCGAACACGGAAAAATGCCTAAGAGAGGACATGCAGGCGCATCAACTCGTGATCGGCGAGTACGAGGCCTCGGACGCTCCTGGTCAGGTCGTTAATTATGTTGTGAGTTAGGCCCAAGGAATAGGAAAGCTATCGGATTGCTTGTTACTAAAAGAGTAACTCTTTACAGGTGAAGGACACGAAGGGGCAGACTCTCGCGCAGAAGGAGCACATTACCAAAGGGAAATTCACTTTCACCGCGGAAGTCTACGATACGTACGAGATTTGCTTCAGGTCGAAAGTGCCAGCACGTAAAATAAATTTTCTCTACTGTTTTAATTCCCAGTATAACTTCTAAACATTTCCAGATCAACGGGGAATTGTCCAGGAAATCACTTTAACCACTAAGAAGGGAGTGGAAACGAAGAACTACGAAGGCGTAAGTATTTTATCTTTAAAATTTAATGCCGAAATTTCTAAATTTCATTTCATTTAATTTCTCTTGCCAATAAATGCCCTTGTGGCCGTCTTCAGTTGGTAAATATTCAGTTCTAGTTCTTCGTTTAATAGAGTTATTTTTATTGTTTTGCTTTCCTTATTTTTAATTTAAGAATTTGCACGCTTGAGTTTGGTTTTCTTTTTACAGTAGTCTTAAGTGATATCCATAATTCTAAAATATAAAATTTAAAAATTTCTATTAATTTCCTCTAGATTGGAGAGGCTGCCAAACTGAAGCCTCTTGAGGTGGACCTAAAGCGTCTTGAAGATTTAACAGATTCAATTGTGAGAGACTTTGCTTTAATGCGAAAGCGGGAAGAAGAAATGAGGGATACTAATGGTTAGTAGTGGTCTACATAGCGCAATTTATTAAACTAAATGAACGTATTATTTCTTTTTGCAGAATCGACAAATAGCCGCGTGCTGTTCTTCAGTATTTTCAGTATGTGCTGCTTGCTCGGATTTGCCAGCTGGCAGGTTCTTTACTTAAGGCGATATTTTAAGGCTAAGAAATTAATCGAATAAATTATAAATTCTCTTCCGAATTAAAAATCTCTTGTGGAGATGTAATTGCTTTTTTTTATTTTAAACCTTCTTCAGATTAAATTTAACTGGTTAGGGGTTGATTGTCCTTAATTTACACTTTCACGAACTAAAAGTTTGGCTGTATGTAAGTTTTTATAGTTGGCTGTTGCATATAAAGAATTTAAAAATTGCGTTTAATTAGAATGAATTTTTAAATTTTCCAGAAATCCTTCTGTGGTGCAACCCACCATATCGCTACTAATTTTAATTGATCAATGATTGATTTTTCCCATTGTATGTAAGGCCCATATAAATTTTTCTCAAACAGACTACAATTTTATTATTAGCACTACTTTTGTACAGTTTGTTGTAAGTGATTCAGTCGAAAAATCAATATTTGTTCTTTAAATATTGTTGAGATATTAAAGTTCTCAGCTTATTGATAAAAATAATTTCATTTATTTCAGTTGAAAGCATGTTTTAAGTTTCTTCTTTCTTACAAATTTTTGGAGAGAATTCGAACGCCTCCGTTACGCACTGTCAGCAGTTGTCAGAGATAAAATGTAAATATACATAAGATGAAGTGAGGATAATTTAAAAGGGAAAAAAGTAAAATTCACGAGGCGTTGTTAGTTTCCTGAAGCCGTGCTAAAGTGCAGTGTACCCCTAGGGAGATAAGATGCATTTTGGGAAAGTGATAATATGGTGAATGGTATACGAAAGACATCGTGGCCTCTTGTGCTCTAGTTGTTTGGCGGCTGGGAGGAAATTAAATTAAGTTTGCTGCCGTACTTGCCCGGATATTAGGCCAATTACGTTGTATAATAAACCAAAGAAGTGTCCTGACCAACAAGTGCGAAACAATCAAGAGTGGATTCGAAATGGAAATCGAGTGTATGCCATTTCTTCTAGTCACAGCGAATGTCGGCAGTGTCTTTGAGGATGTAAGATTGAATATATTTAAAATCTTTTATTGTACGTTCTTAATTGTCCTCTTGTAGCCAACCCGACTTTTGAAGGCATGGATCAAGGAGATTTTGAGCAAGATTTCAGTACTTAGGCCACAGTTCCTGGCACTTCATTTACAGGAGGTCGGTGGGAAGACTTACGAGAAATCGATGGAGTATGTTCAGGAGTTCATTCAGAACTTATGCGACTCTGAGGAGCTAGCTGAATACACCACCGTGCGCATCTATCTCGATGAAGATTACAATTCAGCTGAACATTTTACTGTAAGTAGTCGTTACTGTTTAATTTCCCTAGCGCACCTCCTGTAGCGCTATGCGAAAAGAGTTTCAAGACTCGCTGGGTGGTGCGTGCTCAACTCCCAAGGGAAACTCACTGTTAATTGAGTTCCTCTTTATTTATTTATCAACAGGTATAAAACCATCTGACATTACAAGAAGTAACAACATGAATTCATTAAGTATGAAATAATCGAGCTATTAACTTTAATTAATTATAGAAATTTGTATAGGAATGTAGGAATTAAAACCATTTTATATTTTTATTATAGTTGATACTAGTTCAAAATAGCAACAATTGCTTTTATGATGAATCACGTGTTGATAAGACACAAAAGATTGGGAAAATCCATAGCGCCAGTAACAATACGAGGAGTGTAGTTCATTTCGTTATAATGAAAAAATGAAATAATAATTGTAGTCCGATATTTGCATTTGTGCTCCATTTCCAATGTTTGCCGATTATCCAACCATGGCTTTGTTTACTTTGAAGGTTGATCTCCGTATACAATTTTAAAAGCCTGCCCAGTTTGAGCTTACGTCGAAAACTGTATAAAATCGCGTATCGAAATTCATATTTGGCTGGAGATGGTCCCTTTATGCCTGTCTTGCCTGCACTTGATCATATCTGTAGATAATTCAAGATAATCAGATCTATTTATAGTCATTAGGAAAAACTCAAGTATGGGATGGAAATGGGAGACTTAGTATCATATCATGCTTTGCGTTTAGAAAGAGTCGTACTCATAAAAATATATAATTTAAAAAATTTGATTGCTCTTTCAGGCATTAGGAAATTTGTACTTTGTGCATCAGTCACTACATACTGTTAAGATTTGGAATTTTTTAACTCATGAATGGGAATCGGCCGATGGCAAAAGTATACACACGGGAAATATTGAAGCGATCCCTACAAAAGAAAAGGCTAAATTCCCTCAGCATTTCTTCCCAGAAGTATTCTTCCTGACTCTAGTTAGAAGTTTTACTTACGGCTTACTTGTTCCAGTGTAAATGGTCAAGGAAGGGCTTTCTCCGCACGCGCTGGGAGCTGAATTGTACTGTGATTGACTTTGTGAATATTCACTTATTCCACGACGCTTCCAATCTTGCAGCCTGCGAAGAATTCCCCTCTGTGTACTGTAAAACCAGACGACGAGCCCTAGTCTATACCCTTGAAAGGTGGGTTTGAATTTCATGGTATTCTTAATTTTAATTTTATTTAAATAATCCTTTCTTTCTAGGTTCCACACCGACGCTAGGAACGGTGTAGCACCTTACTTTGTGTTCGGAGATTTCAACTTCAGGTGTGATACGGAAGGAGTGATAAAGGTAGTTGAAGAATTTATTTATTTCATAAGTTTTTGTTAAATATTAATGATATTTTTAGAGACTTACTAAAGATTTGACTGCCCACCGAGTGCAGAATTTAAAGAACGACAGCACTAAGTTACAGTTCCGCAATTCCGAGGGTAACAGTGTACTTACAGTTGGCAAAAAGGAATTTAGTCACGCTGATCACCAAAGCAAATTCAAAGAACCTTGGGTAACATACTCTTAAATTACAATTTTTTCTTCCGTGCTAATTTAACTTTGAAACAGTTGCAGCAATTCGACAGGGAACTGGAACCGTTACGAGAGGTTTTAGTGGAGTATCCAATCACATTCTCGCCATCCTATCCCTACGAAGAGGAGCCAAACATGCCAATGAACTACATGTCCACTAGATGCCCTGCATGGTGCGATCGCATCCTCCTTAGCCCCCAGGCTCGCGATTTTGTTGACGACGGTGCATTCTCCTGTACCGACTATAACATCATCGGGGAAAATGTTTGCATGGGGGATCACAAGGTGAGTAGCCTATTGAGCCTGCTCTGAAATAAATCCAATTACCTTTGCAGCCCGTTTACCTAAGCATACACGTTAAGACACTCCAAGGTACTGTTCGGTGTTGTCATTGTTTTGAGCATGCTAGTCAGTCGAGTATAGTTGATTTGAAGCACGTTGAAAGCCTTGCGCAGGACAGAGCTTATTGCTTGTATAAAAGTTTCGAATTTAACAAAATTTTGTTAGAGTGTCGCAAGCTAGATAGTTTAATTTGTCAGAAAGCATTTGTACATAGCGGCGAGAGGATTGGGGGTCCTGTAACCGCTGATCGGCATCCTTTGGTTAGTATAAATGTAACAGACACCGATAACTTCAATGTTTGTATGTGCTCAGAGTATCTTGAGAAACCAGATCGATCAGAGGATATGGTCGATGGTTCAATTTGCCCTCAGTGTCGTAATATAATTAAGATGCAGCCAGTGGAGCATAGAAAGGCACTTGTATCCAAGCGCCTTATGCTTAGCGAGAATATAATTGTTAACCGCGTTGAGATGCAATACCTGAGTACTTACCTAGACACCAGGCACGAACCTTACACTCCCGAAAGTGCTGAATCTCGTTCACCATGTCCAGAGCTCGAAATTTCTAATGCTCCTGATGACTTTTTAGAGGAGCACTGTGCGATAAATATCATTGGCCAGGATTACACTGATTCGAGCTTGCGCGGCGTAGTGTCCCCCGGCCAGTTGAAATCAAAGCTCGAGACGCTCCAACGGACCTCTCTTTGCAGCGAAATGGATGAAATCGAATATAGGAGCATGAAAAGAGTTAGCTGCTTCGATAGGTGCTGCCTCGTCATGTAGCAGAGACTCCCCAAAAGCAATCTCTCAACGCACTGCTTTTGTGATGCCATCCATCTCACCGTTGTTAGAAGCATGAGATAATTAGTTTTTTTACGTTTCGTACTTAATTTGTAACGCTGGTTTATCAAATATATTTTATTTTATGTTCTTTCTGAGTTGGGCCTGCCCCCAAACTGGGGCGCTATTTCTTTTTGAGTTTTCAGCACAGTTGTCCACTTCCATGCTTCTACTGTCTTGATGTGCCACTGTGTTGCTTTGATCCTACTAATGTTATAGAGCACATGATTAAATTTTTAAATTTTAGATAAGAGCAGCAAAATTCCCTGGACTTCGCCAGAGCTACAGGCTGTCATAGACGAGGTGCTTGATGGTGCAGAAGGGAGCAATGATACGTCCGCCGCGAAGACGAATTTCATCCAAATCAATTCTGTTGATCCTGACGCATTCCACGGTCCGTGCAACTCGGTCATTTTGCGTGAAACCACCGTTTAAAATCGTAGTAGTAGGCCCCATTTTCCGTCCGTTATCTTCAGTGTACCTTCGGTGTGTACTTAATCCTGGTCTCGCCTGTTCCGGTAGAGTCTTCAGCGTCGTTGCGTAATCTTTGTTGTGTTTCTTAACTTGTAAAAGCAAACTTAATCCCTTAAGTACTAGTCAATGTGATTATTTCTCTAAAAGTGCGTAATTACTAGAAAATAGTATTAGCGGGCGATATCTTTGCGATCATATTTTTATTGTTTTCAGTTTGTTATTCGGTTAGCCTCAGCGTACTATCCGTGATTAGATGTTTTCAAGAAAGTTTTAAACTTAATTTCTTCTTGAGCAAGTTCTTCTATCTTTGATGACTTACCATGCTGCAGGTATCGTTCCTATCTCAGTGTTAGACAACCCCTAGGGAGGTCTCATCTCGGTGTAGTGCAATATATGTTGTCGAAAGTTCGAATAAAAGTCGTATTGGAAATATCGTGTTTTTGTATCCTCACTTTTGGCAAAAATCCCAAGATACTTATTCAATGTTCATGAATTTAAAATATACAGCTTGCAAATTTGCTCTGAAATGTTGGGGTTTTTTTTAGAATTGATCTTTACGAATTACGATTATTGCAGAAATTTATTGTGTAAGAAAATAATATTTATTTATAAATTTGGGCCTATTGCATATATCACATCGGTAGCTTGATTAAGTAATCTCTATAAGTACTAAATTGCCGCCGAAGTGCGGTAATACTATGTGTATTTGTGTAAAGTTAAAATTTTTCTAAGAACACTTTTTTTTATGTTTGAAACTGCTCTCGGCAGCTTGAGATAAAACTTTCGCCGTTGCCGGACCTGTTTGTTCGACAAGTTTGCGAAAATATCCCTTAGGTAACTGCAACAATTCGTGCGAGTGCCCAACTTCAACTAATTGACCGGCATCCATAACAAAAACTTGATCGTTGTCCATGATGGTGTGAAGTCTGTGCGCGATAGTGAGAACTGTGCAGTCGTGGAAATTTTTCCTAATCGTCGTTTGAATTAATTTGTCTGTCCTGCAAAAAAATAGAAAGAGTTAGAAACCAGTACAAAATTTTGAAGTAATTTTCGCTTACTCTGGATCCACATTGGCAGTAGCTTCATCTAAAATGAGGATTTTATTGTTACGCAAAATAGCCCGAGCCAGACAGACCAATTGCCTTTGACCCATGCTAAAGTTTGATCCTCCGTCAGAGACCTTGCAATTGAGGCCGCCTACTAGAGAAGAGACGTAGTCCTTTAATTCAACATCTTCGAGGGCTCTCCACATTTCAGCGTCAGACTTCTGCTCGAAGGGATCTAAATTGTACCTAAGAGTCCCGAAGAATAGGACGGGATCTTGAGGTATTATGGAAATTTTGCTTCTAAGATCATGAAGTCCAATTGTGCCTATGTCGACGTTATCAATTTTAATCACACCCTCATTTTTAGCCAGCCGGAATAATGCCTGTATAATAGAAGACTTTCCAGCTCCTGTCCTTCCCACTATTCCTATTTTTTCTGTAGGTCGAATAACAAAGTCTAACTCTTTCAAGACGGCATCATCATTTTCGGAATAAGATAAGCTAAGCTTGCAAAACTCAATTTGCCCCTCGCTTGGCCAATCTTTAGGCAGTTGATACTTTTCGGAGGTCTCTAGAGGTGGTTCTTGTGGTTGTTCTGCATACTCAATCACTCGTTCTACACTGGTCATTTGGTTCTCCAGCTCAGCTGTTTGCCGCATGCCCCACTGACACATTCCGACCATGGTGATGCATTGCATGATAGCCAGACCCACGTCGCCGCTGTAGAAATGATCACTTAGGATTAAAAAACTGAAGGTAACCGCTGCTATGTAAAGAACGCAGACAAAATCTAGCCAAAGGGCGAACGCTCTGGTTGTGGATAGAAACATGAACCAAACCGAAGTGTTTGCGTTTTGGTATTCGTGGAATTCTCTTTCAAGCTGACTTTCAGCTTGTAGTGCTCGGATTGTGGTCAAACCGTTGATGGTTTGGTTGGTGTGGGAGTAGACTGGACTTCTCGCTATAAAGTAAAAAAAAATCATGAAATTGTTTCGAAATAGTATATTTTATCAACTTACTAATTGATTCAATTCGTTTAACACTACGACTAGTATTTATGTACAGGAATCGCAGGAGGTAAAATAGGCAAGTTACGGCGAGCGTTGGCACCAGTAGCCAGTAGTTAGCTATTACTACGATTACAAGAACTCCGGTTACGTCCGTGAAGAACTGTAAGAAAATGAATTAGAACTATAAGAAAAGTGGGTTTAGGATTAGGATTATTAATATAACAATTTCCTTATAAAATTTGAGTTAGGATTTAAGATAATGAATGTTATCAATCAGAGTAACGATTTACTTAAAAGAGTTAGTGAGCTTACCGAAAGGCAATCGATTAAAGCTTCTGGTAGAAGTCCATCAATACTATAGATGTCTTTTGAAAAACGATTTAAAATCCTTCCAGATGGGTTGGTGTTAAAGAAGAACATTGGAGCTCTTGTGATACCTCGGAAGAGTTTATCATGAAGCTTCAGTGAGATTCGAAGGCACATAATAAAGAAACCATAGGTCCGAGCGAGGTACAGGAGAAAGGCGGATATTAGGAAAACCGTATAAATCACAATAATATTTTGCCGCTGTTCATTCAGGGTCAACGTGGGATCTATGGGCATAAACATCGCTGCTGGATTCATTACATCGACAATTGGCGTTGTATCGTTTCCTGTATAATTGGCAACAGCTTCCTCCCAGATGGCCCTGTGAAATTATAACAAGTCAGAGAAGCATTAATTAAAAATTGTAGAAAGTCTTACCATCGTGATATGAAATATTCTACTCCTGTAAGCATTACTCTGACAATTATAAATAGTGTAAAAATGAAGGTAAGTATGCAGGGGCTTTCAAGCGCTTTGAAGTAAGATTTATAAACACCGAACTTAACCGAACCGATGGCCTGAACTTCTTTCCGGTCATCTTGATCATTGCAGATGTCTTCGAGTGTAAGATCTTTTGAAGATTTACTGTCTACAGATTCGCTCCGTTTCAGTGCCCCTTCACCGGCTTCATCCCGGGCGTGGGCCAGGTACTTGAATTCATTAAGTTCGCTTAATGCTTGGTAGCTTCCTTGAGCTTTAATTTGTCCAGCCTTCATTAAGATAAGATGTTGAATATCTTTTAAGTACTGCAGTTGGTGAGTGATAAGTACTCTGGTCTTATCTGAAAGAAATTTTCGAATGCAAAGATCGAAAATATGCTTGCCTACGTGGGCGTCTACCGCCGAAAGTGGGTCATCTAAAAGGTAAATGTCCGCTTTTCTGTAGACAGCGCGGGCTAAGCTAACTCTAGCCTTTTGACCTCCGCTGAGACTAACGCCGCGTTCTCCTACGATGGTCATGTCCCCAAATGGGAATAATTTAATATCTCTGTCTAGTGCACAGACATAGCATACGTTTTTATACCGGACTTCGTCGTATTCTTCCGTAAATAAGATGTTGTCTCGAACAGTGCCTTCGAATAACCAGGGCTCCTGGGCAGCATAGCTGATAGTCCCGGAAATGCTGAGTTCTCCCTCAGTGAGCTCGGCTTCGCCTAGGATCACATTTAGCAGAGATGTCTTCCCGGCTCCAACAGACCCAACAACTGCGGCTAATTCATTTTCTTTAATATTTAAATTTAAGTTGGAAATTGCGACATTCTGCTTCTCTCCATCTTCCTTGTTGCCCCATAAAGCTGTGGCATCCTTGAACTGGAGTCCCTTCTCAGTCGCGTGAAGGTCGACCTTTCTCCTTGAGTTAACTGGCTGGTTTCCAATTTCCATGCTAATGTCGCTGGTCAGTGGTTTAGAGACACCGTTGAGGTGGACCAGGATATTTTGAGTCATATTTTCTTGCCGTTCCGTCTTTATTTTCGATTCATTCTCTAAAAGGAACTCAGTTGTTCGCTTTGTCGACACGTACGCCTCCGCACAGAATGTCACAGCAAGTGGCCAGAAATGGACGAGTGAATCGTTCAACATGTTGAAGAACGAGGATACCGTGAAGATCCTCTGGGCAGTTATCTCATCCCCCCAATAGGCGTATGAAACCAAACTGATGAAAACCGAGAATTTGGATATCATCACGGTGGTATGTAGCGCTGAGTAGATGTAGACTGACCCTCTTATGGCATTGATTTCTTTTCTTCTCACTTTGTCTATCATAGAAGCAAAGGATTTTTCCCAGGCATACATCTTTATTACCTGGATACCATGGATAATTTCGTTCATGAGCTTAACTCTAAAATCAGTTCTTTCAGCTGTCTTTTGTCTATAGTGTGCGGCTTTTTTGGCAATCCAGCCTTGAAGCGGAATGAAGCTTAACATGAAGGCTACGCCCAGAATAGCTGAAAATCCAATCAACTGGTACATAAAGTAGCCCAGCAGTATTGCTTCAGCAGGCCCCTTCCACAGATCGTGAAAGAAGCAGAGTGCTATATCGAACTTTCCTAAGTCATTGGAAAGGATGTTTATTGCTTTTCCGGTCAGGCCTTCATTAATCGCCGATTTTGAAATGCGTAAAATTTTTTTGTATATGAGTCCGGAGCATCCGATCCTCATTTTTGTACCTATTTGAAATATATAGAAAATAAAGGGGTGAAAGGTGAGCACCGGGAATAGGGCGCAAAGTACAATTCCTCCCGCGTAGAGATAGGCCTCTTCTATTGTGGTGTGGGTCTGTCCTTTAACAAAATATGCTACTAGACCTCCAAGGCAAAGAGGTTGCGCAAGCCTGCAGAGGAAAAAAATCATACTTAAATTGAGATCTGTTGAACTACATAAAATCTCGTAATAAAAATCAATTGAACTTATTATGTATTTAACATTTTTTCATAGGAAATTATATTATAGCTCTTTAAGAATGTATATTTAAAGAAATATAAACTCCTCCTTCTATTACTGTAAAATTACAATACATTAAAAAAAATTTGCATTACAAATTGATTTCAATATTCGGTTCATTGAGAAATTTTGCGACAGATTTTATATGAGGAAATCTCTCTTATCACAAAACCTACAAAGCGTCTTGTTAAAATATCATCTGTTAGCATTCTGATACTATTCTGCATATCTAGCTGTTGCTCCTTATACAAAAGACAACCAGACAATATACTTCCAATGCTTAAATCGTTTATCGTATTATTATACTTCTAGATAGTACTAGAAATACAATACGAATAGTATTTTTAAATTATAAATACAAATTACGTGTACTTTTATGCTTTTCTTCTTTTTAGAAGGGTTCCTAATAATTGTGGAATAAATACATAAATAACTCTTCTTCAGAGGCTGCTTTCAAATTGAAATTGCATTTTACTTCACGTTTATGCCTCTTTGTAAAAATTACAAATAGGCAGACAATTTACAATCTTCGATTCTTTCCGTAAAATGTTTAAACAATTTTGATAATTCTTTATTAAAAACAAAAAAAGGCCTTGTTGTTATTTGTATGAGATAAGTATTAAACTAATAAGCCTCAAAGCACGTCAATTTTTCAAATAGTTTTCTTTCTATATTAAGCGCCAATTTGATAGCTGCATTCTACTAAAAATAAAAAATTATGAATCTAGTTTATAATAGCAATATATTGTAATATGGTAACTTATAATTTAATAATATGGAGCCATAAGTAAAATTTAGCACATGGCACATCAGCAGACAGGAAAACATGAGAGAAGATATTGACGCTGAGGTTATTGCTTGCATTAAAATGATCAGAAGAGCTACAGTAAAGAACCTGAAAATTATATCGAGACTGTTAACACATTGGCGTAAATGATGTCTATATGGTAAACGTCGATTCAGCTTAAATAGCTTATAACTAAATTAAAATCATGAGTGTTAAATAGACCCATTAAAGCAGTGCTTAATCTTCTTCAGGATACTCCTACTGGAATTTTATATGAGGTATAAAAGAGGTAGAAAAGGTTAAGGACATACAAAATTATTTATCAATCTTGTATTAAGAGCGGAAATTCGCGGATATACACACAAGGAAAGTAATAACGAAATATTATAATCTACTATAATTTATTCCTCAGTGAATTATTGTTATATTTTGCTAGAATACCTAAAAAGTGCCTGCAGTATTCTATAATTTAAAAGATTTAAAAAAGAAATAATTAACCTATGTATATTTGGGTCACCCTTTATACTAAACATCGTTTGTCTGAAGGACACAAAATTTAATTAACTTTTAACCATCAAAACTTTTTTTCTTTAATTCCATTATGTGCTGATTTGATTTATACGTCTGAAATCTCTTTTAAGAATGCATTGATGACATTGGAAAAAGTTAATATTCTAGGTCTAAGTAGTTTCGACATTAAACCTCTTGTTTGTTTGTAAACACAGTACCCTGGGAAACAATTTGCTTTGTAGCTTAGTTAGCCAGTTAGCTGGGTAGAAATGTTTGTTTTCTATGTTTGTCCTTGTAAAGAATTTAAGTCCCCTTTTATTTAAAGTTTTGAACAATACATAAGTAAATAATTATTAAATTATTTTATTATTGTACGTAATTACCAATCAATTAAATAAAGATCAAAACTACTAATTTCATCAGTAGCCCTACCTCTCGGAATTTTACCGGTATAAGGAAAGGTAGAACTTGCTCTCTATTTCTTATCATTTAGAGATATGTGAATGGTATCTGCTAATACTCCTTAAAGAATTACTAGGTACTATCCACTAAAATCAGGAAAGATTGTTTATAACTGATTCCGAAATCAATTGTCTAACACCCGGAACCGGAACTAACCTGGTGGAAGTTTCTATGATGCAATATACCAGCCCAAGGCCGACGAATTGATATCCATAAGCTCTAAAGAGAAGGCGTAAAATGCTTGGGTTCTTTCGCTGAAGTTCGTCCTCCCACAGGGCGAAGATCTTTTCTGTAACCTGACCACTATCCAGTGTGTCCCTGTGCTCGTACATCTCCTGCTCCTCAAGGGGCCGTTTCAGACCCTTGCGAAAAAGGTTCCGGAGCCACCTGAAAGAATCACTTTTATAGTACCAAAATCACGCAAGCCCTTTCTTTTCTTTGCTCGGTTTCGCAAATCTCAAAATAACTTTCTCTCAGCCAAAGCCCCGAAGATCAGAGATGCTTATCTTCGGCTAAATAATGCTCTGTCACCTGACTTTGTATTTTGTATCTGACTTTGCAGTTTTTTGGCGTAGAGAAAGACATTTATCGTGCCTCCAACTAACCAACTATGAAACTAGTTCGCTAGTTGCCGGAGTATAGCAAAAAAACAAAAAAACATCGGCGAAACACTGCATGCACTAGAAGAAAACTCACCAAAACGACCATTTGGACAGGATGTTGGCGCTGTTGTAGGGATTTGGCTCCCTCTTTAAGTCGCTCTTGTTGCGGTTCATAGTTTATGTTGCGAAATAGTTGAAAAAAAAAGGCACCTTATACACAGCACTAGGTGCTGTCACATCACAACGAAGAAAACTGAAGGCACTGCGCGAAAATGTCTTTAATTAATTGACACAAATTAGTTTCGCGAAGCGACTACACAAATCCAATCCAGGAAAATGCAGACCATTTAATGAAATGGAAAATCTCCGGCCAAAAGTGATCACATTTTTTATTTTTGAGTACGATTGGTGTGGTTGGTAGCAAGTCACACAGTCACCGTTTCCCGACCTTGTCCACTTCGCACCGCTGGCGAATGACAACTAAACCAACTGAATTTTATTGAATTGAGATTTGAGGTGCGCGTACTATGAACGTTGGTTGGGGCCTCGCTCAGAGTCTTCTCTGACCCACAAATCGCGCATCTGAGCAATTTATGCTCTGCGACAGTCGGTGATTCAAGCAATCTTGTCTCTAGCTGCTTCAATTTCGCAATTGTCGACACTGGCAAATTATGTTAAATTGGGGCTCCGCCGTCGGTGCTCAAACTTTTCCTTGTTGAGCCAAAAAGTGGTGCTCTGGCGTCAAACCGATACCAAATCCACAAATACTTCGAGCCCGCAATCAGCCGATTCCACCGATTTGCAGGGAGGGTTCGCACCAGTTCTTACTAGATTACTAGAAGCAAGAAACTTTTTCATTTCACTGCAACTCTAAATAGCAATTAATTTACCCGTAGATTTATTTGTTATCTTCTGTTTAATTGATGACAGTGCTGTATCTCTAAAATGATTTAGGTACTGAATTAATAGAATCGTTGTAGCTTCCAGAATGCTATTCCATAACAATTGCTTATCTAACCCATTCTATTTTCTAAATCTTATATTGTCTGAACTGAACTCAAAACCTCTGATTACCCATTTTCATAAATAACTTTCAAAGTTGAGGTTTTTAATCGCTGTATTTGCTATTTTGATTTTTCAACCTTTATTATGCTATTAGCTAAGTGACCCGGTTTCAATCGGTGTATAATAAGCACTATTTATTTAATAGTTTGATACTTCACCCAGTTTACTAAAATCTGTAAAGCAGTAGTCCAAAATTAATTTTCAACATCTAATGCATTGCAATGTTAAGTGTTAAATACAGAAATGTATGCATTCAGGTGTTTTGTTTTCTATTTTCTGTAGTATCAAGGATCAAGGATAATTTGTGGTATTAAGGACATTAACCTAATCAATCGAAGAATATTATGAAATAATTTTCGAAGCGCTAAGAAAACATGCTGCTTAATTTTAATGAAGACATATTTGGGTAAATAAAAAATAAGAGTACAAAAAGGATAGGCATAATGTATATAAAATGTACTATGGCTTCTAGTAAACTTAATGCAATAATAAAATTCCAAAATGTTCGCAGTGATACATACTTTCGGTTGGAGTTATAAGGATTAACACGTTCAAACCGGCGCACTTTTTCGAAGTCTTTAATATCGATGATGTTTATTCTTCTGGCGGTGCACTTGTTTACGTTATCATATGCATGTGAACCACTTGTAGTCCACGCCGCCAGACGCAGCAAACTAGGTGTGGACCACCGGTTATTCATACCGCCAAATGAAAGCAATGCCTTTGAACCACCGGTGTTCCACTCCGGATTGAACGTGTTAAAGTCGAAATTATTTATATATTAATTATCATATTACCATATATGAGTTTTCGATCGCTATATTGAATTGGCAAACTTTCGTTTTCGAGTTTTTGTAGCAATTAGAAAACTCTATTTATTTAATTTTCCTTAAATGACCTTAAACTATTCGTCACCTTATTGGGTCCGCCATTCTAATATTGTAAATTTTAAAAACGGATTCACAATCAGGATTCCAAAAAACCTTCAAATATCAATTTTCATGGCAATCCTTTGATATTTACAATTGTACCGTTATTTTTGAAAATAGTGTGAATCAACTTTTTGAAATATTCACTATCTACACGTTAAAACTTAATCAGAGAAGTTGTTGGAATGATATATTAAAAAAATTGACTTGCATCACTTTCAAAAGTAACAGTTCAATTGTTGGCCGTCATTTTGAAGCTAGTGAATGAAAAGTAATCTATATATTAAGTCGGAATATGTAGTGTATCCAGTCAAAAAATGAATGCTCTCTCGTCAAGCATTTAGGCGTGGTTGAGCAACAAACAAGCAAACTTTCGATTTTATATATCGTGTATACCATATGGTATAGGTATAGGGAAATGTAACCTAAGTCAGCATCCAAACCCATGCGTTTTTAATAAAAGAAAAAGCTTAAAGACTCAAAATTTTAAAGTATCTTAATAGTGTAGATTTTTCGTTGTTATCTCTCAATTGAATAGGTAAATTTAAAAAATATTCAGTTATATTTTAACGCAAATGATTTCTACGTTAATTAAGAAGTGTAATTTTGTATTAAAATAATGTTGACCCCAACATATGACGTAATCAACCATAAAAATCTAAAAATGTACCATTTCAAATAGTAACCATACGAATTAAACTTATCTTATCTTCGTGCAGTAGGTGCTCATCATGTATGTAAACATTTAGTAATAATAATAAAACATTCTCAAGGAAATCACTGCTTCTGACAATGCTAATGTTGCGAAATTAAAATATGTTCGAATTTATTATTATCGCTATAAACAACCTTATCGTTTTCCAACTGTCTGAACATCGTCATCTAGGGGAGTATCTATAAGAGGCCTATATTTAATATTAATCTTGCCGTTGTCAGAGCATCAAATTAAGGTGTGCTTGTGCCAGTGCTGATCGACAGGTTTCTTCTGTTGTCCTTCAACTGGCTTGTTAAAGTTCTGCATCAATTTTTAAACATATACGATGGAATAGTTTTTTTTTTATTTGGTACTATCATTTAAATATTGAAAATAAACGTATTTTTCAGAGAGTAAAATTAGATTTTAGATACTTACCAATTTTTATATTAAATTATGCGCAATCAATATTTTGCTATAGGTAGGCCAGGGTAATGCCATGAGAATAAAATGCAGTAAGTTTATTTCATACTCTACATACAAAACAAAAAAATTCTGTCTATCTACTTAAAAAAATATGTGACTTTAATTATTACTCAAAAAATATTTCGAATATTTGATAATCATTGAACATTTGTTTTAGTGCTTTACCTAAAACTTGCTATCAACGATTTTTATCTTGTACAAATACATTGCTCTTTTTATGAATATTCTTTTTAATTGAGTTGTAGAGAGAGATTCTTCTGAATGAAATAAGAATTACTCTTGGACTTAATGAATAATGCCTCAGTTCGATTAGGGAAATATTTCTTGAAGAAATAAGTGGGCATCGTACTGGCTTTACTTAAAATTTACGCCACCTTCTTATCCATGTGGTTTTGTACTCAAGAGGTTAACAATCTTTGCGTTCGCAATCTATAAAAAAGGCGTCATTTAATTGCATATTATGATAAGAAAGCCTCGTGCCCATTCACAAATAACTCGATCAGATACTACTTATTTTATAAGTGTGATCTTACCAAAAATATTGAATGATTTTTAAAATCTATTTGCCATAGCGTAAATTTATTGTCCCCAGAGAATCATCACTGACCTAAATACTTTCACAGATATTGTATAATTTTTGCACATGTTTTGCAGCACGTTTTTTTCAATTCCCTACTCACCTTTGCACGTGGCATGAATTTTAATTTCACTTTTTAAACAATTAAGGCAAATTATCATCACGTTTAAAATAATCTAAAAACGCAAACACAGAAACCTTATGTAGTATAATAAAAAAGTGATATTACTCTACTACATTTATAAAAATGTTAAAATGTTCACATCAATAATGGTTCTCCCCCTTTTACGCCTACTGCATATGTACACAATCTCGTTATCTCTTGGAGTATGGCATAAAGCTATAATATTTCCTTCCACACTTCATTTAGAAATAACGATCAAAAGTAGCTAAATGATTTGCATTTAAAACTAAGTGACTGCTTAATGGATGATAAATTACGTAATGTCGTCGATGCGGCTGCGATTTTACACTGAAATTGTGGCTTAGCATTAACAGTGGAAACTACTGGGAAATAAAAACTTAACATTAAATACAGGTTTTTCTTCTAATTTCATTCTGTAGATAGAAATATATAATTTTGCTGATTTTTTGTAGGAATAGATAGTGCGGCGTATAATTGTTACAGATTTATAGTTTTATGATAATAATTACACTAGCCTATATTTCTATACGAATCTGTTGCATTATCACACATCACCTTTTCCTAACGTGATTTAAAAAAATTAAGTTACGCGCTAGAGGTATGATTTTATGTAGATTTTTATAAAACATTTTTTTTTCAGTAATTTTCGGTTAAATTTATTATTATTTTTTACTTTTTAATCATTCGCAGATGTTTTAGAAGGATTAATAGTTATACTGTTTTTTTTTGAGAAGTAGGGTTCAATCAGTCATATTTTGGCCAGTTTTGAAAAGTTCAGATCGTCGAACGAATTTAAAATGTAACTGAAATAAAATATTCGATTCTTAACTATCTATATAAAGTCAATTATTAATAAACATTAGTAAAATTCTCTTACGGAACGGACCCTTTCCTTAAGGCCTACGAAATAAATGAACTGATTACATACAGTGGTCGAAATTTTTATAAAACTACGGTAGTTTCGAAACATTAAGATAATTCAAATTGTTTATTTAAGATTTTCCAGAAAATGAAAAGAGATCTTTTATTAATAATTTTATATAGTATACGCTTTGAGCTTCTGTGACATCGTAAAAAAGTCCGGGTTTTTTAATTTTTCAGCCTCAAAAATATGAGGTGATAAGATATTTTCATTCTCGGATATGTAATTACGGTAAGTGACCTATCAAAAACACCTATCATACCTTCAAGGAGAGAAAAACTATAAAATATGCAGAGCAATGTAATCGGATGTAAAATCCTTTAAGCTCAATATGTGGTCTAGACAGAAATATTACACCTAGGCATAATCTTTTGCAAGCTTATAAATTATATATTTATGATAATTCACCCATAAAAGCGATTCCCTCACGCTTCCTTCGTGCCTATTTAAAGTGAAAGTTCCATTTAAGATGGACTATGAATTAATATTAAATTATTGTGTTTTGCACAATTTTCTTCAGATTCGCTTTCTGTTAGTGTTAAAGTATACCATAAATCCAACTAGCCTGTATAATTCCGTTTATTGTAAACTTCTCCTCAAGCTTATACCCTTTTTGTACACTTTGTATGAAAGCTCTGAATTATCATAATAAGAAATCCTTAGAGTTTTGCCGTAGTTGTAAAAAGGTCAGGTCAGAGAAATTAAAAATAAATAGGCCGCAAAGGGACTAATTAAAAGTCCACTTAATCGAGCAAGCAAGGGACTTGTTTGTTTTTTTTTAATTTAGTGAATTATTCCAACATTTGCAACAGAAGCTTAACATAATTAAAGGAAACAATATTTACTGGTTACCCTCGGTAAGTTCATTTATCCGGAAATTCATTCGGACCTGATGAAACATTAAAAAGGACTTCAAATATTTTAAATTTGTGAATTAAGGTTTCCACTTCCGGCTGAGGGAAGTGTTCTCGTACATAAAAATTATGATAGATTCGTACAAGGTAACTTAATTGTCGGATTTTTTGCGGTATACACAAAATATATTTTAATCTTTCATATTTTAATCGACTCTGTTTTAAATATAAATTAGTGAGGTGTAGTATTCTTAATTTAAAAACTCTGAATTTCAAATAACTCGCCGAAAAGAACAACAGACCATTTTTGTTGTTGCGTGTGTTCACCTCGAGGGCCCGGCTAAAAGCACCTCGTCCAGTGGTATGCGGCAGCGAGAGCTGGCAGGCTAGCATTTGCGGTAGTGTGGGGGGGTTAGCCAAAAATGCCGCTCTGAGCCACCGGAACGGTCCACCATCAACATAAAAATTCTCTCGCGACGGGAGGCTGAAAAAACAGCAAGGGGGGAAAAAGGGCGGACGGTGCGGGAGGAACCCCTGTTCCGGCCCGTGATTGGCTCTCAGGGGGGGTTCGGGTGAAATTGAACCCCCACTAGGCCATCGCCCCAACCACCCAGACCGACCTCCCCGCGGCCCAAAATTATTTGGGGAGGTCCCTTTTTTGTTTAAAAAACGAATTAAAAAGTTGAGGGAACAAAATTTTGTTTACATTTCGCCTTTTATAAACTGAAACAGAAATAAGACGTAATTTTTTATATTCGAAGGAGATGAGTATTTAAAAGCATCAAATTTTAAATTAAAACAATTATTTAAAAGAAGAAATTAATTTAAATTAATAGAAATTGAGGAGTGTCATAAAAACGATTATCATCTTTTGGCACATTTTACTTTAAAAATAATTATCATTTCCTGTATCCGTAGAATATTTCATGTTTTATTATTTGAACATCGGGCTAAAGTAAGCAATTTAATTAAACATTTTGCAGAATTTCAAGTCCGAACAGTTTATCAGGTTATCAGCAGTACACAGAGAGTTGATAAGGTTCTTACGATAACACGTTTATTGAGGTTTTTAAACAAAGGCTTCAATTTCTCTAAATAAATGCAATTTTCTCATAATAAATGCTTTCACTATTTACCACCAAGTAAGAAATTTATATTATACATGATCTGGAATCTTTTCTGCTATTAATTTATCTAATTGAGCTAACATTTGCTTTCTCTTGCCTTTAAGACAACCGTAAAAATCAATTCCGGTTTTATTCTGATGGCATTCATGCAGTAATGCGTCATTGTATAATTTTATTTTAGCGTTCCAAAGTTCGTTGTTTTGAAAAGAAGAATCAATAAATTTGTTTTCATATTCCCGTAGCTTTTTGTTAAAATCGTTAAATATTGTCGCTTCCTCCTTCAATTTTTCAAACAATACGCCACCTTCTTTTTGAATTTCTTTACAAACATCGGACAGATAATCATCGAGGTTTATATCAAAATCACAAGTCGCTGTGATGTTAGCAGGGATTTTGGCGTTTGCCTGAAATAAAAATTTATTCGAAACGAATGATAACTTTAAAAAATAAAAATTTACCCGAAATCCCAAAAATAGCACTAGCAAAAGGAGCTTCATCGCGGCTGTCGATACGGCACCAAACTGCTTTCAAAATGCACTAGACGCTTTTTCGATTGAGACAAAATTTACGACAGTTGTACGTTATCATAACTACATAGCAGCAAGCGATTAGATCGCTGCGATGTGTTTGGGACCGCAGGAAAAATAATTGCAGAACAGGTAAGTGAAGTGTATATATTTAATAAAATTCAAGTATAATATTTGTAAAGTGATACAATTCGATTCGAACACTCCTTCGTTTTCGATTGCGGATATAGCTAAATAGCTTGTAAATCCTAGTAAACAAGCATTATGCCACTAAACGCTAGACTTTAACACAGTGTACAACCATCGTTTAGTGTGGGGATTGGAATAAAAAATTGAAAAGCATATATCTGTTGTATTTAACGCAAATGATTCAAAGTAGCATAAGTATGTTGTTCTTACAGTACAGAGGCGCGTTAGAGTCACAGTTTCGTTTAGAAAAGTCAATATTTCTTAATCCTAGCAGAATACTTAAGTAGCTATGGAAAGTTGGTAAAACGATATTTACCTACTTATTTATTTTTTGTTGCTCGGTCACAGGTCACCTCGAAACTCTTCCCCTTGTTTCGAGGCCACCTGTACCCCTTCTTTTTATATATCCTTAAAATCTAAGGTGAAGTCGTGTTACACGCGTACTATACACTTCAACTGTAGTAGCTTAGTGAGTAGGGTAGTAACCGATCTTGTAAGGTAGTGCTTGATTGTTTCTTGTCGGCGCTTACTTAACTACTATCTTTATTTTCCGTAATGCTAGTATCGAATGTAAATCTTCACAGTTAAGCTTTTACTTAATGAGCTCGGAGGGCTTTAGGGTCTCTTCGTCCAGGAGAACTTGTCATGCTAGCCTTTTTATTTATATATATGTAAAATATGTATATATATATATATATATATTGTTTTTTTAATCTAAAAATCTTCCCCTATTTTTAGAATTGTATTCAAAAGCGAGCACGACCAATTCTCAAAAGTTCTACGGAGCCCCGAAAGCGCCCTAAGCATTCTCATTTGCCTGAAGTAATTTTAAATTTAATTAATTAGTGGACGTTGGTTAATAGTTCAGAAAATCCAATTTTTTTTTGGGAGAGCATCATTGATTAATTGCATTAATATTTCTAAATGTGCGAAAATAAACGTCTATAACGGTTCGATACGAGTGACCTATGAAAAATCGCAAATATATCATAAAAATGAACACAGCAATGGAAAAGTGATCGTGATGTCGATCTTCTCAAGGCTGTGCTCGGTCCCTATCATAAATGATCTATGTAACAATAAGTCATCTCCAGAGTGTGCTATCTAGTCTTGTTCTGAGTACTCTAAGGTTTCGATTACCGATGTCTACCATTCTACGTTATGTGTTCTATAATTTCGGTAAAATATCACGTTCGTTTTTGACATCAAAACGTTCAAACAATCAGAACTCTACGTCGAAAATTATGCTATTTGGACAAATCAGGAGAAAGGAAGGTACGAGAAATCGCTATGTGCTACGCAGGTTACATTAAAATTCGTATGGTGTCTATTAAAAATTCATGCGAAACGCATATTTTGCTAAATATGGTCCCTAGAAAGTCGCAAAATTATGTGGTTTTAGCTGTTTTCCTCTCTGGAATTCGCTACCACTCTACAATATCGCTACAAGTTGTTAGAGGCAAAATGCGCGGACTCGCTACCTTACTATTTACATTAAGGTTTTTTATTCTTTATTATTTCCGTTTAGATAAATTAAGAAATGGCGCTGCTGAAGGAGCGGCCGCTATACCACGCTTAGGAAGCGTATAACTATTTATGTTTTTTCAGAATCGGTTATTTCCACAGTGATGCTCTCAGATCTCGGATTAGCCGTGATGTTAGTGATCAGGGGCTGCTGGGCCGGATTCTGTGGATGGTTCATGTTGTGCTTTTCTTGGCTATTGCTGGCATTTCCTGTACCGCTTTTATTTGAACGAAGAGAGAGGCTGCTGCTTCCGCGTGATCCAGGCTTTGAACCTGAGTTTAAAAGAAATCATTAAATATTGAATTAATTTTAATATTATCTTGTCATCTCTACGTATTTGAGAAAGTTGAACGTGGCTATACAAACTTACTCAAATACTGAAGAAACGACAAATCATTTCTAAGTATCTACTAGCTATAAAATTAATGTGCAACATTTTGAAAGATCTAAATTAGCACACAAGTCTATAAATAGAGAAGCCTGCGGTATTGTAGCTATAGATCGACTTAAACCGCTAAAGTCTAGAGAACTGCCTTAGTCATTAGACGCAAAACCAAACACCTTACAATTGTAGAATTATGTTTCTTATTAGCTGAGATCATAGAATTATATATTAGTAGATTTTGGAAACTAGAAATTCTGTATGAAATTTTTTATTAAAGCCAATCAGGGGAACTATTGAACCAAAGGATATTTTTAAAAATATCCAAAAATTAATAAATCCATGGCTACTATAAACCGTAGTACCCTGCTATTCAATTTCTTTAATTGTAATTTATTCGATACATTTTAGTTATAAAAAAATAATTTAATCTATATTTTTCTGATTTAATATATGTATGTGAAAGCAAATTAAAAAGTTTCTTAACACCGAACTGCAATACAAAAATATACATAAATTAAAAATTATTTTTATTAATTTTCTTTCATACAATTAAAAAAAAAACAATATATCATTTGTTAATCAAATATTAATTTATCATTAATTTAAAAGTCAGCCTTGATTTAGTTAATTATTTGGTTGAGTTAGTAATGTATCAATCTGTTTATAAAAAACAAATTAAGTAATATGCTTAAATTTATTATACGCATAAAGTTCTCTTAATTCAATGGCGGAGGAATTAATAATAATAATATACTACTCAAATGCAAAATAGTTGATTTAGTGACAAACTTTAATAGTTTATTTTTCAAATATTTATTAAATAAAATTTATTCTTGATTTATAAACTCTGGAAGTCCTCCTCTTAAATTATTTCAAAACATAGAAATTCAGATCATATATTTGAATAGCCACGCAAAATAGTTAGTCTAACCTGAATTGAGGGCAGAATAGATGGTCTACACTGAAATTTTGATGTAATACTATTTAAATTTGTGTTCATGGAGCTTCCTATCACACATCGAAGTCAACAATGTCTTGGTTTAGTGCTCATAGCATTCCTTTAATGGAATGGATCTCTCTCCAATAGATTCTCTTTGAAAAAAATGAAGAAAAGACTTAACAAAATCTGGCCAGAAACCTTGAAGAACTTTGTTAATTAATCACTATTATTTGGGAATTCATAACACAAAATGAATGCGAAAATTTAGTAGCAACTATACCTCGAAAGATCAACGACGTTATAAAGAACAAAGGTGATGTCACCAAATTGTAGTAGAGTCAATACAAATAACTTAAACCCACTATACTACACTCAATTCAAGGTAGACCAACTGTTTTGCGTGGCTATTCTGAATTTCTATGTTTTGAAATAATTTAAGAGGAGAACTATGGAAGAGTTTATAAATCAAGAATAAATTTTATTTAATAGTTATTTGAAAAATATATGCTTAGTTATAAAACAGTTTGTCACTAGACCAACTATTTTGCATTTGGGTAGCAATTGATCCCAACCTAAAACCCATATTGGAATATTAGGAATATATGTATATTCTAGTTTTTGAAAACTGAAAAATACCAAATAATAAATATGAATTTTCATAATACCATAGAAGTTACTTCATATTAGGGGCCTATTTCACAGCATTTAAAAATTATCTATATACAAAAAATAAAAACCCTGATTTCACAGTTCAAATTTAATCATATTTTCGCTGTAAATTGTTACATTACTAATTTTAACTATGAGTTGTTAGAATTGGTGCATATTTTACAATGACTATTTGTGCAATCATGTGTATGATTCATTTTATTCTAAAGGCTTTTGGACAAATTAAAAATATTATTAAATAGTAGAATGGATCTAAATGTGCATTCTTATGTACAATATTTACTTTTGTAAGGATATATTCATAGTCTGAAACTTTTTTTTACTATTGCAAAAATTATGAATTTTATCCTAAAACTATAGAAGTTATAGATAATAAACTTCCAAAATCGATCAATCGATCAATTGAAAGTCCTGCCTAATAACTTAATTATAAATTAATTAATAGGGCCCTCAACAAGTAAACGTACGCAGTGTATACGGTAGGTTTTGCGTCAATGGCTTTCAAAGTACACGTAGATCTACTGCCAACACTACGATCAACATTCGATCTCAGACTACTACTTGCCAAAAGGATTAGCATTTGATATCAGGACTTAGGACTGTTTATTATTTAGTCTGAGTTGGAAAGAAAGTTAACTACGAACTAGAACATTCGCAAATCTCTATAAGATCAATTTAATCAAATGCGTCGCAGCAATACCTGGACTGGATTTAAAACTTATTTGTTTTTGACGGATTCGACGAATTCGGCGGCAAAGGTACAGCGGAGCTTGTTGAGGGAATATTTGTGTTTGTAGAATTTTCAGTCAGCTCAGTAATTTTGGAGTGATTCGACACCTCACTCGCCCTTGAATCATTCGAACGTGTATTGCTCCGGGATCTCGTCATTCTACGTTCATGACCTATAAATACGACGCTGTGTTATTTCATTCACAATGTTCGCTGCTTTCGGTAGTCATTAGTGCTGCATTAAATAGGGCTTTCTGGAGATAAAAAAGGATGCCATTGCGATGAAAGGTCTAACTTGCTGCGTAAAGTACCCACAGCTGCAGTCCAACTCTTGGAATGTATTTTTTATTATGCAATGACTTGTGAATGCCGCCTGCATCTAATAAGATGATGGCCTTCGATTAATTGTTCTATTGTTCGAATACTTGTCGCCTGAAGTAGTTGCACCTATTGAGTTCGAGTTGACCTTTGGGGGAGCGTTAAGCACTTCAAGTTAAAAAGTTGTGCCTTTCAGAAAGCCAATCATGTCTTAGAGTTCGACACTTAAAACCCGCCAAGTTATAGGCAAACAGAGGCTCCGAAAGCAAAGGAATGTGCATTGGAACAATACAAACCTATCTTACCTAGCGATGGATTTGGGGAATGGGGCCGGAGCGATGCCATGCTCGGCTGGCGCGATGGGGCCCTAACCGACATCCTGGAACCACGACGTTCTTGTCCATGCAGCAGCTTGCTGTCACGCAACAGCGACACATTCATTAAGCGAGGGTTGGGGGTGTTGAATATTGTGCGGTTCTCACGCCATCGTGCCCTGCAATGGTAATAAATTCAATGTATGCCGAAAATGGGTTTTTTTTGTAGTTCCCAGTGGCATGGCAACCTTTTATTGATAAAATAATCCCCCTCCCAGAAAAAAAAATAACTTACTTGCTGAAGAGTCGTAGGACCACGCAGATAATTATAAACATTAGAGCCATTCCAACTAGGACGCCTATCATCGCCGGATCCACGTAGGGGCCCACATCCCTACTCTTCTCCTTGATCCCTGAAAAGATTTTTTTAATCATTTATTTGTTTAGTTTTTGTTTTAAAAAAGGGGATTTCCGATGTCCCTTAACTCACCTTTGCACTCAAAGGTGCCGTCCTTGTTCCAAATAGGCGACATTTCGAATCGACATATACACCGACCATCCCTGCACTCAGTTTGAAAATGGAAAATCTCGCACTGTTCATTGAAAAAGCATGTTTCGTTGATGGCTGCCTCTGTAGAAGATAGAAGAAATCATTGTAGAGTCTCGATCAAGGGTGTTTCGGGTATCTTTCTCAATTAGACCATAGAATCTAAAGCAAATAAAGAGAATTTCCGTGTCTACGCCAACGACAGTACTTTTCCGGCTCCAGGACTCATGCAATCGACAGGCCACTGCAGTGCAATCAATTTACTTGGCGTCAGTATTCCTTACAGACCATTAAAAGCAAAAAACCCCATTTTACAAGTGGCATGGGTAGAAACACATAATCCCGGCGGGCAAAACAAAGTTTTGTTTACTCGGAAAAGCTTTCCTGGTGCCGTTTAGCGTCGCACACACGCGGCGGGGGTGGTGTCGGATCAGATAGACGGTAACATTAAACGACGTGCTTGATTGCAATTAATTGTCCTATTCATAGAAAGCTTTGACTCAAGGAATAATGGAGGTATACGAAAACAGCCCCCGCAGCTGAGGTTTTGTATCGTTGTAATGATTTTTAACTGAAATAATGCAAGGCACCTACTTTTTATTGACTTTTCCACAAGCGGTTAGGTTTTATTCGTGAGTATCCTTAGGTTTCTCGGAGTGTTCTGAAAGTGTTTCAAGACAAAATGTCATCAAATATTCTTCATAAATTTTTTTAAGCTCCTTGTTGGAAAAGTAGACTACGAAAAGAATACTTTAGTGAGAGCAAGCTAATTATAATTCTGTTCATATATTTTCCTGAATGTTGAAATCATACAAACTACATCATGTGATACCTTGGTAGCGTTTAATTTTATCTCAGAAATTGCTAGAGATAAAAGAGCAGATTTTCTAAGAAGATTACGGAAAGGATTTTGGTGACCTTGCACATTGTTAGCAATTTTTAGCATAAGGAAATCTGTTTTCTTTTTTTACATAGCCAATGGTAAACCATAAAATAAGCTACCCTCCTAGGAAGTCATTTGCTTTGAAAGATTGTATTTAATAAAAAATAGGTGAACAACTTTTTCTCTCCCACAAACATTTTCAAAAGCAATAGTCTTAATTTTATTTTTTTGCTATACTCGTATAATTAAGCTTAGTAAAGATGATTAATTTATCGCACATTATTCTGTGTGCTAAATTGCAAATTAAACATTGAACTTTGACTGGTTGTGTGGAAAAATTAATTGAGAGAGTTTTATGAAATTTATTAAGGAAGTTTCATCCAAAACGTGTCTTTATAACCTCGTTTCAAATATGTTGGTTTACAAATTGGTGGCATTTTGCATGAATTCATCCCTTATTCATTTTTTATATCGGATAAGTTACCATCCGTTGTATTTCATATCCTTCAATATGCTCCAACATATAAAAATGTAAGCGAAAATAAATTCCGAGGGTTTGGTTCCAGGTTCAGTTTCGACAGACAATTCCTTCCTACACCAACTGTTGATATTGCGCATAACAACCTCGTCAATTTAGGGTAAAGTTAAGGAATTTAAAAGTATTTTTTTTATTACGAGTGTCTTCCGCACTCATAATATAAAACAGTATACGATGCTCGGGGCGTAGCTGATTACCCAATCAGGCGGATAAATTCCGCCTTCTTGTATAATCGGCCCCAGGGTATCCGAACAGTGTTATTAAACCGTACCTTTTAAAATTTAAAGTTCATAACATGAAAATGCATGTTTTTTTTTGGGTTATCAGCAATCTTCCCAACTTAAAGTAAATAGAATAAATTAAATAACAACAATCTTACAGAAGTTAAAAATAACTTCCACTTTAAGAAACAGACAGCCCTCATTTTTATACGGTCTCAGTAAAAGAAAAAAGATATCTTTGTACCAGCAAAGGAGAACTCCTGGCGAAAAGCGAGTTCATTATCCCGGCAAGTTGTATCTTGAATGTTTAATAAGCTCAAATGCTTTACTTTGTTATGTTGATCGTTGGGTCTGCGTACACGTTGTTATGTATGTAGGTTATATGTATGCACTAAACATTAATTCAAAAACGAAATATCTGCCACTCGGATTTGTTTCCATCAGGAAAGGGGAAAAGGTAAGTTCAATTCGACATATTTACGGAATTCATTATTTGTTCATTAAAAATTTAATAGTTGATTTGTGCAAGGTGATGGGTAAAGCACATTCATTTTCGTTTAAATAATTTAAATTGTTAAAACGTCATACCTGTAATTATCTGCTAGTTCAGTAACTTAATCATCTACAACATGACTCATCAACGGCTTGAAAAAATAACCAATTATGGGTAGGTTTTAGAGTACCCTCTAAACTTTCTGCCACAAGAATACAATGAACCTCAACTAAAGTTGGTTTTCTAGATACGAAGTTCAAAATCTAGTGAAAAGTAATTATAATTATAATTGTAATTACTTCTTGCATTTCCAGCTTAGCTCAGTAGTTTTCGGGGAAATATAATAAGAAAGGCAGGGAAGCATTACCGTAAAGCTGATATGAAATCTAGGAATATGCTATTTGGTTTGGGAAATTGGGAAAATTAACCCAGAAATATGTAAATTTTATCGTACATCTGATATTGTAATTACTTTTAGCTAGATGTTGAAAATTTAATAGAACTACAGTATAGAGCAGCGTTTATATGAGTGATATTAACTGATTCAGTTGAACTGTGAACGCCAGCTTTATGCACTACGATAAAGCAAACTCAAATTTCAATTTTGCATCTGCAACAAATGTTCGAATGAATTTTTTTAGAACTTAAAAGAATGATAGAGCAACTCTTAAAATTAATTAAAGAAGATTTTTGTGTTTTCATGATCGCGATGCTATCATTCGTTGTGACATCTCTGTGATGGAGAATTTAAGTTCATTCTTGTTTAGGTGCTCGAAGAGATAGTGCGTGATTTGATGTTTATATCCGCTGTATTCATAATTGATTATGTTTTACTTTATTGAAGATTCTCCAAATACCCCGTGTCCGAAATTTAATTTAACTTAACACTTAACTTTAATTTTGCGCGAATATATAGCTGTCTAATAATCAAAGGCGCCAATATGATTAAATATACCTTGTGAAATATTTTTCCTATTTTGATTTTGTCTACCTTCGGCAATTACTTCCGACGTATGAATAAAAATCTGTTTATAATCTTCTAAAGGTTTTGGAGCGAAGATTCTTAATCTGCTAATACTCGTAAGAAGGAATTGGATAGAAAACTCTCAAAAACTACTTCCCTCCAATGATATGCCTACACTAAAAAGATACAGATAAGTAAACGAGGAATAAGCAAAGTTTACGAAACATCGTTTCTTTATTGCTTGTTGTATGATTCCTATTCCCGCTGAAAAAATATTTGAAAAAGTTGTGCAATCTCCTAGAATTCCTAGAGCATGCAATGGTTTAAGTAGGATGGTACTAGAATTTCAGTTAATTTTAGCGGAGTAACTTTCGGTTATTTTCAGATAAAACTATAGAAAAATAATTAAAATAATTTACCCGTCTAGTTAAATATCGCTAAAAAAAGTTCTTAGTGTATAGTAAAGGATTCTATGCTCTAATTATCGGGGTGTGGTTTTGAGCCCTTTTGCAGGATGCTACAGAAGCATGTGGCCCCAATGGGCTCGTTAAGACTAAACGCCATTAATGGCGACATAATTTTCGTACAATTCGAAAAACGCGCTAGACATAAAGAGCTTTGCGGTGGTTGTGACCTCGTTTGAACAAATTTTAGGTACCTCCTGCACCCTAGAGAACGACCCTCTCAAGGGTATATCGTAAAATTTTACATAATGCTCTCGACATTCTTTTACGGGATTATGTGTAGAGCTGGAAAAAAATTCACAAAAGCTCCTTAAATGTTTTTTTAGTCACTAAAAACTGCGCCTAATGAATGAGAACAAGAGTGGAAATTTATCAAGGCATTACCAGCTTCTGAATAAGAACCCGTCATCTTTTAAAGGAACTTCCTTTTCTCAGATTCTTTAAGTCGAGGGTTCTAACCGCTGTGGCAACTTTCATAACATTTCCCACTTCTTGCGTGACTGTTTAGGCGATTTTTAGTTGGTAATATTTAATTTTTTTGTCGCGTGAACCTTGAACAAACCACTGGTGTGTCACATAATTAATCATTCTTATTATTATGATTTTTGAGGTGCCTTAAACTTGCCTTTGCCACACTTATCGATGTGATTTGTTACCGGGAGGTCCTCGGTGCATTGGCAGGACTTTTTCTTCGGGTCACAAACTGATCCTGGAAATCCGCACTCCAACGTTGACTCACATTTATCGCCGAACTTCTTCCTGCCGCGACTGGCATAGTCTGGAAACGATAATTATAATAACAGGTGTAAAAGGGCTTATTAAAAATTTAATTTAAAGATATATAACAAAATTTTAAAAATAAACTCAGTAAGATTAATATTGAGCTAACAATTATATATATGTAAATAATAATGTACTTTCTAATATACAATTTCAAAAGTCTAATTCTTTAATTTTTATAGAAAATTAAATAAAATTTCTTGCTGTAAATGGTTTCAATCTTACTCAATATTAGAGCAACAAGTCCAAAGTATATATATAGAGCTAAGGTATTTTGTATCGTCTGAAATAATGTACGTATGCTCTCAGGCATTAGGTCCACTTATGAATAAGTAAAGAAAACAGGCAAAATATGTCAGAACACTAAAATTAAGGGTACAATGTGAGGGACCTGGGCCTTTAATTAAACCCTATGCGTTTCTCAATCCCCATGGATAATTGAATCCCACTAGTAAATAAATCCACAGTACGCCAATGTTTGGAGGACGCATTGCAAATTTCAATGTAATAATGCTGAATAAAGGAAAAGGTTCTTCAATTTAATGAGAACCACTTAATTTTTAAATAAATTAACATATTTTTTGACTATTAACCAGAATATTTCTCACCTTCGATATTAAAACATTTAAGAACAACTAATTGCTCTCATCTCAAATCGAGGCATACGTTTCGGTCATTGGTTCTTGTATAACTTTGATATGCAGACAAGAAACTGGGAGATGTTGGCACAGGGCCCAGAAGTATATTGAGCAAACAAATTTTAATAGCAAAAAATAATGATCCATAATACGAGTACTTAACTACAGCCGAACTTTAATTCAGCGAAATGTGAGAAATGTGAGAACCATGAAAGAATTTTTATCACTGTTTTGGGAGGGGAATTGTGGGCTTGGATCCGTGCAGGCTGATGCATTCTGGAACAAAAGAAAAATGTGACCTTCCTACTGCGGTTCATGTCGGTCTCGCAGTCATGCAAATATGCCAAAGTTCGGCATGTCGATTCCTCAGGGAGCCTGGGAAGTAGCAAATGCGGCTGGAATACTTTAGTACGAATTGGGTTGGATAGGTTTGCATTTGCGGACTGCATTAAATAATTAGAATATCGTTTGCGTACCTCTCTGTATGAATTTTTAAGGTCAGGGTAGAACCAAAGCACTCGAAAACGTTTGGTCAAGTTCCGGCTGCTGGTCCAGAAAAAGTTACAGCGGCTACGCGGCTTAATCCAGTCAGATGAATAATGGATTGGCGTTTCAACCATCTCAACGGAGTAATTTCGAAACAGAACAGATAAATGGTTACGGCTCGGGATCGACATACTTCGTAGTAATGGAAGACGGCACCGTATCCGGGCTTGAATTGCATTGAAAAGCTTAAGAGTCTTAGAAGCTTGTACACATGCTGAGAAAACCGATTTCTTTCTACCCCCCGGGTTCTACGACTTAAATCGATTTATCTCAGTACTTTTATAGGAAGGTTTCCGCAGGCTGAAATAAACGGAATGGGAAAAATAGAATGCACCACAGCGAAGGCTTTACGTCGCCTCTTATAAAAAGGGCATCAGAAGGTTGAATTGAAGTTGGTTTCTTAACACAACCGCATGATTGTTTCATTAAATGGTACGACTTGAGGGTCCCTTGAGCCATTTCTCATCCGATGATCGGAGAGAAGCCTCCTCCAGCCCTTTTCGGATACAATTAATTCTGCATTGTACTTGAAAGGACTGCTTCTGAGGTTAATGGCAGTTGACTGGTAAATGTTCAAAGTGAAGTCTTGAGAAAAAGTTTAATTTCTCATACTGATTTTGACGAAAGAGATATGCCTACTAGAGATAGGTTCCTCAATGCCGGCGGCTCGGTTAACGCGTCAATAATAAAAAGTGTCCTTGGGCAGCGGAGTAGTTTTGACGAAGTGAGATGAGGAAATCGATCGAACCAACTTCTTAATGTCAACGATACTATAAAAGAGAAAGTAAACTGCGTTCTACTTTAAATCTTTCTCGGATTGTAGTTTATAAACGTGTCATTCAATTTTGCGGGTTTTTATTTGTAGGCAAAGGAATATTTTCAGATTTTTTAGATTCTGTACCATAAGTCAAGAATCCAAAGCAGGATTCTTAATTTAATTTATCGTCTTACTGTCTGCCATAATGTTCCATTTAAATATTTTGAATAATTTGTAACATTTTTTGCTAACAGTTTTAAGTAACTTAATGAAACTAGCTTTAGGTTACGACAACTATAGAAATTAAAAGTAAAAGTTAGATTTTTATAGAGCAAGTCCAACCATATTGAAAAAGTTTATGAGCAACACAAAATGTTTGCTCAAGTGCAAGTAGAACTTTATAATGAAAGGAAAATTAAAAACATTAATTTTTCTGAAAATTCAAAGCTATAAGGAAGTAATTTGAAATTACGATACTACATTTTTACGATTCGCTTCGAAATCCCTTTGGCACTCGGTTCTTAACTAACTTTTTTGCATGTTATACCATGAAGATGAAAAAGTGGGTTTACTTTCACGAAATATTCCGACCTATTGTTATAGGAAGAATTAGTTTAGTGTAAAATCTCCATAAAATCTAAATATCCATCAATCTTTAATTTGGATTTTATATAAAAATAGAAATAGTTGTTTAAATTTTTTTGTGAAATTCCACTCAAATACTAGAAGGACATTATTAAAAATTATTTAAATGCATTATTATGGTATCGTTGGATAAATTCTTATATTCCGGACAAAATTTGTTTGTCAGAATCACAAAAGCGTTTTGCAATTGCTGCTTTAAGCAATTTCAGAAAATGTTCAGTATTACTTACTGAACTTTTCTAATTGATAGTGCTCACTTCTAGTTTCAGAATTTAATCACAAGTAGTTAGTTTATGTAAATGGTGGGAATTATTTACAATTGTAAATTTGCAATTCCCCGCGTAAAACTATTTAGGTTTTAAATTGAGGTTGTACAAGAGGAGTACAAGCGCCACACTTTAAACTAATTGGTGGGAATTACAAGGGTCATTCATAGTCGCTTCGTAGGACAATTGGGTTTTAGATTTTAGATTTTACCGTGAGTTATACGCTGGTGTACAGAGATTGTACAGGGGTTCTATTGCGGTTAGGAAATAAAAATTATACTTTACAAAATTCAATTAAACAATATTTAAAAATTCTTTTATGAGCCAATATACAGCTGTTTTATATTTGGTCCTTTAACTTGTATTTGACTCTTGTACACCCGAGTGTGCAGCCAGTGAGATTTTACGAACCGTGTAAAGTTTTTCTTTTAGGGCGTACCTAAGGAAATCCATGCGAACCCTATTCGACTCGATTTTTACTCGGATCATACAATATCGAAATTAAGTATTTGCGCTGTTAGCCCATTGTGACTTCATAATAAGTACAAAGTATTTAACTTGTTTCCATAAAATTGTAAGTCCTCCAATACTTTAGTAAGACGCATTTCAATAATTTTCAATATCATTTATAAAATGAATATTAATTTCAGTAAAACACTTTGCAATTAGCAGAAAAAGCTTTGTAATACCGGCATTAATTGAACTGTGGATTGAACTTAGCAGTGTTAGTATGCAAGTAAACAAAGTTATCATGACTGCAGAGCCAACAAGCTTTAATTACAAAAATAAAACTAGAAACAACTATTTGAGTACCAAGTATTGTATTACAATAAAACTATAAAAGGAATTACAAAAGATATGTTTGGTATTATAAAAAATTTTGTTTGATATTATTGTGGTCTCTAGACATTTTGAAATTACAAAATTACATCATATACTTGGAATTACAAAATTGCACTCGCTAAAATCAGTTTGTAGTTATTACAATATTTTTAGTGTAGTAGGAATTACTCGTGTTTAGTAAAAATTACTTGATTTTAGTATTTCTTTTTCTCTTAGTGCAGAAAACGTGATAGAAATAAATGTAAATAAAAATGTTAATTTTCTTCCTATTATTAATAGAAAACAACGAATTTTAAATACTAATAGAACTTAATAAATGGCTTTTTAAAATTTTTCCACATAACGAAGATTGATTTTATTTCTTTAAAAAGTTTATTTTGTATTTTATTGTAACGAAATTATACAAAAGATGGCATAGTTCTTAACGAGAACAAAAATAATGCGATAAGAAGTTAAATAGAATAAACGTTTATTTTTCAAAGTATTCAGATATGCACTTCCCGTACTATAAAAGAAATCAAATTATCATACAGGGAGGTGACCTCACTGCTTCGGGTCAGTAAACCGCTTATCACGAATCACCGCACGGTGAAAAGTGTAAAGTATTAATTTTATTGTTGTAAACCAAATATAAACAGTAGAAATATAAAAAAAATTTAGAAAATCTGTGATTATAAGTATAGAAAAAAAAAATCGGGTAAAAATAGGATAACTTACCAAATTCAGGAGTAGTCATTTCCAAACCTGGACTAAGTCCACTGGTGTAGAATCCGTCGACATCATCACCGTAGACAAGGTCATTGGACAAGCATAGAACATAAAAGAAACACAAAAAGGAGAACATGTAGAAACCGGATATATTTTGCGGACGAGACATTTTTAACTGGCGATCTATAGTGCTGTTCCCACGACTACTTTGGTTGGTATTTTTGCGATATTTTGAAAATATTAAATCACCAAATATAGCACCATTCGAGCTCTCAGCGAACGTGAAAGCTCTACGGGGCTTATTAGCCCCATCGATTCTCATGCTTGTTTCTCTCTATCTTCGTCCATTCTGGAGGAAGGCGCTGGCAGCTTCGAGCGAGTCGTGGTTTTTCAGCTGCCGCTGAAATAAATAAATAAAATAAATTAATTAAAATAATAATTTTTTATTTGAGGATGTATTCAAAAAAGACAAGGTTTTTAAATTAAAATCAGGAATATAAACTTTTTCACTGGTTTATAATATTTACTAAATTTTCATTAACCGATATAACAAAAAAACCAGTTTTAAGGATATCTTATGCTTTTTTAGATTACTCAAACTTTTACTTTTATCATTTATCAGGTTATTCGAAATATTTTATAATTCAGGATTTGTTCGTAGGGGACACTAGGTATAATGTCACATAATTGATATATAGAAGGATTACTCGCTCCATACAAAATGCCCTTTTTGTTCCCACCTGCTTACACTAGCTGAGTTTTATTCGTGTATCCAAAACAATAGAACATTTTATATAACTGAAGCTTATTAGAATTTCTCAGAATATGTAAATATTCTTTTAAAAATGTATAAAAATCACTGCATATTGATGCTATTTGTAAGAATATTAAATATTTGCTATGAGTTCTTTCATGGAAAATTTAAAATCTAAGCAAAATTTCCTTTTATTCTCGACAAGGGAAACTTTAAACGGATTTTGAGCAGTTAGCTGTTAGTTTGAATTATAGTGAAATGCATTTTTGAATAATTTCTCAGTTTTAATGATATAAGTACGTAAAGTAATTAAATAGAAAATTACTAAGCTTTGAGATATATCTGAATTTAACAAAATTTCTTTATTTTCGGCGGTAATATTATTATTAAATGATGAGAATTTCAGTCATTCAGTATGTTATATTGATTTTTCTACTTCTTTTATCTAAATATGTTCTAGTTATTTTGTTTCCAATTTATTGAGGCCAAAAAACCGTTCCGGAGGGCCATATTTCAGAAATCAGTTTTTTTAAGTTCCCAGGCCTAATGTACGGAAAATAGAAATTGTTCATTTTACAAAATTTTCTTGATTTTATTCTGTTTTTAGCTAAATATGTTCTAGTTATTTTATTTCCAATTTATTGAGCAAAAAAGAACCGCTCTGTGGGGCCGTATTTTAAGAAAACATTTTTTTAATTTCCCAAGCGGAATTGAAATTACTCATTTTGCAAAATTTGCTTGATTTTATTCTTCTTTTAGCTAAATATATTCTAGTCATTTTATTTCCAATTTATTGACGCCAAAAATCCCCTTCCGGGAGGCCGTATTTTAAAAAATCATTTTTTTTTCGGAATGACAAAAAACAAAGGAGACGTAATGTAACGAATTAATTTGGATTTATTTACAATTATCTTCTTTTATTATAAATAAACTTTATTGAGGACTAAAGTAAAAACCCATAAGTTACCATCTTTGGCTGCTTAAAACAGTTGTTTGTAGCTTATCGAGAAGAGAACAATTCGCTGCTTTACTGGACATTTTAAAAAAAAATATTCAAACTCTAGAAACTTTGTGAACTGTGAAATTTTTTAAAATTTTATAATCCGTTTAGGAGAGTTTGATTTAATCACTTATATTGGATAAAGGGTAAATTATTCGTATATTTGGTAATGTGAAGAATTATTTACTTCATTTTTCTTTTGTACTTTAGTTATTTTCTTATCATAGGTTACCTACCACATACTTAGAAATTTACTTGAGATTGGATGGCTCATTTTCTCTGGGATTGGTTCACATAATGTTAAAGCGATATAAGAAACCAAAATGATAATAGTTGAATCAACATCTGAACAAGTAGGTGAGAGAACTTTACGTCTTTATGGTTACTAATCTTTTTTCAAATAGCTCACCAAAGCAAGAGTGCATCTAATGCATTTCGTGGTATAAATGGGCGCATGAAGCATGCCCAGATGGGAATAAATGTTATGCTTGCCAAAACTGGGTCACTGAAATTTCATCAATCGAACATAAAGAAAATATTGCGTATAAAAATATTGTTTTTTTCAAAATAATTATTCAATACCTTCCCCATTGTGGGGTTGGTTGGCACATTTTCAGTACCATTATTGGAAATATAGCTAAAGACGTATATGCTCAAATCGAGATCTCGCGTTATAGTCAAGCGTCTCCTGTAAATTCGAATTTCTTAACATATTTCTTCTCTTCGATATGATAAATATGCCAGAAGTAAATCGAATCGTTCTCGGTATCCCTACATACATTACACCTTATTTCATGACATATTTTTGTGAAAGTAATGAATACGAATAATATCTGAATTTGTGTTAATAATCGAATCGATAGTTAAGTTGGTCAATGTATTTTTGTTGAACAATTTTTTATTCTTTAGATTTAGGCGTAAGATTCGAACAGGGCTAAATTAATTAACAAGAGTTTTAAACGCAATATTACTCATTTCCCATGATGCAATTTTAAAATCTATTCCAGATAAACTTTTTTCAGTAACAAGAAAATATTTTTAGAGATGAGCTGGAAGAAACCTATGATATTTTTGTCTAAGTCTTTACATTTTCCATTATACATTTAAATAGTATTTGGTTGCGTACGCATAGAAATCATATTAAAATCGTAGATTAAAATCTGTCGAAAGTGGGAATTGAAATTGTTTAACTTTATTGGAAAAATTTTTGTCAAAAATCGGATACCTGTTGAGAAAAAAGCAGTGAATATCTATCTCGCAGGTTATTTAATTGGTTAGATAATTGCTTTAACAAATTGATCGCATCTTATAAATAATGAGAATTAGCGTTGTTTTATTTCAACAGATCTAAGGTATTCAAATTTTAGAAAAGTGCATCAAATTGCCATGGTATTTTTTTATCCATCCAAAATTCGAACGTTCAGCCTGTTGAATTTTTAAATTAAGCCTTAACTCTTACCGTATATAAACGAATTTTTAATAGTGTTTTATTCACGATATTAGTGACAGGATATGAAAGGAGATTTTGAAGAGGAATTGGTAAGGATAAGTCAGGATGGGTTAGAGAATTTTAATGAAAGGGGAACAAATACTGCTTTAGCTCAAGGACGGCAAAAATCTAAATCCGCCCCTGGACAACGACAAGATATTTTGTCCAGGTCTTTTTTTAATGAAAATCAAATTATTTAAAATATCCAAACAGCTAAAAATTAAAGGTACTAATTTATGGTATACTTAAACAGTTTAAAATTCTATTTCAGCACCTGCAGAATCTATAAACGTAGCTTTCTTGTTGCTTGCCACTAATGAACTTATGTATTATAGGATAACTCAAAATCTTCCTTAGGGGAATTTGCATATATTCCATATCCAATTACATTTCCAATTCTTGCTTATGCAAATTTCCGGATCAACCGATATACCTTAAATCCGATTAAGGTCGATACAACTATACACGAATTATTGTGTCTTTTTGTTGCTCCATGAGAATGGAGAACTCTAGATGCCCTCATCTGTCTAAATTGGCAGTTGTATGAACTCGTATACTTCATAGCTTTTGTTATTCATTCCAAAAATAAATCTCATCATCATTAGATTCCAGATAAGAGATGAAGCAGTTGTTGTGCTACTTGCCAATGAATTCCACCGGAAAAAGGACTGTTGAGATTCAATCCTTTAAATTGGAATTTTCGGTCAAACTTTGTAAGAGCTCAACAACACGCAAGTTTAACAAGAACTGTATAATAGTAAAATTAAAACTGTGTATGCACAAAAGAAAATTAAGTTGAGTGCATTCATTTTTTATTACAATGATTATTTTGGTTAGCTTTTTAGAAAATTAACTTTGAATGATGTGGTTGGTTTTGACTATGCGGGTATACGGGAGAGTGCAAAGATAAGGCGGCTCCTAAATTCATCTACTGAAGTGAAGGTAAGGAGCTCAGCGCGCATAATTGCGATTCATTCTATTTATGAACCACTATCCTAGATCCCTAGCCAACAAAAATGGGTCTTACTAATTTGAATAATTTAATTTGAAAAGAACTATGCGGTTGGTGAAGTCAATTCGTGAGCCGACTTCATAATGCATGGGGGGGGGGGGGGGGGGGTGGAGGAGGGAATGCGCACCGGGAGCGTGTGTAACTTATTCCCAGTGCAGATGATGGCGTCATTTGGTTAAGTAATTAGTGCTCCTGGGCCAACTAATTTCATCCCGACAACTACGACACAGGAGGCACATACAACTCCAAAAATATAGTACGATTGTAAAATTTCGCGCTCAGGAGTCATCACGTCGTCGAAGCAATTTTAACATATACCATAGGTATCAATGGTGCACCCTGGTCTAATTCCCATCCACTAAGTCACGATATGGTGCATGAGCTGACGAAGTCCCATTTGACGACAGGAGGTGTATGGGATATTCATGAAAACATGGAATAAAGACTTGGCTTAATTTGTATGGGTTCACGTTGGAGAGTTGATTCCTTAAGCGTAAAATAAATACAAGTTTTTACCCAGCGTCCCAAACAAATTTACTTTGAAATATTTTTGGGGTAACTTGCGACTTTCGGGCTAACTGCGAATCCATTATTAAAACGCACGAGATTGCATATCGATTTTGTGGAAAAAACATACCAATTGCAGACAATTGCGTGAGGATCGTGAGGGTATAAAAAAGGCACTGTTCCGCAGGATTCTTAAAAACATTGCGGTCTGCATGCCATTTGAGAGAAGTTTCACAGTATGTGCCGCTTTTCGGTTCAAAGTCCTATACCGCCCCACAGAGAGCAGGATGGAGTGATGTATCTTCTCGCAAAAATCCCGCAACTTTCATCCCCAAAAAGTTTCCCTTCTTGCCCGTTCAATCTGAAGAATTCTTGCCTTGGTAACTGTTACCTCTTCTGCGCCGTATGCGCTCCTATAAAATTATTGGATTTGAAATCGGTAGTAACTCCTTTCCCCAACTAAAATAGAAGTTACAACGCGATAATATTACTAATCAATTTAGGGTCTAGAAGTAGAACAAACATGAACTTAGTAAAAACCAAAACTGCCCTTATTAATTGATTGTACCGCATTACTTTGCAACGAACATCTAAGAAAAAGTCTTGAGGAGAGAAAGCACAGTGGCCCAGTTTTTAGATTACGCCAATTTCGCATTAATCTCTGCAGTGTAAGCCGGCGAAAGTAGGTCAAATGCATGTCCTGCGAAAAAATAACTATCCCTACAAAAATTTTCTACTTACACGCTTTACGTTTTTATTTTCTCTTTAGTGTTTTGGATAGCAAAACTTAGAAAAACGAAGTGGCTTCCGAGGGATACTGCATTAAAGATTGGCCCGCCAGGCACCAACTTTCAATCCTTGCGCTACTGTAGACAACAGATGCAGCACTCGGAGCAACACTTACGTTTTAAAATCACATACTTTCTAGTGGAGAAAGGGCTACTTTCTCCACGCGCACAATTACCACTCGAGCACTTGGGAAAGTAAAAAAACAGTAGCAGATGGGCAAACTGTTTCGGTAATGTTAATCGAACAGTTCACTAGATACGTCCACTAAGCCGGACTTAAATTGTAGTCCATGCCTGCAAACAGACGGCTGCTCTTTTAAGCGACTATTTTGTTTCGGATTCCGACTACGCCCGGGGGCTGTTTAACTGACCATAACAACAACGTTCATTGGGTGGTTAATTTTTTTGAAACTGAGGTATCTCGCGGGGATTTACGACCGATATATTCTATTGAAGGATCTCAAAACGAAGAAGTCCGATTAGGTCCACTTATGCGTTGTGAAATATTTTTTGAACAAGATTAGAAAAAAAACCGAAGAGGCCCACGGATGTGCCTTATTTGCGGACTTATTAGCACGGTATGAATAGAGCCTTCTTTCCAGGATTCCGCCGTATGTACGTGAGTCAAAGCAGCAAAATACTGCAGAGAATACATAGGGCGAGGGCGCAGGTGCGTGGCATGCACACCAGTCATGAGGAGCTCCCCGACAATGTAATCTAAAATAAAAGCCCTTTCTTTAAGAATTTATCTCTATACAAATATTACATGAATTCTGGAGACCTGGATATTGCGGTAACGCCCAGACTGTGACTCCCCAAACTGAAAATGGGCAACTTTTGACTATGCAGGCTGTTTCCTGCAGCATATATTTTTATGTCTATGGAGCGTTTCGCTTGAGACATCGAAGCTCCTCAATCAACATTGTTTTGGCGCCGTGGGTCGTCACTGAGGAAGAACTTGTTTATAAGAAATTCGCCGCGGTGTTTATTTTCAAACTTGAAAAACCTTGGAGAGGGTAACGGCTTGGAGCCGTACTAACTTACAGCCAAAGCTGCTTTAAACTTTTCATTTGAACCCCAAAGCAAACACCCTCCGCACTTATTCAATTAATGAGTTTTATTGTATTTTGCACATACTTACTCCGAGTATCATTTAGTATAGGATTTTTAATTCGACTAGAAAGCTATGTAGTTAATGAAGAGCAAAATAAGATCAAGACTATGATAGATTTGTTACTGGTCCTAGAACTTGGACACTTGGTCTTGGACTTGGTTTTGTATCAATGGAATTAGTCTTGGGCCAGTGTATCAAGTCTTGAACAAATATGCCTGAAATTGTAGGTCCAAACGTTGATTTTGGGTATATGTTCTATTCCCTAGCCCATCACTTGTTAATAAAGAGAAAAGGAGTAGTGAAAATGACTTTACATGAACTCTTTGTCTATCCTTAATTATTTTATAAAATTTTGTTTTAATTCGTGTACTATTTTTTAACAAAAATGAGCAAAAACTTATTGTTATTGTGTCCAAAATTATAGGATCAATTCTCTTTTATGTCTCTTTAAATGGGGAATACCTTTTTTCTCACAATAAAAATATGAAGTTTTTCTCAGAGTTCAAGTGTTTGTCACTGTGTGATTCAAACCGTTGTTATTGCATGGTAAATTTTACTAAATGAAGAAAAACTTCAAAGTTTTCCCTAAAATAATAAAACCATTGTTGAATTGCTCCAAAAATGGTAAAAAATCAGTTGATGTGTCTAAATTATGGCAAACTAATATTGAATTTTGATAGATTTAACTTACTTTCAGGCCATATTTTTATAGATCATAGCACTATGTGACAATTATACAGAGCGTCAGATTTTAAAAAAGCTGGGAATAAGCCAGATGTGCGTTAATAACACCATTCAACGGAATCAAGAGACCGGAAATATGCAACATAGGAAAAGAGCCTCCCTTGAAAGTTTATTGAACGGGTCATAAGACGTCTTGTTGATTTGTGCATGTAAAATCGCAAGGTTACAAGTGCAGAACTTGCACAGCAATTGACCGCGGCAGTTGGATCATCAGTTACCTACCGATCGAGAACTGCTGCAAACAAAATCGCTCTAACTCAGCGCAATATTGCAAAAAGACTGCGTTGGTGTTAAGCTCGTCGTTCTTGGTCTGTTTCAGACTGGAAAAAAGTAGTCTTTACTGACGAGAGCACCTTTCAGCTTCATCCAAATTGCAAAGTTTGCGTTCGGCGACTCTTTAAGGAAATTTATTTTCCAGAATGTACAAATTCCCAGATGCACAGTGGTGGAGTAAAAGTAACGGTCTGGGGCGGGATATCTTGGTATAGGTTCACCAACTTCCACTAATGTACTCGGGCCGTTATTCAAAATTATTAAATGCATATCTTTGAGGAAAACCTCCTTCCATTCATAGAAAATGGAATGTCCTTCAGGGGGTCTTTGTAGCAACAGGACAATGCCAGGCCATACTGCCACGTTCTGCTAGCGCTGATTCAGGAATAAAAGTATCAATTGCCTTGAGTGGCCCCCTCAAAGTCCGTACCTGAATAGCATAGAGAATGTGTGGAAGGTCCTTAAAGACAGAGTTGCGAAAGGAACACCGGAAACTCTCTAGGAATTAAAAGATATTTCAATGGAGACGACTGTCGAAAGGTTTCGCAAAAATATTGATGGATTCCTTACCGCGACGAATTACTAACGTTTTAAAAGCCAAAGGGCAACATATTAAAGGCTGAGAGAATTGGTCCTATAGTTTTGAACACAATAGCATGAAGTTTTTGCTTATTTTTATTAAAATAGTACATGAATTAAATCAAAATTTTATAAAATAATTAAGGACAAACAAAGATTTCATGTACACTCGTTTTCACTACTCCTCCTGTCCTGAACAAGTTATGGGCTAGGGAATGGAATATATGCTCAAAATCAACATTTGGTCCTAAAATTTTCGGCAGCACTGTACAATAAAAAAATTGCTCAGATTTCGATGAAATCTCTTCAGTCGGCGGTCGTCTATAATTTTAGGAATATTTGATTTTTAATTTTAACAAACTCTCAACAATTTCAAAATTTAGCAAAATTAAAAGTTCAAAAATCCGCCCGCCCTAAAATTCGTTCAGAAATTTAAACGATTTCCTTATTTTACACTACGATCTCCTTTTTTCCTTTTTTTCTTGAATATATATCGATATAAAATTCATTGAAACTGTTATCATGGTATCTTTAGAACAGAAGTTCCATACGCTAACTATTGTGCTATTTTTATAGAATTAATTATAAGAGAAACAAAGAAACAACTCCATAAAATCACCTTTATTGATTTGGATTACCAAATTAGATAGATATATAAATTTTTTTAGTGTTTTAATTAGAACAGTGCAACTTTATAAAAGCACCCATTGTAATTGTAATAATCATGTCATGATTTTTAAATGTTTTTACAAGTAGAAAAACAATAAAAATAAGTCAAATTGAACTTGAACTTGGTTCTTGTTCAAGTTCTGATGGTCTTGATCTTGGCTTTACTACCGCAGGTATAGTTTTGACCTTAGTCCCGTTCTTGGACCTTTTGCAAGATAGCGACCAAGATCCATGCTAATGTGTCTAGCTTAAAACAATTTTTGTAATTATTACTGAACTTGTACCAAAGTATTTCACAATTTTCTTGGTAACACATGGAGTCAGTTATGTAACCATTGTAGAAGTTCTAACCAGCCAATAAAACTTTAATGATAGTAATTGGCTTATATCATACCTTCTTCCAGCAATCCTTTTAGTCGTAAACAGCAATATCCTTGATTTTAATAAATATTTCCATCGGTCTATCGGTCTATTGATTTTGATAGTGCTGCTGCTTTTCAATCAAACTTTTACCTATTTTAAGAATAAAGAACATTAATAATGTACTTGGCCAGAGTTCAACCACCTCATAATTCTCTGATTGTTCTGATGTAACACTTGGGGATTTATTTGCCGCATTCTTGTTTTGGAAAGATTTCAAATTCGTTCGAAATTATTTTTAAAACCTTCTATGTTTCGAACGAATTTAATTCCCTCGTATAATGGGTTCAAAAAGATAGAATCGGTGCAATTTTTTACATATGTATGGTAAATATTTTAACTAATCATATCCGATCAAATATGAAGTAAAACCTTAGTGTGGAAAACTTATTAAATTGAAAAATTAGAAAAATTGATTTTTTAAATTTAATAATAAAGGACCAAAGAGATTATGCAAAAATGATAAAGATAACGACAATTGACTTATTTTTTTATAGGTTTTGGAAAGTCAATTCGTTATGCCAGCAACTCACAGACAGAATGTGATACCCTAGACATAGTTCCTTGTATAATCGTTTTATACCTTCAATTTATGCACTATTCTCTGATTTAAGAGTATCGGATTAATGAGAGATAAAATTGACCCCGTGAAATCCCAAGCCGAATAAAGCAAATGTTTATGACGATTTTAAACTAACGAATTGAACTCTAACAAAAATAAATCAGTGATTTGCTACCTGGCCTAGATCCTGTTTGGGTTTTAATGGGTTAATGTGTAGATAATGTTTATATCTGAGTTTTTATGGAGGTTTAAAGAATATTATTAGATCTCAAACAATACCTGAGTGGTAGATTTTGGTCCTGCTTTCAACGTTCGATTAGCTCACAGCCGTTAGAGTTAGACCAAAACGACTTTAGGAGCTTTAATTCTGCGACTGCTCAGTACTGACTTCCGGTACAAAATCAATAGCGTTCCCTTAATGTCATGCTGCTGATGCCAGTGAAAATGTTTTCATTGCGAAGTGCGCTCGAAGGGTTGTGTTGTGATGTAAACATCGTCGCTAGCTAAATTTGATCCGAAGACAGAAAAAGTAAAATGAGCCATGATAGCGACTCATCAAAAGACTGGGAGTACACCAAAGCAGGAATTGCTCTGTGGCTGAATAATGATCCCGAAGGAGCGGAGGAACACTTCAAGGGAAAAACGGAAAACACGAGGGTTTTCACAGGATACGCCTTCATTAAAGTTTTGGTATGACTCTATCATAGTGACTCAATAATGCGAGTCCAGGGATTTTAATATTTTTAGAATGCCATTATATCGTACGAAATCGATAAAATAGAACTCGCCCAGGGAATACTCCGGGAGCTAGAAAGGCGTTGTTCAACCAGCATGGGAATCATTACCTCATTCAGGAATAGGGTGTTTGGAACCGATACAGCACCGAAACCACTCTCTGTCGAACTAGAGGAAAAGATTATTTTGGCTGATAGCCTGATGTGTTCCGCAATTCTTACTTTTCTTACTCAAGACTACGGTGGGTACGTGGTGTCAGAAGTGGGATCTTACCGAAGGTTATAACTCATTCCTTTTTAGATTGATAAAAGGAAGTTGGCTTTTGCGGCGAGCATGGAAAATTTATCAGACAACGTACGAGCAAATTTATAACTTGCATAAAGCATCAAAATCAAATAAGGAGCAAATATTGGGTGAACCAAGTACTCCGGCAACTGTGGAAAAGAATATACTATGTAGGTCCCCAGACGAGGAAAGCCTGGCGAATTTGATCCGAACCTCGAACTCTTCTATGGTTCGTAGTAGGACAACTTGTTTCACTCAACCCCGACCGCAGAATGGCGTTCGCCAAAATCGCTTTAGTGCAGCATTGCCCCAATATCACAAATCTTTGTCGCAGCTAACGAATACTCCTTCTGGCGGTTATAGCTTTATGCCACGTCTACCCAAATCGTTTTCATCGAAATTCGCATTAGATAAATTTTCGCCAGCAGTGCCACAAAGTCCAGGAAATCGGTCACCTGAATTGAATATACCGCCGTCTCGTACAATAAGTTCTAGCACTCAAACTCCGTCCAAGAGTAGCTTGACCCTAGATTTGCCTACCGAAGCGATTTCAAATCACTGTTCGGTTGCTCAAGTGCCTTTATCATGCCCTAATTCTAGCGCATACCTGCCAACGCAAGAAACATCGATTGCCAACAGGTAAATCTACTTATTAGCCGTAATGAACTCTTTATCGATTCGCATTCTTTTCTCTACTTTGGCTATTTTCTTTCAGTGACCTGAATAACCAGATACTCAGCCGGTTAATGGGAGCAGTAAGTTTCGGTTACGGCATCTTTCAGTTGAGCATTTCTCTTCTACCACCCAGTCTGATTAAACTAATTAGCTTCTTTGGCTTTGAGGGCAACAAAAAGCTTGGACTTGGTTGCTTGTCCTACGCAAGAAATTCTGACGATATTAGAGCGCCTTTCGCCACGTAAGTTCTGTTGTTTACTTGCTTCTAGCGTTTGTAGAAAGGCCATTTATAAATCTCCAAAAATTCATATATTTTGAAAAGAACATTTTTAAGAACAATTTATATCCATTTTATTTAATTTTCACAAAAGATAAATTTTATCATTACCATATAGACATTTTTAGGCCGATTAATTGAAGTAACAATTTAGGGTAAGATCCTTTTTGAAAAATTGTTTCGATACTTTTTATTTCAGGGGTTTAGAAACAAAGTTGGAAAAGGCCAAACATTTTAAAAATGAGTTTTAGTTAAAAAATGAATTAGGCTCTAAAGTTAGTAAGGTCCGCTTACAGTTTAAATCTAAAACGGAGCTAAGAAACGAAGTTAGTAAAGTCCATAGGTCCATAGGAAGCTTCCATTTAATTGACAACTGCAGGGGGGACGTGGACCAGATTGATGCAAAAAACCTCAATCTCATATTTTATATAACAAAATCAAATATTAAAATTGTTTGCTTTATGCATAGCATTACTAATCAGTATTACAATAGCAATCAAAAGTACCATTAAAGTTAAGAGATAGTGATAATATAATGCCTTGAAACGGGTTTTGTATGGTTCTATCCCACCTACGGGATATAAAAAAATCATGAAATAAAAAGTTTTGTTTGCAAGATGTAGTAATCAACCTTACAATTTGTTGCTCAAAATCTAAATAACGTATTAAAATTCATTACAACTGGTATTGAAGTTAAATTGTGAATGATGACATCTTTTCTTTAAGTTTAAATTCAGTGGGTCATATTCTAAAAAAGTGAGTTAAAGCTCAGTCTATATTTTTATATGGAAAAATCGAGTCCGATCTCAATTTGAAACTCTGTTTTCTATAAACTCTAAATGGAGTCTAAGCTCTTGGTAAAATTTTTAGAATATTAACCATTAAATTTTTTACTTTCTTTTTCATCATTTTAACTTGGTGTTTTCTTTCCTTACCTTCGTGCAATCTCTGTAATGTGTAATCTTTCATACATATCACTGTGCCTCGTGTCTTAGTATGTAAAAGTACCCCAATACAAATTTTCAAAAACATATAAATTATTAATAAAAACACTGAACCTCTTTAAAAATCACATCTAATCCTAATTACTTATTGGAACAAGTTACGTTTAATATTTTAAAATTTTGCGTTGGAGCAATTTTAGTTTTCAAGTCATTCTTTAGTTTGTTTTCTATGGTTACGCTTACGCTGCGGAAATTATATGAATTTAAAGAGGAAAGCTTGTGTTTTGAAAGAAGATTTATGGTTTAAGGTAGATTAAAATCAAACAAGGAAACGGACTGCATAATCCAAATCATCACCAGAGTCCTTATCAGTTATCATACTAACAAACTATATAATGAGTTAAGGAAATTATTAAATGAAGTAATATTTACTGCATTGGAATTATAACACAATAATCGTTTTTGTCGTTTACTGAATATTTAGGTTTCATGAACGAAACTAGCCTTGTTTCTAAACCCTTGATATAAGCTAGGATATTTTTTTTTTCGACATATCAGACGTGAGATTTAAAGCAAAAATTTCGCTGACTAGTGTAATTCATTAAAGACCACGAAGGTTTAAGTATAGTTTTAAAAAAAAAGTAATAAAAAATTCTTACTCTATAGCCTGGCACTTCTCTGGTATTATACAATAGGAGCTCAATTATTTCACGTTGAAGAGGATGAGGCTCGAAATGAAATTGTCCTTGCCAAAGAAATTCTAAAAGAATCTAAAACAAATTATGCAACGTCGGCGATTTTCTTGTTTTTTCGTGGACGCCTGAAAAGATTACAGGTAAAAAAATATTACTAATATATGAAAAGCAACTAAATTACAATTTTTCTTTTTTCAGTGCAAAATAAATGATGCCATTGGATTTTACGATGCTGCATACCGCATGTCAGCACAAAAAGAGCTGAAGCTGTTGTGCCTTCACGAAGTTGGCTGGTGTCGCCTGGTTCAACTGGACTTCGGTAACGCTATGCTTCACTTCCATGAACTAAAATTGGCCAGCAATTTTTCTAAAAGCTTTTACACGTACATGTCGACGATATGCCAAGGTGCCTTTGGACGCTTCCACAATCTTGTCCGACTGAGACTTGATATGGAGGATATTGTTAATCGGTCTGGACACAAGGTGCCTTAGATCTAGAAAACAAAAATTGTGTTTTAATGCACAACTACTTTATATTTTTAATTTCAGGAAAATCAAATCGATAAGTTCATTATTAGGCGAATAGGTAAGTTTCCGTCCTCCACTGATGAGGTGCAGCGACTCTGCGCTGAATATTTTAAGCTGTTTGTTTACGAGATGCTTTTTCTGTGGAACACGCTTAATAGTTGCAGCCAAGATGTTCTTCAATTAATTATGAAAGGTATGAAAATAACGTAAATAATTCGAACAGTAGGGATTCTAAAATACCTAGAAATAGCACTTTGATTTCTAATTCGGCTCCCAGAATATTATGTTGAATCGCACATCGGTTTTGGTGCTTTTCAGTAGTACCTATCAGAGTTTTTCTCAGCCACGTATTCAGCTATTGAATGACTATCAGTATTAATAATAGCTGCGTTATCCATAGAAAGTTAAATTTAATTTCTATCTCATATTTTGCAGCTAAATTAGGAGATAATTTAAATGTTTGATTTCTTTTGGGTTGGGATCGTAGCATATAGTTCAGCCGTGTAATATAGCGTGGATTTCATTGGACGTATTTACTTCAGTTGATTTGAATTTCTTTAGCTGCTCAATTTTACTAAAATTCGAAGTAGAAATTTTATATGGAATTCACTTATTTAAGATATTAAAATTTTTAGGGTTTCCTTTTACTTTTAGATGTAAGAGTAATGTATTAAAATAATTTTAAAATCATAAATTTCTTCAAGATTGCTCGGAGGCAAATGAACGATCCGCGGAACCTTCCATAGGACTTGCTCATCTCATCCTCGGTTCATGTTATGCTCAACTGAAGCAATTCCCTGAAGCAATAGCGTCGTTTCGAAAGTGCATCGAAAAACGGAAAGAAGTGACAGAGGACTCCCACCTATCGGCCTTTGCTCACTATGAGCTGGCGATTATGCTGATCAAGGATAAAGGAGAAGCATCCTTCGAGGAGGCTAAAACAGTCCTGATTTATGCTCAAAGGTGCTTCAAGAACTACGATTTTGAGACTCGGCTCAACGCACGCATTTACTCTGTGCTGAGTGGATTGCAGTGTTAAAATTAAAGACCAGATGCACTTAATGTTGTAAATTTATTCAGACATTATGAATTTAAATACATATATATATATATATAACTTCTGTTGCTTCACCTCTGTCTCATATATTCAATATAACCATACAAAACAATGTCTCCTTAAATCCAAGAGCTTGGTACAAAAAATATCCAATACAACAAGTACATAGTCTTTAAAATTATGTTAGGTGTAAATAAACGTTTAACAATGTTGCTATCGAGTAAATGGCAGAGACGACCGGACGACGGAGCGACGGCTGCCTCATCGTGGTCGTCTGGCGCACCCTATCACTTTCACTGTGGTAAAAGAGTCGAGGGAAGCAGAGGCCGAGGGGACCAAGGAGTCTCGCCTGGCCCAAGGAAAACAATGCAAAGCTTACAAAATACTTTTTTTTTTTATTATTTATTTATTCAATAACTAACATGTCGAAGGCCTTAAGTCGTAGTCATTAGAGCTAAACGCGACAACGCGATCGCCGGTCCCGCGGGCTGCGTCGGACCGAACCTTTACCTACCTTTTATTATACATCTATCTTTGGATTGCCTAGCTTCGCGTGTACGATAAACCTATCAAAAAAAAAATGAGTATAAAAATAAAAAAATAAACAATACAACTCAGGACTGACCCTTGGCGCTCGTCCTCTGAGGGTTGCCGGGGGCGAGGGAAAGTGACTGGGCAAGAGCGCGAATGAAGTAGTAGTTAGTAGTTGTCGTTTGACTTTTTCGTTGTTCTGGAAACCTTTGTGGAACTAGTTTGGGTTCGTGGGATTTTTCGTGAGGTGCGACTTCTTCAAGTGCTGTTCGTTGTATGGGTTCGACTCATCAAACTTAGTAATTTTTGTTTTTTTTCTGTACAATCAAAGGCAACATTTGATTTATTTATTTTTTTTTTCTTTTAAATCCTTTTGGGTAATTAGAGTGCTAGCCTAGGGACATTTACAAATTGCTCTATGTACAGGGAGGAGGGTGAAACACGTCGAACATCTCCTGAATCTGCTACATAAAATGCGATTTCGTCGCGCCAAACAGCTTCTACTCCTTACTTATTGTCTGTGGGAAGTTATGCCTCTGACTCGCCTATCGAAACATATATATTTTTTTCTTCCTTTTACTTTTACATACTAAAGATTAATTTTTTCTTTTTAATTTATATTCTTTAAAGTGGCCACAATTGTGCGCAACCTGTCCAATGCCATTTCCAGCTAAGATTAGTGTTCTAATACAAAAATTGAAATGGTATTGTATAATTAAAAACGAGCAACTTCTGAGCAATGATTCAAAATTAAAAGAAATGCGTCTCTATGAAATTTAATTAGATAATAATCGTTATGGACGCAGTACAAGTCCAATGATTTTTCACAGATTTAAAAAAAATTTTTTAATTTCATCTAGCAACGTAGCCGTTAAATACGCTCTTAAGGCCACAAACACTCTCAATACAATTGCGATTGAGATATGTAAGCAATATTCAGTTTAATACAAACTTGTTAAAATTTCCGTATTTTTGTTTTGGTAAACACAAACAAGGAAATTTCATAATATTTTTCATCATATTGCAAGAAGTAGCCTTTTTTAAACGGTTTAAGTCAAAAACTTACTCAAACTGAAAATATATCAGATTTTGGAATAGGAGTAAATGACTAAAGTTTGGATACAACTGCAAATAATTTAAAAAGTTTACCTACTAGTGGTTAATTTATCTTTAGTAGCTTACTTGTAGGAATTCTTGAGTTTCATTTTCTGGAGAGGATTGTCTTCAGAATTTTCTTACAGCTGTTATTTTGAAAGGATGGATATCTTGAGAGTGTTGTGGCCTCTTTTTTTTACCATAAATAGTATAATTTTCGACATTAAGCCACAGTTTTATTAAAATTACGAACAAATTTATATGGCAAGCGTGACATGTATATGCAATAAATGGACTATTTCAGTCACTTTCTGCACATTTCTCGATATAATTTTGTAGCTTCGGTGGTGACAATTATAAAAAAAATTTATCATTCGGAAACAGGCATATAAGAAAAAAATCTGGTATTAGGCACTGAATTTTAATGTTTGTGGAACATACTGAATTCGATCGCAAAAACATCGATGAGGAGATTGATTGGGCGGCGTACACAAACAAGGCGATTGAAGTACTTTGTTTTAATCAATATTTTCTTTTTCTTTTAGCAAAAAACGATAAAATTTTTAAAGTGAAAATGGTAGTTACTAGGTAATGTTTTTTTATTCATTTTGGCAATGAATTCTTTTGCCTATTTACAGTTTTATGTAGAAGCAACTTCGCAGAAGGCGGCGCCATCGCCGCGCTGAATACTTCGCCTTAAACACTAAGATAAATCTACTAATAGTCTGTTTTGGAAATAACCCTTAATAATACGTGTTTACTTTGTATTGTCTCAATAACACCGTCTGGTCCGAGTATCGTATATGTGTTCTGTTTACTAAGATTCAAAGAAGTAACAAATTTCAAATAACCCTAGTCTAGATTTTTAAGCTACAAGCGAATGGTATTCTCGTGGCGACCGAGCATTTCACAAATTTATAATTTTGGTCAGCAAGTGGCCAGCATTTTTTTTTTTTTAAATTTTTATTTATGAATTAGCTCAAAGGCTTGCACTGCTGGCAGAACGGAAAGAATGATTTTTGTTGTTGTTGTTGTTGTTTTTTGTTTAATATTTTCCAGAAATGATTCGACTGAGTTTAAGTGAAACACGTGAAAGGTAACGCAGCACATTCACTGACTTGAGTATTTCAAAGGTACTCTCTGTCTACTACCAACGGGGAACGGCGATATGCTGCGCACTGCACAGCTTCAAAAACGAGCGCGTTGCAACGTTGAAAGGAAGAAAATTGAATAACTAAAAATATAGGCGGCTAACTAACCTCGAGTTCGATGTCGTACACTTTTTTTTTTAACAGTTTACGCCTAACACTTAACCTAGGACTTAGCCTAGAACTTCAAGAGCTTAACATAATTTAAGGAATGGAATTCAAGGCTTACTATACATAACTCTGGCAAATATTTGGCACATGATTGCTTGTGTCGACCGACGACCGGAGCTGCTCCAGCCGCGGGAACGCGTTAGAATATGAAGCTTCTTAAGTACGGCTATATACCATCTGAAAACCTTTTTATCTTTTTTTTTTTTTTAATAACAATCACATAATCTTAGGCATTATGGTCGACCGCTGCTGGATGCTGGAATCCACGAAGTGCTGAGGCGAACGCCAGGTTCACCTACTCTCGGTACGGCTTGCAGTACGAGTACCTGTGGTTCATGTGCTGGCTGTAGGATCCCGAGTGGGAGAAGCGCTTTAAGCACTTGGTGCACTGGAATGGCTTTTCTCCGCTGTGGAGTCGTTTGTGCTCAGTTAAATGGTGCTTGTGCTTAAATGCTTTTGGGCACTCCTCGCATTTGTAGGGTCTCTGGCCTAGAAAAAAAAAGTTCAATTAAACTAAGCCCCACGAATGCAATGAGTTTTTTTTTAATTTTATTACCTGAGTGCTCGTATTTATGCCTGGCCAAAGAGCTCTGTTTGCTGAATGCTTTGTCGCATTGGTCGCAAACAAAGGGACAGTCAATGTCGGAGCCGCCATTCTCCAATTTAAGTCGCTTTCCGTGATGCATTAAACCATAGTCGTCCTCGTGGGAGATGCGTGAATCATCATCGCGCCAAGACCTCTTCTCCGAACCTGGACTTAGACTGGTTCCTCGTTCACCCAGCTTCATCCCAAATATTTGACTCCGCGCGTACTCGGGGGTCATATGCAAAAGACACTCCATGGGGACCATATTGCGGGAGGTAGACATTGCATAGGGATTTACTTGGTGCTTTGGAACGTCGTTGGGGGACGGCGTTTGGCGCATTAGGGAGGTTATTTCTCCCATTCTGTTGGGCGTGGCTGGGCCACAGTAGTGCAGAGATCTAAATGGCGTCGGACTGAGCGTGAATTTTCGACTTAAATTGATCGCTTCGGTGAGATCATTTTGCAAAGGAGCTGTGCCATGTTTCGGCGAGGTGGATGGAATCATCGGCTCCTTCTTAATTGACAAGTCCAGTGGTTGATCTTCGGCGGAATTGTGCTGTGGCGCACTGTAAGAGGGAGAGGTCGGCTGAGGTACAGTCGGCGACATAAAGTTCTTTTGGGCAGCGCTGTAGTTGTTGAGCTTCCGTTCCCGGGAGCGATTATTCTGAAACCACACCTGAACCACTCGTGCATCTAGACCTAGGCGCATTGCAATCAGCCTAAACTCCTCTCGACTGGGTCTTGCGTTCATGGCATAGTGTTCCTTGAGCATGGTCTGTTGCTCCTCAGTGATCGCTGTGCGCACCCGCACTTTCTTTTCGTTTTCCACGCCGGTCTTGCACTCTCTGTCCTCGGCATCTTCCTCACTGCCAGACTGCAAGTACGAGTATTGCCCAGAATCTATTTCAGATTGCTGCTGCTGCCCCAACAGCCCGCAGAGAACCCTTTCGTGCTGAACGAGCTCCGTTTGGTGGTTGAATTTCTTGTCACAACGGACACACTGCAAACAATCTCTGCTCTCGTCTTCAATGGGCTTCTCCTGCTTAATGTCTATAATATTTTCATTTGTTGATGAGTCCCTGTTTACCAAGCACTCTTCACTCTTTTTCTCAATTAAATTTACGGAAGAAGCATTGTTGTCGCTTTCCGGGGAATTGCACACGTCTACCACATTCCTGGCTGAATTTGATTCAGATTTTATGAATTTATTTTCTCCGTCGCTCTCGTTGGTGCCCAAATCAACGACCAGTTTTGGTTCATCGGGGGTATCCTCCGTGACCTCCTCGATAAGATCCTCCGGATCGGACTGAAGTCGCGAAGTGTTCACCGCGGTAAGCTCCAGCAGCCGATGTATGCTGTACGGGTGGATCCTTGGATCTAACGCAGCCATACTATAAAATGGGTTTTGGAATGAAGCTAATAAGGCAGCGTTCATCGCATCGTAGTTGCCGTACTTGGGCAACATCGGGTAAAAAGCGTTACTGTTCACAGCAGGACCAGAATTGTTCAGAGCACCCTGCATCGACACGTTCGCCAAGGCAGGCGGAAAGTACCCCACATGGTTTGGCGGAAGACACCTTTTTGGATTTGCACTGCCCATTGCCAGGGAACCGTTTTTCTCCAGTGACTTGAGCATGGATCTGTTGTTGTTCAACTTCAGGCCCATGCTGATGCACTTCTTCGAGGTCATGTGACTAGAGAAGGACCCCGAGTGCGAGAATCTTTTACCGCAGTTATCACAGGCAAACGGCTTCTCCCCAGAATGAATTCGCACATGCTCCTTCAGGTGATGCTTGAATTTGAACGCTTTCTCGCACTCGGTGCATTTAAATTTTCGCAATAGCGCCGATTCGTCATGGCTTATCATGTGCCTTTGTAGGCGGTAAACATTCGCAAACGTTTTATGACACACTTTACAACTCTGCAACGAAAAAAAATTTTAATTTACTTCTTGTGCATTCAACCAAAAAGAGTATTTATTTATTTTATTTACTAATTCGAATAAAACTAATATCTCTGATTATTTTTGAAAGTCCAAGTTGCTTAAAACAACTTAATTAAAGGTGCCTGGTAAACTAAACTTAAATGATTATCTCGGTAAATATAAATCATATAGCCTACCCTTGTTATTTACTGAACCACCAAAATGTATAACTAAAGCCCAACAATTTTTCAACTATATTTATCTTATTATTATTAATTTTGGACAATAATTTTATGGGATCTTAAGGTGTAAAAATTAATTATATTAATTAATTCATACCATACCAAAATTTTCGAAATCAGCGATCCTGTATTCAGTTGAATTTGAGCCTGCAGCTCGAGCGCGGCATATTGTTGGAAGGTCTAGGATAGGGAGAAATTGTTCAGAAACAGATATTATAAAAAGTTTATACTTTTTATATGGCAAACAAATTCAAATTAATTTATATTTTAAGATAATTGGAATCTATTTAAGAGCTGCAGTGGGAAATATATAGTTTAGATAGTATAGATCTTTTCTAAGATACAGCCTGAGAAGCACTCGAAACGGTTTAAACTGAGGGCTCAATAAACATTGATTAGGTCAGCATTTTCAATAGAACTGGTATAGGTCACAAATTTTAGTTGTAACACACTCTATATAATAAATAAATAATCTGAAAATATATATACTAGACCATAAAACTTTTAGTATATTTTATGTTTAATTCTTGAAACATATGTACTTAAATCAGGGATTCTATGGCAGAGGAAAGGACACTAATAATTATCCTGTGAAACACCGAATATAGATATTATTTTGAACTAACGAACACATAAGGTGCTGTAATTTCTATTTTTTTTTTTAATTTACCTTTTTATTTAAACAATTACTAAACTAAATTTTACCAATTATCAATTTGTCGCTAGTTCGACACCGATGTAACGAAATTCCACAGCCGATGTGGTGGACATCGGGTGCGGAATTTCGATACGTTCAAGGAAGTATGTTTTGTGCTCTTTTCAGTTGACAATGATCAAGTCTCTGACGCGAAACGTAGACTCTGTAGCTGCCTGGTAGCAATTAATTTCTCGACGCACCATAAATCAACGTGGATGGGCTTTTTTATAAATCGCTTCTCGATTTACCCATGTCAGCGATAGAAGGCGGTCGTAAGTATAAAAATAATTTTTAAATATCGCTAAACGTAAGATGTCCCCTCGAGAGCGGATCTAGACAAAGGCGATAAACAAATTAGCACACCGCTGCTGGCGTTTCATTCCAAGGAGCCAGCCCCCTTCCCTGGCCATTAGCGCGTTTTTCTAGTACGTGGGGCTCCGTTGAGCTCCCCTGGAAATGACGTTTTGCAAGCGGCAGCTGTTCCGTCTTGTTCCGGACGCGACACTTTTGTGGGCGGTCCGGCTAAGTAGACTGTTGCTTTTCTGGCGTAGCTCTCTACAATTTCTGGAGACCACCTTGGTACATACAACACGGCGTTCTTTCGATTCACCGTGATAAAGCTGCCGCTATTTTTGGGATTAATAGCGACTGAAGAGCGTTCGAGTTCTATTTTCGATATTATTTCGATCGAACTGAACACCTGTCCCGTCCTGCCATAGGCCTCGACACCTTAAATTGGCGGCAATCGGCCGGCGACGGCGCAACGAACTTCGACCGGAGCGCCGTCGCTACCGGACGTCTTACAGCCCAAGAAAATCAGAAAGGAAGGTAGGATGGGGCTCCAGCGCCGAAGGATGCAGAATAGATGTACATCTAAAAATACAGACTGCTGATGCTGCTGGAGGGAAAATACGACATTAGTAGTCATTCACCTACAACAAGCGGCCATACCTCCGTTGATTGGTTAAAATGATTTAATGGTGGATGCTTTCATGGGAAATTGCGGTCTGCTGGAGCAGCGCGTGGGTATTTTTAGATCGGGCGCTTTATTGCCTCTACACCTTGACGCCGCCGCAGGTTTCTTGCTGTGGGAGTGCTGTTCGCTTTTATTTTTACTCGTAAAATTTTTCTTTTTGAATTAAAAAAAAAAAAGAAAAACCTCTAATAATCGCTTAAATCAGACGCAGTTTAATAAATTCGACCTGGGTCGCCTCACCCGTCCTCTTCCGTAGAGCACACGTCGCAGCCACATCGTTATTCCCAAAATGCTTTAGTTATTCGGACAAAAACTTTTAATTGTTTAATTTTTTACTTTCGCTCATTCCGATAAAAATGACATGCAATAAAAGCACTTTTTGAAAAAGTTTACAATTTATGGCCATCATTTGGCGACGATTATTGCCCTGCCAGCGAACTCTGAGTGCTCCTGGTGCATTTTGGAGTTGGTCTGGCAGTCACAGGGCCTCTGCACCGTGCCCGGAATGTTTTATGTCCATCAGCGGAGGCCCCATTGCACGGGTGTAAATCTTTAACATTTTCACAAATAGCCTGAAACCGCGGTAATAGCGTTAGCTCTCTTTAGAGAAGACATTATCCTTTCTCTGCTTTATAAGCTCTCTAGAAAGGCAGTTATTCGGATTGCAATTTTTCCTGTTTATTTCGTTGTTTCGAAATAAGTCCGGGAAGGACAGCAATCATGTTGGATTTACCCCTCTGCAGTTATTCTGCAGATGAAGTGCATATTTATGCTTCTTCGATGGACGTTTTAACATCTCCTTGTACATTAAGTAAGCTATATGAGTACACAACACATTTTAAATACAACTATCCCATTATCATAGTTTTTTACAGAGTTTAAAAATGGAATCGTTTGGTTTTTCTTGCCACAATAGAAAAATAATTATTTTCTATGGTGATTTTATTTGCATTCTGCTATGAACAATTCAAATGACTTACACACTCTTTCCAACACAAAGAACATATTTCTACTGTTAGGTCAGGAAAATAAAGTGCGAAGAAAATTTCTTTTTTGATTTCATTATTAATAAATTGTTTAACCATTATTTATCTTATGGTACACATCATATATATAAATCTGAAAATGGTATACAATGTCATTTTTTAATGATCTTAGACTTAGGATAGCATTAATTTTTGCAATTTGGACTAATTTGGACTAAATTTTTAGTCTATATTTTCTATTATATAGTGAAATTTAGAATTATAAAAAGAAAGTACTATTATTTGTATTATTTTGACTTAATATTCATACAATTAAAAAGGTATGTACTAAATGAGGTGCTGGTCTTGTCCTATTAATTGTTTTCTAGACTAGTGCAAAAAAACTGAATTTGATAGTTAAAGATTAGCTTAAATTTGTGTGTTTAAAAATGATACAGTCTGTAGTATTGTTGTAGACTGCATTATATTAAAACTCATAAGTTTCAGCTAATCTGTAACTATCAAATTCCGTTTTTTTGTTGTAGTGTAAAAAATAATTAATGGGACAAATCCTCTTTTTTCCCCGAGCTCCTCAAATTAAGTCTGCATTATAATGTTAGTTTTCACCCACAACGCGCATATTTGTGTATTTCTTTGAACTTTACACAAAACCTGTGATATCCCAACCTATCGTGGTAAATTATAAATTTTTATATAACTTACTTTTCCACCTGAAAATTGTCTCTGTTACGATCTTTTAGTAAAGCAATAATTTGTAAAACAAAATTTCGAATTCTATGCACACTCGAAGCTTAGTGGAATATAAGATCAGTGTAGTTCTTCTCTATGATGGCTAAGAACAGATATTTCTCTCTATGATGGCTAAGAGCAGAACAATAAAAAAATTTTGTGGTACTAAATATCACAATTCTTATTTAATCTAATTTCACGCGGTATCAGGCGAAGTATTTTTTCTAGAAACAATGCCGGTACGTAATGTGTTAACGTTACTACCTAACTGTTTGGGTGCATGTTATTTGTCTACTTAGTCTACTTAAGATTTTTCTTGTTTTTGAACGCTTTGTGAATACAATTTCATCGTATATATTTTAACCCTTTGCACTCAACGATTTTTTCATTACTCATACCCCGAGTCCGTTGAGTGCAAAAGGGTTTATGTTGGGTTTAAAATAAAATAAATGTACTCACCACAGTTGTATTAGGTGAATGCATAAGTTCATGCTTCTCAAACAATTCCCTGTTAGGAAAAGATGCTGAGCACTGGGTGCAAATGTGGGGGCCTCCAGGACCAGTCATTGAACTTGAAAACGATCCACAAAGGTCCCCCAGGGTGTTGACTAATTGAGGACTGGCCGTCGAACGGCCACCTTCTTCGCAAGCGTTGCTCGACATTGAGGCAGTCTGTGGTGATGTTCGGGACATTCCAACAATGGCCATCGCGACCGCATGCTGCTGTTGTTGGTGATGCATTTGAACCTGTTGCTGCTGTATGCTGTTGTACCGATTGCTGGATGTATGGTCCGAGACCGCATTACCGCAAATTGAACCGGTCGACATGGGGGACGAAGGTGTGTCTAACGCTATGGAATGGCTACCACTATTAACTACACTGTTGCCATCGTTTTCGTTGCCGTTGCTGTAGCCACAGCCTTGGTGGTAGCTTGGCGAATTGTCGAGATGCGGTCTTTGTTGAGGGTGTTCGAGTTCTAAATGTTCCCGAAACGCCTGTTTTAGTAAAGAAGAGATCTTTAGTAAGTGGATGAATGGAAGGCTTTCATGTTTTTACGAACTTACCTGAAATCCTGAAAACCGCTGATGGCACTGGGGACACTTAATCGAGTATTCCGAATGTGATGCTACGGCTCCATCGTCGCTTTTGTTGGTTGCGTGATGGTGCAGACTTGATGCCAGAGATGGAACTGTAGGGAGTCAACAAAAAAAAATAATAAAGAAACGTTTGAGTGTCAACATCTGAAAATGCTAGCCAGAGTGTACTTAAAAACCTTCGTTTTAAACTAACACAAAACAATGTCGCAAATTCCTCGACTGAATATTAATTGAAAATCGTCATGAGAGCATAAGACTGAAAATGTCTGCCTGCGCACATGTTCCACAAGGCACAAGGAGTGCGTGGAGGTTCGCTGGAGTGGCCATATCAAGAGGGAAGAAATTAAAAATGAGAAACGATTCACCATAAAACGTTGATGATCTCATCGCATCTTTGCACACCAAGTGCTGGACGGGATGACTCTTTCTGAAATCATACCCATCCTCGTGAGGCCCGGGGTACGAGGCGTTGCAAACACATTCCCACTTTTTTATCATGGAAAGACCATCTAGCTGCGAGTTTATCACTCATTCGGGTAGAACGCCGTTCGCTATTTAAGAGAATGTTGCGCTAAAGCGGCCGTATACCTTAATTTATGTCAATTAACCACATACGGGCACAGTGCGCTAACGTGGAATCTTGCGGCGAACGGATTCCGATTCTAGAAAAGTTGTGGCTGGCCCGAACCGCGGTAAAAACAGCTCCGCTGGGAGGAGCCCCACCATTATGATGGGGGACTTTCCAGGGAGAGGGGCTCACTGCATTCAGCATAGCTTACCGCGCCGCTTTAGCGGGACGCATTCTGAATTATAATTGATTCTGCGCGGAATAGTGGCGGCGACGGCAGCAGCACCGCTTATTCGCAGTCATGTTCTCGCACATCAGTCAGCGCTGGACCATTTAAAAGTTCGTTGACAACAAGTAATCAATTAGTTGCCGGTCCGGGCTCAAACATGTGTCACTTTACTAATTCACCACACCAAGCAATAATCGTAATAGCGCCCCGCTCAACTTTCGCATAAAACCGCTCACCGCTAGCAGCAGCCGCTCCAATGATTTTGGTCTTTCCGCACCAGTCGCCGAAGGTTAACTAGGCCTAATTAAAAGTGGCGATTAAATGGAACCTCACACCATTCGCGAAAATAAAAACCCGTCCTTCGCTCGTATCGCGGACAAACGACAAACGGCCAACGGATAAGCGGCTTTAGACCTCCTCCCCGTAAGCGAAAAAGCCTATGGAGGAGCGTTCGATGCTCCGCAGGGGCTCGCTAAAGCCACTTGAATCGCGGAGCCACCTGTTCGTAGTTTATCGATGTCTGGGACACGGCGAGCGGATCGTGGGGGCGTTTATTTACTAGAAGACGTCGTTTTAACAGCCCATTTCAACTTGCAACTGACGAAACGAATTAAAATATTTTTATGATTTTCGAATTCGGCATGAGGGCTGTTAGTTTCGAGCCGTTGCGGCTTCTTTACAACTTGTTTGGATGCCTCGTTAAAAAACTATAGGCAAGATTTCGGTTATTTGTGTCCACCACTTTGAACAATGTCCTTCTTTATAACACAGAAGCGATTCCGCCCCTTTTAAACCGGAAACATTTTTCATTTCAAATTTTCTTTACTAATTCTAAACAGAGAGTTTTCTTGTGAAAGCAATTGTAATAAAATATTTGTCAAATTGTTTTACAATCAAATTTTAATCCAATCATTAAAAGGAATCAAGTTTCAAATCGGTGATTTGAAAAAAACAAAACCGAACAAAATTTATGATTTTTCAGTATAAATTCTTATTTTGTTTGTGAAGCAAATTAGCAGGCAACATTATTTAAATCGAACCTTTAAGAGCCCAGAAATTTTTTGAATTCATAGCAACAAATTATGAAAATATGCTTTATGATCTATTAGCAATTGAAAATTATTAACAGTTCAATAGTTTGTAAAAAAAAATTATTCAATGTATCTATAAAAATAAGATTACGAATTGATCGTTGGTTTGTCGACAATTTGTCTATTGAGGTGTTAAAGGCTATCAAAATGAAATATATTTCGGTAAATCCAATGAATAACAACAATCACCACAAAACAGGAAAACATTTGTTTCTCATACTTTTTCTATTTATTTAATACATCGTTAACAAAATTTGTCGATCGGGAACATGAAGAAATTGCGGTAGAAAAATATTTAGTTTTCAAAGTTTTTCAAGAAATACAAGCGACCCAAAATTTGGTTTTGCATATCCGTCACCCTAAATTAACGTTTCTACTCAAATTCAATTTATCCTAAGCTTAAACAAAAATTTTTAAACTGGAAATAGGCTGGAAGTAGATCCAAGAAATTTTCAGAATTAAAGAAAACTTTTGTTTTTCTCGTCACTGATTTTTATTTATACTACAAATATTTCAAAATAAAATAAAATTACTAAAATTTATTTCGAAATTCTTAATTAAGATGCCATCTCAAAAACGAATCAATTATTGCTGCGAAAATTCTTAAAACCGATTTAAATCGGGCTTTCCTTTGTTTACGAAATTGATAAACCAATTTGCTACTTGATATTTTTTTCAAATCGCTTGGTTACAGCTGAATTAACTAAACACGTCAGGTAAATATACCCACCATATTTTTCAAAGAAACAAAATCCTTATTAAATCGACCAAGAAACTGGGTAACCCAAAATAAAAATTAAAATAATACATGAGCTAACTATTTGCATGAGTCACGCATTTTTGAAAAGTTAATCAATAGACTTCACGGGTCACAACCGATTTCTACCTCTGTAATGTTTACTCAAAATTATACGAAATAAAAACCTTCAAACCTTCTTAGCAGCATCAAGGTTTTGTGGAAAACAGTGGAAATTACTAAAGATTAGCAGTTTCCTTACACAGAATTAGTGGGACTCTGTCTGGAGCAATAGATAAGGAAATCGCTACTCTTTTGAGATGTTTAAAGGAGGCTGTTTTTGTTATTGATAAGGTTTCAATGCATCACACCGCGGACTGTACCTTTCTGTAAACAAAGTTGATGCTTTCCACTATGTCATGACGACGAAAATTATAAATAATAAAAAAAAAAGGGGTGATACGCCCCAAGCACTGTATGTGTACGTTTTGGGGTTATCTCCCTCTGCCCAATGGCCTAATTGATGATTGCATATTAAATTGATAACAATGATTATAAAGAAAATACGAAACAAATAAATACGTACAGGGAATACAACGGAAATCTGGTGAACCCCCCGAAAATTTAAAAAGAAAAAAACAATAAATTCTAAGAAAATGGTAGTCTACTTCTAAGAAATCACATTTTTCAGCAGTACGATGATTGCTCTGATCGTATTAAATATCGAATCAAATTTTATAAACGTTGTTGATATTTGTGAATACGATCGAATCGAGAGCCATGTGGCCATTGCAAAAATTATGCCAACTGAAGCTGTTTCTTGTTTACTTTAATTTGGAATGTTGAAATCATCCACCTTTTGCACCTCAACTAAATAATTTATCATCTCAACTTTCAAAATTTGATCGAATATCGATAAGACAGGCAGCTGGAAGTCAATATCGAGTTCATGAAAATATTTAATATACAATAAAACGTTTGATACATTTACGAAATTCAAAACTCGAGGAATCTAAATAAAATAGATGCATATATTGTTTCATTTAATAGCCAAGAAAATTATGAGAAATTATTATTTTTATGTTTTGAATATTTCAATTAATTCATACTTTATTATTTTTGTTAAAATCTTTGAACTAATGTCATACTGAAAATTACAAATTCTTATAAGGTTTGTAAATGTGGCTATAGTTAGTTCTTTAGTTTAATATAAAACTTTAAAGAAATTTAAATATTTTAACTCCCATTAAAGCAAGCTAAATTCGGCACTATCCTTAGGTTTTCGAAGTAATTGCGATAATATCTGAACGCCATTGTCCATATTCATTCCACGTCCATTGTCGTGGCCCTTTGACTTTATTAGGAATACTTTGGATGTACCCAGGGAAGCCAACTGGGTCCTTAGTTATTCATTATTTATGATATCTATAGTAACGATGTATATATTTTTATTCCTTCACACTCAAAAATACTTTGCTATGCTGGTAAAATGGTACTCTATTACTGCCTTCCACTAAACGTGATTAAATACGAGTATACTTTGAATATCTTTCTCAGGTAAAAATAGTCCGCTGTGATTTATATATTCGTTCGTTGGACAACTATTCTCTTATTAGATTATGCGCGGTTTTCATCCGAGGATCTCATCGATTTCATTGTAAAGAAAGCTAACGTAACTGTGGGATTTGTGAAAAGGTGATCTAAGGAGTTCATTCGAAATAATCATACTATAGTATGATAGGTAGCCCTGTTTGATCTCAAATTCGAGCACTCCTAAGTCAACTGTATCGAGGATTTCCAACGAAGGTTCTTAGTTGTCTCGTTTTGGACTTGAGCTTATTTTACCCAACTCTTCAGAAATCAAAGCGAAACAACTTTAATTTTGCTAAATTGCTGATCAAATTGCTGCTAATAGTGTAAGCCATAATTTTAAGAGTATTCAAGGTTTCCTTATTTTCACCTTTAACAACGATACTTTGTTAAAGTGTAGTTCGATTTTGATCATGGAGAATTTAATTAAAGAGCTAATTCTGCATTAACCTTAGTTTGTGGATTGGGCAAATTGGATCAAAAAATCCAAATCACTAATTATGAAAGATGTTTTTGTCTCAGCATGAAATTATGAATCTGGACTGGATCTTGCCAAAATAGCGACTAACTGAAGATCCAAGGCTGTTCCTAAATCAGATCTCGGGACCACTTAAGAATGTGAATTGATTTTAGCTATAATTTAGCCAGACTTTCACTAATTGGAGCTTGGTAGTTGGCTGAACGCGTTGCGTTGCACTCACTTGGCTCTAGAACTTTGAGTGTAAGCGAGCGCGTGTCTTTTTATAACACCCGCCGCTTTTTTGGCCGTCACCCAAAGCACTTAACGCAATTATTAAATCGAAAGCGTTTGCTCCGGTATTTTTACGCCTTTTCAATTTTCACCTTAATGTAAATGATGATCGCGAGGAAATGTCAAGAAGAAGCCAACACAAAATATTCAGCAAGGTGATAGAAGCCCAGCAGAGGCCCCATTGTCATCATTAAAAATACGAAAGTCCGCGAACAACTCCTGAGAAGTTGAGTAGGTGTTGTCGCGGCTATGACACTTTGATTAATTGCCGGATACTTAATGGAGCCGCAGTGTATCTGGGCCGAATCGGTTTTTTTGGAAAAATATATAAAATATAGTTGAGTATTTTGCGTTGGCACTTTTTACCGTGATCGAAATGGCGCACTTAAGCCACTTCCATTTACATTCCCCGCTGCAGCGCCAACAGAATCTAAATCTTCTGAAAATTGGCTAAGGTGTGTCTCGTAAATCAGTGAGGAAGTCACTGCATTTCGCAAGAAAATTGCTCGGCTCCAAAGGAGCTCGGGGGACGCGTTCAACGGACTGTTCCCTCGGGATTGGCCTGCTCTGGATTCGTTTTTATCCCGTTTAAGCCTAAAATTGATTTTTGAACCAAACATGTGTTCCGCACCCATCTCAGCCCGTGCAACCGGAGAACAAAGAAGAGACACTTTTACGAAGCAAAAATACCCCGTGGAAACGCTCTCAAGAGGTTGGTCTTCTTCGAGTCCACACCGACAACTGCATTTCACGGATGCCAAAATCTCACGTATGGAACTTAATTACCTTGACTTTGTCGCTATTTTTAGCCACATATGGCACCAGATGTACGCGCCCAAAGTACCCAGTTACCACCAGAAGTAGGCAGGGGGTAGCGTCTCAAGACGTTTCGAGCCCTACGTGGAAATATTACGTGAAGGCGATGCACGGCCGATCTGTATACCGCTGCACTTGGACTAAGGTTTCTTAAAACTGCCCGGGTGTCCTTTGTCCCGCACTTCAGGAGAGCAAATCGGGCAGACCTCAAACACTTAGTCTAATCGTTATCACGAGGAATTTAATATCCGTTGTGGAATGCTCGAAATATGTTTACTTTACTATTCAACAAAATACCACCACCAACCTTACGTTTACAAGATCATGCAATAAAAACACTCTTTACTCGAAAGACTGTTTGATATAATTTGATTGCAACGACCTTTTAAAGTAATAATTACCGGAAATCACTTTTTGAACGAATATCTTCAAATTATAGTTATTTAAAAAGTTACAGAATCACAATTAGCATTTATTACAACAGTCGGTTTTCAGCTTCATTTTATATTCCTAACGAATTAGCGTGGTTTTTTCGTATTTCCAACCGATTGATCTTGTTCGAATTTTCAATATTCTTAAATGAGTTGAGTATGCCCCCCGCAGAGAATTTCTCCCTTTGAATTTTGAATTTATTTCATAATACTTAAATCTTGGTAACTGAGTTTCTAAATATAGCTCAACCCCTATTGTATTAAACCAAAAAACCATCAAATGTTTTGTCCTTTAGTTTTAAAAATCCAACTCCGTATCCAATACAATCCGAAAAAATTAAATACTATGCCAAGTACAGTTTAAAGTAATGAAATTTTCAACTTTATGTAGTTTCTATGAAATTTGATATTCACGGAAGATCTAATATGACTTTAGCGACTTTTTCGCTGATACTGAATTTATTATTTTTACGAAGGGTAATAATGCTATATTTTTTCTTAATTTTACAAATATCGAATCGATTATCAACTTTTCATAGTCGTATATGTACTCATACTTGAACAAAATTAAACAATTTGCACAACAAGAAACCACACTGTTCTCTTTCTAGTAATTCATTTTTATAAATTTATTATATAAAGTCGTCTCTGCTATTTAAAAAATTTTCGATGATTTGTCCTGTACATTTCTTTCTTTAGATTAACAAAACATTCATATGAAACAACAGATAATATGAAGTTTTAGATTATAATTAAATAGCCTACAATTTTGGATTCTATAGTAGATTTTGTTAAAATTCAGGATAGGGGACTGTTTATTATCAAATCAGTAGAATGAACAAATTAAAATGGTTTTACTTATTAATTGTTATAAAAATAAGGTAAAGTTATTATTTAATCCAGTTTTTTACTATAAATTTGAAAAATCAACATTTTAATATTGTTATTCTTGGTGATCGACTACGATAACTTAAATTACATTTTATTACAATAAGACTAATATCCTTCTCCTTGTGGATTACATACATCAATAAGTAATAGTCACGATTATCGCGAATCTTTTATTTGCTGTAAAAACATCAAATTTTTAAAATTTAATCGAAAAATTAATAATTAAAAGTACTCACCAAAGTACTGTGGCACTCAAATGTTTTCAGCTACAGACAGTGATATAAAACTTAAGTATAAAAAATGACGCGCGATCGCATTTTTTGGCATATACTTAAATTAATTTCACGTCGATTACGGTTGTATTTTAGTTAAACTGATCGTTGTTATGGACAAAACAATTCTGGCTCTTTTTTCCAAAATAAACCAGAGAATTGTTTTCAAAAATTCAATAATTTGGTCAATAATTTTTGGTATGTAATTAATGCATATTTTAAAAAATACGTTTTAAAGATAACGTAACGTAACAATTGTAATGCTTTTACATTTATTAACAAAACATTGAATTGAACTTAAATAATAAATTAAGAAAATAATGTAGGTTTGTTGTGTTTAGTAAAATTAAATAATTCCATAAATTTTAACTTCAATGCGCATGAGAAATTCAGAAGAAGTTTATTTGTTATCTTTAATATAATAATTAAATTATTCTAACATCTCTTACCATACACTCGTATTATGGTAAACTATGTACCTTTGGACACCGAGTTCTGTAGAGGAAGATCCATAAATCAAAGTTCGACGTAGCTACTACGAAATAAATTTCAGTACAAGGTGTAAAAATAACAGCTTTCTTGATCTCTAATTCTAATTTTTTAGTTAATTTAGAAAATTTTAAATCCATTAGTACTTTAATATAATACGAAAATATTCAGACTTTTATTTTAATCGCATTACAAATTTTTGCAAGAATTCTTTATTTTGTAACAATTTTTAAAAAAATATATTTTTTAAACTTATCTGCGTTTGTAAAATCGTAATGTACGAAAAAGTACAGTGATGTATCACTTGTTCGAGGTAAAAGTTAATCTTGACCAGTGAAAGCAATTTTGTAGTTCCTTTTTTCAAAATTGTCCCTAAATTCTCAAAGTATTACAATTGTTTCTCTTTCAAAGTTTTAAATGGATTAAAGTAGGTGTCCGATATTCACGCCTAGTAAAATGCTACTGTATTAATCTACAAAAAAAAATGAATACTAGAAATAATAAAATAACAAGCCATAATTTGTGAAATTTAACTTTACTGAACTTTATTTTCAATTTTTAAACTATATTTCCTTTTTTATGTTAATTATGACTATATTTAATAACTAGTAATAATCCGTCACTGTATGCCTTTGTCATTAAGAAAACCGATTTTCTAATGTTGGAATTACGTTCATTATGCACATTATTCTGTTGTTAGAATGAAAACATGAAATTGATTCGAATAATCATTTTATGTAATATTTATGTCGTAATTGTGCTCTATCAGATGTTTTAAAATACTATCAGATGTTTTAAAATACATTCAGACGTTTTTTAAAAAAAAATATATCCATAAATATTAAATAATGGAGGTGTTTACTAATTTCAAAATTTAATTTAATATCATTTAATGATTATATAAGCAGTATGTTCATGTTGAAACACTTACAACTAACATGCTTGGAATCCAAGTCAATATGACGCTTATGAGTCTAGCTAACCTGTTCCTATTATCTATTTTAAAACTAATACAACCGATAATGCCTTGTAGCTAATTGAACATTGTTATTAAAATCTACCTATCGTATTTCTAGCCGCCTTAAAACAAATTCAGTCGGTAAAGGCATTGTAGTTTTCCTCTTTAAAAATATTTGTCATTAAATGAATAAGTACAATTATTTAGTGCAAGCTTTATAAATATGCCGGAATTAAGGTCTCATTATCACGGAATTAGTTACTGCGTGAAATCTTGGAGAACAGAATTAGCGATAATGGTGGGGTTTGGTTAAAGTGACGATCCGACTCATTCCGAGAGAATCCAATTAGCGCTAAGGCGCGCCGTTTTGTAGCGAGGTTTAGAACTTTATTAATAAAACAAATATTAGGTGTGATTTAATATGCATGGAATGCAAGAAATTTAAAACAGAAAAGCTATATAATTATACGATTACTATTGTTTTAATAATTACGAATTATTCTGAAAGGGACAAAAGTTTTAGTAGACCAGAAAAATGGGACGTGTTCTTTTTGAATATGTATGAAAAAATCGTAATTCTGAGGAATATTTAAAATCTTTTTACTTTAACATTTTAAATTATGTGATCATTTGTTAATTTTTTACGATATTCAATAAATTAACAACTTCAACACTTCGTTGATATTCTGCTAAGTGATTTCCGACAAGAACAAAATGTTTACTATCAACATTTCTAATCTAAACAATTGCAGGCGCCAGGGTATTGCCTTCTATGAGGAAAGATTAATGTTTTGAGTTAATTATTTTATTACTTATGATTCCATCTGTCTTTGTCCCGACATTCACTTGACCTGTATCAGTAACGAAATCTATTGATTAATAAATGTTCGAATTTAGAATTAAACATATTCAAACACAATATTTTAACTTATATGCGTAAACAAAATCATTCTACTTTTTGTCTTTTATATGTTTACAGTACATTGTTCAGTCAGTCATTTTGACCTCGGTTTTTCTGATCAATGTAATAAATAAGTCGGTTTTAAAAGCTTTTTTTAATTAGTGAATATGTTTTAATACACCGCAGGGAAAAACCCATGAATAATTCATGATCAATTGATAAGAAATAGATTAATAAGTTGTTGGTCAATAAAAGTGTCGTCCATAAACTACGTAACGTTATTTCTTACATTTTTTGACCCTTCACTCCTTCATATAACACCATGGAGACAGTCAGATTTATCCCTCTATCCCTCCTGTCGAAGGTTCCGTAATGTTTCTCATTAAATATCAAATTTCAGAGAAGTTTTTATAAAAATTTATATACTTAATATTCTATAAAGTAACAACTTACCACCCAAAACTTTTAATACAGTATTACTCAAAAAGGATTTTAATAAATATAAATAAACACTTTCACACAATTTAAAGATAATATAAAAGTAATGCTATTCGGAATTTGTTCCTTATTTTGACGGTTAGCCCAGTTAAGGTCATCTAACTTTCATCTTGTTCGAATTCAAAAAGTGCTTCCTTTAGGGGACGGTGTAATACAACTATAGAGTTTTTTTAAAATATTTATACGTCTTAAGTATTATCAAAGGATTAAGAATCCAAATTTAGGGCAGATTTCCTTTGCTGGAATCATTGGTGTTATTCTAGGCAATAAACTCGGTCATATGTTTTAAGTCGTTGCATGTTGAACTAGTAAGGCCCATTTTGGAATATGCTTAAACTGAAATTGAATTGACAAGAGTTTTGAGGAGAGATTTTCAATCCCATATTAATACATAAATCTCATAATTTCCGAAAAGCAATTATTGCGCGTTATATTTCAATTTGCTTTAAATGCAGATTAAGTAAAAATTACTTTAACAAATTTGCATTGGTCTGCTATAAGATGTTATGGTGAGATGGTGTATTTTGAAAATTATAATAACAAAGAAAAAACTCAGTAGATAACATTTCTGCGTTCTCAATCAATATAGTTACTATAGAAATTCTCTGTTATTTTATAAATACTCAATTGAGATGAAGAATTTCATTTAATAATAAATTGCTCTAAAAGAATTGAACTTAAAGTTGAGTCAATCTGATTTTTTTTTATAAGTCTATCTCTCCGTTAACATGGGCATATGGAGGTTCAGAAAGTCCTAGATATAAGACGAACTTTTTTTTCTTTTCCAAAGAGACCGATCGAAAGTCCAACATCTCAGCTTGTCGGGCGTAAGTGTTCAAAAAATGTTCCAGCATCACCGGCCTTTTGTTTTAAGTGCATTTCGAGCATCTTGCATGACTCACGTTGAACTTTGCGGCAAAGGAAGGTCCCTTGCAAGATGCTCAAAAATCTTCCCGTATGTGCCCCTCGCGAAAGCTCGTCATACATCATCATCAGGGTATCCCACACTTCGCGGGGTTTTCGATGATCTGCTTTTTAATATCAAAGAAAAAGAAAATCTCCGTAGACCGTTATACTGAGATCAATTCGTTAGAGGTGCATTCGGAAATAGTAGAAGTAGTGAAACTCCCGTCCCTGCGACTGTATTTGTGCAAACTCCTTCTTGCGTAAGTGTGCGAGTACCGTAAGACGAAGACGTATATGTAGATGAAACCTGGGTACGAAATAAAAAAACAGTTTCGGAGGGTTTTGTGTTTTTCCCCACCACGGCTGAGTTTTCCAATGAGTTTCCCCTGTTCAGTGCATAGTTTCAACACAATCAAACACATGCAGTGTATGTAACAAGAACCGTTTTCACGCATATTACCAAACCAGAAACCGCTACATATTGATGTACCGTTAGCAATAGAGGTGAACAATTAAAGCAGTTCTCCTGGTGGAGGAAACCTTCCTTTCCTCTAGGTACTGAGGTAAGAAAGGTGAGCTTTCTTTATTCCTCTCACTCTTCGCGAGACGACGGCGTGGAGCAGGCCAATGCGAGTCTTGTGGTAGGAATGGGTGCTCCAGGAGGGAAGTACATAAATATACTTCTTCGAGGACAGGTAGAGGCACCTACCGTCCTTATATACCTTCGAGGAGCAGGCATTTTACGGCTCTTCCGAGCTCCGTCTTTCAGGCACGGCGGCGGTAGCGACGGCAACGACGACAACAACGACAACAACGACGACGACGAAAGACGATGGGCTATATTTTTGGGAAAAGCTCGAAAGTTGCACTTTTCCCACCCAAACCATCAACAGCGCGAGAAGGTGACATTAAGGCACTTACCCACCGCACAACTCGAAACCTGCTTTGGTGGGAACAAGACGCCATTCGAGGGTATACACCATGGTCTTCGTCGTTGTCGGTGCCTAGGCACTCAAGAGAACGTTTTGCTGTCAGGTAAAAAGTACGCAAGTCCCTCCCCGAACAGGTTTTTCTTTTGATCCATTTCTTGAGTTGAGACCCTAGAGCTGATTGCACGGTTTGCCACCCGTTCACCCGCCCGTTCGTCCGACCGATGATTCAAGGAGGTGCTGAGGCCACGCCTGAACCAGGTATTTACTGGCAATAGCTTTTTACATAAGAAAAACGCCTGCACGAGAGACACTTTCGTGGCGAATAAAAGCGAAACACAGCGGTCGACCGAGCGGCACTCGTTTAGCGAAATGTGTGTAATGATTACAGCTGGTCGGTCGGAACAACCCCCAAAGATGATAAGAAGCTCTGGCTCTCCCTACTTAAATGTTGGCCTAGTTGAATGTACGATTGGAAAAGCAATAAATGAAATAAAAGAATATAAATATGCATATTATAGTACGGTGCCTCCAAACATTTTTTTAATTATTTCCTTTAATATACCGTTACTTTAAAATATGCCCTTTAACACAGCTTAATTGAGCTTAACGGATTGAATTTATGAAATTTCATCAAAATCTATGAGGTAACCTCATTGTAAATTTAAAACATGTTCACATTGTGAACGTAATTAGCCTATAAAAAAAAATAATAATAATAAAGCATGCACTACCCCCCACTCACAGCATCTTGATTTTGTAGGCGGGATGATAACTTGAATGAATTTCTTGAAGGCAATAATAGAAATAAAAGAAAAGAAAAAATATTGTTGTAACTTACACTGCAACGAAAACGCTGTTGTCGATGGCATGCTGATCTTGTCCTCTTGGCCGAAACGGGGTGGCACCAAACAAGACAACATTGGAAAGGATTTTGATGGCCTCGGCACAGGTTGGGGCTTCAGAGTAAGCAGTGATAAAAACAAATTTTTATTTTATACGATCTTTAGATACACCCGAGCGAATTCACTGTTCACAGGTATCCATAATATAAAAATAAAATGAGAAAAATAAAAGGCGAGTTCGTCTTCTCACTGTACAAGCGAAACTAAGAAAAAAAAAAAAGGATTTTCAATTTCACCCACTCTCTCTTTAATACTTTCTATTGTGTTTTGTGGTGTCACACTGGGTGGAGGGACTCTGCCTTTAGTTTAATTTAGTTCCAGTCGCGGTGTAACGCACGGGAAATTACAACAGCTCACTGGGCCCCGTAATTCGTCATTTCCGATGACGTGTCCAGAAGCACACTTGTACGGGAGGCAGAACTGCGTCTTTGGTCCACACAGCATCCGAGCGCACGGCGATGACGACGGACGACGACAACCGCTGACAAGGGACAATCGAGGTGCACTGCACTGCTCTCGTCCGGGCTGGGTAACGGGTGTAACGGTAAAGTCGCGGCGCTCGTCCGTGCACCTGTGTGATGTGTGTGCGTTTCTATTCAACGTAAAGCCCTGCTCCTCTTCTTCCGTGGTGCTGTAGCTCTTCAACGCACATTTCATTTAAAAAAAAAAAAGAAAAAAAAGAAGTGTTTACGTCACAACAAGCCGTTCTTGTTCGACAGATCCGAGAAAGCTTTCCGTTTCACTGGTGCACTTATCGCATCACTTGCATCCATTCAGAGCGATCCCGCGACAACTCCCACAGCATTAGTAGCACCTTAAAAAAATTGCCCTGCAAATTTAGAGCATACGCCTCCTCCACACACCTGGAGTACATACATCACCGATTTGACTTAATCACTTTAAAAAATAACAATAATAAACTGAATTAATTGTTACTATCGCCCGTATCACCGCCTGGGGGGCAGCCTAAATCAATTGTTATTTTAAAATGCCCATCTTGTTTTCAGTTATTATCAATGCCACACAAAAAAAAAGAAAATAACAACAGTACTGTGTGTGGTGCGTGCGACGCAAAGCCAAGACGTTCTTAACTCCACGACGATCGTGTCGCTACTACTTGAGATTTGTATTTCAAAAGAACCGCGCGTCCGTGCCGTGCCGTACACAAAATCTCTGTACCGTGCGATGTATGCCACAAGGCAGAGCTTAGGTATACAATGGAGTCGGTGTATTTACAGTTACTCAACTCGGCCACCACTGCCAGGATATAAAGTGTAAACGTGAGTGCACACCGTTGTCGTGTCGTGTGCCTCCTCTTCTTTTCTGTCCACCCGAACGTAATTGTGTTCCGTTTTTCTGAGCGCACGGGAAATGCGACGAGCGAGATACACTCCCCCTGGCGGCTGGGAAACGTATCGGGGCAACATTCGAATGTAGCGCGTTCGTAGCGGTCGAGTTGACGACAATCGGGAATCAGCGCACACCGCTCCCGGTCCCGCTACACCACAGTTACAGTCCTATTTGTTCCGACCTCGGGAAAGTCAGGGAAACTTTCCCCCCCAGCTGGGTTGTAGTGGAAAAAGTGAGAATATGCTGTCACGTGAGAGCGACAACCCGTATCGCGCGTATAGGGACAGGGAGTTCCGGGACAAGGGATGCTTTGCTGAGTCCTACACCTTTGTTTAGATAGATGCCCACTGGATTGTGGTCCGCTCCTTCGCTGAGCTCAATTTCCCCTGTTACAGAAGAAAATTGAGCTTTTACTCTCTCACCAGGTTCGCCGCCCTGTTGTACTATCGCTCAGCTAGTGGTGTTTTTCCAATTCACTGTTAGAATTAAGACTGGGAGACGGGAACGGGACAGTAGTTCGGATGAAGAAGTCCCAATTCCCAGAGAGAGAGAGAGAGAGCTGAGAGGATCACATGGTTCACGGACGGATGCTGTGCCAGGCACACACACTCTACTACCGACCCGTGTAGTACACTGCAGAGGTAAACATTCCCGCTACGTCGAGCACCTTTCCCACATTATTCTCATATTTTGGCTTCGGGGGGTGGGAGTTCGCTCGCTCGGTAAATGGAAATAATAATTAAAAAGAACTAATTTGTGTATATTCGTGAGCTTACCACATTCAGTTTAGTCCATTTATGAAGACGAAACGTGACGACGTCGTCAGAGTCCGTACGCTCACGATTATCTGGAGGTGGAAGTGAGATAGCTCGACGTTTCGGGCAACCTGTCAGAATGGATCTTAACAAATCAGAACGGGAAGAATCACTTCAGATGCATTCCAAGCGTGAGCAGGATGGCTCTCTTCTCAAACAAAGTTATTATCCCTCCGTGCACTTCTTAACTACAAAGAAATTTTCCTCCGAAATAATTTATTCATTTCCAGTCCAGTTCACTTGGTAATGGAGCACACGCTGCTCGGTTGTGGATGTGTATGTGCGCGCGCGCTCCTGTATTCGTGCACTGTGGGCGCGCAGTACCGAGCGAGCTTTTCTTGTCACCTTTACAACTCCCCTCCACGGATCGGGCAAGTCACTCGTCGTCGGGTTTTGTTTCGCCCCGAAAAAGAAATGGAGGAAGAAGGCGAGCAGCGTGCACGGCGGCTATCAGTCCACCTACTTCCCAAGTAGGTGGAGCTACGGCAGCGTGTGCGGCGGAATTAATGTGAGGGGGGCCTCTATGCAGAGTTATACTAACGGTAACTAGATTTGCGGGTTTCCCGGTTCAGCTGAGACGATGGACAATGTTCCAATGACTCCGCGGAGGTGACAAGTGCGCCAGGGGGGAAAAGTTAAATCTCCAGCGGCGTGCGCGATTCTTTCATTTCCCCATTTGGGCGCACATTCAAATTTAACGGCCGTTTCGATGAGATCATGTGTCCGCCAAATTGCAGATGAATATGCTTCTCCAAGAGCTTCTCAGAGGTAGCTGGGCGGCCATGCGCCTGAATTGTGTACTTATATCCGACTATTTATTACCAATTGTAAAATTTAACAAAATAATTTGTAAATGGAATTTGAAGGTACAATGGAGCCTCGATAGTCCGGATGGATATAAAATTAAAAAAAGTGTGACGAATTATCAAGGCAGCCAAATTATAGTAAAAAATATGTGTGGGAAATATACAGCTATTGAAATATAATTAGGACCTCATATATTCTTATAACTATAGCCCATTCTTTGCTGTTTGTACTTACTCAACTTTCTGACTGACTTTATTCTAATAACGATCATCAATTTTAGTTCAATTTGCAATAACCACGTGCTTAGAGACCATCAAATTTAATTAGAGTTGTGAATTATTATTCAAAAATTTTTTTTTATTTAGATAAATTTAATTAAATTTCTATAGCGAAACATAAAAGTAGATTGTAAGAAAAATATATTTGATCAGAATGTCGACGCGTTGCATTCTATATTCTGATAATTCCGGAAATACATATTACAGTTTGATCATCATTGATAAACTAATATTTTTTAATAATTTAATATAAAATACGGCTTAGCTGGTTTTTCTTGAAAATAAGGAGTTTTTCTCTGAATTCCGCTTTTATGAAATCATTTCTTTTACCTCTCATATGTTACTTCGTTTTCTATTGTAAAAAACTAATTTAACCTCTTCAGGGAAGATTTCTTTAAAGGTAAAACAATGGTTCAACATTTTGTATGATTACATGATCACTTATTTTTTATCAAGAGCTATTCAGAATGCAATACAAAATTTAAAAACAATTAGTATGTAAAATTAAATTAAGTTCACTCATTTGGCAGTAAAGCGCTATTAGTACAAAAATATGAAACGTAATTTTAGAAATTATGTTGTTAAAATATTTACGATATTTTTCCAATAAACAAAAAAAGAAATCTTACAACAATCAGAGGAAATAATATTTTTAAAGCGGTGAGTTTTAAGTATAATAAAATGTTATTCTTGCTGCTATACTACAAAGTTTTTTGGCTTTATTGGTAAAAGACTAGTGTAATTTTCCATAACAAATTTCATATATTTTTTTCCAATTTGTATAATTTTTATTTCTAAAAATCTAAGCGTACATATATGTGCCAATATCCAAAAAGTTAATATTACTATACAGTACGTCATGACAAAAATAACGACCAAATCTCTACTTTTTCTTTGGCCCACGTAAATTTTTGTACTTATCTCTACAGGTTATAACGACACAAACAAAATTCCTTTTTTTTTGTGATTCTTCCATTAAAAAATTGTATTCACGTAAAATCTGTGAGTACTGGAGAACGATTGTTAATTAGAAAAAATTTCGAATTTGAACATATGATACGGGATTGTGATTGATATTGAATTGGAAGATTAACAATAATCGAGATGAGTGGTAAAAGAAACGTTTATACTGTAAAAAGTCTTACTTTTAGAATAGCCACAAGAAAATTTCGAAAGAAATAGGAGTATCACATTTTATCAGATCGATCAGATTTATAAATTAAAAAATGAGGAAAACTGAACAGCAGAATCAATATGACAAACCCAAACATCAATTATAAAATATTAATGTATTACATAAACTAAAAAGAAATTCTGTTAGTTCTACAAATAGCAGATCTTCGCATTAGCATAACAAAGAAAAATTTAAAAATATACACACAGCTTTCTGATTCATTAAAAATTAATAGAGAAATGATGCAATTTAACAACGCCTTACATTCTGTGACTTGCGCTTCGATCAAACATGTTTTTTCGTTTCGAGTTTAGACATTTCATTTTAAAATATTTCAAACAGAATTGTGTTTGTTGTTGTTGTTGTTGTTATTTAAATATGGCACTTTTTGTGCCATAAATTTGGCAAAAAGCCTTCCAGATTACTGCGTTCACCGAATTATGGCGGGTCTAGACTATTGAGACTCGTAATCTAAAAACAAAAATTATTGAACTGAATCTGTTGTTATAACTCGAATCGCGTTCGATTGCAAAGATAAAATATTTCCGCTCAATTTAACATAAGATAGAATACCTCCGGTGTTATTTTTATTATTTAAACGCAAATTTTAAACAATTAGCGCATTTTAATGCTAAAAGAATATGCTATGTCAGAAGCGGTATTTGGTTAATTGAGTTTGGTGAAGTATTAGTGGAGCAAAAGCATTTTTGAATTTTCTAATATTGTCGTTTCTGTTAATTGTATGTTTGTATGGCTAGATTCTAATCCAATACTTCACACATTGTTAGTAATAACCATGGCAGCTACCTTAGCCCTTTGTTGTTTACACTCTTTATTAATGATGTCGTTTGTTTCTAGAACTCAATTTCTAGATGCGTTATATATGATGATATAAAACTTTTTACTAAGATTATTGCCTTGTATTACTAGAGAATTTTCTTCCATTTTCATCTTGGTCTTCAAATATAATTCTATCTCATTTCACTGCAATTTTAATCCTATATTTTTCGATTACCAGATTAATAACGTTCTTGTGAATAGAGTTAATGAAGTCAGAGACCTTATAGAATTTTTTATAATAAGCTTTCCGAAGGTTTATTGAAAACTCAAAGGATTTTAAAGATGCTTATTACTCATACCTCAAAACTCTTAATTTTTTACTAATATGCGTTATTTTTCTGGTACGAGAATACTTGATATGGTTACCTCATTATGTTACACAAATTCAAAGAATAGAATCTGTGAAGAATCTCAAGATATGTATAATCTTTAGAAGATACATTTTTTTAATAATAAAATGGCCTCATATAATTAGATGTCAGTGTTTTGTTCTCCAAAATTTGAAGTTAAATGTGATGTAGGTTGTGGAGGTTTTTATTAAAGATATTCTGTGGAATAGGATTAATTTTTGGAATTAGTTCCTTTGTACACACTTGAAAGACTCATTCGTAGTTGGATCTTGCTGTACACTCTATGCTGCATAGGACTAATTATACTGTGAACCCTATTTCAATAATTTTTATTCATTTGACGATATTACAATGTGCCTAGATAATTTTTAAGTCTTCGGTTTTTGTTCTTTCTGTTGTTGAAATAAAATTATAATAGTAAGTATTCCATATATTCACGTCTAGTAGATTGTTGTTATCGATAAATGAGCTATGTAAATAAATAAATTATATAAAAACCATGAGATATTTTTTAAGTTTATAAATCGAATGATCTTGATTTTGAGGTATCCCAAAAATATTTTTTTTTTTGCAAAATAATACAGGAGCATATAGAACATTTAAAATGTTTTCTTCTGCAAGCTGTGCTTAGTTAAATAGATACAGATTTTATTGCAAATATTGAAATTGTAGGTGATGAAATGATTTGTAGTTTATTTTTTAAATCTTATACTAAAGTATTAGTTTACCTTTCTAAAGAAATTTTAAATATTAGTAAAAATTTTAAATACTTACTTTACCTATTATGGCCGAGGCCTTTAATAAATTTAAAGACCGGAAAACATATTCATAGTATAGTTCATTGTTGTATACTCTCTTCGGAAAAGAGAAAATAGTCAATAATTATACAGGTGTGTCAGAAATTTTTCAAAAATGAGTTAGGTGAAAAATTATATTTGAAAACGTACTGTGGTTAACAGCAGGTTTGATTGTTCTGTTTAATAGAAATACGAAGACTATAGAAAAAGATTTGAAAGTGAAAAGTTCACATCATTGTGAGCTCAAAGTCTTACCTGCATCAAATTCTAAAGCAATTCACACATAAATCGTCAAGAAGTTTTGAGGGCACTACTTAAATTCCCCAATCAGTTCAGTGCCAGGGATGGTATATGTGTTTCGGTCCTCGATAAGCTGCCGGAGCAAGCACTTTACAAACAAAGGTGAGCAGGCAAATTGGGCTGTACCGTAAATCACACGGGGCGTCCCGCAGGGCAGGCCATTATTAATTAGTTCATCCCAGCGCCCCAAATCTCCAATTTGGTCCTGGTGCTCTGCGAAAGCTCCGAAATTACCTCCTCGTGGTCCTGAACCGGCTCTATGCCCACGGTTACGTATCCTGGCGGACCGGGCTGGTCTTTTTGCACAATTTCCTAATGCCAGAAGTTATGTTAAGCCAGCAGAGAAAACCACATCTTGGAGGAGTTACAGTTCTTGGGAGGATTCTCCCAACGGCTCTTTTGATGCCGTCCCCATACACTTTAAGTCGTACTCGTCCTCTTGTAATTCCTTAGTCCGAAGGGAGGAAGGGATGGGGATGGGCTTGGGCCCCAGTCTCCTTCCCGTCCCGCAGGCATTATCCAGGAGCCAAACGTATCCTGCAAATTAGAAATTCGACATAATTTTATCAAGCTGCACCTCAAGGTAGGACGGAGGCGGCCCTGGTGGGGCTCTAAGTGGCTCTTGTTAAATGAACCATTCGAAGAAGGAGCTTTCGGGATATGAGACATTCTCCGAAAGTGGTGTCCTTGCCCGTTCGAGGGCGTCTTTGTGTACGGGAGCATCGCACGAATCCCGCATAATTGTTTTGAATTGGCGCTAAGTAGCCGAAAGATTTTAATGGGCAGGGGCTGACGACTGAAGGAAGGGATCGTCTAATTGAAAGTGGTCTTACACCAGCTGCGGAAACGCAGGCGATGAGGGCAATCTTATTTTCGGCACATACTGATGGATTCTTGTTTAAAAGAATTTTAAGAAAATCGGTAAACGCCTGTTTAATAAAATGTGATCCTAACGATTAGCGCGAAAGTGGAAAATTTTATTTATTATTTTCACAATATTTTTAAACATAGATGAACCAGAGCGACGAAAAGAAAGCAGGCATAACGATTATCAATGAGAATATTACAAAAACACAAAAAATAGTAAAAGCCTAACCGAGTACCAGATGCTCAAATTCGTTTTTTTTTTGCTAAGTAAAAGCACTAGTCCTTTAGCCCCAAAATACTTTGGTAATTTTGTATTCGTGCTTGAATAAGATGAATAAAAGATAGAACAAATCAATTTTATAAATTATGGATAGAACATGCTTTGTACCTGGTAAAAGGAAATGAAATAGAAAATATCGTAGGCTTTAACATCTTTAAACAACATGCTCTAGGAGGCTAACCAGTATTTACAACTCTAGATTGAAGTATAATTTCAAAACTTAATAAAATTTTTCTTAAAGATCGATGATTTTTGTACTAAATTTCTATAATTTGTTTGTTGGCTGTCTGAGATCAAAAGATCAAAAGATCCGCATATTATAAAAATTGTACGATACCGCTCTTATCACCTCTAAACTGATCTGTTTCGTTGGTAAAGCCTGATCTAAATTGAGAAGAATTACTGATTTTTTTGATTCACAAATTTTTGTGGATTAAGTGAAATCAGTTGTCAGTTAAAGTTTCTTATTTTTAAGCATGCTTCATTTTAAATGATCGTCTGAATACTCTGGAATTAGTTCCTTTTCTCATAATTGACGATACTATAAGAGTTCGCTTTTCTTCTTGTGAGCGACAAACTAACTCAACTTTTGAAGCGCGTCACTTGATGATTCCTCATTTGAAGAATATTCTGAATCCGAAGAAAATGAATCAGGATGTAACGTCTTTTTAGAACAAAAGAATAGAATATTTGTGAAGCAGAAAAAAATACGCGAAATAAAATCTCAAACGACTTATTCCAATAGAATTTCATTTGATGATGTTAACTTCGTCGAAACTTCTGATTTATTATTTAACAGCTGACCTAAGTTGATCTAGATCGAGATCAGAGCTCAACGAATTTATATCTAAAAAAAAATTCCATTCCGGATGCATTACTAGGTTAATGATAGTCAACATCCGCACCGTCTATCGGTTCATTCTTATTATTTTGTAAAAATAGTTGCGTTTCAAGGAAACGAGGTTTGAATTACAATCTAAAGGTGAATCATAGTTTGTTTTTTCGTGTTAAACGACGGAACTCTCGCTCCTTCCTAAGAATCCTTCAAGAAAGGCATCAAGGTCAAATGAGCCTTGTGTGTAGCACTTTTTCGAATCGATTCAGATTCTTGATACCTTGCGATTACGAGTTCCCTCACCTCCGGAGAGTAACCTTCCATTCCGAGAAATATCGGCTGTAGTCCCCGTGTGGCAACGTTCGCTTTGAGTGCTCGGTGGAGTCGCTCAGCAAACAGCCAACGGAGTCTCAGTTTCAGAAGACAAACTTTCTCAAGGACTCGAGCATGTTTGTTTTTCTTACTTAACGGAATTTCCGAAGGAGATGCTAAGTACTGCTGTTCGAGGCAGGATACGTGCGTGCTCTTCGCCAGACTCGAGTGCAGCCGTTCGCGGCGCTTAAACGTTCGTCGAATATTTTCAACTCTATCGGAGATATGTTTGCACGCAAACAAACCTAACAATTGAGATTAATGCAAACTCAAGCAGAAGGCGGAACGGTTCGTACCTGCCTTACCAAAGTGGCATCATATTGATAAAGTGCTCCTCAAGTTGCCCAATTCAATTAAAACGGCAAACTCCTACCGCATTCGAAAAAAAACAACCCAACCTGGGCAGCACTAATTTGAAGAGGTTCGCCGCTTCTCCGACCATCGTTCGACGGGAAATGATTGCAGTCAGCGCATGGCTTTAAGCTTAATTTAATGGAGCCCGAACGGACGCTCGGTGGCCCCACAATAAGTAGTGGACCATAGGAAGAATGAATTTCAAATTGTCTCCTCTGGTGGAGTTTAAATCCAGAGTGGATTAAGAAATTAGGGCCATGTGGTGACGCAATCAATTGACCACTTCATTTAAGTCGCAGCTCCTATACCAGACTCCGGCAAGGGTCCTGAGCGTTGTTTACTGCTGATTACGGCTCGAATTTATGAAAATCGAAGTTTTGCTCGTTTCGGAACAGTGTCTGCCTTTGGTTTAACACACATACCTCTGCTCAGTTTAGGAAACTTCTGCAAATCAAATCCAGGAAAGCTTAGCTTCTAGTGCCGAACCAAACTGAATAAACTTAAATTTCACACTTGAATAACTTGGTTTTGGTTGTTTAATTGTTTCTCTTGATAACTCACACAAAACTTAAATAATTGAGAAAATTCTATTTTATTTTTATTTTTTAGTTTTCTTTCTTATTAAGTTAATAAAAAGCCGGCTAAGTGCGAGTAACTCGTACACTAAGCGTTTTACACTTTAATTTCAGTAAAAAGACAACTTTTAAATTTTTGCTTCAACGAGCTTTCTTTTCGACACCCCATACGATAATTTCCTAGATGTTTATTCAAACGATTATTAAACACACTGTTTTTTTTTATAAACCCTTCGGTCGGTTTCTAGAATATGTTTGGAAAATTAAGAAAAGATTTTGATGTTAGATAAGCCGCAAAGTACCTGAAAAAATAAAAGATCTTTGAGATGGCAGTCAATTTCTTGAAATATTGTTAACAGTCTTTTGTAAAATAAAATATTGGGATAAAGCTGTCTTTGTAATATCGAAAAAGTACAAGTTGTAAAGAAAACTGCAGATCTAATTCTAAAAATAATTCCTCAAAATCATCATTAAGAAAAGCCTTGTATTTTTGTTTTGCTCTAGTGGGTTACCACTGCATATACAGTACATTTTTGTTGTATAATTTGAATAATCAAAACGATAAACAGTAGCAGAAGTTTATTTTTTCAATGGGAAAGTTTACAAATATGAGACAACAATGCAGAATTTTTTATATATATTATGTCTTCATATAAAATGCATCAAACTACTCTTGTCTTGATTTGATCCAACAAATGTTGAAGGAAAGCTTCTGGAGAGTGATCATATTAACACCCCATGTGAATTTATACCGTCTGCGAACGTGTTAAGCATTTTAGTTGGAACGTATTTCAACTCCTTCTTTGCATCGTGGAGAACACAAAGTCCTTAATCAGAAAGAACACTTCAAGCTATTGACTGACATAACATTTTCAAAAGAATCTCTATACACATTAAAACACTAAAATTGGAAATTAAAAGCCCTTTTTCAGTATATGATGGGATTTTCGATTCTTATAATGAACTTAAAATTTTAGTGTAATTTGAAGAAATTGTCAATATTTTAAGAGAACTTCTGACTCAACTTATTAAGGTGATAAATGACATTCACTTTAGCAATCGGTGAGTGTCCCTTATCACTTTATATAAAGCGGGCTCAATGTTTTTATGAAAATATGAATCACCAAAGAATGTTGATTCTTCCGCAAGATATTCTGTGGTTTTCAAAGTCTGTTTAAGTAGGGTGATGTTTTTATGGGAAGTTTTAAATCTCTCAGTGCTCAAATGCTTGCTCGAGTAAAGAAATAGGGTTGCGTCGTCATTTGAGTCGACACTATTTGCAATTGCACCTAATTATTCCCTCCATAGATCTTGTTTTTAAAAATTTTTGTTAAAAAAAAAAAACATATTCCCTAGTGACTCACCCCGTCTGGCCCAGGATATCACCAAAAACCGGGCCGTCGATGTGGACCTGGGCGCTGTAACCGGGTCTTGACCTCAATAAATTAGCCGACTGTCAGAAATCTGTAACTCGAGAGTTTTGGTAAAGCCATTAAAGGGCCCCAGTCGGGGCTGGGTTTTGGGACTCGAGAGTCTCACTTAATTATTCCTTGAGATGCGTAAACTGTTTACTTCTGTTATCGGTCTGTCGTTCGAATGACGCATTTGCCGCAATCGCTCGACAGTGATAACGAATTAGAATAAATTTGGGCACGTCGATAAGCGGCGACGAGCGTGTAATTAAGGAGTTTATTTGTGAGGCCCGAAAGGTCAGTTGGCCTAAACTGGGAAATCTTAACTGTTTAACTTTCCACGAGTGCTGATTTCGCCATCGAGGAATGCCGCGTTATCGGCCGGGGGGACGGGAGTTATCTCGGGGACGCAATGGCCACACAACGATAAATCTGTGTCATCCGACCGAGTTGGCCGGAGGAGTCCCGACCTCTGCGGAAAATGAGCCATCGTAAAAAGTCATCTCGCCAGGAGGAACCGAGCGAGAGACACTATCACTTTCCAATTAGATTAAGCCGGGAGTTTCTGGCATAATTCCTTTGATTATCTTCTTTTATTCCTCCTTTTGTCCCTATTTGCTATTTTTGCCCATTTAAAACAATTCCAGGTTTATGTCGCTTCTCGGGAGCGTCTCCACTCCCCCTCACACGTTCCCCGGCCAGAAATAAACTTAATCCCTAGGAATCGTGTGATTTAGTCCCTGGGAAAGCAGAAAGAACGAAAGAAAGAAAAAAGAGCTCCATCTTCCAGCTCCGCAACGATCCGCCGAGTGGCGAGATGGTGAAGACGAAACCCACTGCGGGTTCCTAGCGCAATAAGGCTGATGAAGAACAAGACCAAGTGCTTGATGGAAGTCGAGAGCCCGACTAATCTTCTATTTCTTGATTTGATTTCATTTTGGGCGATTTTATTTAGCGAAATAAGCGCGTCTTAGTCCTTTTTATGTGAGTGCTCGGAGTCATCCCCTAATGGAGTATTTGGGATTAGGATACCTTCAAGGATAACGAAAGTGGATGGCAGCAGCGCGGGCCATTTCAGAGATTTCAGCTGAATAAAACATTCATTCCCCTCCCCTACAGGAGGACACATGCAAATTGCCGCCAGCGGGGCACCCATTCACCCACATCCGCAGGATTTTCGTCTTCATCTCCATGAGAAGCGAACGAAAATTGCGAGGCGATAACTTCATCAAGTAACTTGTAAGAAACACATGCCTGCGAGGAATGCAGCATCCGATGAAGGACTATTACTGTACCAACTGAGTTCACACCTTTGGACATGTGGTGTCCATGTGCCCCGACTGCGGGGCCCTTCACCTGGGTGGCCGTTTCACACTCAAGACAATCGAACAGGCAAAAACCAATCTCCGAGCATCTTAGCTGCGAAAAAATCTTGCCACCATATGTTTTCTCTGACTATTTAACTTTTTGGTAGCGGCAATCATCAATTCATTGCGATTCAGGGGCTGCTTTATTCTGAAGAACAGGCGAAAAAAAAACAAAGACGTAAAACCCTAAACGAAGCCGTAAAGGAAAAATGAAAAAAAAATAAGAGATGAGGCACCTCTTGAGGTAAAGATACCCATTCATTGGCCCATTGTGAGAAACAAACATCCTCGGGACTTGAAAACGTGCCTCTTCGGGGTTTATGATGTTTATAATTTTTATTTCAAAATGGCGATCTAATATGGCGGAATTGTACAGTTCATTATTCGTTTTTTTATGAATAGATAACAAAATTATTTAATCTTATCATAAAACAAAATCCAAAATTCAAGCATACGTATAAAGAGCGATGTATAAATAAATGAGTAATCGATGTTGCTTAGCTAATTCATTTTATGTATATAGTTTTGATATATTTATACAGGGTGATTCGTAAAGAAATGTTCCAAAATATGTCAATCGATTTTTTATAATGTTGTGATCAGCGTTCACGATGAGACATTTTTCGTAAAATCCCTCCTTCACCCCTTTTTTACCGGATGAAATATTTTCGAGTGTAATAACTTCGTAATAACTTCTGCTCGAAACACAGTAGAATGACCGTCTGAGCTTTGAAACACAAGAAATCTCGTAGGAGGTTGTTTGCTTAAGTTTAATGGCACAAATTTCTTTCCAATTGACTATTCTAGTGACTTCACAAAAATGTTAATAACTTGTGACAGACTAAAGTTATTGACATGGTTCTTTTTTTATTTTAAAGATATCTTAAAGGTGCATTTTTCTTTCTTTAGACCATATTTTTATTAAGGAAATTTTTAAGGACAGAGGATAAAACGTACATTTATAAACAAATTTTTAAAAATTTTAAGTTTTAACGTTCATATCTGTCACATTTGCCAACGGATTGAGACGTGTGACGTACTGTTAAAAGCTCATAATGCATACTTTTAATCAAAACCCATCGAAGGATGTAGGTTCCAGATTCCCTGTTCCCTAGTCAAAGTCATAGCTATTTTCGAGTAATTCCCACATATATGTTAATATCTTTTTGTTGTATGTTTATAGCAGACACTCCTAAGACTTTAAGCGGTCTAACATACGAAACCTTAACGGATGGGGCCACATAGATTTACGTTTTTACTTGAATTTTTAGTACACTGCGCTAGTTTTCAATTTTATGCACATTGTGCTCTTATTTTTGGTATCATTTGTACTATACATGGTAATAAATAACTTTGTAAAATATTATAAGACCATACAGACAGACATACATGCTTATTCAATTCTCTTAAAAAATGCCAGGAAACGGAGAAAGGCACTGGAGATTTGAACCGTCTGTTATATATTAAAAAAAAAGTATGTAATTTGCATAAAAACATTTTTTAGTTGTAAGAATTTTAAAGGTTTTAGAAAAGTTTTATTATTGCCTGTGTGATCTAATGTGTCACCAACTTCCCTTAAAACTTTAATTTAATCAAAAGTCGAAAGCAGGCATTTCCATAAGTTCCATTTACATACAATAGAAAAATTCATTTTTAGAAAATATAGGTTAACGTTTCAAGGCCTCCTCACATATTTCTTAAGATAACTATTTACTTGATTTATTGTTACCTTTTTATTTTCAAATTTAAAAGTTTTCTTCAATATTTAGTTAGATATATACAGCCCTCAAAATCCATACATAATTGAGATTTGTTAATTCTTATCAGTAAATTAAACAGTAAGTAAAATTCAAATTTTTACAGCAGTAGAAGCGGCAAAAAACTTATTCAAGAAAAGAGCTTGTTTTAGTTTTTGTTTTCACTTAATAATAAAATTAACATAAAAACGTCCTTCCAACAGAACGAAAACATAAAACGGACCCAGACAACTACAAAAATTGTACCATTCAAAGTATTTGCTTTTCACTACAATTAAGTTTTATTCACTTTAGAGAAAGGGAAAAGTTAAATTTGTTGTTATTTGTATTTATTGGAAGTGTGCACCTAAAATTTTTTGTACTAAAGAGAGTATAATTTCATAGATGAAAAATATAAATGGGAAAATTGTTATTAAATTAAAATGCAAAAATTCTGAGCAATTTTATGATATTTATGTACCATACATACACAGAAAAATTACGAAAAAACTAATTTTTTAGAGTACTTAGAAAAAGATATCCTCAAAAGTTAAGCCACGTGTAAAATAGGAAATAGTAAAATTTAAAAATTTGAGTTCAGTAGGAGAGTTAATTTTTCTGAAAGTATTTTTACTATATTAAAAAAATATTTTGTTTCTTAACACTACGTTTACGAAATTCGTCAATTTGATGGGGGTTTAATATTTAGTGCTGAATTTTACAGTAGTCATATACAGTGGCGTGAAAAACATTTGCAAATAAACCCATATTTTCTTCGGTTTATTACAAGGACCTGTAAGCTAATAAAAATATTTGGATGCAGTATTTTATAATCTATTATTTATAGTTTGAAAATAAACATCTTTTAGTTTAAGCAGTTTACAACTTTAACAATTTTAAGCTTAAGAAAATTACGATTCTAGTTGCAGATGTTTTGCACGCCTCTCTATATTAATTTTTAGTGAAGAATGTTATTTTTGATTGATGCAGTAGCATAAGAATATGTCTTTTTTGTATTTTTTATGTTCCCATCCTATTTCAAATAGAAATTTGTTATAAACTTACATTTCAAAATCTCAATCAATCATACGATAAATGTCCGTAAAACTAGTGTTAAAATACGTTTTTATATATTAAGAAATTGTATTGGAATTATACAGAGGGAAAGAGAGAAAATAAAAGGTATTAGGAACATGAATTAAGAGAACGTATTATTCAAGAGTTAAAAATATCGATATTTTTCCTGTATTTTTGCAAATTTCAACAATTAATCAAAGATGTTTGCAGAACTCTGTAGACTATTTATTTTGCCGGCTCTGCTTTGATTCTTTGCTTTTTAAAATGAAAATTATGAAAATAGCTTACATGATTTTCACAAAAAGTAATATCAAAGGTATTTTTGTAAAATGTTTACTGCATCACCACGTGTCGTTTTCCATTAAGAAAACCTGGGCTAATAAAAGTATAAAAATAAATTAGGGTGTGCAAATTATTATTTTATGGGAAGAAGTAAGAATTAATAATATTTAATAAATTTTGAAAATATTTTATTGCTTCTATTTCCGCGCTGCAGATGAGTTTTTAATGTAACCTAATTTAAATAGAATAGAGGATGGATTTTTGTTTATTTTTAAGTGGTCTGTTTTGTGTGTCGCCGGATGTATTTCAAAATTATGACTGAATGGGAAAAAATATTGTAACAGCTGTAATTCAGCAAGAAGCTTGTTTATCTATAACTTTTCGATGAACTTATGGAAATAACCAGCTCTGGTGTTCGGCGGAGTAGACGCTTTTTTAGGCATTTGATCACTGTACGTGTTCAACGTAAATCAGGCGGCGAGTCAGCGGTTAATCAGCGGACCGCGGCGACAATAACCCACCTCGTCCGCGCGCCGCGGATTTGGGAAAAACCTCAATAATAAAATCGCTTGAATTCGCGCGAATCACGAACAAGCTCTGCAACGGACGCTGGGGTAGTGCGCATTAACAGCGGACTTGGCTGTGATAAAAATCATCGCGTTTTCGTCGTTCGGCTTACAGTCCACAAAGTTTCAACGGATTTTAATTAACTCGTTATCAACTCGAAACTTGCTCATAGTTAGGAACAAAAAGAGGAACAAAGAAAAGTCCACTCAGCGTCCGCAGATGAAAGACCGCAGAGACAGACTGCTCAAAAAAGTGATTTCTTATCATTGGTCGTAATTATCAGCGGACAACAAGCGCTGTATGGGACTGCACACGCCAAGTAATTAAAATAGTAAACGAGCTCTGCAGAGTCGCTACGTGCACCCGCTGGGCCCCATCCTAAGGAAGCGGAATGGAGGCGTCGCCGCCACCACCGTCGTCGTCGTCCGCTTTGGGGCCCGCGGATTGCACAGCTCCAGTGCTGGTCTGAATAAATCAGAGCCTCGGCTCTTATCAAGCAAGGAAGTAGGAGTTCATTTCGTCGGGGTCAGTTTAATAATTTTCGTAGTAATTTGAGATACCCACCGCCTCGTGGTCTTTTTACATCGATGGAAGCCTCCTGCGGTCAGCGGGGGTACGGAGGTGCTTCGCCTCTATAGCCGCTGTTTGTGCTCTGGGTTTTGAGGCCCCGGTTCGGTCGGCACGCACTTCGCAGGTTTCGATTCCGCGAAAGGGAGCATCACTCGGACTTGTTTCCGAGATAACATTTCTCGGAATTTGAAATGTTCCAGTGGAGACTGGAGATAACTTTGCGCACTTAATTGAGATCTATTTTTAGCAATCTGAGGTGATTCGATGTGCGTCTTCTGGGGCCGCTCAGCGAAAAACGGGACTGATACTGATGAATGACCGGTTGTGATTCGACGGGACACAGATAGACTTTGGACCGCGTTATCTCAAACGTTTGCCCATCTTCGATGCATTTTAATTGAGCAAAAGGTTTAAATAAAGCCAAAACGGGCGACTCATGTGGTCTGGCTCTTTTGAAATAGCACGGCCGTTAAAAGAAAAACAAAAAACTTAAAGGGTGTGCCCCTGTCTCCTATCTTTCTTGAATGGCACAACATTTTTCTTTCCTTCCACTGATAGCAGCCGAGTTCGTCAGAATGATGCTGTCCCCGACTATCCCAGTGGAAGGAAATGAAATCTCGAAACATTTCCTCCTTGCAGTGCATCCTGGTTGCATACGACAAATCTCCTGTCCTCTGGGAATAGGCGATCAATTGTGCATGTCAGAGAACTGCCAACTGCACGTCAAGTGCCCTTATTATGCGCCCTTCTTATAAATTGCACCCATCCGAAGACCGGCAAGCAGCCGCCTTTTGCTTTCCGTAAAGAAACTCGTCATGCCTGAGGAGCGCTAACTTCTTAACAAGTTTTTAACATGCTTCTAAGGCGGTGCTATCACGCCATTTTGAGCGCTCAAGTTGATCAACATTCAACTTAATTCTGGTTTGGGTTGCACCTGCAGCCATTTATCCAGAATGCACCTGTCGCGCCTACCTACCTACCTGAAAAATGGCTTTTCTGACCACTCACACTTGTCCATCCTACCTGCCCTCTGATTGTATCGTACGTGGTAAAGTGGAGGTGGAAATTGTAAGGCGGGAACGAATTTATCAAAATGAAGTTCAATTGATTTGATTTTTCATTTAGGCTCAGTTTCTGGGTGGATGATTATCCCACACCATAAAAAATTATTGTTCACAATTTCGCTCTTAAACTAGGCAACAAACCGCCTACTTAAATAGGAGAATATTGCTACTATGGTATCTCATAATCATTATGCATTCTTAAGATGATTCTTAATTTGCCATGGCACTTCTCCACCCTGGAATTACATAGTCTTGCTGAAATAGAACTTATAGAAACAAAGGCTAACATAGTCGCAAACAAATTTTTTGAAAAATGCTCATTTTCAGACAATCCCCTGATACTAGAGCTACGCCCTGTAAATCCGTAGCAGTAGTAGTAGTCTTAAGTAGTCTTAAGTAGTCCTAAGATTTAAATTTTAGTAATAGTTAAGTAGGATATTACTTCATTGGGTTTTTCCACAGAACTAACTTTTCCCAAACATTGAATAATCACCTTGATCACACATTTTGCTAGACTACATAATAATATCATAGTTGAATGAACATAGATTCCGGCACTAATTATAAGACTTCCTCATTGTATGAAATTTTACATATATGTTATACTCTGAAATAAATAAATAAATAAAATAAATCATTATGCATGCAATGTTCAGCAAATTTTATGCACTATTTTTTACAGTGTAAAGTGAGTACAGATTAAACGAACTTTTAAATAAACTCATTTTGCCAACAAGATTTTCACACAGCACCACATTATTAAGCCATTAACCTTTTCTATTGAGTGCATATAATCGCCTATGTTAAGTACATTTAAAATAAATTTGCCTAAATTTATTATTCTAAAACTAACTAAAGCTCTCAACGATTTATATGAAGCGTATTGATAAAATGTTTAAAACTCTAGTAAACTAAAGTTACAATTAGAAAATCGGATATTTAGTCTTTTTATACTTTGTGGAAAAGTTTAATTATTTTTGAACTATTAGTAATTATTACTTATTTACTTAATTATCTTCGCAGAGTCAATAATTATCTTCAAACATTAAAAACATGATAATATGACTCAATTTCGAGAATTAAATTTAAGGGTTTCCGCTGTAGATTCTTCCGGCCTTCTAAAAAATATTTAGAAAGATTGCGAAGTTTTTATTCGATATGTAGATTTTATATTCCTTTATCTGTCCGAGTCCTGGAGAACTATTTATTCTTCTCATTGTTGCGGTTTTTTTTATAAAAGCTGAATCGAATTAAAGTCCTAAGAAATGTTATAGTCCTAGATAATTGTTTGAAAATATTTAGAAAGATTGCCTTTTCTTATATAGCCGTATATATAAATCTAGGTTTAGTGGCTTAAAGTAGTTAACTTTGAATATATTATAACTTCAACTATACTATCTGTCTACATGAATTAATAAAACAGAAGTATGAAAGTGACGAAAAAAATTTTCCATTTTTTCAGTCTATCAACAACACGTAACATTTGTTAAATTCGTAGATAATGCGGTAATTTTGAATCGAATAAAAGCGACACATGCTCTTGATAACGAAGCCAAATGTCTAGGCAATTGCGTGCATGACTTTTCAGATACTGTGGGCTAACAGGTCAGAAAATATTTTTAGCGGAGCGATTTAATTATTGCTTAAGTACCTGAACATCCATGCATAGGAATATGTTCGAAAAAAAAATGTTATATTTGAATAAAATGTGTTTTTAAAATTTTCTTATACTTTGTATGAAATATAAGGAGAATATAATTATGATTCTTACAGTCTTTGCCTGAGACGTTAGATTCGAGCTAGATCTTGTAATTTACCGAGTATTAATCCTATTCCACCGATTTACATTAAAGATTCTGTTGTTCAGGAAACCATGTAAAATAAAATCGATGATTTCAATACGTAAAACTGTGCTATTCAAAATGAAGTAAAATATAAATATAAAAACATAAGAAGCTTTGGAAAATAGGAAAATGATAAATATAGAAAGATATGCAATTTATTTTCTAGGTATACAACATCCTATAAAAATAGAACTAAGAGTTTAATAACTATCACCACTTTCATAAACTATTAATCTTTAATTTTTGATAGATATATAAGATCACTTTATGGTGGTTACTTTGAGCAGTTAATAATTAACATGGGCAGTATTAAACTTGCTTGCCATTTCCGGTAAAATGTAATTGGAAGTATAAAAGAGTTTGATTAGTTAGTTAATCTTACAGCGACAGTACAAAATTTATTCGAGCAGTAGATTAAATAAACATTCTGTGTAGTTATTATTTAAGCGGTAAAACGATTGAATTGGCTATTTCTCGGCGTAGGGTCTTAAAAGCGCACGTTTTTTAAAGAATGAAATAATTTTTGCATTAATTTAATATCCGAAAGCGTGCTTGTCTGAATGGAAAATATTCTAAAAGCATACATGCTAAATACATATTAATTGAAGATTTTCTTTTGTAAGTGTTGTGTTGTCTACTTAAAATAATATGTATAGGAAACCGATTCTGATTTAGTAACTACTCACGAGGTGCAGCCCATTTATTTATTTTACTATCTAATTGGATTTTCATACATTCAAGAACTCGTTTCCATTTGTTTTATTACTCAAATTTTATCGCCCATTTTCATACTGACCATAAAACCAATTAAAGACTATTCAGCTAATATTTTTTTTCTTAGTTACTAGTCAAATATACAAACAGATCGCAACCTGTTTAAAGATTATGAAAAAAGTTTATTTAGTGATAATCGAAAACTGATTTTAATTAGAGTTCAAAAATTTCAAGGGTGTCTATTTGAAAGATCAATTTGCGTTATCTTTGAGGGTTATTTAAGTCATATATAGATAAATTTCAAATTTTGGCCAGACTCGAGTTAAGGAAATGAAATAATTTTGTGTGCTTCTCTTTGTAGTTCCACTCCACGATTTAGGTATTCCTCGCCAAACTGCAATTTTACATTAGAACGTCGCCCGCATAATTAATGCACCGAGCGGTTGCTTACTAAAGTGAAAAACGCTTAGCGCTAGAGATTACGCTAAGACGACTTTATTCTGAGCACGACATCTCTACCAGTTTTGCCCTAGGTAGACACTCCCTAGGCTTTTTCGACGGATACTCCCAGAGGAAGGGGTACCCGCAGGAACGGCAAGAGCTAGACGTCCTACCCTAATGATAGTGCCCCTGAAATAAACAGTCATATTGTAAAATTGCAAAACTTGCTAGAGTTTGGTTTTCACACTTGACTGACTGCAGCAACACAATCCGGAAGATTCTCAAGACCGAACCGGCCCGGAATCGTATCCCGCACGATAATAGTTCCTATGGGTGCAAGTCGTATATTTATTTTAGTGAATTTATCTCTCGCAGTCATACGTGTTTCACAAATCACGAAAATAATTTCCGCATAATCTCTTTTGTGGCTCCAGGAAACATGTATGCCACAATGGCGCATAGTGCTCACGTATGTTCATATATAACCGAATATTTCTATCTGGGTACGTTTCCGGGAGGCGCGCTGGGTGGACGTATCCTGGTGAAAAGTTTGAAAGGACGTGGTGCAACTGGCGGTGCAAGAGCAGCCCCCTTTCATCCTACCATTTTCCCAGCCGGGCTGAGGTGGAGATTAGAATAAAAGTCGTCTGGGAGAAGGAGTGGAACCTTCGACGGTATCTCTAGCCGTGCCCCCGTTCGCTGGACTGAAACTTTTCTATTGCTCGCAAAAAAAATTTTTAATCTCAGCTCATTCAATTAGGTTCACTGAATTGCAAATAGCCTCCCAAAGGTCGAAGAAGTGGCCTCCAAAAGGTGCACCCTCTGACTGAAGAGATAATCATCAGAAAGTTCGGCAAACGCGGACCGACAATAGAATTATTCGGAATGTAATTAGAGGCAATTAAGGGCGCGAGGGATTCTTTTAAATAACCGAAAAAATTCATTTCTTTGAGGGTGGCATAAAAAGGCCGAGAATGGTCTGCAGAAATGTAAGCTAACTTAAAAAAAAAAAACAAAACGGTCCATGTTCGATATACAAATTTTCACGTAAGTTTTACTTAAATTTGTCAGCTAAAATTTATTTATATTTGTCCACTTGGGATTAAGTTAAGAATTTAATCAAACTCTACATATTTCTAAAATTTGTTTGACCCCGCAATACAATATACGGTAATAACATATAATGAAATTGAATTCAATTAAAATAGTTGTGCTCACCGAATTGATTCAGTCTGTTTATACAGTCGATGCCTTATTCAGCAAAAACAGATAAATTTATATCAAATAGTCGTTTCTAAATAGCATTTTGTATAAATTTTGCTTAATTTAAACAAGAATGTTGTTGAAATGGGTCTTAAAAGCTGCGCAATTTTGCACTATAGTTTTTTAATAGCAAATATTTTTACAATATAAAAATCGGTCAAATGTGGATTTAATGTAATCCTGCCTCTGTTCCAGAATTTAGAAAACAGCCTCAGTTTTCAAACAGCTTCAGTTTTTCAAAATTCTTTGAAATTGAATTGTTTGTTTGTTTGTTGAAAACAAGTTCATAGAGTGCACTACTGCAACTTTTAACAATATCCCTAAGAATATTTTGGATGACGATTTTTTTAGGTAGTTTCCATTGGTAGTCAGAGAAATACGTCTTACAAAAACTCCACCTGAGGTAAGAATGGTTCCCTGCATTAAGCGGGGTTCGGCTTTCATCCCGAAGTAAATGAATCCGGGAATGCAAAGTGACAGCCCCACAGAGTCCCATTGAGAGTCTTGAAAGTGAACCGAGGCCTACGTGCGGGCTGTGCTGTTCAATTAAGCGCCTCCTCTGCCTGGCTGGGGCCTAATGCTGCTGCTCGACAAAAGTCGAAAATTAAAAAAAATCCCTATAGATCCCAGCACGAATAAGCACCGGAAGCCATTCGCATTCACAGCCCCACAATACGGCCGGCGAGCGTGGCAACTGACACCTCGTGACATCTAATTTCCACCTCTTGGCGTTGTACTTTTATTTAGCACGGGCTCCTCAGGACATTTCCGCCTTTGTTTGGCGGAGCCATCCCAGCGCGATGAGCAAGCCACCTACGGATGAATTTTCTGGAAATGTTGTCCTCGGTCGGCTGGCGGCAGATATATTCCGCCAATATATTCAGCAGGAGAGAGTACCTGCGGTGACGGGGACCCCCTCTACGGGACACCTCGAAGGAGTTGGGCGATCCGGGAATATCTGTCTCCATTCCTAATTCGATTTTCTGCTCTAATTGATCCCAACAAATATTTTCAATTAGGCAAACGAAAGCAGTAGCCGACTCGCAAAAAGCTAGCCCGTAACCTTCATTAGGAGAGTCAACTGGTGTAGGTGTGTATCGCAACGGCTAGGGCTCTACGGGATTCGCGGGGCGCCGACGGTAGCGGTCATAGCCCGGAAAACTTCCTGAAGAACATTTGGCCAGATATGCACTGCTAAAAAACAGAAATTCCCACCCAACTTCTATTAAAGTTAGGAAAACTTTTTCTTCCGAGAAAACTTCTCCTGGTTTTTCTCGGGGGCCCCCTGTCTGTGTGTGCCCAGGAATGGCGAAGGTACTTGAAAGTTTGTCACTGCCGTGGCGAGCGCTCCGTTTCTTCCCGACGTACTCGCACATTTATATCGACACGTGTTCCCTAGACTGGGTGGCAGGATAGGGAGCGGGGTTGGTTGGGACAATTCATTTCGCTTTTAAAAAGAACGAAGGAAATTGAATTAAGCTCAAGTACAAGGTAGCACCATCGCATGCTTAAGAACACGAGAGGAGGCTAATTGAGGGTTTCTTGCGAGGAATGAAAGGGATATGGAAATCGACCCCTGAGGGCTCCTAAAACCCTTATTGACTGCACCTGTCCATCAGTTGCACAATACCCTGGGGCTATGACACCCTTCTAGCATACTAACTAAGGTATGCTTTCGAAATTAGCCAATGGTTCATGGAATAGGGTAGAATCTTAGAATTTGTACGTAATTTTTGAAGACATTAATTTTGTAGACGTTTTTGCACAATTTTCTTAATTAGCTTTAATATATCTAGGTATAGGATAAATGAAATCATGTAGGGTTTTCTGCAGTCATTTTTCAAACTCCAATCCTCTGACTTTCCTGTTTTTTGGATTATATTATGAAAATCGTATATTTTCTTACCAAAATGATAGTCGTTCGTGGTCCACAATATTTCATTTTCCAGATTTGTGAAATTCGTGTTTCAATCAGAATACGAAATTCATGTTATTCCATTATCGAAATAGTAAAGCAACACAAACTTTTCCGCTTCCGTACCCTGTAAATAAAATTTATTAATATCTAACCAAAATGTTATGAAACATTTGATATAGTGTACCACCTACTGTGGCAACCACGAAAAACCGAACAAAGTCAAAGAATCTTTTATTATTACATTTTATTAATGTTTCACTAATTTTTACGGAAAGTTGCTTGAAACAAAATCGTAAAGTTTAAGAAATTCACGAGGGTGCATGAAAACTAACAAATTTCTACTTTAAAAAGGTAGTAACATTGTTGGTATCTATGGTCAATCGCTTCAATTAAATGGATAATCTTAAAGTCGAATATTTAATTAAAACTACCGGAAATGGGAAATTTTTGTAGGTCCCATTCCATTCCCCGCTGGAGCACCCAAAACCCGTTCCTCTGGGGGTTTTCTAGTCGGGGGAGTCCCGTACTTAAATTTATGGTACACCGATTTCTAGGACCAGAGTCGGACCTGTTCAGACTTTTGTGCCTAGATTTTGCGGATTGGCTCGGGCAGAAATATGTTACAGTTTCTTTAACTATTCTTCGCTAGACACTCACCACAGTGGCGCGGGAACGGTAGCGGGAATGTATCCGGGAATCTTTTCATTGCCCGGATGCCAAGCCTTGCCTCCTGGATGTGGGGTGCTCCTTGGAGTTTCAGGAATTCCTGAAGTAAAATTTGGTTAAGGAAGATCTGTTATCCTTCGCCGCCCAGAACTTGGAAAGTTTTTAATTAAATTTCGATTCAAACGTGTGGCTCGGCTACCTCCAGCTCTATCAGCAGCTGGTTAAATCTTAACGAATCCTCTTGTTTCCTTGCCACAGCTGCTGGTTCGAATTTAACGGACTGAGAGGCCTTAACAGTTGCTATTAGTTCGGGAATCGCCTTCGTGGGTGCACCCAACCGGAGGATGGGACGTGGAGTGAACAGCAGCAATAAACCTTTTGATTACAGATAAGACTTCAAAAACATCGTTTTAACTGCTCCGGAGTGAAATCCTCCCGAGTATTCAAACAAAAACTTGAACCGCCCCCGCTCCCGGAGATGGGCTCTAGAAATGCCTCAAAAACACTTATAACTCGCATGCAAAGTATCCCATTTGTATGTAAGTGCGAGAAGATGGAAATCCTACGGGATAGGCGGGAAGAAGACGTTGGCGACAAGCTCACCTATCTTCCAGGCGCCTCCCTCTGGAACTTTGGGGTGCGATTTTGAATAGGCACTTAGGGTTGATTCTCGTAATTGAGGAGCGAAGCGGCTTCACCTCACTCCGACCACCTTCGCGAGTTGTAACGAATTCTCTTTGAAATATGCTCGGTGAAAGTGAGTTAAAAATTGCCGCATTATCCCTGGCTTATCCTTGTTTGTTTTAATAGACTTTTGAGTGGCTGCGAATTTCGATGCCTTTGTGGATCACGGGGAACTTTCTTGGTGGGCCTCTTCTGCACAGGGTAACAAGTTAATTGTGGCTTCCTGCGGAGGGGAGATGCGACAAGCTGATTACTGCCATGAGATTTATTTGCTCTGGTATATTAGATTACGCGACTTTCGGTGTTGTTCCGTGCTTTCCGTGGCCCTCGTCAATCTCTCACCCCACACGGAAAAAAGTTCGTTAGGCAGGATTTTCTTGAGCTTCTTAGAAGTAACTTTTCTACCTGAAATCCCACTGATATAAATAAGGGTCCTAATTGGAAGCACTTCCCTGAAATGTTTGCTCTTCTGTTTTTAATGTTCTGTCTGCGGAAAAAACGTTACAAAAAGAGCGGTTGCTTCTAATAAATCAGCCTACACCCAGATGTGCAAAAATGTATCTACTTGTCGTCTATCTACCGCGTTTCGCCCCCAAATGTCTTGCTAAATTAAACAATTTCGAAAAGTGTAGGGGAGCGGAGCATTATCCTAATACGCTATGCAACCCCGTCCTCGAAAAGGGCCATGACTAAACTCATCGCCTTTTCTTGAGTGACGCTTCATACAAAAATTCGTCATAGTTGGGACCACAAAACAAGAGCTACTATAGAGTTTTATTTTTCGCAATTCCATTTTCCTGCCACCTTGGCAAATCTGTGATGATAACCCGGCCCATAAATAGGATGGGAGAAATGTCGGATCCTAATTCAATTTTGGTAATGTGATGTGAACCCCTTACAGCTTGCACTCGATAAACTCAAATGGATATGATAAATTCGCTTGGTCGCAAAGTACGATAAATTTATTAGTTTTTATCCCTTCCGAGGGATTGTAATGTATCCTCCCGCTGCGGCTGCATCCGCATATCCACGGTGCAAGCAAAGGACCTAGTGCGATAAACTGCCTTACATTAGTAAATTGTTTTAATCTGTGATTTCGGGAAAGGCTTTTCGTGCAGCAAGAGACCTATTTCCTTGAAAAAGTTTCTAGTAATGAAGATGAACTAATGCAACTCATTTAACTTCTGTAGAAAGACTCAAAGTTCTTATGTACGTCTTTTTAGCTTTTACTATTAAGCCGGGCATACAATAGCTAAATAAGTGGCTGAATAAAATCTGGGGATCAACATGTTTAGAAACATAAATGGGAAACTTTTTTGGAAAATCGTTTTCAAATTTTAGTTAGTTAGAATTTTATTAGTTTTTTTAGAATTAGATAATTTGTTAAAGGTATGTACCACAAATATAAACTAGCTGGCTTTAAAACTCTGAAGCGGATCGATCTCAATAGTTTTTAAATTTTAAAATTGAATTTTGGGGTCTTTTACTTAATTCGAACGATTGGCCTAAAGACACCTTCCTGTAGCGATGACGAAAAATTGGCATCCTTTGCAGCTTTGCGATTTTGATTATTTCCCAATGCCAAAAAGTCGAGGGTGTTGTAATTTGCAAAATATAATAAATTCGGTTTGAGCGTCCCGCATTTGGGTGTTCGTTAATTCGCCGTTTCTTGGCAAGGCCGAGACATTTATGACACATAAATTTACGGAGCCATTCAGCAGCCCTCGGCGGCTCCGATTTTCGGGGCACTTCCCATACGCGTCTCTCGGCAGCGTCCTTTCTTCGCGACGTTAAGTTAATACAGTCGATATCTTGAGCATAAGCATAAGCTCCTTGTCTTTGAAACGAACGTATAAATTCCGTGTTTGGGCGTGTACAAGGGCCGGAACAACTAGAAGACATCGGCGAGCAAACTTGAGTAAATCTCAAGAATTTTACAGTCGAGCGGAGTTCAATTTTATTTATGGACAAATCTATGCCAGATTTGATCAAATGCCAGCAGTTTAATTAAGCTGCGCGAATTGTCCGGGGGAGTGATGTATTATGTACCATGCACGGGCAGACGCTTCGTAATTTTTCGTTCGAACGAGCTTAGGGACATCATTTTAAGGATTTGCTCGTATCCGCCCTAACTTAATAGGCTTTGGAATGAGATTTACCCGTTTTCTTATGGTATTCGGTACCTTTTTATAGTCTGTGGCAGGAAAACAGTCTCTCTAACAGAATTATTACCCATATTGGCAGTTGTACTTTTCTCTAACGAGGTTAACAGACATGAAATTGCGATGATCTATGATGTCCTGTTAAAAATTCAGTTTTTGAAGTCGATTTTACACCGACTAGAGTTTATCTGCACATACCTGATAAGGATAAAAAGTAAGGCTCGTATCGTAGAGTCAGGCTTAGATCTTGACCAGGTAATCTGATTTGGAATTAATTAGGTATTTCCTTATATAAAATTAATTCAAGAGAATCTTGATTAATATCTAGCGATTTCAAGAATAGCCTTACTTGAACTAATTAAACAAATTAATGCACTTAGATAAATCACACTTATTGACTTATTGATATATAGGGTATTTGGATTCCTACGTACGATTTGTATAGATTTCTTTAAGTGTCCTTAGAAAACTTTTGTTTTTGAAACCTGCCTTTAAAATAACGCCTTTCCACTTAAAATTTACGTCAAACTTTATAAGGAGGTGTGCTCACTTAAGTCCTTATAGTCCATTGTAGGCAAATCGTAGAATATCGAGCGGGAATTCATTCCAAAATGATAAAAATACCTTTCTAATGATACCTCACTTGTTAGGATCTGTTTCTAAATTCATTAAAAAAAAATAGCTGTAGAAAAGTTAAATTTTTTTCATTTGATTTCTCATTGTATGGAGAGTGGGAAAAAGGATCGGCCCACGACTTATCCTTAATACGTTCGCGTATGGCTATTGTATATGTAGTATTTTCTTTTTGCCCTGTTGGGTCACCACTGCATATGTAGTACATTTTTTTTTTGTATAATTTGAATAATCAAAACGATGAAAAAACAGTAGTAATAGTTGTTTTTTTCCAATTGAAAAGTTTAAAGCACTGCTAATGCAGGATAGTTGTTTATATAAATATATTTTCTATGTCTCCATATGGGGAGCGATCATATTAACACCCCATGTGAATTCACGCAGTCTGCGAATGTGCTAAAGACAAAATCTGACAAAATTACGTTGGACGGATTCGATATTATTAATTTTTACTTGATAGTAAGGGGGCCAGACGTAGCATGCGTAATTGAGAACTAGCCTCACAAGATAAAAATGTGCTAGTGCTTATAAAAGTTAAATACGTTAGAAAATTCCTGTAACCATCTTTTAATAAAACCCAATAGAGAACAGGCCCTCGCAACTATAGAGTTGATGTACTCAGCAAAGTTAAGCTTACTATCAAGAATAACGCCTATGTAACGAATAGACTTTGTGTGTCCAATAATTCATTATGAAAGACTGTAATCAAAACGGAATTAAGATCATGAACTTCTATGGCTGACGAAAATTGTCTATTGAAGTTGAGAAATATTAGAAAATAAAACGCTATTTATCAATAAAACTTCGGATATTAAATCCTGTGACCAGTTAGTAACAAATATTGCCAAAGCCCAAAAAAGGATGCTGTTACTTTTAGATTAATTAAAACCTCCGTATTTGTGAAAACCCTGTGAACTTTTTAAAATGCACTGGACTGAAGGGAAAATAGACCGCGGCTAGCTGAAATATTTGGACGTGATGTCGAATATTGAAATACCGTGAGGAGTTTCCCTCGGCCCTGTCCGTTGCACTGCAAAAGCGTACCTAGCACGGTTTTGCCGCTGGCCTCAAATTGCCAAACTGTTTCAGAGTTTTCTCATCAAAAAGCTTTGGAAAACATGAAACCACGGTCTAATAAGGCTAACTGAGCTAGATTCTAGCAGAAAGCAATTCGGATCCCGACCACACGTTATGTACACACTGCATCTTGACGTAATCGTTTTTTCCTTAATCTGGTGCTCCACTCGACCCCCAGTACTAGCGCGCATTAGAGCGGGGGAGTAGGGAGCCTGTAGCCGTTGCGAACCCTTTCGAATTATGCGGGTTCAGACGGTGAGTGAGTGGGGAGCTTTCCCCTTTGCGATGATGATGGACTAATTTCGCAAAATACCTAAACCCTGAAACACACATCTAAAGGGCGGGGTGCTCTGGCGGTAACGTGTCCTGCAGGAGGGCTTCCTGGCCAGGCACTCGTTAATAAAAAATAGGAAGAAAAAAAAAATAAAAAAGGAGCAGCATCGTGTTATGAAACTTTTTTCACGTCACCCCAGCACGCTGCCGTTCCATGACGTTTTGACTTTGATCTGCAACTCACGGCGGCAAAGTGGCGCTCCGCATCCTTTTCGGTTTTCGTGGGAAACCCTTTTGGTCAGACACTGGACCGAAGGGATGTAGGAGAATGGTCAATCCAATAGCCGGTGCCATAATATTCTCATTAAGTTCCCAAAAAGCGGGCCTCGGCCATAAGTCGACAAAATTAAAATCTCTCCTGGCCGAAGGATGCTCTAATGATTCTGAGATATGCGTATAGTGGTCAGTTAATGTGGTGTAAAAACGTACCTATGCGAAGCCTTAATCCCTCCGAAGGGTTCTATTAACAGTCCATTTTACAGCTCGTACGGACAGAGGTGAAATTATAAAATTAATTTTCTGGAAGATCCCGGAGCACATTAAATTCCATTAAGGTAACCCTTGCGAGGTCCATCGGATGGTGGACGAGTGACAAATGAATTCTGGAATGGGGCCCGAGTAGGAAAAACTTGAGCAATTTACCCCAAATGACCCAAGAATTAATCAGAGGGTTTATTGGGGCCGGAAGCGGAGGAGGCCGGCTCCTGCGTAGGGCTGGCTGCTGCATGTGTGCTCCTGGGGCCGGTCACTGCATTCCGATAATAATTTAGATTCATCGCGCCGAGAGCGTCCCAGAACAGGATCTCAGCAGGACATTTTTCTGGAGGTTGTCAAATTTCCTTTTAAGAAGTCTCGGACCGTCCTGAGGAGAGCGTCTCAAAACGCCTACCTCCAGCTGGCCAAATGTCCTGTGACACACGAGATAAATGTGGTAGAAAATTGCCAAATTATGTAGCCCCAAAACATCATTATTCAAGTCGACTAAATCTATTTCTCTTATTTTACGTCCAAACACAGGCGCAGCGCACCTTAAGTGAGTGTTGACCCGACATGAAGACGTCGCCTGGTCTCCTCCGGTCGTATGTCTGTCTGTTTGTCTGTTTCCGAGTTCCTCCTGAGGCAGGGCAGGTCCTTTCCCGGTCCCGGTTTCTCTACAGGAGCAAAAAGGGATGCGTTCGGCGGTAAACATTTGTTTTACCCGGAAAATAAGGAAAAACGTGCAAGAGGAAGATTGTCCACTTTAAGTTGACAATTTCCTTCTGGTAGTCGTGAGGTGAATATTTTTGTTGTCCTTTCTCAATGCTGGCTGTCAGTGAACTAGTTCGTCCGAGAATCCTTTTGAGGAGCTCCAGAAATTCCGATGCCCGGGGAATTGCAGTACACGAAATTTTTCCGTTTTAGCCAGGGACTCCGCATCGACGATTCTCCAACGAAAGAAGTTAGCCCCGGAGTAAGAACAATAAGGGCGGAAGCTCACCGAGAAGGAGCACAACCGTAGGGTTTTAGCGAAAGCACATAAAAGATGTCAGGGAAAAGTAATCACGCGATTTAAAGGGATTTTCCGGTAGTAAATTACACATATTTATCAGAATTTGTCGTGGTTATTCGTTTTAATAAATTTTCTAGAAGGTCGCTCTATCCTCTGGCGAATCTTTGCTGAGATGGCTAATTTCATTTAGGTACCCAAAAGCTAGCGACATTTGGGAGGGGAAGATATATTCAAAATATTCAAAACTCACAATTGTCGCCTATTTAATCGTAAGATTTTTATATTTTTACACTGAGAAGATATTTTGTAAATTAATAGAATAGGAGCATATCAAAATTAACTTCAATAAAAGGAGCTAAATTTGTTTGAAATAATAAAAAATAATATTAATTGATAATACGACGCTTGTGATTGCTTTTTCGAATCAATTACAAAATACAGTATTATAATATGCAGTATATTTTGCCTTTATTTGAATAAAAAATAGAGGTCTTCTTTTCGCGCACTCGGGAATTGAGCCCGTATGGCGCTTTCAATGCGTTATTTATTTATTATTAAATAAAAACTATTTACATATATATCGTTTTTTTTATTATTTTACTTTTTAACCACGGTTTTCATATGGAAATCGAATCCAAAACTTTGAAATGGCATACTCAGCGCCCACTATAGTGCCCGAGGTTGTTATCTTGCGTTGGGTATGAACCTAGTTGCATTATACAAAAATCTATTCCTTACATCAATGGTATAATTCATTTTTTCCGCTAGTTTCTAAAAAAGATATGTCTTTATTACAGAGACACTGTTATTTGGATCAACGATTTTCGTTTTCTCCAATTTCAATCAAAAAGAATTTTAATGAATTGATGAACATTTTTTGAATCTGTAAGGTTTTAATTATTTTTTTTTTTAATAATCATATTCCTTATGGATTTTATTAATTTTCTTGCTTTAGTTTTTAAGAAACATACGTTTTTGTAATAAACACACAGTTATTGATTTACTGTCGTCGTATTTTCTTTAAATTTCGTTCTTGTGATGAGTAATTTTATTGAACTAAAGAAATTTTACTTAATTTGATGATATTTTAAGGTTTACCAAATCAAGTGAAGTGTTTTATTAAATTAAACGTATCTCTTTTTATGAATATAAAATCTTCTGTAGAGTACTACAAAAAAAATTAGTAAATAAATGAATAAATAAATATTAAATAATGAAGTAAATAATAAAACATTTTTTAACAAATAATGGAATATGTTCTGAATATCGAAACGTAGCTTAACCCATTCGAGACAGAACATTTTTTTTTAGAAACCATCCGTATGAGCCGAAATGTGTTCTTGCTATATAGAGACCATTTTTATACTTCCGCATTTTGACTTTGTCCCACTCATTTTAGGTACTAAATTCAAACCAATACCAAATTTTATGTTTACACACTTCTAAGTTACTTTTTATTTTAAACCAGTCTTATCTGAAATAACTGATAAGTGCTATTCAATATCACTGCACACATGGTGTCCTTTTGGCTCGGAAATGTAGTGCATACACGGTGTGTACTCGGTCTCGTATAGGTTTAAAGGAAAGTTTAATTCTTCACGAAATATGTATTAACTAAGTAGAGTAGTACTTATAGATTGTTTATAAACTTGAGATTTGTTTGGAACATAATTAATGTGTTAGGGGGATCTTTTTTTAAAGAAAAGAAAAAGATAACATTTTATGAACAAATTTAAAAAATATTTTGTTGAAAATTCGATAAAGTTAGAGAAAAAGTTCTATGTTATTTTATGTACAAGATCTTTATTTATATAAACGGGTTTAAATTTACTTTATAGTGTGCATCATTTTAAAATTGTACCAAGAGTTGATCATTTTTATTATAGAGAAATGCTATTTTTGTGATTTTGTAATTGTGTCTTTAGATACGCTTTAGCACGAAGGACTTTTCTTTTATTATACGTAGTTACATAGTTTGAAGTTTAAAGATATGTACACATATACAAGGTGGCGCAAAACTTGTCAGCCGATGTTCTTTGGCTGTAACTTTTTTTATGAATGAAAAACTTTGGTTCTGCTTTTGGATCGTGTTTATTTTATGTCTTATTTTTTTTCTATTAAGTCTAGAACATGATATAAGCCAAGTGGTCGCCGCTAGAATTGATGACCATACGGGTCCGATTTATGGCATTTTCCATCATTCTTGCCACATTTTCTGGTGATAGGTTCTCGCATTCTTGACGGATATTCTCTTTGAGGACTTCAAGAGTCTGAGGCTTATTGATATAGACTTGTGACTTCAAAACACCCCACAAAAGAAGTCCGGAACGGTTAAATTGGGCGATCTTGCCGGCCAGTGAAAGTCACCAAAACGAGAGATTAGGCGACTCGGAAATGCAGCCCCCAGAATTTAATTTCTTAAAATACAATATTCTTTGAAATTCAAGAATATTCTGCGAAAATATTAAATCGATTCGATTGTATTAAACTAACCAATTTTTTTATTGATTTTATATAAACCACTAAAAAGGACTGATGACTACATGGCAAGCGAACATGTTTACTTCAGGTCTGACTGGATTATATACAGTCAGCATATAAGAGTTTTACTTTATAGAGTGCAAATTTACTGATCCTTAAAGCAACTCTTGAAATTTACTGTCACTTGCATTTTCTCACTTGCTAAAACAAAAAACGGATCCTCACGTCTCCAAATTTCATTGAAATTCTTTTTATTCTTTAACTTCCATTGTTCCATAAGAAACCCTTTTTTTTTATAAATTTGTTAATGTGGAAATTATATAAGAAACGACTAACACCAGCTAGTGCAACCGGCAAAAATGAGACTGAAATTCAGCGGCAGTTTTAGGGTACCTAGAGCCCAAGGATCGCCGACGAAGCAACTACTAACCGGTGAACGTTCAAAACCATTCAAGAAGCAACCAGGAGCCCAAAAAAAATTTGCACTGGTATCTAAATTTGACGAAATTGATTTGAACGACTTACCGATTCAGCGAAAAAGGAAAATCGTCCGAGTGAGCAAAATTCAATACGACTTTATAGGATGTTCGAGAATTCGAAGGAGGAGGCCCTTTTGGCGCAAAAGGATCTCTATTTTGCGTGAAACAGTGCTGCCCAACGATCTCGACAGGATATCACAGTGGTCTGTTCCCGTAATGATTCCTGATATAGACGAGAGCGATCTGTTAGAAGAGAACTTTTTGCGCTTAGTGCGATCACATTCCCAGCAAAATTTTTTTAGATGGGAAGAGCCAATGCTCGTCAGCAATTATGAACGTTTCGATGAAAGTAATTTCTTCCAAAGAAATGAGATCACCAAAGAGGAACCCCACTTGAATTATTACGTTATGAACAGTCAGACTACGGACAATTACGAATCCTCAAATTCTACGCAGACTGGAACAAACTTGGACAGTGATTGCATTAGGTACGAGGACAATTTATTCGATAGTCTTTGCCAATCTGGACGAGCTTGTTCCGACAATCCAGACAATGGTTTGCTTTTCTGCGCAGAAATACAGAGATCAGATATAATGAATAAGGCCTATTCGGTTTTTACTGAGTATTACGGACTAATGGACACCGAACCGGAAACTGACGAGGCTACTTCCAAGTGGAAAGAACTTACGCAAGAGGAACGTCTACCATTTTTGCTGCAGGCCTACATCTCGGATTATATGCGTTTATCGTCGTGAAATGAATAATTTTATTTGGTAGTTTTGTCCCTGAGTTTAAGTTTTACATTTTTTGATTTTGTACCATAAAATCGACAGGCTTTATCTAATAAATCTTTTATTCCACATAGCTGGATTAAATGAAATTTAATGCTTTTGAACATATTTTGAATTATAGCTAGTTTTTAAAATTATCTTTATTTTAATTGGACATTTTTTGATTCTATCTATTGTACGTATTCGGTTTTATATTTATACCATATAATGTTTGGTCTTAAATTTTAATTATAATTGTTTAGTGGACTTATAGACTTTGAAATTTTCGTAACATATATTCAATTAGTTACTCTTTTCTAAACCTCCAAGTTCCGATTCTCATTCAAGGAAAAGTATTTTAGTGAATTCCATTCCAGTTCTAATAAATATTTCGTAACTAATTTGCGTTGATTGAAAAACAACAACATTTAAAAATACTAAATTATCGTTCTAGGCAGAAGGCTACAAAATTAGGTAATTGTAATATTATTTTTATCAACCCCTTCTACAAGTTCATCATTTTAATTATCGCTTCATAATTGAAGGTATTTTGGATAGTAATGGTAACTGGTCAGATTGGTTTACTTAGGGGAATAAATCCTATTTTTTTAGATTTATCATTTTCTTGCAACTGACTCTAATAGATGACTGTTTAAGAAATTCTAATACCGATAAGAAAATTTATATGGACGATCTGTAGCAAGATGTTTCCACCTGTTAAAGTGGCAGTGTTATTTGCGGTGAAGACGAATTTTCCGTCCGTTGAGTGCCCGCAGGAAGCGTCGGGATTACTTCACAGTCATAAAGAATTAATCACAGCTCCTGACAAAAGCAAACAAATTTCTCAAATAAAGATTATTTCAGGCACTTGGCGCAAGAATTGGGGGGTTGGGATTTTGGGGGCGGGGGGAGGAGTGCTCCACTGCCGCAATTGAACTGTTCCGTCTCTTGTTGAGCGGCGGCTGCTATTCCTGCTACTGCAGGAGTTCATCTCCGGCTCCGAGTCCCCCATCACGAAGGCAAATGGAAAAGGGAAAAATCAAAAAGCTCGAAATTAAATTAAATACGCTCAGTTTACTTTTACTCTGGCAAAATCAGGCCCCATAACTTGAAGTTTTCTTTCCTCCAAATTACTTTTGACTTGAGTGCGTCCGCGGCATAACCTGAAGAATGAAGACACTGCGGGCTGGATTCCCACCCGGCCAAGGTATTACACCCGTAATTTATACGAGTCCTTATAAATTTTAATACTTGTTAGAGCTCGTTCCCGGGACTTGAACAGTGGTCGGAAGCGTGGAGGAAACGAAACGTCTTCGTCTTCAGGTCGGCGATCTGTACCACCGGGAAATTTCATGCAGATGTGAGCATATTGTCTGCGCTCCTCGGCTTTATGATTAAAAGTGCGCTGCAACCGCAGATACTCGCAGTGATTGAGGAGATCCGACGGGTGGAGTGGAAAAACTCCTCTAATTGGAATTTTAAATAAGCCTGGTCCAAGGGAGCGGGTATCGCTCCCGTGACTGTAGGTATGGGTGGCGATTCGGTCATTTCAATATTATATGAATTTCATGTGCCGAGAGGGAGTCTCTACTCAAAGACGCCGGCAGCGGAACTCCTTAGTCCCTGCATGTGTACGCCCGAGTTACTTGGACTCGCCTTTGTTTAAATTTATGGGCACTGGTCTCCTGCGAAGGACCCGCAAAGTGCCGGCTGCCAGCATAAGTTTCAGTCTAAAGAGGTAAAACGTTCAAATTTACTTTGGTCATGTCCAGAATATGAGATTAGGTAAATGAAGTGCGGATAGAGAAATAGGGTACCCTGCAGGGAGAGGGGGCGCAAAGCGTAATTGAATCCAGGAGGTAAAATATCTCGAGTATCTTTCTCGAGACTCGGTTAGCCTTAATTGGATTCAGTTAAGACTGACTACGATTCTTTGGAGAGGATGGAAACTGCTCTGGAGGTGGGTGACGTGAATCGTTTACATTTGAATTTGTACAAAGGTTCTCAGTTTCGACATCCGGCGAGTGTAAGAAGATCATGTGATAAGAAACCATCTTCAAACCACTTTGCAGTAATAAAAAGAACACATAGATCTTATTTTAAAATGTTGTCTAGTTAAGCAAAGTTCTAACAACATTTTTAGTTAATAAAAATTTCAACGGTTTAGAAGTTATTAGAAGTTATGAATTCGCACTCAAGGGTTCCGCACCTTAGATTTAATTAAAAAGCACTATACTTATAACTTTAAATTCTGAAAAATAATAAATATAAGAACCTTAGCCTTTTCAAATGATATCCGAGGGATTATTTGGTGCTGCTTAAAAATTCGAGTATGTAAGTAACAAAATTTTTAAATGTGCATGGTGTTTTGGAAAAATGAGCACTACAATCTGCCTATAGATTCTTTGAAGTGCTCTGATAAACGTTCAGAGACACCCTATGCAACCATATATAAGAATTTTTAATATCCCGTATTAAACATACTTTGTGATTGCGGATTGTTGTAAATAAAGGCCAAGACCAAGATGTAGAATAGGAAAAACATTTAAAATGTGTTTCTTTGAAATTACATCATCAAAATTTGAATTTAAAATAATTAATAAAAAATTAACGACGCATACAATGAAAAAAACTCCTATGCTGTATAAATTTTATCAAAATCCGTTGAGTAGATCTCGAAATATTTTGTCCATATATTTAAAAAAAGGTAGTTTCAAGAAAAAAGGTTTACTTAATCTACTGGTTAAATATGGTGAAATAAATGCTGGTAAAGCCCACTTCTGTTTATAGCAATGAATGCGATTTAGCTTATAACGCCTCGGGTCATAAATGTATGGGGTAAAACCGGTTTATATATGATTTTGACCTCGAAGCCTTTTTAAATCGTTTCTATTTTTATTTTGTTGATCAAAACTACGAAAAGAAAAACTACTACACAAAACTGGAGCCCAGAGAAAAATGAGAAGCGCTCTAATGGAAGTATGGGTTACTTAAAAGTGGCTATACCTGCAGAATACCAAAGTGTATTTTACAAGATCGCACCAAAACTGATTTCCGGGGGAATATCGTGCACTGTGGTACGTACAGCTTTTTTTACTCCTCAGGTAAAATCGGAATACGTAGCGGTTTAGTTTTTTTTGTTATTTGATTTTTGAATTATTAGTTTTTTTTTTATGCTGCATTATGCTTTTAAGATATGCCTTAATAAAAATCATCTGTCTTATTAAATAGTCGAGCTACAGTTCCATAACCTTAGGTATACGGTTTTTGGACGGTTCTCCTCTAACATTGTTACAGCGTTGTGAGTTTAAAATCAAAATTGGTTACTATTTATGTTTAGAAATTACTTGTTGCTAGCTGACTATTACTGAATGGAACGGTATTCAGCGATCAAAACAAGGTGCTGCTGTCGTTTTGTACACGAGCATAATCCCCCAGAGCCCATGATATACTAATCTAAGCTGTAATAAGTCCTACCAGCAGGTTTTCCTCCCCCGCTGGATTGACAGCCAACCAAAAACAAATTAATAAAACATTAAGAAGTCATTAGCGCCTAGCGGGCAGAAAATGTCTTAAAAAATGCCTTCCTGAGCAGATGAGAAAACATGACAACGCTTGACGTCCTGGAAGCGTAAAACAATTTCCTACCATCGTTCTTGGTGTCATCCCGTTTCCTGGATGTTGCGTACGACACCCAGAAATAGGGATATTTTGGGGAAAAAGTTTTGGGCATTTTCTGCATGTTATCCGGCTCGGCCTTTAAGTGTTTCTTGCTTTTATCATTGATCCAAACTGTCGTCTTTTGAGGTGGTTTATATGCGTAGATCCCTGCCAGAAAACGTTATCCTGAGGTAGACGACTTTCTCCGTAATGTAATATGAAAGGATAACGTGTCCTGTTTCTTATCTCGCCAAGAACTCAGCTATGTTTTTGCTCACTCCTTTGACTAAACAATTTAGATAAATGTCCCCGGGAACGATGTCCCAGCAATCTGGGGTAACCGAACGGGAGCTACGAGGGACTTGGGAGGACACTTTCATATATAGCGAAAAGGGTGATAATAAAAGATGCGAATGCGGGTGTGCCTTCAAGAAGTGTCCAGCTTATCACGGCCGCCAGAAACTTAGCCGAAACTCGGTCGTGTTTACCACATTGGAATTTTTAATGAAATAATTTGCATTCACCCCAACCACTGTCCACTCGCTTTTAGCTGCTACTTCGATAAGCGGCGTCTGATCACTTCTCGGGTAAAATTTTTATCTCTTCATTAACCCCCAGTTTTTGTGCGACAGATTCTCCGCGGGGACTTAATAAACGTGAATTTGAAAACCACAGAAGATTTCTTTTTAAACAACTGCAAACAACTGCCGGGACTAAGGGGCCCTTGAGAAGGCAAGGCCGCGTATTTAATATTCAAAAAATGTCATCGTCAAAAGGACATCGTCATCGTCGGCCACGGGAATAATTACTTACAGTTCAATTAGTTTAAAACAATAACAGCCTTAGGTTAACGAAGTAATAATAAAATTTAAAAAGAAGCGCACGAGAACCCCTGGACTTTTTAATTTTGCTCACGAGTACCAGGGACTTGGAGACAATTCCCAAATTTGATTTTCAAATTACTTGCGGGAGCCAGTTATTTTTTTTTTTTTTTTTGTAGATTTGGACACAGGCTGGCTTGTACCCTTTCAAGTAAAAGTTTTCTACCTTTGATACAATTTCTTAGCAGATGAATTTTTATGATGACACAAATGCATGCATTATTCATGATTATTTATCTACTTCCCTCATTTAGGTACTAGTTTTTGATATGCAATACACTCAGTTGGTTTCTCTAGTTATTTTTATATACGGGTAGAAGTGGGTGCAAATTGGAGTTGATATTTTTGCGTAAATGATTAATAAAAGGATAAGAAAACTTCTTTCTTTTATCCCTTCAATCCCTACATGTAAAATTAGTAACAATAAAAGTTATAAAACCATAAAAGTCGAAAAATAATTAATACAATATTTGTTATACGATATAATTTTGAAATTTCTTTGAAATTTGATACCATAGAGTGGGACGCATTATTTAAAATATGTTACTAAAACCTTGGAGTTCAATAGGGCAGAACCAAAACCGGAACTAAGGCTAAAGTTCAGTAATATTTACCATGTTACAGTTGAAGAAAGGTAGTTAAATTCATAGAAAAATAAAAACTCTTGTGTCTTCCTTAAATAAGTAAAAATAGTTTTTGAGGATGGAACTCGCTTAAAATATGCAAGTTTAAAAAATGGATAAGCGAATTGTTTCGATCCAGACAACGATCCGATCTCATCAGTATGGCAATGGCTAGTTGTCCCTGCCGCAGACACTCAAAGAAACAGAAACAACTGATTTTACTTATGACTTTAAAATTGTAAGTACGAATTATATGGAAGTAAATTTTTAAATAAGTTTTTATTTCACAATGAATTTACATAATTACCTTCCTTCAAGTGTAACATGATAAATATTACTGAATTTACACGAACAATTTTATATTAAGTCATAAGTAGAATTGCTTGTTTCAATCCCTTTGAATATTTATGGCAGGGACAACTAGCCATTACCGCACTAATGAGATCGGCTCGTTGTCTGGATCGAAACACTTCGTTCATCCATTTTTTGAAACTTGCATATTTTAAACGAGCTCCATCCTCAAAAATTATTTCTGTTTATTTGGGGAAGACAGAAGAGTTTTTATTTCGCTAAGGCTTAAGAATTAAAATATTTTTGTTTAGTTGTTATTTTTAAACGAATTAATTTAGATTTTTAACTTTAAATACACTTTTTTAATTTTAAATTCAGGAAAGCGGAAGCTAACATTATTGATGGATGGTTGGTTCTGTATAGTGCAACAATGCACAAAACGCAGTTAGTACGACATCTCATAATTTTATTTATCTCCAGCAGATTGTGATATTACTAATTCAAAAAGTTGTGTGAATGCAGTACATAAAAAATATTAAAAATGTGCAGCAATTTTTTGGACGATAGTGTCCAATCGGTGTTTGAATGTATGAACATTTAATAAGTATAGTATAAATTTCCAGAACAATATTGCAAAGTTCTTAGGTTAGTTGCTTTTTTAGAATTTTTTTGAATTCATATCTCCAATTATAATTAAATCATCATTAATTTTATCCCTCACTAGCTCGAATAACATTCAACTATTCTATAAATGGCCGGCAATTGGAGCATGTTAATGAAATTACTGATTTAGGGATAATTTTGGATCTCTAAACATCTTGACCATGTTCATACTTAAGGCAAATAAACCGCTTGGCTTTATTAAGAGAAATACGAAAGAATTTACTAACAGTTTTTGTTGAAAGGTATTATATTTGTATTTCAGTAGAACATTTCTTGAATATGGTGCTATTATATGGAGTCCTAATAATTCTGTACATATCAATAGCATTGAAGGAAGTAGTACACAAGTCGTTTACTAGATTTTTATGCTATAAACTGAACTGATGGAATTGAAATTTGTCTAGTTATGATTCAAGACGCTTGTTGTTAGGTTTAGCAACCTTTCAATATCGTCGATACTTATTTATTAAAGATTTATTATGCTACGATATTGATTGCTCTGAGCTTTTCCAATCTGTCCATAGATTTCATAATAACTAGATCAGAATACCAGAGTATGATATACTATATCTGCGAAAATATAAAGAATTAGGGTTTACCTTGTGTAGTAGTTGTTCTTTCTAGTCTGTAAAATTAATATGTAATTGATAGACTAAATAAATGAAATTATTGTCATAGTAAATTGTTCATTTTTTAATAAACGTGAAGTAATAGAATAGTTGAGAATAAGAATATTCTTGGATTTTTACATTAAAGTTATCATTTTGGAAATGAAAATAATTATAATAATAAATATGTTGTTAAACTACAACAATTTTGTATACCAATGGTTGATAAAAGTATGAAATTTTTCTATGCCTTTAATGTGAACCAAAACTCTATTCTGAGCCCAGATTCTGAAAGAGCATACCTAAAAGTATGAAAAAATATTTGAAATTTATTCTTTTTTAATGAGGCTTGAAAATAGTGACAAAAATCGGATTCTTCCGCGTTAATAGATTAAATATCGATTTTACAAAACACCATAATAAGAGATTTTCCAATGTAATTTCAAAAAGGAGATAGGCCAAAGCATAAAGACATTGGGTTTTTATAGCAAATAGTATTAAATATTTAAATTTTTTTGGGGGAAAAATGCATAAGTTACCACCTCTGAATGAGAAGCGTAAATTAAGCGAATTAGAAGAGTCTGAAGTGCATACAAAATGGAAGAATAGACGTTGCCAAAAATCCCTTCCATGAAAAAAAAGGGGGTAGCGCCGATGTATAGGAAGAAAGAAATTTTGTCTGCTCACTGAGCCGTGGAACTAATTCCTCTTGCTATGCAGTTCTGGCAACTAGCGGCTTAGGTGTTCTCCCCCTGTGACATGCAAAAGGGCAACTTCACCGAATCCGCCTCAGTTGAGCCCGGCCAAATTTGATAATCCCGACTTTTCCCACCCTGTGAATAGCGTGAGGCAGCAAAGCACCCGCAAATGTCCTTCATGTGGGCCACTCATTTCATTATCTGCTCCCTTTTGCGCGACGTGAGGGTCCCGAGACGGTGGAATCCGCGCTTTTAATCTCGAGCTAAATGCGATCGGACCTGAACTTGGAGATTCGCGGCCGGGCGGTTCGTGGCAAATCATGTTGAACTAATTACACCTTGCAGCTGGGTCGCAGCCCAACAGGTTTCTGTGCAGATGAAATTAATTAGCGGCCTTATCAGAAGCCCCACAGTCACGAAACACATTCATTAGATTTTTTTCGTCGGGCATCAAAGCCAGCATTCAAATGAGCCGAGATTTAAAGTAGGAGCGTGTTGCGCTCATGCCCGTGCCCGTGGTACATAACTCAGGCGTCTAGGACGAGCGGGGCAAAGCGCACCGTGTGTTCAGGCCATCCTTGGACCAGTCCCTGCTTCTAGTCCATCCCGATTCAGCCTCTTTTATCCGCCCGAATGGAGACGTGGCCATTCGCGCTGGACAGGCAACGTGGACGTGTGGCAGACGACCGCAAAACATGCTCATTCATAAAAATTCGTAATAATGCGGCCGAGGATATTGAATTCATTTCCTCTGGGCCTCCTTTGGGGGGTAAATACTCCACATAAACGACTAAATCCTCGACGGACAGACGGAAGCGACCTTAGGCCTTTGTGTTTGCCAAAGGATTCCCGGCCGGATAAAGTTTTATTAAAAATTCTGTGCAAAGAAGCCCGGTTCGGGGCCTCTCGAATGCTAGGATAATGATACTTCGCTAATCAGTCCGGGGCAATTTAGTGGAAAATAAAGATATTTTGACAACGCCCGCCCAGAACAATATCCGTTCTAGCCGGGAGTTGGACCGGGTGTACAAATTGCTGGTAATTTTTCTAGGCGGCACCATATCTAAGCTTAAGAGAAAAATTCAATTTCAGCAAGATATTTATCAAGGAGCACACAGCAATTTGCTCAGGAGGTAGAGAGGTTAAAAATTTTAATGAAAGAGTTCCCATCCTCCAATCCTGCTCCGGCTGGTTGCTCCTGCCGCTCCCTGAAGAGTCAGGGCTGTTTTAGATCTTTATGTTCGGCACCTTTTGAGGGAACATTTTAATTATGATATGCAGCTGGGTGGCTGCGAAGGGTAGTGTTTAATGGCAAACACTTCGTTTTTCTTCACTACATCATTCAGAATGCCTCAGAATCGGGGCAATAGCTACTCCTAAAGGTTCATCACATTACTGTCATGTAAAAAAATCTAAAGTCTAGATAGAGCATATGCAATATCTAGGAAAATACTGTAGAATAGTCTTTTAGATCCAGTTTACGTTAACTGGTATTATAACTCTATACTTACTATTAATATAGTTAAAAATTCAATAAAAATAAATGTCGAACTGAAAACATCGATTGTCCTTTTGGTAAACTTAAAAAGAGGAGGTTTTAAATTCGACCCATATAAAGACGCGTGAACAGACTATTGTGATTTATTTATGTTTTTTGTTGAAATGACTAAGGTTCGTCAAAGGGTACAAAGGTACAATGAAAAGTATGAAATGCCTCAGGCAATGGTCGCTTGCTTACACCATAAGGGTAGAATGAAATGAAAATGAAAATGAAAAATCTCTTGTATTCAAAATGGGTATGTGGAGATTTTTAGGGTCATTGATATAATAAATGCTGATTTTAAATTTTGGATATTTATAATGGAAGATCAAAATTAGTTAAGTTTTTTATGTTGGAACCGATCAAAATTTTTAATAAAATTACCTCTTATTGTATTAAATGTTGTATAAGTTTAGATTTGATATAAAATATAATTTCATTTAGAGAATAGCAGGAATAGGTTCCATCCCAAGTCGAGAATATGTGGGTAAATTTTGTTGAACATAATGATTTGCATTTTACTAGTACATAGAGAATAGACTAGTGTTTTCTATTGAACAAAAATAGAAGTTTAAATATTTTTGATACATTTTAAGAATATTTGGGATTATCTCAATAAGCCAATTGAGGAGTCTTAGATTTTTCCATTTTAATTTTTATACATAGTCTGACCTAGAAGTTTGTAAATTTTTAAAATTACTAGTTTTCGGTAGAGTTTGGCCCACCTTTGTAAGATAAACAAACACTGCACGTTTTGAATCCTGAAATACATTGACAAACAGAATTTTTGGCTCGTGGCAAGAATTAATTTCCTCGAAAAGTAAACACGAACAATAAAACATAATCACAGACGCACGGAGTCTTCTCATGTGGAAGGCGATGAGTTGCTCGCATAGGGTGAGGAGTACAAAAGGTGGATAGGCAAATCGCAGGGTGGAGAGGCAGGGCCCAGAGGGAACAAGCAATTTTGCCGCTCGATTTCGCCCCTATGGAGGAACAATTGCAGGAGCTCATTCCCGGGCTGTGGGCCCTCTAAGTATACCTTTTGTGCAGTTGAGCCTACCTGAGCGACTGCTGCTGATGATGATTTCAGTGTGTTGAGCTGGGAAAGTGGCGGATTTGCAGTAATCACTGCATTCTAGATAATCTAGGATTCGGGCATCCTCTGGGAGGGTCTTCACATCCCTCTAAATCCTGTGCAATTTCGACAATGGTTCGAGTGAAACTTTATCCGAAACAGGAACCAAGTGAAAACTTTCATCAGTCCTTTCCTCGTGACGGACTTCTTGTATCTCCTGGTTTTAATGAGAGTAAGCCCGACTGGCAGCTATTCTGGCCGCACAAGAACTCCAAAGTACCTCGAAGCTACGGATACAGGAAGCTGACAAATGGTGTTGTTGTCCCATCCGTTACCAAAAACTTTTCATGCAGCATCCCATCGACGCTCCTTAAGCACTCACTCTTGGGTCTTAAGGCGCTTGTTGCCTGTTTGGCCCGGCGGATCTGGTGGATTTCGAGTTATTATTAAACGGCTTTGAGATACATATAAAATTTTGCAACGCAACACTGCCTACAATTTTCCTTTTCAATTGAACCGAATGGTTCTTCATATTCTCGAATTTCAAAAACCCCTGATAGAAAAATTTTTTGTTGTGACACTATATAAAAGCGCATGTAACTTTTCAGGAATAATAAAAACACATTTTTTCCAACAACGAACTTCTTAAAGCATATGCAACAAAAGTAGAAGTCCGACCAAGTTTTTGGTGGAGAGACCTCTAAATCAATATTTTGATGAAATTCTGAAAAATACTCCTCAGTTAACACGTCAATTTCCTTTTAGAGAATAAACTAAAAAACACAACTCGTGGATAAAATGAAGGGTACTTTTCAGTAGGTATTTTATTAGAACAATCAAATGAAGATTTCTACAAAGATCCTGCAAACATTTTATTTTATAGGGAATTTATAGAATTATTTAATGATAGGATATACTGAATTTCAGTGGCTTTAAGGGGTGTTTGGATGAACAAAGGCGATAGTTTTAAAATACAGGTAACCTTCTTATAACACGATATCCTATAAGTAGGTTTCACTCTTACAAAATGCTACAACTACAAGACACAAGTAGGATGACATTGAGAAGCATTTTTTGAAAATCTATCAATCGTGTTATAAAAATGTAGCTATAAATCGTATAATAAAATAAAATAGTTTCAGCGAAAAATTTAAAAGATAACATGGTTGCGAAATTTTAACTATTTTTCAATAGTACTTTATGAAAAAAATACAAAGCGTTTTTAAAGTAATATAAGACTGTATAAATAAAGATGAATAGTTGTTTGTTGGTAAGCGCATCACTTGAGAATGGCTGCACCAATTTGGCTAATTTTTTTAAATGTTTGTAGTAGTCCAAATAAGTTCCAATATAAAGTAAAAAAAATTCGGGAAAAAAACTCAAAGTGCTTTTTTCTATGGAATTTTTATATGGATCAAGACTATAATTTACGATTCGAACGATGGATATGCGTTAATCTTAGTTTTGTTCGTTATGATTCTGAATAAGTTTTCAGGACAAAAAAAATTCGGGACCATTACAAAGGAAAGTCGGAAAATTCGGATAAACTGCAAAAATCATAATTTTTGTATGCATTCTGACGATAGGAACGACAAAATGAAATTTAGATAGGATAACGTCTGTCGGTTATTTTTGTATGGAAGACATTCAATAAAGTGTTTAAATTTGAGTGCAATCAGTCGAGTAATTTATTTTTATTAATTTCACAAACTCAAATTCAGTTTCAAGAGTACATCACAGCCAAGACCGCTTTATCGTTTTGATTTTAAATGGTTATAATATCCTAAATAAAGAAATACTGATTACCAATTTTTCAATATTTAGAAAGATTTATGTTTTTAGAAGTTTCTTTTGTATATTGCCTGTATAATTGCTGGATTAACATCTTTAAAACATAGGGCAATTATAATAAATCTTAATTTGTTGTGATAGATGAAATAATTTTTGTAATACTCTCACTTGACCGGTTTTTTTCGTAGAATTTTCATACAACGCTAAACTAGGTAATTTTTGCCGTGCGAGGGTTCATATTAAAAAGGACAAATTAAGGAAATCTTGATTGCATCAGCAGGAAGTTGAATTTGCCCAATGACTGAGTCGCTCCCTTCTACGTTAAATGGGGTACTGCTCCAGGACCCTTCTTCGGGGATCGCGCGGAATAGACGAAACCAGAACAGGCCTAGTTTTATGCTAGAGAGCGGAGTTTTGCAATAAAATTAATGACTTGAAGATGTGTATCGGCAGATACCGATATCGAAATTTATTGTCATTATGCACACCCTCCCCGCATGGCACATGGGGCCCAAAAAAGAATAAAGAATAGACGGTTTTGGTTTGATTGGTCCGGGGTGGTGGCGTGCGTTAGCCGGGGCTTCCCTTAAAGAAATCAATCGGAGTCCTGCTGCCAGTGATGCATTAGAGCGATATCCTTTTTCGCAGGATGTTAATAAACGGCATGAATGCGAGCGCCGAAAGAGCCGGAAATAAAATTCGTCCGTATCCAATTATTGAATTACAAAATGTGAGCCGTTCGGCGGATAAACGTCAGCGCAAAGATAAATGTACCTCTGATATGTGTCCAATGAATCATGTCCGGAAAGTCAGCGATTCGGATGCTATCGGAGAGAGGTCCTGGTGTAATTGATTAGATCCATTCAAGCGACGGGACACGTTTCCTGGGATTTCATTAAAAACAATCAGCTCTCGACTCAATTTATATTATGCAAATATTCAAATTAATTGGACGGGGACTGTGTTGGACTGAGCCGTAGTTGCGGTGTCGCCCAGCTAAAATTCAGCTAAATCGACCGGCCTCGGAGAAAATAGTCGGCAACCAGGCCGACCTGGGTTTGGGTGTAACCCCAAATTCTGCACTTGAGGGACCATCTCGCGGGGAGGTGGGAGGAAATAGGTAGCAGATGCGGCCGAGATTTTTCACCCTTCATTCACTTTGCCGTGGAACAAAATGTCCCGCCGCCGCCACCGCCGTCACCGTCACCGTTCCGGCAAAGGTAAGTTCGATGCTCTAACGGTTTTCGTTCGGGTGAAACCCTCTTCTAATCCAATATCAAACAACGGAGGAGAATTATCACCGGGCACAATCGCCGAAGTCACCTCCACCCCAAGCTGCATTATTTGGAAATTTAAAACTCTTCAGCAAATACGGAGGGGTCGACGCACCGCATTTGGAAATCGTCTCGCAATGCACCACCGAGTTTCATGAGGGTGACATGTGCAAAATCTTTCCATGGCACGGCACGGCACGTCGTCCGCCCGGCCTTACCTCGAGGAACCTGAGGTTCCCGGTGGCCGTGTGTGAATTTTCGGCACACGTCACGGCTTTCATCCCCCAGCGTTTCCGAGCGAGGTCAGGGAATGCAATTAAACGTGTGATTGTTGCCGAGGTTGATCCTGCAACTTGTCTGGCTCTGGATTTTGGATTTTAGATTCTGGCTCTGGATGCGGGACGTTTGTGCGGTGGATGTAGAAAATGAAGAGCACATATGGCTTGAAGTGGGTAGTTGCACGCATACAGGCGCACAGGTGAGGGTTCCCTCCGGTAAAACAAAATAAGGAGCATTTATTTTCCCGCACCTTTTGTCCTGAGGTGTTCAATTACGCACGTGCCTAACGCACACACACACAAAAACACATATATATTATCCTGGCAAATCTTTAATCGAATGCGCGCAAGGTACAAATCCAATTCTAAGCCAGTGGAGGCCCACATGTTCCCGGATCACAACCCTCGGGAGCAGGATAGTTAAGGCAGGGGCTGCATGCACCCGAGCACTTAAGGAGATTTGGCGCACCGCCTGTGTTAGTGCACCTTGATTGGATTCGAGGTTAGTTTCTACCTTCGAGGACCGGGGATGAGAACGAGGACGAGTCCCTTTGTATGGCAAGGTAATGAGAACGAGGGGGAGATGCCCTTCGACTGGCACTCGGGCAAGTGGAAAACTGCACATTTGGTCCGTCTTCCTCATTTGAGCCTTTTATGCATAACGTTTTGTTTACACTCGCTCTGCTTCCTCCCTCTAGGTAAGGACCCTGCTCCCAGGACGGCTATTCCATTTGATTGAATCCCTTTTCTTCCTGAGATTATTTCAAATGAAGCCAGGGACGTTTTCTACCTGATTCAGTAGACGACTTTCGAAAGTCACATACGTACGCCCTCAATTTTTTTTAAAGCGCTTTATGCACGTAGGGGAGAATAAAAAAAAATAGGGCCTGATAATTTTAAAGCATTTATATGCACTCGCATATTAGCCATAAATCGTATTTTTAGTTATATACCTACATCTTTTTGAAGACATCTCCTTTTTAATTTTAAAAAAAGTCTGTCTATCTTCCACGATTAGATTTGAGGACTGCAGGGATGTTAAAGCTATTAAATATCAATTTTTCGCAAAAATTTAGAATCTTTTGTTCGTACAACAAAAAAAAAACTAAATTTAAAAATCACAAAGTTCTCTATTAACCCTAAATTGATGGACATTTCTAAATATGAAATATGAAAACAATTCACTTTCCGATATGGTTCAGATTATGTAGAAAATTTGTCCTTGAATTGAACTTCTCAAATTGTCACATACATATATATCCATATGTAGGTATATTATAATTTTAAAATTTAAGAGAAGTGGATCAAATTGCGATGATATTTACCCATCCGAATTTCTAAATATCCTGCTTAACCTGGATCCAAACTTATGTAACAAGAACACAGCTAGAATATACAATACGAACTTAATAATATAAATTAACTAAAGCTGGCCTATGTATTATAATATTTGGGAAGTGTGGATAAAATATTGGGTTGGCTGGAAAGTTTTGTCATAATTTATAGGAAACATTTGAAGCTTAAAAGCAATCAAACTATGAATTTAAATTATTGTTTTATTTATTTTTATATTTTTAATGCAGCCATCGCTGCATTTTTTCGTCTTAAACTTAACTTTTTTTTATTGAAATATTAAAAATGTAAGTAAATGGGTACTCGGGTATCCCGAGTCGGTAAAGTTGGATTAAATAGACTTTATCCACTGCCATCTTATTCATTCTGTACCTTGCAACTAACTGATGCCTTCATCATATTGAAAGTAGTCCTGTTATATCCCACGAGAGATACGCTAAATAATAAGACCCCACATAGGGCATTCTACCTACTTGTTTTGACCTAGCAGTTAAAATTACCTGTAGTAAAATACAATAGAACTTTCCAGCCAACCCAAAATAAATCTTTTTTAATTGATTTTGTAGGGTATATGATAAAAATGAAAATTAATTTGCTTTATCATTTAAATTTATGTAAATTACTGATTTACATTCAATTTAAGCCTCAGCACTTTTGTGAATATAAAATTTGAAGGTTTAGAATGCTTAGAAAACATATGAGGCTACATTGCGTAAATTTTATATAGTTTGGTTAAAATTACAGGCTATCAGGACTTGGAATATTTTATAAGAACTTTAAATGAAGGCTTCTTACAATAATATTTTAGACTATCTTTTTGTCTTAATTTTTGGTATAGCCTTGTGCTCAAAAAAGGAATAACTATGTACGATTATATATAGGGGAACCTGTGGTATTTAGAGAAGTTTTTTTCAATTTTGAATTTTAAAGAAAAATTGTTCCAAATTAAACTACCAAACTAATAACATGTATAAATTTTTATTTTGCTAAAGATTCTTAGAGAGTAGGTTTAACTATAGAACCATTAAAACAATTACACTGTACTTTGCACTTATGTAACCTAAGATTAAAATGCATATTTCTATAAATGTACAATTGCCTAAAATACATTGATTTGAAGTTAAATCGAAAACACTTGCTTTTTGAGGTAGAATAAATTTATTTTTCTTTTTTTCTCTGCTCTCACTCAATTCTGACCTTTCATAACAAATTTCATGTAGATAACAAATTACGTTTACAAGACAATTTGTTTTTTTAAAAAGCGCGGGAGACTGGACGAGGTACAACTATACCCAAGGTACTCGTACACTGTTAGATTTAAACTTATTTGTCTAGATTTTCTATAACGAATATGCTAAATCAGGCAATATCAATAAATTTAAAATCTATGTATGTTTTGTTTATATAGTTGAAAAGTGTTCTGACATATAGATAAAAATATTAAAATACGGTTGGATCCTATCAAAACTGAACATAGATTGAAATGGTTGCTATATGACTGGCATTATCGAAAATGTTCATATGGTTTCCACTTGCGATTCCGAGTTTTACAACAACCTGAGCTTGTGTTTCTGCGATGTGCATTTCACTTTTTATGTGTATGGTACCTTTTACAGCCCTATTTCGGAACTTTCAACAGACCGTTTAGCGGAACCTGTATTCTTCCTATCTCTGGGGCAATTCGGTAGCGGGAAGGAAGGCTATTTTAAGCTCTGCGATGAACAAATTTTTATATAAAAAAAATCAATTCGCAACTGGGAAATGGTTCGTGAAAGTCACTGAAAGTGAAATAATTTTCACCAGAGTTCTGTGAATTTAAAGCGAGCTACTCAGCGACAAAAATCAATACTGCGCGCCAGCAATCTTGACCATTGTTGCTCAGAGGACGCGGGCTGGACGCCCTCATCCTCAGCATCCGTTGTAGTACCTTTGGAAGCTTTTGGTTTTGGTGCAAATGTTTCTTCGATTCCGTTCACGTTCAGCTGCGTTTTGTTAGCCTGTCCGCAACAACAGGAAGCAGTGGCGGCGGGGGCGGACCCAAAATAAAATTTGAATTTGAACAAGACTTGCAGACTTTTTATTGTCTTCGAAGAGCCGCAACTAATTGAAATATAATCCGCAAAATTATGGCCCCTTGTTTAACAAAACGACTAGCACTTTGTGGGATTTTTTAGCCGGCCGCGCTGGCACCTACCTCCCCACGGGGGAAAGCTCGTAAATGCCGACTGATTAGACGGAGGCGGCTCACTCCCGTCGGTTGTACGTGATAAATGCCGAAATTCAAGATATTACGTAATAAGCATGTTCTGATGGAGGCGCATCTCAAAATTTAAATGGTTATGGCGTTTGCGTGATGTCACTCTCATCTAGAGGGTACCAAGCCAAGACGACGACCTGGACTCCTTGCCAGGAATTTTTACCATTTCGCCCCCATGCATATGGATTATGAATGCGGGCGGGGGCCCGGATTTAATGGGTAGCCGTAATGAGCTCTGGTCGGGCTCTGAACTACTGAATTCCGCATTCTTGCGAATCCAATCCTCTGCAGTCTGTACAATTTCGCTTTAAGGACTTATTTTAAATGTAATTTATGCAGAACTCATCGAATATAATGTTTCTCCTGATCTATAAGCCTTAATACTTGCGTTGGTTCTTTGATGTCACTTCCGAGAACGCGAGAACTCATGTTCCCGCGCTTGAAAACCATTTGGCCAAAGAGCCATAAATCAGTCAAAGTGTCTCGGTTCCTTCTGTGATTTTAAGAGTCTTTAAGATGGCACAATTCGAAAAAGGGTCCCAATCGAAAAATTCTTCCGAGCTTTACTCACGCTCCCGATTCCATAAATTGATCGCTTTTCCACATGTTTTCAATTAAATTTTCATTTGTTTTCATCTTGAAACGGTCTCCGGAATTGTCATTAACGTTGAATGCACCAAGGGGACACTCAGATACTCCTTGCTAAGGGTACTGAAGTCACATGAAACTTCCCAGAACGCACTCCCCCTTAATTTAAGAGTTGAGAAATGCCTTAATTAACATCCGAGTAGTTTTTAAAGTCTTACACATAACTAGACCTAATAAAAACGATGATGTGATAATTCCTGGTCGTGATCTTCGGTGACCATATGTGCGACGCACGTGCGGAGGAGAATTAGAAATTTACTTTAAAAAATAAATGCGCAATTCATTCCTTTTAGAAACTCTTTCGATAAATTCCTACATTTGAAAATTTACCCACAAAAATAAGAATAATACAAAATATGTATAGAAATCAAAATTAATATTTTAAATAAAAAAAATCCAAATGACAAGGCGAAAAATCATAAGACGAAAACCATGTTCCAGAATCTAATTAAATATGCTATAAATAAAATGTTTCTTATCGCGTAATTTAACTGACGCAAGACTAATGCTGTCTTACGTTAAAAGTTTTAGTCCAAGTAAAAAATAAGTACGTAGAACTAAGTAGAGTGAAAAATACTTAAAGCATCTATAAACGAGCTTTCACGCAGTTTGAGATGTGTACTATTTGTTGCCATTGAAATTGATTAGGTACAATCTTTTCCAATTGGCTCTTCTAATATAAACACATACGTTAAAAAAAATATATATTTATATATACTTAGCATTACCTTCGATATACATCACCCGTTGTATGCATCAATCAGAGACGATTGATAACAATTTTCTGAATGTTAGAGAGTTTCATTCATTTTCACAAGCTACGTATATCTTTTGGTTAATCATTTGCCGTTTTCGAAAAATAAAGATTATTATTATCATGTCGTTCTTAATTAACTCGTAGTATATTCGTTTACTACAACGCCATCCTTATTTTTGTGATTAATATTTGTACATATTTTGTAAATGTTGAAATTATCATGTAAATCGAGTCCAATCTTAATAAATCATTTATATTTTTACTTTCAGTTAGAGATAAAGTTTAAATTGGCATAAAACGTGGTAAATTAGTAAATTAGTTTACCATAAAAAATATATGCAGTAACATCTCGTGAATGTCTGAACTCTCGATAGTTCAGATTTCTTTTGTCTAATATGAAACAAAATTTTCAGATATTTTAGGACCATTTTTTCATTAGGAACTTTGTATATGATTTCCTCATCTCGAAGATGTTGGTTACCATAAATAAATATTAAATTCGTATAAGCAAATGTTTTTTTATAATCTTATTGCACACTTTATTCAGGGTTTTGTTTTGATATCCTCTATAAAAGGTCTTGGGCCTAAACATATTTTAATCTTCTTTTTAGGGATAGTACAATGAACAATTTTAATATTTAATCAATTTTATATCCGGTTTTTAAAATGTAAAACATAAAGCACTTTTTTTTTACTTTTGCAGAGTTATAGACAATTTTTTTATGCTAGACTTTTTTAGAAATATAGCAAAAATTTTGAATTTTGGGGAAGAGATAAATAAATTTGAAACCATTTAAATTTCATCTGTTGAAGTTTAGTTCATTTAATGTACAGGGTAGACCATCTGTTTGGCTATCACAGTTAGATGAAAAGTCAAAAATTTTTATTGATAATGAAAGGTGATTCTATACCATTTAGGTATGAAAACCAATATCATTTATATGCACACTACAGCTTAGCCTACAGGCTTGCATCCGAACATCAAAATTTTCGATGACGTTTTCCAATAAAAGCGGATCAATGACCTTAATTTCAGCTCTAATGTTAATTTTAAGTTGTTGAATTGTTTGTGGATGATTAGCATACACTTTATCTTTCAAATAACCTCACAAAAAATAATTAAGTGGTGTTAAATCCGGGCTTTTTGTTGTCCAAGGAACTTCAGAATTTCTTGAAATTAAGCTATTAGCAAATTTTGTTGAGGCGTCGCACGACTTGTGTGGCATGTCGCTCTGTCTTGTTGAAATCAAAGGTCGGTGACACCCAATTCATTCAATTTGGGCCATAAAAAACCAGTTAACATGTTACGATAACGTTCCCTATTCACTGTAAGGGCATTTTTCTGTTTGTTTTCAAAGAAAAACCGCCCAATGATGCCACCAGCCCATAAACTGCACCAAACAGTGACTTTTGGAGGATGTTTTTCACTTTTCGTGAATAACATGAGGATTCTCTGCTCCCCATTTTCATAATATATTTGGAAATCAATATACGCTGTTGTTTTGTTAGTAACTCCATGATTATAAATGACATATTATTGACTTTTAATATGTCAAAGAATTTTGTAGAACAGAAAACACTAAGTATTAAAAATCATCGATTGAAAAAAGGACCAATAGATAGCCCACCCTGTATAAGATGACTTATACGATCTATAGATATCAAAATGTTATTAAAATTTAAAAAAATATTTTATTGAAAATTCAGAAATTGTTTATTTTTTAACAACTAGTACCTGATGTAATTACAAATCAATTAATTTGCATTTTTACATCAAATATGTTGAAAATCAATTCTATTGAAATTAATACACACATTACTTCTTATTCGTAATCAAAAATCAAACGAATGCGGTATTGAAACAAAATTCTTATTGGATGCATATGATGAGCGTATAAATTTGATAATTGACACTATATGGTATTTTTAAAATAAATATGTATAATCCTGTAAAATAGCATAATAAATAAAAACGTTTCTTTTCGGAAATAGTAGGGCTACACACCTTGTAGATACCCTCCCCTAAAGTGAAAATCATTTTTTGCTTTAAATGTAAAGGTTCGCTTATTTGATATTAAGCCCTGGAAATCGAATTTATGTCGGATCGTTGGATCGCACTTCTCATTAGAACAACAATTGCTCGAAAAGGCATCGGCGACAACTGCGACGGGTAGCTCAGATGGTTAGAGCAGCAAAGCGCCAATTCGAAAGTTATAGGTTTGAACCCTATCCCCTGGTCGTTGCTTTTTCGAATAATTTTCACATTCGTGTTGATATGAAGTTTAAATTTAAACGATAAAGTCTTAATCTAGCTTAGCCTGTTAAATTCACTACAATAATTGCAGGTAATATTTTTAAAGTGTATAAAAACAAAACATATTTTAATAATTAACTAGAATGATTGGAATGAAATAAGAGAAAAAGTTTCCTTAAAATCGAGGAAATAACTTTTATTTATAAAGGTATTTCAAGAACTGTATGGACATGAACATATCCAATGACCCTTTGTATTAATGTTTAGCAATTAATTTCATTATTATAGAAAAAGTTTTAAATTCCGACTAAACCTAACACAATTTTGGGTATTTAGTAGTTAAGGATAAATTTCAAAACTGCTAGTGTTGTAAAACCATCATCATAAAATGCTAAAGTCTTATTCAAACCATTTTAAGATAAACATGGAAATGTGCAGTATAAATTGAAGAAAAAGAAATATTACTGTCGATTTGGTAAAGCCCTCAAGTAGTACTCCAATCAACCCTCATCCTGCCAGTCGGGATAGTGTGACTCATCCCGAGAATCAAAAATGTGCAGAAAGAGTTATTAGTTTAACAAACAACAGCGACGCCCGGGCTCGAAATAAAGATGCCAGAAGAAGGGCTAAAGGTACGGCACAGTAATTTATCTGTAGCGAGAATGTATGTCGCGCAGGACGGAAGGAAGTGCCAGAGTCAAGTTGTTATTATCCTTCATAAGTGTATAACCTTTGGGAACTTGTCGGTTTGAAATAGTTTATGTTGCGCCATTAAAAAGACAGACGAGCTCTAAGCTGACTATTAAGGAGATTTATGGAAATTAACTTACATTTATTTCGGATTTATCTGCTAATAGTAGACGTGGCGCTTTTCTTAACAGCGATGCAGATCTACTCCGGGTTCCAGAGTCTCTCAGGGCTGTGTTCGAACACTAGCCAAAGTGGAAAAAAGGTGAGGGAACCTTTGCAAGTACCCGCGACTGCAACCGAATAAAATAAACAAGTTATTAGCGGCTGGAGCCCTAGCGGCCGAGCTCGCAGCCCGGCAGCTCATAATGTGCCCACATGGAGTGCCTGAGGAGTGCTCATTGAATTTAATGTTTAGGGCCATTGTATCGTCTTCCCCCGGCAGGCAGAAAAATGCCGCAGACAACGGCGAAGACCGTGATGACGGCGATACCTCGATAAATTTGCTTCAATTAAACTTGATCACCTTAATTGATCCTTCAACTGGCGAAAGAGAGGAAAGCCCGCCAACGACCTAGCCGCTGGAGCGTACGAATTATGAGGGTACGGTTACAGTGAGTGAAATGGGAGCATTTAAAACATTTCACTCGAGATGTGTGCGCGCCGCAAATGTGTAGGGCTATTTATTTTAATAAAAGGCGATGCGATGCGACGGCAATCACAGACTGCGCCGTGTGGGTCTTCCTTCTCACTGTCCCTGTCCCGGTCCCGGACCCCGATCTTAGCCAGAATTTATTGTTAGTCCCTGCGCTAGCCCACCTTCGAGCGACACGTTGCGAACGGCGACGACGACGACAACGGCAACGACAACGACAACGGCAGCGTTGGCGGTTATTGCCACCGCAGAAGAGTACGGGGCCCGCTCCTCTAGGAGCAGACAAGGAGGCTCTCCATCCATCTTTGGGTCGGTTAATCAAATTCAATTAAAACCAATTAAAAGTTGATGAAGGTACATAAATTGCGAACACGCCTGTCCGAAGATATGCGCTGCAAGTGCGTGCCGCGAGGTAGTTCTATCGGCGAAGAGTTTTTGAGACTGCCGCCGATGGTGTGGGACGGTGCTCCTCGAGGGAATGGGGTCTGGGCTCGAAGGGCTTAATTTTGCACCCTCATCTTTCTAAATTGGGGCAATGAATGAGCTCTCCGCTGCGGGAATTAATAGACAACAGCATCATGTGGGCCCCTTTAATTAGCTCTCAAGGTGTATGCGTAAATCGAGTGGACAACGAGTAACGTTCCCTGGAATCGTACAGCATCGTCGAAATTCCTTGAATAAAGATTGGCAATTCATTTCAAGATTAAGTAGATACATTTTGTTACTATTTAAAAGACATTGAATTAATGCTTGCTTACAGACTCAAAAGAAACATTTTCTTTCACACAGTAGATGCGTAGATTTTAGTGCGATTAAAATCGATCACCTAAGCAGAAATTAGCTTCACTTAATTGGGTATATACCAATTTAGATAGTATACTTTTTTATATAAATTTAGATAGTATACTTTTAATTTATTTATTTCTAATACCAATTTTTGAAAAGTAAAAATTAAAGCATGAACTGTTTCCATTTTAAATTTTACAATTCAGAACACATTATTTTGTTTTTACACTACACTTTTTACAAATATTTGTTAAATATTACTTCTATAAAAGTAGCTAATTATCTACAATTATTGTACTAAATTTAAATAGCTGCTAGTTTAAATAAAACCTCTTGCATGATTAATATTCAAACTGCATAAACTCCAAAATGTTTAATACGACATAAGTGATGTTCAATATCAACATTTAAATTAGTTTCATAATAACATAAGTATTCTAATTGTGGGTTTCTCCTGGTTTGGCCTGCGATACGTTTTAAAATTCAAGTTATGTTTTAGTCATTAGCTGACCCGTGCGATTATTTCGTAGAGTATCGTGATGAGTCACCGAATGGTAATATAATAATGTCCAAATAAATAAATGCAACTTGGTCTCAGGTGTTATTTAAACGCAAATTTTAAAAAGAAATATCCCATTTTAATGCTAAGTGAGTATGTAATATCAGATACAGAAATGAAAACGAATCATTTGGTGTTTGATTTATTGAATTTGGTGAAGTATTAGGGGAGAAAATGTAATCTTAGCAATAGAAATAGTATATAAGATTTTATTTTCTTAATTCGGTATCGAAAAAAAACAATATTGAACATTGAAATTCCAGATCTTGTTTTTCACTTTCCAGTTTTATTTGTGCAGTCGGCTATTTTCTAATGATTTGACTTTTATTTCAAACTTGTTAGTTCTTTTAATTTTGCTGAATAAACGAATTGTTCAGCTTAATGTAAGTTTTCTAAGGTAAGTAAAGTAAGTTGTAGCTACGGTGAGGTAAGGTTAACAGCATCGGGGTTTTAGAGAACAAGTAATGTAAATAAACGTTGAAGCTTATCTGAAGAATTTTGATTGTGTGGCTGATTTTGCAAAATAATTAAAAATAATAGAAAAAGTTTTCCTGAGCGGTTTGGCTGTGAAGTATACAAAATGTGCCATTCCGAGGTTGTGGGTTCGATTCCCATATAAAAACTCTGGTAAAAAAAAGTAAAAATAATACAGAAAGCTGCCATATGGGTTTAGTTCCCGAGTGCACGAAAAATAAGAAAGCAATTTCAGAATTAAATTCTAAATTGTAAAATAAATAATAATAATAATAATAATAATAATGTTTTCCAGGAAGGTTTCGGCGGGAGCCTTGATATGGTATAAGTTGTAGCCTCTGCTTTATTTAATGGAAATTAACAGAATTTGAGACTTGGGACAACTTTGAGACAAACTCTTTTAAAGTTTGGATATATGCAAATTCGAAGGCTTTAGTGATATAATAGGAGAATCGCATTCATAAGTTATAGCTAGAAGTACTTTGAATTTTGTTCTGTAATTTATGGCTTATATTCTCAAGATAAAAGTTTATGAAAAAACAAAGAAATCATATTTCTTTTTTAAATTTCTAATGGTATCTCCCTTTAAGTTTAAAAAATGTTAAAATAAAAAAACGATTATTTTTTTCTAAATATACTCCTCATATTTTTTATTTTATAAAACAAAAATTATCTTTTACACTTTCTAAATTCCAAAAGGTTGGAAAAATATTAATAACTGTTTATTATATACAAAATTTTTGAAGAATTATGATTTGAACTTGTGTATTACAAAAGGATATTTCTGTGCACACATACATTGTACGATTTTCATAAAAATAAGCACATTGGGGTTTTTGAAGTTGCTAATTTCGAATCTGTTGTAAATATTGAGCGTTTTATTTGACTTAATATTTTTACGAAAACCTTACTAGGTTGTACTAGATTTAAAGTTTTTGAAACAACATTCTGAGTTTAGAATGAATGGAGTTATGAAGTATTTCGCAGATGGGAAACAAATTGATCAGGTGCATGACATTTATGAGCCATTTATTAGACTTCCTAAAAGGGGTTTCAATTTGATTTAATATTCTTAAAAGTTACCGTCAAATTTTCTTTATGGCGACATTTTTATTTCGTGGTCACTTACCCCAGAATCTAAGCCTGAATCGGCAATATTTTTTCCCCGAAATTGCCCGGAAGACGTATCTGAAACGTTCAACTGGCACCAGGAATTCAATAGGGATCCAGGATGGGGATACATATGCCAAATTTAAGCCCGCAGGCAAGGAACGCATTCCTGTTGTCGAATTACCGCAATTGCTTTGCATCGTTTCTGCTCCTGCGACTCCCTGCAGAATGTTCCGAAGAGTCCACCTGTGCTCCCCGGGGCCGAACTACGCAGACGTCGATTTCCACAAGCACTTGAGGGACTTGCGGCAAAGGTGAGAAAGGTGTGATTTGCGCACCTGAACGAAGGTGAGCTGCTCCACCCACAATTTGGAGCCGGATACATATGTACTCGCTGGCCAATGGAAGATTTGTAAATCTTCGAATTAAAACCAAAAATTACCGAAGGTTAACTTTCGCACGGTTGTCGGGCGTAAAGACAAAACTTCAGCTGGAGAAGTTGCCTCCAATTATCCTGCTTCTCGGCAGGGTAGTGAAGTTGCCTTGCTTTTACCTCGTCCTGTATAAGGGAGGACTTCGAGTTTAAAGGAAACTTCGCGGGGTACGCTGTCATTCGATTCTGTGGAGTGATGAATTATGTAAAGTTTCGTAAGTCTGTTCTTAATTAGCATTTTAATTAAGAAACTCATTACTGGTCGGTAGTTGCGCTGGCTGCGATCCTGCCAGAGTTGTTGCATGCAAGGTTTTTTATTTTATAAAGATGCCTCCAGACTTCCTCAAGTTTGCCTAGTTGTTTCCGTCACTAACTCTTTTCAGTCTATTTTTTTTTTTCAGTTTGATCGGAAGTACGATAAAATAGATGTACATCAATTGATAGTCTCTAGAAAATTCATCTATTCTTTTTGGTAAGACCATAGTTACAAGCATAAATCTGCGGTGTGGTAGGTAAAGGCATTTTGAGGGCTTTCTTAATTGCACGACTACGTCGAAATGGGCTTTTCCCTCGTACATAAAAATCAAAGCCGTATAAATTTGGCCTATAATCCCATAGGAAAAGGTAAAGCAGGAAAACGCTTACTACCGTAACGAGCTGTAACATTTTGTGAGATTTTGGTGTACTGGAAAATGCGGAGCGATGCACGATGCTCCATTAAAGGAGTCGTTTTACTGTCGGATACTTAAAACACTCTCTAGCGCCCCGAGAGTATGTTACATGTCGTAAAACGCTCCAAAACAGGTAGTTTCAGCGAAGTCAGGACACGTGCAGCCAAGAAGTACGTCGGAATGGGCAAAAAGGCATTTAAGGGTCTCTGGCCTTCGCGGGCCGAATTACCTCTGGGACCAAAAGTAGCAGAAGCTAAGTGGGAATTGGTCGTAACAAAGATTTTCATGGGTGTTACACAAGCAAACCTCGTTTTCCCCAATTTCTTAAAGTATTACATCTTTCAAGTTGATATTCCATTCCTTATTGAATAATTTCATTTTCTTAAACACTATCTGGAAGCAGCCTTAGACTAGGAAGAAAGCAGTCTTTAGACACAATCGGTGCTAATTACAGTCTCTCTTCGTTTAAATGTTGAAAGAATCCTTTCCTTTCCTTTCACTGCAAAGGGTTGTCGAATCGAATTACAAATCCAAACAACGCGTCACCTTCTTTAAAACGTAATAAGCCCTTTCGGGACGGCAAAAGCTAATCCCCGGGCAAGATTAGTGACAGCTTTAAGTGGGCTTATCCGGTCGGTTTCTGTGAAATATGAGGTTTCTAGTGGCCCAATGCTACTCCAAAAAATTTAAAAATTTATAAAACGAATGAGCCGAACACAAGAAAGACATGCGATGACCTCAAGAACTGCCGCAGTTTTGTATCGACAACGGGGGAAAAGTCGCGACAAGGTGCCACATGTTCTTCTGGAATTCGTTTGGGGAGATGATCTAAGATCTAACAGTCAGAGGCGACCGAACAAAGCCACAAACTAAAAATACGGCACATGTGCGCAAGTGGGTCTTCTCCAAATGTCCCAGATATTTTCTTCCAAGTTCGTCAAGTGCTGGACAGTTCTGTCAGCGGGAAATGAGGGGTATCTAACTAAACTCCCGAAACATGAGGTCTTTAATTCCCTGTGGATCTTTCTGTCGAGTGATTGATTCGTGCACTGATTCAGAAGGGATATGTTAGGCGGGTGTGTGTACGATCGTCTACTCCATAAGAAGGGCGTCACTCAGCCCATGAATGATGCACCTATTAGAAAAGAAATATTATTCAGGAAGAACGCACTGAATAACGAAAATTAATAAACACTCCTTAAATTAGCATAAAAAACAAAAGTTATTTCATATGACTTGGATTGAGTTCAACTTAGTTCATGCAGTCTGTTCAATTATCATTTTGCGATTAATTTATTAATTAAAAGGACATTGAAGCAATGCACAAGTAGACAAGTACCTTAGACAAAGGTATCATTGTTATGATAAAATTTTAGAAATAGTCGTATAGGTCTACTTTTTGAAAAATTTGTATGTCCACTATCTGAAGAAGTTCTTACAAGGATGTGATCATTTTAATCACAAGAATGTGTATGAAGAAACTAGCTAACTAGAAGAAGTTAGCTGTTTTGACTCTTTTTCAAAATGTGCACCTAAAAGTGTCTCAAAAATGAAGCGATGTCATTGATCGCATTCGGCATAATTTTTTTTTATAAAATTTATTTATAACATAATTTTTATTTGTACGTTTTATTTCGTCTTGACTTTCAAATATTTTGAACATATTAAAACTTACAAATATATTTTAGTTTTTACGAAAATTACAATTTAAATAACCATGATAACTACTTTTTATGCACGACAAGTTTACTCGTCATAACACGAAATATTGTTATTTATCCATGACGAGTATAATCGTCAAAAATAGTTAACTGGTTAATGAATTAAATCATATAGTATAGTATAAGTTTTAATACCTTTATTTAATTATTTTCATGGTATCTTATCTTATAGCGTAAAATTAAAATCCATCATCCATCTATCTACTTCTCACTTTTGTTTATAAATACATTCATATAATAACAAATCACCAAAATCTATATCTGGAAGATTTTGATGCCGCTTTTTTCTATCTACACATTATAAAAATTTAGAAGTTTAATACGGTGGATCCAATATATCGCCAAAAATGTTGACATCTCAATAAAAATTTTGCAAATAAATTTGCATTGTGTGTAGGTTTTTGTTAAAACCTACTACTCATTTGTATTTTTACTATTAAACTTTGGTAATCGAAATGGCAAATTAAACGGCATCATCTAAAATTAAATGAAAATTGAGCTTATTCGAATTCGGTAAATATTTAGTAAAAACAGCCTTTTTGTATATGGGTTTAACAATATTTTTGCTAAGCACATAAAGGAACGATTAGACTAGAACAGTTTTGCCAATCGATGTTTATTGATGTAATCTAGCCCTTTAACCCCTTTTCGTGTAAATTAATTTGACAAAATGCGAATCCAAGTGGCGGCTACCGATCACCACATTTTGTATCACAAATTAAAGAATCCTGCTAAATTGGGATAGACTAATAATAAAAACTAAACCATAATATTAACTGATCTCTTTCTCTTTTCCCGATTTAGCTTAAAATTTTATTTATGTTATTCCAAACAAAAATGAAAAATTTGTTAATAAACGAGTCTGACTGAGTTATTCATGTTTTGACCCGAAATTGTGACCTCGATTTAGATTTGTCATTGTAGTTAAAGGGGTTAATGATTTTCCTAGTGTGTTATATAAGGCTATAGTAAGTCCCCTTTACTGAATTATTAAACAAATTTTTATATTTTCCTTTAAACAATTTATGTTTATTATTCCATATGAAATAGACAAAATAAATATGAAAGGCATTTTGTTGATACAAAGTGTGGAACGAGGATTAGCAGCTACATTTTATTATTAAGTCTCTTGATCACGAAAGGAATAACCTGGGATTTTTTAATTGTAATCGCAGCAAAAAGGGCGAAACATGATTCAATTCATTAGAAAACATGTGCTGGTTAGGTCAACAACTTCTCATTTACCGGATGGCACCGCGGCTGCCATAAATTAGAATTTAACGCTCTGCCCAGCATTCATGTGAAAAGCACTAAGTTCCCTCAAGAGTGCTCGCTGAGCAGTCGGTCCATTAGTTCACATCAAACCCCTTTTGCCTGTTAATTACTGGTACAACTTCAATTACACCCGGTGCCTCCAAAAAAAAAACCCCAAGTTGCCTCACCATGGACATTTGTGTGAAAACGATCTTTGTCGCTTGCGGCGATGTCTTGAGTGTTGTACGCCTTGAAAAACTATCCGCTCGAGGTTTTTGCCTTGCGGCACCCATCAAGTTCTGAATTTGATATGACTCGATGGGTGTTTTTATCGGCGCGGGTAAATTCAGGCAGCGCCCCGATCGTTCGACAAGTTCACGCACCCGCAAGTGCTGGAGGAGCGGTCTGGGTTCCGTGTTCCTCCGCAATTCACACGGTTTAAAAATAGTGCGAGAAGAGTGATCAATTTGACTCGTTGCGGACGATCGTGGCGGTGCGCTGAGTCCCAGATAGTAGGACTACTATTGGAGTGGGATGCTGGGTCTCCGGACTGAGTCATTGCTTTACAAATGGCAAGCACATTCTGGCCAAATCCCGGAGATTACCTCAATTCCGGGAGGGCCAGTTGCTATAATAAGTAATGGCAGAGTTCGCTGCCACCTTGGAATTTAAGGAAAAGAATGCCCCCCGGGCCAATCTGGCGCCTTTGCATTCAATTTTACTTCCGATATAAAAAGAAAATTCCGAGAAGGGGTATTCTTCTTTTGGGCGAACACAAACCTGAGGGTGAAATGCGGTCAATAAAAGTTGTTCCCATGTCCGGAACACATGTAATCTGGGAATATTCTCAAAGGATTCAGAAGGGACGACGACGACGTATATTGACGACATTTGACTCAATTTGAAATCATATGTCTTCAGTCGTACTTCATGGTTTTATTTTTTACTGCTGCCCATATGCAGCCCGGCCCGGGGAGATTTTGGCCAAAAACCAAAGGCGTATATATAAATATAAAAAAAAGAAAAAAGAAGTGGAAAGCACTGAGCAATACCTTTCATCCCTTTGAAATGCTGAAGATATTTCTTTTGCCCTTTATCCCTGGGACTTACTGGCGATTGAGCAAGGAATATCAAATTTCAGCGCAGAGCGGCCACCCCTTCGGTCACTTAGGTGAAGAAGGCGATCGAACGTCGTTACTTGCTTATTTCGCCTCGCCAGGGAAATGCCTCGGTGCTGGGTTTCTTTGTATCTCTTTACAATTACAGCAGATTGCCCCACAATTTGCCCTGTTCATTGGCATAACCAGGATTACTTTTTTGAAGGGTTCTTGCTCTCAATCCTCACTTCACTTTCACTTCACCTGCGTTTAGCGAAAACTAGTGACCACTTTTACTTTGAAAGAATTTATTCATCGATAGGACCAAAGAACACCATTCAAATGGTCCTAAAATTCTCAAATTATTAAATACAAACATTAAAAGAAGATGGGTAAAATGATAAATCGATAGAAAAATTATTATTATTATTATTAAGAATCAAATTTACTATACCTATACTATTTAGATAATAGGAGGGTAGTAGAAAATTTCCTGACTCTAATCAAAAAGAAATCAGCAATTTGTAAAGCCTCAACCACTAAGACATTATTTTATTATACACGAAATAAATGAAATTAACCTACAGAAACTTTTTGATTTTTATCTAATGTGCTGATCCAAATCGAAACAGATGATTTTACGGTGTTGTAAGGAGTAGTTAGCGTACAGAATTCCGGATGTGAAATTGCCAGGATTTTATTATAAACTCTAGGCTTTTTTCAGATAAAATTGATAAACAGTTTCGACAAAATAAATTTCACATTAATTAAATTTCAAGAAGACAAGGAAATAAGGAGATTACTTCAATAACTTGTTCAGTTGAAAAATGTTGTCATTTCCCTCTATTTGTATTTTTTTTTTTTAATGTTGACTGCTTAAAGTCATTTATTCGTTTTACTTGTAAGGTATGCCAAATATACCAAATACCAAAATATTTGAGTATGAAAATTCAAGTTTGTAAGATTCTTGCAAACGAGACGAAAATTTAACAGACGAGGCTAAGGCTAAGACTAAAACTAAGACTAAGTCCATTGATGTAAGATCAAAACCAAGACCAAGAGTGTACAAGATTCAAGACCAATAACTAGACTATCATAATCTTGGTCTTGATCTTGTTTTGCTCATCACTACTTTTTATTAAAAGCATTTGTATATACTTGCATGTGTACAAAAAAAATAAATGATGAGACACTCCTCGTTCATTTTTCATATATTGATTCATATAGAAGGTATCAGAATTGATAATTTTATAATGAATTTCAAATTGAATTGAATGAGTGAAAACTTTGAATTTTTTGATATGTTTAAAATATGTTTGAGAGCATATGTTAAATTCATTGAGTGTTTCGAGATCTCAGATATAAGATTTTTATTTACTATATATTTAAGAAACTTACAATTCGAACATTTTCACTTTTAACGAATTTTGATAGCGGCTTTAAAAAGAATTTTAGAATCTGATTTATTTTGGAGACCATTGCGAGTATCGTTTTTAATCAAAAGGAAACCTCTGGAAGATTTTCAAGGCACAAATACAAGTCTCAGCTTTCAATTCGATTCATGTATAATTTTGAAATCTTTCTTATTTTACTTCAGGGTTTCCTATTTTGCTGAATCAAGGAATTATATTGAATTTTCGTACAATGACTAAAGATTGCCTCACAATGTGCCCTGCTCGTTCCTTTAACAAATTTCTCTTCTAATTTGGCATGCATATGTGATCCTGATTGACTAATTCTTTGCTTCGAAGATGTAGCGCGAATCAAAGAAAAAAATTGAAGTGAATTTGAGCAGGGCGGCGCACAGCCTCTGCAAAAAGTTGCCCTAGAAATGCTTTTGTCTTCTGGCATTCGATCAAACTAAAGAGGATTTATGGTCATCGATCAGAATTAATGAAGTTTTCCTATTCATTCAGGGACTGGGAAGGATCCGATTATCCCCAGGCGCTCTTCTTATCGACAACATCGTCGCTGCGTGCCCGAAGTACGGAGCGGGTAATTCAATCAGGGCAGAAATTAATCTTCGCCGAAGACAGCGATATTGTTCCGCCCCCGTTCCTATTTTCAACTCAACACGGCGGATAGGTGTTAAAAGCGTCTTATATTGACGATAAATTAACCTTAAGCGCACTCCGTTGCCTTCCCCGCGTATCCTCTGGTGGGCAATTATTTTTCAATCAACACGAGGCTACGTCGAAAATCAATTTTCAGGAATCGCGGGAGATGACGGTGCCGGGCGCCCCGGTGCGGGGATCTTGCGGGGAACGGTCGGATTGGTTCCGAATAAAAAAATAGGAGCTATAATTGTAAAGAAATCACTTAATGACGCCGTCATATTCCTTTAACGTCTCGAGCAGAACATTTAATTTCAGCGCTGCGGTCTTTTGCGCTTCTTAATGGAAAGCATCCGTTCCACTGCAAGAGTCGACGTTCGGGGTCTGGTCCGTCGTACGTCCACGATATTTTGAAATTGGGATGCTGCGGGGGACACTCTGGCAATTCGCGGAATAATTCCACGGCCTCAGCGTACCTGGCAGGCGCAAGTAAATGGAGGGGGGTGGGCACCAAGGAAATAAACAACGCGAAAGAAACGTTTCTCGAGCAGAGTTTATGAGAAAAGTTTCTGCAGCTCACAGGAGCACTCCCTCTTGGCCGATTAACACGTGCATAAAGCCTGCACCCGGGCTCGTAAAACAGGTTTCAAAGTTGTAAAATGGCAGTTAGACGTGAGCGGCAAGCTGCATTGCTTGTTTACTTAAGGGTTCGTGGGTGCGGCCTTGCGCGCGAGCACGCCCGGCCCGGCTATTGCACTTGTCCGCGCTTTAATGGCACTGTGATTACGAACGTGAATCAATGAGCAGTAAAAGCTAATTATTGCGAAATTGCGCGCCCCCGGCCTTTGCAAATGAAATGATCAGGTCTTACGTATGCAGAGGCTTGTGGCGAACATTACATGAAAATAGCCAAGTAATTGTAACGCATCCGAGCTATTAGGGCTCATTAAGCTTACGAAAATGATTTTCTGCATAATACGCATTCTTTTCTGAGGTTCCAGACTAGCTAAAACGTCCGTAATATTTGTCTGAGCTGCGTCTTTCATAGTCTCATAATCGATCTAATCTAAAATCTCACAAATGATAAAACTTTAAGAGGTGGTTTGTCTGTTCCCACACAACATCTAAACTACACAACCGATTTTAATGCAATTTTGTACACTTATATTGCGAATTACTGTTCATATGATAGGATACATATAGCTTTTCCGGTTTAAACCAAACTTAAACTAAGCTTAGGTTAGGTTAGGTTGCTGTGGCTGCCTAGAAAGGCACACTTAGGCCAATTTTGGCCCATTGTGTTACCACGTAGCGTAGGAGATCATGGTTATTCGTGGGATTCGAACCCACAGCCTCTGGGACGGTAGGACAGCGCGCTAACAACTGAACTATCAGAGGCCCCTTAAACTAAGCTTAAGCCAGGTTTAAAATAAGATTGTGGTAGGATTAATATTGAAAATGGAGGATGTAATGATTTAAAAATCTTTTAAATTTTACATTAAACATTGTAAGAATAACTCTTTTTAGTGGATATTTCACGTTTCTTGTGTATTTTATGATACCAAAAAATAATTGGTCACTTTTAGTTGATTTTCTGCATTACTTCCATAACTTTTATGCTCGATTTTTTGAATATAATTGCGTTTTCAACAGTGCCGAAAGAGTTGCTCCGGGTCGACTATTGTGGAGCTTTTGTGTTTAAATGTTATAAGAAAAATCGAAAAAGCGAGCGAGTTGTTCAAGTGTAAATTCTGTTCTCCCACAGAGTTGCTCGAAATCTGCTTCATATATTTTGACAGAGCATGTTTAGTACATTGTTAATTTTATGAATTGTGTGCAGATTAAAAAGCATATATAATACAAGATCTTTTTGAAATTGAGAATACGTGAAATTCTAGATTTCTGTTTATAGCTTGTCTAAACATGTGCCTAGTGTGTGCTGTAAGCGTTATTTTTGGTTAGTTTCAGCATTCAGAACTCAGGTAATATTTTCTCATAAAAAATAGGATTTACGAACATTTAAATTCAATTCAATTTAAAAACATTCTTCTTGTTATTTGTGACTCTGTAGCTTGTTTGCGCTAGTTACACTGTTTAAAAAAACACAGCACAAATCATCTTCTTTCAGAGAGGTGCTCTGGCAGCGATTCAAGGCAACTCTGTCACAAATGTGAAAGAGCAGATCTTCTTAGCTAAGTTTAAAGTTCGTTTAAATGAAGATCAAGCTTAAAAAGACTGCGGTATAAAATGAAATTGTGTTTATGCTGTGATATTTTAAATTTAACCACAATTTTAAATTGAAAGTTATTTTCGATACAGAAGAATAGTGATAAATTTTAAAGACATGAATTAATAGAGCAAAAAAGGAATTTTGAAATCTAAATTACTCGTAGTAGTCTCATTTGGGGCCTCTGATAGATCAGTTGTTAGCTTGCTGGACTACCGTCCCAGAAGCTGTTGGTTCGAATCCCACATTAACTATGAACTTCTGTGTTACGTGGTAACACAATGGGCAAAAAAATTACCTAAGTTTACTTTTCTAGGTAGCCATACCAAACTAACTGATACTTAACCGCTCATTCATCTTAAATATATGAAGTTTAAACATTTAGTTGAATACTGAGGTTGGAACTTTAGACTAAATAACTCAAGGCATTCGACCCTTTAATCAATATTAATGAAATTTTAAAAACATATACAACGTTTCTAACCGATAGAACCGATATCTAAGAGAGTTCGGATATATAAACTCTAAACGAATTTCCACAAAAATAGGTGAACGACTTTAAAAACATTCCTTAATCTATGTTATAATTAAAATCTAATCTATACGAACATTAACATTAAAATTATAAATTTATTTATAAAATATTCTCTAAACGAAAATTCATTAATCATATTCTAAATTTTTCTCATGATAGTTCTTAAGAGCATGTCTCTGAACTTTCTTAGATACATCTAAATTATAAATTTTGTAAAACATAAATTTTGTATTGATACTCGTTGGAGTGATGGAGGAGGATACATATCCAGAACACGGGAGTGATAAAGCCTATATAAATCCTGTAGAGAATATTGCACTCAGCTCAAAACTTAGAGAAAATTTTAACTAGCCGGTCATGGAGAGGCAATAAATAAGTCAGCGGAATAAATTTTATCTTGCGCGGCTTAACTTACCGCCCGTAATCTCCTTTAAACTTCATCCAGAGCAGAGTGCACGGCAGTGGTTTTATTCGCTGGTGGACCTTTCCGTTCGCAAGTTGAAATCCACCGAAAAGAGGGACATTAGTGACAATTTTTTTCTATATATATATTTTTTTTAACATGCCATGCCCTCGGGAAGCCGCAGGATTTATGCGCTGGTATCACAGAAAGCGATGATAGGAATTAAACTTTTCGCCTTATTTTTGAGTTGTGCGCTACTTCGTGACCTGAAAGTCTTTGCCACCGCGGATTTATCGCGACCGTGTATAACAATTTTTTTATAAATTTAGCATAACGGTAAAATATGCATGGGGGGAAAGGGGGTGGGGGAGTTTCTGTAAACATAGCCAACCAATTAGGAGAGCTTGTTTCGACCTCATTAAATTCGGGCAAAGTTTGTCGTTTCTTCGAGGACTCTTGATTGGGGGGAGATAGACCCCAAATCTGATGAGAGAACTTGTCATCTGAACTTCAATTAACATTAACCGAGATGGCCCGATACTGGTCCAGAATCTGAAACTAGCAACAACTAAAGACACACTTAACTAATTAATAAGCCATATCACTGTATCTGCCAATTACTCTAATTTAGATATCTCAAAGGGGCAGTTAATTTCTTCGATACCGTCCCCGTCCGGCCGCTTTGCATCTGTTTAAAATATATGGCTGGGAGCCGTTGGGCGAAGGACTATTTGTGCGCACTTGGTCATCCAATCTCTCTATTATTAGCCAATCCTTCCCGGGAAGACCAGATACCAATTAAATAGGTATAGAGCGCCCCGTCTGCGCCCCGAAGCTCGAAGACCGGCCGTGCGTCTGTGAGTGTACGGTAAATGGCCAGAAAGGATCTCGACGACTATTCGAATAGTTACTTGTGTTAACAGGGTTTAAATTGCGTGTTACAGGAATACCAATTAATTTTGATTATTTGTCCGCTCCTGCGAAGACTCTGCTCGGGACGGTATTTAATGCCCCGTTCGTTAGGGCAGATGAGGCAATTGGCATTCTGTCAATAGCCTGCCTATTAAATTCGCTTCTTTCGGTCAATTGCCGAGGGGACGAGTCAAGGACTTGTTACTCCAACTTGAATCTTACTCGATTTCTTTTATTCCTCCCCAAGATTTTGATTAACATGCCCCACTGCAGCTAGCCGCTTTTGAACAAAAGATACAGTGGAGCACTACTATATGCATAAAGCGTCCAAATAAGAGTAGGATTAGTGTAGGTAGGTTACCGCACCCAGACGAAGTAAAATCCATTTTTAAAAAATGTTAGAATTACTGTGGTGTGTAATCTTCATATCGCATACGTAAATCTTTAATTTTTAAACGTTTCTTTTTATCAAAGAATAGAAGAGGCAGTAAGAAATCAAAAGCTTATCTTTTACAATTTCTAGAAAAATAGATATGAGAAATTTTGTAATTGTAAACATTGAGAGCCATTCGTTACATATACAGTGGAGGAAATAGCAATAAAAGCACTCAGTTTTCTTTTATAAATTTAATGGCAAAATCGTTTCCACGAATTATTTTTTTAAGGAGTACGCTTATATAAGTTTTTTTGCCGAAATTATTAGAATTTATAATCAGGTAAGTGCAGATAACTAAACTAACGAGTTTTAACGAAACTTTTAATTAAAATTACATAACTTGCTTAATTTTTTAATAATTTCAAGAGGGGTAGATTTATCTGAAGAAAAAAAGGGAAGGATCTCTACGTTTCGGGAAATGCGACAATTCATTAGAGAAATCTTTTGCTCAATTTGCAAGCCTTTTACTGTGGTGGGAAATTTCATTATTTTAGGCAATGAATAAAATGAAAATAATCGTCTAGGAGTTCGTCCTAAATTATTTCAAAGGTAGCATCACAAATTCACCGTGACCTGGGTTTGCCGTAACAGTACGACGCGTGCGACAAATTCTGGAGGAGTCAAACCAGGTAGCATGGAGGAAAATGATGCAAGCACCGTCACTGACCCAAGGCTATAAAGATCGGAGGCTGAAATTCTGGAAAAACCACATGTCTTGGACTTGGAGAGTGGAAAAAGGTTCTTTAGTCATGAAAAGAAATTCAATTAAGGCGGTCCAGACGGTTGCTAGTTTTATTGGCATGATTTAAGAAAAGAAACGGAGACAGTAATGAGTCGTAATTTTAGAGGCGGATCAATGATGATTTGAGCTGCTTTTTGCTGCCATGGATTGACTCCTGTATGTTTCATTACACATAAGATGAACTTCTAGAGAATGTCCTCATCGAATTTGGTAAACATCAATATGGATATTCCAACAAGATAATGCGGCAATCCACGCATCAACACATTCTAAGAATTGATTTGGGACCATAAATATTGATCTTTTGCCATAGCCGGCTCGTAGCCCGCACTTAAATCCAATCGAAAACTTATGGAGTATCTTTATCAGGAGAATTTATGAAAATGGATGGCAGTTCAATAATGTTTCAGAACTCAAATTGAAAATTATTAAGAAATGGAGAAAAATAGATAAAAAAAAATTATTCGAAAATTTAATTTCGTCAATGATAAGAAGAATATTTGAGCTTATTAAGAAGCGCGGTAGCTCTATAGATTTTTCATTTAATTAAATTTAAATAAAATGTGTTAAAATCTGAGCTGGACAGCACTGTGGTGGGTAAAAAACTCTATTTTTTCTGCATTTTCTTAAATCATACTTATTTAACAATTTTAAGTAAACATTTTCAAAAATGGCCGAGTTACAAACGATTTAGTTAGTTTAGTTGAAAAATCATCTTCGTATATTCGAATTGTTAATCACGTTTCTCACGAAATGACCTTTTTCAATCTGACCGAGTTAAAAGAAACTGCTACATACAGTGAAGAAATTGTAATTTTTATGTTTCAACTAACCGTGAGAGTGGTGTCCTTAAAATTCGTATACATTTTCATATTGTTTAATATTAAATAAGAATTAAGAACATCAGTACTAATCTAGTAATCTTAAATTGTTCGTAAATCTGTGTTAGGAAAATTCGTGAGTTAATGTAGTTTTTAACGTTTTCTAAAAACTTATCTAACTTTTCAAATTAAAAAATTCAACATTTTGCAGGACTGTGCGCAATTTTGAGTTTTATGATTTACACTTTACACACTTTGGCTACTTGAATTGATTACACTATCCTACTGAATTTATTCAGCTTATTCGAGATTCTCTTTGCTATTCTTACACTCATAACGATATCGACTTAATAAACATTTGAATAATGTAATATCATTTTTACGCGAGTTTGTGCAAATATTTTACATTTATATTGGAAAAAAAAAACCGAAACAAATTAAAATACATAATTTTAAAGTCTTAGTCTGAAATTAAAGCCAAATTGTTGCATAAAAAAGCAATTTAAGATAAAACCTAAAAACTCATACCATTGGCGCCCTTAAAAATTTGCTAGTTTTGATATCTTTCGCATGGGTACACAATTTTCTTATAAAAAAGTTTTGTTTTGAATTTTTGATGGCATCTTGAGCAGTCCCCACGGGCGGTTTTGTGCTGACCACCGATTCCGAGGCTCAATAAAATCTTCAGCTTTCTCTGGCATGTCACTTCGGCAATAAAACCAAGTGTCGCCGCACAGTCTACGTGCGTAGTGCGGCAAACGCCGCAAATATTCCGGGAGGCCTAAACTCTCGGAGGGCTATCATAGTTCACACCCCATGAAAGGAAACTATCCTTATCCAAAATAAACGGAGGATGCTCGAAAATATTTCAAGAATATGCCACAGGAGAGGTGTAATGCGGCTGCGGTTAGGCAGGGTGGCGAGCCTTCTTAGAGTGTTAATTATTCAAAAGGGACCGGACCTCAGTCTCGTAACATGTCCAAAGCAATTGAAATTTTCGAACGGCAAAGAAAGGCGGCATTTACTTCCAAATGATTTAAAATTATTACGGCACGAATTATACTTTACTGGAGCCGAGGTAATTGCTCAAGGAATTGCGGGGCCTCAGCACCCCCCGGCCCATAAATTATCAAAGTGGCGCACATTTAAATTCAGGTCCTTTGCGGGTCCGCCTCAGTTTCATCTCGAAATATGTGTCAACTGTTCCTTAGAGGTAGTGAATGTGTCGTGTACCAGTCCCGGGACGAATAATCCCATCCTCTAGTTCATGGCTGTAATAAAACATTGTCCACATGAACCCAAGAACACGAACCGAAGGCATTAGTGTACGGACTGGAACCGTTGTTAAGGAATACCTTCTTCTTGGCCAAATTTCTTGGGAAGGGCTATATATAATTATTAACAGTTAAACATAAGCATGTTCTTAAGTCTCCCGGCAACGTGGCTGTCGGAGGTCCGGAGCCTGGAGCACTGCCTGCCCACATTATCTTGGGACGGTACATAAATTTCTATAAATTAAAGGTTGACGGGAACATTCCGCAGGGTAAGTTATTGGGCACCTCCTGCATTGGCGAAGAGGGGTTATCGGAACGGGCCCTCAACCTTGCGCTGTATAATCCTGTCGTTCGGTTCTTACAATCTTCCTTAGTTTTACCTGAACATAAGACTTTTTGAAGAATTTTTTATGTAACACAACTGATTCACCATCGCACCTTATATAAAAATTAAAAATATCTAAAAAAAAGCAGAGTGCAGACTACAAATAGAAAGATTTTGAATTCCCTATAATCTCCAAAATACTCAACTTCATTTATTATTTTAACCCTATAGAATTGTGACCTTAAATTGAATCGGTCATTTCAAAAATCACATAAGCCAAGTTTTTTTTCCGTAGATACTTTTTAGGGCAAACACTTCATAAAAAGTAGACCCATAATCCGTGTAAAACCCACAAAAGTCAATAGATTCTTTCCTTTTGAAACAATAACACGTGCAGTCATCGTAAAAATTTTGCGTATACGTTCATTGCACCAAGACCAGCTCCTCATATAGAAAATTAAAAACTAACATATTTTTTATCCTTATAAATAATATTATTATAAAAGTAGTTAAAATAAGTTAAGTAATTTCGCAGGGTATGATATTTTCGAAAGCAAGTTCGTTTAAGTAAAAGTGCACAACAAAAATTACAAATATGTGCCTTATTTCACTTCTTTTTTTATGGGTTGCACAGACTAAGAGTTACCTGTATTGGAAATTCTGTTTTTCGTTCGAATATTTTGTAATATTTAGCAAGTAATGTTAGAACAAATAATTTTCAGAGAAAAGAGATAAAAACGAGAAATCTCATTACCTGTCTTTTACGTTTCTACATTGAAACACGAAAAATCTCGTGAACGATTGTTTAAGTTGTTAAAAATCAGGACATCAGTCCAGGGAATGGGGGATGTTCTTCTTTGAATATTTCATTAGGTTTTCTTAACACTTTCAACTAATTTTGAATCCGTAAAATAATAATAAAAAATAAAAATTTGGGTACAACCACGTCAAATGAATTTCGTAAATTTTCCGATTTCACGAGTATCAAAAAATTGTGCCCACTGTCGTTAATATAACCAAATAAAACAATCACTTGTTCAGTAAAGAATTAAAACAAATTATCTATCTCTATCGATCTCTCTATTTTAACTAAACTATCAAAATTTTGTATATGAATATTATTCCGACAAATGATAGATAAAATTTGATTAGTACTACTTAATAAGTGAGAGGACAAGTGTGTGGTAACAAAATAATTCTTAAAAATTGTCTGGTGCTGGTCTTTTTCGTAAATTAATGCAATTTCCTATCCTTTCAACCAAGTTACACTATTTTTTTTATACAACCAAGAAGATAATCATGTATTATACAAGCCAATAACCAATAACAAAGAATAAATACGAGAAATAAGGGGTTAAAATGATTTTTCCATATGAGAATGTAGTCTTTAACTCACCATCCCCTTGACATATTTACCCTAGTTCGTAACTTAGCCGAAATATTTACTTATAAAGAATGTGTTAGCTAAATTTTCAAGGTAAAACAAGTTAAAGTTTAAAATTGAAAAAAACGCATAAAATTCAAGTATAAATGTGCATGTAAAAATTTTTTTGAAAAAACGGCTTTGTAAATGCTTAATAAATTAATAAACGAATAAAATAAAAAAAAATTTAAGTCGGTTTAGTTTTCCCATATATCCTCAGAAGAATCGAATTAGACAAGAGAAAAGAGTTCAAATCTACATGGATAGAAAAATTGAGCTCCAGACCACTTGCAAACTATGCGGCGGGATAGCTTTCGCCAAAAATGAGTCCCTGAGGTTTTAACTTTTAATGATTCAAATTTTAAAGAACCCAATTTTCAAGTTACTCTAAAATTCGAAATTAGACTAAAAGGCTAATAAAATGAAACTATTTTTTCATGTTTTATTATGTGTAGAAAAATAAAGAAATTATAAAATAATTTTAAATAAATTTACTTCTTCTCTCTCTAAGGTTAAACCTGCATTAGCGTTAATAGGCATAGCTCGAAGTCTAGCCTCCTACTAATTTTCTGTGTTGTTAATCTATACGAGCAAATTTTATTTAAATTTCCTTAAGATTGGTTTTTGGAAAATAATTCACTTTTTCCAAGAGCAGTTTTCTTTACAATTGAAGAATATTTTTCCAACATTTCAAAAATACCAAAATACGAAATATGATAGTGGAGGCATTACCTCCTTTGACTAGCCGGCAATGAGCATAGCTATCAGGGTTCAAACGCACCCCAGTCCAATCGAGTCCTCCCAAAAAATTTATGCATCAGAGTTTGATGACCAAAGGAATATTAAGCAACGAAGTCACATTGGTGATTTGATTAGAAATGAGAATTCCGCAATGAGCCATGTTTTATAAATGATAAATTAAAATTCATGTGATTCAGTTTTACAAAAGAATTCAATTTGGAAATATGGAACTGAAAGGCTACAGTTTTTATTTTACGTAAAACCAGCAAATTACTTTTCTGTTTGTATTGCCTTTTTGAGCAGAATTTATTTCTATGACTTTTTACCATTACGAAAACGCAACTGCAAAAAGGGAACTTTGATTAAATCCCGATTACTTATTATTTCCAATTCATATTATGAATGCTTCTTGCATTATCGAGCGAATAGGAGGTAATAAGAGATCTAAGGTTTAATTTACTTTTTAAATATATTTTCAGAAAAATGAATGGAACTTATTTTTTTATATATTATGTCCGTATCGTACTAGAACGATAAATTTTATGAGAGTATGAAACAGGAGAATTTCTTAAACAGTTTTCTGGTGCAGAAAATGAATTGCCCGTCTTAAGCAAACTTCTAGAGAAAAGCTAACAATGAACCAAGTAGGTCTTAAAGCACGGGAGACTTTAAAAACAAAAAAAAAACAAAAACCATTTTCACTTTGCTAGTGGAACAATCATCAATCACTACACGAAATCAGTAAATTCAGTCAACAGCACTCCTCGCTAGGATCTAACGAATTTTGGAGCGTTACCCACACGAAGGAAGAGGGAACGTTCAAGCGCTAAAGGATTGGAACAAAGTGAATCCCATGCTCAGGAGTGGAAATAAATAAAATTTGCATCTATCAAATGCGATAAACGACAGCAGGACCGCATACATGAAAATACTCCCGTCCTGGACCGAATTGTAGGAGAATAAATGCGGGCACGGGTGCCGCCCGCAAAACTCTTCCCGAGAAACACCTTTTTCGTGTCGTCCTCTAGCCGAAATATTTTGCACATATTTTAGATGTCCTCCTTTTTCTTCGGAACGTGGCACGGTCTGCGGTGTGTGTGCAAACATTTTCAGGGTACGAGGATTGCGAAGTTACCTGTTTTTGGAGCTAAAAACAGTCTGAGAGTAGCAGTATAGTGGAAATATTTAAAATTATTTCATATGACTGTTAATGATAATTTTTATACTATACTAAATTCAGAACACATAGGAATTTGTACATTTCTGAACATATTTCATAATTTTAAAGAATTGTACTTAGTTCTACAAGGCACATTTCTGTAAGACTCGATTCGCAACGATTATTTCAGCTTATTTATTGAAGTTTTCTTTAAACAATGGCGATTTTGTCCTGTTTTCTTAAAAATATTTACTCAAAAGATCACTTCTTTTATTATTCTAATTTGAACCCTTACAACTCCTACATTTGGAAAGGGATCGTAACAACTGAGATTTTGTCGGAAAGTTACTTTCATCTTTTGAATGAGTTTGAATGTCGATGTTCTGCAATGTCGTTGCAAGGATCTCTAAGGACTTTAGTGAGTGGTACCTTTTAAAAAACGCTGACGATTTTAAAGAGGAAGAAGTGATTTTAGAAGGGGGTCAAAAATAAAAGTTTGCTTAGGATTCTCCAAGGAATCTATTTTTATAGCGTTTCCTTCGTAGAAACCGAACAACCTGTATACAAATTTGTGTAAAACAAATCGATCTTATAGAAATATATCAATTTTCTAGAATCAAGAGAATAAAAATTGAATTTTAGAGGGAAAACAGTCGGAATTATTATTTGTACTGAAAATTGATGAAAATCAGGTGGGAAATACGGGCATTTTTAAAATATTAGACTTAGCAAGAAACTGCAAAAAGATGGAAATCAGACGGAAATAATATGGTTAAAGAAATTTGCCAATTTGTCAATTTTTGGACTGGTCTGCCTCGACGGGCGTTCGTAAGCGTTCACATGAGCATAGTACATTTTTCCGTCTCTTGTTCACTGATCCATTCTACCTTCCGATCGTTTTCTGATTTATCTTTAAAAGTTTACCAGTTTTCAAGGACAGAAAATAGAGAATCGGTTAAATAATCCGTATAAGTTCTGCATGTATAAATAATGGGTATGCTAAGAATGTAGGGAAAGCAGAGAAACTTGAAATCTTAAAGAGCAATTTTTGAATGCGAAAAGGAATAAACAATACAAACGATATTGAAATGGATCCTATGTATTAAAGAACAACATGTGTAAGTCAATCTAGTGTACTAAAAGTACATAGTTCGACCGGATGACCGAAAAAGGACAACTTTGCGGTTGAGTGCAAATCTGAAAAATAAACAGGAGTAGGGCTTAAAGAGTGCGCGAATGTATCTTCTGGCTTTGAGTCGTCACACTCATAAAATCAGATTTTAATCTCAGCATGGCCTTCCTTCCATCTGCAGTCCTCCAGTGATTTTCGTGCCGCTTTTGTCGCCAAAGACTACGCCACTCCACTTGGTAAGCAAATTTGGTGAAGGGCGCAATTGCTCCCTTTTCCGTTGATTCAGTCATTTGTTTCCTTTTTCCTTGCCGCTGTGAAGTCGCGCCGCTCCCCGAAGACCTGGGGACGCAATAAATGTAAATGAAAAGATATGTGCCGAGATAAATTCTTTTCCGTCCCGACTCCTCGGATCCCCCAGATTCCCGGATCCCAGACCTCGGCCCAGCTCAGCCCTCTACGCCCTTAGCCCGGCCGACAACTCTTCAGGTTCTTGTTTATACGTTTTGTCATTCTTATTTCAAGAGTGAAATTGTTGACAGATTTTCCGAGCTTTTATCCTGTCAGAATGTGATTTTTTCCCCGAACGACTTCTTTGTGATGCCTTGGCTCCGAGTGGAATCGACTTTGAGGGCTTTTGATTAACCCGATTTACTCTCTTTAATTTAAATGAAAAGCTTCTTTGTAGCTGCTCGGCCGCCCCCGCTCCTCGCGGGATTTATGCGTTGAGTGGGATTCTAATTTAAATGGATCTGGGAGGATTTTAGTCGGGTGGAAATAGCCCCGACAGCCCAAGCTACGAATTGGGAAATATTCTGGGATCTGTTTAAATTGTAGGAGATTGGGGGGTGGGGGTCCCTTCAGGTGACCGTCCTGGCTGCTAGCCTGGGAAGGGCAAAATCATCCGGGGACTTTTCCCGAGATGCGAAACGGCGTCGAAAGTCGCTGACCCATTTGAATTTCGCCTACCCTTTCCGTGTCCATGCGCCAGGACCGGGATTCGGGAGCAGAACAGAACCGCCATCAGCACTCAATCGGGACGAAGATTTCCCTCCTTTGGGTGTGAATTTCGGGTGTTCTTAACGAGCATGCAAAGACAAATCAAGTCGGTCGTTTGGCAGCACCATAAAAGCCAATATCGACAGCAATAAATTGTTTTTTCACTTTAGACTTTGTTTTCGGACTTTTATTGTTCCCTTGGAATCTCCGTCGAAAGCGACCATTCGCCCGAAGCGGACTGCTTTGCATGGGTCCTCCTCCGCACCCTCCAAAGTCCGGTATCGTGCAAATCTCTAAATACGATCGGGGGAGGCAACATTTGACGAAATTGCTGAATCCCGGGAACGGGCGAAAAACCCTTCAATCAAGTCACATCATCCGAGAAAATACCAATTACATGGTGCTACGTTGATTCCTTTTATTGCTTTCTCCACCTATTCAAATTCACGTGGAGCGTTAGGTTCCGAGTGCGACTTGCAGGGATTTAGGGCTCCTTCGGCTTCCCGGCTTACTTTTCATTGTCGTCGCATCGTTCGATTCTGAAATTGTCCTGATTCTGGATGCTGAACTACAAGCAATCGGTCCACAAAATCGAACCGAGACCAGCACCTGCCAATTTGTACCTTAATTCAGTCCGCCAGTGGAGTGGGCCTCCCGATCTCTGTGCTAACTAATTGTTGAGCTGCGATAATACCGCCGTAAATTTGCCTACAGTTTGGGGCCGAACGGCATGTTGGCTGTTCTCGAGCCCCATAAGCTCTCCTCCGGTACTCCGGAGCCGACGTGTCCCTGCTACCGATGCCTACATTTTAGGGACGCACGGGAATTTACCTCTACAGCCGACACCGTGGGGCTCATCCCTCATTCGATATTGTCGCCAAATTTTCCCAATTCGAACGGTCGCCCCAAACACAAGCCCTGCTCCAGGGAAGTGTAACAAGCTAGAAAAGTTTGTATGTCACACCGGCGGGGCGTGTGCACCTATGGAGTGCCGGTAATCCAATATATCGTGTAATTAAATTTTGGGTTCATTTGAATACGTCACTTTAATTTGGTTTAAAACCTGTTGGACTCGCCCGGAATTTAGCAGGCAGCTGGCTCCGTGGAGGAGAAGATGTCACACTGGCAGGGAGCCTGTCGCTCCGCCAGATTATTTATTCCGACATAATCGCCTCTTTGCATAGAGCGGGCGATTAACGTCTCTAGGAAGTGTAACTAAATCCATCAGCCAGGGAGGAAGGCTCTGTTTGAGGAAAGTGTACAGAGTGCACCTCATTTTCAAATATTTACCACATTTAAGAGATTAATGCGTGACTTAGAAGAAACTTTTGGAATAAAAGTAAAAGTGAAGAACTTTCTTTTTACATTGGATAAGTTTTGCGGCTCTTCTCTAAAATTTAAATTTATTTCGTAAATCGTTAAAACAATACCAAGATTTATGCAGCATAATCTGCAATAGAGGAATACAAAAATTTATCCTCTTTCGAAGACTTTTCGATAGATAGGATTTTCCCATATTTTAAGAGCCTTACTTGAAATTTTGTAAAATTAGTTCAATGTATAAAATTCGTTAAAAAACAAATCGATTGAGATTTAACGCAATATACCCTTAATATTACTTAATAGCTTGATCTCATAATATAAAAAATCTTTAATTTTGAAAAAAGAAAAGCTTTAGCACGAAAAGACCTAAATTGACTGAAATCTGGTAAAACCCAAGGGAGGTAAAATCATTTTAATCTTTCTTTTTTGCTAACTCAAGCAAATCGATTTAATATTTTCCTAGATGTATTTGTACGACTATAGTTCCAAGTATAAACACGTACAATCGTTTTAACAACATGTTAAAACATATGAAATTTTTACTATTCAGTTTTAAATGATAAAATGAGCAACACATACATATTTCTTATTTTTAACTTTTTATATAAATCTTGTGTGATGATCCCTGTATTTGACCCGCTTAAAATAAAATAAAAGTTTTTCCCTGCTAATTTGAACATTGGAGACGATTATTTTGGTCGCTTGAAATAAATCCGAAAGAAATAAAATGTCCGAATGACCTCCAAATATCTAAATTTCTTGTATTTCGATTTTATTTCCCTTTTATAAAAGATATATAGTCGACTATGAAAAGGAAATAATGTCATTCAGCGCTATTTCATTTGTCTGTATGAAAAATATTATGGAAACATTCATTTTTGTAGAAATTTATTACAACAATTCGTGATAGTCTGTTTGAAAAACAAAAACAATATTAAAGCACGCATTTTTGCTTTTAATTAATTTTTTGCTCATAATTTTCCTTTTAAAAATAGTAATAAAATCACTCATGGGTGTTTGTAAAATTCGTTTCTACTTGTATTTCCTTTCTGAAAGGGAGGAATGCGTCTTATCACATTTATTAAATTTCAAAAAATCTCTAAAGAGCCCTAAACTAATTTTTTAAAACACTTTTATAAACAATCATTTCCGTTGAACACAATTTTTCACTTCACTCTGTATAGAAACTCATTTTTTTTTAATAATCTACTAAATAAATTTATATTACGAAAATAATCCAAATAATTGTTCAGCATTATCTTGTTTTTGTAGACGTGCACTGTAGTGCTATTATAAAAAGTATGCATTAAATAAAATCAAAATAAGCATGTATCATGGAAAATATAATACCAAATTATTTTCAAAAATCATATTAATTTGCAGAGTAACATTTTTACATATAGTAAGTAATGAAGTCAAGCTAAAAATACTCTATACACGTACGAAATCTAGAAAATGAAAGGTTGGACCAAAAGGGGGAATCGAACATGCGACCATCGAATTTGCGCTCTTATGCTCTAACTTAACCGAGCCCACATCCATATTTAAAATTATTTATTTAATATTTATCGGTACAGTGGCGCATTAAGCGCAATTTTTTAACGCTGCAAAGCAGCAGTCACACTGGCATCATGTCCTGATTTAATCAGCCTCCACCCCCAGAACAATATCCACGCACTTTTGCTGCGAAAGGCGTTTTTTTGGTCTCCTCGGTGGACTCCTGACTAGATAGTGTCACGAGAGCCCCTTCTTGAAGAATTATGGCTGGCGATAACGAATTTATGGCCGGCGAATGGGAATTCCAGGACGTCAGCGAAACTTTTAAAATCATAACCAAAGGCAACACGTATGGGATTTAAGGATGCCTCTAGCGATGCCTTGGCCACCCCGCTCCTCAGAAGATGGCAATCATCTTATAGGAGTCGTTCTCTAGTGGTGCGAGTTTTTCTCGAAACTTTTTGTACTATTTCTGGGCGACCCATTTGCATATAAATGCCGACCTCTCTTCTTGTTTTTATTACAACCAGAAGAAAGCTGACAACGCATCGCGAAAAGAAATGTAAAGATTGGCGTAATGAATCCAATTACTTGTATAGAGAGATTGCCTAAAATCCACCTACTCCTACCCCCCCACAGCTCTATTTCGAGTCTACGTCTAGAAGACGAAGAAGAGCACAGTTGAGGCGCTTTCTTGGCTTAATTACTACATTCCTTCGTGTGCCCCCGTAACCGCATTAAGAGCCAGCCAAGGGCCGAGGCTCGTGGCTCCTGTTTTTATTATTCCGTTTGTCGTTTCCATGATCTAAATTTCGAACTAACATCTTTTCCAGGACATTCGCCTGACGTTTCTTTTAGATCCCGGGACTCTCCGGGCGATACCCGCTAAAATTGCGCTGAATTCCCGGAGTTAATCCCTTCTACAAATTAAGATGAATTCCTTTACCATCTTCGGAATATAACCTCAGATATTTTGGAGCATCTGCTCCTTCATGCCTCGAGCGGGCGACGGAACGCCTTATGGCTTCTAAGTTCACCTATTTTTCGCTTCATAAATTTTTCAAATCCCTAATCACGATACTTTTTCGAAATTCCGGCGACTGCCAAGAGTTGGTTAACTCTTCAATTACCGAATTAAAGGCTTTACGCAGTTAGCAAATAAACCGGTTAAGGGGATGAGGCCCCAATCCTCAAGGGGAATGCCTTGCGAATCGCGGAGGTGGGGTATTTTAATTAATAAAACTTTTGCGGCAAAGTGTACACCCCGCGAATAAATTGCTGCCGGTCTCCATCCAATTGGAACTTTAGAACACTCAAACAGGCAAATCTCTCCCATTGAAGGGTTTGCGGGCTTAGTGCTTTGCAATCCCGATGTTTATCACCTATGACAGCCAAAGGTCACGGATACCCAAAATCCGTTAATGCTTCTTTTAAGGCATCTTAGTTAGTGGTCTTACAAAAACGCAAAATTAAAAGAAATAAAGATTAACCCTGCAAAATTCAATATAACCAGTGGGGTTTTTATAGACTATGGGTTTCGAAGTCTATACACCTAGGAGTTCCCCAAATGGACTCAAAAAATCTAGCTTAGAAAGAAAATCTCCTACTCTAAAATATGTTGGAGTAATTTTATTATTATTATACTAGGCAAATACATAAAGGAATAAAAGGCATTAATTTAATCATTTCTAAAGTAAGAAATTACTTCTCTTAAGATGGAATTCTACACAGGCATCGAAGGTAATTTTTACAATTTTTATAATAATAGAAATGCTTGTAATTCAGTGTAAACAATTACTTCACTTACATTACTACACTAAAACCCAGCGAAATATAATACTATAATTTTTCAATAATAAAGTAAAATAGCTTGCTTTTTATTCTACAAAAACTCAAAGGGCAAACTATGTATTGTAGAGTTTATCAATAAACGAGTGTAAGGACACATCTGATAAGGTTTCAGCAGGATCAAAAGTGCTCAATGTAAAACTCAATAATATACTTCGTGGAATAAAACACTATAAACTGTATTGAAAAGTGAATATTAATCTGAGATCACAACAGGGATACTGAGCTGAAAATCAGTAGCAGTAATGGTTTTCTTTTACGTCGTAAAACATGGAAAATTATTCTGTTAAAAAAACCATGTTTACGCTAAACTGAACATTTTCATTACTGGAGAGGATTTTTACATGATGTAATACAGTAAAAATAAACGTTTTTGTAGCAAATGGTCAATACACTACTTCAAAGTGTTATTTTTAAATGCATAGTGTAAATGTTACACCGTTTTCGAAGTTATTTTGCTGGAATTGTTATAGTAACCCCTTTGGAAAGGTAATTAAATAAATCCTCTAATGAGAGTAACAAAGCTATTAACTAATGATGAGTAATTTTAAAAGTAATAAAATTATTAACTAATGATTGAACTATTAATATTATTAGTTTGCAAAATATGAACAATTTTCAAAATTTTTTTGCAATAGTCGAAGTAATTAAGAATTAAAAATAAATACATTAATCATATTTAATTTTGAATCGATCGCCACAGCTTGATATAGTGATGCTATGAATACGAGAATCAGCCGTATCAGATTTTAAAGGTCTTATTTTTTAGGATTCTTTTAATTTTTAATCATACTTTCCAGTACCCCTATTTGGTTATGACTTATCTTACTTTAATAATAAAAGTCACGGGCGATTGTATATATTTTACAGATAAAATCAGTAACCTCTCTCAGCAACTTTACATTCAAATCCACCTTTTATCGAATATTTTGCTTCAATAACTCGTATAAATAAACTAATGGTAGCCCATTTTAAACTCAGCCATAACCTGATATATATTTCTATAAAAACAATTGAAAATTATTATTTTAATAAAATATGTAATAACTACGGTATAAAACTAAACCTAGCGATATAATTATATGTGCATATTCATTTTTTAATCTCCTGCAAATTCAAAAGCAAATTTCTCAAAATGATTTATAAATAAATTTGAATATAAGAAGTTCCCGAAAAGCTACTTTAATTATTTTATTCCTTTATTTATTTTTATTAAAAACATACAAGTTTTTACGATTTCGATGGGAACAACGGGTATGTGCATAATTTAAAAAAAATAGTAATTCTGTATAAAAATGAAAAAACAAAATTAAGTTATATTTCAATAATTTGCGTACCCATTGCTTACAATAACGTTATTCAAGTGGCATGGCATTGAATTTATTAATGTCTCTAGTACGAATACGTCGATTTTATTTTTAAATCTTTCAAACTGTTAAATTGCCAGTAGACTTGCTGGAAAAGTGTGCTTCACAGATTTTTCATAGGATTTAAATCTGAACTAATAGTTGACCACTGCAATAATGAAATTTTCTTTGACTGAAAAAACTCCATCGTTTACCTTGCAGTATGTGTAGCTGCATTGTCCTGCTGAAAATTCTAGGTTTATTATTTATTATAAATTTATTAGCACATTGTCCATCAAGTTTATATATAGTTTTGCGTCCCTTTTACGGGACTTTTAGGGACTTTTTAGGAATTAAATAGAGATCTTTCCTTTAATTGCTTTCATTAACGATTTCCTTTGAAAATTGCGAGAGTAGCGGTTCTGACGTGGGGCGCCCTTAAATCTCGTCAATGCTTTTGATAACCATCGGGTTAATCCATATTAAATTTATGTTTATAACTGTATATAATATTTGTATGTTGCCATTCTTCATTGAAAAATTTATATTTTTCTGCAAAATTAATCCACGCTGTCTTGCGAAGAAGTTTAGGTTTGGGCAATCGACTTTGAGATTTAAGGTTAACATTTTCATGCAAAATTTGCTGAACTCTCCCCTTTTTTTTAATGAAAAAAGATAGTTCCTGTTTAATTTGATCGACAGTTATGTGTTTTCTTGCGATAAGTCGCCTTTTTTTCCTTTTACCCCTTTCATCAATTTTTTGTTTAGCTCCTGTCCTTTTAATTGTAGAATAAGAGTCGGGATTTTTCATTATATTTGAAATGGTATACTTGTCTCTGTGACAATTATGCTGCTGTTTCATTAATTGCAACGACAGATTCCTTATAGGCTAGGATAACAGCTAGCTCTGGGCTTACTTCTGAGCATTTCTTTCTAAACAATTGTATTACCTTTATGCTTTTTTACGAAAATTTAGAATAAACTCAATGTCTTCTCACTTTAACGCATTAAACTTCACTGCAAACGACTCTGCACATCTAATTTTTTGCTTGGCAAGACTTCAATTCGAAAAAGCAAGTCAATGTAACAGAAATATTTTTGCGTATTTCAAAAGAAAGTGAGTTTGGATGCCTGCAAGAAATATACATAAACTACTTTTGCACATATAGCCATTTCTTTGGGTGTAAACCAAGATTAAGCAATTTCGAAAGTGGGCTATCACTTGATCTATCACTGAATAGACTAAAATACCGTCAAATTTAAGTATGAGCATGATGGGCCATCGTCCTTTAAACAAAAAAAGTTTGGTACCGGACCTTAGCGACTAGCGTTGCGTTTAACGTGCTAATAATAAAATGTACTATTTCTCTGAGCGGCGGAAATCTAGATTTCACTATTATTTGCTTATTAAAAGGAATATTTGGATTCAATGTTCAAAAAAATTGATTTTTTCAAATATTTTTTTCTTAAATACCTATGAAGGGATTTCTTTTGAGATGTGGGCTCGAAGTCCGGACTTCGTCGATTTATGCATAAGGACGGTGCTGAATACAACAGCCAATAAACAATTCGTTAGAAGTTAAAACTAAACGCTCATAATATACTCGCAAACAAGAAGTTTTAAAATCTTATAAAGCTATTTTCTTTCTACTTTTTACTATATAATAAATGCAGTACTATGTTCGTGTTAGCAATATCTACGCATTTGTCATTCATTATAATTATTATAGTCACAGTAATTGAAATAAAATTTATAGGAATTTGTAGAATCGCTGACTTAAAATACGGTACGAGTCATTTTATACATAGGTTGCGTCGTAATAAACTATAAAAGTAGTATTACAAATGTTGCGCGAATAAAGCCAAGGACACCAAACTGAAGATCGCAAGAATATGTGTAAATAAGCCAAGACTTATGCAAGGACACAACGTCTTCTTGTTGTTCTCTTTTTTAATCCAAAAAAAGAGATTGTCGTCACAAAATCAAAAACTACGGTGATTTCGGGAAAAGTGCTACTAAATTGTAAAAGCGCATAAATCTCAAGTTCAATTCAAGCATAAGTAATGCCCAGAATAACACGACTTCGCAGATACTTGGGAGCATTTCCACTCCAGTTATGTTCGAACCAGGAATTGCCCTATTAGGTTGATGGGAAAAAGTTCAATAAAAGTTGGGAAGCCGTGTTGTAGTGGCCTCCGCAACCAGGGGTACATCACATCTTCTTCTGGATCGAGATATTTATCCATCATATCTGTATAAAGTGGAAGTGCCCATCGTGCGTACTCCGTCCGGATCAGATGAAATGAAATTTAGCGAGCACCGGGGAAAACACCATAAATAAAAGTTACCCCATCCCATTTAGGACTTTTATACATATACATCTCAGGGTAAAACAAGGAATCCACGGGATGGCCGGGCATGTATCACTCGGCCGAAAATCTTCAATTCAATTGATCAAATCGTTAAAGGCAGTTAGGGAAGTCGACTCCCTCCGATAACTTGAATTATAGTTCCCCGGCCGGAGCGGACAGTTCTTGCCCGGGGTGGGGGGTCCCATCCCCTGTCCAGCAATCGTATCTCTCAATGACGCGTGTAGCACAAACTTTAACTCGAGGACTTATTAGCGAGTTATTAGATACGTAAATTGCTGTTCTGAGTGGACTTCGCTATAATTTACGGGTCCCGGGGGAAGGAAAACATCCCGAAAACCCAAGTCACCCGGTTCTGGCGACATTTACTGAAACCAAGAAACACGAACTGTTATCAGGTTCCGCTCCTTCGACCAACTTTTGTCCACATCTCAGCCTCATCGACGACAACGTCTCGCACTCAAGCAGGTGGGGTCTCTAATTTCTTACGAGGCGCTTGGGAGTCGCCTTATTGTTGGTTAATCAAGATTGCGACGGGTCGAGAGATATTGGCTTTCAAATGTCCAGTTGAATTTAATTGCATATCTGAATAATCGAGGGTTTGTCCCCCATCCCCTTGTGCTAGATATCTTATACACAATTTACTATAAATTGTAATTGCGGGCTTAGGATTACAATAAAAGCAATTTAAGAGTCGTTCATGCAATGTTCACTTAAATTGGTGTGTTTGGCTAGATGTTATAGATAAATGTAGAAAAATTTTGGATCCAAAATTATTTCTTAGACGATCTGCTCTAATACCAAATAAGTGAAATTTAACATTTAGGTTTTGGGGTCTTCTTTTGGATTTTAATAAAACTCTTTAGGAATGCTCATTTAAGGTCAAAAGTGTCTAAGTAAAAAATGTTTGTCAGTCGCTTATATTTTCCAAATATCTTTAAAATATAGAAAAAGTATGTTTTCCCTCACAATCTTGTACGTGTAGGGGAACTGAACGGAAGGGTCTCTCCCTCCCCACCCTCGGTCAGTGTCGGCGAACTTGTCATACGTTGCTACAGATTTTTATCACCGTAAGTACTTTTTTCCCTATTTTGATATGAAAACGTAATTTTTGACTTTCCTGCACTTTGTGTTTATTAGTCGACATTTTCTGCATGGGCATAGTAATTTTCTTTATTTTTTCTTTAATTTAGTATCAAAAAAATGAAAACAAGGTTTCAACTATAACCTAAAAATTTCACATATGTATGTAGATTCAAAAGTAGCTTAAATGCAATACGGATCCGGGCAAAATGGACCAGTGCATAGGATGTCACGTTCTTGAAATAAAGCTATTATTTTGTGTTTTATGATTACTTTTCTTTAAGTATACCACTTTGACTTCATTTCCCCTACCTTTAGTGAAAATCTTAGCATTAGAAGTATTATTATTCTTTTTAAGCAAAAATCAATGAAAAATTTCAATTTACAAGGCAAATGCGTGCTTGTCGCCGTCGATAAGCTGAATAAGCCCCATTTCGTAAGTTTAAGATGGAAAACGTCTTTTAAAAACTGTTTACGTATTTACCACGTTTGAGCCCAAATGAATGTGTTTATAAGGTTTTATCAAAATCCGTGAGGAAATGTTTAACTAATGTAGCTATTACCCGTAACCTTTTCTACGTTATTTAATCACAGTAAGGATAGACTAATTTTTATTTAGGCTAGTAGAAAAAGTTAAAATCATAAGACATTGGTTGTAAATACTAAAAAATAGTTTCTAACGAATGATATTGTAAAAGCCCATCAAAATTTCTACCAGGCGTTTGTCCGAGCCCGAACTGCTTGTTCAGTAGGAAGGTCTGATTACACAATAATTATGTGATTATAATAAAACCACTACTACTACTATTATCCTTTTTTAAGTATTTAATTTTTATTACTAAAAAATTATCGTTAAGGGATATATGAGCAGATTCTTTATCGTGTTAAAACAAAACTACTAAATTAAAATTAACAACCATTTTGATCCCTAATTTAGTAAGTGAAACAATAATTAAAATTAGTTTAGTAACTGCATAACAATAGTAAAATTTATTGACTTGAGTTTTATTTTTACATTTACGATTTTATTTCTTGTGCGAATCAATCCGTATTTTTTTTCCTTTATATTCAGGTTTGCACCTCGGCGAGTGGTCACAGGATGTTACGCGCCCCCCGCTACCCTTAGTTAGTTATACAATTCCCCGAAATGCTTTCTTTTGTGACTTCCTCTTGGCGTTGCTTTTTCCAGCGGAACTAAAAGCGACATCGCAACGCAGCAAGTGCCCTCTCTTCCCTGGATAGATGCAAAATTTACAATGGCTGCTGAGGCTGGAGCTAGCCGCTAGTAGCAGAAAGTTGGTTACAAAAAAGTTTTTTGGTGGGTCGCCTCCCTGAGACGGGGAACGGTCGGTCGCATCCTGATCCCAGAAACCAGTTTGCCTGGCGAGCATTAATTAAAACTGTGCTCCTCTCGCGTCATTTAAAGACGAAAATTGCATAATTAGCGCCATCCCGGATGATATTTTATTTTCCCCCGGCGCTCCTTTTTTGCGCCCCATTGTAAGTGTGCACGGGGTTGTAAAGGTCCGCGCCGTGCCAGACTATGGAACTCTTCCACCCCTCGGCGTGTTTTGTTTTCACCATTAATGTTCTTTTTGTGTTGCTGCAAGGACACTCATAATGGCGAGTTATGACGAAGTTATGGCCCACTATGACTTTTTCGACTTAAGCCACAAGCAGGAGGAAGTTAGAGCCACAGCGTGGCTGAATTCTTTACGTTTCCTCTGCTTTCGGCTAGTTCCCGGCTTACTTAGGGGAAGCTACGACGATTACGTCACGCAGTCCATCTTGATATTAGAGAGAGGGATTGGTTTCGAAATTGGCGCAGGTGTTGGCGCCGAATATCGCGTAGGCTTTTGCAAGTCAAATGACCTTTCCGGGCCAGCGACCGATCCGGCAATTTGTATTAATTAGCGAAAATTAGTAAAAATCTTCTTGCGATGGAAATCACGACCTGACAAGCGGATTACAAGATCGAAATATAATTAATGGCCACTTTTAATTGCAAGTGTTTAGCTCCCCCAACAGCCCCCGGCTGATTATTGTTTTGCCTGCCATCAACTCGGCTCGTTTGCGGCCCTTTGTGCAGCCGGTTGTTTACACCGTTTGTAGGGCCCGGCAGTCAATAGAGGTACAAAGTAGCTTTTAATCGCACCGCATTAAGAAACCTATTTATCAGGCGTTGTTGTTGCCTGGCGCCCCCCTTCCGCACCCTCCTGTTTCTACTTTTTCCTGCTCAGGAGGGTCCAATCGAATGTCGTGTTATCTATCTATCGACGTCCGCAGGGATCCTTTCCTCGAAAGGTATCGTGGAAGCGTCCAGAATCTGACGGGCATAATTCACTCCTCGCATCTGGATCCTGAATCCTGAACGCTTGAACCCCAAACATCTCCGGTTCTTCCAATTGAGTTCGCCTCTCGGGCCACTATCAAAAACAGTTTCAGATATTTTCTGATTTCGCAGTGAGTAATTTATTTGCAAACATGTGTGAGCTTCGGACTGGGGACGTTGCTGGGGACTATTCAAAGGTAAAGCAAGGTCCCCTTTTTTTTTCGAAGAAGAGATCCTTTAGGGTGGAAGTGTGCCGGGAACGTAATTACGTGAGAAACTACAGGAGAAAATGGATTTCAAAGTGGAGTCGTTTTTCTTTCAGACTATCGGCTAATGATGCGAAATTGGCTCGAACCTTAAGAGGTGGTGATTTTCTTCAATTGCAACATTAAGGGCAGCTAAGCACGTGCAGGTGGGGACTTTTGATCATCCACACTAGCTCCATATAAGAAATTGGTAATTCTGCTGCAAAGAACGGCCTATTTTAAGAGGGTATTATAGTCTAGAAATATGTCTTTAGAATGTTCAAAATTATAATGATATGAATACGTCGGAATTACGCTGACCTCCTAAATTACTCTGAACTTTAAACGTGTTTTTCACAAAATTGCTTTTTTTCAAAGTGGTTGATGATATTTCAAGTTCTATTTTACCGATTAACTTCAAATTTGGTTGTAGCGTCCCTGCCTTGGAAATTGCTATAATTAGTTTTATTATTACCATATCTATATAAATAATAACAAAACAAGAACAAAAACTATTGTTTTTTTCAGACAACTTCCATTATTTAACACTTACTTCATACCGACTATAATGATATTCTTCCTGAATGCAAAACATGTATTAAATTTTGTTTCAGATATATGAAAGCTTTTAAATCGTGTCAACAGACTTTGTTTTTATGGCTTTATATAAAGAAACCGCAAAAAATGTACGAGTATATCAAACATATGCCTCAAATTTATTCCACATCTACTATAGCAAGTATATTTTTAGAATGTCGAAATATTATATGATGCATTTTTATCATCTAATCAATTATGGGATATATTAAAGATGCATGTGGAATTGTTTAATCGCACATTTTATAAGAACTAAAAATTTTTCTAAAGTAGCCACAGTTAGCTCAGTTGGTTAGAGCAGCAAAGCGTCATTTCGACAGTCACAGGTTCGAATCCTGTTTGTTGGTTTCTTTTCCGAATAATTCCTACATAATTTTGAATTTTTTAACAAAATTATTCTGATCTAACACACATAACCGTCCGGTCGGTTAAAAATACTTACAAATATTGCATATATCATTTTAAACCGTGAAATTGACGCTTTGTGGTCTCGAACTAACTCAGTTCCCGTCATAAGCTATTGTGAGCTATAGTAAACGAACATTAGTTATTTTTAAAGAAAAAACAACTTTATATTAAGCACGACGAAACTACTTATAACTAGTAAGTGTAAAAGGGTTCATATAAAATTAGTAGTGTAGGATTAAAAAACGTACGTAAACGTCTGGCCGGATATTAGTACCCGTTTAGACTTTGTTGTAGATTGAACCTATTTCTATTTTACCAATCATAAAAATTACCAATTTTTTACATTAATATGTTTTGTAGACAGTAGCAGCAGTAGTGGATTTACCAGGAAGCAAAGGAAGCAATTGCTTGGGGCCCCGCTTGGACAGGGGCCCCAAAAATTGAAAAATTTTGAAAATACATTCGGAAATTAAAAAAAAAAATAAATAAAAAATGCAAAATGAAAAAATCCATGTAAACAATATCGATGACTTTGATGATGTCATTCATCAATTTGCGACTACGAAAAGTAGGAAAAAGTTGTTATTTAGTTCGTAAATTAGAAGTAAACTGTATAATATATTGATTTTGCAAAATTAAATGGTTATTTATTATTTTAAAATATTGGGGGGGGGGTTAATTTTAGAATGAGGGCCCCGAAAACCTGAGGTTGCTTGGGGCCCCGTCTTAGGTAAATCCGGCACTGAGTAGCAGGCTTCATAAAACGATAATGAAATATTTTCGTCTGGAAAAGATCATATATTGATTCTTGCTTACAATACTTGAGATATGCACATAAATTTCGGAAAAATTTTATGTTCTCTTCATTGTTATTTTTCTAGAAAAATTATTATTGATCATATAAATTTATCACCTATCCCTTTATTCATGTTAAGGGTATTGCTCATTGCAGTAATAAATCTTTCTGGGCTTGAACGAATTCAGCTAAGTTCAACTAATACAGTCAGGTTTTTTGCATAGGATATTCTCAAATTTGGATTTCATTTTATTGTGCGTAAGGTAAATAAATTTGAAATAAGTCTAATATTTATCCTTTAAAAACCTCTGACAATTATATTAAATTTCTTCAAACAATATTGAAAAATACAAAAATTATAACAGAATTCATAGTTCACTTCCCTTGCAAAAGTTATAACGAAAATTCTCTTATTTCACACGTTGACGCAAATGAAGTCTATTGACGACTATTCAGCTTATACAGCATATACCACCGGACGGTTAGGTGTACAATTACTTTTAACCAACTTTTGCTAGCATTACTCGAAATAATCATTATTGAATTAAAACCGACAACAACGTCTCACCGCTTTCGAGTTGGTGACTTACTTAATTTTCGAAAATAATAAAATCATTTATCTTCTAATTAACCGAACAGGTTGCGTTTAAATAAAAACGAAATGCTACTTCAGTTGATCCCTATGGTTTTCTACTATAAAAACTTTATCAAATTCAGGTTAAGATGTTTATACGTGATGAGTGCACAACCAAACACATCAACAGATAAAAAATTATCGTAATGCATTTTATCATTTAGCTTTCACCTTCCCAGTTATATTTTTGCAAATATTTTTAATATAGAAACACGCATCGAAATGTAAGCAAATGATGCATTTAGAAATGTTATTTATGAACGAAATTTATTGTAAAGCATATTTAATTATTGCATTGTTTTAAATTTGGAAATACCTGCGATAGGTAAGGTAAACGTAAGAAATTTTGATTCTATTTATATTTAAATAATGTTAAATTGAAAATGGGTATCCTGGTGCCTAACAATGTGGGGTAGAGTTGGGTGCGTCCAAAAATCTAATTTCTCCCAGTGCGTCTAATAATAAGGAATCAATATTTGAGTCATATCTTAAAACTAATACAGAAATTAAGCCTTTTGCTGAAACATGAACTATTATTTGATAAAATCTTAGTAATATTTATAAATTGTTGTCTTCTTTTTAGGTTTTAACTTTCAGAAGAGATAGGCGCGTTTTTACTTAACTTTCTTTTGTTGACATTACTTTCGTCTGTTGTTTAAAGTTTTCTTCAAACTCAGCAAAACTATTAGAAACCTGTTGGCGTCGTCGCCAGCGATAAAGACACCCTGAGCAATTACTGTCGCATCCGCAAAGCGCAACTTTCTTCTGTTGAACTCCTCCTGGCCCCATATCCTTGGTGTGAACATCGACGTACAAGTAGAAATAAAAAAAAAAAAAAAAAATCGCTTCCCCAGCCCGTACCGTGAACTTTCTCACTTTTCCACCTTGCGACGGAAGCCATATGTGGGGCGTCTGCAAGGCCCGCCATATGAGCCCCATGTCTGGACCCCCGAGCAGATGTGCCACCAGGACTCGTTCCAAGAGGTATGAGGCCATGTTCCGTCGAACACAATTTGAGCTGATCGAGCTCGAAATTTTGCCGGTGTGGAATGGCGAAGATCAACAGGTCAATTCCGGCACCAATTCGCTGTGCATCGATTCACACGCCTCAGTGGGTGGATGACGTCGGGCTCCGGTACCGAACGAGGTCTCCATCCAACAGTGCAAGAGGGACCACACTTTTTGCTCTCAATTTTCACATGAATTATTTTTCAGTTAGAGTGTAATTGGCGTTTTGTGGACGCTCGCATCGGCAAGGATATGGCCAGGTCGGTGATTTAAATGAGACTCTGGACATCGGTCTGAAGGGTTTACAGGCCGCCCCTCCGGGCCATTTTCCGGGAGGTGAAAAACATGATACATCAACGTGTGACCGGCCTCGGCGACCAATAAATGGCAGCTTAACCATGAGTCGAGCCATACACGCCCCCATCCAACTACCTTCCATACACCGCAAATCCGCCGAGAGGATTCAATGAGTTTCTATCACGAGCCAAAGGTGTTCCCTAATCTTCTGAAATTTTCCTTAATCTCAAGACTGGATGGCATGTATGGCATGCAATCCAGATATGATGGATTACAACGTCGATTAAGGCTGATTGCTCTTCTATAACAAGGGCTCAGGGTATAGACGTACACGGATACATTCGAGTCGAGCCTCTGGCGAACTAATGCGGATCTAATCCCACTTTTAGTCAAGTAGGACGACGAACCCATCGAGCCCGAACTGAAGAAAGATTCTTGGGCAACCTGAGCAGGGGGCGGGAATCAAAGTAACGCATGGGGGTGTTCGCATTATCTCCAGGTCTACTTCAATGTTGCTCCTCTCCGATGATTTAATGAAACCTCCTCAAAAGACCGAGACAATATACTTGCATTACTCGAAGATTGCCAACAGATATTGAGGTATTTGTGGCTTCGTGTTTTATGGCGGAGCCGGCTCCGGAGATGTTGGGCGATACCTCTCCACAGCATCTTGTTCCGGAGATATGTCGTAAAAAGCGGGGGATCCTGAAGACGGAGTTTAATAAGATGCCTAGGGCTCCATCGTTATTATTATGTGCTTCCGAGCTTTATGTCTATTATAGTTGCTACAATCCGAATTTTTTCCTTTTTTTTTTGTGTTCACGTATGGCTTGGGGCAAGGAATTCATAGGTAGATGGAGGCAACCACTACGTAATCTATTACGACCCGGGGCTCCAAGACGGGGGATATTTTTGAGAAATAAGTAGCCAACGTGGGTTTTTTTTTGTGTTTATTACTCACATGAGATTAATTGGGATCACGCCTCTTTTCAGAATGCATTGGCCTTACGATATTCTCCTGTGCTTGTTATTCATATGGCACATTTTTTTGGGGATAAAATATGACTTCGTGTATCCTAAATTAAATTCCTAAAATCCTAAGTAAATTCTATTTATAAATAATACTCGTATTAAAACTAGAGTTTACACTCAAAAAAATAAATGTTTGTTATAAGCACAAAGAGGGCTTGCGCCAAGCAATATTAAACATGGTTTTCATCTTACATTGCTTCCTCGGTAAAAATAAGATTGTTTTAGCACGGCGAGCCAGACAAACTTAAAACAAGATTGCTCCATGCTTTTTTTATTGTATTATATGCATAAATATATAATGGGAATAAATGAGAAGTTAAAGCTTAATTCAAGTTGTTTGAGTATTACATTGATACTGAAAAAATGCTTGTATTAAACATTTGATTGCTTAAAATGAGTCCATGCTTTTTTAATTTAAACCCATCATGCTAAACTTTATTACAAATATATTTGCTGGCTTCCCTTGTTTCTATAAATGCCATATTTACAAAAGCAATACAAATTATAAAGCTGAGTGTTTTTAAAGTGTTTTTTTAGTACATACTTATGAAAGGATTTAAATATTAACGTGTTTTCATATAAAGTGGTATGAATAAGAATGGTTAAATGAACATTGAATGTCTTAGCTCCTGTCCATTTATATCTGAGAAGAAGTGTCATTGTAAATTTGACAAAATACATACCTATATAAATTCAATACCTTCAACTACGAAAGATAAAATTCGAAATTCAATAGCGACAATAGTAGCATTTTATAAGTTGTATAGGTAGAGGAAAATTGATTTTCTAAGACTTAATAGAAGCAGTAATTTTAAAACATTATTTAAAAATTGAGAATGCTTAAAATCTGCCATTAAATATTTAAATTATAGAAGAAATACTGAAATTAAAAATGAAATTCTCAAATTTAGAAATCGGAAGTTAAAAGTCAAGAACTAAACTAAGCATTACTCATCTCAATTTTAAATTTTTGTACGAGTAAGGAGGAGAATGCTTAAAATGTCTCGTTAAAATTTAAAATTATAAGGAAAGTACTAAAATTAAGAATAAAATTCTTAAAACTAGGAGCAATTTGGTTGTTTTAAGCATAGAGGGTATTTGATTAAAGAATTTTAAGGCTTCATTTAGAAAACCAACTCGTGGTAGCGGCAACACCTGGAAACTCAATTGGTTAGCACGCCTGATTTTTCTGAGTTTAATTTTATTAAAAGTTTTAAGAACACTAGTTGTTCAGCAAAAGTGACGAATAGCCCTGACAAATTTTATCACTATGATATTGATTAAGAATTCATTCTATTTTCCCTGACTACGCTAAAGCCAAGAGCAAGGGTTATGAATTTAAGTAGGCGATGTATGTAGGTAACGCCTAGCGTTTATTCTATCGTACAGCCTATTTCAACAAATGAGATGTTGTTGTATTCTTCTAGATCTAGAATATGTCCTAAGCTATATAACGTTACAAGAAATTACAAATCGCGGACGCTAAACAGCACAATTTTGAAACGTGGATACAAAAATTTATTTATTCATTTGTTGGCATTGCATAATAGACAATTTCTGAACGTGGGTTTATATACTACATATCATCGTGGTAGGACCATAATAATATCTATTTTGATGCCGTATTATTAAATAGTACTTTACAACACTAAAGAGCCTATTGCAAATATCGTTTTTTATTCGAATCGAAAGCGAAGATCCATTAGCCAAAAATCAAGGCATTTTAGTGTCTTTGGCTTGGCGATTCAACTTAAAAGTAACACTCACAATGGACATCTAAAAATCCTCTTCAGTCTACAGGAGAATTTCAGGATATAATTTCAGAAAAGAACATTTTCTCATCTCATACTTTTCAGTTCATTTTTTCCTTAGGCGGGATTTATTTCTTTTTTTACATAACCCTTTTGGGTTAAAAACAGCTCCACCTTTTCATAGCCTTTTATGCATGGTGGGATATATTCTAATCTACCTCGAAAAATTCAAATTACTCATGTTCATACAGTTTAATATTTGTTTCTAAAGTTATTTTTATATAATTAAAAAAGAATCTGTGCAAATTGAGATTCAGATTTTCTTTAAATTCATATGCCTCAAAGAAATTTTATCAAACTGAAAAAAACATAAACTATAGTGAGGAAATATTTTTTTGATAACCCATTTCTGCTGTTATTATTTAAAAATATTAACCAAAAAAGCTGCCCTCTAAAAAATAAAGATATTTTTACGAAAAATGCGATAAACCACCTAGGATAATTTCCTTTAATTTAAACTATTTATACAATAACAATCAACAAATATCGCGAGAAGTCCTCAAACTATTTAAATCACACTTTTATACTTTGGGACTGAAAATAGGAGTTAATTTTTATATACAAATAGGCATATATGCAAAGAAAGTAGTGTTTCCTTGACTAACACATTTTAAAATTTGATATTTTTGGTTTTTTGGCTTTTAAAAGTCAATCATTATATTTTTGTGTTTATTCTACAGAACTCAATAAGAGTTTTCAGATGATTTTCAGTTTTTTGGATCAACAATAAAAGTTTTGAGCTAAGTGTGAGCTAAGTCTTCAGGTTAATTTAAAAATTAAAAATCTTTTATTGGCTGCATCAAGTGACTGAGTAAGTCTATGGTATAAATACGGAAATTCTACAAAACTGGCTATGTATCAGCAATCAAATATTAAATAAATTAATTCTTTATATAATATTTTGGGGATCGATAGGTTCATCCCTTCCAAAGTGACCGCAGTAAAATGCACCATTCCTGGAGGGGGTATAACTTAAAGCTCGCCAAGAATTTTCCTATCAAAATAATTCGCTGTTCGCGGACCAAGAGGAGTTCGAAGCGGATCCAATTTAAAGATGGAAAAGTGCTCTTAAAAGAATACCCGAAGTCCCCCACCCACGGCGGAGGAGGGTGAGCGCAATATTAAATATTGGCAAATGCTGATGTGTTCGCAATCCCCCCGGCAGCTCTTCCACCCACCAATCACGCCCGTCTTCTTAGAGTACTTCGAGTTTCGTGGCAACTCCTCTAGGTTGAGAAGAGTATTTTTTTTTTTTTTATAAATAAATATCTTGCCGATATTTTATTATTGTTTCCTGAGGCTATCCGGTGAAAACAAGGGATCAGACCCTTACGATGAGACCGGTGGGAACGGGCGGGGCTCCGGAGCCAGGGACTTAATATAAATTTGAATAAGCGATAAAACAATAATGGTCGTTTCGGATAAACCGTCTTGTTTGCATTTTAAACAGAAGCCAGTTGAAATTAAGCGCCGCTAGTTGGTTCAGCGGGACGCCCTCGGCGGGCTAAAGGTAACCGGGCCACCCTGATTTTTGGGTCGTCCTCACTTACGTTCCATGCAAACGTTGTCCTATTGTTCGGCTGGGAGCTGAGGTCTAACTTTTTGGGTAAAAGTTCCATCTGAAATGAATTGGCGCAAGTTTAAAAATCGGCTTTACATGTGGCGGCAACTTTGGCGACACATTTTCTGCTGCAGCTCCCACCGGAAGGATGTGGGAAAGGGCTTTGCTCGGAACTGCAAGGGCCTAATTGCTCTGAGCTTAGCGCTATTTATTCAAATTGATGCTGAGGCTGAGTTGTAGGACCCAGTGCGCCCTTAGATCTCGCCGGGCCGGGAAAAGAAATCCGGGGCGAAGCACCTTCAATGGACCAGAAACTCTATTCGCCGTGGGGCGGGTACCAAGCGAAGTTATGCGTGTCCTGGGCTACTAATTAATTGTCGCTTATCTGCCTTCCGTACCCGACGTCGGGGCAGTTTTCAACCGTTTAAACGCGCCACCAACCGTTCCAGCCTTAACACGCATAAATACCATCGCTGCGCGGGGGAGGCGAATAGTGTGACTTTAAACTCCGACCGATAGACGGTGCAGTTATGCAGGCAAACACATCGCAATTCACATTTTGCCCTTTCGACGAGACCAATTTCAGCCCTGGTCCGCATACAAACGGAGGTCCCAGGACGGCGGTTAGAAAGGGGTGGATAACTACTTACAAATAAACTAAAACTGTTTGCCTATCGGCCATCAAATCTAAAGAGCTCAGCACACGAGGCTAGAGATAAATTTTGCGAAAAAATTTACTTCGACTGTATGTGGAATCGGAATTGGCAATTGCCGCTTTTGCTCTCAGGGGGCTATCTGGGCCGCTGTTTACTTGCGATGTTGGATTTGAGGTCGTTGATTGCGTATTCAGGAGCTCCCCAGTTCGCACCACTCAAATGTGAATTTAGTGCAAATTTGCACAGTTCAGCGGCCAAGAAAGGTGCAACAAAGGCACTTCCCAGGAGACCCAATTTTTTTTTTTTCGAAATCATTATTTTGTAAATTTTCACTTTAATAGAGTTCAATTGCATTTTAATCAGACTAACAGTTGGATAGCGACTATCAGTCTACTATCACATGCAATCTAAGCAGTTGTTTTACTAAATACATAAAATGACTTTATCGGCTGCTTTTAAGATCTTTTAAAATCTTTTAAAATTATAACTTTAAAATCAGTTATAACACAAAAAATTGGTGAGTTCCATATCTAACCCTAGAAAGATAATCTAGTCTAGATGTAAGTGATGTCTAAATATTTTTGATTAATTTTTAAGAATATTCTACGCTTTCCGTTCTAATTTTTAAATAAATGAAAATATTAACAAAATAAGTTTATATTTTTCTTTTAATACCTGAAATAATCTGCAAGATCATAAAAGGTAAAAAAAATATAGTTAAATTTTACAATATATCCTAATAAAGTGGTATACGTCTGTGGGACAGAAGGTTATCTTTAACGGCATCTGGAACATGATTATCTCTAATTGTTTAAGTTTAACTGATGGGGAATAGCAGAAATTTAAGGCATTAAAGACAAAATTTTTGAGTAAAGAAAATTAGCAGTCTCGACTTTTGTAGAATTTTACAGAAATTAATAGAAACGTTAAAACGCATAGATAAACTGATAATTGTTTTAGATATTTTAAATTTGCAAAAAAATTTACAGGAAGCTTTCGGAAATATTAAGAAATAAAATTTCGCGTCTGTTGAGTTGTTATAATTAAATTAATTGTCTTGTTCTATAAATACTTTTAGAACTGTTTCTTTTACAAAATTTAAGTTTTTAAAAATATTACAAATACATGGAGTTATTTGGTCAAATAAAACTGGTGTTAAGGGTGCAATTTATTAAAAGTCTCTCACTGGATGTATAATTAAAATCTAGTGATGACCAGTATACACCTCGAATGCAATACAAATGGTCCCATAAAATATGTTAAGAAAAAATTGCAATAAAATGATAAGAATTTCATTTAAATTCATAATTCATTGTTAAATAAAATAAAATCCGTTTATTCTTTCAGCCTAAAATCTTTGATTTGGGTCACTTTCAAAATAAACGGCTCATTTAATAAATCTTATAAGTATTACGTACTAAAGGGGTCTCATATTATCGCAATGTCAGGTACACAATAAAGTAAACGCTGGGGAAAATAATCAATTAATTTTGTAAAAAACAAAACATTGTATGGAAAATAGTGGCATATACCAAAGAATTTAATCTGTTTGTTACTTTGTTAATTTATAGCAGTTTTATAGTTAACTCTCCGTATAACAGCTAAGGCATGAAATGCCCCAGTTCTTAGAAAAACGCATGAATAAACATTTGCATTACATCTCACTGAAATTTTTATATTGAATGGTAATTTTTTATTTTCCATAACGTGTCTACAAGTGAATCCCACCGCAATAGAGCTTTAAAATAACTTGTATACTTGATTTTTGGAAAAACATTTAAATATGTAAGTTTTGTCTTTATTACTCCGCCTTTTTTTGGCGTTTTTCGTAAAATATAAATCTGTGGAATGCACGAATAATATTTTTTTTTTGCACTGTAAAGCGAAGAAAAACAGACATTTTGCTGCAGCTTGGCCACATCTTTCTATCTTTGGATCTTTGTATCGGTTTCCATGTTTACCTAATCACCTTGCCAAGTCGGCTTGACCGGAATGCATATGTTTTTGGACCGGGTCCAGAAGAACCAGCGACCTCCACCAGAGCCGAAGGAGTGGCCGGGGTCCGGTAGGACTGAGTGCAGAGTGGCAAGCGTCGACTTGAAAAATATATCTCCATTACTTTTGGACTGCGTTGCTGCCGGTCGCCCTCGAAAGGGCCTAGCCCGGAAGACACTTTATCTCGGACGTCACCAATCATTCTACCTAGATAATCTTTTTTGGAACACGCTTTTCTCGGAATGGGGCTCTGCCCAAACTTCCTCCGAGGAAGGCACTTTACGCTCGGTTGAGTATGAAATGGTTTCGGACCTCATCGATTCGCTCATCTCCCTGGGACTGAAGGTGTCACCCGTTTAGGGTATATATATATTATTTTTTCAGATATTTTCACCATCGAAGAGCCCTTATTATCCCAATCAAAGTGATATTAAATTAACTTTCGAAACGCTCTGCAAGTCGCCACTGTGAGATAAATGCGACGAGCGATATTTATGGGCTAGCGCCCCAAAATCGGATCGTAAATACGTCCGGTTCCACAGCGCCAGGGTCCCAAATTGCATTATCAAGGAATGTTTGTTTTCTGGTTAACATTCCAATGCAAATTGATTTCGCAGGCGCGCCCGGAGACCGACTAACTCCCGCCTCGCCCCACTTCAGATACTGAAGTTTAAATGGCTTTCATCAGGAATTGGCATTTTATTAAACTTTCTCGAAGATGTAATAAATTTCAAAACAAAAACTCATTTCGGGATGGGGCCTGGATGCGCCCTACCCCCTGAAGTCCCAACCGAGACGACCCATTTCCCTGCGAGAATCGGCCGAATTTCGCACGGATGAGGACGAAATGCAATCTATGACAGTAAAATTTGCATACAGGTCGAACTACCGATATCGGGGAGCTATCACTCTTCCGTGTCGAATTTTTTTATGATGCGGCGAGAAGAGCGACCAACCCCCTCGCCTTAGACAACTGATGAAGTAGCACGAATAACACTGCTAATATTCATCCGATTGCTCCATAAAAATGCAAATGCGCCGGAGGGTTTTCTTTAATATATGGATCCCGAGCAGTAACGAAGTAGAACTCTCGTAAATTTTGCCTTATGGGGCAAGTTTAGATGGAAGCCTTTCCGATTTGCCACAAATTCACCTAAAGGCGTCGAAAGGAGTTTTGTCTGTTCAAGGCGAAAATTTAGCTGTTTTGACGCGGATCCACTGTCTTTTTAAGCCATTTAAACGATAAAGTCCAATGTTTTCTTTGTATCTTATCCTCTATCAGCCTCTACAAACTTCTACCAGCTTTTACCATCCCTCTACCTGATCCCTAAAACAACTTGAATATTGTAACGAATTCGCTGCTTATATGGCGATAATTTGATTTGCTGGATTACTGAATCCAGCCCCAGCCAGCAAACACCATTTCCTAGAGTAATTAAGTGTATTGTTTCTTGGCAGAAATGGGAAATTTTTAGCCGGTGGCATACACCAACCAATCCACCCACAACCGCTGTAATCCGTTGCCGTACCTTCAAAATTGGAACGGATTCCACCAGTGAAAACCTTAACTCACTCGTCTGACACTTTTGATGGGAGGAAAATTAAAACTTTTAAAGGACTCCGGCGCAAGTATTCAGACTTAATGATTATCCCCACATAGGCGGTTGCTGGGGGTGCCCTCCGAACGGGGGCTGTGCGGTGACGAAGCGGAAGAGATTACATATGCAGAAGACAATTATCAATGAAAGTAAGGTGTTGATTACGTGTCATATTGCCTGGAAGAGAGGTGCCAAGTTCTAGATGTAGCTATTGAGCTGTTGGGATTGTTAATCTCGAGTTAGATTTTAATCGGAAATGTCTGGTGGTGGGTCAAGGGCGGGGTAGATGGTAATTATGACTTTGGAAGTACGAAATATGTCTTGTAGTATGGCAACAATTATATGCATATATCTAATTCAAGTTAACGATTTTTAAATTTTAGTTGTTTGAAGATTCTTAAGTATTATTTTTAATTATATAGTTAAAACATAGAAAAATTGTTCCATAAAATTAAGGAAATCTGCATTAAATTAATACAATTTAAGCAATTAAATAATTCAAAAACTAACATTTTACTCGAACTATAAATTGCGTTAAATACGAGAAAACGTATGGAAATTGGGTTAAATACGAGCGGTACAGAAGTTTCATAATTGAATTAAAGTAGATATCGTTGTTGTATCGATAAAATAATATTGAATAAGCTAAAACGAAATTCTTAGATTTTAAAAAATTGATTTCGTAGAACTTACAAATTGACTTTGTCAATTCAAGGTATTTCCTTTATCAAAATTTGTTAACTGCTTGGTTCATTTAAATAATAATGCTACTTATTTATTCGACATTTGGTTGATTTAACGTAAAACATTTCCTAAATCCAACTCTAGGTATACGAGTATGATGTAATTTTAAGCGATAGTCCTTTATGCAGTAGCAACATTATTTGACTGCAGTATTGTAGCAAAATGTCCTTATTAAAGATTTTAAAATTTCAGCATTTACCATACTTTATCAGACCTAAACCTGAGTGAGTTATGAATTATATTTAAGAAAGTGTTCTAATTTAAAATACAGCAATTTAATTTTATAACAGTGTTATAAGATGGTTTCCGCATTTTCAGTACCGTGTGAAGGTTGTTGACTTATACGATGGTTTTCCCGATTTTCTTATCATGTACGAGAAATCTTGTTATATGATACCGAATTGTAAAAGGGTTACCTGCATTACGTTTTAATTGTAATCTTCATGAAGTTTTATTGCTAATAAAACTTCTCATATCATTACAAGATTTGTTTTACTTCACTTCACAACTTCCAAGCAGCGAATACTTTTTCTTTCACGTTTGCTACTCGTCAATAATGCAAACAAAACAAAACAAGTAATATTTTGTATTTAAACTCATAAAGTCTATGAAATATTCCATTAATATTTGTTTTATGTGCAAATCAACTTATGTTTTACCATTTTATTTAAGGTAAAGTAAATCCTTCAAAATATTTTCCGTGTATTAAAAAATATATTTCAATATTCTCTAAAACAAGAACTGCATGGCTATATTTTATAAGTTTAAGATTTCATAGTATTAATTAAAAAATTTGTTGACTCAGTAAATATTGATTAAAAGTTACGAATTTATACTGTTCGTTTGATAAATAGGTTTTTCTGGATGTAGTCTAGACTTAGTCTAATTCTAATAGTCGAATTTATACATAAAGAACCGATCTTACAGACTGGCCTCTGAGATTTACGTTGATTCATGATTCTGAACTTTTGTTTAGATATCAAAATTATTTTTATATTCAATAAAATTTTAGGTGGAATTCTAAGCTCATTCGCACTGTCGCAAAATATATTTTGAAATCATTTAAAATCTAAATTGAAATTAAACTTTTAATTATTAGTAAGAAATTGAATTCCATAATCTCATGAATGTTTTTGTTTAATATACATAAGATATCATCAAATTCAGAAAGTATATCGGCAGTTGCGAATAGAAATAAAATAAATATTAATAGTGATAGTTTTAGAAAATTACAGAAAAACAATAAAATCACAATAGAAAAATATGATCCGTTTAAAATTTTTTACATTTGATTTGCAATTGTGTTGAGTATAAATTTATATAAAATGAATGTTCATCTTGGGCCAAATTTTGCTAGTATCCTTTCGTATCTATTGCAGTAAATTCCATAAATACGTTTAAAAATATGAAATGAAAATTTCTACTATAAAAAATTAATGTTCAAAAGGTAGTTTCTGTGACGAATGGGCAAATCTCCAGCATTTCATCTAGAACGCGGTACACCACTAGGCCAAAAAGACGACGTTTGGTTTTCTTGTTTAAAACTAAAAACTTTCCAAAAATCTCTAAAGCCAGTATCCCAGAGGTTGGAGCACTCATTGATACGAGATCGAATCGCAAGAACTTTTCGTGGTTAACCGAGGCACTCCTGCAGTCTACGCTAAGACGTTGATGTCGAAATGGAACTTTGAAGTTGCCGCAACATCTTTGGGCATTGCACAGTGAAGCGCCAGCCACGATATGAGCACCAGTAAGTTTGTCATTTGGCACTAACACGTTCTCTACTGTCTCCTCCCTTTTGAGGGCAACGAGGATAATCTTGAATGCGTTTAGAGTCAATTTGAATCTCGTTTACTCCAGAGGCACTGCCAGCGGACTGACTATCAGATATAATCGAAGGCAGAAGAGAGTCCCTACTTCTTGGCGGAGGAGCCCGCCCAAGAACCCTCACTGTAAATCGAAGGTCTTATGCGTCCTGCAATTAGAAGTGATACCCATAGCTAGCAAATTTCCAGCTCAAAACTATAAACTTGGAAGAAGTGTTGCCTTCGCCGTCGAGATGTGTGTCGGAAAGTGGCCTTCTCTGGATAAAGTACAAATGCTGCAAGTGGTCCGCTGTACACTTTCGTTTGCGGCTGCTTCTCCGGGCGCTCCGGCGACATGAAAATGCATTTAAAGTTTGTCATTAAGAAAATTGTTTGCGGGCGCTTTCTAGACTTGGCAAAGTGTTGTCATGAAATTATTCCGCCATTCATTATTATTGGCACTTCGGATGAGTCCTTCGAACACTTAGGATTAACCTTTCTTTAGACCCTAACATTTTTTTTCGAATTATGGCACTGCTAGAGTAATAAAGTCTCTGATGAAAGAGTCTCTCCTCTCACTATAGAAAATGACAGTATAACAAAGGCCTACTATCACCACATTTTTGAAAATAATAACGCTGACTAGCTGCAATTGGTAAATGTTTACGTTCCATTAAATTTATACTTTCAAAAACATTTATGTTCTATAGTAATTTATCTACTGAAAAGCCAAAACAAAATTATATTATAACATCTTTGTACTTTTAGGTATTGCATTTGTTGTAAAATGTTCAAAAGTGAAAAGAATGTCACCTTTTATTCTATAGCCCTCCAAATATAAAAACTTTGGGATATTTCATAAAAACTGCTTTTCAAGGAAATATTTTTGAGAGTAATCATTTTTTGTGAATATTCTAAATTTTAAAACTTAATGAATGACTAAACAGGCAGGAACTGCACCAATGACCTTCGAGTTTACGCTCTGATGGTCTGAACAATTGCCTAATACCATATAATTTTGAGCTCTGATTAGAAATTCAACCAGTCACATCATGCTAATAAATTGAAGATATAATTTCTGTTCCTTTTTATATATTTATATTTTCTAGTAAGCCAGCATTCTGATTCTGTTGTGTTTGGAAGTTTTAAATACCTATTTAAAAATTTTTAATTTTACTTCTAGAGTATTTACTTAATGAAATTTTTTGATATGGAGATAGGGACAGAGATTTCTCGGAAGAATGCTAAACAGTACTTTAAATAGGCATACATGTTCATATTTTTAACTACGATGGTAAATCAACAAACATCAGTTTTTTGCCTCTCCTTGCTCGGAAGTGATGTGTATTGTTGTACAAAAAAACAAAATTAATTTCGATCGTGCAATTTTATTTGTTTTTTCCATATTTTCATAAATTTAATTATAACTATTACAATTCTCAGACAATTTCTGATGGTTTCAAAAAAATTTAACCTTATGCGTTGAGCTTACTAAAAGTTTATGGGAGAAGCGAAACGCAAAAAATAAGTGTGAGTTAGGAGGGTAAATATTTATGTGCAGAAAGCCCTTGCTAAGCAGGCGATAAGCCTTATTACCTTTTCGAGTGCGGCTCAAAGAATAGGCAGGTCATCCTGCCGAAAAAAATATATATATTAATGCGTCGACACAAGAAAATATTAAGAATGTTCCAGGGGAGAGGGCGAAATGAAGCCGAAATGTCGGCTACTGGGATAAAATTAATTTATCCCTTGGTGAACCGACTGCCGTAAAGTTTTTGTTGTCCTCCTGCACTCGGCTGCGGATCACCTTTTCGTCCTTTTGTGTTGTTGTAAGTCATAAAACTCGAGTGAAAGTGCCAGGAAGCTTTTGTCCTTGATTATGATATTGCGTTATTGTCCCTCATCTCCGTCAAGGGATTTGGGAAGGCGGAGCGGAGCTGCCCGGAGCGCCCGTAGAAGCACAAAGTTCCACATGCCTATTTAGAATGGCTTGGTTTTAACTTACCAAGGACTTGAATGGTTACTTAGGGTGAGTTTAAGAAAGCCCCATGGCATGCTAATGTACCTTTTCAAAGAAATTCCAGAAATGTCCCAGCTCTCCTTGGCGGGTGAATTAAAAAGTTCGCATTTGCCCTCATTTTTGGTGCGTTGAGGGTGAAATTGCTTTTGTATTTAATAAAAAAAACTTCGATACCCCGAAAATTCAATGTTCCAAATTACCTGGAGTAACTTTCGAATTATTTTCATTTTACTCCTCCCGCCCTGATTTTTGATGGGCGTGAAAAGAAAATATTTCTTAATTTCGCCTTAGGGATAGTACTTCTCTTTTCTCAGATCCTGTCTTTTTGCCATCCTAGCACTATTCGTATGAAAACAGTTCCGGCCCTGAGGCGACTTTCTCCAGAAAATGACCAGTGGTCGAGCATAATACATTCAATCAGAAAACGTATATTTGTTTGTGATTTTCGGAGGAAAACATTCGACTGAAACAAACCAGCGCTGAAATATTTCGATTTCAATTTGCGACAGCATTGGCTAAGTGGGCTAGATGCCCTGGATCTAATCGATTCTTAATGCCTCGAGACGATATCTGTGATTCTTTTAGAAAGTGCAGGAAATAAGTTCCGGAAAGGAGGAGGCACGTGACCCGGCATACGGGCGCAGGGTAGACTATTATTCAGGTCCCCGAATATCATTTCATTTTTCTTTCTTTGGTATTATTTTGAAATAGACGTCTGTCTGCCGTCTAGCTGGGTTCAAGCAAGAAAATAGAATAATAACATCCGCTGCATTAATTTATTCAACTTTTCATAGACTCATTGCTTCACATCAATTAATGCAGTTTCAATTAATTGGTAACATTACGTTTGGTTTCAGAAAAATATAAAAATTTTAGTAGTTATGTATTTTAATCTGTTTGCAAACTCTAAACTTAGACGTACTATTGAATATCAACAAAAAACGTTTCCTTTATTATTTCTAGCATTTGTTAAGAGTTGAGGTAAAGTAATCAATTTTATAAAGCGAATATTGATAGTACTACTTGAAAGGTACAACATTTTAAATAATATAAACTGAATTGGCGACCACTTTACTAATAAAATTTACCTTTTTCGTTTCATAGTAGCAACTGAAAACAAATGTGAAATATTATTTAATTTCTTGACAAATACACTAATGAAAAATTTCTGGTGTGGAAAGTTTGTTTAAATTTTAGTAGGTATTTTAATATACATTTTTTTGAATAAATTTATATCAAACCATTAAAAGTGTTAAGAAAAATGCTATCATGTGGGTCTAAAAAGAAATCAATCCGCCGGAGTAAACATAGGAGTCGGCCCAGAAGTCATAAACGCGGTATCAAAAAAAAATGTCGACCAGGAAAAATTACGCGTAATGCGTTTTTTAATTTCTTAAGATGCTATAGGTCAATGAACTGTGGCAAATCAATGGTCGAAATAGCTATTCAAGGCGCTAAAGTATGGAATAGTATGTCTCCTGATAAAAAATGCAAATACATCCAACAAGTGAGAGCTAAGATAAATATTTGAAAATAAGAAAATTAAATTTATTTATTTTTCATAGGCATTCAAAGCCCCTAAGATGAGAAGACGAAGAAAGAAGATGTCAAGAAGGGGAAGGTCAAAACGCCGTGGCGGAGGTGTCTGCTAAATCATAAAGTTATGTTATTAAAATTTGTATTAATGGTCAGATCAAGAATTTTTGTTAGTATAATAATTATTAAATAAAATCTATACCTACAGTATAATTTATATATAGTGGTTTTTGGGATCGCTCATTTAAATTATTCGTGAATTTCTTAATTTACATTTTTGATAGCTCTTTAGTCGGAATTTTTTCCACAAAGATATTCTGAAATGACTGGACTATGTGAGCTTAGGGACCTAGCCAAACTCGTCGCGGCATCTTCTTGAAAAGTAAAATTCAATTAAAGAAAATAAAAACAAACCCTTAATGAAAGCAAAACAACGCAGCTAATTTGGCGGTTGTCTTGAATCCGACAGTATCTTTCGAACAGATAAAGAACATCCCCTCAACCCTTAAGACGAAATTTAACGAGTTGAGTAGAAAATGATGAGGAAAGATTTTCCTCGGTCTAATAAAGCAAGTGTGCAATGGGTAACACGTCGCCGTGATTACTTTAGCCAAAAGGCGGGGCTGGGGTACCTTGAAATTATTACAAAATTTCCCAAATAGTTGTAGGGGGGCTCTTCTACCGCAGTTGCCACCACCGTAGACAGGTCCTAATTGCCAGCACAACTTTCGACCTTCTTTCGACGGGAATGTTTTGCCCCTTTCCCTGAAATCCGATTCCTTGATTACTTCATTTATATTGAAAAGATTCTACGCCCCCCCCAAAACACTTGGCTTGATGGAGCCACTTAAGGGAGTTTGGGACAGCAAAAGAAAAGGTATTGTGATGGGCACCAACACCAATGGAATCCTACTCCTTCCGCGAATCTTAAGGGGCTATCCTCTAAACGATTTTTGCTGCCTTTTTTTTCGCGCCGAGTCTAGGGAGAAAAATGGTCACGTGGAAAACAGACCGCGGCAGCATATCCGACAGCTGGAGTAATCGCGCCGCACGCTGTAGGGGATGAAACTGAACGCCGAATTGGGTGAGAGATTTCCTCTTAATGACGTGAATTAATTTCATTAATTTGGACCGGTGTTTAATTACGCGCAAACTTTTTCAAATGTATCTGAAGTAATTTAAGACAAAGTGGAATTGTGTTTGGCATTTTTTCTAAATTATGTCATTTTTCAGAGCCCAGAGGGTGACCTCGACTCCTTGGCAAAAGCTAAGAGCCACCCGGAATTCATCCAGTTAAGTTTAATTTCTCGTAAAAGAAAAGTTGGTCGACGCGATTTCTTTGGCATTAGTTTTTCGCGAAGTTTTCGAAGGAGTTTGCGCAACGACTTCACGACGCGCTGTAATGAACCATATTAAAGGAGTGTTGCACTGCCAGCACCTTGTTCTTATTCATTCGGAACAAGAAGGACCACCCCCGCCTCTCGAGCCCTAGAAATCGCTTATCTGGCAAGGGAGCTCTACGCAGCTGAAGTCATTAAAGCGGCATCTCAAAAATAGCTTTACGATTTTCGGTGATCAGCGCGAAGAGAATGCCGCAGGAATATCGTTTATGGTTTATGTTTGCTCGTTAAAATTGGCCTTCTTGCCCGTTAGGCACCACTGCTGAGACCATCTCTCTTAAGATACTTCTTTTTTTTTTGGTGGGGGTGGCGCCCATAGCCTTTATATATATTTTTCGTGTCCACCGAACGTTTCGCCTCCCATTCGATTCGCTGATTTGTCGGTACATCCCATTACAGAAATTATTCAAAGACAAAAACAATAAAAACGAACGCAATAAACATTAGTCGCACGCTTTTCCTGGCATTTGATTCATTCGAGCGTACTCTTGCCGGAGGAGGAATTTTCTCGTTATTTTCCATCTTTCGGCGGGGCCCACGGAAACCGACTGCCGCCGCCGCCGCCGCGCCAACTAAACTCAATTGTTATTGACGACGGCGGTCTTATTCTGTCCGCTGACTTTTGCTTATTTGACGATTTTCAAGGCAACAGTTTGCAAGGCTGAACAATAAAAATAGCTAGATTCCCTTGAATTGCCCATTTTATTGCAATCATAAGCAATGAGCGAAAATTTCGCATACAAATTCACTTAATTACTACACCGACCATACTATTCAGCAGTCTTCTGCAAGACGAGAAGGTGCAAAGGGGATTAAAAGAAAAAAAACTAAACACTACCATCCGATCCCACCAATCATATTTTAGATTGAAATTAAGGATTGTGTTATTCTGCAGTCGACTGCAAAGATTGAATTCTCGAACAGAAAATTTCCTCTGTTCAATTCAGCTATTGCTTTTCTTAAGCTGAATTGAGCAGAAAACTGTGAATAGGTAAAATGTCGTTTCAAAACGACACAAATTCCATAATACGACTATACACACAATTTGTTATGGTATTAACTATTTGACACAAATGGCGACTATTCAGCTATAAGCTATATGCAAAAATTATTGCTACTACTCAGCTATAAAGTATATGTAGCTAAATAGCCCTGCCATTTGCATCAGGAAAATGTATGTACATGTATTGTTTTCTTCAGTTATATGAAGAATAATTCCAAATGTCCGCCGTCCAGTCTTTTCAGATAACATTGCAATTATTTATGCAATTCTAGAGTCCACAGGCTGGCACCAAGATTCGCATTTATGAGAACAACGGACAAGAGCCGCAATAAGAGCAAATTATTAACAGAAAACGCCGCCAAGATGATTTAGTGATGCATTAAGAAATGGCAAATGGAGAACGGAAGACGTTAAAGTCAGGACAGTGCTTAACGGTCAGTGCATCAATGGCCTCGTCCTCGGAAACGTAATAGCAGCACACAACAGAAAATGTTCACAAGCGAGCTGTTTGCGCCCTGTGTTTAGGCGTTCTGATGGCTCCCATGTGCCAAAAATGTTCTCTTAGGAGGCCACGCTTCGCAGAATCCTTATTAGGTCTTATTAGCTGAAATAACAGCGACCCATCCCACGCCGTCAATGCGCCAGCGAGGTCCTTTATGCGATTTTGTCGTTGCCCCAGAAGTCATCAGCAGTAGCTGTATCAAGGATGCAATGGCGCTATCATGGGGCATTATCGCCTCCATCATCTTCCTACAAGTCCCGAGAATTGCATATGGGAAATATTTCACGAGAACGATTATTTTGGAGACAGCGAATGGAACCGTCATCCAAACACACCCCCGGCAAAAGACAAAAGAAAACAAATTTCCTGCTTTCTCCAGGGAACAGCAGACGTGGTTGGGCGCGTTAAAAGGGATTTTTTTTTCTTTTTTTTTGCCAAAAAAAGGCAACCTATATCTAGGATAAAAACCCAATGCCGAAAGGCAAACATCGAAATGACAACTAGTTTCAAAGGATTCGTACTGCCATCAACTGCATTATGATGCAACCGTTCGTATCTATTCAGGTTCCATGAATTTTGGAATATTTGGCTCATTATCAAAAGTAGATGCGACTGGGTGAACATAGTTTTAGAAGTGGAATTGTCTTATTTTTTGAATTTGTACCTCTACCCCGGTAAGTTGCCATTTCAGTTTTATTACTTTCGCTATGAGTACCCTGCTTTGTATTGTGTGAGATGGACTTCATCAAGACATTTAATCGAATTTTAACTCTTGTTCATATTATTTTTGTTAGTCTATTACCTTTAACGCTGAGATTACACTGAGACCATACAGAACATACACACGTAGTCAAGCTGACCCTAAAAAAATCTTAAAACTGCTATATGTTGCGAACTGTGTTTGCTTCAGATTTTATGTTGGATATTTTTTTAAAGTTAAGATCCCGACTAGAAATTAGATCAGGGTTTGATGCGTTCCAGATCAGACTTGCCTGAAATATGACCTAGAAACGGGTCAGGGTCTCTAATTCGAATATGACGATAAACGTCACACCTCATATGAAATGGAGCAGATCCGGTCTTGATCACAAATTGTTTTTAGAAACGGATAAAGTTTTCGGATCCACTGGAGATCAGGATTTCTGTTCAGTTCCTGATCAGAGGATTAAAGACTGTAATATCAGATCAGATTGGTAATAATTGAGTGAAATATCATCTTAGTTTATTAAACATTTTAAATATGAAATTAAATTTTAGTTTTTTAAAGCTTTCCCATTATTTATGACCCGTCCAATGGTATCGACAAATCCTTTATCTTTGAATATAACTCTTTTACCTTTTAAATCGTCACTCATTATTTCCGTAACCTTCGAAAATTAAAATAAAACTAATATTGAATTTTGGATAAGGAAATAAATATTAAAACTTGCCAAGAAGACCTGTATAAAATTCAGTTTTTTTAAAATTTGCTCTTTTTCTAGTTGGTTTATGGCTGTAAATTGATTGATAACATCACCCGCAAAAATTTTGATAACACAGCTGATAAATTTTTCATTATATTTTGTTTGGATCGGTGATAGTACTGTACCAGGAACTGATCAGATGACTGGATCAAGGAATAACGTACTATGATCAGCAACTGATTAGACGGTCTTATTAAGGAATATCTAAACTTATTTCTAGTAAGGAAGGTGTATTTTTCACTAAAATTACCCTTTTTTCGAATAAATTAATGTGTTACAACGCACCAGCGCCTTATTTTGAGATATTTCAGTTTAAAGTAATTGTTGAGATTCAGATGACCCTTGTAGTCCCAAGGATATTTTACTAAAATTGTTGTGATGTGCAGTGCATAACTAAATGATGGATTTTTTAATGTAATGCTCACAATTCGAAATCCATCATTTTGTCTATTATCGAAGATGTAAGTCAAATATTTATCAAGAACAAAAATTATATTTATACTTTATATAGATTTTAATAAGTTAATTATCGTGGCTGTTATGACTATGTAACACACAATGCAAATAAACCATGATTAGGTGCGATTTTCTATAAAAACAAAATAAATTATCTATTTTCTCTGGCCTAATTCTAGGTATATGCAATTCTTTAAGTAGGCTACTTAATTCAGATGTAATGAAGTTGGCTACTCTTTTCATTTTCTATCTATTTACATACACCCGTCTGAAGTCTGAACTTTCCAGTATGTGCCAAAATTTACCTTTAAATTCTCTTTCGCACGCAATTTGGCGACCAATAGCTGTATGTTTTGAAGGAAATTTTTTTAAACGTAAACCGCGAAAAACTTGTGGAAAGCGAACTCGGTCGCAAGTTTCTGTCGGTAATAAAAGTAAAAAATCCTGCCTTGAAAAAATCCCTCCTGGACTCCCACGACAATCACTGGATCGATTAGTGCATCGTCTTACAGTAACATACTCCAGAGAGAATAATTTTAAAGTCAGCGATTGTGAAAATAACGATGATCAGTTTAATTATGAGTCAAGTCTTAAGGAATCGAATGAAAATATATCCCGTACTTTTAAGCCGAGTCGTACAGCATTCTCAAAAGATATTCCCGCGAAGGCGTTTCGTTTGTATTGCAGTACCAACAAGGAAGATTTGAATGCAGATCGTTCTTGGAAGAAGCTTCGGGAACCTCAGAAATTGAAATACTTCTGGCAAGCGCTTGGTAATGACCGCTTGAACAGAGATCCAATGGAAAATTTTATACAAGCCTACGCAAAGTCGAAATGTAAGAGCCTTTCTGATGTGTGGAGCAATGGAGTTCAACTATGGAACAAATTAGGAAATAATCAAAAATTACCATTCATTTTGGAGTCGTTAATAGTTGAAGCTGGGGAGTGCTCTGAAATTTTTGACGATTCCAACTTAAAGAATTTTTTCAGTTTTCATCGAAAAAAAGCCAGGTCGATGATTTTCAGCTAGTCAGCCTTAATTAAAAGGTTTTATAAGTATATATAAGCATTTTCTTATATAATGTATTAAATAATGAAAAATTATATAATCCTAACTTACGTTTTGTTTAACTCAGATATGGAAAAATTGAATTAGCTAATATTTATTTTATTATATACCATTCCATAAATTTTTATACAGTACATCATTTATTTTTATCTCTATTCCTATATAAAAAAAATGTTTGCTAGTAGTTTTATTATTCTTCCAATAATTTTAACCCTGACATGATGAGGTTCAAACGTTTAGTGGACTGATGCCAAGCTTGATGATTGATTTACAATTAGGGCCTTATTGAAAGAGTCGATCTCAATAGACTTTACTTTTTTCGATTCTATCGGATAATGAAACCGGCTCTTCCAATTTTAAAATAGAAATTTCCAGTGAATATTTTTAAATTGACATTACCTTAAAGTAAATCAGAAGAAATGCAGGTCAAGGTACTAAGGGAACTACAGCAAAATTGTATTTAAACGAACAGTTCCAAGTCAGACTCCATGCGTAGGTCCAACGAAGAGTCAATTTCGAAAAGTGGAAGGCTACTTATAAACGAGAATATGGATAGGAACATTCGATTTATCCTGAGGAAAAATCGGATGGAGCCCTTCCTTGGGTATTGCTGAAATCGCTCAAAATGTATATAAAAAAAAAAGTAAGTGTAGACGGTTATGAAGTAAAACTAAATTAACGAAAGTAATGTTTTTTTTTTGCTATGTAATTGTTTCATTAGCCTTGCTCTAAGAACTACTTCTATTAATGCCTTCCTCATCCACCTACAAGATATCTTGGGGTTCTGCTTGTCCAAAATGTTAGTACATTTAATAAGTCTACAAAATAGAATAGACTCTCACGGTTATAACTTAAGACGATTTGAACTTAAGTCGATTTATAGTCGACTCTCGTGATAAGGCCCTTAATAAAAGAATATAAAATTCTGGTCAACATAATTACCTTATGGATGTGTTTGCACGATGTGGTTTTTATAGGATAAAATTTTGTTTAATGGTATACCTCGATGTTTAACTCTATAATTTAAATAACATTTATTTTTATATAGTACTTTATTTTGGCACCAAACATAATTTCTTCCTTTTAGTGAAAAACAAGATTTGTGATTTTCCTGAATTTATTTTTATTTCGAATTATATAGAAACCCGTTTGTGACGATTTGATAATATCTATAGAGTTTATCGCAGAGTTATGATTTTGCTTTGTCATGGTTGCATACTGATGCAAGACTATCATCTAGCACAGAGCAGTCAGCAGTGAAAATACTGCATTATATGGGTCCGAAGATTGAACTTTGGGGAACACCTACAATAATTTTAGCACTTTTAGCTTTATCTGATTTTAAAAAGACTTTGAAAAATTCACCGAGGAAAGTCTTTAATTAAGATGATTACAGAATTTTAGAAGGGCAATTCCAAATACCTTTAGCCTTTTTAATTTTTTGTTGAAATTTCCTATCTGGAATTCTTAAAACCAATATCCAAAATCTAGTAATACATTTATTTTGTTTTGCGCCATACGGACTTCGTTTCCGAGAGTGCTCTTACATTTATGGACTTAGATTAAGTCTGCTTACATAATAAAATAAAAATTTATTTTGATTTATAGACTTTGATACTTAGATAAAAATAGTGGTCAGGTCAACATAAAATCTACTATCAAATTACTCTTCCTTGGAAACATTCGAATACACATCTCAAAGATGTTGAATAATTCCACCGAACAACATGGAAATTCGGAGAAATTGACCTGAAAATGTCGTCAAAATCTGTCGATGTCTCAGAGTCATGATAGGATAATTGTTCAATATTTCTGGTACAGAAGAGTCTGATGAGTCGGAAGAAAAGTAGCAGGCCAGTAGCTTTTCGCTCGATATGTTAGTGCGCTTGAAGGAGCTCAGGTTTGCGCTTCGCTAATGGGGGGGCTGCCAAATATCCAGCGAGTATGGCTCATTTGACTTGCGTTTTTCCTGAGCCCGACCGGGCCTCTGAAGCAACAAAGCCATTTTTCTCGAAGATTTAACATAACAAAGCACGATGCTGCTCAAAGGAATAGCGCAGGCAAGATTAACGATACATTCTTCCGGAATTCATAAAGGCGTAAGGACGAAGGAAATCCCTTGTGCCTACATTTTGCTGACATCCACCAGTACTTAACCCCTGCGATGGAAGAGGCGCCGATTTGTGCCGGCGGGGAACCAGCGGCGGCAGTCCTTCTCATCCGGTGGATTTTGTCGAGTATTTTTCTTAAAAGAAGAGCTCCTGAGCATTTGGGAGGTGTCGCGAAAACTGCACCAGCAGGCAGCGAAAACAAATTTTTGAGCTGTCGTCATTTTTTAAGCGGAAATGGTATGATTTATTTATGTCGAAAGAGTTTTTGGAAAACCTTAGTTTATCGCCTTAAATTTTTTGTTATATTTTAAAGTAAAACCGTGTCTTACTAAGACTGTATTTGTAAGTTTGGAAGGAATTTTAAATTGGTGCTTAACAGCCACTTTGAAAATGCCATGCATTTCTCGGCGAAAGCGCAAAAGAAACAAGTCCCAGAAAAAGAGATACAATCGACCGGGGAAAACAACGCGAAATGCTTTTTTTAACTTTCTTCGATGCTACCGCCGTCAACATTGCGGAAAACCGATGGCAGAGATCGCTGTCCGAGGTGCAAGAGTCTGGAATGCGATGCCAGAAAACTGTAAATGCAAATACATCCAACAAGTAAGTAAATACCAATTCTGAACTGAGTTTTATTCATTGAGATGGTACAAATTCTAGTTATGCTCAACATATTCATTTTTACCAAGAGAAACTAAGGTTTTACATTGAGAACGCTCTTATGATCCTCTGTGCCAATTATGCAGATTTCGACAATAATTTAATCACTTCTCAGTTCTTGGAACGACAATTTTTATTTTCATTAGTTTTTAATCAGTAATGAGAATTAAATGTAAGATTATAACTCCAAATATATGGTCGGTACTATAGCAAGGTTTTAAGTAATCTTAAACTTAGTTTTAAAGTTCCTTTAAACTTAGTATAAGCTGAGTTTTAACAGATAAAATAAATTGAAGCTAAGATAATATTTTTGTCTGTTGTTTAAGAATATTTAAACTGTAAATGAAATGATAAAATTAAATCTCACATATTCCTAGTTTAGAATCTCAACTTCAGTGGGTAGTTAGATTTGTAATCAGCATAGCATATGAGCGATTTGCTTAGTTTAACTTTACCACAAGACTAATACAAATTAGTAAAAGTAAATATTTTTCTTAATTAGGCTTCTTCCGCTCCGAAAATAATAAGAAAATCGCACCGTTCAAAGCTGCCCCGAATAAGAAGCTTATGCGGTAGACGTGCTAAACGACGAAAGCCAAAAAAGACCATCAGTCAGAAAAATTATCCGGAAAATAAGCAATGTTAATTTAAATTGTGTAGTCGAATGTGTATTATTAAATTTTAGTAAATAAAAATATTTATTATAAAACTAAATTGTATTATACTTTTGGAATTCACCGTAACTCATACACTGGTTTTTATAAGATCCGATGTAGTCAGACAAATCTGATAGTCTATGGGGTTGTCGGATGATGTATACGATCTGATGATTGTTGATTGTGGGTATGGCGAAATGTTGAACAGACAAATCTAATAGAGTACAATTGTCGTATTCTATAGTTTCGTCAGTTTAACTTGATTTTCAAAGTATACCAGAAGAAGATTAAGTAAAAAACAGAAGAAAAAGCTTCTAATTCTTTAATTAAATTGCTCTCTTTTTAGTCATACGTTCATCAAATTTTTTTTCTTTATAAAATGCCAACAATTCACTATCCTGCATATTTTATGGTTTCTCTCCCGCAACGCATGATAGGTGCTTTTAATAGGACTCTTTTCATAGAACTCTTTGCGTAGACCACGAATCCGAAAATGAAAATGTCCTATCATATGATGTTTTTGAGAAACATGAGGCTTAAGATACGTTTTTTGGCAATTTTTGAGAAATAATTCAAAAATTAGAGGATGTCCGACATCCTAAGCTGTAAATTTAAGTCAAAATCTTAACACGTTCAACCCTGGCTCAAAGAAATGTGCGAAAATAACTTAATGGACCTATCAGTTAGTGATATTGAAAGCGGCAATTCGAAATAATGCCAGAAGTCAGCGGAAATTCTCTCTCTCGATAAGTAATAAGACTTACGAAATTGGCATGTATCCGACAAATGTATGGTAAAACAAACGACTTTCAGACAGGACCTTGTCGGACGAAAATTTGACCAGCATAAAGAAGTGAAAATTGCAGCAGTTGGCTGCGAAAAACAATATTTTTGAATGTCACAATTTTTTTAAAAGTAGAAATAACTTTTTGATTGTTTCGCGTAGAAAATTTTAGTTTATTTTAAATAATTTCCTTTGCGACGTTTTGGTAGAAAATTTCTAAAAATAGGTGCCGAAAATTCGACGTGCGTTAAACCAAAAAGCCAGTCATGCGGTGTTGCACGACGGCGTCGCAGGTCATGCAGTGTTCCACGGCGGCGTCGCAGGTTATGCAGTGTTCCGCAGCGGCGTCGCAGGTTATGCGGTTCAGGTCTCCGTAAAAAAATGTATAGCCGACGTAGGAGGATAACGCCAAACTCCTTCGGAGCTAAACGCCTTCTACGATGCTACCATTGTATGCACTGTGGTAAAACGATGTCCTGGATCGCACTAAAAGGAGCACAAGCGTGGAATAAATTGGACGAAAAACAAAAGTGCAATTATATTCAACAAGTAAATCGCATTTGTTTTTTTTTTTGTTTAAATAGTTAATCTTTAACAATACTTTTTAAACTAGGCTATAAAATTTTTGAATTCAAAAAAATGTAAACGCAGGAAATTCCGCCAAAGATCATGCCAACGTCCCCGCAGGAATTCTAGACCAAGGTCGTGTATCTGTTGATTAAGATGAACAGCGCAAAGTTTTAATTTTAGCTCAAAATATTGGTTTTAGTGTATGTAATTAAATTATTGTGTAAGAATTATAAACAATATTAAATGTAGTAACTAAATATAGTAATATATATATATAGTATTTTCCTTTATTTGGATTTATAACTCTGTTCATCATTACAGCCTTAATGAGAACGTGCTTTTTCATTTTAATCATCAATTGACTTTTTGTGAATTTGTAAAATTAAAATGAAATTGGGTAATAAGGTTTCAATCAAAATATAGAATGTGAATTCAAAATTAATAAAAAATGATTGGTATTTAACCGTATTAAAAATTATATTTTGCTCCTCAATCTTCAATTATATAAGAATGTTTAAGAATATTTATAACCTACAGTCTGCTTGGTAAGAGCATATCGCTCAGAATTCAATAATGCGTTAAAAAATTAACAAAATATTATTTTTTCCTTATTATTTATTTTCTTTTCTTTTACCCACTACATTTAATATTTGGTAAAGTCACCGTTATTTTCTATTGTAGCTATACATCTATTGTTCGTATTTTCAACTAATTTTTCAGCATATTCAAATGGTAGATCCTTCCAGGCTTTCTTTACCGGTGATTTAAGTTGTTGCATAGTAAAAGCATTTTTCCGCTGCAGCTTTGCCTTTGTAAGTACCCACACATTTTCAATTGGACCTAATTAACTAGATGGACATTAGACATTTTTTAGCAATACCACGCTCTAACACTGATATATTTTTGTCTACAAAACTTCACTGCCTTTTTTTCTAAAATTTTATCATTTGCACCTTTAGGCCTCTCACTTTATGGTTTTTGTCTGACTCTGACGAAACCGATTTAATGCCCTTTTTACAACGCATCGGTTACTTTTACTTTGTTCTTTATCTTCTAACCAAATTCGCAAATTTTCACGATGTTTTTTTTCTTGTTTGGAAGGCATTTTCAACAATAAAACAATTAACTATATTTTCTTCCCACAAATGATTCACTTAATGGTTTCTATTAAATTTTTTATAGTGGGGTTCAAAAAATCATGATCTAAGTAGGCTACCAAAACGTGCATTATTTTCTAACATAGTCCTTATAATTACAGTGAAATAAAATCATATCTTTCGTTTGCAACGCTCGGATAAAGTGAGGTATTATTGAACTAGAATTATTTTATATAGGTTTTCAATATTACTCAAAACGTTCTAAAAGGATGAGAATATCTCTGTCCTCTGAAACAGCAGAAAAGCGTGGTAGTCGGTTACGAGCTACGATAAATTTGCAACTCATATCGCAGTCAAATTCCTTACAAATTCACTCGAATACCATTGAAAAGCTATGGCTACAAAAATCTAAAAGTGGCCTTAATTACGTTATACAAATTAAGTCGTCTATTATGGACATATTGTCGCAATGACAGAAGATTTTTAAGCTTCTTTCGATTTGATTCGAACCATAGTCTAACAAATCTGATAATCTAAGGGGTTCACGAATGCTGTTACGAAGCACTGATGGTTGTTGGTTTGTAGGTATGGTGAATTGTTGGACAAATCTAAAAGTGTTGTTGTCGAATTCTAGATTCTCGTGAGTTTAACCTGATTTTGAAGGATTGAACCACATATACCAGAAGAAAATTAATTGAAAAATAAAAGAAAAAGCTTTCCTCTAATTTCTTAATCTTATCTTATCTTATACTATTATACGAGCAATTTTGTATATTTGCTTGTAATCGCGTTCTCGAAAATGGCTCTAACGATTTCGATGAAATTTACTAGGTGTTTAGAGGGGCGAAAAATCGATCTAGCTAGGTTTTGTCTCTGGGAAAATGAGGAATTTCAGTCTTTCAAATTTTATCTTCATTGTATTTTCATAATAATTAGGGCATAGATATTTGCGATGTCGGTGATTTCCTATCCGCTGTCAAAAATTATAAATGGCAGATAATACTACTACTACTTTTTATTAAAAATAGAAATTTAAAGCTTTATATAAACGTAAAAGTGTGATCGACCCGTTGGAATAGAGCAAAGCGCTGGGTAGGGGAAGAAGAATACAACGCTAGAGGGTTGATCCGTCGGTTTTTAGTACAACTACACTTGGTTTTTATGTTTGTAAGCTTTAACTCTTCCGAGTACGTTCGGTCTGCTAGGTACTTAAATTGTCCGATGATGTCCAACATATTTAACTGAAAACTTATGTCAAAATAAAGCTTAAGTATCTAACTGGGATGCTATTCTTGTATCTGTTTGAATCAAATCGAAATGGGCTTAAAAAAACTGTTTTTGGATAATGGATGGATAAGGCTGTATTTTTACAATATCAGTCTGTGAGTCTGTCAAAATGTATTATTATTATAGAAGAAAAGTTTTTCAAAGGAGTCCCTCCTCCTGTGGAGGAAGAGGAATAGGTTCATTAAAAACTTATTCTGTAGGTAAATTTTAATAATATTTATGAGATGGTTTAAGATCTAATCTTTTATTTTACTTATATTTCAAATTCATTCAAGGCAAAATATGACTTTTTCAGTTTTCAACTATATTTCTTAAAAACTTGATATGATGAATATTTTCATTTCATTTACTTCTGCCTATTACGACATGATTTCAGTTTGAAATTGAATTTAATTAATTAATTCGTGAAACTATCCGACCTTCGGACGGACTTTGTTAGCTGAAAATCTGATCAGTGTATGGGCTGCATAAAAAACTAAAAATTGCGCCAGTTGGCTGCGAAAAACAATATTTTTTTAATGTCATATATTTTAAAAGTAGAAAAGACTTTTTGATTATTTCGTGTGGACAATTTTCCGAAAATTTTAGTTTATTTTAAATTTTTTCCTTTGTGAACGTTTGAAAGAAAATTTCTAAAAATAGGTGCCGAAAATTCAAGGTGTGTTAGACCGAAAAGACAGTCATGCGGTTTTGCACGACGGCGTCGCAGGTCATGCAGCGTTCCACGACGGCGTCGTAAATCATGCAGCGTTCTGCGGCGACGTCGCAGATCATGCAGTTCACGACACCGCAAAAAGAAGACTAGGCGATTTTTTAAAAAAAAGTGCAGCCGACGTGGAAGGATAACGCGTAACGCCTTCTTTAACTTTCTACGATGCTACCGTCGTATGCACTGTGGTAAAGCGATGTCTTCGATCGCCATTAAAGGAGCAAAAGCATGGAATAAAATGGATGAAAAACAAAGATGCAAATATATACAACAAGTAAACCTATATTTTTTTTTAGAAACAGTTAATCTTTAACGTGTTTTAAACTAGGCTGTAAAATTAATGAAACCAACAAAATGCAAACGCCGGAAATTGCGCAAAAGATCCTGCCAACGTCCCCGCAAGAGATCTAAACCAAGGTCGTGTGCCTGCTGATTAAGGTGCATGGCGCAAAGTTTTAATTTCAGCTCAAAATATCGGATTTAGTGTATGTAATTAAAATATTTTGTAAGAATTATAAACAAAAAATATATTTTTCTCATTATAAAAGAGAATCATTTGAAAAATTGCAGCTCAATACACTTTTTGCGAATTTGTGAAAAAATTAAATTGGGTAATTAAGTTTCAATCAAAGTATGGAATATGAATTCAAATTATATAAACAAAAAAAAGATCAAACAGCGATAGAATTACAGGACACACAATTTAAATCTGAATAAAATTAGTAATTCGAAAAAAACGTGCTAAAAATTATGTTCTACTTCTAAATCTTTAATTACATAAGAATGTAATTTTAAACAAAGCTATAATTTATCATAAAATAGAAACGGATAAAATCGCTTAAAATAAACCACAAAATTCCATTATGAACTCTTTTCATTTCAATTTTTAAACTTGTGAACCTGGGGCCATATCTATTCATTTCAAATCTTTAGCCAAAAATACATTTTTAAGCTTCTTTCGATTAGATTCGAACCATTCGTCCAGTATCGATATTTGTCAAACGATATTTTACTAGTGACAATACTTTTTATTCGATATTACTCATGAGTAATACATCGATACTTTTGACTTGATAGTTTTTCCCTACTTACCAATTTGTATGGGAATTTCCCGAAAGTGACTATAAGTACAAATTTCAAATCAATAGCCCTATATGCTGATTTTAATGTAAATTTAACTTGAATGTGCGATGTAACGTTTCCATTTACATCTTCGTAAACGACACAGCTGTATACACTTCTACAATAAATACAGAGATCATTTATAATGTACTTATCGGGGCTTCATACGATAGCTAAATGTTTTCATAAATTGTAAATGTAAACAGAGAAATTCGAATTTTTACTAATCTCTCAAGATCACCGGAATTTAAATTGCGTGATCATGTAATATATGTAGGAGTATTGTTAGAGAAGAAAATAACATTTAGCATTGTTTCAAAAACCATCAACAAAATTAACGTACTAATTAGAATCTTGTACACGTTTATAAACTGTAGGTGAGGTGGCACAAAATAAAGTGTTCAACGTGATTTTTAATATTCCCTGGTACTAGTCGACAAATCGGCTGCATCTTATGACAGATATTAAAACTATTGAAAACTTACTGAAGACTTTTTCGACAAATATTCTTAAACCTTTAATTCGGTAACCTTTCCCAGTTCAGGTAAATAATTAGCAACTGAATAAGGTAGGTTTATGTAGTGCACATAATGAGAATTTTTTATTTTTCCTCGGAATGCAATATGTAATGACATCTTTATAGCCTACATATTTATTACCTCGAACTACTTCCATAAACATTCTTTCGAAAAGGATCGAGACTCTCTTAAACCGGATCGATAAGTCCTCATTTCGAAGTAGCTTAAAATTTACTGATCTATACCGAGAAGTGCTATAAACTATCGATCGATCCTCAAAATGGTTTTTGGCTTTCAGAAGTTTTCGAATAAGCGCTTTTAATGATCCTTTTCAAATTAGACTGCATATACATCCACATCGGAAATAGGCTTTCAATTCGGATTAAATTTCAATCCAAATGCAAGAGGTCATAAACGAGGAATATGTATAACATGTAAAGAATTAGTCAAATTTTTGAAACACAACCAAAAATTAGTAAATTTAAACTAGATTATGTTAAGATAATGAAATACGTGTCCATTTTCATACAAATTGCTTGAAATGGAATGTAAACCCAATTTAGGGGGATTTTTAATTTGCTCTTAATTAAAGTAGTATGCATTTAGGATCCACTTTGAGTTTATTTTAAAGTATTAGTAAAAAAAAAACAGCAAATCATTTTGTTGTCCTCAGAGAGTCGTAACGAAGCATCGCAAGTCACGAGCTTGTGGTTTAAATGAAATCAAACTTTGAAGCCCTCCGTTGCGGACGGTAAAGCGGTCCCCAGCGTCCTGTTTAAGGGGATTTAAAACAACTTCCCATTAGTCAACCAAACTGGAGAAAAAGAACTGCTGTGGATCAGCAGATCATCAATTGAAGCGAATTTATGTCAAGTCATAACTTTTTCGGATGGCCGTCACTCCTCGCGAGCGTGCACCCTTCGGCGGGCCGCAAACAATTAAAATTATGATTATGATATTTCCAGAGCAGTTGACGAGAAACAATAAAAAAGTGCCAATGGGGTGACGAGCATCTCGGCTAATGTCACCGAGGAGAGCTCTCCACCAACTGGCACATGCCATTAACTTTCCGACGAGAAATTTATTGGCGAAATGAAGAGCGGTAACATGGAAATAGCCCGCGAACAATAGCAACAGCAGTAGCATCAAGCGTCCCGGGGCACAGGTCCCGGATCCCGAATCCTGAATCCCTGTCCCGCGGCCGGCCGAGGAGGAGCCACAGGACCGGGATTTTCCTTCGACGGATTTTTAATGGCATACTCGCCCCATAACGATCATCTGGATTAGAATTTTAATTACAGAAATTGCCAGCGAATTAATCGGGGGAGGCCTCCAATTCCCTGGCGGTCGATATCTTCATTGCCGACTATTCTCCCGCACAGAATGCGGCGGCAATTTTAAAAAATTTTTTTTTCGTCAGACTGTTTAGTTTAGGGCCATTGACTTAACGAGGTGAATTGATTCTATTTGCAGAGCTTCTGCTCATTAATTGCCCCCACAGAATCAGAGAACAGTCTGCAATTGTTCCTTATTTCGCCTGAAAGGTACGGGTCATTATTTCCATGCTTACTTACTATTTAGGGCAAAATATGGTTCTATGTTTCATTTTAGGAGATTTTATTAATTTTAATTTTATTTATTTTTTAGTTGACCCAAATTAGTAAAAGTGACTGATTCGCGATATTGCATTATATTTTCGTTCTCCTCAGATTTTACTTTATAACCACTTTTTTAACTACAACTGAAGAAGTCAGCTTAATCAGACCGAGCTGAAGATTTTTATAATTTCAAAATTAAAAAAATGTATACACCCAAAAAATGACGATTATTAATTTATGAAAACATTTAAATAAAATAGATAGGAGTAAGACTAAAACTGTAAAATAAATCTCAAATGTTAGATATGTCCCCAGTTCAAAAATCCTGTAGTCTACACAATTTAGCTTAAACAAACCAAGCGTTGATTGGTTTTCGCAAGTCTTTAAAAGCCAGATTTCTGAAAATTATTAGTGTCGTAGCACCGTCTGTATAAAATATGCAATGACGGTTATAATAGGAATTGCCGTAAAAATCTAAAACAAAAGTACATTATTTATTTACAAATATATTTTTTGAATGTACGAACGAGTCGACTTTGTGAGGGACAAAGAATTTCCGTGGCATTAAGTCACACTATCGTTAGCTAGTTAGTTAGTTAAGTTAGTCTGATGGGAACAGGGAATGAAAACGTTTACCTACCATCAATACGAGAGTAGGTTAATTCGACAAAATGTTCGACTCATGTCGAATTTCGATATTCAAAGGAAGAAGTTGAGTGCGGAGTTATCTTTTATTGATTCATAAAGAAACAGTAATAATAAAAATTCTACTGTTGCCACATAATAAAATCTTGATTCTTTTAATCCTCTGAATTTACCAGAAATAATGTTAGTTTTCGATTATTATTACTAAGAATTATTAAGTTTTTCGTAGGTTTTTGCAATTTTTAAGTATTTAATGAAAGTTATAGATGTTCATATGAAACCAATAGTTCGATTTACATCTGTTCCTAAATATATAAATTAGCAGCAACTATAAAATTTGTTATCAGAAGTTCAAAACTTGTTCAAAGTAGTTTACGTCTAATGTGAATTTCTTTTGAAATTGCCAGTGAATAATTTCGTACTTCTTTGTTTTAGAAACTAACAGTTTGATTTAATGCTTGTTTCTTATTTAAGGATGTTTAACTCTTTTTTATTTACAGAGATCGTAAATATTTGAAAAGGATCAAAAATATTTTTCTTATTCTCCCTAATTTTTGGCATTGCATCAGTCGTTTGCTCAACACTAAACGAATTAAGATCTGATGGGATTAAATAGACAAATTCTTCTGTAATTTCAATTTTCACATTCAAATTAGTTTCATTTTCGTTTTGTCTTTTGTAATAGAACCTAAGATTTAGATAGATAACGATAATTTTTAAAGAACGGCTCGTCTACCCCTAGGTATACGAATTCTTAAAAACATTTACCTTAGTAAATGTTTTTAAGAATTCGTATTCGTTAATTATCAGAATTCGTCTTTGGAAATTCGTACAATTATGTGCCGTACTCACGTACTCGTGGTATAAAAAAATGTACGTATGCTGTAGACAGAGTGAGATACTTCGGATAGAGAATTCTGTTGTTAACGTAAATCAGACTGTATTCACCCTATCACACATTACATAACTACCTAGTCATATATTTATCTAATTTAATTTAAATTGTTTTTTACCCTTTTCCCCTATGCTACGCCATTATTCATTTTAAGCGTGTACTTTTAACGGAATTTTAATAAGTTATATTGTCTTTGGACAAAATCTTCTTGAGTAAAAATAAAAGTTTACTTTAGCGGGACTATTTGACGCCGAAAAATGTTATTTTAAGCTAATACAACGAATATATGTATGTATGAGCCTTAAAAATAGAATGAATTGAATGCTAACACTATACCTATATTAGGATCGCCTATACTATAAAGTAAAAATTGTTGAAACTTGTTTTTGTAGAATTTAGTTCGCTTATAATTCACACTTGGTCTTTAAACCAAGTATATATATATAGGAACTGATCTACAAAAAAATTTAATATGAGCTCGCTCATTAGATCCAGAAAAATTTATGAAATGGGTTTGCTATAGGCTTCAAAAACTTACAACGCTTATGCACTTTAGCCCCGCTTTAGGTTCATTTAACAATAGATTTACGGAACCCGTCAAATTGACGAGTTTTATATTTCATGCTGAAATTTACAGCAGTCATATTATATTAATTTTTAGTGGAAAATGTTATTTTTAATTGATGCAATAATACAAGAATAAGTCTTTTGTAGATTTTTTACATAAAGTTTCGATTTAAATTTTTGGATGTGTTTGTTCTTCCTTCTAATTCTATCTTGATATTAGCTTGCTAATACTTTTTCTATTAGGTCTTGAGATTTATAAAAACTTTATATTTTATTTTGCTTGGGTTATTGCTGCTATTATTTATGCTGTTTTTTTTTGTGTTGCATGCTTAAGATTTTTATTATAATAAAAATGTGTTCTGTTGAAAGAATTACCTCCCAAAAGGGCTACAAAATAAAATTTATCTTAATTAAGTGGCCGACCGAGGATGTATCGTGTTCTATGTATGTCTGTTTGTGTGTGTGCTAAGGGAATTGGCCTCACACGGCGAGACGGTGCGATAACCACACTCCAGCACAAGCAGCTGGGATTCTTTGCGAAGAGTTGAGGCACTTTCTGAAACAAAGGAGTTATTTTTGACTTCTTCGAAAGAACCGAAGGGCGAACTGAATTTATGATAATTCACCCCTGAGAGGAGAAAGGAACGAGAAAGAAACGCATGTGGAAGGCATTCCACCTTCCCTCCAGAGAATTCCATTCTCACCGGGATTGCCCTTTGAATAGACGCCAGCCAAAGTAGCTTACCTTTTATTTTGATTACTTCGATTAGGGTCTATAAATACAGCATCGGGACGGAGGAGAATAGCAGCCGATGACGTCTCCACGTGTGCAGTACAAACGGGCGTCAAGCTATTAATTAAGGCGTCGGTTTGCACCATGTTTTGCAGGCTGTACAAAAAGGCGAATTACTTTGAACTAAAAATAGGAACACGGCGGCGGTCCGCTTCCCTAGGGACTAAAGATGACGAGTTAATAGTCAGCAGCACGTTACACCTGTTCCTTCTTCTTGGACGAAAACCGAACTATCGCCAGTAGACGATGAGTGCATTTACAAACTATTTTAGTCCGCCGCCGATTCCGTGGATCTTGTCCGCTGGTGTGAACACCTTTTGAGATGCTGCAGGACCGACTATCGCAGTCCAAGATGCAAACAAGATTTTTTTTTTTAATGTCTCAGGATGTCTAGGTTACACTATCGCCGTACTATCGTCTATCACAGTCGCCCTTCATCGGGGGTGATTGGTCTGTTAGAGGAAGGCATAAGTTTTAGGGGCTCAAAAGGCAGGAAGACCCTTTGGAAGTTTCTAGTAATTGCCGTCTTGGTATGTCCTATTGAGCATTTTAATTAAATTTCTTACGAGCAAGTCCACTGTCTGTGGCGGTCTTCAGCGATGTGGCAAAGCGGCCATCCGAACACCCGCTCCTATGGGAACGATGGCAGTGCGGATAGGCCACCATACAAACTGTAACTTCATCGAAAAGTCAGAAACATTGTCAATTCCTTTTTCTTCTTAGTTAACTGGCCGAACACAAAGCAGAATCACACCACAGGCGACATCAACAAATCCACTCAGAGCCGACACCCAGCTTTCATGGAACGTACTCTGATTCTCAAAATGCCTTCAAGAAAAAGGAAATGAAGTTCACCAGCAGAACCACACATACCGGAGTGAAAACTTCTTCAATAATAGAATATCCTTCTGCATAAGATGCTGGCCCCAGCCCCGGGTCTGTGGACGGCAAAGAAAAAGCGCCGAGAGGCACTGAACCATCACTTCCTTAGACCGACCTCATTGTGACGACCGGACCGGACCGGATTGGGGGGCAACGGTGGTGCAGGGCTCCTCGTAAACCGCCCTCGGTACATGCCGAAGAGTAGGTGGCCCCTGTGTGTATTTCTTTGGCAAACACAAAGTATCGACAGAAGTAAAACAAGTGCCCTTCCAGTCAATTAAAAGCGCTCAAAGACGTTTTAGAACTAATTTCGGTCCGAGCAGGTCTCGGGCTAACCACCCGCAGGGGCGCAGCTAATCAAAATTTAAAAAAGACCCACGTGACTATCCTCGAGCTCGTATAGGCGGACACCAATTAAAATTGATTGGAAATTCCTTGCATTTCAGAATGTCTTAATAAGTTCTTGGCATCCCGTCCCAGCAGAACACGAAGGATACAGATACCTCTTGAATATATTTCGATGAGATGCCTCAAATCTAGAGGGTATATTCTCATATTGAACGGTTACGCAACCCGTCCCTTCGTTAAACAGTGCATTTACATGAAAAATAAAAAAAAGAGGTCATTTACTCAAACAATAAACTCAAACCCGCATGTATTCACCTTTATTAAGGGATCAACTTCAGTCATAAATTTAAAAACAAAATATTAATTGTTTGTAGAATATTCCCCACATATTTTCGATATATTTCGCTTACTCATTTGGATAACATATTCAACATTTTAAGACATGATTTAAAAACATTAATCTCGTTTAATTTTGAGTAAGTTTTGAGTATTTTACATATCCTGTTTTTTCAATACAATTCCTAAAAAAGGAGATTGAGCATGGCATTAATTGAATCCATGATATTCGATTTTGTGCTTCGATGCTCTGACTAATGAGCTTCCTTCGGCAGTAAGCGATACCTTCGAATAATTCTCAAATCGAAAGTGTGATCTATCTTGATTTTATTTCGAAGATTATTCCCTATTATAAAATAATAGTAATAATGAAACAAAATAAGGCTTGCTGAATAAATTAAAATTTTGGGGAAATATTTTTGAATCGAAATTGAGCTTGCAAAGTCCTAAAAGTAAATAGACTCTGTACGTTAATATTGTCCCATAATTCAGATTTTTGCATAGGAATTCTAAATGCATTCTTTGAATTGTCCTATATGAAGAGAAATGGCTGACCACAGTCGGTAATAACAACCAGCCTACGTGGAGCCAGGGCTATTTTTTTATTCGTCAGCATAAGGAATTAAACCTCGTCCGCTGAATATTAAGAGTCAATTAAGATATTGTCTCAGCGCCCCCAAATCCGTTTCGGGGACGCTACTCGAGGACTAAGCACCCAAGTCACGTCCAAACATGAGAAAACGACATCTTTAATCAAGCCAATCGGATTCAATACGTCTCCGGAAAATTTCTTAACATAGTAAGATGCTGGACGCCCGCCCGCTCCTCGGAGGAAATCACTTCTATTGTCACGCATGTGAATATTGTCATTCAGCGCTGGCCACTTTTGGGGTTAAATAAAATTACAAGTTTCGCATTCAGAATGGGCTCTGTCCCCGCGCCCCATCACCGCAACCTACAAGGGATTTTTGGTGGGTTTGCATATGCGGATGAGTTCCACCCCCGGCTCATCTGCGTACTGTCTATAAAGCCGGAAATTCATTTAAAGTGTAACGTGAGTCCTATCGGCCGTCGAGTTTTATTTCCAATAAATAAACATTTTGGACACATGTCGCCATGCGTCCTTCTGACATGTCCTGCAAGTAAAGGGTCGCAATCTGCACACCACCCGCCCATAAAAGGAACCATCGGACCGTGCGTCTATTTCGAGATTCCCCGGCCGAGGTTTATTGGCGGCCGATTGAGCGAAGACCCCTCCGTTGTCCAGCTGAGATTGTCCAGGGGCCCCCTCGAAGGTGATCTCCGGCCGGATGTACCTCAGCATCTTATTAGGATATCGGCGAACTTTTTTTTTATAGCGCGGTGGTGGCGGTTATTATTATTACTTGCCATCCGAATACGCAAGTTTGCGGGTGTGATGTGAATATGATTTCTTCTAGAGAATCCCATCTCCGGATCGGCGGGGGCGGACGATTTATAATACTCCTTGACGTTGACTGGTAATGAAATTTTTATCTGATCCCTGTCCCAGTTTCCCACACGTCGACTCTGTAAATAACCGTCCTCCGGACAGAGTCTGGGGCTGCTTCATGTGCCGGCAGGCGAAAGTTTTCAAGAAATTTCCCTAGGAATTTTAGTTCGAAGGAATCAAAGGTATGCATGTAATCACTTCGAAGGCATTCAAGTACGATAAACAAATTTTATTGGAAATCTGCCATACAGGAATGTGGGCGCTTTTGAAAAGGCGCTCTGCTCAAACAAGTGGTGGAACCCTTCGAGAAAGGTTCCTCCTACCCAAGACTCTTATTCCGTTTATCACACCCACACTCTACGCGGAACAGCGACACCCTACGAATGTCAAAGAAATTAAGTAGTAAGAGACATTTCTGCACCTCCTCAGATCAATCACGGAGAGTGGTGTAACCCACCGTTTTAAATTTTGTTTAGTCAGGTGAAAGAGTTTCCGTCGAAAGTGCTGCGGCGGCAGCGGGTTAATTAAGACATCCATCTCTCATGCTTGTCCCAACATTTACCTTCCATTTCAATTCATCAAACTTCTCAATTAACACCCCTCCACCGCTGTTTAATGCTTCGGGCGCTCAGGCTCATCCATTCTAAGGAATATTCTGCTTTTGGGGATCATCGGAGCATCACCACAAAAAGGTGCGACTAATCCCCCCATGGCAACTAGCTCAAATAATTTTTAGTTGGGTACAGACCTTCCGATCAATGAGATGCGAATGCGGGAGCAAAATTAAGCAAAGAATATTCATGCCAGCGCCTAACTGCTTTGCAGAATTTATGTAGGATAGGTAGTGGTTTAGTAACTGCCGTGCTCCTTCTTACAAATTGAAAATTATTATTGCTTACTTTGCTTAAGCCGACTAAAAGAAATCCTAAATGGAAAAGAAATCGCAAAAGAAAATAATTTTTTATCATAACACTTTTACGTTCTGATATTTTATCATAATTTCTTTTATAATCATTCATTCAAAGCTAGCTATGTACTAAATTTTAAACTTTAATACTGTACATAATTTTTGTCCAATAGTTTAAAAAATATACGGATTTTGGACATCAAATTAACTAAGCTAAGTTACTCAAAATTAGTGATTCAGTAAAACCATGTTATTAGTGATTAGCAAAACAAGACTAAGAGTAAGACTATCTTAGGTCTTAGTTCTTGCACACTCGGTTATGGTCGTTATAAACAATAAAATAAAAAAACCTAGGAGAAAATGGTACAGTTTTTCGACTGAACCAGTTATTAAAGTAATTTTCTTCTTTTCTCGTTTTCTTGAAAATTAATCGACGTAAAATTATTTTTCTATCTATTTTATATTAAAAAAAATCTACAGTTGACATCAAGATCCTGGTACCTTCATATACGAAGTTCTATACGCTACCCTATTTAGATAAATTATTTATAATAAATATAATAAAATAATAGGGGACCTTTTTGTTCTTGTTCAAGCCTCGCATGGTCTTGATCTTGGTCTCAGTCTTACAAAACGAGTCTTGGCATTGGACTTTGTACAAGACTGAGACTAAGACTATAAAACCAAGACCGAATCTGCTTATCTCTACACAATATGTTTATATTACTTTAAGTTTTATTTCTCTTCATATTCGCTTTAAGTAAAAATAAATAAAAAATCTAAATAACTATCCTCTATTAACCTTAAACGTATAAAAATGTGTATTTTTTCAACTACTTTTTTATTTAATCTGTCTTTTTAATATTAGAGAACATATTTGATTTTAAAAGCAAGAAATTCTTATCAACAACTGTCTTTGTTATGCTTAAATTAGGGCAATTACTTTCAATTTAAAAAAGTAATAGAATTAATAAAACATTGGGAACCAATAGACAAACACATGATTAATTGCATTTGGCCTTCGCGTTTTCTTTTCGAGGTTTAGAATTTCATAAAATTTTGAAAAAAATTTTCTACAGACCATGTTAATTTATTATTATTTGAAAATATCAAAGCATCATCAAAAATAGTGAAGATGTCTATTTCCTAGTTAGTTATTCTATTTTATAATTTTTACAGACTATAGAACAAAAATGCTTACTCTGTCGAAAGAAATTGATTTTGTTAGTTTAATATTTTTTGGGAAGTTTACAGAGTGTAATAAAAAAATAAATTTATAGATTATAATAAAAAATTAAATCAAATCCAATAAGAACGCCTTCAGGTTGAGTCGTTTTAGAAAATTAAGTCGAATCTAACTACATTTAGAGTAAAGCTATAATTGTTTTAATTTTAAAATAACTTTTAATACCCACACCCAGTTTCAATTAAACTTTGTATTATTATTCAGCTTAAACCAGGGTTGAGCTAGCCTTAGACCGGCTTAAGATAAGTTTAGCAGGTTGGACCTAAACTTAGTCCGACTTACGATAGGCTTGAGCTGCGATTTAGCCAGGTTTGATGAACCTTACATCGATTTTGGTGAAATTTTCACATAAGGGTCTTTTAGAAATCAATAAAAGGTAATTATCATTACCGCCCCTACCTATAAAGAAATAGACACAAAGAGGCGAAAACTATTATATTTAGGTGCGGGCAAGTTACTTTTCGTCCAAAGTATCGTTACCTGAAAAATTATTGATCAACATTTTGTAGACCGAGTTTTCTCGAATGTGCGGGCTGCTCCTGTTTTTGCAGGCGTTTATTTAAGGGGTGAACTAAAGGTTGAAAGATCTGCGGCAGCCTCTCCAGAGTGAGGTTTAGCAGAAACCCTCCCCTGGCGAGGCTCGGGTTTTTTCCCACAGATAATGGGACGACTTTTCATGCAATTAACCATCTGCAAATCACAACAGTCGCATCATGTGACATTTTGGGCCTGCCCGCTTAAAGCTGCACGTGCCGGAGCCTCTCCTCCGTAGGATTGTATGACCTTTTTTTCTCCGGCGGTGTATGGGGCACGGGGTGAAGTCTTTTCGCATCATTGCCCCCGGCCAAAGACGCTTTGTTGCTACCGTTGGGCAAATCACAACAAAACGGACGCCGTGCTCAATAAAAAGAGCGAGTAAACAAGCGACGAAATTGAAAATGGTCTTGCAGCCACCGCCGCCCGGACGAAGGACGTGGCTCGGTGGATGGCAGCCCTCAGACGCACGTTGGAGTCATTTGTCATAATTGCATTCGAGTGCTTCATCAGAGGACCACTGAAGTGTAATACCTCTGGCGGAAACTCTTACAAAATCGAAAACGTGTCCAAACTTTATCGATTGACAGGGTGATAAATGGCCCGATAAGTGTTTTGCGAAAAGTTCCCGTCGCGTCGCGCACTTGGCCCTCGAGGTGGACGCTACTGAGGTGCACTGGGGGCTCCGCAGAAGTGCCCCAGGCTTCAGGGCCCTATGCCATACACATAGTCTCAGAATATTTCTCTTTCAATTCTGCAGGGCTTTGTTCTCGGCTGATGGGGGCCGGCGCGCATCCGACTGGAGTCTGCCAACCTCAAAAACCGAACATCGTTGGGGCCGCGGTCGTGCAGACCAGAAGAACTCTTGTCTTCATGACATCACCGAGAAATTCTAGAAATAAAACGTTGCGTAAGTCACTCAAGTCGGCCAAATTTCTGGTCGACCGGCTGTTCTGCAGACCTTGATCACGTCTGGGAGCAGTCATGTGAAATTTGCCCCAAGAATGTTTTTGCAGCTCCCGCTGGACAGTTCCCTCCTCCCGGCCATCGCAATCCATTTCGCAAATTAATCGCATATTTTAATTTAAAAGAATAATAGACTCTTCGAAAACCCCTGACTCAGCTCTTGTATTTTCTGCATACTTGTTGAAGGCATTACACTCTTTAAGCAAACTTCTTATAAAAAGAAAAACAAAAAAAAAAATACTAACGAAGACACAAAGCCAAGAAGTCGAAGGCCATTTGTTGAAAATTTCAAAATTATTTTGACACGTTAAACCTACTGTTGCGATAGATATGTTAAATGTATTTCGCTGCGACTGAACAAAAACAAATGTATTTTACTAGAAGATTTATAGATAAGTCTAACCAATTTGTCTAAAAATCTTGGGAAATGTGTCTTACAAACCTTCCAATTTATGTTATATGTTACCACAAAGTATAATATATTTCTTTTTCTCATACCCCATTTAATGTTTAATGTCTGTAGAAACCTTTTTTTTCATTAATTTTATTTTAGCAGGTTGGAGATGAAAACCAAAAATTTAGTTATACACATCCAGAAATTACTTTGATGATCGGCTGTGTAGACAAAATTTAAACTTAATATACACTAAATTCCTAACATTATTAAATTAAAAAAACAAAAAATCGGCCAAGTGCGAGTAAAACGACGATTAAAAAGTCATTCAATGTACATGCAGCTGATTTTCGTTCATTACATCAATCAATTTGTAGTACTTTGCTAGCATTTTATTCAAGGCATTTTTTATTAGATTGATTGTTATGTTTGGAAATGCCCATTTAATCAGCTTTAAGTACAATTAAATAAATTTCTGCAATTTTAATACGTATGAAGCAAAATAAATACATTTAACAAGTTCTCTCAAATTTCTAGGTTTATAGAACAAGTTAATTAAACTTCTTTTTTTCACATGACGAGTATACATAAAAATTAATTTCTCATGACGAATATACTCGTCAACTATTGTTATAACTAGATTTACCAAGGGGGTCATTTTGAACCCTGTCAATTTATTTTAAATGTATTCTATCCATGAAAGTTTATTCTATACCTTCTTAAAATCTGTATAGACATTTAAAAAAACATTTATAAATAAAAATTAGGGTATTTTCTTAGAGAGAAAAAATTTTTATTAAAATGAAAATGTTTGAAATAACTCCTTAGTAGTTCTAGCGTTAAACGTTTAACGATTTACATAGATTCAATAGATTTGACTACAGGTAATCCCCGTATAGCACGGCATACCTATAGCTCGGATTCACTCTAACACGATATCTCCAAATACAACTGCTTGACTTCAACAGTTAGATCAGGAAGAAGATCATTACAGTGGGTTTTGAACAAAATGGATGATGAATCTATGAACGTTAAGGATACGTGGAAACTCTTACCAAATGTTCGACATTACATTACATTAATCTAATAATAATAAAACTGCCGATATTAAATGATTGTTAAAATTGAATTGAAAGTGAAAATTTGATAGAGACATTAGGAAACAGGATGGATGAAGATATAGAAGTTGCTAAGTCTCTAGGAGGGGAAGGTTTTGAAGATATGACTGCACAAAATGTCCAAGAATTACTGGTGTAAGAAAAAATTGACAAGGAGGGGTTTGTTAGAAATTATATCTGTACTTCATGATAACTCAGAGAATGATAGCATAGGTAGAGATGAAGCAGTTAAAAAGTTAACTCTTTAAAGCATAAAGAAAGGCCTAGGCTTCGTCGAATAGTTAGAGTCATATCTCTTAAATGAAAATCCTTCAAATGAAAGGAGCATAAAGCTTAAAAGAGAGCTTTATAAGTGTTTGGCACCATATAGGGAATTTTATAAAGATCGTTTAACTAAAAGCAAGCAAAATAACAGATATTTTGCCAAAGGTACCAATGGATCTCAAGATGATGCAGAAAACTACTCAGAAGATGAGGATATTTTGTCAAAAAGAAAACGCCCTCGGTTAATAGTGCTTAGTGACGACAAAGAAGACATTGTTTAATTTATATTGACCTGTATTACTTCTTAAGAAAACCTTAATTAAGATATTAGGGTAGTTCTGAACAAAATCCGTATTATGTTACTAGATTTTAAGTACAAAGTGGTCCCCAGAATAAACATGTTTTATGAGAATTTTGAGATTATTTAAATTGAAGGAATGACAAAATGAAGCATAATCAAAAAAATTTCGGTACATAACCTTACTTTAAGAAAGATTTTTTATATAAGTTAATTTCTCCCAAAAACCTTACCTTACCTCACCTTACTGTGTAATTAATTATTGTTAGAGTAATTACCTTGCGACATTTCTAGGATGTGATGTAATGACGGTCTCAAATGTAATTTTAAAAATTTATGAATTAATCCTTTTTATCACAGAAACTCTAACAAAGACCCAATAAATTTCCTATTCTTTACTTCATAATTCAAATTACGAATATTTTCATAAAACCATTATATTTTTAATAACTTAGTCAAATTTGCGTCGCTTTTATTCAATTTCAATTCTTTGTTTGTTTGAAATAAAAAATAATTGAATCTGGAGCTTGGGACATAGTGAAGGAATGATTTTAGGGACATTATATAGATTGTATTTTTTTATTTATACATATGGTTCGGAAATTATAACTTAGCTACAGTAATGCAGAAAAAAAACATAGTTGCCGTTATATGTTTGTTAAAACTCAAAGGACAACAATTTCGGGATTTCGTGAGATTTATCTTATTTATAAAAATATAATAGCCTGCTTTTTAATTTTTGGAATCTAACCCTACTTTTTGTAATAGTTCTTTGTTTCGTATAGCATGGCAATTTTTTGAAACGTAACTCCAATGTTATGCTGAGGTTACCTATACTATACATTGATATAATACAAAATAAAAAGAAAAATAATATAATTCTTAAGTAAAGATGCTTTATAAATATTGATCTAAATTTTTACTTTCTTAGAAAGTATTTATTTTTCCGATTTTTATTAAAACTTTTCTCAAAAAATAGAGTAGAAGACCAAATGGCTTTTCAAGAACAAGCAAAAACTGCTCTTACTCTCCGCCCCTTCGATGGGAGAAAAAACAATTTGTTGTTGGTTTTTTCGAACCAGTACCAGAAAATCCATTAATCGGAGCATGCAAGAAACCCAGGAAAGGTGCTGCCGGTTGGAGGCGCAGGGTCCAGGACCAGCTCCAACCTCAGATCCCGGTCCCAAGACCGGGTGAAACATGTTCAGGCGGATCAATCATTTTTATCGGAAGAACAAACACGGCGACGTTCACCATTTAAGGACATGTCAAGTCGATTTCTTCAATTTATTCGATACCCGGAGCAGCGCGACAAACTTCGTTGTCGCAGAGCCACCTCAATGTTTACGCTACATGTGGACGGATAGGGGGCTAAATCAACTCGGTAAATAAGGGGTGCCGAAAATGTTTGCCTACTCTGGAAGTCCGCTGCAGCGAGCAAACCACTTAACATAATGATGGATGAATTACGCCCACGATTTTCACTTTGGTGCCGCAGTGCACATTTTAAAGAAGCTCTGCTCGAAATTAACCGAGAGATTCACCGCAGCCGGAGAGAGTGTCTGAGGATTGATTTCCCTTGGTCTGCGGGTCGGACGACGCCCTCCAGAACATGTGGTCTTTCTTGGAATGAGGAATCAATTAGACAACTGTGTCAATTCCTCCCGATTCCTTAAAAACGTAATTAATAGCCGCAACATTCCAAGCCACGCTCATGTGCTTGCAAACTGCACAAATGCTTACAAATGAACCAATTTTTCACATTTGAAATAATTTGTCAAGTTGTGGTCCATTAGTCATCTGCGGTTGAGCGCAGTAAAAAGACTCAGGCAAATCTCGGCTTGGGAAGTGAAGAACGTGGGTACCGTAAAGAAATTTTAATGAAACCAAACATCATCAGTTTGTGCACCCTCAACAGTTCTTCAAGGGGAAGGCGACACATTTTTGTTGGGTCTTCGAGTCCAAAAGTTGCAGTCCCTTCAAGCCGATTAAATTTTCATTGGAAAAAATTCAAAAAGGAAATCGGTTCTAAGCCCAAAGTTGCAGTTTACCGGGAACATTACTTCCCTGGGAAGGTTGGCATCAAGAGGCACTTGGGTGTCTTCGCTTCCGAACATTTTCAGGGTCAATATTTACTGAAAGGCTTCCGAAGGAAAATCAGACATAAAAATTCAGTGACACGACTCTCCAAAACTTCTTGGATGCGGACAAGAGCTAAGGAATTTTGCTGGTGTGCAGAGCGAAAGCGAAATTGAGTTGAATTAAAATGAGAGCACCAGTTAGAGGCTACTTTCCGGGAAGAATGGCTGTATATGAGCCACGAGGCGGCCAGATTGGCGCCCTGGAACCCATAGCCCCTTAACAGGCTGTGACCTACACACAAATTCAATTCAGGGCAATGCGAAGGAAACCAATCATCCATTCAAACCAATAAAGCATTAATACCTCAGCTTTCTATTAATGTTTAATAAAATGAATCAATATATATGTACATATCTGTTTTGAAAATGAATATGAATTTAAAATTTTCGAAAGATTTCATTATCAGTATCCCTTATGTTTGCTTTTTCAAAACGCGAGTATCAATTCGAACCGAATTCAAATGGAATCGTGAACGTAAATTCGTAAATTCTCAATTAAATCATAAGTACTATATATACCTATGCCCTCACATTTTAAATCAGCGATCCCCAAAACCCTTTTGGCAATGCAATAATTGCTTGGAATTTTAAATTTACAGTAGATTGGTAGTGTCGCAGCTCAAAATCGTATTTCAAAAAGGTATTCAAATATATCGAAAACCCTTTGATATAATTTTAGGAAAGGTATTGCAAAAACGAAGAGATAAGATTTGTATGATAGTTTAAAAATGCTCCATAGTTTAAAATATTCAAAACAGCCTTCACACATCCACACACTTCGTTTCTTGTTCGGTATACCTTCAAACTTGGTACGAAATAAATAATCTTTCTTACACAGGAAGACCAGTTTCGGATATCCTTTTGTATCCTGCGAAAGGATAAATATTTACACGATGTTTGCGTAGCAATTCTCCTTTTGTTTTGAAAAACGCATTCGGAAAACATTTGTAAAAAAAATGCAGGCGCAACATATGGTCACATACTGATAGTGTGCTCAGTCTATGTTATCGTGCTTATTTGTCTAACTAAAATAACTAGCAGCTAGAAGATAATTTTAATTAAAATGGTCCTTTTTGTCCGCAACAGTCACCGGAAAAAATAACGATAAAGCAATTCTGATTTTGCTAGGTCAAATCTCGACGGCGCCGTTGTAATCACGCGGGGGAATCAAATCAGGAAAGGGAATCAGGGCGGCGATGTGCTTTGATTGCGGTGCACGTTTCTACGTGGCACACGTATTAAATGACCAATAACAGATAAGGCGGCCTCCTTCGATATATGCAGACGAATCCTCCGTGTTGAATATTTGATAAAGATTGATACCTTTATACGGCACACCGGCGGAATACTAAGCCAATGGGGCTCCGCACGGGCCTCCGCCACCGCAAGACAACGCCTTACGCAAGGTGATCATCGGTGCTCCCAGATATCCTCAAGATTGAAAGAATTTATACCTCCCTCGAGGGCTTATTAGGGCTGCAGAAATCGTCGATGAATTTGAGTTTTATTTACTGTGAAAACACACTTGGGGGAGATTTGAGCCGTGGATGGCTGTGAGTGCCATTTGCGATAAGTTTTATTGGCCATACACAAAGTTTTTAGGATGCTGGCGTAATTTGGAAAACATGAAACTACTGAAGAATTTATTAGGCTCACTTGGTCCCTCGAAGGCCCTTTCAGAAAGAAAAACGCAAATTGCGTGTGACTACTTTTGCCAGATGAGGCAAACAATCGGGCGAACGTTAGCAAACCAAAAAAAATGTACTTTTTAAAAATTTCCTTGTTGAATGAAAGAATTGTATAATAGTTTTTTGGCTTATTTAATCACAGTACTACCGCGCTAATATGAGCATTGATTCTATTCGGATTAGCGGAAAAATAAAATGGATGTATGATGTCTTCAAAACAAATAGACAAGTAAAGGTATATTTTTGAGCATAATATAACTTTTCTACTATTAAGAAAAGCAATGTAATCAATCCGTAACGAATCATTTATTTCTTTATTTATTTAAAAGTTTCTTTTATGGCCTATGAACACAGAATTAGGATTTTTTGATTAGTTTTATTTCATGGATCGATAAAGTTTAGGACGTTTTTTTATTATATATTATTTTAAATATAAATATTTACTTTTTTTTAATTATTTATAATGTTTTCAAATTTAAAGAAAATTATTGCATAATTTATTCCAAAAAAAATATTATAATTCTATTACTTTGGAAGTAGAGCCATTCACTTTTGATTTCGGAAATTGCGATCGGACCGAACGCAAGTACATAATGGGAGCCTATTATATGATTAAATTGTAATAATATTCATCCAGCTAGTTATATACCTTATAAAATTTGGTCTTTCAGTATGAAAATTTGTTTTTCAGAAACTATTACACTGGCGAAAAGAGCTGCAGTCGTTCTGCATTCTTTGACCCAATATCTACTGACCCTAACAATTTAGCAATTTTAGTTTCACAAACCTAGATCAAGAAGCGACTGTACATTTCACACTACGACTGTACATTTTCAACTATATCTTTATAACCAAGTCACCAACAATTTTGTAAAAAATGGAATCCTTTCAATTCAATCCCTCGGTTACGTTGTTTTCGAGAAAAAACTTTGTGACATGGAGACAGACAGACAGACGCACCAGCTAACTACTGACGCTTATACAGAACTCTAAAATTGTGTATAATCGATAAGTTTACCTCTTCATATCCATCATCGCCAATTTTTTTTTTAATTCTAAACAAGTTTTTACTGCAGATCTAACTCAGTGACCTTTCAAAAATTATCTTGATTTTCAATTTTATAAACGAGAATTTTCAATTGGAAGAAAATTTCTTGAAAAAGAATACATGTCTTTTTGAGGTCCCCAATTTAAGATCGACTATCGAAATGTCGATATTAAACACGATGAATTCTAGATAATTAAAATATTTACTCTTATAATGAATCAATATTTCTAAAACTGTTATTTTGGAACAAAATTAAATCTAACTAAATGTTAAAAATTATTTTTAAAAATCGTATAACTTTACCAATTTTAGTACTACTAGCTTCATAATTTTATTAAATAATATAAATACTTTGTAAGTAGTGGTCCAGAAAAGATTAACCCACAGTTCTCGTTATAGCTGCAAAATTATAACATTTGAGGTCTGCAGTTTGTTAAAAAATTCTACAAATTTGTGTATTGCAAGACAAAAGATTAAAATGTGAAGGTCAAGTGAGGGTCAAGTACAAAACCAGGGCCTTTCCCTTCCAAACGTTTATGGCATTGAAATGACGTGAAAACTACTTTTTCTCTGAAACCACGAAATTCGGAGAAATATATGGAGATATTGGCAGGGACATTAAAATCTCCAATACATAGGCATCAAAAAAAAATTATGGATTAAGGAGCTACAAGTTACACAAAGTATCTTTAAGGAAGGAAGATGAGAAAACTGCAAGAAGAAGGAGGAAACTTTATGCAAATTATTTGATGAAATACGATTGTGTTGTAAGAGTCTGTTATTTTCTGGACAGATTTGGTCACGAGTCATTAGACAAATGCAACGATGGAATGGTATAGAACTAATTAAGTAAATATGATGCCAAGGAAAGCCAAACTAGAAAACAGTTCCGAACTTCGACCAGTAGAAGGATATTGGGTACTAATGAAAAAGGAGTAAAGAAAAAATTTGCCAAAAATGAAGTTGCTTTTAGAAATTAATGAAAAAGAGCGTATAAAAAATTTTACTAGCATAATCGTAGTAAATCTAAGGAAAGGCTTGAATAAAAAAGTTAAAGATTCTTTCAAAACAAATGCAGTCTAGGATATAAATTTTGCACTTGAAAGTTCAGGCAACCAGAAATAAAATATTTAAAGTTGCCATTATTTGTTTTTTTACTACAAACAAAAATCAATGGGTAAATTTTTTCTGGACTACTCCTTAATTGAAGATAATGAGAAAATCAAAAAAAAAAAAATTGAATTTTTCGATTTTTACGACAGGACTTCCTAAGCCGTATGCGTACTTTCAGTACTGTAATAAAAATTGAGGGCCTGTTTGCGGTAATTTTCGTCACTTTCTGAAGGGCCATGTGGCTCGCATCAGGGCAATTAACAGGATAGAACTGGATGAGTGAGTTGATTATCCTCATCAATTGAATTTTACGAGAAGTTTATTCTTAATGAGCACCTACTCCTTAGCCAGGGAGCAGCCGACCAGAGCCAGCGACACTGATCAATGTCGCATTCCCCCAAAGCGCCACAGAATGTCCTCATTACGCCCCCACATGAACCATTCGGCGCGCGAAATTATCCTCCAAAGAGACAGGCAACGGCGATATTCATGACATGTGGAAAAAGTGGCACTTAGGATACATGAAATAGGCCCGCGACATATGAGCGCCATTTATACGGCGGGGGTAAGCAATCCCTCAAATGATGATGATGCTGCTCCAGTGCGGGTGGCACGGATGGCGGGGGTAGCACACATCAATGGACTAATGAAAACTGAAAAGACGCAGAGCCAATAAATTTCACCCTGATGGACCATCCCTTGGCAGGGCTTAGGCCTACCTGGCAATTATATCTACGAATTTCAGGGCAACTTTTGCGCTAAGTGGGCATTAGGGATTTTGGGAGATCGTTCCTCGAAAAGCGACCAAATCAGTTCGAGGAAGGAAACTTTATCGAAACCAATAAAGTGGACGATTTATGTAGCTTCACAACGAGAATACAAACGTTTTTTTTGGTTGTTGTTTTTGGGAAGAGAAAGAGCGCTTACCGGACAGCAGGACGCTGTCTGTATCCTTTGTAAATCTTTGCTAAATGTAATCTCTCCGGGAGTGCTCCCTTCCCTCCAAGAAATGCGTACCTTGCGAGGATTTAAGAGTATCCCATAATTTAGCAATGATTTGTTATGGGATTGTTTTACTAGATCCTAGGAGTGTTTTCAAGTCGTTGGGTAATTGTGTGAGAAACGTTTTCTGGTTTTTAATTTCATACTTAAGCGAAATGACAATTTAACTGATTTATTTAACAATCAAAAATCGTATCAAACAATTGTAAAAGAAAAGGGAATTTAGAATTTTTGAACTAATTCTAAAAGCAAGCAACTAAACAAATTTATTTCAAAATTGGCATATATACGACGATAATTAATTTTAGTCATACTATAGAAAATTTCTTTAAATTAATGTTCTGTTTTTATTCTAGTGCCCGCTACAGTCACATGCATACGCATTGATTAAAAAAATCAAATCATTTTTTAGGTAAAAATAGAACCTGCTTGTTGTTAATGACAACTTCACTATTTTTGACTATTTTTACTGAACTAATTCTATTATCTTTTAAGAGATAAAAACTAAAACCATGATTGAATAACTAAATCTGACCATTGCGTTGGTTGTATTAGATACTCTGTAACATCAATATTTTAATAAATTCATGATGAAACGAAAATTAAATAAATCTTTAACACGTGTTGATATTTTCCAATATTAATTGCTTAAATAAATTAGATGTCACCACCCCCCCAACTACACGTTACGTGAAATTTTATTTATATAAATTAAAGCGATGGATTGTGAAGTGTCTTTTTTGAATAAAGAATTATTTGTCAATTTACCGTTGTTTTTTTCCCGTAGATAAATTGCTGCTTAGTGATTTTCCGTCATTTCAAAACATTTTTAAGATGAAGTTTGTAGTATATAAATTTTGTGGTTGCGAGTTCTAAAATAAGATGGGATACGTTGACAATAAATAATCGCATAGTGTCAATTTAAGCATATTTTTTTTTTGAAAAATATACGCAGTTAAAACTTTAATCTGGAATGCAAATAATATCTATTTAGACGCACTTAATAGTACATTATGTCTTTTAATGACTTCATAACGTATTTAGATAGGCTCATAAATTTTTAAATCGCATATTTTCAAAATAGGTTTGTACATTTAAAAGCAAATTGATGGGATTAAAAACAAACTGATGGAGCAGAAAATTTACAATGGAAAATATTTAATTCAAACAAAACGACACAAGAATTTCACATTTAGTACACGCGATATTTACTCTGCAAACCAAGTGCATGAAGCAGTAACCGACTTGCCCAATTAATAAATCGTAATATGTCATTTATGCTTGATTTTAAATTATATTGTTATAAATACCTCACGATTTACTTAGTAAAGTTAGTATTCAAAGAACTTTTTCAGTATTCGTTATATTTGGCCAACCTAAGTCTAACAAACTGACTATTTGGAAACTTTATGTTAACGAATTGAGTTCAGTACACGAAAAACAGGCACACTTTTTCCGTTGTTAGGTCCATAAGTAGGTATAGAATAAGTAAGTACAGAAATTATAAATTATAATTATAATTAGGGACTTTGCTTTTATTTTCATATTTCTGTAAAACTTTGAAAATTGCAGAACATTTTAAAAATCTAATATGGAATACTCAAAATAAGAGCAAGTACCACACTTTACTTTTGAAATTAAATCCATATTTGGAAATAAGCATTACTTATACTCGTATTTTTGTAAATGACGGTGGCCAGTTATAATACAGATCACTTTAGTCGAGCTTCTAAATAAATAATGGAGAAGTTACTTTTCTGGATAACTCTTGTAAATTAAATATCAACATTTTATTAAAATTTAAATAATAGTCCCCTAGTCAAATTTGCTTTTTAATTTCCACATTCATACTTAGAACGAAACTTTTAATTTAAACGACAAACTTTAAAATTAGACAAAAATTAAAATTCATTACCCCTAATCAGTTTTTGTTAAATACGAGGTCTGTTCAAAAAGTATCGCGAATTTTGAATTTCCACGGGCTACGTATATTCGATTTTCAATTTTTTTGTGGAGTTATGTTGGTACTCATGTCTCTCACTTATGCTGACAAGCTCGGCTATTTTGAATGTTCAGTTGAATTTATGATTTGGGTAAAACGGGTTGCCGCGAAATTCGTGCCAAAATTGCTCAATTTCGACCAAGAAAACATCGTATTAACATTGCAAAGGAGCTGTTGAACTCTGTCCGCGACGACCCCAATTTACTCCAGATATCATAACTGTTGACGAATCATGGGTTTATGATTATGACGTGGAAGCCAAAATTTGATACAGATTCTTTGATCCATTTTTTGGAATGGGCAAAAATCGAAGACGAGGCAAAAATCGAAGACGAGCCAAAACACGTCCAAGCAAAATAGCTATCAAAAATTAACTTAACATTCCAAATAGCCGAGTTTGTCAGCAAAAGTGAGGGACATGACTACCAACACAACGCCACAAATATATGTAGCCCGCGGAAATTCAAAATTCGCGATACTTTTTGAACAGACCTCATATTTTCTATTTTCAGACAGGGCGTTTCTACAGTTTTATTTTTATAGATATGTCATCTAGAAATTATCAAAATTTTCATTTTAGCAACGTTATTTAAAAAACCAACCAACAAATGCGAGTAGGAGGTAATAGATAGAGGCGTGAACTATGGCTCCAAAACGTTTTTGTCAGCTAACAATTCCACAGAGAATCAGAAATTAACTATTTTAGGATCTTTTTCTACGAGACTTTTCTTCGTGCTGATTTAAATATTTTGTATCAACGAAAAGTATTTGATGATCAATTAGTTAGTTTGTCACAGTATTAAACTACCATAGCTTTTTATTGTATTTTCGATTTCGGACTCCTACGAGTATTTAGCGCACCAAAACATATATAAAACAATTGTAAAAATTAAATAGGGCTTTCATCCGTCAAACATCATAAACCTATTTATAGCAATTCTAATCTAATTAAATTCAATTTTACTCACACGTTCAAAATTAATACATTTAATATTTGAAATGCCCATCTCTTTACATATCCCAAAAGGGCTGGACGAAAGAGGGACACCCGGCGCAGTGGTGTAGCTCTAAATATATTAAAATTGATTAAATGTAGTGTCAAGGGAGGTATAAAAATAATTATAAGACCCGAGCGCCATTTATGCTTGGTTTAGTCTCGTTATTAGACTAAATGCCTGTCGCTGACACGGCTGACACGGACACCAGCACCCTTGGCCCTAGAGGTGGCGAAGTGTTGGGCGTTTCTCAGCCCGCGCGCTCCAAGGGTGCCAGCGGCCACGTTAGCGGGTATCTCCGGCAAGGGATCCTCGACACGTATCAATGACGTTCCGCACGTGTCAATTAAATCCCCGCCAAGGAGAGCACCGTGTCCTGGGATTTTCGCAAAAGGACGACCCGACGCCAGTATCGCGCACCGGCGAGGCGCACATCCAGCGGGGCTCTTCCTGTCCACGAGCGGGTGCACGAGAGACGAGCGCTGCCATTGTTCAGAACATTAAAATTGATTTCAAGGTAAATTTAATTATCAAACTCGTTGAGACAGAAAATTAATATTAATGGCGCTGCGAAGCACACGGTACGTTGATTGTGCGTATGTGGCCTGCTCGCCAGGAAATCCTGAAGGATAACTCATCGAAAAAACAGGATACTGCGGGCGGTTTTCGGGTGCGGGAGCATCATATATCATCTCTAAGACATCAGTCACAAAATTATATAAACATTATGTTAAGCCCGGGAAGGAACAATTCATTGTCTCGAGACGAGAGGAGGTGAACCCTTTTGGGGGGCCCTCATTGCCTAGCGTCAATATCGCCCCCGCCTCCGCTCCATTCCCGGCGACAGAATGTGGTAACAGACTTTACTGATGTGAGATTTATCATTAGGAGCACCCGAGCCAAAAGGTGATGTCACATGGAATTGTCTTTTGAGCCGAGTCGCATTGGGGGTGGAACATCATCAGCCAGGGGTGGTATGATGAGGAAAGGGTTGCAGGAATCGGGAATAGCTCCTGATGAAGCACCGGCGAAAACGCCACTATCTTAGGTACATCCTCCGGTGCCCAGGAAGACGACGAGCCCCGAAGTACCAGACCGAAGAACAAACCAAGAAATTTATGCCCAGAATTTTTCCGTCTAATTTGTCTGAGCTCAATGAGATGTGTGATCGGAAAATACGAAATGAAGAGGGACACGGACAGAGACGGCACCCAGAAGAGCACCTTGCGGCGGCGACGGCAGCGGGGAGAAGGTCTCATTCGCTCGATTCATAAATTTATTGATTCGATCCCTTTTACCGGTGGGCCCCCCGCTCATCCGCTCGGGTGCGACACGATCTGCCCGCTCGAATTTGTTGTTTATGTGCCAAAATTCGAGCTCGTCTATGCTCGAGGACGAAAATATGAATAAATAGGAATCATTCAGATTCAGTAGCGGGGCAAACAAAACCTAACCGAATAATAGGAAGCAAAAAGGGATAAGAATCCCCAAAAATCCATGATGATGTGTGTACACAGGACGGGAAAGGGCCAACTGGCAGGAGTCCTGAATTTATTCTTCTGCCAGGGTAGCCATCATCTTTATTCGGATCTCCTGTCCTCCTCCTTGGAAGGTGGGTTAAATGTCGACGGCGTCTTACTCCTGTGCATAGAATTTCTGATTGGATAAACATAAAGATGTGGTGGCCAGGGTACACACATAAATCATATGAACCAAATGAAAATTTATATCGATGGTTGCCGGCCCCCGCCATACTTTTGGAGTATCTTCTGAAAAGGCGCTTTGTCCGTTCGTCCACCCATCCCCGAGGTAGCCCCCCGGCAAAAGATGGGTCTGACTTCGTTGTTATTGTCGCTCCCATCAAGAGGATATGTGCGGCTAAATTCTAGCGAATTTTGATTTACACTGCTAACGTGAAAAGGGTATATTTTTGCAATTGGATTGAACTGGATTTCACGCATTGTGTCTATCAATTCATGCTTACTCAATGTCATATATGAAAAACCGCTCAAATATGTTTCTTTTAAAATTACCGAGCAGGTTTTTATTTATTTATACACAAAAATATCTTATTATAATATGCCAGGGATAATTTTATCTCAGTACTATTTAACTGATCTGCAAACAAATGAAAATCTTCATAGCAAACATTTATTATACAATTTAATAGTTTAAACAACTAAACGTGTTTTGATTAATTATAAAGAGCTGTTCTAAGTTTTAGGTTTTTAGTGGTCAAAATTAAAGCTTACATTTTAAAGTATAGAATAAAAAGGTAGGAATAATGACTTGAATAGTATTTAACCAAAATATATCAAAGAACCAAATGAGGAATGCTTACAGGAGAAATTATCGCACTGAGTGAGACCATTTTAAATAGGGATGCAAACTTAGAAAACTCATGTGAAAAAACGCATTAAGTTATTTCTAACGTATGTTAAAATAAAGGAAATAAATAAGAAATAATAAAAGACTTTTCATTTTTGATAATTTTTTGGTAAAAATAGCGATCTTGTATGCTTTTTGCTTCAAAAACGGGTGCTGATTAAGCAGGTGACTGATCTTGAATTCCATACCCAATTATGAGCTAAATCGAAAAGCCTATATTTTATCGAAATCTCGCTTAAATATATATTTGGTAGTTTTTGGGGCTAGTAGTTTTTGGATTGGCGCCAAATTTGGAAAATCTAAAACTTTGATGTAGATCTGATCCCAAACTTTACTGAAATCGCACAAAAATGAATGATTTGGATTTACATTTGGACCGATATGTTGGGTCTTTCTAAAAGCAAGAATAACGATGAATGTGTAAATAACTTTAAACCAGACGTATTTAGGCAAAAAAATTTAGAATAGGCAAAGCACAACTTAACAAATGAACAAAAGAACTAAAGTTTCGATAAAACAAGGTCTTTTGATACGTTCCACATGTCTGGTAAAAGACTCAATACGCAATTCTGTCGTACCTCATGCGCCATTGGTTGCAATGTTCCGAGGAAATTTTTGGCTAACGGCTGCGACAACAATTCCTATACAAAATACAAAAGCGAAACGGTGTAGACGGAGCAGCTGAAATGTTCGATTTATTTATAATTAATATCTACGCATGGTTGGTCGCATTGGCCGCGGTCTGGATGAGGGACAAATATAAAAATATACCTGGCCGGATACTTGACACATTCTTTCTAACGATTATTGCCGCACAAATCATTTTGCAATATTGCCGACAAAAAATAGATCTCATCAAGTGGAAGCGGACGTCGAGCGACGACGCATTATTTATGCGAAATGAAAGCATCCGAATGATCAAAACAACTCACGGCAGAAAGACTTGAAAGATAGACTCAAAATTTGGAAGACTTCCAGAATATCATTCTTAAGCTGTGTCCACAATCCGCCTGCGGTGACAGAGAGTAACTACCTACCGGAAGTGGCGTTTATGACAATATGATGTTGAAGTTTTACATTATATCCGGGGCAGGTGATGAGTGGGTGTCTAGAACTAGATTCTAGTGAACGAAAACACTCACATGCATCGAGCCGTTCGTCTTAATCGCTGTGCTGACAAGGTCACATCTTTGCTTCTCGTTAAGACGTCATCCCAAGACGAATGCCTGCGTCCTCCCGGTCTTTCAATCAACGAAGCTATGCCACAGAAATCCAATGTAATTTATGCGAAGCAAGTCCTCTGCCAAATTATCCGGTCGAATGGAATTGTGGAGCATTACAAACCTATTGGGCAGTTAAAAGCCCGGCCCCCACTCACTTGAGATACATCCGAAATTTTGGAGCAGAGGCCATAAACTAATTTGAATAAACTCTTGTCGAGAGCAAGAGATGAAGACGACAAAAGCTAGACGAAATTGCCTATGAATTGCTCCGCAGCAACTACTTAATAAATCATCAGATTTGCCTGACCAATATGCTCCCGCCAATTCGTGAGAGATATGAGCTAGGATCTGAGGCTAGTTATCTCGTGGCCTGATATAATTGTGTCCTTAAGATAAACCCAAGAAATGGCAACTGCCGCAATAAATAAAAATAATAACTACCTTATTTGGGTTAAGTATTAGGGTATTAGCCGCAGAATCGCAGTTTGCGTGTCCGCAGAGCGGGCTCGACTCTTACTAGAAATGAAATGTTTTTATTCATCTGCACAGCTCGCAATGTACAAAGTGGTCCAGTGACACAATTGAGAAGGGGAGCGCCTCCCGCGGGAAGGAGTGCTTGAAGGGCATAGAGAAGCATCACCAGAGCAAAAAATAAGAAATCATATTACAAAGATTGTGGGTAATGCTATGTGGCGCCACTTTGACCACTATCCGAAAAAATACGTGATGCGGGGTAGATGGACACGGTTAAGATGACATTCCCGAGGATCATCGGAAGAAAAGGGAGAAGCTGCGCGGGACCGGGGAGGAATTTGAATATAAAACAATCTCCTCGATGTATTTACTGCGTGGCGTCCAGGGGCCCCATAGATACTCACTCGGGTAAGTGAATGTGTGTTTGCGAGCTTCGAGTATATGAGATAACTGGGAGTACTCAAAATATCCTGAACATGTGCTTTAGTCATATAAAACGTAATAGGGAACGTGTTCCTGAATTTTTATGCGAGGATTACGCTCGAAGGATATGCGTGAATTTTTGTTCATATAAACGACCTTTTATAGCAGCGCCATTCGTAGCCACCAATCTACATTCATGTTGCTGGGTCGAAATTTATATTTGGCTGAGTTATTGCATACTGACTCCAAAACGAACTGGTCCAGATGCATCCTGAATACCTCCAAGTGCTTCGGCCTCGCACTTGTCATGCCTCAGCCAATAAAATAGATCCTGTCGAAAAAGAAACCTCCAAAACCCCACTTATGGCACCAATTAACCTTTGTTTACGTGCCCCTCAAGAATAGCCCCTTTGTCATCATCCCGTTGAACCGCAGTTCCCACTCCGACGGACTGTTTTTCAGGCGACTCTTAATTAATTGACAATTTTTATGGCTTCGTTAATGCCAGTTTGAAGTGTTTCAGGGTACGTGGCTGCTAATGAAAAAATAAATGCCGCCACTCTCAACGTTCTATTGATTTCCCTCTGGCTGCACGGTTTACTGCCACTTGGTACAGACATACCCCGACGGAATCAATAAGCCCCATTACTCGGAATTTTTGTTATTTTAGTGTATGGCACCACTCGGACTTTAATGGTCCCATTTTCCTACGTGTCGTTTCTTGGCAGCTAACACCATCGTCTGAGATGGTTCCGAAGGTATCCCAAACGTTATATGTGTTATAGAGCCGAGTCTGTACGACATCATTAACTTAGGGAGAGGGTACTTTTACGATCGTAAACAACTCATAATTGCTCCATCTTGGCAGACCAACTAAATGATGAAATTTTTCTGCATACCTAAAGTAGAAATCCATTTCTATTCGAATTGTCTTCTTCAAAATTCAAGAGCCGTTTATGCCCTGTACGAGAAATATTGCTCTTAAATGAGTCCCTAATAAAGAAAATGTACGAATTCAGAACGTTTCCGTACGTATCGGTAATTTATTAGCTTTTTATATTAACTATGTAGTCAAAGAGAACTATTTCCGTTTTAACTACATTAATACGATGTACTTAAATTAAACGTTTCAAGATCGCATAATATACTAAAATAAAATTGAATTTAATTTGATGATCAATAAAAATGAATCTTTTTCAAAAACATATGCCACTTAATGTTCAATAAATCTTTAAAAATATTTACTTGAAGTAAATGCTTATTTTAATATCTTCAATTTATAATTAAGAAAACTAAAAAATAACGAAACTATAATTCAAATTTACCTCTTACTTTCCTGTTTTAATTTCTTTAAAATGTTCTAGTGCTGCGCTTTCGTAATATGATAGTCAATTTCGTTTTTATATTATTTGAATGTGTTTCCAATTTTGACGCAAACCTAAAAACGAGGACGATAAATATTAGGTACAGAAACTAAAAGAATTTTATTTAAATCGAACCATTCAGCTTAGCTTAAGTAGTACTCAATAGTAAATAAGCAATTAAATTACAGAGCATGCAACTATTTAAGCATTTGGTTCTATCACTAAATATTAGTTGATTTATTATATAAACATATGTATATACATTCATAAAAGACAAACCCATGCAGATTATAATAACTAACCACCCAGAATTTAAAATGAATAATACCCAAAAAACATATTTTTTCAACTTTTGCTATGTACAGTAAATACAAAGAAATCCGGATATCTGTTTACGGGTAACTCATGCGTTAGAAATTTAGGAGATTGACTTACAATAATTACTACTATTTATTATTTTTAAACAATACGTTCGAAAATAAATGTTTCATAGTCGATTGCTTAATTCAGCTATAGCTTCTTAAGATGAATTGAGCAGTCATAGTAACTGATGAAAACTATTCAGGCGCACTGTGTAAACTGATTATAATATCAATTTGGAGTTTCCATGAATATTATATAAAGGATTTTATAAATTTCTTTTCAAATTCTGTAAATCCTAAAAAAAGGGAACATTTTAAAGTTATGTTGCAAAGGTATGCATACCGTTAAGCTGGCTTAGAAAAAAGTTAGTCCTTCGGTTTACTGCTCTATTCTTATACGGATCTCAATGCGTTAAAAAGTGAATATACATTGTGCTCTACTAACCAAATACAGACCATGATGCTGCCTATATTTAATTGACTTTCTGTGCTTGGGCTATTTGAAACACCCATTTGTGGATTTGGAAATGTTTATTATAAATAGTAAGCAGAAATAGAAATTTTACATTCGGTGTATTAACCGCTTTTAATTCTGAGGGGACCTACATTTTATTCTACACTACAATATTCGTTTAAAAAATAGTAAAGCAATCAATGATTTTCTTTGTAAATACATACAGTAATTTCTTCGTTGTTTAAGAATTATTTTTGAACACTAAATTTACGGAACCCGTCAAATTGAAGTGTTCTATATTTCGTGCTGAAATTTACAGCAGTCATATATATTTATTTTTAGTGAAGAATGTTATTTTTAATTGATGCAGTAATACAAGAATATGTTTTTTCTGTATTTTTTACGTCGCGAGCTTCCAATTTCGAATAGAAATATGCTGTAAACTTACTTTTTAATATCTCTAATGTCTGTAAATCTCATGTTAAATATAATTCCCTATATGGTTTTAGGTCCTAAGTTTTGAAATGCACTTTAGAAATTTCCTAAATATCACCAGGACCACGCAATTCAAGATTTCTTTCGCAAACAACAACCTTTAGGGTTATTGGGGAGTTTACATAAAAAGTAATCAATGTAAACGATATATTACAGCCAGTTTTATGTAAAAAGTGCCAGCCAGTTTTAGTAAAACGGAAAAGTGCGAGTTTCGTGCCATTATATTACCTTAACCTACCTAGTTAATAAGTAGTTACTATTTAAATTGAATCAATTATTAAAGTTATTGGTAACCCATTGCCAGTCTTGCTTCGGTGAGCGCTCATTCTTTGTCCAAACTGCGCGAAATTGGAATCTGTTGCCTGCTCATACTCAGAAAACATCGTCCAATGGACTCTTCTACGAATTGGTTCAGTCCTCTGAACTTTTCTAATATTAACTGCGCCTCCAAGCACTGAATGATTTGTTTGATTGTTTCTGATTTGTCATTCTCTTTCACCTTTATTCATTGCTTTTTTTAGATTCTACTGTTTTCTTGTTTTTGTCTCTTATTATTTTTATTTTGATATTCAGTGATATTTATACACATAATTTTCTTTTGCTTATCTAATATTGCCACAAGAAATATGTACTCTAAAGATCTTATGGTTATTATCACATAATAAATCTATCATTTTGACTTATTTATATAAAACAATGATCTCCCATACATAAGTTACGAAATTTTTCCATTACTGTGTACCGTGAGATCTAGCTTCTTGCCTAATTTTATTATTCCAGGTCAACGGAAAGTATAGGTTTTGATTTAGTTGCGAGTGTTAAAATATGCCGCATAAATGAACCTTGCATTGACTTAGAAATGTCCTTTTTTTACATCTCCAATGTACCATAGGTCTAAGCATTCGGTATTAATTTCAACTTGATACCTCCATGCGTTTCTGTGAAAAGGGGTATTAACAGACAGACAGACGGACAACGCAGTGATCCTATAAGGATTCAGGGAGCCATAAAAAATTAAAATGAACAAAATTTAATTACTTTGACGAAAAGGGAATAAATTTTCATCAAAGCGTACCTGAATTTAAGTGTATTAAGTTTAAATGGGCATTCATAATAAGTTCAATTTTTAAAGTTTGTTTACAAGGTTTCTTTCTTATAAATTTACCTACTTAATTATTTTATAAAACAATTTTTCCAAAAGAGGAGTAGACCCTAAGACCAAAAGTGTCAAGTTTACTCTAATTAGTAGGCTGAAGTGTTTTAATTAGAGCAGGTAGGATCTTCATTTGTATTACAACCCATAATTATGCTTTACTAGTGTAATTTCGTATTATGCAATGCGAGATATTCAATAAATTATTTAAAAATCCACACGATGTCGCTTATTCGTATCTCATTAAACTGAACATGGAGTAATGCATAATTTACCTTTTCTCTTTCTATGTCGCGTCGTCTGAATTTCTGCCAAAGATTTCCTGCGCTGCACTCCATGCGGGCTTTTAATATTTCTTTTCACTTGTAAAGTAATTAAATTATCCTAATGCAGCTGCATATGCCTTCAAATTCCTTTCAATTTATGCGCCCGCTCTCATTAAAGATGCAGGTAAGACTTAAATGCACAAAAGTACAGAACCTTTCAAGAACAAATCTGGACCCACTTAAACTGGCTAGGCTCCTTCTTGATGATTGTGACGTAACACGTCACACGTATCCTCTATCTATTCTATTACCACAGATCTAGTACATTAATTATGAGAATCAACTCACGCGATTTAATCTAGGATAAAAAGGACTCCAGAATTTATGCAATTTTCTAATACCTTTGTGTAAAGTTGAAGTAAATGTTTCCAACATTTTTATTGATTCCGCTCTTATTACAAATGATTTTCAACACTTAAAATTTGCATTCATTCTAAAAATTAGTTTCCTCTTTCCAAATTATTTTAAAATATCAAACTGTAAATTCCTGTGGACAAATTGCAATTGATTTTATCCACAATTAGCTGAACAAAGTCCTCGATTTTTTGTTTCTTCAGTGTGGCAGCGCAAATTTTTTACCGCGCAGTCCTTTGTCCCTTCTGTTGGCGTAGTGCGGTGAATTGTAAAATTTTCAAGTTTTGTGCGAAGCAGGTAAAAAAGTTTTTCAGTTTCTATATTAAGTGTGGTTTCCCTCGTTTTTTGGGATTTCATCGTTAGTGTAATAAACAACAATTTTAAGCAGTCGATCACCAAAATTAAGACGGATGTAAACTTCCAGAGGATTAACTCATGCAACTGAGAAAACTGAAGGCGCTGATGCTGTGAAGTTAGAAAGTTAAGTAAGTGAGCTACTTTTATTTCTATTTATTGAAGGTTTTTGAATGCAAATCATTTAAAATTCTTAACTAGTTTTCCGGATATTTTAGTAATTTATATAAATTGATTGCGAGGTGTGCACATCATTCCAAGAGAATTTATGTAGAGGAATATGCAACTTTTGCAAGTCTGGAGAATTAAATAAACTTGTGGGAAGAAGCAGGACAATTCGCACTATTGCTTCACTTTTCATCGTTACTTCAGAGGAAACGTTGCGTTTTAATTTTTATTTATTAAAATATTTTAGATAGTGTTTGAATATCCTCAAATAGAGTCAACATTTCGATTATTTCATGTTTGAACAATTTCACAATTATACGAATTATTCCCAATTTGTAGAAATTAAAAATTAATGATAAAAATATAATCTTAATCTTCTGCGGAAAAAATGGCTTGCAGCTGAATTTCGTAATAGGGAATTACATATTTTATTGTTTAATCTAATTCTACTCGAAGGCTACATTTAAAAAATAAATTTATTTAAAATTCTCTACGTATTAAACTTTCAACTTTCTTTAATTGCAAAATATTTTACTTAACACCAACGTTAAGGACTGATCCCGCGCTATCGTGGAAAATTTGAGACTGAAGTTCGGAATAGTCGAAATGAGCTGATTCGAATAAAATTTTACAGGAGCCTTCCGTTTGGTCTAAAGCAGAATTTTTTGGTGGTCGGCTACAGTTTCCGAAATATTCCACTTTTAATTTTCACACTTCGTCAAAATTACAAGTGCTATATTTCGACAACAGTTCTTTATCCCCGTATAATTTCATCACAGATCGATGACTTTCCCTAACGCGCACTCCACTAAACATTTTTCACAACACAGTAGCAGTTTTGATCGCGGAAAAACCTGAAAAATAACAATAATTAAATTTTAACAAAAATCCCCTTACCTTCTCTCCTCTAGCACTATATTTTTTTAAAAAATGCAACATAGACACAAATGCGTGACGAAATGTCAAAATTAAAAAATGAGTACTTCGGAAACTATAGCCGATCGGCAAAAAATTCTTTGAGAAGGAAACGGAAGGCTCCTGGAAAATTTTATTCGAACCGACCCATTTCCCCTATTCCAAACTTGTTCCCAATTTGAATTAACTAACGATGCCTGGTCCTGAGCTTACGCGGATTTTTAAAAAAAACCGAGTTTAAAACCATGACTTTGGTAAATTCAAACGTATTGTTTTTTTTTCGAAAATATATGAATTCCATTAAAAAAGGTTTTCTTTAATGCGGTCAATTCCAATTCCTACATGTTTTTCCTTATTCACATGGATTATTTTTTTAATAAGCGCAACTTTTTGATGCTACAGTTGAATTTTCTGGACGGCATGGTTACCCAATATGAAATACGAAATTTATAACGACGATTTATCTGAAAATCCTAGTGATATTGAGATATATGATAGTGATTTCGGTGTATTTATTTTTTCAATAACTAGGAGTTATGCATTATATTCTACAATTCCTGAAAGTTTCATCAAAATTGATTCATAAATAAAAATGTTATAATGATTTTTGTAAATTTTGGGAAGACGAGAAATTTTGCGCAAAAATGTGCCTTAAAAAATTTATCAGCGGTCCTTAAGGTCCTTAAGGTGGGATCTAGGATCTCGTGAGCGCAATTAATTTTGCTAAACTTTATGGGATAACTTTAGGAATTTGTAAAGTTTTCTTGCCTTGTACAATATTATTAAACTCCTTTTGCATATTTTTAATACTGTTGTAACAACAGGAAATTTTCCTATGTGTGTGAAAAGATATACAAGACATCCATTAAAAAATATTACAGACTAATAAGCATCCTGCCTATCATATCAAAAATCTTAGATACGAATACACTACTACTCTTAAAACTACTAGAGCGTATTAAAAACAATGCTGAACTTATTCAAGAAATTATGCTTGATTATAGCAATGCTCCAAACTCTTTGTAAATTTTGATTTATTGGTATCAACTTGTACCCTGCCAATTTGTGTAATCTTGTGGTAACACTCATCCAGTATTATCTTAGCAACAAAAGCAACAAGTTTTTGTCATTGGCAAATATGTATAAAATAACAAAACAGTACCTTCCGGGGGTCCACAAGGTTCTAGCTTGGAACCTTTATTGCTTTCGTTGTATAAGAATATATTTTATGAGTTTAAACATTTTTATCTTCACCTGTATTCTGATGATATGGAAATGAGTTTACTAGCATGATTTCAATTTATTTTTTAACTTAATCTGTTAAATGGTAAACTTAAAATTAATTTCCCTTGATAATAACCTTGGAATGATTCTTAATAAAATCATAAACTGGGTAAAATATATTGATATGGAACTGAATAAATACGAGTATATGGTATAACTATTATGATGAAAATCATTAATTGTTAAAATAAAAACTTTCAAATAGTATTAAGTGTTGCATCATCTTCATGACTGAGGTAACTTCCTGTTTCTAGATTTCAGCTCTTCTAAATTTTGTCCTCTATGGTGTAACTATTTAATATAACTTACTTATAAATGTAAAATGAATTTGCTTCTCCTTTTTATGGAAATAAATAAATTTGTATATCTTGCTTAAAATATTCCTTTCTACTTAATCAATATTTTTAAACATTGTGTTGTAAGGTAATTTTTGCTTTAATCTTAACTAATTTTTAGAAATTATTATGAAATTAGGAAATGCAGCATTCAGTCAGAAGAACACGATTTCCACATTTCATTAGGTGGGCAATGAAAAACAAAAATAAAATTTTGTAATAAACTTCTGTTGATATGGAACATTGGTTGCCTTGTGGGCCTGTCAGGAAACTCTCAAAGAATATTCGCTTAGAATTCTTTTTAATTACTATGAGAGATCAGATCACTTACGATTTGTTTACAAATAGCGATAATTTTCTGAAGAAGTCAACGTCTTTTACACCATAGCCCTTCCGTGAGTTTCGCAACACCCACCGCATTGAATCGGTAACTCAAAACAGCAGAATCAATCATTTGCGCTGAAATGAAACATTTGTTGAATATCAGACGATATTTATGTTCATTAGGTTGCGCGACTATGCTCCGGCACATGTACTTTTAGTTCGTAAAGTGCAGGGGAGCGTGTTCGCGCAATGATCAATATTCAACAAATTTCAGTGGGGTAAATAAATCTGTCGGTTTATTGCGATTGGCCATCGGCCAAAGTTTATTTATGATTGTCCGACATCAAACCTGGCCATTAGAGATCGAGACTAGACATGACTTTGACGAGACCTGCTTGAGGCTGGCTCGCACGAGACCTGAAATTTGTTAGATAAGCTACCGCTGGTTCCGTCGAAGATCACGAACGATCCCGCTTCTGCGAAAGCTAAAGAAAATGTTGTTTCGCGGCTGCCGTACTACTACAAAATGCAAATTAGTAAATCCGCGTAAGCCGGCTTGGCCGGCCGCCAATGGTCGTTGGATGCAATTCCCAGCCGTGTGTTTTATTGAGACTGTCTTGCTAATTCCTTCTGCTTCGCACCAATGCCAATCCTCGTCGTTACACTCAATTTAGATGGGGCCAGAAAAACGCGCACTGCACAGCCACACCTTCGGTGAGAATTATTAATGGACCTGCGATATCATGGAGTCGTGCTTGTGTCCACGTCCCAGGGCCGGGTACGATCCGGCTCCATGTAAACACACCGTGGCCACCGTTTAAATTTAATTTTGCACGTAGTGACAAATTGCCAGTGAATTATTGGATGCCAAATTGCGATTATCGTTGCCATGTTATGTTGGACATGTCAATGATACATTTGCGGTGCAAGCGCTATCCGCGTCTGTTAATGAAAAGGTCACTTCGATTTTATCAAAGGTGCGATGGCCCGCTGTTGCTTGTTAAAAAAACAAAAAGAGGGTCAATATGTTTCGACAGTGCAGAGAAATTGCACACTGTTTTTCGAAGTCTACTAGTAATTGGTTTGGCTTTACGCTGAGAGAGAGTTTTGGCAGCGTACTATCACTAAAATGTTAAAATATATAGTACACTGTAAGTGTTTAAAGACCTTTTTTACCTTATACATTATTATAAGCTTCTTTGTAACTTTCAAGTTCTATATTAACACATTATTGACTGGGGGATTTTTGTAGAAAGTGTGGGGGTATTATTTCCTCTAAGCATGTTCCTTTATTTGACCGCTTGACTACCTTAGAATTGTCGCAAAAACTTCAATGTAGTTATTATACTGGAATCAAATTGTATAATACCCAATCAATTGTGTAAAATGTCTACTTATTAATCAATAATACTATTGATAGCGGATATTATTATCTCTAATCTGAAGAAACAAAATAAGCCATTTTGCAAGTTGCAGTAGATAAAAGTATAATCATCATTAGGTATTTACTCTTCTATCGATGTTTGTGAAACAATAAAAAGCATTTTTTATACAAGGTTAGTATGTTTATTAACCCATTCGCTGCCGAGGTCATATTCAGCCACACATTCAGCTATAGGCAACTACGAGATATCTCGTCGTTAGCAGTGAATGGGTTAATATAATATATTTTATAAAAGGATCATACTTTTTATTATTTACTAAAATTAAGTTTTATGATTGAAGCTAGAATAGGCTATAGTGGTAAGGTTTGGCATATTTGTGATAACGTTTGTTTTTCCTTTGGTTTTTAGTTTTATATATCGAAAGGTTTAAAATTTACATAAACAATTTTATAAAAATAAAAATACAGGGCATTGGTGATAATTGATGATAGATCTAATGATTTACTCCCATCCAAAATAGTACCCCAACCTGTTTTTTGAATGAATACTTGTAAAAAACATTAAAATAGTGCCTTTTTTAACGAACTGTTTTACATCCAAGATAGTACGAACGTTGTAAGCTTTTGGTACTTCAAAGACACAATATGTGTTTGTTATTATATATTATTGTTCAAATTGCTGAATTCATTATTTATCTGTTTTTATAGATCCATGTTTGTTTATTTTATGTGAAATTAATTTTTTTCTTTTTTTATAGTTAAGACAAAAATTCGTGTAGGGTTAAATTAAATGTAAATTAAGTAACATTACTTAATATTCAAGTTTATAGGTGAAATTTTATACATAGTCTCCCTAAGAGAGGTTTTAAGCGGAAGTGCAGAGGTAGATGACCCCCATAGAGGTACCCGAATCACTTCCATGCGCGATTTTTTGTAGTTATGATTACTTTTCCCAATTATCACCAAATTACACTACAGGAAATTTGATAAAATAAATAAAATAACGTTAAGGAACAAATTCCCAATTTTGGTACTCTCAAAGAACGAACTTGTCGCATCAAATTGGTTCGAATTGTCATTTTAAACATTGCAAAATTGTTAAGAAGTAATGGAATGCATATTTGGTAGTATTTAAAATGTTTCTGTTCACTTTAATCAAGTTCTTCGTTAAAATACCTTGAATACAAACTAAAAAATCTTCCTACTACTATTTGTATAATAGTTTTAAAAATTTACAGTAGCAGTAATTTCGCAAATTTCTTCTTTTTTCTTAGTTAACTTTTTTTTGAAGTATTTAAATTGTGTATTGTTTGTTATTTCGGAAAATACGTTAATTTGTTCAATCGGTAAACAGTGGTTGCTAATTTTTTATGCATTAGAAAAGTAAGTATATAACAGCCCTGTGCTTGAATCCAATGGGATTCAAATCCTTTGGAAACGAAGGATATTTTAAAAGTAGTTTGGGAAGTTTATAGTTTTTAATTTCTTTTGAAAACAAATAAATACAATTAATTATTTCGAAGTACATTCAAAATCTATAAAAAAACCATAAGATTTTAAATTTACCATTTTGTTTATTTGAAAACATCAATTTTCCCAATACAAATCGACGTCCCCAAAATCCCTAATTACTAATTAGAATTATGTTCAGTATTTCTATTGGTTGTTATATTTGATCGACAGTATTTTGTCACTTTGAATTAAAAATTTTAAAACAAAATTTGAAATCACTAATCCTGAAAACCTCTTGAGTATAAATTTTTATACAAATTCATCTGCATCTGATTGTCCAAATACATGTATTTCATTTTTTCGTTTCAAGTAGAAGCAAAATGAAATTCGTGGTCTAAAAAGAGGCATTTAAAAATTTTTAACGATTTCTTATAGTGTATAAAATGCTCTTTTTTTTTTTCTCGACATTAAATACTGAATCCAATTTAGAGGGGTTTTCAGGCTCCACCAGATGATGTTATTTTGCCTTCAATTAGAGAGGCGAAATTCTGGAATTCCACTTAACGTAAAAAACTAACGATTTCCGTTGAAAACCCTCCACCTAGCCCAGCAAAGTAAAGTCCTGTACGTTAATTAAAAAAGCTTCCGCTGATTAATTTTTACACGAGAAAGCTCCATTCTAGACTGAAATGTAATTTAATTGTATCCTGGCGCTGGGCTGCTACGACTCCTGTACTCAACCGAAAATTAATTCTCTGGTCTACCTTTGGACAACATGCTGAAATAGTTCTGGCATGTATGCGGTATGCTGGCCATGTTCCCTGCTCCGGGCTCCCTGGTGGAGTCCTGAAATCACTTTTTTCTCATTTCAATTTTGCTTCTGTAATGGTCGAATTCCACAAGCAAACCCGATGAATAGCCAGTGTCTTACACGCCGTTGAGGGCAAACAAATTACAGCGAGAATACCTTGCTCCACAGAGAGGGGGGTGAGGGCGATGGTGGCGTTGGCAGACAATTGATACTGAGAACGGGGACGGCATCAGGGCACATAAACAAAAATGTCTTTAAGACGCTTCTGGGTCATCAATAAAGACATCCAATTATTATAAATCACCATTACTGGGACTAAATCTCCTTTAAGTTGCTTCCCTGCATCCAGACTCTTTCCCTTTCGTTCGGACCGTCCGGGCAACTGCCGACCGAAGTGGGACAGCAAAGCGAAGCTGCTATTCGCCGCACAGCAATTTCTTTTATGTCTTCCATAAATTTCGTGCTTACCTTTTACAGTTTATAAACGGCCTTATTGTGCCCAGCCAACGTGATATACTATATAAATTAAAAGATAAGAGTCGTTTTGCGAACGCAGTCCCGAGGTCCTGATCTCAAGCAGCCCCACATGACATAGCCCCTCTCAAGAAAAGACACGTAAAACACAATAAATCCTACAGGGCGCGAGTCCTGTTTTTCTTTCTACGATCAAACAACGAGTTCATAATAAATGGAGCTTATTTAAAAGAATGCGTCAAGTAGCGAGTTGTGCACATCAAAGACGTTCTCCTCTAAGCTCGGGTGAGACATCCCCGGGGATCTCCTTTTGCTGCGATTGCTGCAGCAGCGGGCTCGCTGTACATTGACAAACATCAAAAGCTAAAGAGATACAAAAGGAAGTGGCAAAATTTGCCAGGACAAGTTCAAAACTTTTCGTTTCATGCCTGAGCAAAAATTTCGCCAATGTAGGGTACGTGCAAGGAATGCTTCTTTTAATCATGCGACTGTTGACTCATCAAATATTTTCTGAATCTGCCTGAGTTTCTACATCTGTTTGAATTGTTCCACGTTATTGGCTCTCATATGCCCCAGGTCCTCGAAATTTTTATTCTAGCAAATAAAACAAAAATAAAAACGATTATAAATTATATACCATTATAGTTAGACTATAAATTAAGTCGATTATAAGATTAGTTTTGCAATAAAAACTTGCTTATATGATTTTAGGATTTATTTCACGTTCGTTAATATCAACTCTCTGTAAGCGGACTCAAAACTTGAGTGGACTCAATTTTTGAGCGAATTCACTACTTTTTTATTATTCAATTAAACGTTGCAACTACAAGAGAAATATCATACCTGAAAAAGTTTTGATTGAATGCTTGATTCAAAATTCAAATTTGAGTCCTTTCAAGGAGTGAATCTGCTCAAATCTTGAGTTCACTCAAGCGTTAAGACTATTCCAGCGTTGAGACCGCTCAAGTAGTGAGCGTTCAACAGCTGCTCAAATCATCAATCAGCTTGAGTTGAACCAAAATTTGAGTTTTTTTACAACCCTGATTGGAACTCTAAATAAAATAAAAGAATAGTTATTTCAAGCTATTGGCCTATATATAAAAGCCAAATACCACTCACTGATTTATCAACTCTATCAAACTAAAACAAATTTAGATAGTAGCTGCGTTTTATTACGTAAGCATACTTAAGAGGTATAAACATTTTTTCTTTTAAAAATAAATATTCGTGTAAAATAATCAAATTGAGCTTAAAGTAAGATCAATATTGGGGATCAGACGATTTTCAATTTATACAAAAACTTTTAATTAGTAAGAATCGATTTGCTTTATTTAAAACATTTTAGTTTGCTCCTTATCTGCATCCACAGTTGAGTCAATTCAAGAGGTTTCTTAATTTTACTGTTTCCGAATATTCAGAATAAACCTGGATTTACTAACTAAAATAGAAAGAAAATTGCTCAATTAGCAGAGATTAAAAAACAGCCGTCCTTGTTGACTGCTAATAAATTAGAGAAATTCTTCAAAGGCGAAGGTGGCTGCCGTTCCTTTTAATCGAGATTATGGTTAATGAATGTTTTACCGGATAGAGCTCTTTACCATTTTCTCCAGGGCTTGCAGGACTAACTCCTCTCGACGCCGGAGAAAATGGGAAAACAAATACCGGACAGATTCTATTAACCTTTCCATTTTGAGGAAGGGCGAAAACAGCTCAACAGATCTCAAGCTCTCGTCCTAAGGTAGACCTCCGGAAAGAAGTTCTCTGCGTACCAAATGAGCAAGTTTTTAATTGAGTTATTACTTGAGCAAAAACCAACAACCACTACCCCCCTATCGCTGTCGTAGCCAACTACCCTGGATGAAGAGTAAACATCGAGCGGGAGCGCTACGGGGATTTTCGGGGAGCTCTGTTTGCATTCACCTGCTTAAAATTCAGAAAGATAAAATTTTATCGAGCCACCGGAAAGAGGAGTTTTGCGGGATACATTAGGAGCATTAATGAAAAACATGATTTAACGCAATTCTGCTGGAATTTTTAATTTAATTAATCCATTTTAAGGGAAGTATGTGGTCTCATTCCCCAGTCACTGTTATACCACAGTGCATGACATAATTTTAAAGGGATATTCTGAAGTTATACAGTGATAAAATTTTTGAGATCATAAAATTTTAAGTATATCGGAATATGAAATATCACTTTTCTTATAAAGTTTTATACATATATTGGTATATAAAGTTTTATGCAATTCATTAGAAGTTTGAAACAAAATCGTTAATATTCGATAATTGATTAGCTTACAAAATTAGTGGCAGATATTCCGTGTTCAAGAATTCAGATTTTGCAGTTGACTGAATTCAGAAATGGGTTTTTAAGGGAAATTTAACAGTCGACAGTAGAAATTAACTTTTTAAAACCGTTGAGCGGAAATATATAGCGCTTTTTAATGATTTTTAAAAATCCTAAAAATTTTAGAATAGATTGAGTCTAAGGTATTTTCCCATTTCCAACATAAGGTCCTTGAAAACTGTGCTAAATCTACAAGTTGCCACCAACCAAGTTTGCATCCTTTTCCGAAAGAACGTAAAACTCTTTTTCAACGACGACAAGCACGCATTTGTCGTATGACTTTCTTTAACAGTTTTATTTTAAGGAATCTTTGAGCGGACTTTGCTTATAAACGATGAAAATGTCTTTTGTCCAAGACCAAGACAGAAACGTTGAAAATTGCAGGTAAAATATTTCACTTTTCAAAGTTTGCATCAAATAAAGTATAACGAGAAAATATATTGAAACGGAGAAAAAACAATACTTTTTAATATAGAAGAATTTGATTAAGTAGGCAAAAACCATTGGCAAGGCAATTTAGAACTCATTTTGAAGATTAAATAAAGTAAAATTTTAAGCACAATAAATGAAATTTTGAATTAGTGCATTATAGTACCCGCCAAAATGAAGAGACCGGTTCCGATTAAGAAGATACAACAGTGTGGCACATGAATTGCGCCTCCAATCTTTTATTTGCACTTAAAACAGAAGGCGGTTCTAGCGTAGAACGAAGGTGCTCTATGGGAATTATTTCGCGTATTCATTTTTAATAGTCCCCGCACGGTGCACGCCACCGCAAGACTAATTACTGTGGGCCACTTTGGTGTATGTCATTGCTGATTTATGACGGTTGTACCGCCAAATATTAATGAGACAAATTTTCTTTTGGGTGCCCCCGAATGGCGCAGTGTGTAAAATTAGGTTTTCCGAAAACATCAAACGACGCCCGAGAAGAGGTGCAATTCTAGCATTTGTTTTTCCCTTACAATTTTACAGGAACTCAATTTTGTTGGTTGTCCCGGTGCACTCGAGATATTTTGCTGAAATGAATTTGCGAAAAACATATGCGACCAGCGCTATGTATGTTATCCGACACCTCAAAATGAGTTTCAGAAACGACGTGCACTCTACTTGCGAGGATTAAGTAATTAAATTGCAGAAACACGTGTTTTACAAAATTTCAAATCAGAGACGGGAGTCCATGGAATCGCGAGTTTTTGCTATTCAGCCAACATGTGTATGCTAATGGCCAGCCCGCCAACTCAAAGGTGGGCCGCCAACTGATAAAGGTCTCGAAAATTAATATTCAAGTACCGTGAAGAAGGTCGGAAAATTTTAATTTAAAAGATTGGGATCTTACAGAGCTGCAATCTCGAGTTTTTATAGAAAAATACTAAAAAAATTTGCAGGACTCACCTCAGTAGTGAGTTTTTTAGTCAAAGTTCTGCAAATTAATAGGAATCAATCGGTTCCTTCGAGAATAGGCTTGAGAATTTTCTCATTAAAATTCTGAGGAACGAAAATACAAAGTTAATTGACTCAGTGAAACCGTGGCATCCAGACGCATATGGTCTAATTTTTCACTGTGCGCTCATTTCGCCCGCGTCAGAGAAGTCCATCGACAGGGCGCGGAGAAAGCATTCCCGGCCGGGGGATTACTCGCGTCTGTAAGCAATTACAATTTCGTTGAAGGATTACTGATGATCTCGAATAATTTATCATACACCGAATCTGTCGGCGGACCTTCGCCAAGAGTTAATACTACGCCGAGACATTTCGAATTTATAATTGAACTTTGCGTACGACGGCGAAGAAATGAATAATTTCGCGGTTAAGACTAAGAGAAAGGCGGGAGCTGAAAGTGTATCGTTTTTATCCCGCAGATAAAAGAAATTCTCTATGGTCACGTGTTCGAAAGAAAAAATTCATCAGTGTGGTCGACGAAAAAAGAAAGTTCGTTGATTAGGAAATTTTGCATATCAATGGCCTTTCCCTGTTAACGAATTCCTTTCAGCCTTCTCGGCGGATCTCAAGTAATTACTTGGTCGAATACGAAATTAATATTCATTGAAAGTGGGCGTTAACTTTTTATCAGATTGTCCTGCGAAATTCGACTAAATTGTATCAACTCCTGCCCACAATGTGCCCTCGCTCCGGCGCCCACTAGCCAATATGCGGCAAATTTATGGCTCGAAGGAGCAGTATTGCTAAAACGGCGAAATATGATGTGTTAAGAAACTTTCGCCAAATCGTAAAGGTGCACATTCCCCCCACTTTGCTGCTATCGGCGAAGGAACATAACAAGAGACAACTCGTAAAATTTCCATTTGGTGAGATCGTAAAATTCGGTAAATCTTTACGTGGCTTTCAATTCGATACAAGAAAGTTACGTGTGTCAACTCCTCCTGGAATTGTTGCTCTTTTTTATTATTACTTCTGCCACTCGCACCGCAGACGGTATTCTCCCTCTACGGGAATATGCTGCGTTTGTAGAAATTTTTGATTGTGCATTTATGAGAAGCTTTAAAAAGGCGCATTTTACTCTTTCTTTTATAGCAAAACTTCTTTACCTCCCTCAAATGCTCATACTAACATACGGGATTAAATGGGTTTTAAAAATCATATTCCATTTTAAGGATATAAAATAAGTTTTTAACTAATTTTTACGTTATTGAATTGCTATATTGTAGGACGAGTATAACGAAAATAAAATATACCATAAAATATTTATGTAATTTAAATACTTTAAATGCTTATTAGTGAGTTAAAAGTTTTTCTTTTATGTTTTAGTTAAATTTCTATTGATACATGTATATACTTTTCTTTTGGTATATAATATGCAATGCAGAGAAAATTTATTTAATATACTATGACCCTCTTAATACAGCTCTGAACATATTTTGATTAAAAAACGTAAAAGTGTGCAATTGACAATTTGTAAAATTTTGTTATAAAGTAAAGGTATATTATAGAATTAGTTTGACTTGAATCGTGCAAATCGAAATCAAGTCGCCATATACGATCGGTATGCAATATTATTTCCTATAATAATAGATAGTGAATGAAAATATCATAACTGAAATAGGCTGAAAAATAAAATTAAAAGCAATTATGTTAGTACTAAGTATTATTCTATAATAAAATGATACAAGGAAATACGAAGATATGCTAAGGATTACAAAAAATTACAATAGAGATCACGTTTGAAATTACAAGAAGGTATACTTGGAATTATAAAACACTACATTTGAAAAGACAAAGTGAATTTACTAAACTTATAGAATAATATTATCAATCTGTAATTATTTCTTAGAATTTTTGATTGAATTATATTGCATTTAAAGTATGCCAAATAAGAGAGAAAAAGAGAAACAGAGGCTAGTTTTCATAAAATAATCGAAAATGTAAAACGATACGATATAGAACTAGTTGCTTTTTGTGATTTTCGAAAGACAGCTCTCTCTCTCTTTTGATTCCTTAAAACCCTAGATTAAAAATGACCCCAGAAGCCAATTGTACTGACTTTCCTATTTCTATATCTTTGTAAAATTTTCTTTAGAGCAATTATAAGCACTCTGCTCTTCGGAAATGTCAAAAGGGTTAAAGGGCTAGGCTAAGTACCCCAAGATCAGTGATTTTTTTTCTTGTTTAAATGTTGATCATTTAATTGATGCTTTTATGATTTCACTGATTTTTCTTTTTACTTTTTATATATGATGATTCTTCAAGCGCTATAAAACAGAATTTGGCTGTAGTGTTGAGTCGGTAACCGTAATTTATCACCCGTGAATAAGGGGATATGTTAGAGAAAACAAACGCATAAGATTTCAAAAAAGACATACTTTATTATATGACACGAAATCAGCGGAAGAAAGTTATAGAAGGTAAAGAAAAGTTATATTTTTTATATTTAGCACTCGATTCCAGTCCATCACCACAAAATTGCAGAAACAGTAACCATCAAATGAGAGCGTACCTAAAAAAACGCCCTGTACCAATTTTCATCAAAAGCCGTTGGCAGTTACTGTATAAAACCTTAATAATAATATTCGCATAAATTGGAATCAATTTGAAATCGAGAAAGCATAAAAAACTAAGAAAAACTGCAATGTTTTGCGAAACGTGAAATCGTGTTGTAATGAATCAAGTCAATTATTTTTTGTCCTGAATTAATGTCTATTCAAGATAATTTCACCGTAACGATGGTCATTTGATCAGATTTCATTGATATAAATACACTATAATGGGCTAAATTCAAAGAAAAAACTTGGGGTCTCTTAATCGAAAGCTTTAAATTTTGAAAAATGGCTATTAATTGTGCTATCAGCGCACTTGAACTAAGTTTACCAGGTAAGTGCGCCTTTTGTTGAAAAAAAGACTTTTCCAATTCGAACACAGTGTTATTATTTGAATTTTATGGTGTTATTATATTACCTGAACTACACTATTGTTTCTCCTTAGAAATCGATTAAGTCTTTATATGTTCAACAGTAAAACTTAAAAATTGACTGGAATCACCTTACTATAAAGAACCTACATCTTGTTGAGGGAGAAGTATAATCAGCGAAAACGTAGTCACATGAATAGTCGTTACAGAAAGGTTCAGTTGAGAAGGCGTCTCCCCTGCTTCTTATTTATGCTTCGAGTCGAGCAGAAGTAAGTGCTCTTAACCGCCATGGTGAGAATCATATATTATGCTGCGGCAACAAATAACCCGAACCAATAATATCGAATAAACGTCAAATAATAGCTGTTTGGTTAAATAATAGCACATCCATAATCCAGCACTGGCGCTGAAGAAATACTGTAACGCAGTGGTCCTTCCCTGGGAGGGGAGGGAACCCTACATCATCTTGTAGGATTGTCGGATGTCTAGCACTTCCTGGTACGTAGAATATATGGTCCTTCATATGTGTGAAGTGCCACAAAAACGGAAACGATACAGCGCGGTAAAAGTTCAAAAAGAAAATATCCTCGAGAGCGAATAGGAGCCATGAGCTGTGTATTTATGAAATGACGATCTCGGCGTAACCTCTTTAAGCGTTTTTGGCGGAGGAACCTGCCAGGGAGTGGGTTAATGTCAGCCACATAAATTTATGTTCATGGGGCACCGTCTGGAGGAGTGTGTAATTGGAACTTCTGGATACGGGTGCATTTTCGAACAACTCTGGGAATTTATTCTCGTTATAAGCCTGAGAGAAAGCACGTGAAAATATTAGAGCGATGGGGTGAACCAGTTGTCCATTTCCTCCTAGGAGCCTGACTCCAGGCTCCAGCCAGCCGGGCTCTTTCCGGTGCGATATGACAGCGATGAGGTTTTCTTTACCTTCTCGAAGTGGCTGCAGGACTCCATTCTAGCGCTCTATCATTGTCCTCGCCGGACCCAACAAAAATTAGGGCTGTTCCCTGCAGTCTGGGGAAACAGAAACGTTTCCATCTGGGCGGGAGATTTGCTAAAGCTGCCCCGGCTGGGAGCAGCCACAAGCAAATTTGTAAACATCGGTGGCCATTAAAACACAAAAAATTGCCTTTAATGCCAATAAAATGCCAATAAAAGGACTTAATGCAGCGCTTGTAAAAACCCCCATCCCTGCCATGCTTTCTCTCTGGCTTCTGCTTTAATTTGATTTTTGATTTTTACATGTTCCCGGCCTTCCGTTGGTGATTCCCTGCCGGCGGCGACGGTGCCCTTTCCCGGAATGAGCTGTTCGCACGCGTCAGCCTTTGTGGCAATATCACAGGAAACTTTTCATACCTCAAATTATACACATTATGTAAAAAACTTTTAAAGAAAGCCAAATTCATATCTCTTTAATAACTACAAAATATAACATTAGAGTATATAATAATAGAAACTTTGATAGAAATAATAAAACTGAGTTAGACTATTTCTGTAGAGTTCAAAGTTATTGGACACATCAAAACTATTATTAGCAGTATTTTTTGCTGATCTTATCTGTATCTGGAATTACGCATTTAAATGACTTTTGCCAATCCAAATTTCAAGTCGTAAAAAGTTATTAGGAGTAACTATGCCCAAATTTGAATTTAAAAATTAGCAGAATTGAAAGCCCCTTTTTACGCCTTATTTGTTGAACTAGGTATATTGAGCAAATTCACTAGTGGATTCTATTAAATCAACGACTCTAGAATCTCCTAAGTACTCATTTTCAGGGTAACGAAAAATGGAATTTTAAATGCACAGTTTGATATTATTAAGATAGTATAAGAGCTAATGATGACTCATAAATCTTTTTTCACCACTCGTTTTAGATATTCGAATTTAGGATCGAATTAATTTATGTATTTATTTTTATTTAATTTTTTTTGCAGAAAAGTTGACTTTAATTGGTATAATTAAAGCATATATTCTTTTCTGAAATTAGACTCAATGCTGGTGTTATTACAAGGAATGAGTAGAAGAGGTGAGTGGCCTAACCTTCGGCTAAGTTGACTAAGTCAAATTCCTCGTGACTTCAATGTAGCTATTAAGAGGAAAGCGAGTGAGCCTTTAACTCCAAAAACTCATAAGGCAATAAAGCCAGCATGAGTGAATTACGCCGCTCCCCCGGCTAAAGGGCCCCGTAGACAGTCCTGATCTGCTGTTATTTTTCTCGCAGCTCTTACCCTCTTAATACCTTATAATTCCAGAATATCTGCAGCACAGCAGTAGCAATCGTCGTGCGTCTCACCTTGGCTCCTATACACACTCCGGGACTCCGGGACGTTCGGACGAGCTTTGGGGGACTGGGAAAGACCCCTTGGTTACGTGTCTATCCACAGGGAAGAAACATCATCTCCTTTATCTGCCGAGACCGTCAGTCTGGAGCCAGTACTCATTCATATTTTCCTCTCACTATTCAACGTGTTTCTTGATTTTTACCCTCCGATTGTCGACTTTAGTGCTCCTGCTCCTGGAGATGTTAACGTCTACGTATAGAAACACTTGTTTCATTTCGTGTCCACTCACCCTGGGATTTGAGGTGAAATATCTTACCCTCGTTTACCACATTGAACCAAACCAATTCCGAGTATTCGAGAGGAGTTTTGTGGGGCCATTTTCATGCCACGCATGGGAAGCTTTGGGAGCGTTTCTTTTTTATATTCTTTCTTAAGCGGAAAACGTCTTAAGGCAAATTTTCCGCACGAATTCAGCATCGAGCTCACACCACCTCGACTGCTCTATTTTAAATCGAGAATAGGAAGGGTCCATCATGAAAAGTGTTTTCACACACTATTTTCGCCGGATTCTTGCAGTCCAGTTTCTTTGTGGCACACTTCCGTCGGCCGTTCGCAGCACGGTTTATTTAGAAAGACATTCTCCTTGAATTAGATGCAAGAAACGTGAGTCCACGAATAAACAAGCAGCATCTTAATCAAACAGAAATCACCTAAAATCAATCATAAGACGGGCGACCGGAAGTGAATTACCCCTGTCTTTGTTTATGATATAGAACGCAAAATTTTCCTCAAACCCGCGTTGCGAATAATGCTTCTGCAGGTCGGGCAATTAGCGAAATGCCCCAGTTCAATTGCAATTTGCATCTACTATTGATACAGGGCTCGATTAGTCCGAGACATTTCGTATTTTGAAATCTCTGAAATAGACTTGTTCGACAGTATGCTGATATCAGCGGAATCTTGAGTTTAATTTTCTAAATGCCTCACTTCCTATGATAGACACCTCTCGGTCAGAGGTAGACGTCTGTCTTGTCGGATTTGCGACGCTTCGAACATTGCTTCGGCTTGTCTGCATGCTTTTCTGCATTCCGTGAAAATCACCTTTCAGGTGATGAGTGAAGAATGCAATTAGATATTCTAAGTTTAGAAACAATTAAAGAGGCTAACGTGTGTTTCAATCGATGACAATCGGTAAGTTAATCGAATATTTTCCGAAATCAGGAGATATACCAACTGTACACTTTGACTTATTAATAGACTTTGAAAATATAATACGAAATTGTTTGTAACTTTTTCGCATATATCCCATAAATTCTTTCTATATGCTTTTTTGATATACAGGGTGATTCAGAATAGATTGAACCAAGAAAAACAAGATGTTATTTATCTAGGAAATACTAGCAAAAAGGGGTCGAAATACCAACATATCTTTCAGCTGTTATGACTTTACAATTTAAGGTTAAAATCGATTTTCCTTAGAATTATTTTTCAAACTTCTTATGATTTGTTACCCTCCTATAAACTAAGCTTATTTTGATTAAAATATATTTATATAAATAATTTATGTTAAGGTCTAGTTATATAACAAACAATTTGTTAAATTGTTTAGAAGCTGTTAGATTGTAACAAAGTAAAGTTTACAACAAATTGAAATGCCCTGAACGTCCACGAACTGACATAAACTGGAAGCATAAAATTTTAACTTGAAACGATCGCCTGTTGTTGTGCTAAAAATTTTGTTTTCTATGGTCCGCCCGACAAGACATATGTCCGCTTTGATAAATAATATTTCCTTGGCCAAAAATATCCGAGTTATATGTCTGAATGCGTCATTTAGCAGATCAACCTTTCAAGTTGAATGCATTGGACGATGCGTGAAGCCGACTGCATTCTCGAAAAACAGACTTCAGCTCAACTACTCCGCACCTGTTTCTCGTTTCATACCAAATTATTTTGGCAGACAGAAATTTTTAGAAGGCACTAAAAAACGCATTTCGAATGATAATCTGGGTTTATGGCTGTTCGTCGAATCGGTCTTCTGAATTGGCAGCATGCAGTGGGGTTTTGATCATTTTAAACATGGTCTTTAAGATTTTTGGTTTTATTGGCTTTTAAATGGTAACAAATTATGTTCCTAGTTTTGTAAGTCTTATATTGACGCAAATAAGGGGAAATATGTAATTCAGTTTATATTACTACTGGACATTTTATAAAAGTTATTCTTAACGATGATCCTTAGTAGTAGTAGTTTTTTTAAAAATGTTTTAGCTTAATTAGAGTAGATAGAATTAGACATTTTTACAAAATATATTATAACAAAAATTTAATTATAAATATTAGGGTGAAAAGGTTTTTTTTTGGAATTAGCCTAGATGTCACTAAAATCGATTTTCTTATATGTATATAGAAAGGCTTAGACCTAAGGTCTAATAAGATCTCATTTTGTAAAAACTCCCACGCCCCCAAAAGGTATCAATTGCCGGGGTAACACTCATTAGGGCGCCAGGAGAATGGAAGCCCTTAGTCCTTTACCTCCCTGAAAACCACCGAATATGAATGATGCCAATTGGCGCTCTTCCTGTTTGTCCTTTCGACTGGAGGCCTCCCGGCTGCTGGGGTTCACCTCACATAAATTTGTCACTCTCGGATTACAGTGATAAACTTGGGGGGCTACGTCGCGCGTCTCCGGCAGACTTTTCCGTAATTCAACGTGTAATTATGCGCCTTACATGACAATGATGGGCTCCATTCGCATAATTCTTTGTAATTTAAGCAGATTTGCATGCCGCAGCATGGCAGTGGTTTATGGGGGCTGACTGCCGTAAAAGTACGTGTTCTAAAATGAGGATTTCTGGCCCCCGTTCGAAATTCCCCACAGACGTACCTTTAGGGCCGGGGCACGTATCCGGGTGCAAGGAAATGAAAGTACGAAATAAAAACCAACATCGAGATATTTAAATCACATGACACCGGCGGCAGAGTTCGTAATCTGAACCCAATAATCTACACAGTTGGAAAAGTTGAAAATTGATCATCATTTCGAGCCACTTGAGCAATAAATTTCGATTGGAGCATATTTCGCCGTGCACACGTCGCCGCCACCGCCACCGCCGCCGCAGAGGTGTAGAATTTTTGATTTACGAGACAGGTGGTGGCGGCGAGGGCGTACTCGCGGGGTTCTGCTGAGACCGTCGAAAGACGCGCAATATGTCGCCGGATGATAGTTCGGTTGGCTTGTAACAGAATAATAAAAAGAATCATAAGACCCAAAACCGACTCCCGAGAAACCTGAGCGGCGTGGCAACAAATTAATTTATTGACTTTGGCAATTTGTCAAGCATTTGGCCAGCAGGTTGGTGTTTGGATGCGTCTGCCACTTTCCAAACTGGGGCTAGCAGTCGCCTCTGAGGTCCGTCTAGGTCTCTTAAAATATGATTGACTGCACTTTTAGTAGCTGCAATTGAAACAATTTCATCAATGCGGCTGGCGGGACCTCCGACAAGAGCGCGAGCTGCCACCCGAACGCAAACATTCGTCATCCCGAGTCCGCAGTTGCATCACTCGAGGAGATGCGAAATAAATTGAGCTGACAATAACCCGGGGCCCCATCTCGCCAGTTGGGACAGCCGAGCCGGGCTAGAGCGCAGCACCCCCAGAGCCCCGGCTGGCAGACCTTCACGACTGAACTACAGATTTAGGAAATCAGTGATATGGACACGAATCATACGCCTGTTTAATCCTTTCTGCCTTCTGAGTTTATAACATCTCAGCAAACTGTAACAGACAGCTTACAGGATATCTCGATGTTCTATAGATAGATATGGGGGTAGTCATGTCCATTTAATCCCTTTCTCCGGGGGCTCAGCCTGTGTCCTGCCAGCGCCAGTTGAAGCATTAAAGTACGAACAGAGCACCTAGAAACTTCGTACAACAGGAAGTTGACATTTGGCATTCCTGGATTTTGTGTCTCCACTGCTTTCAATTTTCCTCCTTTCGGTGACTTTTAGCCGACGTCGTCGGTGCTGCTCGCTTGTCACTGTTTCTATCTGCCCTGGCGTTCCATGTTTGGATCACTGAAATTCGTTTTACCCCCAAAATTTGCGGATGAATTACTCCGCATTTTAATTTAGTTAAATGTGGCCCCACACAGTGGTCGTTTGGATTTTAAGGACAGTTAATTTAGTGTATACTGTATAGAGTCACTTTAAGCCAAATTTTACCTCCTCCGGCCGAAGACCGGGTTCCCATTGTCACACTTTTATTTTCAAGGAAAAAAAAACCATTTTTCATTTTCAAAAGGTGACCACTCCCGGAAACTTGGGGAGCTATTAAGCTAGTGATAATGACGATAACTTTTGAAAAGTGTCATGTTCAGAGGTGACCTGAATAGGGGCTCCGTGTGGAGTTCTCCTGCCTCCGTAAAAGTGCCTCAGTCACTCTCACCTTTGACCGACCGAACGTACAAAAGATAAAGTAAGCAGCTTTAGCTGGACCATTTTGGGGCTTTGTAGGAGGACACGGCGACTCAAGCATTAAATCTGAAAAGTTATTGCAGACAAGATAAGCAGATGCTCGCATGTTTACTTTTTCAAATTTTAGTTTCAAAACGTTTATTAAATGGTATTGCTTTTTAAAAATTTAAAATCACACTTAAGTATATCTAGTAATGTCATGCTATATTCTAATATGAAATAAATAATATTTAATAAATTAAACTAGCCTATAGTTCTTTTCTAAAACAAATCAATTCGGCCGTTTTTCACATATACATTCATTCATTTTAATTTGCTAACTGAAGGTTCATTAAAGTCGAACAATATTATAAAATTTGATAATAAATTCACAATTAAAAATTTCCTGCATAAGTTTGCAAAGTTTAACCATTTTTCATTTAAGTACAAAATTGTCTGCAATAGCACTTGGTTTACAGAAAAGAAGTACCCTTAGTAGTAGTAGTTGAGAATTTTATTATTATTTTATTATTATTATTATATATATATAGACAACACCTATCATATTAAGTAGATTACATATTAAATACTACCTACTGCAGCCTACCTAATGAAACAATTTAGGAAAATGGACCTCGCTTGTCCTTGCATTTGTTAAGTGGATCCAAACAAACTTTGTATACAGGTAAACCTCCTATAACACGATAAATAGATGCCTAGCAAATGTCGTATTGTTGGACTAGGAGCGAGTACAATATAGGGATGCGTTTCGAAAATGTTCTAAAGCTTCTAAAAGCAAATAAAAATCGAGAATACAAGAATTGAAAGAATATATATATACTCGTAGTTTTAAGCAATCCACCAATTGAACACTTATGGTAAAAGATAATATACTAGACTAAGCTCAATACACAACTTAGCAACGAGCAGCACGAAGTTAACTTAGAAATTTTCTTAAATCCAACAATACTGTATTTAACGCATCATTACCATCCTCTCATTTTCATTGAGTCAAAGGTTGTGTTTAACAAAATAATATCATTTTGATATAATCCGAATACATTTATCTACTGTGGATGAATGGATAGTGCGTAATTTAATTTTATGTTATAAGATGGTTTTCGCAATTTCAGTACCGAGTTAGAACGAAACCGTGTTGTAGGTTGCTATTTTATACGAAGCTTTCCTTAATTCTCTTATCGCGTAAAAGAGAAACCGTATTGTAGGATAAAGTGTTATAATATGGTTACCTGTATTTATTTATCGGAACAATATCTGATTCTTACTCAAACATTTGGGGGTTTGAGATATAGAGCGAGGTCGTCGTTACATAATATAGATAAACTCGTTCTATTACTGATAGGTAGTTAATATATACATATGGTTTAAATTAACGACACGAATTAGCATTTCGAACGCAATTTTGTGATTTTCCTAAAACTGAAACAAATCTAACAACACTCAATTGACACGGTTGAAAAATAAAACTCTCAGTAGCAGCTTGAAGAAATATTGTACTATTATATTATAAATTTTAGGGGTTGAGATTGAAATACATAGATTAAGTACGTACAAGAACGGTGGAGAACCTTATTTGTTTGACCAATTTTTTGGATTTCCGAAATCAATTGATACATTGACCTCACCTTAACGCATAAATAAAGTTTGATCAGAATTCCCTCTCATTTTCCGGAAATATTTTTATCGTATTTAAATAACCACCTTATAATATACGTGTCTTAGAACTCTTTTTGTCCTGTAAGCAGTTTCGTGCGAAGTCTTCAATTTCCTAAAAAAATTAAAAGAAAAAGTAGGGAGATTATCTTTAGGTATTTTAAATTTAAAAAAAAAGAAAAACCGCAAATATTAGAGTTCTTTACCTTTACTTATTATTTTTAAAAAGCCAAACGCTTCATTCTCATATTTCTGTGTTTTGTATGTTTCAAATATACAAAATTAAAGTAAATTTGTTGAGTTTTTCCATTTCCAAGCAATCGCAGGTGGACATCCTGATAGAAATTTAATATATACAAAAATCTTTGGGCTGCAGGCAACATTGTTTGCAATTTTGCGGGAGGTGCGTGTACCTTCCGATTAAACAAAGCCACCACTAATTATGTTTACCGCCTAATTGAAATAACACGAAAACACATTAAATGTCATCTTAATAATATCCCTATAATAACGTAGCCGAGTACCCCATCTCGGAGGCAGCTTTGCTCCTCCTTAAGGCCCCGTCGCAGTGCGGGGAGGCTCTGTCTAATAAAATCTGTTCCATTTACGATATCCCACGTACGCAGTACGTCTTTTTAATTAAGCTCCATCAATTACAGTAATCAGTATGAGACCTTTCCTTGCCACAGACACTGGTTCACTCGCCATCCTTCGAGCTCACCGTCTTGGGCCTGTCTTAAGAAGTTTCCGATGGTGCCCTGGTATTGGTGCAAGGAATCCCGGACTCGGAAGCTTCTGGGTTGTGGAATGTATTTTTCCGCTATCGTTTCAGCAAACAGGAGATTCCCTTGATTAGTGCCATTGATGTAATTTACCTCGAGAGCCCACCCCGGGAGGTGTAGGGGCAAGAAGCTTGATAAAGGTGAGGAGTAAGTTGGTCTCGAGTGGATTAACTGCTGTGGAAATAAATTCTCGAGAACAAATAAGCGGTTATTAGCCTTGCTTAACTCATATTAGAGGGTATCTCGAAATGATTTGTGGACCCGGGACCAGGCTCCTTCCCTGGATTTATCGCTGTGGGCTCCCCCTTCGCACACCTCCTCACCTCTCGTAATAGTGCACTTAGGCGTCCTTGTTTTCCGTGGACGTAAGCAAATACGTTCCAAGGAGTCGTACGCTTGCCTAATTACACGTAAAAAGGAAAAGAACGCCCCGGCACCCTTATTTGACCCTCGCCTTCCCCAGGGGTCCACCATGAAGCACTCCTTGTTCTGGGAGATCAAAGGCAATTACCTCAATTGGATGCCTTCGTACTGATTCAGGTACATAACCCTCTTCTTATTCCTGAGCGTGAATTCTTTTTATTTGCCATCAGCCATTTTCCCTAGAATTGTGCTAAGTGCACGCCAGGTTGGGGACATTTCTTTTCAGCTTGAACAGGACGTCATCTGGTCCCTTATTGCCTCGAGAATTGTGCGCCGAGAATGACATTAATTTAGCAATTTTGTAAATTATGCAGGCCATTCTATTTGCGAAAGGGGCGGTAATTGAATGTCTCCGATGTTGAAAAGACTAATTTGGTTGTGATCATGCTTGAGGTCTCGATGCTCCTGCTGCTCCTATCCAGTCTATTGAGGTTCGAACTCGGTTGATTTGATGGTCTACCTTTGCCTAGAAAATGTCTCTTCAACTCCTCGATATTATTTTACAAACTTAAGGAGATTTCGATTTTAAAATAAAATTAGGTTTTGTGTTTTCCCTGCATTTTTACACGTAATTTTATAATATAACCTAAAACTAGTGTATAACAACATACTTTGGGAAAGTCTAAAACAGGAGAAGAAATACTACTCTATACAATATTTCTGCTAAAATGATATATTAATCGTTTTTAAGAACGAACCGTATTTTCGTAATTTTATTTAAATTTTTTTGCAACACGAGGATTGATTTCATTGCGCTATTGATATTTTTCCTTAATATTGTATAAATTGGAAAAAAGACGGCTTTAAAGTTAGGGTACTAGAAAAGGCATCCATTTATTAGCTTATTTTTATATTTTTAATTATGACGGGGTTTAAACAGTCAGCTGTTTTGACCCTTCTCAAAATGTGTACCTAAAAGTGTCGGAAAAATAAAACAATGATCACTTTGTTCGCATTGGATTGGTCTTTTTTTAAATTTATTTATGCAATTTTTTATTTGTTGGCTTTATTTCATCTTGGCTTTCAAATATTTTAAACGTGTTAAAATTTCCGAATATATTTCAATTTTCACGAAAAATACAATTTAAATATCTACGATAACCACTTTTTACGTAAAACGAGTATACTCGTCATAAAACAAAATATTGCCATTTATCCATGATGAATATACTTGTAAAAGTTAAGTTACCTGGTTAAGGGTTATAAGTTTTATTTTAAAATTCCATATGAAACGATTAAATTCAATTCATAAAGATTTCAGATTGAGGCGCCAGTGTAGTACCCAAATAATACCTAGATCAGGTCTGGCTTACGATTAGCGACCCAATTCTGAAAAATTTTATACCAGTTTCCCTGTTTCTATTTTGAGTAGGCACCGAACCCGTCTTAGCTGCTTTTTCAAATAGTGGTATTTTATTAGGTATTTCTGGACACTTACCATAAAATTCGTCTTAGAAAATAAAAGTTATTTTTTCAGCACAACATAAAAAGTATTTTCATGTTTTTATTTTTTCTAAATAAATTATCAAGAATACCTTTAATTGTGTAATTAGAAACAGATAGAGACACATAGTCAAATGGACCAAAAAGATATTGACGTTTGACTAAAAGTGTTATTTCGAACAAAGTACGAAATTCTAACAAAGATGTGGGGCCGTCGATGATTTTTCATTCAATTTTCTAAAACATATGTTCCAAGTTTTTATTCCTCTGGTTAGTTCTAAATATTTAACATATTCTAAAAATTCGTTTAAATCTCTTTAGTTAATACTTCCTAGATCATGTTCTACATATTAATTTAGTTGTGCAATTTTATCAAGGGGAAATTATATGATAGAATTGCGCTAAGTCATCAGCTCCATTAATAGTATCCTCTAGCTTGCTGAATTAGTGATATTCATTTAAATTACTAGAAATTTCAGAGATTTTACAGTCGTCTGCTCCACTTATAGCTACCAAAAGGATGCGCTCGTATTGATTAAGTCATCCTCGGAACGGAAGGGGTTCTTTAAAAATTAGCGAAAGAAAAACATTTTCCCTCATTAAGTATGCAGATTGGAAAAAGCTTCGAAGAAAATTTGCCAAAGGATCAAGTTGAAATGAAGGCAGACGACAAGTCCGCACAACACACGATGAGGAGAGGCGGAGAAGGAATGCGTTTTCGCGAAACGACAACTATGTGACTGTGTGTGTGTGTGTGTGTCGCAGGAGTTTGCTCGACTGTGTGCAAGTAAACAACTTTTATATTTTATTTAGAGCTTTACGGGTTAATTCTTCTTAAGGGGCTTACCTTTTATTTTCAGACAATTTAAATATGTACAAAGTAAAAGTCAAACAGGCACCATCGTCTTGAAGGAGCCACCCTACTCCTTTGGATTCATCCTCAAGGAAGTGCTCGGTGCCGTCTTTGCGCCTTTTACTCGACTTTTGTCTCTTGCTTAGTTTCAGCGGTATTTGTGCGACTCTGTGCACACACATAGATCTACTAACCGAAGTCTAAGAAAAGGGAACTTCTTTAATTTGCATTTTAATTTAAAGGTAAACACCGACCGAGTTCCCTAACAGGGAATTAACTCTACTGGTAATTAATTGATCCCATGGTGGTGGCATTCCTTGAGTTTTTGCACGATTTCTGCTTCAGATTCTTAGGAATATTTTAATTATCTCACTTAGTGCGGATTTGAATCATAGGTAAATTGACCCGCTTGATAATTACTTCAAAAAGAGATTTCCTCTCAATTTTTGAACCTGAGGCTGGAAATGAATGATGAGATTCTACGCTGACAGTTTGCATATTATTTTTAACCCTTACCGAAGAAAATCGAATTCCTTACATTGCGATGCCAAGCCCAAGAGCCCCAAAAGGCTGCCGACCAGGCAACGGTGCGGAAATAAATTTCAAATGCAATAAAGTGTGCTACAACTAGCGAGAGCGGTTGAACTCATAACCACCGGGCAATACATAATATTATTTCAACTGACGTCGCCAGAAAGAGGATCCGTGTCTGAATGGAGCCGTACTTCCTTCACCTTGTACCCCCCCGGCAGGAGGAGGGCATAGGGCGGTGGTTTTCACGAGCACCGATAACCCCCAGCCCGGAGACCACTATCCAGAAAAGGTCTTCTGCATTCACTAAGGATATTTATTCGGCTCCTTTGATTCATGACCATTTTCTACGGTCAAATAAACCTGAAAAATACATCTATCTCTGGGCATGGCTGCTGGCTGGCCTGAAGATGGTACTTTGTCTCACACGGAAGAGCTTTTTCGATTCCTCTCTAATCCAGTGTTACACATTTTTATGTCCTGGCAAACCAAACCGTCCTGAAAATATATCTACGGAATCATGCCGAACTATTTCTTGTGCGTTTTCGCATATGCAAAGAAAAATCAATGGCCATCTCTTGAGCTCCTTCCAATTGTACCTAGCTAGTCGCAACAACAACGACGATATGATCATTAGTTTCTCTGTTCTGCTAAAACGAAGACAGTTTTATGAAAAATGGAAAATTAATTAAGAGAGTCAAGAGTTGGATTTGTATTACTCATTGACCAGTTTCTGCTGCATTCTTCTCTTTAAAATTGTTTTCTTAGCTTCTACACAATTTCAAGGTTTTTTATATTTTGGCAGACATATTTTCTTTGCTTTCCCAAAACTTAAGGCCAGAGATTATTCTCTTCTATAACACTACAAGTAAAGTATATTCAAAAAGTGCGGGTTTTTAAGATATTCAGTATAAGAATTGTATATTAAATATAAATGATTGTATCAAAGGTTAATTTAACGGCTACTTTTAATTGTTTGAAAACTAAAATTCGTTTCGCGGTTTCGCGCTAAATTGAAATGTTTCCTGGCAGAACTAAATTGGCTTTATTTTTATTAATTACCCTCTGATTAAATAATAAAATGGATCTTGACGTTGTAAAAAAGGAATTATATAATACTATTATATTGGTATTTCTATAATGTTCAAGAAAACGTTCAAGGGCTCTTTAAGTAATGAGTAGCTCAATAGTGTTTGAGGCTCAAATATATGAACCGTTTAATTTGAAAGTGGAACAAGTCCAAAATATCATAAAGACTTTCCTACACTTATTTAAAACCATCACTTCCTTAAGTAAATTTTTGAATTTTAATAATTCTTACTCTGTACCATATCGACTTAGTTTCCGAGAGCACCTGCTAAATTTATGTACCTACTTAGATTGTCTGTTTGAATAAAACCGCCCTTATATTCTTGTACTATGACCAGTTTCAAAATAAATGGCTTATACCTGTGTGATACTTTCCAAATAGGCAAATACGCTACATTTTGAATATTTTTCAACCAAATTTTGCAACCTTTTTAGTTGCAGTTAATTTAGGGTTTATTAAGTATAAGTTTGATATACATTATCAGAATTACAAATCATATTTTTCGTTATTAAAAAAAATCTACATCGATTTGTGGAATTGCTATCCTTAATACATCTTGGATTTTATTAAAAAACAAATAAAAATATAAAAAATATTCAGAACTTTTGCAGAAAGTGTATATGGGGAAAAAAGTAGTCTGGTCTAAGGATGATAAAAACCGATTTTATTTGCAAAATTGCAGCCGGCCAAATCGCAGCTCCTCATTTATGTTGACATCTACGTCGAATGGGAGCGATCAAGAGCTTAGATTTTTTTATGGCCCGTGAAATCGCTTTAGACGAGGTGTTTATTGAATCCAATATCCCGGACGGGATCAGGGCCACCAGAATCCAAAATTTATACGCGGCACGAGAGAAGACGCCAGGCACGACAACTGTATTAGCCCGATGGTGACGATGTACCCGAAGTCTGACAAATTGCATTCATTTCGAACGCAAAGGGAAAGCTTAAGCCGATTTGTGTGAGCGAAGATTTTATCAAGTGGTGTCTAGCGCGACAGAATGTCGTGGGGTCCGCCAAAGTGTTTTGCGAACTTTTGATAAAATGTTTATTGCGCCGATGATTTTTCATCTATCCGAACGCATAAAACCATTGAATAGCGCGACCAATTTGGTCTATGGACCGATTATTGATTTCAGCGCCTAGTCAACTTTGGTAACGATTATTTCGGGTAGAAATAACGTTTTCGCCCCACCCATGCCAAGATCTGAAAAATGATATTGATTCTCCGCAATCCATTTCTGAAAAATTTAGAGTTCGGTTTCCTACACTGTCCGACGAAGCAGTTCCGTCCCTCCTGGGCGAAGGGCGTCTTTGTCCCTTTACAATCACCCTGTCCAAGTTTACCTTTCCCCCCTGCACTTTTTTATTGCGGTCATTCCAATATGTTTGCAAGTTGCTGAACTGGAATCAAACACTATGGTGACCATCCGCAAAGTTATGGCAGCTCTTTTTTATCTCGACGGATATGTTCATAAGTTTAAAGTTATGACCATCATTTATGCTGCCGTAAAAGATGTTGCACATTTGTACGGGAATCCTGGCAGTGGGATAAAGGACAATATGTGACCGAAACGTAAAAAATCGTCGAATTACGCTATACAGATGAAAGTTATGAGGGGTCCTTTCGATCCAAAACCCCCGCAGGAGGCACGTGTTATGTAATTCAAGCTTCAACCCCGAAAGGATGGCCACGGCCTTTTCGATGGTACCCCTTGCTTCCGACATTCCGACTTTGAAGAAGCAAATGTATTCATTAGAGAACATCAAAGGTGATTGCTTTAATTCAGCACAATTCTGAGGAGGCAGGTGCGCAGAAGGCGTCATTCAACCATAAAACGCTTGAGGTTGATCCGAGTAAGATGATGATTGAGCTTCGTTAATTTACTTATTGATGGATTCTTTGATCTAAAATTTTCAAACAGAAAAAAATAAATCCTAGAACTAGAAAGCGATTAACATGCTATGCAAAAGGATTCAAAATTTCTTACCAGAATCTTAAAAATATTTTTGCTATTAAATATTTATTTACTTCTATTAAATACATTTTTCAGATATTCCTCTTAACCCTCCGAGAATCATATCTTTTTTCTGGCTATTCGGATATGCGTCATTTTTGATCTGAAGTATTTTTCTTTTTTTACTTATTAACAAAAAAATCTGGACAAATTTTGGCATACACTTTAGTGATGCTACTTTAAATTTACAATTTTTAGTAATATTTGTAATAATTCAGGCCCAGAGCAATATCATCCGCGGATAGTTCAGAATATAGATAAAAAATTCAACTGTTAACTGCTCCTTGCGGTTTTCGTAATAAAAATGTTTATTAGTAATAATTATCAAATTAATAATAGTTTTAGTGTAGTCTTTTAGCTTAGTACGTTTTAAATAAAAAAATGCTTAATACAGTCTGAAAATTAGGAATTCGTAGCATGCTTTTTTACAATATTATACTTATTCGATATTTGATCGTAATTAGTGGTAGCCTCCTGTTTTTGAAATCAATTATAAATTATAAATCTTTCGAAAGATTATTCTAATATAAATTTTAAGTTTAAAACACTTCATTTCTAATTACAATATAGTGTCAGAATTGGGATTGGAGCAGAATAGAGTTACGAGTATAACTTTGAAGTACTCTTTGGATTTGATACAAAATTCTAAACTAATATATAAACAAGTTATAGTATAAATTCCTTTTTCGTTCAGTTCACCTGTAGGTTCAATGAATATTGAAAATGCCATAAATTAAAGCAAAAGTAGGGCTTAATGTATAAAGAATGTGACTGTTGAAAGTAAAAGGGGGAGAAGTACGTTCCAGCCAGTTTATGGTTTTACCTATATCGCCTGTTACGCAGTCAGTTAACAAATTCCAGCTAATGAGCACATGAGATGTAAACAGGCAAATAACCCATCGTCCACTGGCCAAAAAACCCATCGTGCTGAAAGCCTCTATTTAGCCCCCGCGCATAGCGAATTCCAAAGCGAATGGCGCGGGGGCGACGGCCTGGACCAATAGCACCTTAACAGCGTTTTTACGTAATGCCGAAAATTCTACCTCAAAAACAGATCCGAATCGAATGTCCTTTCACCGGATTAAATTCACATCGCAATATGCCTGGTCGAACAAATAACGAAACAATTGAAAATCGAATAAAGTTTTCACCACTAAAATGGACAACAAGAGGCCGCTGCCTACAGTTGCCGCTCGGCGACGGGGGCGCTGAGGAAGGGGCGACTACGCTCATTCTTTTCATTTACCCTCTTTGCAGGGTTACCTATGCAAGCACTTTGATACCGCGCCGGGCACTTTTTGGCCCCTTTCATGGCGGCCCTCTCTTTATTTATCCATTGTCCTGGCACATAAATACGGGATTAAAGTGTGGACGCATGAATGAGCCCCAATATATCCCCCTGGCGTGCGTGGGTGTGTCGGGAATAATTTCGATTATTCCCCTTTTTGCATTTGTTCGAATGTAAAACTCAGCGTGATAAAGTAGAGGCTCTGCCACAAGGGGATTTCGGACGGTGGATGATTCCGATTCCTAGCAACCTGTGAGAAAATCTGCATAAATCTAATTGTTTGTGTTTACACCGCGATTTAATCCACCAAAAACGGATTTTCAACGATAAATTTCACTTTACCCCGTACTTTCGCGGATATTTTCTTTTTAACATTTTCCACACGCTAAAAGAATAGATCTTAGCGGATTTATTAAAAAGGAGATTTTTCATAAATATTTTTATCCCCCAGTACTTATTTTTTTTAAAGCTAAAGGGGTACGAATTAACATTTTGAAAAGTTCTATTGCAAAAACTTTATTGGCGGTATCAAGCGCAGTGCTGCGTCTGTAATGGTCTTCGGATTAAAAAGAAATAATATTTTTAAAATAGAAAAAATGGAATGGATTTTGTAATTAGTTCCTCTTTAAACATTAATAATAATATATAGCGACTATAGACTATATTTCAGGTTTTAGAACAATACCATATTTATTAATATCAGTCCAGTAGCCGTGTAGCTAGCGACCATTATTTAAAGGACTAGTGAAAATGGAAAAGAATTTAGGGATAAAGTGTAAGTGATTCCTTTTTTGTTTGCTCGCTAATGTATTTTCAAAAATTTGATACATTTAGCCATTTTAGTAATTTTGACTCATATGGGTATTTTTCAGCTTTATTACTATCTAAGAATCTTGGAATAGTGTTAAATCTTAAATTTGAACCAAATACCATATATATACCAGACGAAATATCATGAAAGTAGTATGCTGCAATTTGTTTCTGATTATTTCTTAACAAAAGAATTTTAAAAAAAATATTTTGTGATACTCTCTAAATTTTTTTTATTTTTTTCTGAAGACTTTCATTACCAATACGAGTAGAAGAAAATCGACGTGAAAACAATGTTTGCAATTTTGTTTACCTTAATCAAAAAGGATTTTTGTAAATAAGTAACTAAACGCATTAGCGTGAACCTCTTCTAATAGGAATATACCATATACGTAGGGCCTTACTTGTTTTCTTAGTCTTATATAATAAACAGCGAATATTTTAATTTGTTTTTATTTTTATGGGTCAAAAGAAGTTTCAAAAAGAATTCTTATTTATTTCAACTCATTGCGATAATTAATGTAATCTTGTGACAGTAATGAAAGTATACAACAAAGTCTAATAATTTTTAAAATCGAATATAGCACCCTAATGTTTTAGATTTTCGTCATAAGAACCAAAAGGGTTTTCCAATATTTTACGTTATGAAAATATGGTCCCACATGATATCTAAAAGATATTCAATGAAAGAAAAAACTCAGTATCCAAAAAGCTAAAACACTAAAGATATGATAGCTACAATTTTCTGAAATTGTGAAGGAATTCTTTTAATAGACTTCAAAGACTGAAATACAATCATTTACTCTGATTACTCTCATTAGTTAGGAATTAGTGGAGAAAATACAAGTAAAAAAAGATCGAGGTGTCCACTTGCTTCACGATAATACTCCGATCCATACGGCTGCAATTTCCAAGGTTACATTCAATAATGTGATTTTACTGAAATTAGCTCCTTCTAATACTTCTTAAAGCCTTGATTTTACCTTGCAATTTTTTTCTATTTTCAAAATTGAAGGCAAACTTACGGGGTAACAAATTGTAACACCAGTAATGAAATTTAACAGCCTGGACGATAAAGATTCAGCATATTTTTGTATCGACATACAAGCTTTAATTAAAACTTCTGAAAATTGTTTGCTAGGGAGGGTATGTTGAAAAACTATTTTTTTTTTTTTATTTTAACGTTTTGTTCTACTATGAGAGGCTAAAAACAAAAACACAGGGACTACACTACGTATTTGTATTGCTTGAAATTAAAAACATTTTTTTTTTGTTTGAAATTGAAATCACAAAATTTGTTCATACATAAAATATTCAAATTAATTTTGATAAACCGAGAAAAGTTAGGGAAACTCGATCTTCTAAAACTAACTACTCTGTTATTAATTATCGCACCTGCTGGTTTTTTTTTTTTTAAATATGTACTAATTTAAATATTCAACGAAAACAAAAGAATAGGGTTTGGTTGGTAACATATTATTGTGGATTTTTCGTTAGGTTTCGTATGTTATTTTTAAGATAAGCAACTGCAGAAAATCTTAAATTTAACAAATTTTATACCTACATTAAAGAAATTTTTAGAATGCAGGGTAAACTACTACTAAAATTTACCTTTGAGCTACCTTTACCAAAGAACTTATTAATTTTCAATATGAAGATCCGACTATCAATTCATCATTTGGGCGAAAATTGCTAGCTTGATGAAGTAATTCTTGCAGTGTGTCCCACATGCCTGCGCTTTTCCATGTCGGTTCCGCACCGATGAGAGAGGCATGGGAAAAATTCCCTTCAAGAGGTGATAAATTTAGGCATCTGTGATAAACCGGTAGCATCCTGCATTGCCCATATCTATCAAATTCTAGAACTGGGACTCAGTTTGGCTCTCTGTCAGCCGCCGCACTTGCTCTATCTCAATTTTGGCTTTTGTTGCACTTCCATAAATTTCATGTGAATTTGTGACCTTTGCTCCCGCGAAATGTTCATCTATCCCCTCGCATAAATAAGCCGGATTTCGGGTTATCACACACCCGACCGTACAGACAGAGCCTGCACGTTTCTTTTCCTGTATTGGTAACTTTGTTTTGGGCTTAAAATTTATGTTTGCATAAAATTTGACTTAATAGCGCACCAAAACGCTCAGTCAAACGGCCGGGGGGATGCGCTAAGCGAGGAAAATTTACCGAATAAAGCGGCCGCGGCGATCGTCGGTTGGCGCTCTTTTGTCAGCTGCCGAATAAATTTGTGCGGATACGCGAAAAATAAATTTTTGCAGGACAAGCGCTGAAGCTTTTTATTGAACATCAGCTACCACTACGGTAATTGCAGCGAAGTTAGCAGCTTTACATATGGGCGATAAATTTCAAGATGTGCACAGCCAAATTGCAGTTTTGGTGTAAGGACGACACGTGGCACCGCAGTCCTAGAAGAACTCTGCAAATGTTTAGGAAATCTAGATAAAAATTGCTATTTTATCTGTGCTGGCTAGCCCTTAAAAACGCTTCCGCATATCAAGTAAGATGCATTTTCAATCATTTAAAGTGTTAATTTTTAATGTATTTTATTTTTATTCAGAAAAAATCGTGTTTTTGTTTGAGTTATTTAAAAAATAATGCATTTTTCGTTTAATCTTATCCTATACTCTAAAACGAGCAAATAGCTCCAAATTTCGCGTACCTACTCGAAAACAGCTCTAACAATTTCGTTAAATTTTATAACATAGGTGTTTTTCGAGGACGGAAACTCGATCTAACTAGGTCTCTATATTAGGATGGGGGTCTCTCAAATTTATACTTGAAAGGATTTTCATAATAATTAGTACTTGGGGGTTTTGGAGGGCGATGATTCCAAATCCGCTGTTAAAAAGTACTAATTTCAACTGCGGTACAATTAAAATGAAAATATTTCGAGTACTCAAAAATATAAACATATGTAGGTGCATAGGTGCAAAAGTGTGAGCTCGAACCGCTGGGTGGGAACAAGCTCAAAATGTTCGGAGGTTGATTTGTCGATTTTTAATACAACCATGCATTTTACTTTTTATTTTCGTAGCTTTTTATTTAACTTCTCTAGACAAGCTCAGTCTTCCAAATGTACACTTTTCATTTAAAAAAACACTTTAGGTAATAGACATAATGATCATATTGAAAAACATATTTTTAAAAAAATATATTAAAGTTTGAAATCTTTTCTTTGAGATTTCTTTTCCGTTCCCCTACAAGATCACCGAATTAAAACAAAACTTATCAAACCATGCAAAAACTTACAACATATTGTTTAAAACTATCGAAGGAAATAGTCTGAAAAACATCAGAGTGCATAAACATCATTCTAGGTATGCCACAAACTAACAGTCCCATTCAAAAAATTGGTTTTAAAATAAAAAAACAATTTTTTAAAGGCCAGTATAGACGGTGTTGACCGACGGATAAATTCGTACATTTTTTTTTAAACTTTCCACTATTTTAAGCAGATCTTTATCCTTCAAAGTCACTCAAGAATTTGCATTTAATTTTGCGATATTTATGAATTTCGTGTTTTATGAGATTTCTTGCAAAATATGATTTTTGTCCAATTTTTTTTACAATTATCGAACTATTGTAATAAAAACAACAACAAGCCAAAACACGAGCTCTAGAAGTGATATTTACGAATTTCATTATTAAATGATATGTTGTCATTATTTTTAACATTTTAATGTTATAATTGCTTTAATAGTGGGTGTGGGTTGAACGTATGGACCTCAAGGGTCGCACCTATTCCACGGACTGTTAATATTTAGAAAGAAATTAAGGCTTTTCTTCCTGTTACTCAGTCAGCCTTTATTATTAGACGAAAATGGCAAAATTTAAAGATAATAGCTGTTTTTTACGCTGCTATAAAGCTTATAATGTGTTTTCCGAAAATAAAACGATATTTGAGATTATTTACAATGTCTTAATTAGATAATTTAAATTGTTTTTTAATTAAACTGCAAATGGCCAATTTTCGGGTTGTGTATATGTTGATATTAAAAATTGTTTATGCTATAAAATCTTAATTTTAAATATCAAAAATGTGAATTTTAAAGCCTAAATAAGAAATATTTGCCTTATTTTGTAATTTTTACATAGGACCTTGAAAACTTGACCCCGTAAAAAGCAGGTTAATTCAAAAATAAAAAGTACCTACATGAGAAAAGTTTTGAGCTGAGAGAAAAGAACTGGGTTAATTTTATTACTTTTGACTGGTTTCCTGCTTTCTACAGTGATTGCCTATGGCATTGACCTCGGCGTTCGTTTTATTGCACATTTGACTCATATTCCGTTGCGAGAAGATGCAATAGAGCTCGGTATGAAGCGCTCGCAGCACCCAAATATATGTAAGCGCTCTTTGTATCTCCTCAGAATTTTCAATTAAAGTGCACTCACGCCAGTGAAACCTCTTGAGTCCTGCGCTCGATCCCATCCTTTGCCACATATCACTTTTCACATAGCCGCAAAAACCATTTCCATTTCGCCGGCAATCTTTTTGTGTGGAACTGCATTAGTCTGCGTAGCTCATGACTAACAGTCCTGGAAAAGTGATTTTCATTGTTCGCATGACCTGAAATAAATTCCATAGTAAATCACGAAACCAAGCCTCGCTCGCCGTAGTCATAATTCTTGCCAGAAATTGTAACTTATGTGTAAGGAGCGCACTCAAATCGTAAGGTTATATCTTCTAGCCGAGCCCCGGGGAGGCTGAGGCTGAGGATGAGGCCGAGAGGCTGGCGAAGGAGTTCAAATCTCGGAATAGAATCAATTAATCAAGCACACGTTTAACTGTGACGCACGGAGCCTTAACCCGGATCCAGTTTCATTTATTCCAGTCCAATTTCACCTCCCAACAGGACGCAGACATTGCTCTGATGAAATATTGCGCTGACGACGTGAATATGAAGGCAACAGCCCAGGAACTGTGTCGACTTTTCACTGTGCACATGTTGCTCCACATTCATTTGCACGTCGGTACGTGCGGGGACATCAGCATCTTGGCCATATCTTGGGCATCGACCCGTCCACCCTTCTAGGGAATCTTATTCAATCAACGTTCTCAACCTTTTAACCTTACGAGGACCGAGGGATAGTGGCTCCAGAAGCCCCAGGGGCAGCCCACGACACTGCTGAAGCCAGCTATCAGAGCAGGTCCGTGGCGTGAAATGTAAAGTGCAAAAGACTCCATCTCGGTTGGACATTGATAAAATGCCCTTTAAGCGGGACTCCAGAGCTTTAACTCAAACAATGACTCCCTCTCGGGAAGGTGGAAGGTCAACATGGCAGCGCATAACGTCGTCGTCTACGTCTGAGAGGATGTCCAGTGGTCATCTCATATCGGTGGAGCGGTAAAAGCTTTTTATTTTCATTATGAGTATGAGAGCAAACAAGGGCGGTGTAGGATTTATATAAGGTAAACATGCCATCCCCGGGCAGTAATAAGTGGCCGTCTGGCAGCGGGGTGGACTGCTCCTAAGGAGGTGGGCAGTGGAGCTGATGCGATTTCTGTGGTGCAGGTGAGGTCTTCCGCAAAAATTCACTCCCTTCACAATCTTCCTCCCCAAGATATTTGCTTTTGTTAAGTACGTAGGGCAAAATCACCCCAAGTCTACAAAATTTGATAGATTAAATTTTAATACAAGTACCAGAGGTATGTGTGCCTAAAATTATTCTAAAGTCTATTTTATAAATTTGTCTGTAACAAGAAATTTCTTCTATTCGTCTATTCCGGATTTAACTTTATAAAATTTTCGTGAGCACAAGTAAACATTGATTTCGGATGTGCTATTAGAAATTGCTGAATTTGATAGCAGGTAAAAATGTGACAATTAAGGGTACATAAATGTAATACACCTTAAATTTTTTTAAATACATACCTTAAAATAATTCTTAAAAACTGATACAAAGGTTATAGGAAAATTATTAAAAATTCATTTAAAAAGACAATTATTTGAAAATAGATAATAAACCTCTTATTTTGTGGTTTTAAAACTAATTTTTATTAATAATAATGACAAAAGAAGGTAAATAAACTAAAACTTTATTTTCATCATTTTAAGATTAAACAAATTATAGTCAGATGCAAATTTGAAATGCATATAATAAAACTATAAAGGATAGTCTTGGTCCTAACATAAAATAATATAAATATTTTTAAAAAAGATTATAATCACAATGGGCATTGTTATCCATATGGAGACCAACAACAGCAACTTTTACAATTTTTATCTGTCTGTCTATCTGCATGCATTGCACTACTGAACGGATTTAAATTAAACTTGGTATGTTGGTGGCTTATACCACTCGCCGATAACTGTCGCTAGCAATAAAGGTTTTGCTACTCACCAATCAAATAACAATTTAGGAATTCTTGTATATACAGCTAATCAGTTCTAAAAAAGTTTCAATATTACAAGATTAAAGAACTCGTTTTTTTCGCCGTCTTTTGTCAAAAAAGGGATTGCAAAAATTTTAATTTCAATATATTTTAAAAATTGGTATACGATTTTGAAATGTTATTACAACTGCAGCCGTGTCTACATATTTATAAGCAAATAATCAAAATTATATAGGATTTATAAAGACTGAAACTGTCCAAACTCTATCTTACTAAGTTTTATCAGTGTTTTCCTAAGACTAATATTTTTAAAAATGTTTTTCCTCAATTTTATTATAATAGTTTTTAAACAAATGAATAAAAATTGTTCTTTAATGCACCTGGAATATTATTTCAAGATATTCTATTAAATTTTTGGTTTAATTTCTAATTCTGTCTTTATTTTTTAACTATTTGTTATTTCGTACAATTCGAATTTTTTAAAAAGTTGTTACAAACCGATATAATTTTTAAAATAGTAATGTTTATTTAAAAAGATAGTTTTTCTTAGATTTTATTTTTGTGTATATAAAAAATTCCAGTTTATTTAAAAAATATATATACCACAACATTATTGAAAACGTTCACATAAACGACCTAAATTACAACATTTACAAGAAATTTTATTATATTCATGTAAGTTAACACCAACTTTATAGAATGCAATATAGAAAAAGTTAAGACGCATGTCTCCCAAAAGCTTAATAAAACATTCCTCTCTTACAGACGAAACATTACCTTTTATTCACGCAATGGTTTCGAATACAGCATACTAAAAACTTTTCCCATCTTGATATCGCGTCGTAGCTCAAACTAAGAAAAGCGAAAGATGCTTCAGAAGTAGTATAATCGGTCGAGTGTACTGAAAAAAAAAAAAGTTCTATACTCATGAAAATGTCCCAAAATTGCTTACTGAGTTCGGTTAAGTGCCCAAAAAAGGTACTTAGGCGTATTCACGAAGACATAACATTAGCGCTTCAGATTTTTATGATCGAAAATAGGTCCGTGAAATTTGTACGACATGGGAAAAGGCATAAATTATTTATTATTGTGCATTTTACTGCAAAAGTTTTCTTTTTTTTCGAAATAAGCGTCAGGGTCAGCTGGATCCCTTTAATATGAATTCTAGGTCAACGAAGAAAATTCCCATCTTCGATTTTAAGCTAAACTTTAAGGGGCCTACGTCACAGGAAGCAATTCATCATAGCGGAGCTGGCAAACATCTATTTCCTCCGACGTAATGTTATGTAAAAGAGTGGCGATGAAAAAAGTTCATTAAAAGAAAACGTCACACCTTCAAAATGTTCAACCATTGGCTGAAATAAATCAAATGTAATACCTGAATGGGTGGAGTTCCACCCACCTATCAAAACCAAGGTGCGCGGACGTCAGCACAAAATTTCTCGTGGAACACACCGAAACCTGAGGACAGTCGGATTCCCGATGTATTGGGTGAACTTTAAAGCTCTTATATACAATTTCTTCAGCAGGTAGATTGGCTGATCTTTATATCATGCGCACATACCTGGTCTTAGATTATTTCGCATAGGTCTTCCAAGGTAGCGGTAGGTGGTAACGTCTAAGGATCCCGTGTGCCCGTGTGAAGGTGCCCCAACACGAGGACTCCACCAAAAATTGCACGAAGTTGTTGGACTTGCTCCTAATGAAAGAAGTTGTACCTAGAGCTCACCTCCACAGTGGCCCCTCTCCATTACTTTTCTTTCGCTAATTCGCCGGGGTTTCCTTTCTTCGCCCGACACTGGCGCCAGGGTTCGTACAAGACTTGAATCCCAATGAGATCTAGAAAAAAAAATTACCAACAAAAAGCGGTCATGCTACTACATATATATAAAAGAGGCGAAAAAATATAATCAAGAAGCGAGGAAAAACGAGAAAATCGACGCAGAACCCTGGAGAAAACTGTGGAAAAATATAGAGAAATATATGTACGTAAAAAAAATGAAAATCAGAACGAAGAAAAGCTCCTGCATTTTCCGTAGAGCAGTTACCTCACCTCGAACTTTATTGTCTGTTGACTGCCGGCTCCGAGCTGGTGGTGGTGTTCACCTGAACCACACAGGCAGACATTGAGGTGCTGGTGTATTGGCGGAAAATTCTCGCAGTGAAAAGCTGGGGAAAACCATGTTCCAAATACCATCGCACCGGAGGGCCCCTGTATACGAGCCGCACCACAATCGAGGATTTTCCACTTTGAGGAAAAGCTTCCCCTCCGTCGAAGCCACGGCCACAGAATATGCCACTGCTTGCTCCATCGGTTCGAAAGAGAATCGCTTTCCCGCGGCGATTTCCCGCGTGGAAAAGCCCAATACACTTGCAGGGCACGCAGATGGAAAATAGACAGGCGGATCTCGTCCTTGAGATAAGATACAGTTTCGTCGTAGTTCCCAAACGACATCTGGGCGTCGCTAGTATCAGCTGGACCGAAGTGCGGGGTTTAAGCGTTTTTCCGGCTAGTGCTCTGACCAACTTTGTGTGATAGAACTGTTCAATTATTTATTTATTTATTTATTTTTAAATTAAAACCCATAGTGACGAGCTCGCGAAGATGCCGTTCAGGCGAACGGTGTCGCGACTCTGTCTTCTGTCTAGTCAGCGAAAATTAGCCAGCTAGATAGATTCGCCCTGCAGCGGCGCACCAATCCAGTGGTCCGGCGGCGTTCGCCGCGAAAAAAAAAATTATGTTGTTTAGACAAAAGGTAACAATCAGCACCGCTCTCTGCTTGCTAGGAAAACAAAAATGTTTCAAACGCCCACTTCCCACCATTATTTATTGGAAAAATGATTTTTAGCTTATAATTATGAAGTCATCCCGCCATACAGGCCGCAATAAATTTCCATTAATTTTTCTTATTTCCACAGTAAGCGCGACATTCCGCTTGACCGAGGTGTTGATTAATTTTCCGTGAACATTTTAATTTTTCTTTTGAATTTACTGATAACGGCGTGCCATTCGAGTTTCGTAAAATTTAAATAAAATAGTTCCCCACCAGTGTCATAGACGCCTTCTCGTGCCGACTGTTATTTATGTGCGCCAGCGAAAAGAATTTTACATCAAATAAAAGAAATATATAATTTTGAATTAAATCGAAATTAAGACACCTCTGGCGGTCGTTATAATTATCGGGGAACGTCGTAAGCAGTCAGATGTGAGAAAAATATTCTTTGAGGTACCGCAAATGACCTTGCACACCTAAGCCAAGACTCGGCCAATCTGGTTCATGCTTTCATTTTTTTTAAAATTGTCAAGATGTCCAAACGCATTCCACCGAAAAGTTTTAAGCTTAACAAATTAATAGCTGCTAGGTGGCGTCTGTCTAAATTTTAGGAAATTTTTATTTAAAGCACAAAGAACACATTTTTCATCTTGGCTTGGACATTTAAATCACTAAAAAACAGGCAAATTAATATTTAATCATATCAAATGGGTTGTGGTTATTTATGTCTGTTATAGATATAATTATTAAAATAACATTTTAGTTTCATTGCTACTGTTTACCAATTACCATACTTTAAGAAGTTTAAACTATAGTAAACCATTTTTTTAAACATATGTAACTCAATGTTTAAGAATCATTATCATTATAATTTTTCTCTCCTCTGATTATCTAATTACTAGTTAAAAGGTTTGAATATCTAAATGTTAGTTATTCCTACCATTGAGAGATCAACAAACTAATAACACACAATTCTAATATAAGAAATTAAAATTAAGAATTCGTTTTGCAAATATTAACTTTATCTTTAATTTTTAATTAGAAACAAGCTCTGAATAGGTGGCACTCTTAAAAATACGAAAATTGCTTCCGAGAATAATTTTTTGGTGCTAAATTACGCCATTTATTGCAGTAATTGGAGATAAACAATTTTTACTACATATTTTACGGCTATGCTCCTAATAACAATTGAAAAATTTCTAAATATCTCCTCTAGGGCAACTTTTGTAATGTTAAATGACTTTAAGCTAAGCGATTTAAAAAAAAAAATCTGATACCGAAGGTTTAAAAACTCTTTTTTTAGTTAGAGAAACATAACTTTAAAAGCAAATATTAAACTTCTTGAGGATGAGTAATTTGAACTTTTCCCACCATGCATAAAAGGCTAAGCAAAATGTAGGACTGTTTTCAGCCCAGCTAACTCCTAAACCCCCTAGTAAAACTAGTAGTTTCTTTTTAATTATCTATTTAATTTGTTAAATTTTAAGTAAGGCGTTATATAGCTTGGCTTTTAAAAACTTTAGTTCCACTAGTTTTTCAGATTACTGCTATTAAAAATTATGACAAAACTTATTTCTGTGTTCCTCATTAAGCTTTATTGGATAGTACCTCACATGATATATAAAATTAAAAAACAAAAATGTTTTCAAGTACCGAGCTTGCCCTCTCTTTAATTCTTATGTGACTATTGAATTGAATCGAATCGAAACTAATCAAAGTGTTAAATTAGTGGAATAATTATCTCTTTGTCCCTTTAATTAAAAAAGGTAATTAGATCAAAGAATTTAGATTTAAAAATTTTAGATTTCAATTCCGGTCTTTTTCTATGTTGGGTTTTAATCTCTGTAGGAGCTTTAGCATTGTACTTAACATAAATCAACTGTTAAACAACTTTTGAGATTTCAATCTAAATTGAATAATGGGGTTTATTTTTAGATCACTCATTTTAGATTAAGTATAACATTTTAAAAAATCAAAAAGGCGAACTATTAAAGTTATCTAAAATTCAAAATAATGACTTTAAAACTATTTTACAGATATTCAACCCACTTTAAATATTCACAAGTCCTAAAATGATATCACCTGCTTTAGGGTTTTTCAATTTTATCAAATTTTCTTAGGTAAATTTCATTTATCTTTACAGTGGTAATTATTGCCAAATTATTGTTTTTAAAAATGTATATGACAAATATTATACTAAAATTTAATTCTCTGCTTGCTTTCCACCTGCAATGAAAGATAGTTGAGGTTCTTTATTTAAAATGGTAGAAATGGAGCCTTAATTAGTTTTCAATCCCATTATATCTAAATTAAACTTAAAGCTAAAACTAAAACTGAACCGATGCTATGTTCCATGACATGATTCCCAAAAGACGATCAATAATTACCTCATCTCCCAATTGAGAAGGCCATCAGGAAGTCGTGCGCGTGTTTTTTGGTAAAAGGCCCCAGAAACATTTAAAACGAAGCATAAATCGATAATTCCCGCGAGGTAGTGCATCCCCTGACTAGAGGTCCTGTGCATCGTATAAACGTTTGTACTAAGTGCAGTCGCGGAATAAGAGCCCATTAACATCATTAACAGACTGCAAGTGCTGCGAATGACAAACATTTAAAATTCATTTTTCATTGAGGACCACGAAATTTACAGGTAGGAATTTATCGGGAAAACCATTTCATGGTATCACATAATAGCACGCCATAAAACTGAGTTACGAGTACATTTTAATGCAATTCCCCGCTGGCCGGGTCCTGATTGCAGCGGGTCGCATTACTGTCGCAATTAAGGTGGGAAGTGCGACTGGTGCAATTTCGGGAAATGGCACTGCCTCCTTTTGGAGTTCAGCTCATGGACTTCGAACGGGGTCGTTCGGTTCAAACTTTTAGAGAAATTAAAGAAATAAATGTCTTCGACGGTACCCAAGCCCAATGTCTGGCTGAAGCACTTATTTTTATTTGCTGGAACTGTTCCAGATTTTGGTGGGCGCGTGCAAATTGGAATATGACAACGAAGGTGTCTCTTCTCGCAGAGGATCATTCATTTCGGTGTCTGAGAAATTGGGCACGCCGAAATGCATTTCACCTATGATATTAAGCGATGAATGCTATTAAAATCTGCTTTATTGCACGTTAGCAGGGAAAGCGTAGTCTGATTGATAGCGAACAGGTGTTTTAAAATAGGCCGTTGGACGCAGTTGGAGCAGGTAGATTTTATAGTCCGTTCGGAGACGCATTGTGCACCACGACCACCTAAATCTTGAACTCGACATTTAAGTACTTGTCTAATGAAGCGAGTTACATTTCGTGTGAGTGCTTGAGATTGGTGCACTGCATGTCAATCGATCATTTAACCAGGCACCCACTGGCGGAGCGCATTCAGCTAAATGACTTGCTGGGTTCAGCCCAAGAGTGCTAAGTGGCGACATTAGTCTAAGTATGTCAGCAATTTTTAGCACGTGAATGCTATGAAAAAATGTTGGCAGAACGGCCAAAGAATGCGCTACCTCTCAGGTGGCAATTGAGACAAACGTTGATTGCGATCGTCAACGCCACAACGCGGCATCAAATTCTAACATAAAAACGTTTTATGTAAATTTTCGAGGATAGTCTTTGTCGTAAATTCAAACATTTTCTATTCCGTATCGCGTTGTTTCGGAACGCGCCTCAAACGCAATTTCGCTTGATGAACAAGTGAGAGATGATTGCCGTAATGATGGGGCGCCGTAGTGTGCTCATCTTTCAGCAAGCCGCGCTAATAAAAGCCAAAATCAAGTTTTAGATCGGTTTATTGAAGTAATAAAAACAAGTGTTTGGGCGATGTCTTTGTAAACAAATAATCGAGTTAGCGCGTCCTGGGCAACACCAACATCGCCGCGGGCCTGTAGCGCAAGGTGTGAAAACTTTGTTTATTAATAAAGGCTATTTTTAGGAATTTTCGAGGGAAATTGCTGATGGAGAAGCAGGCACTTCGGCTGACACAAAATCACCGCGCTGGGCTAACATATGCGCTAATTCATCACGTCTTCTTCTGTGCTACTTCAATATCTTAAGTAATACCTCAGTATGCGTGGTGCAGATAGTCCAAGGGATCCTCGACTATACTGCTTTTGCACACTCTCGCTCGTCGGGCGCCAGGGAGGGGGACAAGGTGCTTAAGGAATTGCGAGGAAGCGAAATAGGTGTCTAGCGGCTCCACAATTTCTAGACTATTTTTTTCTAGACAATCTCTGGGTGTCGAGGTGAAACCAAAATTATCACGGTTGTAAATTCATTGGAACAGTGCCCATGGAAGAGGCGATTAAATAAAATACGAATATATTGAGTCGACAAGGTACCTTCGGCATTGATAGTGCAGCAGTGCAGCGCTTTTAGTTATTCAGTCATGTTTTATATACCACGATCGATGCATGCTATATAGACAACAACAAAACTCTTGCTAAAAAAGAAAACTCTATTAAACTTTTTTTTATGCCACCAGAATTTGTTGAGTTCTATCATTAAACCTACAAATTTGCCTGTTATTAAGAAAATCGCTGTGAATGATGCTTTCTTGAAATACTTCTCAAGAATGAAATGATAACAGATTTTGCTTAATTTTTTATGATGTTTCCTTCGTTATAGCATATAAACATATCACTTAAATCAGATTCATAAACAGCATAGTAAAAAATGTATTTCGAGCAGCCAACCTGTTTAATAGTCGTTAGTCAGTCAGTCAAAGTTGATTTTATTGTGCATTCTTTGGTTCACAGCAAGTAAAATGTTTTATTAGACACCTAAATGTCTTGTCTCTTAATAAAATTAATTAATGAAAAATGGAAATTTCTCAAATTTTAATTGCATTAATAAGGTTTCGATATATAAAATTAAAATAAAAAAAGTTTTAATTTTGTGCGAAGAATGAAACCTCTAAAAAGAGACAGCTTTTCTTTCTACAAGTTATGAAACTTACCAATTTAAACAGTTTAGGGGACAAATAGTCGCTTCACCCGTTTTATAACTCTTCCGGTATTTAAAAATATCTAGGTTTGTTCTCCTGATTCAAAATTAAGTTAGAGTAGAAACAAACAAAAAATAACGACAGACTAGACTGATAGAATTTCAGCACAGATTTCTTAGAAAGAATACGTAAATATATGGGATTTGTCGCATTTTTTCCAGAATTTAAAAAGTTTTCTTTTATGACGTCTTGCATTCGGATTAAAATTTGATCCGAATGGAAAACCGTTGCGAGTCAAGCCTATTGCGATATTGTTTACGACTTTCTTAAAACCAGACTAAATTTCAATCCAAATCGGGCTGTAAGTGCTGCCATTGGAATTAATAAATTATCTTTTTTTGTTATAATGATCATGGAGAGATATAAAATGTTTTACATTTTTCTAGCTTTCCTATTTGAATAAATGCGACAAAGAAGAAGTTTTATATTTCAAGAAGTGAGAAATAAACATATGCGAAAACTTCTGATACCTAATAAAAAAATTCAAATCGGTTCAAGAATCAAGTTGCATCGAAGTGAAAACTTATTGATCATGTTTCAAAGTCTCGATCCGGTTTAAAAAAGGTCGTAAACGAATCCTGCCTCTGATCAGATCGTTGTTTTTGAGAATATTCGTTTTTCATTTTCTAACGAAATTTAAAAGAAAATCTGTATCGGATGAAAATAAGTAGAGTTCTATAAATCCCTAAGTTTAAATTTATGTAGGAGAACCTTAAAAATTAAAGTTCTTTTGGATGGTAGACATCCGCTAACGTGCACATGACTAATGCACAAATTCTCTTTTCCTCGCTCGGTATTAAAATTGTCGTCCATTAATCGCACACTAAACGTGTAATATATTTGCAGCCATCAGCATGTTTCCTGCATTACCGAGGCCATTGCGTCCCGTAATAGACTCACAAATTATCGGTCCTCTCACCGCAACCTACAATTAATAAACTAATCAGCCAATTTTCAGGCAATTTATGGCTAACACCTGTTCGCTGGAAACCGCATTGTAGTTATCTCACCTTTTGCGGCGCCAGGTTTACTCCTGATGCCCGAGGCCAATATTCCTCTACGTTTCGAATTTTGGTACTCTGTAGGCGGTCAGGCCTAAGCCTGTAATGAAGGTAGAAACAAAGATGAGATTATTTTCATCGCTTCTTTCCACAAAATCCATTTTTATTCCGGGCACGTTTAGCAGCACGTCTGCAAGAAAACCCAGCGGAGCATTTCCCTTGAAGGTAGCAACATTTTATTTCGGGAACTTCCAATTGTTTCCCGCCTGTTCATCGCAGTGTCCATTTTTCTGGTTGTGGGTTGGAGAGGTGAGTGAAAAGGGAATTAAATGGAATACATCTGGCGTCGAGAGTCCACCGCTCAAGTAGTCCTGCCAAGGGGGCGAAAGGAGGGCTCTTCTCGTTCGGCTGCACCATGTTTCCAAATATGACCACTTCTAAAGATATAGCTAAAATTGAGGGCGTAGGGACTATGTACTGTGAATTTCTATTCTAGGTTAACTTCACTATAGTCCAGGGAACATATTTTCCCATTAAATACTATTAAAACATATGGGTATAGATCTAAAAGAAAGAGAACTAATAAGTGTAATATTAAAGGTTCAAATAATCGAATTAGTTAGACCTCACCCGATTCAAAGCAGGTATTGATGTAAATTACGCCTCTGATGGCACCATAATGCCCTTAAAGTCCCCAAGGAGGAAATCGATTTTCTTTCAGCCAATAATCAAATCAACCGATAAAGTGTTCTTCAGATCCTTGAAAATTTAAGTTTTCGTCGTTTGAGCACCCCAAATCCTGCAGTTTTTTACCCACTGCGAGAACATACCTCCAGATGGCTCTTTTTCCAGAGGGATTACATTTTCCCGTCGCGCCTGCTTTTGAAACAATAAAGCAGTTTTTGCCTTTTTGCGCGCCACGTTTCAGGTTGAGCATGGATCCAAACCCATCGGATAAGGTGTCAGCACAATTAAGATTCGAGGATATACCGGGGCCCTCCAGAAATATAAGCCATCCGTGTTTGATTGAGCACTCTGCTAGTTCACCTACTTACTCCCCGCACAGGGGGACACAAAAGGGGCTGGGCTGCGGATTGCTAAATGATGTTAAATGGGAATTCGATCACCCGACCGACTCATTTTGCGGGGGTCTTGCTGGGATGTTTACTCTCGGAGTGGACTCAGCGAGGGCAATGGTAAATGGAAATTGATTAATGGCGGGCTTTAGTTTTATTAATTATAATTTTGGCGGTGTTAACAGCCGACCGTCTTTGTGGAGACTTATTTTGAAAAGACTCTGCCGGAACGATACGATGTCTCGACCAAAAATATGTTGATATTTTCTGAGTGAGGTTATTGCCTCTTCAACTAAATCAGTCATTTTATCACAAATGCCATGAATATAAATGCAGATGTTTAGGTTTTCAGAATTGGTTTAGTCAAAGAAAACGAATTCATACACAATAAAGAAATACGACTTAAAGCAATGTTAAGTTGGTTATTTTTCTCTAAAATTCATGACAAAAATGTCCATCTAAATAAAAATTGAAGTATTATGGATTGTATATTAAATCATATATCTTAAGATCATAGACTGTAATAAAAGAAATATACTTCCGGGATTGTCGCGTTTCAAATTTTTCTACTACTTTAACCAAAAACGCGCTTAGATATTTAATGACTTATAAAATATAAATCATTGGGAATTTCTTTATCAAATTTGTATACAATATTTTTGGAATATCATACTATAATATTACAGGTAAAAAAGTCAATTTTTTTAAAAATACTTAATGGGAGAGTTGTTTTATTATAAAATTATTTTACACTTATTTAAAACTAACAAGTATAGCATTAGTACATAAAATTGATACGTATTCGCTGCAAAATATGTAAAATTATACACTCTAATTTTAATGTGTTGATATTTACTTCAATTTTTGTCTTAAATGGCTCTTGTAAAGTAATTATCAACATTTTATTTAAATTATAATTCAAATTCAGCTTAACAAAATATTTAAATATACCTACATTCCTGATGTAATTTCAAATTAATTCTGTTGCATTTTTGCATCAAATTTGTTGAAAATCAATTCTATTAAAATTCATGTTATTCGTATAACCAAAAATTTCTCGAGAAGGCATCGGTAGCAAACGCCAATTTGCAGGTCGCAGATTCGAACTCTGTTCGTCTTGATCAAATTTCCATTTTAATTTCCACATTCATGTTGAATATATGAACGATCAAATTTAAATTTAGTTCCCTCTTGAAATTTACTACAATAATTGTAAGTAAGAAGTTCAATTCAATTATTGCAATAATATTCAGCACAAATTTTTTACATTATATGTTACCACTGAAAAGTTTTTAAATTGAAATCTACTCTTGCAAAAAACTAGGACTCTAAAAACACCGACCATAGCATATACGTGGGAGGGGTTGAAAAAGACTATGGAGTAACATGAACCATGCAAAAAATCCACGCAATCGGTGATTTTCTGAAGAACTCTGCACGCACTTCATCAGAACCAGAAATTGACCCTTGTCTGGAAAAAGCTTCACTTCAACAAACCTGGGAGAAAGTCTGACAATTTCCTGGTTCCGCTCCTCATTGTAGTTTATGGCGAAAGTTCACGTCGGTGTCCACTTACCTTTGCAACCCCATTAGCCCTTGTGCGGGGCAATAGCACGGAAAAGTGGTAGTTAAGAGGTTCAGAGTATCGCAGGAACCCGAACAGCGCTCGGGAAGGAATCTGTACTGTATTGAGACCAGGAGGCAGAAAAAAACCTGGGGCGAAAACGTCCTTCTCTATCTACTTTTTCTGCTCCTTGACGTGTTCCGTCCAGATTAAATGGGAAAGAAATTTTTATTTTTATTAGCCCCTGACACTATGACCGTAAGTGGGTATGTATAAAATGGCTTGAGGTGTGGAGCGAGGCGCCCTTTCACCTTTCTAAGGACACTGCTCATATGTCCAAGGTGGGAAGGTGGGAAGGAAGGAAGCACCTACTGAGTGCAAAGAACAATAAACGTCTAGACAGATTTAAGATGTGATCTTTTATATAAATTCATATTGCGGTTTACGAGACTAGAGAAATGGTTCGCAAGAAAAATCCTTCTTGAGAAATTCGACGAGGCGATTTTTGCAACAAATTCTCCTTAGTCCCCCACAAGTGAAAGAAACTTGCGCTCCCCTTCGCAATAAAATCACTCGGCGACCTGAAACAGTTGTTGGATGTTTACACGGAGACGTAATTAGAATGCAAATTTCGGAATTTACCAAAACTCACGGCGACATTTCCGGTGGAACAGTGAGAAACATCTTTTCGGATGGTGCTGGTGTGAGGGTAGGGTTCCTCAGAGGCCCGGATTCCTTTGTGGGGTCAACAATGGCACCGAGAGGAGAAGATGTTTAACTTGAATTATGTAAATCATTAGGTTTCTCCTTGTACACTTCTTAATTCACAAGAAAAGGTGAAATTGCCCTCGAGGTATGTCGTTTCCTTTCGCCGCCAGGCAAAGGGGGCTCACAATGAAGTAAGTTTGCCAGACGATGGAGGCTGGATAACTGCAAGTTTGGTTTCATTTTGTATTAAGCACTCTTCTTCTGTGTATTTAAATTGCCCTGAAGATTGTTTCTATTCTTTGGATGATGTGATTTCACTTCTGCTTCTCGTTTTCTGATTTTTTGCGAATTTTCTTTCTTCAGAAGGGGAAGTTCGTCGTCCGATTTTGAATGAAGATAATTCATTCATTCAGTTGTAATTTTAGCGTTAAAAATACAATTTTAGGTAAGGTTTTTTTTAGAGACATTCACCTGTGTTTCGAAATAGATACTTAGCGATGACTCCATTATAAAATTGTCTGTTGAAGGACAATAGTCATCATGTCAGCCGATTCGACTGTACAATATCATTTGAGGGCAAAGTAGAGGAATACTTTTTTCCAGTTTAAAAGCGTTATATACCAGATTTAAAAAATGTATTTCGCTTAAGAGAGACTATATTGAAAAATAAAAATAAAATACTCATACTTTCCTTTCAGTTAATGGCTTGGGCCGCGGACTTATCAGCCGCCCCTCGTATGTCTATGTTTGGTTTTTTTAGTATTTGATAAAATATCTAACAAATTTGATTTTTTATTTTAATATTTATCTTAAAACATGTCCTAGCGGTTTTTTAAAATAAAAAGTTACTGTATAGTTTTAGAAATAAAGAAGTATACAAATTATGAGGTATACGAAGTTAGTTTCATGTACATTTGACCCTAAAGGAGTCGTACGACAAAGCGCTTGTAGTTAAGTCTTAATTAGTTGATGATAAAGCATAATTGCTTCCTTCCTAAAAGCAAAAATTGTCCAGAGGACTTTTTACACAACACCCATCAGCCAATTCCGAAGAAAATCCTCCTCGGAGGTCGAAGGAAACCGAGTTTACAGGCGCTCACCTCGAGCAGGTCTGTATTTTGGAGCTAGCAAAGAGTGCTTAATTAAAAAATTAGACTAATGATAAAAAACGTCTCTGGTAATCGGATTAAAATAATTGTAAGTGTTTTTTTTTTCCAACATCCCGGGTCACGGGAGCAACACCAGGGCCTGCAACACCTCAGCCCCAGCGAAATTTATCTCACCCAAATTAAGTGCTGATGGGAGGAGCAATACAAAAGTTTATGCTCCAGAGACTAATTAGGTAAGTGATCCCCTCCTCTGTAGCGCACCTCTCCTCTAATCTTTCTTATCGCCTGCGAGACCTGCTGCTGCTTTTAAAAAAATTTTTTTGGCACTAAAAAAATTAAACTGTCCGGGACATTTGCAGGAACAAAGCCAGCAGAGGCGGCGAAACTTGAGGGGAGTTATTCGTGTTTTACTACCCAGGGCGGAAAAGCCAGAAAGCCATAGTCGGGGCAGATTGTCACAGACACTTGGCACCAGATGCTGCGGTGTTCTCACCTCGCAAATCTCATCCGTGTCCGTTTAGATATACGGCAAAACATTCCGCTGGTCCTGTCCCGGCCTCTGCCGCCCCCGACCTCGCCAATATCCAGCCCCGTAGACAATCGAGTGCAGAGGTGAAAATGTGCTGAGGATTTCGCCCGTACCAGGGGCGCTGCAGCACACACACCTGCTGCCACTTTTTAACGGAACGAAACCAAATTTATCTGGGGGCGTAAAGGCAAAAAAATGTCCCCAAGGATAGCGCCCCATCGCTTCATCAGCCGATTAAATTAAACCACAGTCACACAGGGTTTAAGCAACAGCGCGAATTTTGATTAGAGGTAGAACAGCACTGCCCTTTAACACGGCCCCTTAATAATTTTCCTTGAAGTGCCTAACTGGTCTAACTTTTTTCAATTTGTCTGCAAACTCTTAAAACTATTTTCGTGAAATTTAAGAATTACAAGATCTCTGCGTGTTATAGTCTAATTTCCCAATTAAACTGCATTTGTTTTGAACTTACCTGCTGTAAAAGAGTAAAGTACATTTGAATTTATAATCAAAACATTTACCCTATGTTCATATTCGTAATTCCTGGATTTTGATAATGTTATTGATTTCTAAAAATAATTTCCGCAGGTTACTAGTTAATGCAGTATTTGTATTTGTATGCTTAGCAATATTCGGTTAGTAATTACTTAATTTTGTTAGTAGTAAATACTTATTTCCGCCAATACTAACTAAAGACTATACTTAAATTCTACAAAAATATTATATTGAGGAAGGCCGCCACCTAAAATGGAACGAGGTACAATTTTAATAAAACGAAATTGCTTGGCGGTGTCGAGGATTCCTAACAATTTGCTCTTCCAAATATTTGCCGACATTCAGCCACGACCGCAAACTGCCGGAGTTACCCGGACACAAAATCTGCAATTCAAAAAGTAAGAGACGAAAGCAGAGGAAAGTGCTCACGCTCCCATGAACTTCTACTAATGCGTTTTTATCCCACTGATAAAGTCGAAACACATAAATCTTCATCACAAAAATTTTACTAAATGCGGGAAGTTGTGTGGCGACGAAATCTCCTCTAGACACTGCCAATCCCGACCGCAAGGAATAAACAGACAACAAACCTTAAGACATTGAGTAAAAATGTACCGGGTACGTACACATCCGAATGGGATTGTATCCTTAAAGGATAACCTCCAAAAGTGGAGAATGTGGCAAAGATAAACGAATTTCAAATCCTCCAAGATGGATGGAATGCAAGCGGGCTGCTTTTTAGGTAATTGTTCATGGATGCGGTGAGCAGCGCCTGGATTCCCGGGAGCTGGTTATTAATTTGAAAGTACAACCGTATCCTCGACTCCTTTAAGATATCGGCAGATTTAAAGTGGTCGTAACTCTTGAACTTTTGTGGTTCCCAAAAAATTGGCTTTAAAATTATCGGTTCCACGAGTACAATAACTACCTTTACGCTGCGAACGAGAGTTTTGAAACAGCAGATTTACTCGCCAGACCCACCCTTAATAGTACTAAATTTCATATACCTATCCGTACCTGCCGGTTTTAAGATCATAAATTCCTCTGGGGACGTTTCAGAAAAAAGCGGAAGACCTGTGAGATGACGGGGAATGAGCAAGAGCTCAACTTGCTTGGGGACCGCCACAGAAAGCAACCTATGAATAAATTTTTTTTTCCTGGACGTAAAATTATGGAGTCTGCTTTTGTAGCGGTGCTCTTATTGGTGGTTATCTACCGAAAATTTATGGGGCTTTATATAGAAAACTTTGGATTTTCTTAATCCACGCTTCGCTGCTCTAATTCCTCTTGTTTGCTTAGGGGGAGCGCAGCAATCGCTTTCTTTTCCGGCAATTCTTTTCTTTTCGGGCTGGTCATCGTGGTTCGTTTTCAAATTTGAATATAAAGTTTGAATTGTACCCACCTGAAGTTATCCTTTGATGTTTCTTATAACGATTAGATTAGCTCTAAAGAACAAAGTATTCTTATAAAAAAAAATATATATATATATAATATAGGTATATATAAAAATAGAGGAAAGGAAAGATGTAGAGGAAAAACTTAAACAAAAATTCACTAAGTATGTGATTATACAGGGTGTTCAAAGAAAGCTAAATAACGAAAAAATATCCCATGTAAAAATTGCTGAGTTTAGAAGAGTTTATTAAATAGTGGTGCCTTAAATATTGAAAGTTAAATAAGAACCCTTAATAATTTTTTTAGATTTTACTCAAAAAGGAAAAATTACACTGGTGAAAAAAAAAATAAATATACCCCTACATTTTTTAGAAAAGAGTTGTTTTAACGGCTTTTAATGCGTTGCTATCTATGGCTATGATAACTTTAGAGTGTGTTTAACTCATTCATATCGGAAGAAGCGTTTTACGTGAAAAGGTTACGGAATTCAATCTGATTTTATTGAATCAACCTTATTTCAGAGTGGACAAAAAAAATAAATACAGAAAATGAAAGTATTAAAAAATTCAATTTATTGCAAATAAAATATTTTCCTTATAATTTTTCTTACAGCTTATACATTAATAATTTTTTGCATGACCATTGTTTTTAATTACATCCTTGCAGCGGGTCAGCTGCAGAGTCTACTAAGCGTCCACAATTTTGCTTTGGTGTTACTCATTCCCTTTAAACGCCGCCCCATAATTCGTCTTTATTTGAAGGTTTATGTTGATAAACCTTTTCTTTTATTTATTTCCATAAATTTTCAATTCGTATTGATGTCGAGGGACTGCGATGGCCAATCGAGAACTGAAATTTGTTTGTGCTGTATCCAGTCCTATGCTTGCTGTATGCTGCGGGTCATTATTTTGCTGAAGTGATCATCCAAGCAGCATATCAAATAGTAGCATGACGTTCTCCAAGATTTCTAACAATATCTCTTTGGTCATAATACTGTCGATCAACTGTATTGGGCCTACGCCATTCCATGAAAATGAAACGTATACCATAATATTACCTCCCCAATGTTTAATGCTCTTTTTGGAGTATCGAGGATCAAAGGCTTTGTTGGGGAGTGCCTCACATACTCCCTTCCATCCGATCTGAAGATATTAAACTTACACTCGTCACTCCAGAGGATGTTGTATCATTTTTTCTTCACATCTTCTCCACTCCAATCAAAATGGATCCTCGTGAAGTCTAGTCTGCTCCGTATAGTTTTTTTTTAGAAAGCAAAGGTACCTTTCTAGGTGTTCGGGCAGGTTAGTTCACTTCCGCTTTATGAGTTGTCCTTGGCCTTTTGTTTCTTCCAGGATCATATTTAAAGACGCAAATAGTTTCTTTATTTGATTCGCGCATGATTCTTCGATACACGTCCCCGATTTTCCTTGTTACTTTTATCCTTTAGGTTTAGAGGATTTTGGACCATACGCAAGGAGTAGTGAGCAATTCGCGCTATTTGTCGGTAAGGATAATCGCCATACGCTGAAGTTCAATCCTTTTTTTCTAGTGACAAATGCTTACCACGTCCCATGTTTGAACTAAAAGTTGATGGTTTTGAACTTATTTCAGCAATACGTATTTAAGTTACCTCCAGAAATAAGTCTAATCACAAATCTATGAAATTTATTCAAACTTTATTAATTTAAGAAAATTATATTTATTTTTTTTGTCCAACGTGGAACTAAATTTCGAATGTACTACTACATGCATTGCTTGAAGAATCGTCTACAGACTCAAATGCACGGTTACAGTGTGTGATATTATTTAGCAACGCGCTGAAAGCCGTTAAAAGAAGCTGTTTTCAAAACAATGCAAAGGTGTATTTAATTTTTGGCCCACAAGTGTATGTCGCATCTCTTTTTGGACAGTTTTTTCATTTCACCCTTTTTAATGAAAGGCAGTCAAATATTTTGTATTACTTATTTACTATATGAAATAAACATAATATTTAAAATTTTTGTCCATATATGCACAGTAAGTTTTGTTTGTTTTAATTAATAAGCCAGTACTAAAAATAAGTACGAAAATCAAAACACTTTCAACTTATTTTTTTGAAATTTTTATTTAGTTTACGAGTATGTCGTCTATACCAAACAAAAGGCGATTTTGGTCAAATGTAAATTTTATCATGCATAATTTGATGATTTATAGTTTTGAATGAATAAAAATCGTAGAAATTTGATACACTATTGATGCATATCTGGGGAACTATTAATAAATTCAAATCACTATAAAATTTTCTATTGTTCACCAAATGAATTTTGAAAATATTCTCTGCTAACATAAAACGACAGAATAATAAATGTTCAACTCCAGTTCGAAAATTGTAATAAAGTTTATTTTCATATTTCCTAACTCGCATTACATTAAAACTTTAAACATAATTTAAAACTATGTATCATAGTAACACTTCTGTTATATTCATGAGATTTAGGATAATTTGAATTGTCGAGCATTAACATATTGAGTATACCTTGCTCAGGGATGTTGAAATGCGCGGGAAAACAAAAGGGAGCGCTATAAATGTAAAATTGCCAAATTTTTATTCAAAGTTCCTTCAGGGGGGTACCTTGGTTATTATTGCCGTCGCTTATTATCAAAAAGCGTCCGAGCGTTCATGTATGAATATGAGCGTTACCTTGTGCAGATCCCTTGTGACCACATAGAACCTCGAGCATATATCGCATATATGGGGGGGAGCAAAAACGAGCCATCAACAAGAAAAACAACAAAAAGACGGTCACGACGACGATGACGACGTGGATGATAAAATTTTTGGTTGAGTGGGATAAATTTATAACGCGACTAGGTGGAGACCGTGTCGTTGAAATCGGAAGTTGTTACGTTTTTGTGGCTTATTTTGTCACAGTGCTCTGGGAATTTTGTACTTCATTTTTTTGAAATTTTTACTGCTTTGAGGTATACTTCGTATATGGTTTGCTTTAAAAAATCCCAAAATAATTACCTATACCTTAAAAGTGCCCCTTTGAAAAAATAAAAAAAATATGTATAATATATAAATTCACGATAAATTCGCACTTTTGAGCCCTTAGCGTGCTTAGCGTTCACCTGCTGAGGTCCCCACGAAGATTTGCAAAAAGTACGAAGCGAAGACGAAGTCTAGCGGGAATAAAACTCAATTCAGCTTTATGGTGTTTGCCATTCAATAAATACCTTCAGTTGTACACCTTTTTGCCATTTGGTCCAGCTGCTGCCTTACCCTTACTTACCCCCTGACCGTTTTGTTTTTTATACTACGTATACAGCGATTTTGGAGCCCCTGGTGGGCATGCCAGAAAAAGATACGCCCTGAGTAGCAGGTTTCAAAATAAATAAATCCTGGCGAAAGGTACACGGTGTGGCGCCCTCTTCCTTTTTCCGTCCTGTCCTTAATTTGATATGCTTTTTGCATTAAGAGCCCTACTCCCTGCCAGCTCGGACTATCAAATTGTTTCTCGAGGAACTTTTTGCCCTCCGGCCCTCCGGTGTGCCACTTGTCGTCTCCATTCGCACCTATTTGCCGCTGTGCTTTGTATGCCTGAATAGCATATTTACTTCCTGCAAAAGTCGGAGGCGGGGGCTATCAGGAAACTTCTTGAGGTGTACTTCAAGTAATTGAAGCCCTTAGAGGCGGAGGTGCGACTTGCCTAGCCCGAGGCGCCGCGTGCGTATTACGACGGCATCCACTTTGACCGTGAGATTTTGGAGCACCCTTCGCTCTTTAAATTCATTAGAGGCACCTTCGAGCGCTCGTTCGCCTCATTTCGCAAATCGCCCTCCTAATTGTTCGTAATTATCGAGGAAGCATCGATCACCCACTGCAAACAGTTGCCGCCACCGATTTGTTGCCGTGTTCACTTGTTAAAGGTCATGTTGAATCATCTACTGCCCTAAGTACGACGAAGGATTCATGCTAGCGAATGGGCGGGAGCGGAGGTCCGGTGGCGCGCACCTATCGCTTCACGGGCCCGAGATACGAGTCACAAGCGACATGACAAATGATGTTCGATGTTCACATATGTCGGGAGCGGGCAAAAACAAGGATCTGTCCGAAACTTTATCCACAGTCGAACGTGTGTAGTACCTATCGATGCCCAACACTCGGACGGCGAACAGCAGTTAGATAACACCGAGGGTGGGGGTGGACCGAAAAAAAAGAAATATAAAAATAAAGGGCCAGCAGAAGAGATACCGGGAAAATGGACACCGACACCGGCAGCATCCAGGCATCAGGAGCAGCAGGAGCAAGCCGTGAGCCCCAACTTTTTCTCTACGTCGTTCGATTTTGTTGATGCTCTCGTTATCATCCCTCCAGTTCCTCGGTCAGTCGTTTTGATTTATTGCAAGGGAAGAACTTTTTGATAATCGATTATTGATTTTCCGCAGGTGGACGGAGACTCGTTTCTGGGGTCCATGCCTGGCTGCACACACTTTTTGCCGTTTCGACAAATTGACTGCGGTAAATGGTTCGATCGTGGCCAGGTCTTCCTGCTGTCGGAATCCTAGCCTCATATGTCAGGGTGAAATCTAATTACAATTCCTTCGCACCCGTTCCACTGGGAGCACTTATCATCAGCAGTGGATGAAACTAGCGTTTGTCAAGAATGGGAAATTTCTTAGTGCGTTTTCTTAGGCATATTTCTTCGTTTTCCTTCCCCACTTCAGTCTCATCCGGTGCGAGAAAGCACAGGTGTGCTATAAATCTTAAAGTCATCATCTCTTTTCCAAGTCGAATATGAAAAACAGAGGGGTTTAGGTTTAGTTAAGGTAAGAACGTAGATCTTAAATAAACATTTCATTTTTAACGTGAGGGTGCTCAGATTGGAGATAGTAAAATAGAAATTATATTCCCAATATAAGGTATAAAAACACTGTCCTGCAATATCACTTACTTTATAATTCTAATACAGTAAAACATTCTACGATTATAAAAACAAATAAATTTATGTACCATATACAAAGCATTGAAGTTACAAAAGAAATATTAGAAATTCGTTCCCCTTGAAAAGTGTAGTCCTAACTAAAATAGAACAAAAAAATTAAAACATTTCGAAATGCTCCTTAAGTTTTGATTCTTTCCATAAACTGATAATTTCATACACTTGCGAATAAAACTTGTTCACCATATAGACCTACCTACCTATAGACCATAGAGATAAGTTGTGTTCGATATTTACAAATAAGGACCTAGGCTTTCATTTAAGCCACGTTAAAAACTTCTATGATATGCTTTTATTTTTTAAACAAATTTTATATTTTCAATTTTTTCGAAAGCATGATTCTCCATCGCATTTTCATTTACCAATTAGTAGTCTACGGAAAAAATTCTATAGTAATAATTTTCCAATTCTTTAGAAGCAAAATAAAAAATTAAATTTGTTAACTAGTATTACCTTTTCATTGACTCTTAATGCCTAATAAACTACCACTAAAAATTTGTAAATAAAATAAAAGTTAAGAAGCTAAAACCCTACTTTGAAAAAGTTGAAAACAATCAAAAAATATTAGAGAGGAAGGTCAAAACCCTTCAAAAACATCAGGTATTGGACAACTAATTATGGGATCTCATTAAGCATCACCAGCGTTGGGCAAAATGCAATCAAACTAATGATTGAAAACTAAACTAAAAATATAATCATGATTGATGTTTAAAGATTAATCCGTTCCAATTACAGTCCATAACAAATGATTGATTTATCTTTAATTATAAGCTTTATATTATGATTAACAAAAATGAAAATTTAATCCAAACCACAATTTGTTTAGCTTGAACTCTACTTTCCGATTATAAGCAACATTCCTTGTACATACATAATGTACTTAAAGAAGAAGATTTCTATGAAAATTGGTATTATAATACATATACATATATGGTACTAATAACTTTTAAGAGTTTCTGGAGAATTCTCACTTCAAATCTACTGTACAAATTATGGATATAATGATTCGAAATATTTCACTAAAATCGGGGGCAAAATTGTGAGGGTAAACGTAAATATTTAGAATGGAAACAAAAATTATTTTTATTTTATAAATTATACTTATAATTATACTTAAATTAGTATTTTATAGAATAAGATTGCTTTTCGTTAAATTAGTATTTTATAGCTCTGGACTTTTTTCGTTTGTATCCTCAAGTTTGCGCCCGACTTTAGCTTTTCCAAACAAATTTTTGCTGTGGATTTAATTAGAACTATTGTTTGAATCGTGATATAGACATGATGGAAATTTGTTGTTGAATAATCAATAGATTGATAAAATTAGTGGATTACGCCCAATTCTGATTATCGCTTTGATCAATTGGAAAGCGTTTTCTTATTTTTCAAATTTTCTCATTTTTCTAAAAACAAATACAGCCCTATTCACTTATTTTGTTCTTGTTTATTAATATTAATGACTTTACTATTAATTTTATTAGCTATGTGAATTTATAATAAAAAACACAATTATTAAATTTTTGATTAATTTCAACGCCAAATTAAATATATGAAGATTTCTTTGGTTAGATAATTTAATCATACTAAAGTATTTGAGTGTAAAAGAAACCGAATGGTTTTCCCTACAATTACACTTTACATTTTTATTTTTCGTGAACATAACTAATTTTATTTGAAGTTTTAATAGAAATTCAAGCGTTGGTGTGTTGTTTTCTTAAAAATCGCGCATAACAGAAGACAAGGGGTAACATAAAAAACGTATAAATCACGTGTGCGTAAATATTGCTTTATTGAAATGCAATTTTGTTCGGAAGGAAAAGTTTGCCACAAAGTGGGGATAATAAAAGTGGGCCCCCGAAGACCCGTCTGTCTATTACGTACCTGTAACAATTTGCATTAACATCTCCTTTCCACCCAGCTGGCAGTTGGTTCTGATGGCACACGGCGCCATAAAGAGATGTGACTACAGTTGTTTTCACATCTTGAATATAAATTGCTTTATTTTGAAGAACGAAACACGCGAGCACCCGACAAACAGACGGATAGTCCTGGCCGCATAAGGTGGATATATCCAGACCCTTCCGAGCTGTTGAATTATTCCACACAGCCATGTCAGGGTTTGCAACCTGGGGCACACACCGACATCCTCTGGGGCGCTCTTCGGGCGGAGCCCCGCCGCCGGATCCTCAAGTCAGCCCGAGAATTGAATGCTGTTCCGGCTGCTGGTTTCAGTTAACTCCGTCAACTCAAACCGGGCCCGGTACACACAATTGTTGTGCAATTTAAACTCGGCGCTCATCTGTGATTTCACCCCAAAGTCCTTGTTGAATAAGACGCGGGTCACACCTGCGTCCAACAAATGTTCTTCCCTCGTACGTCCGGGGGTCGGGCGGAAAGCACTCGGGCTCCTCAACTACCTTGTCAGAGGACACTACATTTTTTTCATTGAGTTGTCAGTGCTGCTCTGGCTTTTGAGAAGGGTAAATACTCGAGGACCAGACTGTTTCAGGTGCTCACCCTAAATATCCCTGAGATGGGGATAGAGCATCTTACTGAATTTATCCCAGAAAAGTAAATTCATTAAGTCGTCGCGAAATGCACCTGTGCCAAATATTGTGATGAATGCGATTCGTTTGGCCAACACCTTGCTTAGTGGTCCAAAGAAAAGGGCTTTTTCTTTTTGAATTTTGAATTGCATCTTAGAATGGGGTCGAGTCCCCCTAAAAATGCGCCCTTTATTCCATGCCGTTGAACATGAAAAATCATTTCCCTTGTGGGGAGCTGAAAGGTATTTTGGCTTTCCATGTCATCTCCTGGATATGTAAGAAAGAAGGTCCTCCTGGATGGCGGGGACGACGTGAGCGATGTCTTCCTTTTCTTGTAGGTCTAACTGGCAACATTCGCTCCGCCAGGAAAGTGTTTTTGTCGACTTTTAAATGAGGTTTGGATGTTGGCTTGGTTGGCACTTCCTCAGTGATTGCGGGCAAATTCAAAGGTGCTTTGTATTAATGGGATGACGAGGTGAAATTAATCTCGCTGGAAGCAAGTTGTCGCCCCTTTTGAAATCGAAAAATCGCGGAGTATTCCGATAAGGTGTAGTAAATTGATTGATTAATAGCTGTTTTGACGGTCCTCTTCTGCTTCTTTGGTTTAAAAATAGAAAAATCTATTCGATGATAACACGACATCAAAAATGGCCATAGAATCTAGTGTATGAATACATTTTTAATACTTCAAATCACCTTTTGAACTTTAAGATTTACAAGTTATAAGCAAACCAAGTTCAAACCTATGATAGCCTTAGTATTGGTCCTGGTTCTTACATCAATGGACTTAATCTTGGACTTAATGTTGGCCTCGTATCTTATGTCTTGGTATCGTTTGCAAGACTCTTGCAATTTTATTTTGCAATTAGATAATAATTTTAAGCAATATTGTAAAATAATTTAGTAAGGTACGTTATTATTGTGACACAGTGCTTTGAATACTTAAGTTTTTATTAGTTTAAATGCAAACAAATTCTAAATTTTAGTTCAGTACATAAAGAACTAATTAATTTTTGAATTCGCTACCTTGGAAAAACACCCACCACAGGCCAAAACTCTTTTCGGATTACATGATACCAATTCGAATAGGTTTAACGAATATATATTTAAATCTAAATCATTCTAAAAAAAATAAATAACCAGATTTTTAAACCGGTCTTCGTATATATCAACGTTTTAAAACTTATCGATTCTGTTCAAAACACAACGCATTTCAAACTATCTTTATAAATTGACCAAAAACTTTTGTCACATATATGTGACGGCGGGTTCTGATAAGAAAACGCTGTGTCACACATATGTGACGGTTGGTAGCGAACGAGTTAATATCATGGTAAAATAAAATAAAATTTTTATTATGGTCTATTTCGTTTCAATATTAGATTTTAAACCTCGACAGCATCGTTATTCTTTAAATTCTCGAGATTTTAAGAATATTTTTGCAAGGCCTTATTTAGAGATAGGCACGGGTCGCATGCTGACTTAAAATATGAGCGTTATTACAATTAATTAATAATTTATCTCAATATATGCAATATATATATAAAAGTAATTCTCTAAACCTACGAAGCTTATAGACATGAAATGTTAGGAGTTATATTAAATTGCATGCAAATAAATGGAAACAATTAAAGTTCACCAAATCCAACTACTAATTTTCCTGCAACTGCCCGTAAAAAAGTTGCAGTCCCACAAAAGCCCCAAACCCGAACATACACCTGAGGGTGACGTGCTTCAGCCGGACGAGACTGACGAGCGCAGGAATAAACAAGCCTACAGGACCAGAAACAACAATAAATCGCAATTGTCCTTCCTGATGTAATTTATGTTTTCCATGTTTGGAAATATTTGCCTCAGGATAGAATTCCCTAATTTCTGCATCCCGGTTCCGTCCTGCGTTCCACGGAAAACTCCCGCAAAGGCTCCGCTTACCTTTCTGCTGGACAGAGGCGGGTCCTATAGTTTAGGTACTGCTAATCAATCGATCACACAATTTTCGAGTGAGAAGTCGGAACGAAGGCTCGCCAAATTGGTTCCTGCATAACTTGAGCCCGTCGTTCTTGTCTTTACCGAGAGTCGGACTGTCCAGAAAGGTTAATGGATCTTTGGATATCACTTCCCTTCCCATTAATTGCTCCATGAGAGTTACTTCTGCGTCGGCCGGAGGTGCACGTTCGGAGCTGTTTCGGGGGACTTTGGCTAGATATTAGCAACGGTTGCATTTTACAGCCAGTGGACCCATCCCCGCCGGTGACGGCTGTCACACAATGTGCAATTAAGAGACGCGTATCCCTGGGCAGGCCGAATGCATTTCGGGTGACTCGAGTTTCGAAAGTTTGCTAGATCTGAGGGGCACCCGGGTATTCAGGGATAAAAAAACGGCAGACATTGATTACGGCTGGGCATAGTGGTCCTTTCCCCACGAAGCTAATGGGTGCCAACCTCGTGTGGTTTGTTCTAGCCCTTTAAAATCAAAACAAAAATCCCAAGTTATCGCTTCGTTTAGATATTTTCAACTATGTCCTCCTCCACGTGTAGTTGCTCTATTTGCTCCCTCCTTCGACTTGCTTAGCAGAACCCCTTGTTATTTTTATACTTAAAGTGTTATCTATGTGATTCCCCCCGTTCGTCTTCTATAGTAAATATCCAAGTTTACGGGAAAATTCAATTTACTTTTCACTTTTTCAGTTTACCTGACAACTTTGTCGACACCCTCGTGCAAATTTAATACTTGGAGTGATTTATGGCGCCTGAGCTATTTTGCGACACTTAACTTCGCTTGATTTTTTAGCTTTTAACTCTATAAAATTTCCAGACGGGATAAGGGAAAGTAAAACTGGAGTTACTCGAAGAGTAACGTTGTCAGTACAAATTCAAAATGTTTATGTCTTTTAAAATGGTTTGAAGTTTATTTCGCTTAACTATCTCTTGTATAGGATTCCTCTCATTTATTTATACATAGTATTTGAGTTCTTTAATAGCTTTTATTTGGTGGATATATATAAAGCTATATAATGCAGCGCTTAATGTTTTTATAAAATATATAAGACCTTCGCTTTAGTAACTAATTTTTATGTTATAATGAACTTGAAAGCATTTTGTTTTTAGTGGTACAAGTTTACAATAAGTATCTCATTTAACATACTTTGGTATCTATAAATAACCGCTTTCTAAATAATGAATATGCTCAGTGTTTCTAAAAGCAAACATTTCCAGAAAACGAAGTATTTTTTGCTTCAAATATGTTTTTAGTTTATATTTAACGAACTTTTACAAATGTGTGTATAGCAGCTTATTCCAGTAAATTCTATTAAAACATATATTTCCAGATATTCCGTGTATTAACAAAAAATTCTAAAATTGTATGTACAACATTTTATATATGCATTTATTAAATAAACATTTCGTAATCGGGATGGCCAAAATAGTGTCATTTCAACAGTTTGTTCAAGATATTTATATAATTTAGTTTAGTGTGCTTAGCACAAAAATCCAAATGCAAAAATATTGTCAACATATAATGATTTATTAGAATTATTGCATTTATGTTTATGTGTATGTAATGTCCAACATCGACCTAATGCGCAATAAACGTCCAGTGGTCGATTGTTTGCAGAGCACTTTGCGAAAGGGAAAATAAATTTTACAGGTGATACATAATGTGAAAGCCCCCAGGATGTGAATGTAACGCGGATGGTAAATGCACAGCTGCAACGCTATACCTGTTCAGTCCATTCGGACGGCTTATTAGCATCCGAGTAAATGCCCTATCAGAAAAGGGCAGCTATAGAACGTAGCCGCTATTCCAGAGGATTCTAAACCCTTCCTCCATTGAGTGGATTTAGCGCCGTGGCCAATAAATCCAACTCACTGGGATTCTGGCGGCAGCGAACACCAAAAGCAGGTGTTGGTTATAAATTGTTCTATAATTAGTCGCATAATTTAATGCACTTTAAATCTTGTGCTGTATACTGCTTAATTTACATGAACACTGGTTTTCGGTTGTAGAATGAGAGCGGTATGGCCGCTCGGATTTTATTGGTTGCTTCCTCCTCTGACCTTGATATGTTTAAGTTTATACGTTTCAAGGTGCACCCTATGCTAATGTCGGAAGTCAAACAGTTTCGGAATAAATTATGTGGCGGCTGTGGTGTGACAGCTTAAGAGCATAAAGTACTGGAACTGCACTCCCGCACAGCGACGAACCGAGTATGCAACGTGCACCACGGGGCTGTTATTCGCTACGTGAAAGTTCACTCAATGGAACTCCACTTACCAGGTATCAAGAGACGACAAAATTTTTCACTTTACCTCTTCTGGAGCTAACCCGGATTTAAAAGGATTTTATCGGCTATGTGCTTCCCGCTGCTGTATATTATCCCGCGAATGAACACAGCTCTTGGCGAGGGACAAGGGGCGATGTGCTCGTCTTACTAACTCATAATCATTCTTCAAGTAGTTCCCGAGGATCTGGCGGGGTTAACTACTTCGTACACGATTCGCGTACTTATCAATCTTAAGAAATGCATCCACTCTTTAGGTTTGGTAGAGTTGCCTTGGTGGGTTTGGATACCTTTAAGTAATTCAATATTCAGTAAAAGATTATTTTAGAATAAAAAGCTGTTTAAAAAATACGAGTGCATATGTACTAAAAGTTACTTATTAAAGTACAATTCTAAAATATTGTACATGCAAATTCTAAACATTATACTGGCGAAAATAAGCCGATTTTTATGATTTGAAACTTGTTTATTCATTATTTTAGCAATTAAATTAGGGTTTGGTGACATGTTCTTAAGATATTTTACTGTATTTTATGAAAATGAAAATGATTTTTCTACAATTCCTAAAAGAACCAACTCGGTATTAAAAATCAGTCGGAAAACGATCGGAAAGTAGTAATCAAGAGACGAAAATGAACTGAAATCAGTTAGAAATCGCGACACTCACTTCCTAGTCCCTTTATACGCTTGATTGCAAACCAAGTGTGAAGTATAAGTGAAAGCAAATTCTGCATCACATTTCTGTAACTTTTCCGTCTTTGCAGCTCATAACTAAGTCGAATATTTACAAAAATGTCCGTCTGGTTTTCTTCTGATTCTCGTATGTTTGCAGTTTTCCTTTCTAAAGTTCAACATTTGCAAAATGCCCATTTGGTTTGCAGTTGGTTGCTTACTAAGTTCAATATATGAAATATTTCCGTCTGATTTCCGTCAAATAATACTTCCGACTGTTTCCATCAAAAACTCACTTTCAGTCTCTTTTCAGTTTTATTTTTTCACTCGAGTATTTCCCCCCCTTTAAAATCGGTTTTTAAATTCACTTCAGTACTTATTTTCCAAATTGTTGACGTATGTTTATTTAAGTCTTAAAGACGATTGAACCTTTTATTGAAAATTGGTATAAATAAACCAATTTATTTAAAAACAAAAATTCATTAAAGACGAATATAGAATGAAATATTACACCATACAAATAATACGTATTTTTGTAACTCATCATAGATACCATCGTATTATTATATATAATAATTATAAAATATTTGCTTGATGCACTAACTTCTAACAGTCTTCAGATTCTCATTGTTAAGAGAGGTTTGGACATTTTGTTCTATTTCGAACTACTTCAATTAGTAAACGTAGCAATAATAAAAAAAAATCCATACAAAATAAGTTTACAATTTTCGATATCTTTCTCGAAATAAAATTAGTGGTATTTTTACCATAATTTAGTGCTCTTATGGTTGCATTAAAAGATAAAAGACGTTACCTTAATTTATTTGTTTACTGCTTGAAGAAGTTTGATGTAGAAATCTCCTAACTCTTAGATATTTCTTTAGATCTAGGGTTTATTGTATACCCTACATTAATTTAATAAAATAACCTTGCCTTAACTTTCCGCAATCCGGATAAATATTCGTTTGAGTTTGATACAAAATTGAGGAAAGTTATAAATTATTTTAAAAATCGTTTTTATTTTGGTTCCACCTGCTCATGTGATGTGAATGTTTAGTGTAAGACATTTGGCTATCTAGTCCTAGTTTGGCAAGCAGTGCATATAGTGAATTTAATTGTTTCGTAAAATACTGTTCGAATTTAGTGTAGTTTTATATTAAAATTAATGTTTCAATTTTGATTAAGGCCCAAGAATGTCATTCCTTAAAGAGGAACCTCTCAGGAAGCGATCCTTGGTCCTTGCAGGAAGGTGTAGGTGCTATACAGCTGATGGGATGCCAAGGCAAGCCGTTTACATGTGTTCTCAAAGGCAGTGATTACTTTTTATTACGTCTGATACTGCAATCAATCATCGGCCCGAATGTGCTGTCGTTTTTTTTTTTCCTTTTTTTTTATATTGTATATCATGCGGCATTGCGCACATCTTTTATGTGGGAAGTACGTGCAGGCTTAGGTAGGGGCATCATTGGCGGTACGACGCGGGGGCGGCAAGCGAGCAGTGATGATTCCCTGATAGAAGCCGTACCTGCCTGTTTTATTACGGAACATCAATTCAACCCTAAATTTGTTTGCAATCAATTTCACCATCCGGGCACAAAAGACTAAGGGTTCCACGTAGAAGGGATTTGCGTGCCAAATTGACGTACAACCACCCGTAAAAAGTTCTGGTGATGGGGATTTTATTGTGTGCTCCACCATGAAGACATTCCTGAGCAGCCCGACAGAGAAAGTCGATATAATTTGAAATTATGTTTGCAATTTTGAGATGTTTAATGTTATCCCAGTACGATTGCTATAAATCTACTTTTATAGGAAAATGTTTCGAAATTGGAACGGTCCTCCTACCCTCTCGTAATTCCTCCAGATGGCTGGGTGACTCCTAGTTAGTTTGCTGAAGAAACCTTCATTATTACCTTACATCGAGTAAAATATTTACTGTGATGCGTCCTAGATAAGAAAGCTGTCTTTCTTGAATTTGTTTTTTTTTTTTTTTTTCTTTAATTGAGAATTTCAGAAGGGAGCGAGGAGCGGGTAGGGGGTAACCTGATCCTGTTCGAGTCACATACTCAGCAGATATGAACCTGTTCGCTGACAAAGATACACAATCTGTGAAAGAAGCTCCTTTCCCGCTGGATGTATGCTTCTGACATGAAAACGTTTCATGTTTACCTCAAGCATTTTAAAGGAGGCTAAATGTGCGCCAGGGAGCGCACCAACATTTTCTCAACCTTTTAGAAAAAGCCAGTAAATTTATTGTGCTCGTTGTCAGCCAACTCATTGTCGTCATAGATGTCACCAGCATGCACTAGTGTGACAGGGGCACATCTGTAGTTAAGGATGCCGCCTCGAATGGCAACTTGCGGCGCTTTTTTCTTTTTTTTTTTTTACTTCTTAAATTCGCGGAGGTTAATGCAAAATACAACAACCCAAGATAAAAACCAACCTGTTTTGTAAAAAAAGAGTGACTGTCACCGGTGCCGGTTTGAATAATCCGCAAAATGCCACCCTCTCATCGCTCGGGGCTCGCATCCTTACAATATCTTAGTTGATTAATATATAGATTCGAGTAATTTTCAGCTGGGATGACTCATACCCGGAGTAGGGGAGGGAATCCCTAAATTACGAGGACCGACTTTCCGGCCGAGTAAGGGTAAAGTTTCAGTAAATAAGGCGTGGGTGGGGGGGGATAGCTTGCGGAAAGTACCCCTTTTCGTAGGGACATGTGTGCTGATGCCATGTAGAAATCAATTAAGTCAAAAGGTAAATAAAAGGTGGTTTTGATAGAAACTGTTTGACATTTGGTACGAAGGCTGATGCTGTGTAGAAATTTTGACTATTCCTGCGTAGAGGGGACCAAGTTTGGAAGACAGTTTGATTATGATAAATGGTAAAATTTTGCTTCTCATGGGGGATTGAAATGAAAATTCAGGTTATCAATTCTGTTTTACTTTCTAGTTTTCAAATATTCGTAGTCTTTATACCTAATACAGAGTGACTCATATTAACCGAAAGGGTTGTCTTCATATTTTAAGAAAATGCCTAAGTCTGGTGTTCGTTTAATAATTTCAAAAATAAATAAAGTAGGAGTACTTACCTTCTATTTAAATTTCAATTATATAGATCAAAAACAATTTTGTATTTCACTAAAGTAGAAGTATCTACCTTCTATTTAAAATTCAGTTATACAGATCAAAAACAATGTTTTACTACACTAAATGGTAACTTTTAACTTAGGCCAGTTTATGACCCTTTCGTTGCGCTACATTGTAATATTTTGTAAATAAATAAAAGTATAAACTAGTTATATGCTATGAGGTTTTTGAAATTATACTCCACTGAATTCCCAGATCGATAATATAAGAACTAAGTACTAGCTACACCAAAAAATAATTTGAATCCTCTTAATACATGAATTGAATTGATTACTTTTTATTTACTAGACAAATCAAAATGAGGAACTAGTAGTTGTTTTCGTGGTTAAAACTTAATACCATGAAATTAGTTAATTTTAACTACAAAACTAATTCATGCTAAATATTTTGATGAACTAAAATATAGTCAAATATATCCAAAGTGGTAGTTCTAAAAGTTACAAGTTATAGTCAAAATATGGTAAGTTTTAGTAAATTGGTTGTAAACAATTAGTTTTAACAAGAAAATGACAATTTATGAGCATTTACATTATATATTAAAAATGATTGATCATGGTGAGAATTACAATAATTAAGTGCTCATAAATCATTACTCCTCCAGAGATTTTCTATTGAGTTTTGAGAAGTAATTTTGAAAAATAAGTTCGCAAAATTTTGTCGATTAGCAGTAGTTGAATTTAAAACAAAAGGGGGATTGGCTGATTGATTTTGACTATTTTGCTCTCATCGTTTTCAGTTTGAATTATTAATTGTACTTGTTTTTTTTTTTAAATTTTATAGTTGAAAGTCTATTTTCGTCAAACAACTATCAAAATATTTATGATTTAACGAAATTATTTTTTCTGAGCGTAAGATAAGTAATTAGTATTTTTTTTTTCATTTTAACTACAAATACAAAAACTTGTGATTAACAATTTACAAGGCAAAATTAACTAAACGTAGTACCAACATCTTAAGGAATCTTAATTTATCGTGTGGCTTCCGTTATTTCTAGTGACTGCCGCGCACCTTCTTGACATGGCAGCTATAAAGTTATTTATCGCTTCTTCTGGAATAATGTTCCAAGCGTCTTTTATTCCATCAAATAATGCCTCTTTATTAGAACAGTTGGTTCTATCAATAGGTTTATTGACTATTTTCCATAAATTTTCAATGGGATTCAGGTCAAAAGATTGGGCAGACCATTCTAACACCTCAATTTTATTATCCTTAAACCAATATTTTGCCAATTTCGAAGTATGATTAGGATCGTTGTCTTGTTGGAAACGCCATTTAACTGAAATTTCCTCATACGCAAATGGCAACATCACATTTTTCAATCTGTTTACATAAACAAATCCATAATTTGTTCAATGTGATGAATGGGCCCAATCCCATGGCCTGAAAAACAGCCCCCAACCAGCACATTTCCACCACCATACTTAGACGTATGCTCACAATACTTTGGGCTTAGCTATTCTCCTTTTGGTGGTCTAATGAACATTATTCCGTCAGATTCTTTAAATTAAACATACTCTCATCAGAGAATAATACACGTTTTAATAGTCCAGTCAATATGGAATCTAGAAAATAGAAGTCTAGCCTTTCGATTTTTTTCTGAAATGAAATGTTTCCTAGTTAGCCCATTGGTTTTCTCTTGATTGTGATTTTACTAACTGGCAATTTTAATTTCTTTAAAATTTGGTTAGCAGAGATATTTTGTATACGCCATTTGATTAAATGATCGTCCTTTTCTGTAGTTTTTCTCGGCCTTCCTCCAGCATGTATGGTTTTAACTGGCCCTTCGTAATTCTTTATTAATCTCAACATCACGGATTTATTAAAGGAATATTTTTTGCTAGTTCACTTAAAGTCAGTCCATTTTTTAAATAATCCTCGAATTCAAATTCTAAACTCAACCCAATACTTATTTCGCGCCATTAATTAATATAATTTAAATTTAATTTTGAAATCAGAAAACAAAACCAACTAAACACTGGGAATTCTTCTGATGTTTTTAGAGTGCTGCTAGTCGGTAAGTACTACTGCGATATAAAATATAAGAGGACTGTGATATCGTTACAAAATAACAATGCGCAGGGAATTTTTGTATATCTTTGGAAACTGTTCCTTTAGTTTACCTTAGACCTTCGAGTTATTGATATTCTCTCATTACAAATCGTCTATTATTTTGGTAACTAAAGCAATTAAAAAACCAAATTTATTTTTATAAAAAGCTGTATCAGGAACATCTAGGAAAAGAAGATTTTTTCTCCAGAGTATAAATTTGTGAAGTTATAAACTTATATCAATTGACTCTATGATTGTTACTTTAGTTATCACCGATACTGTATATCTATAACAATATTTCCATTTGTATATAAGTTTTTTTTGTTTAGTAAAATGTGTGCTTTTTTACGTGCGTTAAATTGACGCTTGTACGTAGGGAGAGGAATGAAAAAATTTCAGTAAATCTCGTGTTTCAAAATTAGAAATTTTGTTAATTATTATATTATGTAATTGGTTCCGTTATTTATCCTCTTCAGTTCTAGAGTCCAACCGCTGAACAGAGATTATTATTATAACATGAGACATTATTTATATTAAGCTACATTAACTAATTGCCTATCATACTATTTTATATTTTAATAATAACTCATTGTTAAATAGAATTGAATAAATGGTAAGCTGAAATTTCAAATTGCACTATATTTGAAGAAATTTGCAAATATTTGAGTTAAAATTACAATTTAAAATTACATCTTAAACGTCTAAAACTAGACAAAATTAAAAATTGTTCTGCGTTACGGGTTATACGAGTATATAAAAGAAACAACAAAATCAGTAAATTAAAACTTATCACATAATAAAATTAGTTGATTAGGAGCGCTATCATTCATATTAAATCAAATATCTGTTACCCGAGAGAAAGCCACACGTATTGCATTTCCTATTTTCAGATCAAATTCGTATAAATGCCACAAAAAAAAGGATATTGCCTAAAGGAAATTTTCGAATTGATTGTGCATCATTGACCACCTGCAATCGCTGCATTGGGCTCACAGAACAGGACTCAGTCACATACACATCAAATGTATTTCGGAAAACGTAAGTGGAGGACCGAGGACCGAGGATGAAATGGTCAAAAGCCAGAATATCCATCAGGTCCGCAATACAGGCGAAAATGTCCCTGGTAAGGTGCACAAAATCTGATCAATTTTCAGTCACCCCAAAATAAACTGTGCAGTTGGGCAAACCGTCGGGCTCCAGTCTCCAGAGTCTGGTGACAATAGCACACCCATAAATTACCAATTTACCATAGTTATTTGCCCGCTCAGTTGAAATTATTTGCTACACCTGTAAAAACCATAAAATCATCAATCAGTAGTTGTAATGGGTTGGAAGTAATTTATGGGATTATAGCCCAGGATTCGTTCATTTTTGCTTCTATCCCAGGCCACTGTCATATCTGCGGAGGCCCATAGTGGAGCCCTGCATCACTCACGCCCCAGCTGCGCCTTCCTGATCCTGAATGGGGACAACAGCGATCCGGAAAGGTGCAGAGAATATGTAAATCAATGAAGGGAGATAATCATATGGTGCTTCTGCTCGGCAAAAATAGAGACTGTGCCAAAATGCGCGGTCCCGGTCGTGATTTTGGGATCACCTTTGAAGTCTCATCGCACCTACGCCACATTACGCACATAACGCGCTCATAAGCAATTTCCAGATTACTACTTCCTCAGCAGTTTTCTAAGGCGTTCGGTGATTACTCGGCGCTCGCCCTTATCGGCGTTCTGCTTGGATGCGCCCCAATTTGGTACCTTCTCAAGTGTTTGCCCTTTCCTTGGTAAGTACAAAGAATTTTTGGGGACCAGGTAGGCCTATCATTAAGGGTGATCGCTTCAAGTGAGGTAAGCGAGAAAAAGTGCCTCTGTAGGGTTTCAATTCTATTCTACGTAGGGATGCTTGACGCCTTCTCTCTAAGTGCAAGCGGGGGAGCCATCAAACTTTAACTGGGAAAGGAACTTTCGGGCTTAACGAATTTGGCAAATGTAAAACTGTACGGCGAGATAATTTACACCGCAAATCTTAGCGCTTAACTCGGGCAAAAAACATAATTGAAATTCCTGGTAAAAGTTTGAATCCATTAAAAACTTTTATGTAAATGGATATCACCTACAACGCCAGATACGGCTGGGTAGAGCGAAAAAAAAATGGTCGAAAACTTAATAATAAGCTCGAACAAGCAAAAAAGGCACGGCGAACCAAGGGCACTCAGGAGAATCATAATCTTATTATCCTTGGAGCGATTCCGGATCTCAAATCGTGTCGTTTGGAGGTGTGCACGTCTCTTGCTGCAGCCTGGCCTTCAGATGTCGACGGTCCTGCTGTCGGCGAAGGTTACCTTCCAAGGACACCCAAACAGCTCCCGAACTCCTGGACGACGACGACGAATAAAAAATAAAAATATAAAAAAAAACCTTTCATTTCACTGAGGGAAACGAGAAAAACTGCGAAAACTTTCTTTGTAGACACCCAAGTTTTAAGAGATCCATTGCCTACACCATTTATTTAGAATTTTCAAACTGCCGGGACAAGCAGCAGCAGCATCGCCCGCGGCGGTGACGGAGAAGGGGATTCGCTGACTCAATGCTGCTGGGTATAAAGCACTTTGCAGCTAATTAAAAAACAAAAGGGATAATTTTTCACCGCTCATCTAATTTAATAAAGACGAATGCTCTTGAGGTGTAAAACGAGTGTGAAAAATTAGGGACGTTGGAACGCGAAATAAAGACGCTGCCGAGATATTCATTAGCTAATGAGACTACAGCAGACGCGTCAAATTACCAATTTGTTTTATATTTTCAAGAGGCGAGTGGTTGAAATTACCTTGCACCTTCTTTTCATGCAAAACTACCTCAAAGTCTTGGTCTCTGGCCTGTTTATAGAGCGTGATAAATTGTTAAGAGCAGTAAGAAAGGGCCAAACGAATTGTATACTTTTGAGAGGATAAATAAATCAATTAGTTATATTGCACATTTTGATTACTTATGAGCAAAACAATATCAAGATTATGATAGTCGGTCTTGGTTTAGGTTCTGCATCAATGAATTTAGTTTTGGTCTTGGTCTTGGTCTTGGTCTTGCCTTTTAAGTCTTGATTTCGTTAGCAAAACTCTTCCAGTCTTGCATTTTCATATTATTTTCATAATATTTTAGGTATCTTTACTAGATCCTCACTACTATACTATGTATTTACTCAGTCTAGTTAGACCTTACAAGCAAAACGAGTATATGACTTGCATCTACTTAGTCCTTTAAGTAGTCAACAGTAAAAGATATAAAAATAGAGAGAAATGATAAAGTTTTTGGATTGAACTAGTTATTAAAGTAATCTTCTTATTTTCATGATAATTCATTGATGTTTTACTGATAGCACGATTTTATATTACAAAACAAATAAAATTATTATTTTGTTTACCGTTTCTAAAATTCAAAAATTTATTCTGAATGGAAAAACATTAAAAACCGTCATAAATTCGCAGCAATTTCGAAATCATTCTGATAGTTTCATAAAAGTTATTCAAATAGTTTATTTATTTTACAAGTACCAATTGAGTGGTGTCTTAAAATGTTTCAATATCGATACAATACATTTAATTCATCTACAAAATGTTCTAACGAATCTTTATACAAGGCAATAATTAAATCATCCGGTCCATAAATTTAATTTTAATGATTCAGAAAGGTGCACCCTTGTGGCTGTGTATGCGAAAAAGTTAAAGTAAAAGTTCATAAATGAAATTAGAAAATCTCATTTGCACCCAATTCCAAACATAATTAACGCTAGAACTAAGTAAATAGTGAGCTGATAATGAAAGACAAATTGGGGCTCACAAGTCACTTCACACCTTGTTTGGTGCTGGGGCAATTCAGCTCCGAGACCAGAACCATTCAACAGAACCCTGCTCCCTGACCCAACGTAATAGAGGTGTCTAATTCAGTTACCCGAAACTTTTACATTAGAAGCCAGAAAGTAATTCATTTCACGTATGATGTGCATTTTGTTAAGAACTCATTTCGTTGGGATTGTTCTTCTAGTGCTAGAATTATTCAGTACTATAGTATTTTTTTTTTTGTGTAAGATGCAATAATGTATAGTCATTTTAAGTGAGATCCATAAGATTTTCAACTTATCTGCTTAAAGTATGTGCTACTTGGAAAATGTGAATTAAATTCAAGTATTAAGATACTCACGTATCCTCAAAGATTCTTCATCTTTTGCTGCAGTTACATAATAGATCACCCTCATCTCAAGGAGCAGATTTCGTTAGGACAATAAGCTGACACTGCTTAATTCAATTTGTTACAGTCAGTAGCAGGGCCGCACATGTCGCCGCACCGGGTGTCGCCTCAAAGGGATTGAGTACCTTTTTCTGCTACCTTCTTACACAGGAAGGAGCCCGGTCCCCAAAGGTAAGAAACGACTTTCATACATACCCACACAAATGCCCACATGCCGACTCCGACGGAATGAACAACAATATTAACAGCTCCAGAAAGGCTGGCAGGTTCGGACAACCTAAAAGTTGGCACGGCGGCAAATAAGGGTCAGTAAGTGATAAAAGCATATTAAATTAGGAATATCTCAGGAGCCCTTCTGCCCTTTCTCCTCGCCCTGTGTGGCGTATAGACTTATTCACCTTAACTTACGTACGGCCGGACCAACACACCACTGCGAAGGTACTCGAGAGGCTGAAAGATCCCGCGCCCCAAAGGACACTTTCCCGGCGTGCTAATATATGTGTATTTATTATTTCACTATAAAAGTAAACAGCCCCTGGGTAGGACAACAGCTGGTTGTAATGACGGGGAGATATGTGAGAATTGTCTTCGTATGACCGGCTCACCGGAGGGTCCAGTTGTTCTTAAGCTAGAGAAGGTGAATAAAATCAGTAAGAGGAATATTTCATATCACGTGTGCTTTTATTAGCGGATGCGAACGCCCCTAAAGACAAAAGCCGGGGAAAGCGGAGGTGTACCGTCAGCATTTGAACCACATGGGGACGTAGCCTGAAGTCATATTTGGGGGTAATAGCAAAGGTACAGGAATTGCTTCAAATTGGTCAAATCCACTTACACATCTATGCCGCACTGTGTCACATAAACTAATTTATGGAGCTATCAACAATCGTATGCGGATGCAGAATTAGATTTCAGATTCCATCCATTACCCAGCCCGATGCGAAAGTAGATGAAAGCTGGAAGGTATTCCGAAGGTATTATTCACATATGCTACTCTCAGGCGATTTCGCATTAGATCCACGTGAATGGGTTGAAGGAATATGCACCCTTTGCATTAAATAACCGATTCGAGTGCCCTTTTAAAACATCCTCATTCATTTATCTTTGATGGAACTTTTGTTCACCTGCAGCTGTTCAAGTTATAGCATAAATGTTCAACTCACATTCACTTAATGATTTTTTATCTTCGTTGGTTTAGGGTTTTGTCTCCCTTTTAGTAATCGTTTTAGGATATATGGTAATAAATATACACTGAAAGAAAAATTCATCTAAAAGTTAAACGAAACCATAGAGATTTCCGTTTGAGTTTATGTCCTTAAGGTAATAGAAATTTTATTTAGTTATTTAGTATTAAATCTTAGTAAAAGCGCTTAATATGAAAATTTCTTCTATTTGTCGAAAACTAGTTGTTCATTACTTTTATTTAAATTGAATGTACTTATTGATTAAAACCACAATTGCGTGTTTGTCAGCAATTCACTCAGTTGAGATAGAAATTAAGTAGAACAAATAAAATTAATTTAATTAGTGAATATTTTTAAAGGTTTTTAGTACCTAAAAATCATGAGCCTCATTTTGGAAATTTGAAGTTGTTAAAGAGTATTTTAAACAGCTATAAGGATACTTTCTATGTTGGAAATTTTTCTGAAATAATAATTATCATATTTCAAACTCAGTTACTTATCAAACATTCATTGTAGGCTATCAGAGAGAAATTATAAATCCCACTTCCTTAAAAAATAAATAAAATATGAATAAAACAGACGTAACCCCCCTTAAATTAAATTTTCTTTTTATATATCGCGGAAAAGCTAATACAAATTTATCTGTGGTTTCGCAATTTATGTTGACTAACAAGTGTCGAAGATAATTCTCTGCCGAGAAATTAAAAACATCCTCAACCTTGTTGCAAAAATCTGCCTCTGTGGATATGATTCAACGTACCACGGTCAGAGAAAGGACCTTTTGAGGGGGCTCCGGTAGGTTACTTTGCTCCACATACCGTCAGGATGCTCTACCTAAATGAGGTTCAAGGAATCCCAGTGCAATTTAACAAAACGCTGGTCGGGAATGTGTGGGAATTGGGAAATGACTTTTCGTATATACGTACCGGGCAAAACTTTATATCTGTCTGCCTCCTGCGCGAAGGGACACAGGGATGAGAATTTATGTCTCGTTTAGATAGAGGACTAAAATGGTTTGTGGGTTTTTCACATGAAGCCACTTAACTCGGAAAGAAACAGAATTCCTCAGGGTGAAGAAAATATGCAATCTGTCGTCGGAAAAGTAAAATATATCCAGGTTTACGCAAAAAAAAAAAAAATAATAATAATTTCATAATATTATACGGTGAAAAGTACCCAAAGTTCATTTTGAATAGACATATGAAGGTGAAAATATGTAAAGTAGGGGCTTTGTTGCTTAAAATGGGACTGGGACCAACTGATCATATAAAGAGAGATAGACCCGAATTTTACATATTAAACAGCTTACAGTCACTTTAACCTTGTGTGCTCTTTACGTAGCCTATTCATTTTTTCTCTATTCTTATAAAACTTTAGTTCTATACGCATAATATACATTTAGAGTCTAATTTCAATAGATAAAATTATAATTAAAACAGCAAAATAAAATTTTCTTATATTAGTAAAGTAAACGAAAGTATCAAAACTGCTGGATTAATTAATCTTTAAATTATAAATTCAAAATGTTTTATTCTTTTAAAAGTAATCAAAAAATTGTTGTGTACAGCATCCTTATTTGGTGATACTAATTTAAATATCGAATGCTACGAATCTTTTATTTGTACAGAGGTAGAATGTATTAATTCTATTTGTGAAGAGATGATCAATAGAAAAGGCACGGTAACAATTTGTTTAAAAAAGAGTATTTAAACAACATGTCGCGCCGATTGGAATTAGCTGCTGAAAAGAGAAAATTTTACCTTAAATTGAATTTTTTTATTTCATTGACACCGGTGAGACCGAAATAGACGAAACCGAAACACATGAGATCGCTAAAATTGCAGCTGCCTACATGTCAATTAAGGAACTCGGAGAGTTCAAGTAAAAGTCCACGTCCACTCATTTCAGTTTCAGTCATTTCGGGTTTCGCTGGCTGATCTTGAGAATGCTCCCCAAGTCCTTGGATTATTGTCTGGAGGTATTTTTAGGCTGAATTTCTAATTGAATCATGTTGTCGTGGTTTTGCAATTAGAGTCCGTCAAGCAATTGTTAGTTCTAAAAAAAGCAACTTCACTGGGCGCTGTTATTGTCGAAAGGGACATTCGTGGTTTGTATTTTTTAGTTATAAAAATAAAGAAACGAAAAACACCTTTTCTAAGTATAAAATCGAAATTTACACCCTAATGATGAAATGATGGACAATGCTAGAGAAATAAGATTCAAGTTAAAATGAATGGAGTAGTTTTACTGTATCATATTCTTAATGAAACCTATCGTTAGATCCATAAGTATTCCAATTTGATACGAAATATTTCCTTTCAAATACCCCAAACTCTTTTTCTCCATTAACTCTTCACCAAACTCAATAAACTAAACACCAAATGATGCGTTGTCGTTATCGCTTCTAACGTCGCATACTCACTATGCGCTATTTATTTGAAATTTATATTTAAACAACACCTGAGGTCAAGTTGTATTTACTTATTTGGACATTATTACATTACCATTCGATGACTGATCACAATACTGTATGAAATATTCGCACGACTCACACATTAGTTATTATAATTGCACTTAAAGGCGCTCTTATATCAGTATAATTTTAGCCATAAATGTAATCATATACCATAAATGTTTTGAAAACAAAAGGATGAGAATGTGTTCCTATTTTAAGAGGTTGGGTTTGGCTTCATCTCCAAGGAAACAAAAATCAAAGGTTAAAAGAAAACAGATCGATCTCATCTAAAGACCCCAAGCAGCCAATGAACTCCCTCCATTAATTCACCTTTAAAATAAAACCACAATTAAAATCTTCCAAATGCCAAAAATAATTCTAATTTCCCAATCACATTCAAATGAATTTCATTCTGATTAGAAATTGATTTTGCCAAGATATCCGAGCAAGAATGGAGGAGCATGGTGCTATGGAGTGATCAGATAGCGCCCACTTGAGCGGGAATAAATGGTTCATATAAGTAAGCGATTAATCACGGGAGCATTTCATGGAAAATTCATATGTTCCACCTAGCCAAGAGTGGTAGACACCGCTTCGGTGCAACCTCACCTCCCCCACTCGACTGCCTCTGCTCTGGTGTGGTGTCTGCACCTTTCATCTAGCAATACTCAATCCGTTCACCCGTGTACATCCTAGGAAAATGTGTTCTGAAGTTATCCCGGTGTTCTTGGATATTTACAAATATAGCAAGATGGATGCGCGTTAGCCGGGCTAATCTTGGAGCCCTCTGGCACTAAGGCGTTTTGGCTCCTCACAGTTGCTGGCTCACATCTGCCGGAGCAATGTAAAAGCATTTAATCAAAACAGGTTAATGGATTTAAATGATTTACACGCACGTAAGTGCCAGAACGAAATCGGTGCGAATTTGGATGAGACCAGACAGTTGATTTATTTACCACGTACTATTCATTTTACCTTCAAATTCACTTATGTTTTACTCATGCAGGGGAATCCCCTAAAATATTCATTTAAAACTATTTTTGATTTTGTTAGTCACGCTTTGCTAAAATAGGCTCAACTGAATCAGATTATCTAGAGTTGGTTGTACATTTAGATCAATTGGTAGTAAGTAAAATAAAAAGCGATCATACCCAAGTCGGGCTCCCGCAATCAGGGTTCCGTAACAAAACTCTATCAACAAACAGTCGATCAACGGAATTACCTAAGTTCTTTTCAATTTAAGCCAAGTTTGCCCTTAATAACTGAAAAATGATTATTTATACCTTATATTAAAAAACGAATTAAGTCAATTCTTCTGAATAAATACAAATCGAAATATTATTTTATTATTTTTGTCTTGAAACTCAAAAATAGTGCTCGGATTAGGGGCTATGTAGCTCCTACGTTAGATCGTTTTCGAGAAAAAAGTCTATGACAAACAGACAGATGAACGCACGAAAAAGCCTGTAAGGGTTCCGCTGACGCTGGTATAGAATCCTAAAAATTGTTCCCAAATAAGGTAAATTACGATTTATTAAATCGAAATTTGACCCAATGCTGGAACGGAAACATGACCCAAGTGTGATATTAAAACTTGACCCAGAGGTGGCCAGAGATTTGTGCTAGGGTGTAAACCAAGTTTGTATAAGCTTATAAAACAATCACGAAATAAAAATAAAATAAATGAAAAATCTGGGCCAAAGTGAGGTAAAGACTGGAAAACTAAAGATAGGCCCAAGACAAGCTTGCCTATAGCTGAAAACCAAGTCTGTTCTATTTATGATATTCATGGCTCAGCCGAAGCTTGGCCGGGGCTTGGGCGGATAATATTGAATCAAGTAACGAATTTCAAGCTTTGATTAAGGCTTGTGTCAGTCTAAACTGATTAAGGTTGGCTCCCTTGTCAAACCCAGCAAATCCTACATGGGATAACCTTAATCATGCGTGGTGGTATTTCTAGTCCACCATTTTTATTTCCTTTTTTTAAATCCTTACTTTTAGTAATTAAAAGTGGCGGAAGTAAACTGGACTTTGATTTAATTCCTAGATTGATAAAAACTCCAAATAGTCAATTTTTTTCTACATATGTGCAATTTTGCAAATGTGTTAGAATCAATTCTTTTGATATGCTAAAGACCTTTTTGTTTGAAATTCTTTATAAATCTCCTTTTTCTTGCACCTTTCGCTGACCTTTCATATGTCCCCGTATCCACGAAGCGCCGGGTTCGGCCTCTCTGAATTTCATTCGGGACAGAGGACCCAGTCGACTATCAAAGATATCTAGCGAGATGCAAGTGCCCATTCATTGTCACAGTGTCCTGACAAAGCCCTCTGCTCACCCACAAAGCATACATCTGCAGAAACAGACACAGGATATTGTTTGTGCTTTGTGATTTATCCCTTTTCCAAAGGACTTTTTCTCGATTCAGATTTTTGTTGTTGCTCCTGATGATACTTTTTATCCAAATGTCTTCTTCTACTCGTTATTGTTGGACTTTTGGCTTTTGTCATCAGTTGTGCAAAGCTGTGCAGGACTCGTTTTGTCTCCATGTTCATATCTTCTTTTAAGGCCTGATGCTTCCTTTGAGATATCCGAACCAAAGCCTTTGGTTCCGTCATTCCTTTAATTATCTTTTTTGCGGGGCTAAGGTGAACCACAGATTATTTGATGATATCACTAATGAGAGTTTAATGGAGTGTCATGTGTTATAATGGCGATAATTACATTTTGCTGCCGTTCACCATGTGCGGGGCCACAAAGGTTTATTTTGCACAAATTTTTTTGTGTGTTTTATTTTGCCCAATTTTTCCCCCAACAGCTACTCGAGGCCATATCGTTTGACGGGAAATCATTTCGACTGTCCGTCAACCCTTTTCAAATTTCACTAAAATGAGATTTTCGCCCAGTCCTGCTGGCCTGGCTATAGGTATCCAAAAAGTTGTACCACTTTCTCTGTGAGAGTTAATGAAAAACCCCCTTCCCGGTCCCGTCACCCCTTTTGTTACACTTGAGAGTTGCAATCAAATTAAGGCCACCGTGAAAAATTACAAAAAGAACTAATTACCAACGGGAAATCAGTCTTAGTACACGGAACCAACAGCCTAAGAAGGCACTTTTCCAATGTGCACCCTTCCAAATGAGAATTCCGTGAGCTCTCCTTCGCCCATCAATAACTCACCGGGAGCGACTCACGGATATGTTTTCTACAAAAAAATTAAAGGACCCGAGTTGAACCAACGGGGCCATCCCTCATCTTGTCCTCCGGTAATACCCTTATTTAATCTTGCATATAGCCTTATTATGACCTGTTTCTGCTCACTTTAAGGCGCTGGATAGCTGAATGGCTGTAGAGTCGGTGCTATCGATGAAATTGGTTTCAGCACTGAGGAGCACGATAGATACGCAGCCGTCCTCAAGTAATCACCTCCATTCTTTGTGAAAATCTCCAAGAAGTTCAACATTAAGGTAGAGAATTAATTCGGAAGGGCGGCTTGGGGGAAGAGGAGCAATGGACGACAACATAAATTATCGTTTAAGGATTTTATGAAAAGGACGTTTTAAGACACCTATCTTTCATTATAATTGATGGGAAATAATTCATTTAAAGTGAATCTGCGGAAATATCCACCCGAATTGTTCCGCTTCGATTCATTTGCCCGAGAGGATTTTCGTCTTATGACTGAGGTATCCTTAGAGATATATATCTTGATGATATGGTTAAGGCAATCTCTCCATTTCTGTAGATAAGTTCCAGATAATAAGAAAGGAGCTTATGCCGGTTTTCGAATGAACGCTCTTTGTGGACATTTTGTAATATGTGCCCGGTATGGAGATGCTTTTGAAGGACTGTAATTTACATGTAAGATCTTGTTTATTCCTCGAAATTGTGGCATGGACGATTAATTATACAATCTTGCTGGAGGGACGGCATTACCTTACTAAGGAGAGATCTTCCCTTCTCATATGAATGGAATAGTTTTCCTTATACGTAAGCTTTTAATAGATAACATTCAGCTTATCTAATAAATTTCTTTATATAAACAAAACACTAATAAAAAAGTAGAAAATCGATTTTATTAACATGTTTACGTCGGAAATTCTCAAATAGAGATACTATCTATCCTGTTTTTTTGACCGTAAAAGTATATAATTTAGTTTTTAAAATCAATCAGAACTTAAACTTTATTTTATTAATACTATTTCGGTCCTAAAGCATTACCTGCATCCATAATAACTCTAAGGTCAGTCATCTGGAAGCTAAAACAAATCTGCTTCATAAAGTGAGAGGGGACTGTATTTTCTGGCAAAATTTTAGACTATGTCAATTATTTATGAATCATATGAAATAAGGGGGTAAATAAGCTTTGACACACCAACATTTTTCAAAATAGCTCGTGAGAATGAAAAGATTTCAATGTGTGTTTTTCTCTGATTTTATAAGAGACCCTTTAGAAATAAATAATAAAAGAATTTTTTTTTCAAAATAATTTCTAAGTTATAATTTTTGGCACATTTAATTTTTTTACAAGCTTAAAGTAGGAAATAAGGTTGCTTTTAAGATAAAAATCACATTTCTCTAAAAAAACCTTAATCAGTATTTTGTCCATTGTATCATGCAATGCGATTAGTCGACAAGGAAGACTGTCATACAGAGACTGGATTTTTTCCTGTAAGATGTTTCACCATGCCACGTCGATAGCTTCCTTCAATTCAACTTTGTTGTGGTATTGTCAGCCTTCTCTGAACACATCTCAGGCCAACATCGATTGATGTAATGTTCATATCTGGTGATTTGTCTTGTCAATTGCCAAAAAAAATTAATTCCGCGTTGGTCAAGATCAGCCAAATTTGACCTGGCTACATGAACTGAAGTGTTATCTTGATGAAATTGCCAACGTTTTCTTATCCATATGCCGGAAAATGAGGGCCGACCATCTCCTAATATTGAATTGCATTCATTTTAGTTGAAATGAATGTCAGCGACATCTTCTACACGTATCCAATGATTCCCCAAACCATAACAGAGCCACCGGCACCGGTTTACTGAATATCTTTTCTTTAGTACGCAAATAATTCTAATTATAGGCAAAACCATCTAGCGTAAATCACCAAATTGAATTTCTTTTCATCGGAAAAAAAATATTTTTCGCCATTTATATTTGTCCAATGGAGGTGGTCTAGCGCAAATTTTTTGTGGCCCTCAAAATTGGCGAATTACAACATTGGCTTACGCTTCATCAAAATTCAAACTGAATTCTGTTCTTGGAAGTAATTCATTCTTTAAAATTTAAAATCGAATGCATTCCTCAATATATCAAGTCAACTTTTTTTAATTAATTTTAAGGAAAATACATATTTACTCCGAAAATGCATTTTTAAAAGAACTCTGATTAACTTAAATTTTATTGTTTGCGGTAAATTATTAGTTTAAAGTTTTAATAGTAAATAAAAAAACAAGAAAGCAGGATTATACCTGGGTTTGGTGCAAATTTAGCCTAAAGCAGTTGAATCGAGTACGACTAACCTTGAGGGTGCAGGAAGGTGAAAATTAACAAAAATCAATTCAGCACCGAAAAGCATAATTCATCGCTGAATCGGTCCGAAACAAAAAGGACCTCAAGCCTACATGAAGAGGAGCGCGCAAAAACCAGACAATTAGTACCGAAACAATGGGCGAATATTGGCTGATGGCGCTAAAATCGATTATGGCATAAATTTCTCGTTTTATCCAAACGGCTTGAAAGTTTTTGTATCATTCGTGAAAATTCGGGTGAATTTTTTTACGGGCTCCGGGAGAACGTGGGATGCTGGCCAGGGCAGAGCCATCATGGACCAGTCATTGTTCGGCCATTGTCAAAGGTACAATGCTTGCCTCGTTCCATTATGGCAATTTTGCAGTTCCACCGCGAAGTTTATTTTTCATTTAGCCAAGAGCTCATTGTTAAAATCCCCCACCTGAGTGCTGCAGCTCTTTTCCACTTTATATTATTTTTACGTGATTTACACCGATCGACTTTATTGATAGTCCAACTACGCCGCTTCGTATTTTACCACCTCTGAAGCTTTCCCCAGTATAAAATTATGCTATTCAATTTTTTTCTTTTTCGATTTTCGCTGGATTTTCGACCCGAGGAAGGAGCCATTGTGCAAGTGAAGTGATGCACTCCTGGAAAATTTACTACCGCGGGCCAAATTTAATATGCATATCGTTACATGGTCTCATAATTCGTTTATTGGCATATTGGGCTTGTTAAAGTGATCGGAAATAAGCTTCAGTAGCGCCGGACATATACGCAGCCCCGGAGATGTGCCAACAGCAAATAGCGCCCCATTGGAACCACGCGAGACCCCCATTCCATTCAGGCCCAAAAGTCGAGCGCGATGATGGAAATCGGTCAGTTTTATGGACACCATCACACCACCAATCTGACACCTTACCGCCAGGAACATGCAGCTAAATTTCTCAGCGTTCCGCTCTGTGGAGGACAGCACCTAGCTTACTCGTCATTTTAGGTCTAAAACTAAACATTCCGCGCGACAGGGCCAACAAATCAAAACATTTTACAAGACTCCGGATATCCTCGCAAATCCTTTTGATTTATGACAAGCACACCCGACCCATGCGGAACGTTGTTTTTTAGGGGCTTCGGGGGCATCACAACTCAAACAAGTTGCAAATCTCCGAGCAAAACAGCCGGCAAATAGCAGCTCCACAACCCAGCAAAACGCATCCCCTGCAAATGCGAGTGGAGCGCGGAACTTTTGTCACTTTAAAGTGCTCACAGCTCTTTATCATCCCAGCTGGGTCCCGTGGGATTTGAGGGAAAGTAGGTGCAGACGTGGCACCAATCGAGAATTTATCTCTTTTACCAAGTTGATTTCGAAACGGACGCGTATTCGCACCATAGAAGCGAAGAGGATACGTGGCCGGAAAGAAAACGAAAATATATTTATATAAAATACACTGCACCAAAAGGTGCGCTTTTGGGCTTTCTTTTAGTTGTCCTCCGGGCATAGATGCAAACGTGATCTGAATCAGAATAACGAAAATAAACATGTACGAAACACCTTCTCCTTGGACTGTGTCTTATGATGAAGTGAGGCTGGAATTGGAGAAGCTACCACAGCCGAGACGTTCGCTTCCGACCGTACAAAAATCAATGAACTTGCATACGTGGAAAATTTATTCTTAGCACAGCATCCAAGTTGCCAGCAATGAACTTTGCACTTGAACATGTGTCTTCGATTTATTACAGAAGAGTTCTTGGGGCGACTCGGCTTGTTGCGAAGTCCGTCGTCTTCTTTTGAAGGCGAATGTGCCATCACACTTGGCGGCATAGCAGAGCAGTTTTATATATTGGACGACAAAAATGAAATCTTAGTACAACTACATTTAGATTCCCAAAAACCTAGCTTCTATTGAAATTCCTACATACCTATCTATGCCCTTAAGTCTGTCAATAGGTAGAGAATGAAGAAAAGTATTTCTCATCAGAACAAAAATTGTTCGAATGGCATCGACGAAAAGGGTCATGGAAAGCTCAGTTTTAGTTAGGGCTGCAAAACGCCAATTCAAAGCACACAAGTCCGAGCCGTGTCACTTGGTCAAAAGTCGTTGCTTTTTCGAGTAATTCTCGCATAAATAAGATAATAATTCAAATTTACTCTAATTAGTATTTCTGGGCTTTAAATTACTGTTCTCTTACTTGATAGATAACCATATAAAATTTTTGTTTCACAAATGCCTGATTACTTTGTCTGGCGGATAAAACTCGCGGTAAATTCACATCCAAATTAAGTGAATGTTGTTTTTCTAAATGATCATGTTACACTTGTAGGATGGTAGTTAATTTATTTATTGTTTTAGGATGGAGATCGCTTAAAATAAGCAAGTTTCAAAAAATAAAGTGGAGTGTTTCATTCGAGATAATGAGACGATCTCATCAATGCACGACTATGGCTCTTTGTCCCTGCCATAGACATCCAACAGAACCGAAACAAATAATTACGAATACCGCGTAAATAAGTCTACTTACCCCCTGACTCTGGTTAACTCTAGTTAAATTGTGAACTATTTTGTTACTGGTATCAAAATAGAGGTATTAGTGTAAACTTTTGTGTTTTAAATGAATTTGTTCATATTTTAAATGAATTTTTTTGAGTTTTTAGATGCGTTTGAGGATTTTATGTCATGTGTTTTAGAAATAGACGAGATCAGAAAGGAAACAATTAATTTAATAATATGTGAAAAACTTGATTTAAAAGCAAATTCAAATATACTTTCATTAAATATTCTAACTACTTCAATAGTATCTTCGTGTTATTCCAGTAATTTTGCAATATCACAAATAAATCAAATTATTAGAATTGTCCAAAATTAAAACATTTTTTGGCAAATTTCCAACAGATTTGCAATGTTATAATGTAGTGGGTTGGGTTCTAACGATATGGTTAAATTTCCAAACGATATAGACTGCAATCTTTAAAAATAAAATCACTAAGTACATACAAGTGCTCCACGCCTAGCTCTATTTCTTTGGCATACTTTAAAAATAAAATAAACAATATAATCCACATTAAATAATTTTAATTTGCGATGTTTCCACCCCAAATCCCAGACAACTATCTGATAGCTAACCGTTAGATGTTTTATCAGAGATTTGATAGGTGAAATACAAAAAAAAGAACAAGAGGTTAGCTTAATATTTGAAACTATATCAACAGCAGGCGAAACATGCCCTTAATATTAAAAATATAAAAGAGAAGAAAAATCTTAGAAAGCTGTTAATTATGCCATAATTTATACGACGCTAATAACTAATAAGAAAAAGGGAGTCAACAGGTGATGAGTATAATTTTAACAAACAACAACGCATTTCATTTTTGTTTTAGATTTATTATTACCACCATCAGCATAATTAGCAAGGCTCACACTATACGGATACTTCAAGAAAGCATAATTTATAAAACGAAAGAAATCATATTTTTTAGACTAGTGTTTCACTAAAAAAAATTTGCAATCTTTTGGTCCTTTATACCAGACTTGCCCCTTATTATCATTCTTAGCGAATTTCACTGTATTTTACTTTGTTTACATTAATTTTAATTTTTTCTTACTTAAAATTATTCAAAGTTTGTGTTGTTTAGTTACAAAAGATGAAAGGTGAACGGAAGCATCTAAGAATTTATAGTCAAGAAATCTTTGTAAGTATTTATTTGTTTTTTTACTCATATATCCAAGAATTCAATTTGTATACTTTTTAATTTCAATTCCTAGTTCAAAAAACTTTATAAAAATGTTGACCAGGCGATTCTATTAAATAACAATTTTATAAAACGATGTAATTCTTGGACATTTAACACAAATTACTGCTTTGTGAAGAAGTTTCTGCTAAGTAATCTTTAAGCGGAGGGTTATCCTTGAAGCCTTGAAATCGCTGAGCGTAAAACCTTTTTGGATTTAATTTTGACGAATCGCCTAGGAAGGAAGTCATACAAATCCATTAGTTGGCGGCTGTCGCGATAAAGAAATATAAAAATCGCCTCATCATTCGATGTAAATCTCCCTTAACGAGAGTTCACAGCATAAATAAATTTGAATAATCCGAAAACCACTTAAAGGCATTCAGGAGCTTGCCGAGCCAAAAAGCAGAGCTTATTCCGTGTTCGATTCCAGTCCGATTACAATAAATCACTTTGAGCAAATTATTATTAACGATTTCTGTAAACAAGGACCGGGCGAAAATTACAATTTGAGATGAATCCCGGGATTTATTCTGTGTCTTCCGCATATAATCACCTCACCATCTTAACTGTCTCAGGCAACATCTGCGGACGCGGCGACGGTATCACAAGACGCCAGGACCATTCCAGCTCACTCCACATGAATCCTGGTTTATGCCTGGAGCCTGAAGTCACTCCTGAGTCCTGGAGCTCTCTGGCGGGGACGACGGACTTTTTCACTGTCGTAAACATTTCATTTACCGTGTTCCTGCCTTTTTTTTCGGGCACCGCACCACCGTATCTATTCATCTACACCAGGCTGATGCCGCCGTTCCGTTTGGCACGAGATAAATGAGATGAAAATCAAGGCGATGATGATGAGATACGTAGCAAATAGAATTAAAAAGAGACGTTTAAGATGAAGTGGAAATAAAAAGCAGCTCGAATGGGGGTGGTTACGACGAGGCGCTATTTGTCATCTTGCATCGCCGTAATTTGATGCGAAGGGTTTTCGCGGAAGGTTTGTTGCTTTGAGCATCAGGAAGCTGTGACTTATTGCTGGTTTAATAGCGATACCACGGAATTTATGGTAATTTCCCTTTACCGCTATATATAATAATAACTCCGTTGCGGAAAGGCGAGGCGGTCCTTTGCTACTGTAATTTTTTAAATGCCATCCGTTTCATACAAAAAAATCTGAAATATGTGTCTTGTCCTTAATTCCCTGACTGATGACATTCAACCTCCCGTCAGTTTGCGCTAGCTGCTAGCAGAAAAACCTCTGTCAGCTTAGCGATGTAGTTATCATACGTCAGTAGCGCTCACAGCCCCTGACACATGCCACTATCGGTTTAGCAGTTGGAGCCCCACTCGGGCTCCGCCATGGAGCAATTAGAGATTTTGTCCGAGGAAGCGGATGCACACGCAGTAAAATCCTTGGGATGTAACCGCTGACCGGAGAATGAGAACGGCAGTAGCGTAAATGAGTGTCCAAACAGAATTTCCATAGAGACGCCAGGCGGATTTCGGAATTAAAAATTTCACTATAGTTTGCCCCTCCTCGACCTGTGGGAAGGAAGAAAAGCGGACGATTTGAAATCACACATACGCACGTTTTCAAATCCTATCTTATGAATGCATTTCACCTTAATTGACATTATTCCTTAAACTAGAGGTGGAAATTTAAAGTTAGAAACATACTCGCATGAACGTACGATGTATGATTGTATGATTTTTTTTTAACTATACATTTAGATTTGTAGGAAGTTATTATAACTCATCAAAAGAAGTTGATAAATCATCAAGCCTATTTTATTAATACATACAGCTAACATATTAAGTACCTAAGAAGGCGTAACAAAACCGATCTATCAAAGGTGGAGTTTGAAAAACCAAAAATACGGTTGGTCTCTCCTCAAATTATTATTAATGTAACTAGAGCTAGAAACAGTGAGTTTTGGGATTACCTGAAACCTTTTTAAATCTTTTATGTACCTTTTAAACTAAAACGACCTTGAACAACAAGCAATATCAAGAACATGCTTTTCTCTTTATTGCCACTCTGAACTATTTTAACATTATTATCGTTAATAAATTTTCATTTTGTTCTAAAACCGTTTCTAGCAACTCTTATGGAAATTTCTATAATAGTGCTGTACTGATTCTGAACGAAATCCGAAAAGTGTAAAAATGTTACGTGGGATGAAATGTTATAAAAAATGCTTTTTCATGAAAATCTCGTTATGACCGAAAACAATAATGTTTATCAAATTTGTAACTTAAATAATTGTGCACAAAAAAACATGATCCGACTAAGCGTTTTCTAGAAAAATTCGTATGTTTTAGTTTCAGAATCCATGAACCTTTGCATAAGAAATTTTCTTTGGATTGAATACTGTTCAAAAACGTTTAGTGTTACGACGTTTTACGCTGCGTAGCATTTTTAGCAGTACGCGTATCAATGGAGAGATTTGGGAGTTTATTTAGAACCAAGCTTCAAATTTTATATCTGTAGAAAAGATTAATGCCTAAGTTTCACTGTAAATAAACTGTATAAATAAAATGAGCCTTGTCGAATACTTTTATCATAAAATTATAAAATATAAAATCTTATTTACTTTACTTTCTAATTCACTAAAGTAGGGAATAGTGTTCTTTTAAAAAATTAATTAATTATAGATCCCAAAAAAATCCCAGATTTCTGCAACGGCTTAAGTTATTTTGTCTTCACTTATCCTTACATAAAAAGATTTTAATATTCTCTGCAATAAATGGATTTGGAGCAACGAAGATATAAAAGTCAAAATTGTTTTTACATTATTTTATAGTAAACTCTTATAACTCCTCTTGTGTAGCCAGAATGAAAAAACAACATCAGTACAGATAGTTACAAAAATATTTTTGAATACAATTTGCGGATCCCTAATATGGAGTACAAGCATATCTCTAGAATAAATAGTTCAAGACGTAATCCAAGGTCATCTTCAACCATTAATTTAATCTTGTCAATCCAACGAACTGTGTTGCTGTGGCAGGAATGCTTTATTTTGTCGGCGATAAAAAATTTCTCAAGGATCGTAAAAATTGGATATTTTTTTCGCCAGTTAGTCTGACATAATACTGTGACAATTCTATGTTTAGCATATTGTATTTATGTTTGTTTTATTCAGAACGTTTTATTATTTGGTTCTTTTTTTCTTGTTACAAAGAGAAATTTGAATTGGTCTGGAATTCCGACATCATATGAACATAAATGAGGGTCTAATTGTAGAATATAAAATAAAATGTATTTTAATGTAATAAATGACAACGATTTCTTTCTGAAGACACTCAAAGAGAATTGTCAAATATCTAAAATGCTTTAATCTAATGTTCCAAATTTGGGTATCTATTCCATACCTTTTGGTTGTTTTGATTTTTTTTAATATTATATAATCCTAAGACCTTAGACTATCTGTATAAAAACACTAACCTACACAAGGGCTACGCGCATCCCAAAACTGTGCTGTTAACTGAATATTTAGCTTAGTGAATAATTTTTTTTTTTAATTCGAATGCTAAAAGTCTGAGGAATAGGATGGGATGTGTGAAAAGTGCTTAAAATTTATTTTTAACATTAAAAAATTCTATTAAGCAAAGTAACAAAAATAATTTTAGCCTTTCCCACTAAAACCAAAAACAAATTTCATACATATAAAATATTTTGTAAAAGTGTCTTGTTGAATTTTGAAAAAGACCGTACAGATCAAGTCTAATTGCGAATAATAAAATCAAAGTACTTCAATAATTCCACAAGGGGTAAAGTCGTTTTTCAAAAAATGTTCAGCTCTTTTTGAAGGAGAAAAGTGTAAATAAATGCTTTACAAATTTATTTTAAGTTTTATATTAAAAAATATTGAGTTGATTATATTTTAAATAAGAAGTTTGGCGCTTAATAAGTAATCATTCTGATTTATATCAAAAAAACAAATTCTCCTTCGAATTATTTTCTTTTATTTGTATATTTGTACTATAACATTTCAATTTTATGCATTAGTCAGTATAAAAGTAACCTTTAAAAGACCGTATCTTTTTATTGCATTGGAATTCTTTACAGGACTACGCAGGCTTTGAACTTTAGTATTTGGTATTAATTTCAATTCGTTCCTGAGATAAAAGGACTTGAAAGACAATCAGACAAGCGGAGGCGGGATTTATTCATTTTAAGATGCGGAACCTTAAAAATTTCAGAATATTTTAAAAGCTTGTATAATGTCACTTTTGTCGATAACACTCCAAAACATAGCAATAAATGAGCAAAAATAATATATATAGTTATATAAAAGAATATATAGTAAAAAATTGGGGGTTACGCTAACCGCAGACTCATGTATAATGTTCTTTGTGTCACTTCCAGACTATAACTAATAGTTTTCTTTCCGCACGAACATGGTATGTACAATTTCCCCTCATAACACGATCACAAATTTTGATGTGAATGACCAAACTCCCGAAATTCCAGGACTTTAAAAATGTTGGTGGGTTTCGGAACCCCTGTATAAGGTCTAGAGTTAATATTAAAAACATAAGACTGTTGTTAAGCTTAAGAAAATGTATGATTCATTCCGATTACCCTTAAAAATCGTTATTTTTATGAAAAGATTTCGATTTTTGCTCAAAAAAAAATAGTATTCCATATTTGGTCTCCTCTAATTTTGGATTTACTAGAGTCTAACTCTAAACGAAACGAATACGGGTAATACACAGTAGGAAATGAATTAAATATGAATGTATCTCATTTTTAATAGGTTTTATATGAACTGGAAAAGGTATAAATACAAAAAAGTACCTGAAATTGCATACAGCAGATTTTTATCAGACAAGCATCTACCGGCTGTAGGCATGCCCAACAATGGGAAGTTTACGTCAATAAAATACTCGTTCAGGCAACAATGCCTCCGTGGATCCATTGAAGCCAGAAATCCTAAAATCCCCCCGGAAGCCGAGAACGGAGCCTAACACATTTGAGTTGTGACAAACCAATTCCCACACCGGCGCACCTTCCGACAATTTTCCACCTACGAAGCGTGCTCGGGGCTCCGGCTCGTGGGCAAAAAGCGCCAATCAAGCAATTTCTTTGTTAACGACTTAAAAAGCATATTTGAAGTTGGGAAATTTTGTCTACCGTCATCCCGACCACTGCCTTCCTTCGGCCGCCCCATTGTTATACCTCACTAAGCGCCTACCTCTGTGCGGAGCCCCCTGTTCGTACAGGACGAAGGACTTTCCCTCGGTAATATTCCATTTATAGGTAGTTTATCCGATATCCCACGTTTGGATATCGGCACACAATTACACCAAGGCGCTGCCACCCCCTCATCGCATCGGTCCGGGTCGAGTGGCCGATGTATGAGGAAGCACCTTGCCCTTAATAGCGTATCTGTAGGCATGTACACGTGCTATATCCATAGGAATCTTTGTGGAGTAACTACACCTCGGCTGAGGCGTTCTTATCCAGCTTTCGTGTAGGTAAAGTAGGGGGCTAGTGCAATATCGTTGCGAAATTTTTGCTGACACCTTTAAATCGCTTTAATCGGTCTCCAGAACGAGTGATGAAGATGATGACGAGGACAATAACGGCGAGCCTCGTCGAGTGTTTTGTACTCTAAAGAAGCATAGTGCGTACGTAAGTGAGCCGTGCGCTTTCACTTTATGCTACTTGGTGCCATTTCAGACCAAAAAGGTAGTCAAGAAAGAGATAGTCCATGCCCAGCACCCACTCCCCGTGGGCTCGGTGAAAGCCTGAAGTGTGCTCATATCTGAGGGAAAATGTTCCTCTCCCACATTGTGGCCCCACGGGGGTTCCCCGGGTGGTCTACTGTCGGCAGGAGATAATACTGAATATCTACCGACATGCCATTATGGGGCGGACTGGATCATAATTCATGAAAAGAATCAAATAGGTGAGAAGGCTAAGGTCTACTATTATTACTCCTCTGACCCTGTCGTCCACACACAAGTGAGAGCCCATCCAGCGCAGAGAACCATGAATATCAAACCGTCTACGTATCACACACGTGCGGTCACTGGGCTTTTCGGTTTTTATTTGAACCTGCAGGATGAAAAGGTAAAAATGTAGTGGCCATAACGAAAGCAACGGATGCTGCTTTATGAACTGAACCAAAATTGCTTAGTGTACTGGACTCAGCGTGGTCTTCCGATTACGAGTCGGTGGAGACAATCGAAGGAGTCCACTTTAAATATCACAAGGGCGTGATTGAGGAATTACTCAGGGTCAGGAGACGTTTTCACGTAGACATCGTTCTGGGGTTATCGCACAAAAATTGCTGTGTAGGGCATATTTCTTGCCAAGATAACTTTTTGATGGGGCTTCCGGTGGAAGGCGATTATAACTGCGGAAGAGGTAAAAGTAATTGAAAAAGTTTTCGTGCCTTTAGGTAACTGTGCACCTTAAGAACACAATTACGATGGGAAGAAGCTGATAAGTAGAAAACGGAAGGCCTATGGCGGGGGATGGCTTTTCCGATTATGAAAAAGTTTATTGGATTTGAGGGAGAGAATTTTCAGAAGGGTAAATGTACTTTCGTGTGTCGTATAGGTCTAACTTTAAAACATATAGACTAGAAGCTAATGAATAACACTGCTTATTTTTGCATGATTCAACAAATAAAATGTGTCATTTGGATATCTTTGTTAATTTTAAATTGGAAAATGCATCATTACACTTTAACCTCTTCAGACTCGAGAGAAAACGTATGTACCAATTTATACTTTTTACGGATATATCATCCGTAATACAAAAACATTAAATTATTTAACTTTATTTTTATGTTTTAGTCTTGAGTTTTGTGATTTTAGATATTAGAGGTCTAATTGTAAATACAGATTTTAACTCCAATATTTGCAAATTGCCTCAGTTAGGTATAGTTGCTTTTTTAATTATTTATGTTTGTTAGACAAGAAAAATGTAAACTGAAATTTCACTATAACATTTTCGGTCTTCAATAGCATCCAACAACGTGTTATTGTTTAAATGCAAAACCCTATCTCCATTCGTGCAATGGGCTAATGTTGTTTATGTATGTCATTTTATGCTGCGGATGTTCATTTTGCTACACAGGTATAAAAAGTTAGGTATTATTCAAATTGTAAATTTTGTGGAGCAGGCTAGACAGTAAGACTGAAGAGGATAATCAATTTACTAATATTAAACATTTTAAAAGACTTAAAACATTTAAAGTATACGAATTTAAAGAGTGACTAGAAACGTTAACTACTAATGTACGTTACAAATTGTGTTTTAAATGAAATTGTTGATTCTTTAATTTTCGAAATCATACAATGCAGATGTTAGAGCTTTTAAGTTAGTAAAGGTCATAAAAATAGAACTATAATTTTATTTTCCTATGTATTATTTTATATGAAATTATATCAAACAATTTACTGATTTTCTTTGTTAAAATTAAATAGAACAGACAAAAGACGAAGAACACATATATTGAATCGTATTGTGGTGAAGATGTTTAAGTAGTAGCTGCGTTCTTTGCATGTATCCAGAAAAATAGAACATTTTATATTGAACTGAAGCTTATTACCTATTCCCCAGAATAAGGATTTAGAATTTACACTAAAAATACATCAAATTGCAATTATTCATACAAAACTTCAATTTTGCATTAAAACAAAATATCATTAAATTTTCACATAAAATTGACATGATATTTTTATGAATTTTAAATATTTACTATAAGTTATTCGTAAATAAATTTCCAATCTAAGTAAAATCTCATTTTATTACATAAATCGTGTATATCATAATCTCGTAAATAACACTGGTTAATAAATTTAATTTTTATTTTGTCACTAGAGAATTGGCAAATTTATTATTATAGGATTTTCTCCGTAGATCATAAATTCGTAAATAGAAATGCTCCATCACATCAAGTTTTCGAGAAAAATAGATGTAAAAAATATAGAAAACCCTATTTTAGTATTTTGAAAAATTATTAAAAGATAAAAGTTCATCATAGAAGTTTGTTACGTGGCTTAAATTAAAGCCTGAGGTCTAATCTGGACATATCGAATAAAACTTATCTCTATTGAACTTTTTTTTGTATTTTTATATAATAACTTAAGATTTCAACTATCATTTGAGCAACATTATAAGTTTCTGTATAAATCCGCTAATTTTTAATCATTTTTTAGAAATAACAAAATATGGCCTTCTGTGTTTGTTAATTCTATTTTTCTTGAAAACGTGATGTGATGAAGCATTTTCATTTACGAATTCGTAATCTACATCTAAATCCTCTAGAAATGATTTGCCAATTCTCTGAAGATAAATTAGCTGTTAGCCAGTGTAATTGATCGCAATATCCTTAATACCACCATATCGTAATCTAGGTCGACAACCCTATATCGTCCTAAGACGGCGTTTTAGAAATATAATCAATTGTGCAGCCCGAAAAGTAATCGATGGTAATGGTAGTAATGCATTACGATTTCACTCCGGTAATCATTACATTTCCTGCTGGGTAATGAATTAAAAATAGAGGTGATGGCAAGATTTGAATTACAGGTGACCTAGAGGCGAATAAAACTTTTGCATGAATATTTTCAAACCGAAATTAAAAGAAATACAATGTATAAGGAGATAAGCTATACTACCTGACTCAAATGCGCTTATCTCTGCAAAAGCAACATAGTTGCAGACGTTATATTCTTCAGCCTATAAAAAGGACCGGTGATTTTCCAGAGCAAAATGATTCGAGTTGGCATCATCAAAATTCCAAGAATTAATGCTCACCTCGTCGCTGCCCACGCACAAGCTTATAAGACAGTTTTCTGTGGCGAAAGAATGCATTTGTCATCACTCTAGCCGGAGAAGGAGTCGCCGCTGAATGAGGTTGTTATGAAACGCGACCCCACCAACAACAGGTGAATTTAAAAACAATCTCAGAATTCTGGCCGGCAAACGAGCGGCAACGTCGTGGAAAATAAACAGCCTGCGCCCTAAATGTAAACAAAACGTGTCAACGGAGCCCCATGTCTTAGGTGTGCAACGGTAAGCAGTGGTGGGGCCCAGGCGGGCGTAACGAGCCCACGCCGCCGGATGCCGTTGAGCGCTCTATTGCCAAATTGCCCTCACCGTCGATTATTTGTTTTCGATTTTAAAAGGCTATCGGAAGTATAAAGTTTCTGGGGAGGGCGAGAGAGGGCGATGGAGCCCTCGACTAAGCGGAGTCTTGTTGAGAGACGAACCAAGGAAGGAGCACCTCGGCGCCCAATCTCATCGAATGGAACTCCCATAAATCGGCTGTATGCGATCCCTGCTTATCACTTGTACCGCGCCAGCATTCAATATTTTAATAGATGATTCTGCCGGGGCTTCTTTGGCGGAGCCCCGGATGACGGCACCGCAAAGCCCTGGCTGCCGGAGATGATGAGAAAATGGCAACACAGTTGACTGAGCAATAAAAGGGTTGATTGTGCGGTGAACTGCTTCCTTTCGGTTTCGAGCTGAGCGGGTGAAAAGAATTGTTCGGGCCCTGAAAGGATTTTCCGCCAGCGCGGCCCTCGCCTGTGGATCCGCTCGGCTCATTGCATTCATTTCACCTTCGGTCGTATGCCGTACCTTATTCAGATTTATGGCCGTGAACCTTTTTGTCCCGAGAAGGTGCTCTTTTGTCGCACAGGCGGGGAGCCCCGAGTCGGCCCACTGGGGGAGACGATATCGATAAATCTGATCGTGAATCGAACAATTATATGCGAGTTTTGGCCTTCCGTGGCATTAAATACACCTGACTTTAATTTATTGCCGGAATATCCGGGGACGGCGCCAAAAAAAAACACATGCAGGAAGCCCTGGAAACAGTTAATTGCAAAATATCGGATAATAAGCCCGCAGTTGCTCCGCTGCGGGCAATTGAAGACCAGAAAATATCGACTTCAACTTTAAAGCATTTTTGCATTAAAAATCCTTCAAACTCTGTTCCTACCTTTCACAAATGTAATCCTCTACCTCCAGCTTAAAACAGAAAATCTTTAAAAACAGGTGTGCATTTAAAAAAATCGTAAAAATTTCCTCAATTTGATCTAAAACTCCTCACTGAATGCACTCAGTTTAAAAATCGGTTAAATAACAGAAAACTATCAACTCTGTAAACCGTCAAATTCGCTTCAAATATCAACAGATGTCGCTCAGCGCCTCAAAAAGAAATACTCCACAGCTTTCTACACGAACGCAGCCTTGTTTTCGCATTCAGTTTGCTGAAAACTTTTACCTGAGGTGGTTTTGTGGTGTACCTTCGAAGGATAATTAAACTGAATTGCAATTGTTTTGTGGTAGGGGATTTATTACGTAAGTTAAGTACGAAGAGCATAAAAGGTAAAAAAGTCCTTCAGGAGTGGCTAAGTCAGTCTGGAGCCCCAAAAAAAGGAAATTTCTTTAGTCGGGGTGTTGACGGCTTCCATTTATCGGGGCAGCGCAGTTGTCAAACTGTCAAAACAATTCATGGGGATGAGACATGGAAACGATGCTCGCGTTTTTGGCTAAATTACAACGATTTTAATGCAAAAACGAATTATTTTTATTACGCAAGAGAATCCCATAATTGATTTTTATATGCAAAGTACTTGGTTACTGGGAGGAGGCGTTGATTTTGCATATGACTTAGTCAAATTGACTAGATAAATTTTTAATAATTTCAAACCTGGTGTTGCCCTTTTTTCCAGTTTCCAGGAAATCACTTAGTTATAATGGGGTCTCTGAAGTTCGTAATAGGAAATTTAAGCGTCTTGTCCAAGAATCCTAACAGCATTTCTGAAGATGGAACCTTCCCCCTTCGACGTGTTAATGAGTGCGTGTTGATTTTTAAGAATTTTATTGTTTAGGTATACAAATACTACTGTAAACATAATAAGCCGGACCATTTCTTGCAGCTCTTTTTTCTTTTCTTTATTTTCTCACATTTAATTGGCCCCTTTAGCTGGAATTAAAAAAAAAAGAAAACTAACCATTTGGGTACCCATTTCTTTGAAAAGATCTTTGCGATTCAAACAGATTTAATTTGCTGATGGACGCACTAGCTGCATGCATAAAAAGGGAGTATGTTTTGTGCGATTTATTTATGCGATGTCCATAGTAATTAGAATTGTAAAATAAATTTAACTTAACCGTTTGAGTACCACGAGCCACTTTCGCGCTCTTCAGATTTTGTGTCGAGAAAAGCCAAGGCATTTGGCCGAAACAGACAACTGACGGCACATCCGAAATTTGTTGAACACTGAACTTGTTGAACTTTTTACAATGTAAAACATTGATGTTTATGATAACAGGTTGGATGAACTCCTTTTTCACACTGTACACAAATCAGATGCGATCTTTTTCTCTTATTTTTAGTGCTACTTTAGTTTACCGCATGCAATATGACAAGCGCTATCGCGCTCTTTGGCTTTTTTCGACATGTAATTGAAGGAGCGCTATCGCGCTCCTTGGAGCTTTTCGATTGTTTTTTTTTTCAAAACCCTCTGGTACGCAAACGGTTAATAAATAAAACAAAATAATAAATAGCTCTTTTGCGGGCATTATTTACTATATATGTTAAATATCAGTCAAGCTTGAGAGACGAATTAAACTCTCCATCTATAACTTGGGCAAATTAACTGCAGCCGCCAAATGTACCCAAAGGGCTAATGACGCTATGCTCTAATAATTATAAAGCCTGAATTCTTCGTACTTTTTACAATTATTTTAATCATAGTTTGAAAAGATTCAAAAGTGTGAATCTTTTAACAAGTCTAAATTTAAAAACATTTTTGAAAACACTTCTTCTAGTTTTTTAGTATAACATGCCTGAAGACTTATTGCATGGTATTAAGCAAAATGTTTTACTAATGACTAAAGAAAAGATTTTCGGAAAATTAAAATATTAATTAACTATCTTTTTAGCGTCTCCTGTTATCAGTGTTAAGAGAAAATATTCAAAAAATAGTCATGTCAGGAATTTCGAAGATAAATCAATTTTTTAAGTCATAAAAATTCCGTAATTCTAAATTTAAACTTGAGACTATGTGTACATCTAATTCTAAAAAAAAAAAAAATGAGAAAGACAAACCGTTTTCAAATGCCCGATTATTATGTCTTTTATAAAATTAACAGCATCGAGTACTAAGCTGTTCTAGAATTTAAAGTCTCAGAAAAAGCATGATTTTATTATCTCGTGATAAAACTAATCGATACAGGCGCCAAATCACATAAAATGATAAGGAATTATCACTAAGCCGTAATTCTTGAATGATGAATGATTATCTTCTTAAATAATTTAGATTGCTTGTTTAGGTTTTTAGTGGACGTAAAATTAGGCTTTTAATTTAAAGAATTTTCCCTATTTCAGTATAATTGTAATAAATGCTCCTCTTTTGTTTTTGCAATATCCAATTTGCATGCTTAAAATAATAAACCAAAAATTTTAAAATTTCCAGAGTTCTTGAAAATAAAAAATTGTTCAAAATGATGGACGTTCCCGTCACATCGGACATAGTGATTATTCATGGAAACTCCCATCCTGATTTAGCCAATCAGATCGCAAGGTAAGCTACTCTAAAATTAGTCTAACATTTATTAATAGTCCCCAATAACAGCCGTTTGGGAGTGAAGAGCGGAGGATGTTCGGTTTACCATAAAACAAATCGGGAGACGATGGTCGAAATAGGCGACTCAGTGCGTGGAAAAGACATCTATATAATTCAGACTGGCACAAAGTACAAATTGCAATTTTTACAAAGCAAAAATTAAAGTACATTTCTCTCTAGGGATGTTAACAACAACATCATGGAATTGCTCATTATGACATACGCATGCAAGACTTCTTCCGCTAAGAATATTGTTGGCGTCATCCCTTACTTGCCATACTCGAAGCAGTGTAAGATGCGAAAGCGTGGATGCATCGTTACTAAATTGCTTGCACAGGTACTAGCCCTGAAACCCTATCCACTCGTATTATTATATAATTAATATTTTACTTAATCTTAGATGATGTGCAAATCTGGGCTTACCCACATCATAACTATGGACCTCCATCAAAAAGAAATCCAAGGATTCTTTGACTGCCCAGTTGATAACTTGCGCGCATCACCGTTTTTACTGCAGTACATTCAAGAAAGTGTATGGAGCGCATTATTTAAACATAATCAATTTAGTAAAAGCAATATATTTCATTTCTAGATTCCTGACTACAGGAATTCAGTAATTGTCGCACGTAATCCGGGTTCAGCCAAAAAGGCAACTTCTTACGCTGAACGTCTTAGGCTTGGAATTGCGGTTATTCATGGAGAGCAAAAAGAAGCCGAAAGCGATGAAGTGGATGGGAGATATTCTCCCCCGCCAACTGTATCCAGCCGCTCTAGAACTATGGATGTATCGGTTGGAGTACCCTGTCACCCAGCAAAAGAGAAGCCCCCAATTAACGTAGTAGGAGATGTTGGTGGCAGAATTGCTATAATGGTGGTATGTTTTACAAAAACACTCAATTTTAAATTTTTATTTTTAAAAAGGGGGCTTAATCATTAGGACGACCTAATTGACGATGTTCAATCATTCGTCGCAGCTGCTGAAGTGCTAAAAGAGCGCGGTGCATACAAAATTTACGTTCTAGCCACTCATGGACTCCTTAGCTCAGATGCGCCCCGTCTTATTGAAGACTCTCCAATTGATGAGGTCGTTGTTACGAACACGATCCCTCATGAGCTGCAAAAGATGCAGTGTCACAAAATAAAAACCGTCGACATTTCCATCCTCATATCCGAGGCTATTCGAAGGATTCACAACAAGGAATCTATGTCATATCTTTTCAGGAATGTTACCTTAGAGGATTAGATTATGATTCTTAAGATTTTTGGGGGGAGCAACCAGAGTATATTAATACTCTACTAAAGTTTGGCAGTGAACTTAGCCAAATGGTTTGTCTTGAAATATCATAACTACCATCCGATTGAAAGTATGAAAAAGGTTAATTTACATTTATTCAAAAAGTATATAAAGAACTGTAAATAAAAATTTTAAAGAATAAAAAATTTTTGTTTGTAGAAATTGCACGAATTTTTCTTTATAATGTAAACATTTATTTAAACAGACTATTTCATATTAGCTTTATATTTATGATGCATTGGTCCAGTACTCCAACATCCAGAGCGATCGACTCTGACGTGCGTTGAGCAACTCTCGTTAGTCAGAAACTTCTTAAACTTGACTTTGACCTAACCCCGTAAATCTATAACTTCTTCAGTAGTTTCTTCCTCTCTATAGTCTCAAACGCCCTTCGCAAGTCCAGAAACACACATCCCATTTGACTCGTTTAGTCACATATTCCTCCCTGTGACTAACGACTACCTTTCACGTTTATAGCCAGATTGATTTCCATTAAAGAGGCAGGAGACGACTAAAAATTTCACAATCCCGCAAACACTTCAGTAAAACCAGTTAAAATATCCTGCAGGCGCTGCTTTAATAATTCGATACCAAATGCCATATGGAGCATTTGATATGGATTGATTTATGTGTCATATTCCATGGAGTAAAAACTAGGGTCGAACGATAATTTTTTTTCGATATAGAATTACGGAATTCGGTACCGGTTTCAATGGGGCTTTCACACAAAAGTGTAATATAATCCGGCAATGATTTACCTTAGGAAGATTTATGTTTGGCTTTAATAATAAAACTGGCTATTTTTGTGTGTATTCCGCCATAATTTTTAAGCTTTTGACATTTTTACAAATTTGCATTCGCATATAATTCACACTTAATATTGCAGCGAGGCAAATATGAGAGTTGATATTCGGATGTCTGTGGCAGGGATACCGATTCAAAACAAAATTTTAAGAAAATGTCACATTGATTAAATAATACAGTGGATTTACTTGACTTTTATTTATTTTCATTACGCCATAAAAATTGTAAATGAACATTTTGAGGAAATAATTTATTGTGTTAAGAATTAATATCTATGCTAGCAGCGACAATTCTGCTGAAGTGTTTTTCTCTCTTGATTTATAACGCCTTAAACATAACAGATATTTTCAGTTTTTTTTTTTTTTTTACTTTATATTTTCTCGTTTCTATGTTCACATGCTCATTTAAATCCTCTTAAGCTAACGATTAAAATGTATAAAGAAAAGGTACACCCTTTCCCATCGAACGCCTGTCCGGTAAATTAAACAGGTATGGTTTTTTTTTTTTTGCGTAATTGGTGAAAAGCTCTATAATTTCGTAAATAACAATAAATTCCACACTTGCACATCGATCAATCTAGAAAGCTTTTGTTTGTTTGTTTGTTTGTTTTGTTGTAAAGTGTGTATCCGTAAAAATCGGCTTTACAATTAAGGAAAAAAAACGCGCAATCGTGGTGAAATACTAGCGGTTGATGTTAACCACAATGTCATGAACATTATTAATTAGCTTTTTGGCATAAACTCGAAATATTACTTAAAAGAATAATCTACGGTTAATCCTTAAAAAGAAGTGCTTACATAATATTGGGTGAATTAAAAATACCGTTTACTGGCAGCAACAGAATTCTAGCGATTAAAAGACTAAAATCAGCTTATGTTTTTGTATGTCACTTTATAGTCCTGCAATTAAATTATTTAATATACGTCTAAAGCGATGAAAGCAAAATTTGTTGTCGTTTCCCTCATTGCCAAAGGCCGATCGTGTAATTCCTGGTGAAGTGTCCCATTCGTCGTTGTCGCCCGGCTGCAAAAACAGGACACGTTTACTTATTAATTCTCATTTAAATATTTGAACAAGAAGCTAGATTAATTAAATATTCGCAAAAAGCGTAAACACCAAGAAAATAAATGTGTAAAACGATTCACCTAAAGCAAAGCCACCACCCATTGTAACTGCTTAATAAGTTCGCTTACTTAGTTCTGTCCTTGCACTTTAAAAAAAAAAGGGTAGTAACTGCAGAAAGGAGTTTCATCTTTCTTTTTATAGATAGTTTCTCTGCATGTACTTTATAAATTATCCTATAACTACCTAATGAACCCTATAAACAGATTTAAGCAGTAGTAAACTTGGTAATTTAACACGTTCAATCTAGCGCAACCTTTTCGAAGTGTTTATGATCGACATGCACGAGATGATAAGTGGTTTATTCTTCTCGCGGTGCAAATATATGTGAATCACGGAGCAAACTAGATGTGGAACACCGATGGTTCACATCGCCAGATGAATGTAATGCCTGTGAACCACCGGTGGTCGACGCCGGGTTCAACGTGTTAAGTTCGCAGTCACTCACCTACTCCCTTTATTAGACTTCTATCGTTTTTATATTTTTAAGGAGGTATTCCTAGTCCAAAATTTCAAAAATTGTACTTTTTGTTGTTAAACTCTTAACGAGTAAAATATTTCAAAACTTACAAAAATTGTAAAAGTGACTGAGGATTTAAATTGAGATTATAGAACTCATTGCCTGGGTCACCAGAAAAGTTTAAATGAGGTTTTCTCGAAACTGTGTGTTAACTGCGATACATAAAAAAGATTTTTTTAATTTAAAGTCTTAGAAGTCTACGTGAAAGTTAACTATTAAATATAATAATTATACCTAGGTTTTCAGAGTACCTACCACGTTAACAAGATAACTATTAAAATAAAGATAAAAATCCTCTTTCTACAGCATTTTTAGTTAGTCTTAACCCTTTTAGTGCCGGAGGCCGATATATCGATCCTTGCTTCACTGGCGAGAAGGGCCAGAGCCGATATATCGGCTCGCACCTTGCATTACGAGAGAACTCTAACTCTAACACCGATTGTCGCCGCTCGTATGTGCAAATACGTTTTGTAAGAGAGAACTCAACTTTTACTTTCTTTATTATCTTTTATACCTTTGCTATTTAAATAATTTTCAATGAATATAGAAAAATTAGTGTCGTTGTTTTGTTCTCTATTTCATCTTTAATACACTGCTTTTTGAATTATGTAAATATTATTTTTTGTTTAATTTTTATGAACCTTTTCCCAAACCCTAGTAAAATCGTGAAATTCGGCCGGTTATTCTCGCATAGGAACCTCTATTTCGCCCGGCACTAAAAGGGTTAAACACCCTGTTGCTTTATTAAAATTATGTAAAAAAATATAAAAGAATTAAAGCGCAAAGACAGGGATCTCAGTAAGCAAGCTAACGACTGCTGAAAAAGCGAAAATAAAAATTAAATAAAATGAGTTCTATGCTAATAAAGTAACAATGAACAAGTAACGTAAACAAATTTAACAATAACGTTGATAGCGCTGCTACGAAATGAACGAACGAAATGAGGCTAAATCCACTAAAATAAGATGTATGTTTTTGTCACAAAATACTTTCATTAAATATGCAATTAACTTTTTGGAAGGACTATTCTCAAATTCAGATGAATTAAGTACAGTGATTGCGTTGCACCTTCTAAATGATGAATAAAAACTCCTTCAGCGAACTAATGACATACTAAAAAGTAATGATACATTACATGAAACTACGGCAGGCAATTCAACTTTAATAACTAATTAAATACTAATGAGATTGATCCGACTGCATCTCAGACGGTATTGTGCAATTTGTGCTAAAGAAAATCAAAAGTAGAATATAAAAGAATTAGTGCGGAAAGAAATACCAAAGCTACTTAGAAAGCAAAGAAGCCAGCGAGCGACTAGAGAGAGAGGCGGAAGCGATTCATAGAATATCTACACAAAACTAAGCTTAAAAGTAGTACGTACTGTTTTATGACTTGGGGATTTTTTTGTTTTGTTTTGGGGTTTGAGAGATGTTCACTTTATTTACGCTGGTTCAGACGAGAAAGGCGTACTGTAAAATATTGAAATTGTTTTTAAAGTGTTCTCAATTGAGAAAAGTAAAGAAAAAAAAAAGTATATGCATAACACCAAATATCTAAACATTCTGAGTAGCAAGAATAATTTTTACTTGATAGCATTTCCCAGTACGCACTAAGGAACCAATAAAACAAAACATCACACACAGCAATTACAGAGTTAGTTCAACGTTTTCAATTCCATATTAATAGATAAATTAGTATTTTGCCAGGATATATTGGGATATCGCACATTATTATTTAGTTGCAATATTATTTTCGATACCCATAGACTCCTTAACAAATTGTAATGTTGAAAATTCGTCACACTCATTCACTTCGCTGGAAATTAAGAGTTAATTAATCAAATGTTGCGGGCTCACAAGCGAAAGGAATTCGGATTCTAAAGCCGTAAACAAATTGAGAATATAAAAATTGATTGATATTAATTTGGTAGATATATACAACCAAATCAGACTTCCCGACTAATTGGTTAGACCATCTCTGAATTCGATATTCCTGCTTTTCACTGTTTTACTTTCACTAATAATCAAATATCCTTTTTTTTTAAATAATGAATTACTAAAGGAGCAGTCTGCAAAATACAAAAATATTAACAAAAACATGACGATCAAAAATCTTTGTTAAATTATCATTTGCTCCAATAAAATTGTGCATTTATTAATTTTCGAATTCTAAATGTTCTGTGTTTCTCAAGGTACCTATTCTATGTATTTTATTTTATTCTATTTGTTATAGTATAACTAAACTATACAACAAAATTAAAATATCACCTATCATATTTTATGAGTTGTTCGTAATTTTTTGAAGATTAAATTTTATGCTGAACGAATAATACAAAACTTGAAAAAGTTTCAATATAAAAATTAATTTTTAGAACAAACTTTACAAAAGTTTTAAACTTAAATTATTTATGGGTGATTCTTTAACTTTGTCGAATAGTCTTATACAAAAATGATTTATTTTAATTAAGCTGCTTTTTTTTCTAATTTTGACTAATATTCTCGGAACTTAGTCTCTTTTAGTCCTCTTTTGAATTGTAAAAATTGTAAAAATTGATTCCCTTAATTCCGAAGTCCATGATTTAAACGATTTTGAAGAGCGTATATATACACAATTAATGTAACAGCCGTTCTCTGGTTAAGCTCTAATAATAATACAACACATCAAAAATCAGTTTTAATTGCAGCAATGGATTATTGGCGCCATTTATATATTTCATATCCCATTAGAGCATATATCTACAATTGCAATGTATACGAAATACATGTCAGCGTAAATAAACTAGGTACCTTTTTATTGTATCTTCTTAAAATTGATTTTAAATCGTAATATTACAATGTAGCTTGATCTATTGAATCATTGTTTCCTTCCTATGCAGATTATTGAAAAATCTGAACTGAAGGCGTAAGTCAAGATCTTTTCTTACTGCAATAATAAAAATTTTTTTAAGAATTTTAGCATCTGGTCGATGGAAATCCAATTTAATATGTAGATACACTTAAAATTACAAAGAAAATTAACATAGATGTTTAGGTGGGCAGGAGTGGTCACAACTGGAAAACACTGTTACAGAAAAAAAAAAAAGAAGTAGAACTATAAAAAAAAATGTTTTGCTAAAAATTAAGATAAGGAGACTATGACGTGGCGGTAGTAGCGTTTAGCACATATCCTTTGGCACCTGGAACAAAATTCATCAACACCACAAAGCAATTTCTCTTCATCTAATATGTCGTGATATATTTTTTTGCAGTTCCCAGTTTGTTAGGGCAAGAAAATAATTTCAGACGATTAGAAACAATAGTTAGATAACAAACATGTTTTTTTTGTAAATCCTAGAAAAGTGAATTTTGAAGAAATGTAAGCTTGGGAGGTGATTTTGGTGAGAATTGTAGTGTTTTGGTATAGCCTGATTGCGTGTAGAGGGTAGTGGAGTGGAGTTCCCAATATATTGTAATAAAACCACTAAAACTGACTGTGTTGCAAAGTTTTTCATACTTTCATGCATTTTACGAGTCTTATTTTCTTTAAACTAAATTTCAACGCTGTGGTATTCGTGTAAATTTGTAGAAAAACAGCAGTAAATTGCATGAAAATATCGGGATCAACCTTTATAAACGATATTTAATTAATACCACTGGACACTGGGCCGCTGGTCTGCACTCACGTATCCATGCTGTAGTCATCAAAATTGGGCGTTGGTCCGCGATTTCCTGGAATAACTATATTATCCTCATCGATATCGGGATCACCTCGAATAACGACATTATCTGGGTCAACTTCGACATCGTAATCGATTGTTGGCACCGGCGAAGGTGATGGTGATGGCGTGGGAGACGACATCATAAAAGACCTTGGTAATTCTTCGTTGCCAGGCGGCAAAATCAACTTGGGAAGGTTTGGTTTCATTTTCTCAATCCGAACAACTAAACGTGTTATGAATTTTATGGAAATTTTAATATTTCACTCAAATAGAATAAAAGCACAAAAGGTAACAATTAACAGGACTAAAGGTATATATTTTTATATATAAAATAGATGTAAAAGCAAATGTTTAAATGCGGACTGAACTGGGTGAACCAACTAAGAAAAGATTAGACTGAAGCGTTGTAATAGTAAGCAGAGTAACAAGGGGAAAGTGGACATATCGACTGAGGGTAAGTAAATTTATTCGACGGTGTCTAAAGTTACGCACCACTCAAAATAACACTGAAAACGATGCACGTAACGATGACGAAACAAACGTTTCTATTGCTTCAAAATATCAGTTTTACAGAAAATCGAGACACTCATGATACTTTGAAACTATTTATGGAATTCTGAAGTAAGAATTCACAACAGGGAACAATAACTCTCGCGTTAGCCATTGGAGGAAAAATTGGGGAAAGCATATTACCTTCATTTTTGCGGTTGTTTTAAAATTATAAATTTTTTTTTTTTTTTTTTTTTAAAGTCCACTAATAAAACTGATTTCATTGAAAAAAGTGTTTAAGAAATCGATAATGAGTGAATGATTTTTGTTTATAGGCCCTTTTCTGCGTCAGCGGTTTCGCATGATGAACGATGAATGGATTGACCATGGGCGCCAATGGTGAGTATGACATTTTCTTCTTTTATGGTGGGTGATAATGGAAGCGATGGTCGTTTTTTATATCTATATATTTCATCGATATTGATGAATGGGGTCTCTGTGTCAGCCGGTGTTGATAAAGTACCTTTTTGTGAAGATGTTTCACCTATGACAATGCAATGTTTTTTAATATAAAGAAATATATCGGAGTGAGCTTAAACCTAAACTTATATTTAATCTAAATCTTAAATTGGCTGAAAAATAAAATTTATTTTTGCTCCACATGCATTCAATGCTTAATCAATCCCCTTGGGATTAGACTGTGTATTCCCCCGTAAGAAGAGAACCTTTAGGAAGGGAAAAAGTATTAATAAAAATATGAAACTTACTCCTATCAATGTTCCGCTGAAGGTGGGCGGCTACTCGATGGCGAGCATCATTGAATTCCAAATGAAGGCCTAGTCGCAGCAAAGATGTATTCTTCTCCACTAATTCAGTTATTTCCATTTCAATTTTATTACCCAGAACAGAGGATCTCTGAAATTTTTATCAATAAATTGCCACTTTTCATAAAAAAATATTCTAAAATGAAAATTACCTGGTTTGATGCCCTGAATTCTTCCACAGTACGTGCTTTTAGTAAAGACTTTACCAGCGTAACAATTACGGGCGGACTAATGAAATTTGTTTCCACATTTACTACTCTTAGTGTTTTGCTTTTTTCTATGGCCTCTGCCAGCAGCAGGGCTGTTTTATCTGTGAGGCCAACATTTGTAAGGGAGAGAACTTCCAGATGTTCGTTTCCTGGCAGTACATCGAAAAGTTGCTGGAACTTTTCATCGGATATATTCTAGAAAATAAAAATTTTAAAAACTATAAATCCCGATGCAAAAAATTCCAAAATCACCTTAATATTGTTGAAGTTAAGTTCAATCAACTTCGAGTCGTCGTCTTTAACTCGTTTAATTGAATCTTCAACGTCTGTGTTGTTCGGTGGGTCCATGGGGTAAATTTTTGGTGTTGATGCTTTTGTGATTCCGTCCCAACCTAAACCTACTGGCTGTCCCTTATTTAGCAAGGAAGCATGATACTGATCTTGGTTCATCATGGAGTGGAAACCGAGGATGGCTGTAATCATTCACAAATCGTTAACTATAATCTTAACGTTACATCTTAAAGTTGTTAATTACCAGCTAAGTCAATAATTTCCTCTTGCGATGCACGAGTAAGAGCACTCTCATATTCTTCACCTAAGTCAATGGCAATCTGTTCCTCAGCTTCCTGTTCTTTAGCTTCCTGCGGAGGTGGAATCCATTTCTTTCCTCTTACCGTACCTTTCACGTAGGGCTCAAGTTCTGGAACATCTGGAGTTTCTAAAGCCTGCTTATTTATATGCTCAATTAATTTTTTCCTATCCAGTGGACCTGTTGGTTCTTTTTCACATTCATAACTATGCCGTTGACTGGGCGGCAAAAAGTTATCCTAGAATATTTATATAGCTTAATTTATTGAATAATAAAAATTATCAAGCAGTATCTTACATCTGGATCAACCTCCTTAGCTAAAATATTTATTTCTTCTGGAGAAAGCTGAGCGAGCAGCGCATCAACATCAATTTCATCATATTCGCTCAAATCTTTCCCATACAATTTCGCAGGTGTAGTTAAAGTAGTTGTCTTCGTTTTCGATGATGTCTAAAGAAAGAAGAAAGAAATTAATTTATTTGCGCTTTAATTTTGGGCTATTAAAAAACATTTAAAAACATTTTAAGTAATATATAATTTTGTAAATTGTATTTCTATAAAAATTAATTTAATGCGTTTGCTTAAAATCGGTGCGTGATTTCAATCATAAATGATTAATCAATTTGTTTGAATTTGTGGTACAAAACTCAAAACAATTGTGTAAATAAAACCCCTATATAAGAATTCTGTTTAAAAAATGTTTCTTGAATGTTATGTGAACGAAAAATGATTTTAAGAAAATTGTCTGATATTTGAAATTGCTATTTTTCTTTTTCAAGGAAAGAAGTGATTTTTCATTTTTTTGTATTTCAATAGAAACAAATTATAGGTAATTAATAAATTCACATTTTGATGCTTATGTAATATAAATGAGTTATTAAATAAAAGAAAAATTTATAATTAAATTTTTAAAATGAAATTATGGGGAAATAAGGAAATGTACCAATAAATTCTAGGTATTTTGAACAGATAACGATTAAAAGTAATAAAAGTGAAGAATATCTTCCACCAGCATTTAGTAGCTTAGCTTTTTTAGATTACAAGTTAAAAACAATATTGCTGATTTTATTTTACGAAGAAAAGATGATATAGGATGGCTTTGCGACAAAATAAATGGTTTTAAAGATATCGAACCTGATAACAATTTAAAGCCAATAAAAGAAAATTATCACGTAAAAGATAATAAAAATCCGATAACAAAATTATTAGTCCAAAAAAACGTTCTTTCGCAAATTAAACAGTTTATTTTATCAAAAAATATTCTCAACTGAATTGGATCTTTGAATAAAAGGAATTAATTAAGTAAATTCATTTTACTTTTATCCAAATAAATGTAAGGTTCGATTTCAGGCAAGCATATTCTCAAGATTGTGATCTATTGAAGACTACGTGAGAAAGTTAACAAGAAGTGCTGCTCATGCTTTTAATTGGCAATTTGAAAGTATCCTTGGCATTATGGCTTAAGCGTAAAGTCAATACCCGACAATTGGATTAGAAACACAAGGAGACTTAATTTATTCTGTACCACAAGTCGGAAAGCAGAACTAAAAGAAAATTATTCATTCTTCTGTCTAGTTTAGTTGACTTAAATTACACCATAATTTGCTGCTGATGATGAATACGTGATAATAAATCTCGAGTGTGTCTATGAATTATTTTTGAAATGGATCAAAACAAGATTAATCCAATCTAGTTCTTATTAATTATTTTATTTGTTGTATTTACTAAATACAATTAATGAATGGTCTTATAACAACCTCCAAATTATATTAAGTTCGAGGATTCTTAAATTCTAAAAACAATTTCTCTTTATATAATTTAATTTATATTATTTTGGGGCAAAAATTAAATCATTTGTTGTATGGGGACAAGGACCCGGATCTATGATCTTGTTGACATTTTTCTTGCTTGAGGATTTCAACGATGATGACCTTCATCTTGACGATCCGGAAATAAAGTTGATGACAAATTTGTGCTAGGAAAACCGGAAATTTTTGTAAAAAAAAACATCCTAGAGGGGGTAATAAAATTATTTAATTTGTTCATTCTCTTTCCCTGCTTTTACTTAGATATCGCAAATAATATGACCTAATTTTTGCGGTTAAGTTGTTTTCTTTAGGACATAAAAATTTATTTTAAAATAGAAACGTTGTATTTTTTTGGGTTGCCCGCTTTTTGAATTGTACTCCTTATGCTTTTTAAATAATGTTCAGGACTATCACGAAAATGGGTATCAAGGAGTTTTTAGGATCGAATACTTTGAATCTATCATTTAAATTTTGGAATTAAAGAAAATACATTAAATAAATGTATTAAAAAGTTCGAATTCAAAAGACTCGTTATCTTGAAATTTGCTATTATAATTGAATCCGACCATTAATGGTTTTAAAGCAATCCTTATTACGATTCTCGTATAAACCACAAAATAGAAACGCGTTCAACATTTAATTCAAAATTTTCTACGTTTATTTCAGTTTCAAAAGTTAAACCCCCAAAATTTGGGTGTGGTTTTTGAATGTTTGCCGTAAATTTTATGCTCTAATCAATCAGTTGGGTACCTATAGCACATGTTTTCAGGTTTTTTTTTTTTGAATTTCATGACTAGTTCTAAATCACTAGCGAATATAAAGTTTATTAAATCAGACAATATTATTTAAGCAGGTCCAGGTTTACGATGATTTAAGTCTGCATCAACTGAGGCCTACTGATTGCAAATTGTTGCATCTGCCACAATAGCTACCCTACAGAAATAATAATGCAATGATGCACTTCTGCGCAGATGTATGATCTTTAAGCTGTTAACTTGGCTTTATGATTTATGACCTAAAGTGGGTACTGATTCGGTTCTTTAAGATTTCAGAAGCTTGAGTGAGTCATTAGGCATACAAAATGTGATGTTCCGCTCTTAGTCGTTCTGCCGGTTTTTATTGAATATAGATTTAACCTTTAGATGGCTTTAAGCTTTAAAATAATAACAAGACATTTTAAACCGACACAAACGAAGCCGAGGCAATGTGTCTTAAGGCTGACCGAGCATATGGGGTCCTCTCTCTTCACGAATGCCTTACGAAACCTTAATAGAATTTTGTCCAGTTGAGTTGAGTTCATAATGCAATTAAGGGGACCAAGGCTAAAAGATGTTTTTATTTTTTTATTTTATTTTTTTTTTTTCTACTTTAAAACTTGCTCTTGAATCGGAGACCCGCCCAACCTACTTTTAAATTGACAACGGTAAGCCCCTGCGTTGGGTAATTTGCTAAATTAGAGCTTCTTTTTCGCACTTTGCCGAGCCCCACGAGCACACACCGGACCCGCACAGAGTGGGGTCTTTGGAGCCAACTGCATAAAGTGACTGCGGTCAAACAAGGCCACTTATGTTGTTCGCAATTTCCTCACTAAATTATCACAGCTAGTGAAATAAAGAAATTTATCGCATAGTAAAAATTTATGACAGGCTGATTAAAACTGGCTAGACTGAAGCTGTGGTGGTTATTTCCTAAATATTGGGAGCGGATATGTTTTCGGCCTACAGGGGCAGCCCACTTGGCCGCTGGAACCCTGGCTCATTATCACCCATTGTCGTAGCATTAGCCCCGTACGATTGGTTAGCTCACAACGAGCGTAAACACCGAGCTATGACTACATAAATCATAAACAAAACTGACGTAACCACTTCACAATCTGGAGCATGTTCGTCAGTCTTGTGAATTAAATTCGAGGCGTGGGTTGGTGCGAAGCTCCCGATTTTCCTGAAAACGCACAATGAAGAGGATGAGACACGAACCTCCATGCCGCAGGAACAAAGATCCCAATTTTTTTTTTCTCAAAACAGTCTTCACTGGAGCACTGGACCTCGGCCACAAAAGTCAACGAGTGGAGGGAACAAGCACTGCACTGCTGAACTGAAAGAATTAAACAGAAGCGGTTGGGACCAGCCAAACTGACGCTCGGAGGAAAGTTTCTTGGAAACACCTCAAAATAGTTAAAATTTGCAATGCAAACAGACACTCAATGTATTTACGGACTTTTCTAAACTTCAACCACTTCAACTAGACTGAGGACTGAAGTGAACCACTTCCAAGCTACTTTGCCTTGCTTTCCCTGGAAAATTTATTGCTTCCAATATTTCCAGTTGTCAAATCGCCCTGGAACCCTGGAAGTCCAGTTGTCAAAACAACCCTAGAAATTGCGAGGTGAATTTAAAGTGGTGGGTAGCTGTGACGAGAGTATCCAAAACAAACGGTGATTGAATTTTACGCGTTTTTAAATTTTAGTTAAATTGGTTATTTCATTAATAGAAAAGTTATTTCCGTTTCAATTTAAGCTATTGTAAATGTTCGCGTTATAAATTTAATCCTCAAGGATGACGAAAGGACTTTGTGTTCAAGAAACCAAGCGAAACGCTTGTTTTATTTCCGCTTTTACTGTCCAAACAGCACATTGCTGGTATAAGAGAAGTAAGGAGACAAATTACCATGTTTTTAGATAACGTAACAAAGGCATTAAACTCATTAAACTGCGACAAAAATTTCGAATTTGTGGAACGTGTTAATCCGATTGCAACGATTAATCAAATGGGTAAAATAATGGATTAATTTGATTTTATTAACCGAATTCTGAGAACTATTAAATGCGTGTCTGCAGGGTGACAATAACAAATGAGGTATCGTCCAAAAGGTTCTTTTATCCTCTTTTGAATTAGTCCCTGCTAAAAAATGTGCATTTTCAGCACGCATTCGTTTTTCTAAACTACTACAAAAATGCATGCTTCTTGAGAAGTTTTCAGTGCAGACAAGCACGCATATTTGTTTTAAATAGTAATTTATGAGATATTTGCATAACATATTAAATAATTCACTATTAAAATGTAAAATTGTCAGTTTTATTTTGTATGCTATAAAAATAAAAGAGAATTCTTTTGTTTTCAGAGGTTTCGGAGTCACAATTGAAGAGAAAAGCTAGTGAAACTTTTTAGGAATAGCGAATTATAAACTTAAGCCAAGGGGTATATTTTATTTTTTATATTGTACATTTTTAGTAAGTATTATGAATTTTTGAAGCCATTTCCCAGGACGCTTTTTTAAGAAATTCTACGGTAACTGATTTCTTAGAAACTGCATCTTCCGAAATAAAAACTTTCAGCAACAAACATTAGCTAAAGATGTAAAAAAGTAAGGATTAATCTTGCTCGTGAACGAAAGATTTAAGGGACAATTAATGTTGTGTTGTTCAATTTTAAATAAAACACATTTTTATAATCGGAGTGACTAAGGCTGTACATTTAAAATTACATAAATTCAAAGTACGCTTGGGAAAAATAGAACGTGTTCTTTTTTTAGTACTTCTGAAAAAAGTCGATTAATCGAATATTGTAGTCTATTTCATTAATCGTTGCCATTTCTTTATCTTGACCACCATCAAGCGATTCTGATTTTAAAATAACTGATTTCGCAAAAAGCACATTTTAAGTTTTAAAAGTTTTATTATATGTTTTCTTTACGTGGGGTTAATTCTTGAAATTGATATAAACCACAGGGAAACTTAATTTTAACATATTTACACTCGAGATATTTATAAGAGGCCAGTTGTAAAAGGATAAAAAGAAAAAATGTTAAACGGATCCTTTTTGTTGAAAATATGGCTAGTTTGTTTCCTTTAGTATAAAATAAAATGCATTCTTCATTATTCAGCATGAAGATTATTTTGTAATTGGACTCATTCAAAAATTTACTAGGGAAATATGTGTAACTCAAACGCTGCTTTATTAAGATACGAATTTGAGTTTAAATTGCCCCTCGGAAAAAGATACGAGTTGTTTAGATTTCGATAAAGGATCAAAACAACAAAATCGGAGATTAATCGTCCTATTAATTGTTAAACACTTTTAAAACAATGAACATCTCTTACCATTACAAATTAATTCAACTATCATATTACTTTCCAGGTTATTAGAATATGAACTATTAAGGTTAATATTTTTTATTTATAGCTATGTAAATCGTACAATGTTTCTTTAGTCGCTCTATTATTTAAAATAAATTAAAAAATGTACTTTAGTTTAATATTACATGGAATAAGCATTATATAAATATAAAAATAAAGCTAATATCAAATTCTATCTTACAAGACATATGCAATTATAAGATCGATATGCACGACATAATGTCTTGAATCTGATACAGGCATCCCTCAAATAGCACGGTCTTCGAATTACAAGAAAGTCGCGCATAACTGAAAATTCCGCCAATCCTTAAATTTCACAGAATAGAGCAACGCACAGCACGGTTTTGAATAACACGGGGCCAATTAGGGGGAATATTGAATGTATGTAATCACTTTACATGAAATATAAAATCAGTGCTTTGCTAATGTTCCACGTCAAAGCGACAAGTCGAAAACCTTTACTATCTTTGATTAGGCTAGCATTTTTGTTTTATTAATATCACCGCCTCTGAAACATTCTCCTGATTTTTAAAGTACAACAATAAAAAATTTGTAAATTACTCGGATATCTTAAAATGTTCGCATTTAGGACTTTTCCAACTTTCTCTCTCAACTCAAAATAAATACGTAAACAATTAAAATAAATAAATAATTTATGTGAACACAAACCGAATTTGTATTTGTCAAGTTGAAACGAACACTATTTTATTATTACTATTAATTATGTAATTATTTACGAGAAAAATCCAAGATGTAGGCTGTTTCATATTGAGTGGTAGATATTTTAAAAAGTTTATACTATGCCAGTATTTAATACATCGTTGGTATAACAAGATGTACATAATTAAAAAAATCACTAAACTATCATCACCAAGGTTCATCAAAGACGTTAATTACACAAGTTTACAAACCTCACCCTTTTATTGTTTTTTGTTTGAGATGTATTTCTTTGATTTGTTTCATGATAAATAATCACTAACGTGATTTTCTTTTGTTTCCATCAATTCATCACCTCACCTTTTTGTGAAAAATAGTAAAATTAAATCAAATCATATTTTGAGCATTTATGAAAAGTGTTCGTAACGTGACTCAAATGAAAGTCTAAATTCTTATATAGATTTAGGAAATACCATCATTCCATAGCTTTTACTAAGCACATTGGACAACTAGTTTTCAGGAGCGTGCACTATAGTCGTGATTTTCATTTACTATCAATTGTGTGGCGTAACTTGTTAACGGAGGAAAATTACATTATTAGAATATTTCAAAAAGTGTTAAGGCTTCTTACTTTAATATAATAGCTAAGATTTAGACTTTGAGACATTACAAGCTCTTATAAAAATTCATTATTTTGAATTGAAGTTTTACAAATTCCCATATTACGATATTTAGTATTTTTCAAACCTAGTTTTCCCAACTACATGATGTGATAGCACATTTTCGTTTATGAATTAGTAATCTACGGAAGAAATCCTATAGAAATGATTTGATCTTTGGCTTTTCTCCCTAAACTCATTCAGAGTTTATAAAAAACAAACAATTTGTGCTGATTTGTTAATGTTGTGGGAGTTGTACTTTTGTTGTTTCCCTAATAAATTTCCGTGATTATATTTGAAAAAAGGAGATTTGCCAAAAGGTATAAGTAGCAGAATTCATTGAGAATTTCATAATAAAAGTTATTGTTTTAATAAAATTTTAATAGAAATATGAGGCCAACATTCTTAGGAAGGAAGGATTTATTTATATTCGCAAAGAAAAGTAATAAAATTCGGAAATAGAGCTACATGTGCAAAATACCACATATCTCAAGCTGGCCTAAACCCCACACAAAAACAACAGTGGCATTATTCTTTTGATGACATCCGAGGCCTTGAAAGTTCATTTAGTATGCTATTAGTTGTTATGCATACAAAACCGTATATTTTTCTTTATTTATTGTATGTTACTGGAATAAGTATGTGACCTTAAACTTGCTTTCGTTTACGGCGCCGTCACTTTTATTAGCTAATTCTCTAAAGTAAAACACCGTCTCCTGCGCTTAAAATCAGTGTGGGACATTTTTTTGTTTCTAAAGTAGTGTGAGAATTAATACATTTGAAAATTGATCAGTTTTTAGTGATACACTCAAAATGCGGGTGCATGTAGCAAAAGGGTGCACAGACAAAACATGATAAAACTGATGATCATTCGTTTCAAAGAGGTGCACCCTCTTTTTGCTCACAAAACAAAATTTTCCACAAACGCGTCTAAAGAGTAGTCTACCTCAATTTAATTTCCTTTCGTTTTTCTTGCCAGAGAGCGCACATCGACGATCCTCGTTTAACACTTCGCGCATATTAACTTGCGCATCCCAGCATTTTGGCAGTCTTCCAAAGGTCTATACTTGGAGATCATCGCGCGCTTTTATTTCTTGACGGAATTATTTATAACTAATGTGTGAGTTTTCTGGTAAAATACATTTTCAAGATAAAGAAATAAAAAAAAAAAAGCAGCAAAGGAAAAAAGCGACTACTAGTAGGATGGGCTGATTCAGAAAATTTGGCAAATGACAAACATTTTTAAAAAGATGAAAACATGCTGCTCGACAATTTTCCTTATTTTCAACACTTTGCAATAAAATTTTATTTCTATACCTAAGTTTTCATTGACCACGTGAACCTCATCATTTTGTAAAACAAAAAAAAAAAAATAATAAATGAAAGGAAAACTGGAAAGATCGGTCCACAAACGCAATAGCTTTGGGTTAAGTTGCTGGCTACTTGCTCCTTGACAAAATAAGATAACATTGACCTTTGAAAATACACAGAAAACTCAATGTAAATTGGTTGCATATTTGGAGAAATTTGTAGAACAGAAAATAGAAAACGTTTGGATTATTAATATTTCAATGAGACTCTGGCAGCTAGTTGGATTTCTATAAATACACTACGCTTTGTTTTTCTGCAGGAACGAATTGATTTCTCTCGGTTTGCGCGATTCCAATTTTAATTTATTCATATACCAATACGATCACGCACTATAAAAATAATATTCACCTGTATACGTAAAAATCAACAGGTAAATTTGAATGAACTTCATCTGAGGACACAATTTTAATTACGACAGATTTGATGACAATTTAATTTAACTCGGTTATTCTCACAAAGTTTTTGCGATTTGATTTATTGTCGCTGCCAAAATGCACTCCGATAAATACAGAGTAGACCAAATTTTCGTTTCATTGACTAATTTCAAGAATGGTTTTTGTTTGTCTTTTTGGCAACCAAAATCGCATTTGATGAAAATAAATTTCCTTTTTGATAAGTAGCAGTTTTTTATGATTTTGGACACATCATCACACAAACTTATAACGATTGTCGATTTAAAGGGATAGTCGTTAGTTGAACGATTCTTTTAATAAGTCTTTAAAATAAATATTTTCTGAAACTACAGCTATTTTAAGTATTTTATTAAGCACGAACCTTTATAGTAGTCCTTGTCTTCGTCCATTCTTCCTTGACAATTGTCGTCGTCATTTTAAGTAACTAATTTTGTTTGGATAATTTATCCTCTTAAGATGCCTTTTCCGAGTCTTGCAAATGCGCAAGTCTAATTGATGATCATGGTACAGATCGCTCGATGAGTCGTCGGTGTGTCGTTGCTACAAATTTTATTCGAAAAGTTCATTCCCACAGGGAAACAGAGAGATATATGAAATAAGAAACACTTAATTTTCACTTGAATCAGCTGCTTATATAAGTAAAGCGCGGTCCCCGCCTATTCAGAGATATTAAATTTTTCCAATAAATGTACTGCAAAAATAGAAAATGTTGAAAACATTCTCAAAATTCTTGCTATATACAAAGATAATGTGGGAATATGTCTCGATTGAAAAATTAAAGTAGAAATGATGAAAAGTTAGCGACTAAATAAAATTTTAAAGAATTTTAATGAACCGTTTCGGGAAAAAAACTACAAAACTTCTTTCATTTCTATAAACAGAAAATTTTGTTGGCCATTGTTGAAAGATTATGATTTGTCACCAATTTAAAAAGCACTAATAGAAACAAAGAATCGTGACACACGCAACATTGATATATAAAAAATATTTTTCGCTTTGGACACTGTTGGTGTTGATGGGTACTTTCAGTTATAGATCCATTCAATTCACGGATACGACACTTCAATTTTAAACACAAACTCTATACACAATTTTCCTCAAATACTCTTTCGAAGCTATTTGTCGTTGAGAACAAAACTTTTCCAAATTAATTGACCTTCACTCGCCGTTTTATTTATAATGAGTTGTTTTTAAACATTTCAAGCTTCTAAGCGTCTATACAATCGCTAGAATTACTCTTGCTACCGCAGCGCTCAAAACTCAAACAGAAACTATACGCAATTATAATTCAAAAAATTTTCCTCGGATCGACTACTTTCATATGACTTAATAATTATAATAAAAATAAAAATCCTGATGATTTTACTGAGCGAAACGTGTGAATTTTGTACCAATGTACAAATGCAAGAGCAGCAAGAAACACTAACTACCCGTTTTTACGTGTGGTGAAATTCTTCAAAAATTTTTATTCGAAATAAGACGTACACTTTTTTCGTTTTTATTAAAAAATAATAAAACAATTTTAAGAAATCTCTGCTATGAGCGCATGTTTCAGTGGAAATGAGCCTCAATCGTGACTTTCATATGTGAAACACTTCCCCCTCAAGTATCGACGTAGTGGCCGAACACAATTTCAGGAGTTTTTCTCACTTTAGTTGTTTACACTTAAACAGAGACGAGAGAAAATTTTATGTTTTAAACAGGCACACGGAAAACGGAGTGTTTCTAATCAGGTGTATCTTTAGAATTCGCAATTCCCGATTTTCACCTCTCGTTTTCACGTTTTTGAGAAAGCACGGAAGAGACGCACCATTTGCATGGCAGTGGAGTAGTTAGATCGTTGATTTTCTTTCGGATCACTTCGAACCCTGACGAGTTCTTTCATCAAATCATTTCAACTTGGCGCAAAAACCATAGGTCCCCTACGTAGTTTTTAAAAATTCTTTATTGTGAATTATTGTAAAGCGAAGATTTAGAGTAAGGCTCCGTTTAGGATTATTAAAAGGTGATTGCAACACATTTTCAATACCTATAGCGATGTAATTGTTCCGTGACTAAATAAATTTTCTCATCTAACATAATGTGAATCCAAGAGTTCAAGAAACCTATTTCTCAACTTTCCAATATTATCTACTTAATTAAATCTTTATAATAATGCGTATATTAAGGCATCAAACTGCACCTTCCGTCGTATTTTCCCAATAAGTGGATAGTCTATAATACTTGAATAGCGGCCCCTTTGTTGGCATTTTTCAACATTTAGTCTAAGTTTGCACATTTGCGTTCTAAGTCGAAAAATTCGGTATATTATTTCCCTCTAAGAAATCGTAAATAATTTCAGAAGATAATTAATTATAATACTTTATAATGGGTTTACAGCGAAAGGAGGAAATTTGAATTATTTTATAGAACTCCAATTTGTTTGAAAATGAAATTTATTGCCTAGGTAATAAACAAATTATTCTACAGATCACATTCAATTTTTAACGCTATATTTTATATATCACTGACTATTGCCATATTAAATTCTTTTATTTTAAAAAATAAAAATTAAAAACAATTCATAAGTGCGTGCAATAATTCTAATTATTGATTTATAATTACGTGATATTAATGGAAATATTAAAAATGTCCTTTTTTTTTTTAAATAATCTAAGAGCTTAAATCATCAATTCATTCCTTTTGAACTTCACATAATTCTGTTTCAAAATACTCTTGGCACAAGCAATTTCAAGCAGCTTAAATGTTCATTGTACTGTACTTTGATTTTTCATCATTGTTTGCCGCTTTTTGGAATTCTTTGTATGATATTTATGAATTATGCCGAAGGCATTCAAAATTATCTTGTAGCAACAAAATAAACGCCCTCAATTGCTTGTGTGTTTACAGAGAAATATTGAATTTCTGAGAATCCTTATCATCAAATCAATTACCAATTATTACCAATTGCCTTCTTGAGTCAATTTCATGAAAGTCTTCTTGTCCTAATAACTTTATTGGTGGTATTGACTTTAATTAGTACAAATATTGCTTAAAGGCATTTATAATTACTCTTGTTATCTGCTTTATATCATTATTTAATTATTACTAGAGTAATCAGCCTTTGATGAATTGTAGATTTATGAAATATACTCTGTTTGGGGCGCAGAAAGACAATAAAAGTTATGTCATACAGTATTTATGATTTATAAACAATTTCTCAATCCTTGGCATTAATTAACGAATCTTAGACCATTCAGAGTTTGAAGAAAATGGCCATTAAAAGTTGAATAGAGTAATTATTTATTTCACGTAAAATTGAAAAACAAAAAGAAAAGATGTCTAAAATGCGTCCTTGTTGATTTTAATTTCCAAACTAGTAGGCTATTTTTGGAATACATCGCGCAAATTGCGCATATGAAGCCGCTCAAAACTCCTTTTAGATCACAACCTTGCGCAATACGAGACAATGTTAAGTAAATTGTGGGTGTTTACTTAAATTTAGGATTTTTGAAAGTGGAAATCATTTCCTGTTGATCTTCAATGCCATGGCTTAATATTTTATTTTTCCATTATTGTTGTATTTTTGCTGGATTTAAGATAGCTGCACACAGTTACAAGCAACCAGGCATTTTCTTGTTTAAAGACCTACCTAAAGCGAATTTTCTCATTCCATTCCATTTTTATCCCAATTGTGTTTTTTTTTTCATTCGATTATATTTATGTAATTTTCTTTTTTTAGCTCATTTATTATCTCTGGCTTTTGTTCGTCGTTTCATCAGCTGTTTTAATTATTTATCATGGGTAAGTAAGATTGTAATAAATTGTTATTTGTCCGGAACACGTTATCATTTTATTGAAATAACGATTTAATTTTTAGGATGTAATTAGTTTTACTTTGTTATAGTGTAACAAATTAATGAAATATTTGGATGACTTCAAGCCAAAACGTAATTCATTTGAACACTTAAATTAAGCTTAAAACAAGGTTGTAAGAATATTCTGCGATCTTACTAAATCCGGCTCATAAACCTCCAAATTTTCTTTAGTGCGGCCACCTTTTGCCGATCTATTTGCGGACTTCGGTTGGTTCGTGACGCACATTTCTATGTATTCCCGCATGTGCCTCCAAGAAAGTTTTTTCCCCTCCAATAAACGAACGTGGCACGTGAAAATGTTAGATTCAAACTTATGAAACAAAAAAGTAATCGTTTAGCGCATGTTAGAAACGGAGAAAACGGATTAACGATTTTAAAAATGCATACTAAACATGTGTTTTCTTTATTACGTAGATATCTATTAAAAGACGATACTATTTTCCTTATTTTCTCAATTCCGCTTGATAGTCCATTTAATCTCGAACAGGAAGGTCATAACAAAAAATCTAAGCTGAACTAAACGCAATGAATCAAAAAAATATTTCTCTGTCAAAATATTAAAGAAATGCCCAAAATATGAGAAAACTGTCTTAATTATTTATATTTACTTTGTTTTCGACAAATTTCATATTTTTCTTTGAAGAAAAGAAATGATTTAACATCATTTAAATATTTTTAATATTTTTTGTAAATAAAAATAAAAATCAAACAGTTTTTGAACTACCTTGATAATGAAGATGAATATTCGTTTGCTGAAAATTTCCTTGAAAGAATACAATAAAATGCCACATCAAATCGATGTAGATGCAAAGTGTTTTTTATACTAAAAATAATAGCATTAATATTTTTGCATTATAAAATCTGGACACAGTATTTATTATATATACGCAAATATTTATTTACATAATACTACATATGTTTTATTAAATTTGTAAACATAATTTTAACATCTTTATAAAATTCTCAGGAGAAGATTATTTTCTAATTTTCTCTTACAACAGTTTGACTATAATTATGCGAATCATTAAGTAGGTAAAACAAAAGAAGTTTTAGAATATTTAAACGCTATTTATTAATTTTATTTATGAAAGCATTGCATATTTAAGGATTATAGGTGAATTTAAGGGCTTTGAAATAGTCTGATAACGCTAATTAATATTTTTCCTTTTTGGAGAAATTGGAGAAGAATTTAGATAAAGCGGATATTTCTGTCGGCTTTTTATCAAAGCTAACAGTCAAGGTTTATTTTTTTTTTCTACTTTCATAAAAATCATTTTCAGGCAATCATGTTTGCGTAAAAGAACATTTGATTCAACGATGAGATATAAAAATCCATTTTGCGTTATCCGCCTCCCAATCCAACTTTGGAATGTGATATTTAATCCTGTTTAGCTATCTCCGTAACATATTAAAGGCATCTTCTTTGAATGTACGAATAGGTATTTGGCCCTGTTCGTGAAATTCTGTAGGAATTTCTCTGTATATGCTAGTTACATTCTTAACTTTCCTCAAAAAATTGTTTAAAAATGCCTTTACTCATGATTAAGTTTTCTCTTTGAGGAGTTTTGAGAATTATTTACTTTATTTATTTACAAGTTTCTGCGATAGTAAACAGAAAGTGTTCTCTTATATACAACCGTAAATAACATTTTAAATAGAAGATTTTGAAATATAACGTGATAGTGTATCTATAAAAAAAAAATCAAAATTATATTAAATTATATCTTATTGTACAATATTTGGGATTCTATTAAACTACATTTCCTTTAAAATATTAAAATACACCAATGTACTATAAAGTTAAATAAAAATAAATATTCCTCGCAAAACAAGAAATAGGTTGAATGATTCGAAATATACCACTCAAATAGAATTATTTGAACCACTATATAATGTATTATGAGTAAACCATAAATATAAAATTTCTCTTTGGTTTCAATATGATATCTTTGTTAAGTTATATTCATTTGATCTCGAATTAGTCACATTATTAAAAAAATATTCTTGCCTCATACTCAACACCCGCCTTGTTGTGGAAGATAAAAAATTAAAGATTTATAAATTCAAAAATCATGAAAATCACAATAAAAATATCTATTTCTACAACCAGATTTTATGTACATCAATACGCTTATATACTGAATACTAAGCGCATAATTTTTATTGAATGAGTGTGTGAATGTCTCGTTTTAATGGAAACTGTTGAAAACAAGTACTCGTCACCTATTCGTCATTTTGTTGCATCTCGAATCTAGAACAATTTCTGTATGCCCAGTGTACTTATTATGTTAAATTTTACACATTTACTAATAGTGCAACATTTTCGTTAAGTTAAGAATACGACCTCATATAAAGTGTTTTGTTTAAGCAGCAGCGTTACCAGTTTGAATGAATTCATTTTTAAAAGTAAATTAATCCCATGAGGATTATTTCATAAACAAACTACGTGTTATTTCAATTTAAATTGAATATGTCGAAAACACGAGCAACACATATCTTGCAATGTAATTGTGTTTCTATAAATATCCCATAAAACATTTCAAAACGACAGGATTCACTAAATCAATGAACCCGGAAACGAGAATAGATTCGTTCGAAAATTGAGTTAATTAGCTAGACGCCGAATGAGACATGCAATTACTATAAAATCTGCAGTTTGCCCTCGGTAGCGCCTCGTACTTGCAATGGTTTATTAAAATTGCAATCAAATAGCTGCTGTATAAAAATAGATAAATTGTATTTCTAATATCTCTATGTATTTCAAACTGAAAGCCTACTTTTAAAAAGCACATGAAATGTTGCAGGTTTTTAAGAATTCTGCGGAGGTCATAGCACTCAATTAAAATTTGTGGTAAATGATGTTACAAAAATTCGCTAGTTGAAATTAGGAATGTTTAGTTAATTCAAAATTAACATTAAATTGAGAACGGCACAACCAAAAATAAAAGAATTACAATTATCACAATCTTTAACTTTAGCTCAAATGAACTAGTTCTTGAATTAAATGTGATTTTTAGCTCAACTGGGAAATGTTTGCACTATTAATAATAACGACAAACCATCAAATCATTTAATGATGTAGAAGATTAAGTTTTAATTTAAAAAATAAAAATATTTCAGTTGCTTTTAACCAAAAAATATTGCAATAAAACGTTTCGAAACGTGTGTAATTTATTTGTTAACTGGACTCATTTTGTTTTAATATTTACGACGTATTTTTGTACATATTTTGGTCTGAATGTTGCACTTTGGGCAGTGCATCTATTTTCGTACATTGTTTACACTTTCGTCATGGATGCATGCGTGCTTTTGATTGCACCAACCATACGATAATTTAAAAAAAAAGAAAAACTATTAAATTTGACGTCACAGCTGCGATGCTACCAGAGCACTTCCTTGAACAAGAATAACATTTTGATATTGTATAATTTTATTTTTCTCTTCCTTTTTTCTTGTCGGAACTAATGAATTTATATCTTAAAAATGTTTAGAAACAGCCAAATCCTAGGTGTTTTTTGCACTTTATGATACCACTTAAAATTAATATATGTTCGCAGGTTATATTATGGAAAATATTTTACAAAAGAGTCAGAAAAAAGCTTAACCTGATCGTGGTCGCAGCTATTTATCAATTTACCATCTTCTATCGTTGAACACATGGCTCATTTACGTAAATCAAATCAAATCGGCTGCAGCAATACTGAAAACGTGCCAAAATTTAAAACATTTGAGACTGTGTCCGTTTAATATTGGTTAGTATTGAATACGCAATTGGCAAAACATCGTCGCAGAACGAATCAATTCCGCATTGCTCCCGTCCACGATGAGGACCAAATCCCAAGGCGATCTCATTGTCATTTACAACAAAATGCCAAGTACAAGTTGATTGTCGTTTAAAAAAAAATATATAACAAATTCGCTTAAAGAAACGTTGACTCTATTCAATTTCAGTTTATTAATGAGAAAGACTTGGCACTTTTTTTAATATAACATAGAAAATGTGAAAGATTTTTGGAAAAATCCTAAATTGTGCTGTTCAAAAAGTACATTGGACTTAAAAAAAAATTCATGTTTGTTTATAAATACTTTTGTTGCAGTATACCTCAGACCAGAAGTGTTACTTTATGTTAGATATGCACTATTTGTTTTTCTTTTTAATTTAATCCTTCCAAATGCTCAGCAACATATTTGTCGTCACTTAAATTAATGTGGGTGGAAGAGAGGGGACAGATTAAAGTATATGCGCAAAGAAGAGTTCTGTAGTACCCGGCAAAACTGATTACAGACACCTGTCGCTCTACAAAAATAGCTCATATGAGGAAACCCCACAGTAAAACCAGGAAAACGAATTATGTATCATTTGCAGATACAAAATGTTAACAAGAATATAAACGTTCGCATTTTGTTCAACATTGCCAGTTTTAAGGTCCAGTATATCTTTCATTTTTTTTTTTTTATAATAAATTGTAACATTCGCAAACATCTAAATCTGCGATGTTAGGTAAAATTTAAAAATAATTTAAACAATAATAATAAATATAAGATGCAGGAATTAAATAAGTGCGATTATATTTTATAAAATAGGAGGGAAAAAACTTTTAAAATATTTGCCTGTTTCTAATTTGATCTAGTTCATGTTTTACTTGCTGAAATATGTCAAATGATTAAAAATTTAAAAATCATACGCTCTGCCATCGTACAAGTTTTTCGGAACGAGAAACAGCCACAGTTGCTTCTTTAACAATATTTGGCACGATTAAAAGGCGATATATTAAAATAGATTCGTTTTCAGAAAGCGGCAAATGTTTACACCGCATGTAGTACTTCTGGCGGTTACATAAATTTTAGGCTCATTTAGCCTTTGCTCTGCTTGCACAAATTCAAAAAAAAAATTCAAGTTTTATTTTTGAATTTGAGTTTAATAACTCTGGACTGAGTAACATGCGCTTAAATTTTTTTTTATTTTATTTTTTTTTTTAAGCGCGTGCTGAATTAGTTATATTTTTTATATATTCACATACATACTTACTTCTTCGATTCGCATACTTTTGCGAACAACCTTTCGGCGAACTTCTGTTTCAAAGGTTTCTTCAATGATTTCTTCAAATTCTGCCATTGTCGAGGTTTTCTTTTCAATCTATCTTATAAAGAAAAACAAAACGTTCTGGGCCCAAGCGGTTTCTAAAAGTAGTCACTGTCACAATAACGTCCAGTAGATTAATTCAGATTTGAATAAAGAAATATTATGTATATATTTTCTTTTCTAGCTTGAATCCCGGCACAAACACTTCCCAAAGTCAATTGAAATCACAAAGCACTTCAGTGACTATTTTAATGGATTCTTGTTGAAATTTAAGCAAAACACTTGACGGTTTGAAACTTTCGTTCATCATCACATAATAACACGCGGAAGAAAATTGCTGCCCAGATCTGTTGGAAGGGAGCAACTATCTCTTTTTCTTAATTATTAATTAGAAGTACGACTCCTCCTAGGGGGAGTAGTGCGTTGAAGATATTGAGCGCGATTGATCAGCCAAAAAGATCAACGGACAGACGGTCCGATCAGGAACTCTCTTTTAGCCTTATTGTTAATGGCTGCGGTTCTAGCTTAAGATTTTCCGCTGATAGAGAGTACTTTTTTTCATGTACACAGGCTTAATCTTTTGGACCAACACACGTTGAACTCCCTGTGTTTATAGGTTTTCCTGTGCAATACAATCGTTCGAATGAGCTAAATTTAAAAAGCCAAATTTTCATCCCGTCATCTGGCTTTTCTCAATTCTTCTTGCATGTTTCGTTCGTTTTACTGCTTGTTTTACTTCATTCTTTTATTATTAAGAGAGTTTGCGTACAATTCCGACATTAATTTCCCCGCGTGATGGAAGTGCGCAAATGTTGTTAATTTCCTTTTTAAAATCTTAGTATTATTCTTTGTTTCGCTTAAGACAATGGTCTTCTAGCCTTTATTACGCGTGGAGCGTTGTTGCTTTCATCATATTGTTTCCTCAAATTAAAGAATTTCCAAGACTTATTTTATTTACGGAAATTATTTTAAACAATGAAATTTTTAGTGATAGTCCGTCTTACGGTCAGACACTTTAAAACTTCCACTAATAGCATGATGTACATTTTATTTTATCTCCAACGAACCAGAATAGCTTAACTTCAGTTCGAGAGTCATTCAGAAAACTCAGGCAGACTGAATACAACGAATCACAAAACTTAGTTATTCGAACACGCCTAGACGACAATTTTGATTTTAGTTTGGTAATAAAACGCCAATTTGAAAGTTTAAAGGCTTTTCTAAAAACTGCACTAGGGTAGGGAATATTTCTCACTTAACAACTTAAAAATTAGAAATTTATCTCTAGTTGTTAAACCTCGACATCTAATAACATTTTAAATCTATAACTGCAACACATACAGCTTTTTACAAGAATTGCTTATCGCCTTAATTGCATGATACTATTCTTTTTCTCAATCATCGCAATCGTTTTTGTAATTCAATATTATTTATATTTTTTTATTACTTTTACATACCTAATAAAAAGAAAAAAACCTTCCAACTATGGGTTTTAAGAGATGTTTATTTAGGTTTCTTCATTAGATCATTAAAATTTGGGTAGGGGAGAGGGGATGGTGTAACCAGAGTTAAACATTGAAAAAATAACAATAAATATAGATTTAAATCCAGCAAGAATTGTATTTTTAACATGGCAATATTTAGGTCAATTGTCTGCTATGATGATGATAAATGTCTGCTATACAACTATAGTCACACGAAATCTAAGCTAAATAAGTTATAATAATATAAGTCTGTTTATCTAACTCTGATCTCGTAGATCAACTTAAATCTCGACAACTAATTGTCAGATCAGATTATATCAAAAAAGATCAGAAGTTGAAGTTGAAGTCATCAAGTGTTTTATTAAAAGTTATTTTAAAAAGAAAAGTACGATTCTATTGAAGCAAAGCCTTCGACAAAATTTCCCACGAAATTATCATTCTAAAATTAAGCTACCTTGGTTTCCCCCCCCCCCCCCCCCCCCCCGTCTTATTTCATGGATCTCTTCCTACCTTGATAACCGTCAGTATAAAGTCCGCTTTGATTCCTCCATATCTCTTCTCATCCCACTCCGGAGTCCCGCAAGGCAGCCATCTCAGCCCACTAATCTTCATATTGTCCACTAACGACGTTGTGAACTTGATTAATCATTCTCACATTCTAACTTATGCCGACGATATGAAAATTTTTAAACCTATCTCCAATGCCTCTGACTCCGTACTCCTCCAAAACGATCTGAACAACTTTTTTACCTGGTGCGAGCATAATTTTCTTGAACTTAATATATCAAACTACCAAGCAATTATCTTCTCCCGCAGGCGCACTTTCACATCCCCCAGACCTTATCTCCTTACCGGTGTGCCGGTTCCCTCTGTCACGCCCCTTCGTGACGTCGGTGTCGTATGTGATAACGAACTCAACTTTCGATCCCACATAGACCTTTCCATTAACAGGGCCAATTCCGCTCTTGGCTTAGTTAAACGATGGTCTAAGGAGTTCTCTAACCCTTATGTCACCAAATCTCTCTTCATCTGCTTTGTTCGTCCTCTCCTTGAGTATGCTTGTCAGGTCTGGTCACCATCACACTCCACAACCATCAAGAGAATTGAATCTGTCCAATGAAGAATTATCCGCTTTGCCATGCGTAATCTTCCATGGTCCGACCACCTTAACCTTCCTCCCTATGATAACCGCCTAAAATTAATCGATCTCCAGCCCCTTTCCCTTCGCGATGTAGCCGATATTGTCTTTGTCCACCAAGTCCTTGTCGGCGCTATTGACTGCCCAGACCTCCTTCATAGAATATCCCTCAATACTAACCCCCGTAACATCAGATCTTTCCCTATTTTTCGCCTTGAAACCCATCGAACAAACTATGGCCACTTCGAACCTTTTACTCGAATGCTGCGTAAGGCCAACAACTATTTCACCTTCGACTCTCTCTCAAGCGCGCTCTTTATTGCCCCTGCCCTAGCCTACCCAATCCCTAATTTAATTTTATTTATTCTTATTATTTTTGTTTAGCTTAAGTTAAATTAATTTTTACTTATTAATTTATGTTCCTAGTAGCTTGTATTAAGCGAAATTCAATAAATAAATAAATAAATCATTTAGAACACGGAATCTACAGTCACTGATTATTTCCGATACGTGTAACTAACTGAACTTTTTCTATATAAAATAAAAGGTAAATTAATTTGTTTCTCATAAAATAATTAATATTTACTTTTCTACTTGCCAGATTTTACCCACGCTGCAGAGTACGGGTAAATTTGGGTAAAATCACCGACTGTTGTTTGTCAGTGTCCACCGATGTTTTTCGCACACAAGCAAGCCTTTCAGAGTTTAACCAATTTTTAGCAGAAATCATCTGTTAATTTTTGATTAAGGTTTTTACCCAAGATAATTTTACCCAAACATTACCAGATAGACCTGCTCTTGGGCATACGCATTGGATAGCTTTAAACAAAACAAAAAGGATAGAGATATTCTTGTTATTTAACTTCATAAAGTCATATAATTTAAATTTAAAGTGAGAATTACTCCACTGCCAAAATTTATATGTTTGGTATTTAAATTTGTTCATTTCTAGTTTTTAAGAAGATTTACGAATATTGGGTCAGCATTTTAAATAAAAGATATATTTTTGTTAATTACACAGATCTGCAATGGAAAAGTTTTTTTAAACGAATTTATGCTATTTTTATAGATTTTTGTCTTCTGCATCCTAAAATGACTCAGAATTTCGCATATCGCGTCACCTTTTCGAAAAATTAATATTCAAAAACTAAGAAATAAAAACAGGTAGCGTAAAAAGTAAAAAAAATAAAAATAAACTGAAAATTTGTACATTTAGCTAAAATCCTAAAATGTGATTAACGTATAACACTTACTTTTATATATTTATTATTATTACTTATTTAACAAATTAACTTTGGACTGTTTATTGTATGAAATAAATTCGTTTAAGAAAAAAAGTTTATTTAAACTAATTGTCGTAGGAGTTTTTAAGCTTTCCCTTTTTTTTATGTACTACCAAAAAGATCGTAACTTTTATTTTGGTAACGTTAAAGATTGCGATATATATTTTTTTCTTAATCTCACAATTTTGCCAAAACAGTAATTTATTTACTTCTTAATGATATTTTTCTCAAAAACGTAATTTCGATCTCGGATTCCTGTTTAGTAGCCGCAAATATCATCAGCCAAATTTCGTCTCTCTTAAATTTAATTAAAAGTTTTCAACTCAATCCCAATTTTTGTTTTTAAGAAAAACCGAATAAAGAGTGTTTTAATATGCCTCACCGTTACGCTTTAAAGGCTTTAATGTTAAGAAAACAATTATAGATTTTCGCAATGTCGTAATCTACGATTAACTTTATTTCATTCCTAAACATTTTGTGGTATTATGGTTTATTATTTATGCTTAGATAATGTTACCATTTTCCGTCTGAATCTTTTTCGCAAAACGTTTAATTTTTTTTTCGGAATTGGCTTTATGAGATTCGAGAAGTTAAAAATGGAATTAGAAACATTATACCGAAGTTTATTTATTCACTTACTGATGATAGCAATCTACGAGTATAAACTGAAATATGTTTACAAAATTTCTTTTCCTCTCTTAACCTCGGATGCTGCCCTTATAAATAATTTTAGTTTAAAAGCATCAGAAAATTGCTACACATATTATTAAATATTAATAGTCTCGTAGCTTTCCCAGAAATATCAACCACTCTTCAAATTAACGACGGGAATCTCTATCATCTCTAGGTATATAATCCCATTTTTATTAAACTCTAATACCCTTAACATTTTTTGAATTATTTTATATTAAGTCTACCGCAACCGGATTCATTTTAAGTCAATTCAATTTTACTTCAGATTTGAGTATAATTAATTTTAATTATCTTTAAAAGGTTTCCCTTTTTTCTGATGTGAAGCGCACGGCAAGATCTAAATTCTTTTCATTTCTTTTGATTGTGAACATGATAAAACTCCCCCACAAAAGGTTTTTAGGAAGAAGGTAGAAAAGGGAGTTGGGCGCAAGGTAGAAAACAATGTGAAAGAAAACGAGTTTATGTGCGTCGTCCTTAAATCCCTGCGGCTCAAAAAAAAAAAACTCGCATAATATCACGGAACCGAAATGTCGAAAAGGAATCCTCGGGTGTAGGCGTTCACACCCATCCGATGAGGAAGCATATTCAGAGAGAGAAAGAGTGATGTGAGTCCGGTGGAACATGGCTTGGACAAATTCCATACAGGGGTTTTTCCCTGATATAGCCTATTTTTGTGTGGTTGAATAAAAATCCAGACCAATGCCACACATGGAGAAAGGTTTGGAAAAGAAAGGTGACTAAAAATAATCGCAAATGATATGATTTCTGGATAAAAATCGAATTTTTCTAAAAACGTTTTTCAAAACTGAATTTCATTTTATGTGTAGAAACATAAAGTTGCGTTTTGTTCTATCAAATTATAAGTTGCAACAAAATTTACTCATATTTCGCAATACATAAGAATTGATATTCGGGGAAATTTAACTTTGTAGAGTACTCAATTGTTTTTTACAGAGACTTCAACACTCTTTTTAACCCTTAAAGGGTATCATGGGTGAAATTTCATCCAAGTTCTTTCTTCTCAAATTTTAAAAAGACATGGTTTTTCACAGTATTCTTTTCTACATATCCCTATAGAAATAACATTAACATGAAATATTATATTTAATAATACTAAGAATATATTTAATTGCATTTAATGGTCTTTGATACCCTTAATGTAATTTTTTAGATGAAACCTGTATATGTATAAAATTGCGTCTTATGAAATGTCTCTAGCTGATTTATTATTTATCCTTTTAAGAATATTTTAAGCGTTTCCTCATGCCAAAAATTCCACTTAATACCTGAGTTCTAGCAATTTTAAATTAATGCTGCAGAGGATAGTCCCGCATTTTAGGTAGCAAATTTATCCTTTCTTTAGAAAAAGACCCTTTTTGAGATAGTCCCTTCAGCCGTGGAAGAATGTATAGATCAGGAATCTGAGATTAAAGGTAATATACAAAAATATTTGATTTTAAGCCGCAAATGCCATACTATTTTCTTTTTCGTTTTTCTTGAAACTACTTTTTTCAAACTGGTCGAGAAATACTCACGGTCATTTCTTATTATTTTTTTTTTTTAATTTTAAATTTTAGTGCAAAAAAAAAAAAAAGAATTTTTTGTTCAAACAGGTGTTATTTCTGCTATGTTATGCTAAATCTTAGCTGAATATTATCCATAATCTTAATTGTTTTGTTCATTAGTCTACCCCGACCTGCCGAAATTATTCCATATCAGGAATTAATGCTTACATCTACCAAATCTAATGAAAATTTAATTCGTGTGGGTAAGTAGCAAGAATTAAAACTAAATTTAGATGCATATCAGGATTTCAGTTTAAGAAATCCTTTAAAATTAATAAATATTTATTAAAAACTTAAGGAAAAGTGACTGGTTAAATAAATTACTGCTGTAATTAAAAATATATAAGACAGTCTCTTAGAAAAATATTATTTCAATTTAAATGAAGATGTTTAGCCCTAATTTATTTTACAGCACCAACTGGAATGGAATAATTTAGTAGCCAGTTTTGCATAAAAATGTAATTGAAATTTAAATGCTATTGGAGAGTAGGAAAAATTCAAATAGAACTTCGTTTTGTTACTTATAGAGTTAGTAATAATTTTATATAATCTTATTAAAAGTAAAAATATTATAAATTGAGATTGCATAACTTTTCTAAATTTCTGTATTTTGTATTTTTAATTAAAAAGAAGAAGAAAAAACAGTAGACTACAAAATCGTTGCTATTCGAAAACGTTTATGCGCAATTACCATGCAAAGAAACCAACATTCTAGAATAAGCTTTATCCCGGACCGGCAGCCTAGCTGAAGCTCAAGCTCCAGCATCTTCGAGTTTTAATCGAACTTCCAACACCAAAACATGCGCATTAACTTCAGAGTCATCACCACAGTCATTTTCTGGAGGTGAAAGTCTTGCTTTACTTTCCATAGTCCAGAAGAGAGCATTTTGTGGGTGATTGGGAGACACTGAGATTCGTAGAAAAAACATCTATGCCTAGCAATTTTTAACAAAGTTATTCGAGATTGGCCTTCGGGGTAAACTAAGAGAAAGCAAAAGTTCAGAACCCGCCGAGGTCTACCAAGCAAGTCTAACTAGTGCTTCAGTATCTTCCAGTCTACGACTGACTGCTTCTGCGAATAAGTTGCTTAGTGAGGTGCGATTGTTTTTGTTGAAAGTAAAAGAAAAATAGCGCTTTTCTACTGTGGTGTTTTAGTGTGAATTCAAGTTTTGTGAATCGGGGATTTGTTTTAAATAATTAAAAATGAGTGCAATTGACGAAATTATAAGTTTCAAGAAAAATCCAGACGAGGATTTCTACGCAATGTTAAATTGTGATGAAAACTCGTCAGTAAGTACAATTTTCTATATTAATCTTTATACATGTATATAAAAATAAAACTTATTTAAAATATTTATAATGTAAAGTTATCACACTTAACACTACACGACCTTGAATCTATTTGGGTTGTGGGGTCACCAGTGTTAAATTATTCTTTAAACAAACTTTCAAAGAACTTCATCATTAATTTGCGAAGAGAAAAAGCTCTGTCATTGAAAAAAACACAGCATTCCGGGGAAATTACCACTGATTGAATGTTGTGAAGAAATATGTGAATTAAATCAGAATGATCGTGCAACAGGTCTTGTATATTTAAAGCATCGCTTGCAATATCTTTCAATTGTTAACTATCAACGTAACAGTCAATGTCACAAAACAACGACCTGGTGTACCATGAAAATGCAGTGCTATTGTATCGCAACCATTTCTTTGTTAACATCTTCTAATGATAAAATATCTCATTATAAGTTGTACATTTTTTTTGACGACAACCAAATGCATTTGTAATTAACTCGACAAACAAAATATGATAATTCGTCAAAAAGCACTACGTAATTTGCATTTACTATAAAAGTCTAAAGTTTTTTAGAGTGATCTACATTAATTTATTAAAAATTTTCAATTTCTATCGAAAAAGTATTAGTTAGAAGATATATAGTAAAAAATATTTGCAATAACATTTATTTATAAGATTTTATAGTTCTTCTCATCAATAAGCAATAAGAGTAATACGGTGCAAGTCTTGTTTCTTAACTAAAATTAAAAAACCTTGCAATAGGTAATTTAATTTTTATTATTTCCTTGATTATTTTGTATTTGATTAATATCAGTCAAGTCGTACATAGTAAACTCTTTAGAATTCAAGGTTAAAAGTAGTTTAGAATATTTTTAAATGGAATACATTTTAGTTTATAGATCATTAGATTTTTTAATATCGGTATTTTTAGAATTAGTTCTCTATATACTCCTCTATGATGAAACTTAGAATTCATATGACATCATTTTAAATTCGCTGTCGTACTCAATTATCAAATTTTTATGAGACCAGCCTAAAAATTTACTCTTTTAACTTATAAATAATGACTAATTAAAATCGGTTACCAAATAGAGTAAAACACGTTCAAAATATGTAAGTAAATACAGCCGAATTGATAACTACCTCCTTTTTTTAAATTAGTTAAAAATTGATCTACATATAACTGAGCCGTTCATTTTCTAAATCAATTAACTCCACAAGCAAAAAGTGGACAAAGATGAAATTGTACGCGGTTAATTTAAAAAATTAAATGAACTTTATTAAAGGTATATTATTTTTACGTTCAATTATTAAGATAATGTATTTCTAAAGTTAAACGTTAAGCAGGTATCCGGTGTTTTATTATATAAGACTCAGAAATGTTCAAAAGTGAATTTGATTGAATTTGGCCCGTGAACCGCTAAACTGTTACTTCTTCAACAATAAATCAATTATTTTATTATTTAAAAAATGATAAAGAATAATTATTTTTAGTATCATGCATAAAAATATTAAAATATTTCTTGTATACGAACATTTCGGGAATAGAAACTAATACATTTTTTTAAAAGAAAATTATCTTTAGTGAGACGTCAGCAAATACTCCTGGTATGGTTTGTTGCTTTAAAGGTCTGTGTTTAAATCAATCAAGTATAGTTTTAGATAATCTTTAATTTCAACAAGACAGTGTCACTACACGCGATTTAATTCTCCTAAATTTTGTTTTCTTTTAAGAATAGATTTTACGAGAACGAATCATATACGGTTACAAAACTGTTTAAAGTAGAAATAGTAATTGATTTTCATTTTACTTTAATTCTAATCATCTGATTTGTCAATTTCAAATATGACTGTTTCTGAAAGCATATAAAATTTATATATATAACATGTACTAATTACACCTTTATTATTTAATTGACTAGCGCTAAGCGATTTAAAACCTTTACCAAGTAATTTAAAGCTTTTTAGGTGAAAAGACTCCAACCACAGTATCTATAAATCAACGAAACTGAATAATGCCTATTAATAAAATCACATCCCTTTTAGGTGGAGCAGATTCAGGCGGAGTACAAGATTTTGGCCCTACAATTTCATCCGGATAAGAACAGTGGCGATAAGGACGCGGAAATAAAATTTCAGAAGCTTAAGGTATGTGTTCACAGTGTACAAGCAGTATACAGCTTGAGATGAAAATAAATTCCTGCGGTTTGCCACAGCATAGCATAAACGTTGTTATTGGAAATATGTATGTAAATTCCCGCATATAATTACGGTTTACGAGCACTCGTCAAACCTTAATGCAAAAGGAGTCGAGCCGGAATGGGATGCGGGTGGGTAGTTTAGTTAATGTCAACGTCAACGCCAAATTGAGCCGCAATAACTCTTGTTTTGGCCCTGGGAGTACGGGAGCCTTGGACACGTTCCAGGGAATCTAATTAAGAGGGGCTTTTGAACAGCACTTGCTGATTAATATCTCATACAAGGTACACCTTTTCGCTTATAAAGTTACGTGGGGATCGTATGTTTTCTGCTCCTAAAATTAGAATCAACTTCATAGTTGTACATACGGACTTCTGAAGTCTGTAATAAATTTAATAAACTCATCTTGCAATTGGATTATTAAATTTCGCCTACATACACCGTCTTGATCTCGATGGCGTGAAACTGATTTAGTGTATTTCATTTGACAGGTTCTCGTTGTTGGGATGAAAAGGATATCGCTTGTTAGATTTTTTAAAGCTTCAAAACGGTGATGAAAGTGGAATGTCCATTAGGGTGGAAATTTACGTGTTTGCGCAGTCATCATCGATTTTTAATGGATGGATAAATCAATTATTCTTTCAATGTTTCAATGTTAGAAACAATTGCCAGAGCCTTCAGAGATAAGGGACGGCTGCCTTTTATAGAAAACTTGTGGGCACATCACACTGTCTATTAATACCTGATTGATTGTTTATTGAATAGCAATTGCCACATTGGTCTCGAATACTCTGGAGCCCTATATAGTACTTCAAAGCTTTCATTTAAACTCAAATGAATATCACTAATACGGATAAAAGTTCATTTTAAAAGTTTAATCTCTCTTGAAATTGCTTTTAAGTTATTCATAAGATGTAGCATTTAGAAATACACAATTAAAGCTATCAAATATTTCTTGTTTCATGCATCAGTTATTCTTATTTAACTTTGGACCAAAGGATAAAACTAAAACTAATTATTTCACTTATTTGAACAGCTAAATATCCCTTGAAATATTTTTTAGGAACTGATTGAGTTTAAGACCTCATCACGGATTTTACTGACGCGTTGTAAAAACCTCATTTAGAACTAAACTTTTGTTTACTTTTTGTTACGATTAATGGGTTCATACTTCCCGAGATATATTGTTAAAACCATAAGTTACCAAGCTAACTGTGGAATTTATTTTTAAAAGTCCTTCACTGGGTGCGTAATTAAAATCAAACGGTGACGAGTATATACGTCGAACGCAATACACACAGTCCCACAATAATTTTTACGAAAAAATCAAAGTAAAATGATTCTAAAAATTAATAATTCAATGTTGAAAAAGATAAATGTTGTTAAATGTAACAAGTATCATCACGTTGTTACAACAAACCAAAAATTACCAAAGGCCTTCATAGTTCGAGTAATTTATTTAAATTATTCCAATTTTTATCGGGAAGACAGTAAACTAAATATCCTCCTATATTTAAGAATTTAACTCATTTCTTTATTTTAATTAATAGCAGGTTTATTGTTAATATGAAGGAAATATAATACTAAATGATGACTGCATTACATCTTACTGAAATTTTGAGTTTTTATATTGAATGGTAATTTTGAATTTTCCACGACGTGCATAGAGTTCAACCGTACCACAATAGAAATTTAGATTGAGGTGTATACACGTTAAACGCAGTTAACTGGTTAAAGACGATTCAATCTTTTCCTGACCAAAATTTGTTTGAAAAAAATTAATTAAAAGCAAATAACTTATTCGACTTACTCACGCCGACAAGCACGCATTTATCGGGTGAAATAAATATCTTTACTTTCCTAAATCTTTCAGTGCTTCTTTTTTTTCTTAAAAGATATTATCACTAAAAGCTGTAAGCAGCGGAAAAATATTAATTTCCGAAATTCGATAAAGCTTCATATCTGTTGATCTTAAATGATTTAAGGTATTTTTGGTTTATTTTGCTAAAGTGTGGACTCTTTTATTTGACTTAAATTTGAGTCACTTATTCTACTAAGTTTAATTGCTGTTGAGTTCATTTTTTTTGTCAAACAACAATCATAATTACATATAATAAGTAGAGTTTTTTATATTTCACTTCACTCATTAATTATCTAAACTTTGAAAAGACATTAAATCATTTAAATTTTGTTAAGGCAGCTAATGATGATGGTTTTTCTCTTTCAAACTTTTTAGGGAAGTAACTCGATTGTAACTTGGTTGAGTATAAAATAACAAGCAATAATAAAATTAATGGAAAATATAATTTATTTAAATTTTAATCAATTATTTTTTTAGTATTAAGGACCCCTCTTTTATCTATTAACTGATAATTGGCCATAAAGTAGAAATATAAAACAAAAGCCCTAAATGACTGCCAGATGGGTCATCTGATATGCCTGATATAATTCTTTTGTACACGTCCAAAAGTAATTAAGTGACCAAATTAAATAAATACAATTAACTCAATTAAAGAACGGTGCCAACAATTTCAGACTTTATAACTTGAGAATTAAAAAAAGGACTGAGTGGGCTTATCAAACGCTTTGCTCAATTCGTTCTGATTCGCGTGGAAAAGCTTTTTAGAAAACTTCAAATAACAAAAGGGAAAATTCAAGACAATTCACGAAGATTAAACGACCTTGAAGAAATCCATGCTGGCATCAAAAGCTAGGGATTACTTCTGTTGATATTTTTATATAGATAAACAAATTCAAAAAGTTTCGAGATTTAATGCAACGCTCAATTTTAAGAAAGGTAACACATTTTTTAATGTTCACTCATGTTGAATGTTCCTGAATCTATGCATAAACTTTTTATTACGTTTTAAAGGTGCATAAAATATTTTATTGTAGTAAACACAATAAAATTCTTTTCTTTTACACAGGGCTCCTCTTCAGTAGAAAGAAGGCTCCGACATACCTCTCTAATGTAAAACGAATCTAACACACTTAATCACAGAATTCCAATCATACGATATTTACAACACGTTCGGGTGCAATAGAGGAAAAGAATTGTATTGCCCGCTGGGGTATCAACGCCTTAAACAGAGAACGCAGCTGTGAATTTTGGATAATCTTATTTAATCTCACAAAAACAATTCTCAATAAAATATCCTTGGGTCTTGGTGTTGTTAAGCAAAAAAATTGGGAAGATAAAGAGAGTAGAACTCTTTTGAAAATTTCAACAACATTCTCCCTCCAAGGAATGGTAATAAAACTTGTTTGTAAACTGCAAAAACCATTCATGTTTCATATGAATTCGTAACTTTCACAATAGGTCAACTTTTGAACGGCAAAGTTTGCTTCCATTCGCCTATGTATGTAAATGTTAAGCTACTTATGATATAAATTTTGTCTAAACCTTGCCCTTTGTAAGGCTGAATAAATATTCCTATGTGTATGTAGATATGCTGCAAAGATTATGTAGTAACTTCTCATTTTGGGTGAACATAAAGACCTCATTATATGCGATTTACTACTCAGCATTGCAATTACGTAGATGCGATTAGGGAAATACTTTGCATTAAGTAGGCGTCCCCATATATGCACAGGAGAAGGCTAAACTTAGAAGATGAATTTACAATAAAAGCACCGTCATGACCTTAGCCAACGTCTAAACATTAAGCCCATTGAAAAGGTTGTGGTTTCCACTTAAAAAAAGGAGGCTTGTCGCTTTTCATAATGGCATCGTTCCTTTAAAACGTAAGTTTTTTTAAGCATGTGGAGTAAATTCGCCACTAGGCTTGCATGAAACATATATTTTTACATATATTAAAACATTCATAAGGTTTTAGCTTTGCAGATACCCTTGTTTCACTGACAAAACAAAACCGATTCAGTATCCTTTTAGAGAATTTTGTCCACATATTGTGATTTCATATGTAAATATGTACTAAGCAATTTGGGTATATTTTTCAATTTTAAATAGTCTCTAATTTTTGTTAAAAATATATGCAACAATTTAATCAACTAAACTACTTTTGAATAGAAGTTTTAGTTTAATTTCTTATAATTTTATTTTTTCTATGTATAAATTAAAAATAAAGCTTGAAACCATTTCTAGCATACAGGATTATATTGACCAAAACGGAATATCGTTTTTCCGTTTTTGAACTCTAATATCATTACTTCAATTTTATTTTCTGTGAAAATGCTTGAAAATTTTAAAAAGAGATAACATTCACTTTGAAAGTTAATTAAAAGCATGTGGATTTAATTGAGTAAAGTACCAGTAAAAAAACAATGCGGACAATGTATGCCTTTCAGGGGTGAAAAAGCAATTGGTTTTTTCCAATTTTAATATGTAGGAATATTTAAAAACATATGCTACGTTTCAAATACTGTTTATAGTAATTGTTCAGAATTTATTTTCCATGGAAATGCCTTAAACTTAATTTGTTATTTTAATTAAGAGCAAGTAAAATGACTGATTTCAGAATAGTTCATAACAATTGTGCATTACTTCAATTCTACTTTCCGTGAAAATTGAAAAGCACTACATAAACAATGTCAGCATTTTAAGGATTAAACAGAAAGTTGATACTAATTTTTTGCAGCGTTAATTTATATTAGTACAATATAGAAACGAATTATGACTGCTTTAAAAAATTATTTTTAATAATTGTAATTACTTTTAATTTTACTTAGTGTGGAAATCGCATGAAATTTTATTTAATAATATGCTTTCAAACACATAAGTGTACAATTAAAACTTTTCTCCAAACGCTTGTAGTCCCCCCCGAGCAAGGAATACTAAAATAATTTTTATTTTTTGAAGTGTGAAAGTTACGGAGGCAATGAAATAGCCGAAGGCGAAATCATCCTTCCTTCCGTGGAATATCGAAATGCCTTCTTAAGATGCTTGTTATGTTTGAGGAAGAAATCAACGGATATATTGAAATGCCTTCTTAAGATTGTTGTTATGTCTGGGGAAAAAATCAACAGACTTTAACGTAAAATCTGTACATTACAACGGGATGGATTTCTTTTCTTTTTCATTTAATGCAGTGTAAGAAAAACCAATAGCTGAATAAAAAGAAAATTTTTATCAAATTTGCATGTCGTTTCTTGGTAAAATAAATCCATTTCAAATATTTTTATTTATAAAAGGATGGAAAGGATAAAAATATAGGAGAGGATTGATCGATATTTACAAAAAGTCAAATCGCTTATTGCTTTATGATTCTTGAAAAGACAGGGGTTGAATAGCTTAGGGAAAATAATATAATTATTTTTCTTACTTATTTAATCAGTCTTCAAATTTTAAATTAATTTTCTTATTGCGACACAACAAAATATAACAATTTTCCAAAATAAAAAATTTAAGGTATACAATTTTCCGAACGCTTTTCGGCCAAGAAGTACGTTTAAAGTTTTTAGGTATGATAGCTTTTCCCATTCTTTGACCGATCATTCATTCTTAACAAAAATTGTCGAAGAGTAACATACTCCTCATATTATTTATAGACTTTCTCTATATTCTATAAACTATGGAAAGAACATTTTTTACTTTAACCTGATAACAATTGATATAAATAAATTCCGCGAACTATGACGGTCCTAAGTAATTTCTGGTTTGTTGCAATAAACGTGATACTCATAAGGTTTAACAAAATCTTTTGCTTGTAGATTTTTTTGAACAATCAATTAGGTATTTTTTAATAATAAGAACACACATAGAACAGAGTAACCTAATATTAAATTGGAATAGGAACTAACCCCTAAGTTTAAAAACATAACAAACTACAGAGTTGAAAGCGGCATTCAATCTACGAGAGCTGACAGAATTTAATTTGCAGAAAATTACACACCGGTATTTTATTAGGGTATAATCAGAGACTTAGCCAAAAATAGGCTCGCACTGAGAAAAAAACTACTGGGTAAATTAACAAAACTGGATTGCTTGACCTTATTACCGAAAACAGAGTTTAATACAACCAAAATTAAGTGTGTATTGTGGTGGAAATTTCCATAAAACCAAGGTATTTTCAAAACAATAATAATTAATTATTCAATAGATATTTCTAGTGTCCAAAACAATTTTTTTTTATAAAATGCGGTAGCACCAATTGTTAAATTAGTTTGACTTGTTTCCAAGTATTTTTTTATAATGCTTTACTATTACTGATGGTGGGGCATCTGTTAGTCCTTTTTTCATTTAGTAAATAAAAACACACATTATGGGATGAAAATTTAAAAATGTTTATTAATAACGAAAGCTGGTTCTATACTATTTAGGTATGAAAACCAATATCATTCATATTCCTACCACGGCTTCGCCTATAGGCCTGTATCCGAATATCAAAATTTTTGATGACTTTTTCAAATAAAAGCGGATCAATTACCTCAATTTCAGCTCGAATGTTATTTTTAAGTTGTTGAATTGTTTGCGATAACGTTCCCCATTCCCCATTCAGATATTTTCCTGTTTGCTTTCAAAGAAAAACAGCCCAGTGATGCCACCAGCCCATAAACCCCACCAAACAATACATTTTGGAGGATAAAATTTTGCTTCGTGAATAACATGATGTGTCTCCGCTCCCTAAATTCGACAAAACGATCAACAATTTTGCCAATTACACGTTCAGTAGGATGTTCATGTTGACGAAAACTGTTACGTAATTTACGAAATGTTTTTTTTAAACAACAATTTTTATAATACATTTGGACAATTCGTTGTTGTGTTGTTAGCAACTCTATGACTATAAATGGCATATTTTTGATTCATATGTCGACGATTTGTTTTAGAACAGATAACACAAAATACTAAAAATCATCGACTGAAAAAAGCACCAGTAGATGGTCCACCCTGAAGGTATTGTGAGTTTGAGTTGACAAACAACGTATTTTAGATAAAAATTCCTATTCTCACTTTTATTTTTTAAATTGTATACTTAAGATATGAAAGAGTAAGCTTAATGATAATTCTTCACAAATTTTTAAATTTTATTTTAGTACTATAATTCAAGTCTTCCATGAAAAACGATTTAAGGTAAAAAAGAACAGATAATATAACGTTGGACAATAGAGCGAATTACGAAGGAAGTGGAAAGATTTGGCACCTTTATTAATAATTTTGTTTATTTGGAGAAAAACAAAATATTCCCAGCCCCAAAAATCGCTAATTTTGAGAGATCAATGGGGAAAAATAATCCCTAATTTTCCTAATAGTTTGGTTGTAAAAACTTTTATTGTAACCCTTTGCACTCGAGGGCTCCGCAGTAGAGACATTTAAAATTTGTCTTCAAACTCAACGAATTCGCAATGGAAACAATGCAAATAAGTTCAGTTTATGACATAAAGACAAAAGCAAAACGTAATAACTTCATCTTTCTTTTTATATTAAATCATATTCTATTGAAATTGCTTCGAGTTGTTGGTAATATGAATTAAAAAAAAAAAACTGCGAATACAAAGGATTAAAAACAATGATATTGAAAATAAAGCAGTAGCCTAAATATACTTCGGATCAATCGATTAGGAAAGACAGCGGCATGTGACTAAGGCTCAGTTGGTTAGAGCAATGAAGCGTCAATTCGGAGATCACAGGTTCGAGCCCTGTCAAAGTCGTTGCTCCTTCGAGTAATTACCACATATACATTATATTTTTTACGAGTTCAAATTTAAGTGAGAGTGCTAAAAAATCAAAAGAAATGCATGTATATAGAAGGAAGAGAACTTTCCCTTGGACTAAGGTCCCAATTTTCAAATATACTCCTATTATGATGTTGACCTAATGAGTACATATGTATGCAAGATTTGATAGAAATAGAACATAGATAAAGAACTAAAGTAGTATCGCATTGTTGTCCACAATAAAGGTCTAGAAGAGAGTTCAGACCCTTGTCACTTTAATTAATTGTTTGCATTTCCAAACTCGATTAACCTGATTAATGTATTAATAAAATGTTACCAAAATTCCCTTTACTTCTACGAGGACAGTTTTCTTGGAAAACCGCATTAAAATCGACTTCTTTCTTTTAAGTGCTACCCAAAGGTATTTTGTTTTTCTATTGAGCCAAATCAACAGAATGTATCCTTTTTATATACACAAATTAAAGTAAAAATTTTATATTTTATAACCTTTTTTCTACATAGGACGCTAAAGAGACGCTCTGCGATCCTGAGAGACGGAGCAATTACGATAAATGGCGAAACAGTGGCATTTCTATTAGTTACAAGAATTGGCTTGGCATGAAGGAGCACGTTCACCAAGTAAATTAAAAACTTATTTAATTTTTACAATAAATACCAATTTTTTTTTTCTTTAATTTTTCCCCAATTTCAAGTCAATGCACTGGGCTACACCCAAAACTAAGGATCGAATGCTTCCAGAAACAGATGGTTCTGGAGCTGGAGCTCCCAGTGGATTGTCAGCAGGTGTCCCAAATCCTTCCCATCGCAGAGCATCCGAAGGAGGTGCAGCCCTTTATTACGGCAGTCGCAAGGGAGAGTGGGGAACTGAAAATTCAGATATTGCAAATAAATTTCGCAATTATGAAATTTAAAGAAATCCACATTTACAATTAAAAAAAAATAAATAAAATAAAATACAACAATATTACAATTAATTTAAGAGAACTATTTCTAACTGAGGATAAATTGCTGGAATTGCATTCAATATAAAAATAAATAATAATAAAAATGCATACAATGCGCAATGTTTTATCGATGTATTTTGTGACTGTTGTTTTTGAACACACCCTGTACCAATTTTTCTAAATACTTAGAAGAGTTATTATATATAACGTCAAGCAAATATATATTTGGATAACTATAAATGTTTTAATGAAGATATTTTAAATGGTATTTGTGGAGCAAACATTGTATATGTCTTAATGTTGAAAAAATATTTCAAAAAAAAAAACAAACTGAGAAACTGTAATTTCAAAAAAAACGAGAAAGATTTTATTTCAGAAATATATTAATTTAGACATAAGTTTTAAAGAATTTACATCTAGAGATGAATGGACGTGATATTTGTAAAGGAGTAGTTTGTTATAAGGAACTTCAAGAAAAAAAAAACAAAAAATATTTAATATGACCAAGACAATCCCCAACGTGTTTTTATTGCATGTAGTTCTATATTTGGAAAATAATTGTTATTTTGTAACACTCTATGCACATGATATTTTTGAGACATAACAAGAGTAATGTGTTTTAAGTTGCTGAAAAATGCCGTTTCTAAAATAATTGGAAGAACTTTTGGAAAGGGCGTAAGTACTAAGGTAGCAACTATAAATTAATCTACAGACCCTCGTAGAAATTGAAAAGTCTGAAGTTCGACTGTTACATTGTTAATCATAGTATGGTATATGTAGATGTCTCCCGATAGCAAAAAAAAAAAAAACTCAATAAGTATTTTAGATATAATTGTTAATTTATTGAAAACCTCTGTGTGACCAAAATACTATATCTATGTTGGATGTGTAAGAATGATTTGCAAATAAAACTTAGAACCCCAAAATTTTGCTTGTTTTTCTAACCCGCCCAAAAGTATATTTCTTATTCAACGAGAATACCCATTATTCTTCTTGGATAACGCATAATTTTACTATAATACAGGGTGGGCCACAATAAAGGTCTAGAAGTGGTCTAGAAAGGTGGACAATTTATAATTTGAAATTTAAACTATGGGTTATTTTAAATGTGACAACTCACTACTAACGAAATACTAAAAATGTACTTGAAAAATGCTAAATCTTCTACAAAAACTGTAAGAAAATTACACTCAAAATTCGTTAAAAAAAGTTCCTTCCACGCAATTTGTGAAACTATATCTTTATTGGATAAAACAACACGCTCTCATAGTCGTGCATTGCGCACAACCGATAACATTGCTTCTGTTGCTCAGAGAATAACCAAGCATTGATGTGGTTCGTTTTCAGGAATTGAACATTTCACGCACTTCTTTGATGCGTATTTTGCATAAAGACTTCGAAATTACGCGTACAAAGTTCAATTGGCACAGGAGCTGATGCCACATGATTATCACGTTTCGTTTCGCGCAATGATAACTGCTTATTTGTGGCCTATATTCGAAGATGTGGACTTAGATAATATTTGGTTTCAACAGAATAGCACACTGTATCACATGTGTCATGTAACAATCAATCTTTTGCGTGGAAAATTTGAAAATCGCCTTATTGTGCAGCTGCGATTTGACTCTGTTGGATTATTATTTGTGGGGAGCCGTTAAAGAGAAACGTTGCGCTTACCATCCAGCAACGATTGAAGCTCTTAAGGACAAAATTGGTGCACCGATCCGGCAAATAGAGTTCCATACAGTCCTAAAAATGTACTGAAAAAATGGTTTATTCGTATGGGCTACTGCAGGACCAGCCGAGTAAAATCAAATTCCAAATTATAATACTCGTATAAATTGTCCATTATGTACTTAAGCAAAAAGTCTACCTCTACTTTTAGTAAATATTAAGATTTAACTCTATTAAAAATAAAATACCTAAGTACTGCACCAATTAACTTAAAAACTTTAACCATATGGTTCTAGTTAAACTGATGAAAACTGCTTTTGTATAATTTTAAAATTTATTAACAAAACAAAAAGCCAGAAATATTTAGGTTTTATTTATACATGGTACCATTTCAAAAATGTCCAAATAACTAACATATGCTATCAATTTGTCTACGAAGCTTTACGAACGGAAAACAAAATATTTTGTATCATCCCCACTTTAAATAAAAATAAAAAAGGCATTATTTAAATACAAGAAATTCATTTTAAGCGTATTAAACCATTATCTGACGAAATTAAAGTTATTTAAAATAGCGTAAAAGCCTTAAAACCGTGAATGAAAAGAAAAATCATTTAAGAAATCACAAATATATTTATTTACATAGCTATAACAACTTAAACAAAGATTTTTTATATGTATAAAAAGAGAGCTTCGACTGGCTTCATCTCATAATTTTTCTACAATACGTGAAAAATAAATTTGGTAAAAAATATTCACAATTATTCCTGATAAATGTGGATAAGCGAGAACACATTCACTGGATGTATAAAAAGAAAATTATTTTGGCAAGTCCCAAGATCATTTAATAATACGTCGCCGGATGATCAGGTTCTAGTTTACACTGTCGACGGAATTCTTGGCCTCTTTCATGTATCCATTTATTGGAAACTGTGAGATATTTAATTACGAATTATCCTTTTTGAAAACAAATTGATTTTTTTTTAACATACCCCATTTGGTGCCAGTTAGGACTGGACAAGCAGCATGTCTTGTTCTGTAGTCACCTTCTCCAGAAGCATACAAATTGTACCAGAAAGCAGCAGTTCCCTTTTTGGGCAACAAAGCGATTCGAAGGGAAGGAAAGACCGTGGCTCCGCCTTGTTCCACATCGCTCATCTAAAATATTTGCTATTTAATACTATTAATAAATTTAAATATAATAAAACCCACATAAAATAGAACCGTGGCTATCCTATTTCCTGTACCAAGACCTTGGAATGCGTTTTTCTCTTCTTTCTTAAAATAAAATTCAATAATTAGACGAATAATTAATAAATACCTCGGCTACTTACTCTAGCGAAATCAAAATGTGGTTCATAGTGTCCCCCAATTCCATAATTGACCACTTGAAGCTCTTCAGCAGTGTCCATAGAAAGATCGGTCATGTCTTGAACTCTTTTGACGATGTTCGCGATATAAGGGTGCTCCTCATCCTTCAACCAAGCCGACTTACTAATTCTGTAGTGAGCTATTTCAAGCTCTCCAGTCTTTGAATTTTGAACAGTGGCCCGTCGAAACCTTGGTCTTGCGAGCCGCTTAACAACCTCTATTTCTTGATCTGACATAACATCGTGATAAATCACAATGTAGGGATCTAAATGAGCTTCTTCCAGCTTCAAAGGTCCGATCTTTAAAAATGCTACTCCATTATCCACGTATTTGCATCGAAGCGGATTGAGATGCTGGGGTGTTGGTTTTATATCCCCTCTGCAGAGCATTTCATAAAGCTTACGTTCAGATAAATCATATTCTACAGGGTTGCTTTTTAGTGTTATTGGCTAAAAATTAAAAAAAAAAATGTATAAAGCGAAATATAAAGCAATTTTCATGCCACCTACAATGTCTGCTATTTCAACTTCGTCCGTTCCGTCGTCACCTTTTACTTTTCTTATTATTTTTTCCTGAGAGGCAATTTCCTTTTCGTAGAAGACCTTATTGCCAACAGCCCTTTCGTGATTGGGTTCCAAGTCGAGCAACTCATTTGTCATCACAAGCGCCTTTTCTACATTGCCTTTAATCAAATTTTCAGATTAATACCACAAGAAGGTAAAATAAATAAGTTTTAAATGTGGATTTTAAAGCCGTTGAACGATTTCTTTAATATTTTAGATAAAGAAGCTCTAGTAATTTATCTAAAGATTGATGATAACACACTTAAATTGCGTTTGATATTGGTTTTTTTCGAAAACATTCTAAAAAGTCCAACCTTTTGGTTTGAAAAGTTCGTATGCAGAAAAATACAATAAGAGGTCACACAGAAAGTTAACCAGTAAACAATGATAAAAACTATGGCCTCAAGAAAACCGCATTTTAAAACTTAATTAGATTAGTAAATTCAGATTATATTAAAGAAAAAATTATATTTTTAGATTGTTCAAGGTATGCACTTCTTTAAAATAAGCTCGCATAAAAGTTACGGGCTATTTTATGATAAAATTGCTCTTGATTTTTATAATAGAAATAAAATATTCGTTAGTTAAATATTTTTACTAAATTTAGTTAGTGCTACTATAAAGATATTGATTATATGCATATTCAATAATGCAAATCGAATTGAGACGAAGGTGGAATGGGATTGAAGTAGCAAGACAGTTTTCAAATTTGAGTGATATTCCTTAAATTGTTCAAAGGGTTTCAAAATGATGTTTATTTAAGAGGTGTCACAAATATTTAAAGAAATTGAGTAATTTAAATATATTTCAGGGCTTATTTATAACGTATCAATTTTTTGTATTGCACTATCCAAATGCCGGCGCTTCTCTTTGATGATTATAACCTTTTTTGTGGTATGAATATCCACCGAAAATTTGTGAAATTAGATCAATTTGTGACCAGGATAACAAAATTATTTTCGTTTTTTTTTATTTATTTATATATTTATTTATTTATTTATTGCAATTCATCAAAGTTTGATTACTTACAATATTAGAGAAAAACCTACTAATACAATTTCTGGATAAATTAAAATCGACGGAATCAGATTTTTGATTAAAACGGGCTCGTGAAAACCATAATTAGTTCGATGTTGAGGAATTTCTATGAGCGAGACGGTACAGACAAATAAAAAGAAGGCAATAAAGCCGGGCATTTAATAATACCTTGCAGAAAGTCGAAAACAAAAGCAACCTTGGTGTTGCTACATCGGAGCTCAAGGTACTCAAGTTTCATAAGTTTAAGACGATCAAAGTAAGGAGGCAGGATTAAGGGGGTTTGCTCCATAGGAGCCCACAAAGGGCAAAGCGGACAAAACGTGTGTAAACGGCTTTTAAAAAAATATACACATATTAAGAAGGTACGGATTCCAGGAGTGTCCTTGTAAAATTTCAAAGTGATATCTTTTTAGCAAAAACAAGTTACCCCAATTTTTGTAATACATGATTTGTATTTGGCGTCAACCACTAAAGTGTTTTATACCCCTAATACAACTCTAATTGCCGAATTATATACAGTAGGAGAAAATGTACTTTGTTGGCTTCTATAGCAACTGTAACCGTCGATTAACTTTCTACTTATTATCGAAAAAATTAACCACTTACAACAAAAGAAACTTCAATCGATGCTTTCTTGAAATCACTTTTTTCTGCTAAAAAAAACTATTTATCCGATCGACTTCATTTAAAATACTTTTTCTTGAAAGCACGTATCATTTTCGCATTACATAGCCATTTTTTTTTTATAATTCAGGTAACTCTCCTATAGCATGGTAGATAGGTTCCTAAAAAATATCGCATTGTCGGAAACCGTGTTATAGAAGACTAAATAGCCAGTACAAAATATGTCGATACGTTTCGATAAAAGTCGCCAATACAAGAATTAAAAAAATATATACACAGGTAAATAAGAAAATTGAGGAAGCCCTCGCATAAGACAGCAACCTACAACACGGTTTCGTTCTAATACCACACTGAAAAATTGCGGAAACTTATAACTGTGTTATAAAATTAAATTGCGCACTATCCATTCATCCACAATAGACTCAGGCAAAAATAAAGTAAAATTCAGGGAATACCCGCATTACATTCTAAAAAATCTAAATTGACCGCGTTCTGTTTCATTACTTCAATGACTTCAGCTTTGTTTCGAACTTATAATCTCGTATTGTGTGTTCATAGTGCGTGTTGTTATTTTCTAAATAATGTTAAATATAAATTCGATTATCGTGCTGTAGAAGAGTACCGTGTTATAAGAGGGTTACCGAAATTTTCTTTTAAGCAATTTTTTCAATTCTTGCTTTGTGGTCAAATCGCAACTTTTTAACTCTACCCTGGTCTAAACCCTTAATGAACAAGCCTCAGGAGAAACAAATTTTATAAACAATCACACAAATAAATGTACAATACTGTCCTATTTATTTTCAAATCGTCTAAAGTTGAAAATTTAATTTAAACCGTAGTTTTGATTTAATTTGTTAAAAGCTAACAATTTTAAAATATCACCACTTTAAATTTGTAAATTTTAATAACAGATCCGAGGTTAGACAGTAGAAGCATTTTTGGGCGCCAAATTTTTATGGAAATCGCTCATATTTGAAAATTTAAAATCACCATCATTGACTATCTTGAAACTCTATGTTTTGAAACAGCTTATGTTTTAATTTGGAATATTAAGTACCTTTGGGAAAAAAAAACAAAAATATTGAACCAGTCCAGAACCAGAAAAAATGCGCACACATTAATGTTATAAAAAAACGTATCTATCGAACAGGGAAAACATTTTTACATCAGTTTACTAGTTACGCCGCTCGTTCAATAAACTTTTCCTCTTTATATTATCAGTTTAGATTAAAATTAGAGCCATTACCTTGCTTGTAAGTCGAAAACGCCAAATACTCCAAAATATCCGCTTTTGAAATGCCCGAACTCGAAGTTTCATTTTCCCTCGGTAGACGATCCATAGCCTCGTGCATCCAAAGGACAGTGTGGTAATAATCACCATTTACGTATGATTGCCTTCCTAACTCAAAGCAATCACTAGAGGACATCTCAGTGCTACAATAAGACCGAGCTTAGTCTAGACTTAGGTCTAGAAGGTTCAATCAGCAGATATCTTACCTGTACTGCACCCCATTTAATTCACCCTTGGCGACACTCGAAGTCTCTAAATTGTACGTATCTTGCAGTCTCATCAAAGCCACCGCAGCTCCATTCAAGTCCTCGTCCGAAGGGAATTTGAGGACATTTCTATAATTTGTTATATTCTCAAGAAAAGCTGTAAAAAAATCAATTTTAATTAATTTTGAAATTTTTTATTATATTATTGCAATTGTCATACCGCTTCCCACATCATGAGCCATTAAATTTTCAACTTGTCTCCAATCGGAAGTAAGTCGCTTTGTGAGTAAATAGGCATTGATAGGATTTGATAAATATGCCGAAATATCCGCAGCAGCGTCGGCATGTTCTCTTTGGTACTCTTGCACTTTTCTAGAATAGATTAAAATAAATTATTTAATTTTAAAGGGTACATTTAATAATTTAAACTTACTTTTTAAGATATTCTATTTTGCGCTCCTGAACGTCTATGTATCCCTCGAGATTGTTAATAAGCACAGCCTCTGTTTCAAGCAGTTCCTCCATTTCGGCAAGCGCTGTGAATAATTCGGTGTGGGCTAATTTAAATCCGAACAGGAGAAAAAACAGACTAGCCAAGAAACAGCTTCTTTGCCACAATCTCATTTTGATAGATTTTTTTCTAACTTTTTACGTCTTAAAGGATTCACCTAAAATAAATAAATAATTCTATAACGACATTGTTTCATTTTATTTTACTTTATCTATCTACAAAATTACATGAGGCAATTTACGAACGAAGTAAAAATTTATCGTCTCTAAAATTTTGTGTTAAACACACAATTCCATTATCTAACGAAAGTACTTAATAAAAATACACGAAATAGTAAAAATTTAACTGCGGACTTTATAGATTTATATTGGAAATTATCATTAAACCTAAATTGTGCTACCTTCAAGAATAATGCCTGACCCAAGTTCATAATGTCAACAGGATCGAAATTGCAAAAATTAATTCGCCTTAGGTCTTGGAATGGTAGCAAAACACTTATTTTATCTTAACATGAGTCTGATAAGGGGTGAAATGTTGCCAATTTTATTGACGGCATTTCAGAAAAGCATTTTCCCCGGAATATTCTTCAGCTGAAGTGCGCAAACTCTATTCAGCAGGGAATCAATTAATTTTTCTAGGAAATTGTATGAATGATTAATATCAAAGTATAAACCGTGTTCTAAGTTCTATAGATTTTTTAATACTATTTCTAATTAGGTCTATTTTTAAATTAACAAATTTTACTCGAACAACAAGCTTTTATGATTTCGATAAATAATTGATTTTTGTTAAAGGTTTTCTGAATAAATTTTTCTTCAAAATCAAATAACTAGCCCAATTAAATAAGTTTCAATCTTCTAGAATAATCCCAGACACCTAGATTTTGGTGTACATCTTCTTTATGATGTTTTAAAGAACGTGTTAAAAGTCGACAGCGATATGCTGCCACCGTTATAAAAAAAATATTCAGCGGCAAAGGAAAAGGAATATCGGGTTTTCGCAAAAATCTCCTTAATTAGCATTTTGTTTAGTCAAATACTTCGAATACTTTGGCCCGCCTTTAAAAATGCACAGTGAAAAAATGTAAACAGCCCGCATCCGTATATATACTTTGAGTGTGCTACCTGCCTTTTCCCCATTCTCGATTCAGAATTTCGCTATGCTGCAACATTGCGCGAGGACGGGACTAACTCCATGCATGCAGAGGCACATAGCATGCCTGAGACTTTGGCCCGCCTTTAAAAAAATGCGTGGTACAAAATCGCTGCACATTATTGCCTACACTGTAAGTGCTGTAGATGAGAATATTTAGTTGCCTGCTCTTATCTCTTTTGTTCTTATTGGAATTTAGATAAGGTATGGGAAGCAGTAGTTCTTTGCTGCTTTATCTAATAGGAAAATTTTCCCCAGGCTGTTTTAGTAATTGCATATGGGTTATAGCATTTCGCTTGTATAAAGAGTGTCACATCTTGTATTTGATGATCTTTGTCCTACCCCAATTGTTTTACGAAATTCTGCATTTAAACTTATCCGACCCTGATGGTATTGTCTTATATTAACTTGCATTCAAAATGCCATCCTTACATTTGGAGGACATATACGAATATATCGCTACTTATTAACTATGTTTTATTCTAGGTACTCTCTAGGTATTTATAAATTAATTTAATACCTGAATAGTTAAATCGATTTAATGAGTTATTTTCATAAAGTCAGCATAAACTAAAACATTTTATAATTTCTTCAGTAAATGCAAATTTCTAAAAAAGAAATGTGTGTTATTACTAAGTTAATATTTATTAAGCTTCTGTGATAATAATAAAATTTATCTAATATTGCCCTAGCGTGATTGTCTGATCCAGCCTTCGTTCGATAGTCCGATCCGGCCCGTGACGTTACACTCCAAATCAGGATTTGATCAGACTATTTATTTATTTATTTCGCTTAATACAAGCCACATAAATAAATAAAAACAAAATAATAATAATAATAAAACTAATGAACTAAATTAAATTAACCTGCTTATGACTAGATTATTTGATCCGGCTGGCATATCAGTTCTAGGGAAAGACAAATTCGGCCCTGATTCTACCCCTAAGAAAACACTAGTCCGGGTCGCTTGGGAACGACCGACTTTTTGTGGCTTTTAACCTTAAATCACAAAAATTAGAACGATATCAATGTGAATTAAGGTGTTCTTTAAAACGTCTATGAAGGTACCAAAATCCAGCTCACATCCATTTCTTTAGAAGATTTGGAAATTTTATACTATTACTGAGCTAAAGTACTTTTATGTAAAATTTTATTTAACTATTTATTCCTGCAAATTGTAACACTTAACGGACGGGTCACTTACGTTAACGCTTTTTCCATTTCGAGTTCGTAAAGCGGGCTACGTAGATTTACGTTGCTGGTTAAAAATTCATTCATAATTTATTTTTCTTATCATTAGGTGCAGTATTATCTGTCTGGTAATTCTTAGTGCGCAATTTTGCTTTTTAGATAGTGTTTATACACAACATGTTTATGTAATTTCCTTCAAAAATATCCGGAAACAGAACAAACCAAGGGAAACAATACCCGTCCGTTAACTATGAATTTATATTATAAACAATCGTACTTAAATATTTAAAATTAACATAGTTTACTTTACACTACTATCAACTCCTCGAGGGAAATAAGGAAACATGTTGGCTTTTGTGTATTAAGAAAGATGTTAATAAAATATTACAGTAACATTGACCTTCCTAAAAATTTTATATCAAAATTAAGAATTAAAAAATTCATTAACTTGAAGTTCCCAGCTTTTTCCGACATCTGATGTTATGCAATTTATTGAGTAATGGTAATAATACTTCATTTATCAGTAAATAGCATTCATATGTTACACAAGCAGTACAAAAATTACACTAAAGAATTTCTTGGTGTATGGAATTCGGCGATGAGATGTATGTAAGTGTTATAAACAGAGCCCCTTATTTCGTTACCATGGACATACACACTACATATCATTAAATATTACGAAAGAACAATAAATCGATGTAATTGCTCAAAATTTCTGTTTATATCGTCCAGCTGCAAATAAATTGACTTAAGTTCGATAAATCTTGAAAGATGCGTAAATTGCAATAAGACTGCGAAATAAAAATTAACGTTCAAGGTAAGCAATAATTTCCGAGCAAGAAGAGTATTGAGAAAGAGGTCTTACATTGTTAAAAAAGTGGTTATTTTCTTTTGGTAAATAATCGATTTTGCTGTCAATCTATCTATCTATTTTTATGGGGAACGGAATTTTCCAACAAATTTTCATTTAAAGGCAATAGAAAAACAAAACACGATCTAAAAGACAAATTCAAGCGGTGTGACCTTTATATGGAAATAAATGCATACTTGCACCACTTAAAGACGATGAATTTTTTTTTGTTTTTTAAATGCTTTTCACTTTTAATTTACCAATTGCGGTGACGAAGTCACCCGCATGGGGAACAGGAAAAGCGAAAGTTCCTACAAAGCAAAATGTCGCTTTACGAAAGATTTAAAAGGTCAGCCTTAAGATGCTCCTTATCGTCTTTCTTCCTCGTGATGTGGTTAAAAAATATAAAAAAATAAAAAAAGCAAGAGATTAAAGATCGATGAAGAAAACCAAACTGAGGCTTCACCACGATCGCTAACGAGGAGGCTTTTTTTGTATTACCACTTTATTTAGCAGCTTGATGTAACTTCGCTGGGTGGCACGAAATTGTTCCTTTTATTTGAAATATCGCAAAACCGACTGCATCTATAAGTCATCCGTTTCACATCTCAGCTACCGCGCTAGATCTTACTAAGCAACAGAAATGCAAACCTCAGCGTCATCTGCATCAACGTCTCTGGGAGCGGATCCGGTTGCGATTGGGATTGGAAAAACTTCTCTTAACAACAGAAAAATTAAAATTACGATGGCCAATGATTGTATAACAAATTCATAAGAAACTCATGAGGTCATGCACAATCTTTAGTTTGAATTAAAGATTACCAAAATTGGTAAAATTTGTTCCAAACGCGCAAGATATCCGATCTTACGCATCATTACTTATTTTCAATCAATTTAATACTATCAACCTTTCCAATTTTATGTACATAATTCTCTAATTAGAACCAAAAGGTCAAACCTTCTGAAATGTGTAAATTACAAGCCATGCCTAATTTAACAATGCAAGCTTAAGTTCTGTGGAGATTTTCAGTTTAGTTGAAGTTTCAATTTCACAGAAAAGATTTAAGTTTTTGCAGTCGAATACACAAGTCAACAACATTTAAGCTTAATTCTTTCTTTAACCTCAAAAACGACTTAATTCCTAAATTGGAAAATTTCTTAAATAACATTTTAAAGTAAAATCAGAGTATTATCGAATGGAAGCATGTTACAAATAGAGATGATAAAATTTTTAGGATAATCGATGTATTATTGCCGGTATGTGTGTCGCATAATTTGTATACCTCCTTACAAACATACAAATCCAAATAAACAATTATAGTATCCAATTGATTAATCCTTGATACATATCTCTAGTTTTGACTCCGCAAATCAATAAGAAATCAAAACGATTCACAAACTGGCTCCGAAATTACTATGAAAACTATTCGAAAATTTAAAAGGTATCACCGCCAAAATCACCTTTTATAAAAATTTCATTTACAGGTTAGTTTAAAATACAATTGCGCTCAGTAAAATGTCTCCAAGGTCAAGATCATTCGCTTAATCGTCGTCAATCAATGCCTATGAAAATGTATTTCCAGCTAGATTGCCCGGGCTATCTATTATTTGACTTAACTCTTAGAAGGTATCATCCAAATAAATTATATTAAGGGTTTCATGCATTGCCAAAACATCGTCTGAGAAATGTTTTAATCGGAACAAGTTTTTATCACTTTTTTAAACTGAAAGAAACTGCTCAATTTTGCTTATATTAATATATAAGTTTTGCGATTTCGAAATTTCATTGATAAAACGGAATTCCTCCATATAATTCTAGATGTTTACTTCTTGGCTTGCATACATTACAGAAGCGGGGTATGTACCATAATTAGTATTATGCTTATTCATGATATTCTCTGTTTTCGTATTAAATCCACTGTACTTGTTACACTAATTACTATTTACGTTCCATCTTTATCTTTAAGGTGTAGGCAATTCCTCCCCTATTTTAATAAACACAGAACTAATTATGGACAACATGAACCGATTACATATTGCTCAGGTAAATTTAATGAAATATATAATCACGTTGATTTGTCGATGGGCAGAACTGCTTTTAAATCGGTACTTGAATTGCAACTGCATTAAAATATTTATTTCTTTACATATTAGAAATTGAATTGTATGTTGGAGTATATTCTGTAGGCTATATACATATATAAATAAATAATGTAGGAATTATTGCACATATTTTTACAAGTACTTTATGTTATAATTAGAAAAAATCATGTTTTAACAACCGCTGAGGTACAAAGACTTCCTGAATAGATAACTATTCTTTTTGATTAAAACGCACACAGGAAGAATGTTGGCCAAGTTGGTTAAAACACGAGTGAGATAGAGAGAGAGAGATGTGGCGGAGAAGAAAACAGAAACAAGATGGAACGATTTTGGTTGGGTCATCACTACATTAGAGAACAGGCAGAAAGATTTTTTACACTAATTTACTATTATTATAAAGCATATAACTTTCTTATATTGCATAAATCATATAACTTTGTTAAGGAGAAATGGTAAAGCTATAAAAAAAAAGAACTATAAAAGCTATCATGGGAAAAAATCCATGACAAAAGCTATAAAATATCATAAGAACCCTACTGCATGAATCCAATTACCTTTCATTCCCATGGTATAGATGCCTTGCTACTGGAAAGCTATATTATATTATTTTAGTTTATTTTATTAACTACATCATATTGCTGGGAATGCCTGCTTATTTTTAATTTTTAATAAAATAACTATCCCCTTGCGTTACAGTCAACCGTAAAATATCAAATATATCTTGTCTTTCTATACCGTGTTCTAAGTTGATTTACTTGAATCTGATCTAATCCAAAATCAAGGTTCAACAAACAGACCTAATATCTAGTGAAGTGATAAACAAACACGAAATCAGTTTTAAATAAAAGAAATATTATGTAATATATTTTCTGAATAGAATTTTGTTTTTTCTTTCAAATAGATGCATTTTGCAGATTCAAATAATAGTGAGGAATTTTATATTTTTAAATTTTTAATAGTAGTATAGTAGGAATAAAAACCTGAAAGAGACATAATAGACATAAGAAATATAAATAACCACTTTATTAGCACCATGACTAATGTTAACAAAGGACATTTATGGGTATAAACAAAAAACTCTTAATTTTTGATAAATGGGTATAAAAATGTTGATTTATGCAAATCTTTCCAATTTAAAATTACGTTAGCATTTTATTTTCTTATTTGAAGACCTCATCATTGGTTCTAAACCAAAAAAAGTGAATTATATACGATCACCATTCAGCCACTATGAGCGGAATCTTTCTAACGGCGAATGGGAGATTTTTATTCAAATGTTGATTGGGTTATCTTTGAAAATTAATCCGAATCATATAACTGTGCCGGCTCATTAGGTCAGTCGATGGGCGATGACCTCTTCGTCACATTCATTTAGAAATTTGGCTACATTAAGACCTCAGCGCCTTGACTATCTCCTAGAAAACTATTCAGAACAGCGGAAGAATCATCGCAATTGAAGAAAGAGGCTAATTTTTATCAAAACACTTGATTAGTCCACTTCAATATTAAATGTGTGTACGCATGAATAAATTAAAAACGGACCCGACACTCTCTTCTCAGAGCAAAATGATATAAAAAAGAGTCTTCGGCCCATTGATAAAAGATTTAATTTCGCCGGTTAACTACATTTTGACCTAAACCATGAAAGCGGCGCTATTTAGAGCAGCGCTTAACAACGAGACACTTTTTGTTTTTTTAATTTGCGAAGCGAACGCGCTTTAATTTATCTCCCCTTCATAAGAAAAATGAATTCCTGGAGGGTCGTCTGAGGCTGTGTACTCTTCACAATATAAAAAAAAAAAAACATATATAAACGCAGCGGGTAAGCGATGTGGCTAGACACTGCACTATGCAGTGAATGTTGCACCACCGCTGAAATACTTCCAGTCGCTATCCTCGCCGCCGCCTTTTGCCAGAGTTTGTGTCACGATCCGAAATTAGCAAAGTAGTATCAGTGAGTTTCCTATTTCCACCCAAAATAAGAATTCCAACAGTTAAATGTTCGGCCATAGAACTTTTCTCGTCTAGAAATTGTGCTGACAAGCCAGCGTAATTTACTTACGGAAGTCGGGGCACTCCGCAGCAAGAGTGATTTTGTGAGCTGATAGGTTTTATAGATATTAAAATTTCTCCAAGAACTCCGGTACGTGCCGCAGAACTTCCATAAACGTATGGAAGGAGGTCAAAAACTTAAGTGGTCCCCGAGTAATTTGAGTATTTTAGTCAGGATGTCTTTCAGAAAAGTGCACTAAGAGTTAATTTACTTAGATGCAACTGATATCACATTCGTAAACAAGCATATACCGCACGCAATAACTAGCACTACATAGCTCACATAAAAATTCCAGCCGCGCACAGGGGAGAGTCTCGCGTCAACTGAAAGCTATGTCGCCTCTTAAGCTCCTTTTCTTTAAGACGCTTAGTTTTTCCACCTAGTTCTTCACCACCAGAAAATCGAACCCGTCTGTCTGCTTACTACGCCACTGTGCGAGCTATTCACGAAATTTCTTCAATTGAAATGAATGAAAACAGTGTTGGAAAGGCTTCCCGCATAATTCCCATGATGAATGCTTACATATTTCCCTGGGAGCATAAACCAAACATCAGCATAGAATTTCATAAATAAAATTTATCAAGCTTAAATATCCAAACACTTCAATATTTGGGGGTTTAAGACTTAAGAAAAATGAAAAGAAACTTGCTAAATGCAAATAAAATGTTATTTTTTTAAATACTGGAATCATGTAGCTGAATTACGAGGATATTTTCCTATAAGAATCATAACCAGCAATTCAGCTATAAGTTTACTCATGGCTGAATTACGCGTTGATTCAGGATTATTATTTTCATGAATTCCTTTTGCTTTAATCAAATATAATTTTATTAGTCTTTTCCCTATGTACAATTTGAACCCATTAACGTCCGGATTGCGCTGCTTTGCACAAACAAATTTAAATATTTTATACTCAAAAAATAAGATTCTAATTTGGGTGCAATGTGCAAATTCGAGTACTTTTTTAACGCATTCGCTGCCGAGATCATATTCAGCCACACATTCAGCTATAGGCAACTACGAGATATCTCGTCGTTGGCAGTGAATGGGTTAAATGTGTTTTTTCATAATCTAAAGTACAAAATAAAGGAAAAATTTGTTGAATTTAAAAACTAAAAACGTAATTTTTGAGGTGACTTTTTTCATATACGAATATTTCAATTTTTCTTTCTATCAAAAACCGTTGGTGTTAAAATTATGTCATTTATGTGTAAGCTTCAAAAGTTATTCAGTTAGATTAATTAATTTCAATGTGGAATATTAAAAATGGTGACTATTACGGCAATTTTGTTTCTTCGGTATTTAGTCATTTTCAAACTCTTTTCAGATACTTTCTTAAGCAAATCAAATTACAGGTAATACTCCTATAACACGGTAGATAGGTTCTTAGGAAATGTCGTGTTGTATGCAATGAAGCATTACACAGTAAATGTAAAATTTTTCACAAATCGAGCAATACTGCATTTTTGCTACTGCATTTAACGCTTTATTAACATCTTCTCATTTTCATTGAGCCAAAGGTTGTGTTTTAGCCCTCAATTACAAAAAATAGCAATAATGTGGGTATTTTCCAACTTTACTTACTTTATTTTTGGCTACATAGATTTATTTATTGCGGATAAATCGATAGTGTGTAATAATAATAAAATGGTTTCCACAATTTCAGTACCGTGTTAGAACGAAACCCTGCTGCAGGTTGCTGTCTTATACGAGGGTTTCCTAAATTTTTCTTATCGTGTAAGAGAAAACCGGATTGTAGGAAATGTGTTGTAATGTAATGTTAAACAAAATTCTCGTGCTGTAGAAATACCGTGTTATAAAAGGGTTACCAGAATTTTATATTCCTGTTAAAATGAAACCGTGTTGTAGAATACCGTTCGCGATTTTAATATAAATTGAGCTAAAAATTTCAGTTCACTAATTGAAATTATATAGTTTAGTTGCAGTGCAGGACTTAGTCTAATGAACGTGAATTTATCTTTAAGAAAATTTAAATTTTAAGTTGTATACTTTTCAAATTATAAAACTTCTGTTACAAAATTGTCAGGTAAAAAACACAAGTTTTGTTTTCTCAAAAATACTCTGCGATAATAATTCGTTAAATATTTTTTTAGAAATTCAATATGTTATAAATTGTGTTATGCTTAAAAAACCCCTTGATGTTATCTAGCTACTGTAGAGCTATTAGAAAAATATGATCATAAAAAAACTGTTTATCAAGAAAAAATATACCTATAAGAAAACGTGATTCAACAATATCTTTAAGTATACATTCTAATTAAATAGATAAGTTGAAACTTCAAGTTAGAGTAGCGCAGTAGCACATACATAGAAATATTAATAGATAAAATAAAATTTAAATTACTACCTGAAACAGTATTATCAATAGCTTTTTAAATCTCAAGTGCGTACGAGGATATCCTCTTCATCGCATTATTATCACGATTTTGTTTGACTCGATGCTAAGAGGTCAATTTTACTTTGATAATAATTAAAATGTTTAAATTATACACGGTTTAGTAAAAATTTCTTAGACTCGCAGAAACCCAATGTTTACAACATTGTTATTTCACTAATCATGAGTATTCTAAAATAAATCAGTAAAACTTTGAAACAAAACGTTTTGATTACAGATATGGGTTAGTAGATATACCTAAATAAATGATAATTTGTATTAAAACTGATTTAATAAATACATGAATAAATACAGGTCAAATGGATAATCTCTGAAGAGCGAAGTGCAAAATGTTAGCTTAAAATATGTATATATTTTTTATGATTTAAATATTTTTCATTTAATAATGAATGAAAGTACAAAAAGGTAAACTAACCGCTTTAATGCAGCTTTTAAATGTCGACACTAGGAAAATTTACATAGATAAAATTAAGAAAATAATTTAATTTAATATCAAACACGAAACAAGTAATTTTTTGTTTAAATTTATCGATTACTTTAAAAAATCATGGCTATTTTAAACATTATTCTTAAATTAACTGACTTGTATTTTTAAAAAATACCAAAAATCCCTTAAAGTGGGACGTTTTGTATTAGTTCTCAGCAGTAAATGAAAATAGAAATTACAGATTGGTTTTTCCTAAACTTTTGAAAGCTTATACAAGGAAAGGAAGCATATACCTGCAGGTATATCTTACAATATAAACTTTTTCAAGTTATTTTACTCCACACGGCGTAAATAAATAAAATAAGTAATTTTGCCTGTTTATATTCTTTTCGCTCAATCGATATAAATTTTAATTTAAAATTCTCGATAAACCCCCACAATTTTTGCTATAAACTTCAAAATTTGAAGCAATAAATCTATTCGTTGTGATCGACAGTAAATAAATTTATGAATTGAATTGTAATTGATGAAATTTCTGTATACCCCACTTGAAGGCAATTAATTTGTTTTTAGATTGACTATCAATGGCTTAAAGAGATAAGATACGTTTCCAGTATATAATAAAGGCAATAGTACCACAAATCTGTAATTATTAAATATTGTTAAAAGGGGTTTTTCGCTACCTCCTCTTATTTATAAAATTAGTATAGTTGTAAAGCGGAGAAAATCTTTATAATTCGAGAAAAACGGTGCGTACGGATGTATGTACTTATTGCGTTTTCTTATTTAAAGTTCTGCGTATGAATCAACTTAATTTCTTTCATATCAGAAATTGTTTTGTTGAAATTTATATTTAAATATGTTTTAAATGTGTTCAAATTCACTTCATTTTGTGCTGTCCTGCTTTTGCATATTACTAATCGCGAGTTTTGCTGCTGATTAATTTTTCAGCTGCACTTAGGCGATAAAAGTTATACGTGATATCGAGAGTGATACGAAAAAGTGCAGTTGAAAAGAGTTCACTTCCCAAATGCTTCTCTCATGGAACACTAATTTTTAATTTCTCGTTAAGTAAATGTTTCTAAAATACCTCTAAAGCCAGTGTTAAAATCTTTTGCAACATGTTTCCGCTTAAATTCACAATGTGCTAATCACCTCAGAAACACAAGTTATCCATATACTCTCCGGAGGGAGGCTTGCTCAAGTTCACCGTGTCACCTGGTTAGAGCGCAGTATCTCCAAAAATTGAGCTTTATTGAAAAATTTCCGAGACAGTATTTTGCAGCCGTTGCTTAAGTTTCAGTAGGCTTTAAACCTGGAGGTGTTATGTGGAATACATCAATTGCTCTTGATAGTGAAAACCTTTAAAGCCGATATCATAATAAATCTCCTTGCTGTATAAAAATTTAAAAAATCAATTGTTTATATCGTAACAAGTTTAAAACGCATTATTAAACGATTGTGATCAAACAAGAGTAATTAATTAAATCAAACTTTCACCAGTTCATTGAAAATCATAGTGAGAAAAATAAGCGCTGCATTAACAACGGAGTGCGTTCCCCGGGCGCTTGTGGTCATTTAAAGTTATGAGCCCAATCCAAACTATTATATAAACTCTTCGGCTTGCTAAGCTGGTAACCACTCTCAACATGACTGAGATTAAATGATCTACTATGATGGGATCGATTAGAAGATAATCAGTAAGTGATACGCATATTGCGAATTAATTAGAATTCGATTCGGTTCTTTTGTTTACATGACTCGACTGAGATATTTCTTCCTCTTGGCTTCCTTTGTTTGCGATTGTCTTTCAATTTGTCTTTTTTTGCGTACCAAGTAACTAAGAAGAGCTGTTAATCTTTTAAAAGCAATCAATAATTTTATTTATAAAATTTAACAACTCGAATCATTGCACGCTATAAATAAAACATTTTGTGTTATGTTCATTAAAAATTATTTAAATTAATACCTCAAAAGATATGCCCATTTTATTCAGATCTTAGCCAATTATGAAAATTTTATTCTCCTATACTGATTCCTCTTTTTCGTTCAGCATCCGCACGAGCTCCGCATCAATTGAAGATCCAGATTAAGCAATAAGATTGTTTAGAAAGATGAAAACCATTTCTCTAGCCGTTGTACTGATGCTGCTGCTGGGTGTGATGTTTGCAGCAACATCTTGTTACCAAATTGGAGTCGGTCGCGCAGACTGCACGGGTCCGCCGGTAGAAATTGCCTTTGTAAGTAACTTTACGATAGTTACGCAACTTCCTCTGAGATGCATGTAAATTGTAACAGAAGGAAATATTTTTCATTCTCTAATTCTTTGGGCTTCAGATGGGTTACGCTAATCTAAAGCAGAAAGGTCAAGGGATACATTTGAGACAGTATTCGAGAGCATTTGTTATTGAGGACAATGGAAAGCGAATTGCGTTCGCCAGCGTTGATGCTGGGATGATAGGTCATGCAGTAAAACGCGAAGTGTGTAAAAAAATTTCTTTTTTAGCATATGCCCAGATTTCTTAAAGATAGTGTCTTGGTAACAGGTTTTAAAACGATTACAAGGTCGTTATGGAAGCATGTACTCTTTAAGTAATGTCGTTATAAGCGGAACTCACACCCATTCGGGACCGGGCGGCTTCTTGATGCACTTGCTCTATGATATTTCCGTTCTAGGATTCGTTCCGCAAACTTTCGACGCCTTGGCCAATGGTATATTTATTGTATGCGATTATTTTACTTATATCCATCAAAAGGGTCTAATTAAAAATTAATTTACAGAGTATCAAAAGAGCTCATGAAAATATGCAAGAAGGAAGAATTTTCCTGTCTAACACAACTGTGCTAAATGCTAACATCAATCGATCTCCGACGTCTTACCTCGAGAATCCTGCGGAGGAAAGAGCTCAGTACGAGCACGACGTTGATAAAACTTTAACTCAATTGCGTTTCGTGAATGCAAATAACGACCTCATAGGCGTTTTTAACTGGTTTGCAGTGCATCCCACTTCCATGAACAATACGAATGTATTAATTTCAAGTGATAACGTAGGATATGCTTCGATGCTTTTAGAAAAGGACTACAATCCCACAAAACTCCCAGGAAAGGTTCGAATTCATTTAGAAGTACTTGATTAGTAATTTAAAATTGAAATCAAACATTTATTTGCAGGGAAAGTTTGTGGCAGCGTTTGCGTCTTCCAATTTGGGTGATGTCTCCCCAAACATAATGGGGCCAAAATGCTCTGTGACTGGAAATGATTGTGATATCTTAACTTCGGCCTGCCCGGCTAAGGAGGGTCAGTGTTTTGCTTCTGGACCAGGAAAGGATATGTTTGAAAGTACAAAAATGATTGCAACTAGACTCTATGAGGGTGCATTGGTAAATAATTATTTAGAAAAATCGTAAAAGTATCATGGTTGTCAGTAGAGAAAATCATAGTAAGAGGAAGTAATTCTGGAAACAACTAGCATTGTTTGTCTTTGAACACATTGTTAAGGAAGTGGAATGTACTTGTAACTATCAGTTTAATAGGATAGATTTACGATGAATTTTAAATTATGACACACAGGGAATTTATTTCTTATACCACTTTTAAAATTCAAAATCACTAAGTACTTCATTAACCAAATACATAAGTAATAGAATATTTTTCTACTTTTTAATATAAATGGATCGGTGAATACTAAAATAACAGCCAACGGGTGAATTAACTATTTTTTATATTTCCTTACCTAAATAATCAATAGTGATATATCGGCCAAATTCCTTCCTATGGGAAATAATTTTGTTAACCAGTTTTTAGTAAGTTAATAAATTCATATAGGTAATACTAAACTTTTTTGTGGTAATTAAATTAATTGTGGCAGTAAAATGTTCAACACAAAAGCATGCATTTTTGCCACAAATCTTGGTCTAATTTTAAATATGAATGCGTGCTAGTCTGAACAGAAAATATTCTAGAAGCATATAATAACTATTTACTGAAGATTTTTCTTTTACAAAGGTTAAAGAACAACAACTTGGCAGACCTAAAATTTCATCGGTCAATATGTAATTTCATTTTCATACTGAACGAAATACTTGCCTCTTTAAATCATAACCCTTTCAAATTCCGAAATAATCAATAATTGGGCTAATATTGCACTTATATTGTTTAGATGAAAACATTTCTTAGTACATCTTGTTTCATCATTTATATAACAAGCATCAAAAATATTTTATGGGTCCATAATCAATTATTTAAATAATGGGAAATATTGGAATCATTGCAAAATAGCTAAAAATAAATATTTTACCGTTGAGGCCAAAACAATAATTATATTTGAGTAACTATTCCAAAAATTCCATTTATGTAAACGTTTTTTTCTCAGAACTACCTCTAGAATAAATATATAAAAGTATAAAACTAATTTTTTAACATACTTGCAAAATTTCTCTTCTTTTAGGCAATGTTAAAAGAGAATGCCGGACATGAGATTGTCGGTGATATAGAGTACGTTTCTCAATTTGTCGATATGCCAAAATACAAATTAAAAATAACAAATCCATTAAATGGGAAAGTTCAGGAAATTAAAGGGTGCGTTCCGGCAATGGGATATAGTTTTGCTGCTGGTACAACAGATGGGCCTGGAGCATTCTCTTTTCAGCAGGGCACAACTTCAGATAATGCTCTTTGGAATGCTGTCCGAGATTTTATAGTGCCACCCTCAAAAGAGGATATCGCTTGCCATGCTCCAAAACCTATACTACTTGCAACTGGTCGCGTAAGGTGTAAAAAAAATTCCGTATATAAATTATTTTATATAAATTTATTAATAGGCAACTTTTCCGTATGAATGGCAACCAAAAATTGTTGCTACACAATTAGTAAAAATTGGAAATCTAGTTATAGCTCCGGTTCCTGGCGAATTTACTACAATGTCAGGGAGAAGAATGCGCAATCAGCTAAAGAATATCTTTACTGAAAATGGAGAAACTGACGTGAATGTTATACTAGCAGGCCTATCTAATATATACAGCAGTTATATAACGACTCCTGAAGAATATCAGGTACTTCTTGAATTTACTACCATAAAAACTAATAATATAGAATCTTATTCCCATTAGGCTCAGCGATATGAAGCAGCATCGACTATATATGGACCTCATACCCTAACAATTTATTTAGATCAATACAAAAAACTTGCAAATGCCCTAACGAGCAATGGAACTTTAGAGCCAGGTCCTACTCCTCCGTACATGGACGATCGGATGTTATCTCTAAACACCGCTGTGGTCTTTGATGGACATCCGATTGGAAAAGACTTTGGAACAGTAAAATTAGAACCTAACAGGGAGTACGAAATTGGCGAGACAGTGAGGGTTACGTTCATCGCGGGAAATCCAAGAAACAATCTTATGCACGAAAAATCCTACTTTGGAATCGAGCGACAAGTTAATGAAGAAAAATGGAAAGTGGTACTAACTGATGCACATTGGGATACACAGTAAATAATTTCTAAAAGAGTTTGCTAAAATAATAGTAAATAAAATCAACTTTCATCTAGATTCCGATGGCAGAGGGTATCAACAATTTTAGGATTTAGTGATGTTCACATATCCTGGAATATTGGCCCAGAAACTATTCCTGGACACTACCGAATAAGGCATTTCGGATATTACAAATATATTCTGGGAGGCACATTCCCTTACGAGGGGACAAGTAGAACGTTTACAATCAAAGAATTAAACTAGTCCAATATTTTTGTTTAAAAAAAAAAAACTTTAGACGTTGCATTTAGCCATAGAACTGTAGTTCAAAATATTGATTTAAATTATAGAAAACATATTTTCGTAATTTTGACAACTTTTAGCTTTGGTTACTAATACAAATTATAAATAAAAGTTAATTGATCAAAACCCTATTCGTTTGTTTTATAGTTGTTTCGGCGATAAGAGTTTAACAACTCTTAGGGTTTTTGGTAAAAGAAGGGGAATACCAAAGTAAAACTGCTCCCAAATAACATAATGTAATAAAATCTTCCGAAATAATATTGCAGGGCAGAGGAAAGCTTTTTTAAAGAAATATTTAATAATAACTAAATAATTTCACGAATTAAATATTATTGTTTAGAGCAGCCATTATAGATATGTAAATCATATACCCGTATTTCAGTGTTCTATTAGCTTTTGTGAATTTCAAGATTATGCCACCAACCAACGGATTGAGGATAGTACAGGGTAGAAACTTTTTTTAAAGCCAGTTTTAGAAAAACTAAACAAATTTAGCTAAGGTGTACATATATTACTGCAGTTTATATCAGACGATGTTCGCAATGCGGTAAATTTCATTCGTTCGTTTGCCTCACGGAAGCCGGTATATTTTTAAAACCTTCATTGCTCTTTAAACACTTTCAACGATATAGGTATAGTGGTGGCGTTTGAAACCAAATATTTACCACCATTTATAAAAAGCGTATATTATCTTTTTGATGCAAACGACATGCTATTAAGTTTGACTTCAGAATAAATAATTGTGTATTGAAGAGTTAGCAAAACTAAGGATATGGGCGTAAGGTTAAATCGGCACTTCGCTTTTGACGACCGATCGATATGAAAGCTAATAAGCGAATTCCATCGCTCTCTTTGTTAAGAAATGGTGTAAGCAGTTTGATGATCCCTACATAACTAGTACTTGTATTTTTTTAAAACCTATTTTGGGGAACGCTTGTTTAGTAACTCTCTTATTTGTCACACGTTAATCGCATCGAAGCTAACTAGTGCCGTTTCATCCGCTTTATCCTTTGCAGTCTTCCTTGGAGCAATCCCATAATCTTACCGCCATATGCAGAAAGACTTAAATTTCTTCAACGTGATACTTTGGAAAATCGTCGTAAAATCTCCGAAATTTGCTTTGGACTGCTTACAGGGCTGTATCGTTTTTCCTGCACTGTTGTCGTCATTCAAAATTTCTGTATCTTCTCGCTCCTTGAGAAATCAGAACTTTCTGAGTGCACCCCAACACTGCACCAATTACGGTTACAATGATCCAAATCTCATCAATGTCTCGTTGTTTGAACGACAGATTTGAACATTTAGATTTTAACTTGTGCAGAAAATATATAAAGATTGGTCTTTTATGAAAGTTTGTCTTGTAATTTGTGTTCTTCCATTTTCCTTCTTTGTATTGTAAATAATCAGCCAATGATAAAATTTGCAAATAAATAAATCTTCTCTTTTGATTCGTCGTCCGTTTTGGATCTATGTAGTATTGTTAACGTACATCTCATATCTACTCCTTAAATATAGTAACCTCTGCATGTCGGATAAAGTAAAGGTAAAGCGGATAAAGTAAAGGTCCTATTATTAATTCTTGAGAGACACTACATTATCGAATTTGAAATTATGAATAAAAAGGAATTCTACAACAGCCTTTTGCATTATTTCTATGGAAATCCCATTAAAATTAAAACTTAATACTCATATATAAATAGTAATCAAACTTGAAAATAGTGCATTGAAAAATGCAATATGATTTGCATTACCAAAATTATTAAATAGTTTAGTGGTAATTAAATTTATATCACACTATCACTAAACGTTTAGTGGTAATGGAGACAAATTCTAATTTATTAATTAATTCATATAACATTTTTGCTAGTACTCATAAGAAAAAGTTTTCGAAGGGAGAGATTATGAAGCATTTTGTCGCCGCGAAGTACTATGCCAGCACCAGAATTAAGCAAAAATCAATTGCAACTAACAAGTACAACTAAATTAGGTAGTTGCACCTACCTCCCACCAATAAAAACTTAGTTATTAATTGTGTTCACAACCAAATTAGTTGTAGTAGATAGGGACAACTACAACTTTTAGTTGAACAGAAATTAGTTGTGAATTCAACTAACAATCAACTTCATTTAGTGCTTCTCATACTATTTAGAATTATACATATCTGATAACTTTTTATTTCCATTTTCGTAAAAAAGGAAATTAATTATGTATATTAAAGGATCTTTCTTATAAAATGTTTTCAACAAATCTTATATTTGATTTTCTGAAAGTATATCCTTTTTAAAATAAGTTTATAGAAAGTTTACTATCATTTTCACATAATGCAACGAATGTGATTCAAACACATGTCTGAAATTTTGAATGCGGTTTTTCTCGAAATAATATTTTTATGGGTCGGATAAAACAAAAACAAGTTGTTAATCAGTTAGAAACTTTAACGCATATCTTTGTCATGACACTGACTAGCGCCTGAATTAATAACATAACATAATCTGTAAAAATTTCGTATATGTATGTACATATTTTGGAACAAACAAATAATTTAATATTCTTTTTTCTGAAAATCTTAAAATTATACTAACCGCAAACGAAACTGTTTTTTAAAAAGGGGATACTGTTCGACTATCGTTATTTTAAAGACAAATCTGTTTTTTCTTATTAATTATAGTTGTTAATTATTCGATAAACTACAACTAAACTAAATAGTTGTTAGTTGTGGTTGCAACTATAACAAATTCAATTGAAGTTGGTAGTTGGTCTTCTCAACTGTAACTACTTTAGTTGAGAAAATTTAATTGGAATTTCAACTAACAACTGATTTAGTTGTGTCCAATTAACAACTAGTACTTGTTATTCGACTAAATATTTAGTTAACTACGCTCAATTCCGGCCAGCATATAAAAACGACGCTCTACTAGCGTAGAAGACGGAATCGGAAGATTATATTTTAAAAAGTGTTGGCAAATAATTGAATAACGTTGAAGAGGTCCTCAGCCCATATCCGTCACATAGGTTTCGAGCTCTCTTTTCAGCTAATCCTGCTTCTGCATAAGTGTGTTGTTTTTAAATTGATATTAAAAAAACCAGCTTACGCTTGTTTCATTTTTAAATAGTAAAAATATATTAAGTAATGGTTAGTGTGTCTCAATTTGCACTATCGCTAGTGTTTTAGGGGTAGTGTGAATTAAATTTCATCACGCCCAAATCATTGAGTAGTAGTGTAATTTTGTTTCTACTAGTAGAACTAATAAAAAATTAGTGCAATACCCTCCAATCTGATAGCAAGTTTTAATTCGAATATTGTGACAGAATATTCGAAATCAGTGATTCCAAAAATACCTTGATATGCTGTTTTCTGGGTCTCTCGTCAAGTTAAAAAATGTTTGTCCGTCTATTTTAGAATATCGAATTCCTGCGTTTTAGCGCTAAACTCAAAATTAGTAACCCTAAAAATCTCTACATGCCTTTTAAAAATTAAAAAAACATTTCATCTCCTGGAAAAATTTTGTCCAGCTGACCTAAAAGCAAACTAGCGGTACACTGCGGCGTTGCGGTGTAAACGGTGCCGTTGCAGTTCGCATTGATACTGTCAATGAAACGTCAGAATTTATTGTTTTCTTTGCTGGAAGTGTTCATGTTTATGAGTTAGCGGCAGATTTTGTGAATTTTTGACTAAAAACACAAATGTCGAAGGTGGCGAACTATACGGCCATGGGCTTGATGGAACCAAAGGCCAGGATCAGGCATTTGGCGAATTATGGGAACATGGTCGACGTTGACCCGAACATTCCCCTGAAGAGGTGAGGAGCCCCGCGTTTGACCGTGAGTCACCATTATCCTGACAAATTTTCTCCGTGCCCAGGTACTATCGATCTGGGATGGAAATGGTTCGCATGGCGAACGTTTACCTCTCCGAAGGGAATCATGAGAACGCATACATCCTCTACATGAAATTTATGACCTTGTTCCTCGAGAAGGTGCAATCGCATCCACAATACAAGACTGAGCCCGCTTCAGTAAAGCAGCCGATCCAGGCTAAGCTGAAGGAAGTGATTCCCGTGACAGAGAAATTGAAAGTGAAGCTCTTAGACCGCTATCAGAAGGAGTACGCCCAATTTTTAGCGAACAAGGAAGCCGAACGCGTCAAGGAGCTAGAGAAGGCCAAAGAAACTCTTAAGGTATTCGAATTTAACGCGATTTATTTAATACATACTAAGTAAAATTTATCCAGGATGTCGATGTTAAGCCAGACGATCTTCGAATTAAAACCAACCCTTACATTCAGCCAAGTGCTTCTGATCTCAGTCTGCTCGACAAAGTCGTCTATCCAAACGACTTTCCGAGTGGATCGAATAAGAGCCCATCTGGACTATTGCTGCCGGAAAGCGATAGATTAAAGTATTACTTTTTTTAGTTGTTAGAAACTGAACGAGATCATAATAATGCTTTTTTTAGACCTTCCTTTGATAGGAGCCAAAAGCCAACGTCTGAATCGCTGCTGGAGGGAGGTCTCCGAACTGTAGTCATTCCGCAGAATGCCATGACGATATTCTTAAATCTGGCTAGTAAAAATACTCAAAATAACGTGGAGACGTGTGGTATTCTGGCCGGTCGTCTGGAGCAGCATCGGCTGATCATCTCTCACGTGATAATTCCAAAACAGAATGGAACACCGGACAGCTGCACTACTATGAACGAAGAGGAAATTTTTGATGTTCAGGATCAGCAAAATCTTATAACTCTTGGATGGATTCATGTAAATTTAAATTCCTCTTTAAAATATCTTCATAAGCAAATCATATTTTTCTAGACCCATCCAACTCAGACTGCATTTTTATCTTCAGTGGACTTGCATACCCACTGCTCCTACCAAATGATGATGCCGGAAGCCGTTGCTATAGTTTGCGCTCCAAAGTATCATACGTAAGTAATTTTATTAGTTTAGTTTTAAACTACACCCCCAAGTGTTGAATATGGTTAATATTTTCAGAACTGGTTTTTTCTGCTTAACACCAAATTACGGCTTAGATTTTATAGCACAGTGTCGTCAAGTTGGATTTCATCCTCATCCCAATGATCCGCCTCTCTTTATGGTTAGTTCTTAATGAAATTTATTTTGACCCGTTGTGAGACTATTTGGAGGTATCAAATTTGTCAACGCCACTTTTGGCTGTGTTCAAGTAATTCAGCATTTTCAGGCCTCTATCGGATTTTAATCGTATCTTTTCATAACTTATGGCTGAATTTAATAGCTCTTATATGAATTTTTCTTCTTGTTAAGCTGAGTTGACCAGGAACTCCAGCAATTGAATTCTTCAAACGAAAGCATTTGAAGTTAATTGTCTTATTATTTTGTTGAGCTGAATTGAATAATCTACGACGTTTCTAATTTCTTAGGCATATTCAGCTTAACAAAAGCATTTGCTGAATTACTAAAATTTTTCAAATTCTACATTATATTTGAATTGTGTTAAATGATTTTCATTTTAGGATGCTACACATATTATAACAGATAACAAGATGAAAATTGAAGTGGTTGACCTCAGGAGATAGTCGGCGATGAAAGCAGCCTGGTCGTGATCTTAAAGAAGAAAAAAAAAATAGTGCTTTAACTGGTGGCTTTCCTGATTTTACATTTCGATTGGCAGTTTTGTTGTTAAATTTTTTGATGTTAAAATGTTTAAATATTTTTTATTTAGAATTCGAAATTTCGGCGCTGTTTTATGAATCTTAAAGAAACTTAAGGAAATATTTATTTATATTTAAGACAAGTTGTAGTTTTAATAAAATGTCCTAAGTGCATTTTAAAAGACTTCTTTCGTCTGAGTGGGGGGGGAGGAGGAAATACGGTCTGTCGAGACGACGGATACGCTTGCTGTAATCATCCAAAAGTTGAGGGGTGACGGGGGGTTTATCAGTGGATTCGGAAATTGTGCTCCAGCCGCAGCTCACTCACGACCTACTTCCACTCAGCCGGTCTGATTCCACTCCAGAGGAAGAGCTCAGAAGAGAGTCGTTCCGAGTGGGCTCTTCAACTCAGCTGTCAACGGACAACCGAGCTGAGTGCTGGCTACCGCTGGTGTTTTTCTTCAGTGCTCGAGTGATTTCATATCGGCGAACGGTGGTGTTTCCCCAGGCGTAAGCGGTGAATTCGCTATAAAAACAGTTAGATCATAACCTGTTAATAATAGTGCAGAACGACAATTCGAATTCGCCGCGATTTTCCTCATCCCCCGGGCTAAGCGACTGGGCACTGGGAGCTGTATTTAATTGTTAGGTTAAGTGTGAAGTTTACGTGAAAGAAAACTATGAAAAATTCATTTCCTCCTCTCGACTGGGCTCTGCTGGTCGTGTACTGTCAAGAGGTAAGTTCAATTAATTAGACTCGTTAGCCTGATTCCCATTTAATCCCAGATTCCACTGATAAACGCTGATAAACTCCGCTCCGGAGCTGTCTCCTCCGCCTGGCTGCTAGGAGGAGGAGACCGAAACGGCTGACACGTAACGCCTGACATTTACACCCTTCCGCTTTCGGGGGCTGGAGCATTACCAGAGCAGCTCTATCAAAGTGAACAGCAAAAACAAAAACATCCATCGAAGGTTCAATCGTAACCGCTCCCTAGGGCGATTAGATTTGCATACCGTAGATTCGTGAAAATTGTCAGAGTCTAATCGATTCGTCATAACTTTTTCCCTCAGAGAATAGCCCGGGAGCGATAAAGCGGCACTGCTGATACCGACAAATCGCTCAACGAAGCACCCGCGACCGCATGTTTCACATAGTAACTTCCATCGAAAACCCAGGCCTCTATATTTTTCTGATTGGATCGGACAATGCGTTCTGATAATCGCAGGCAAGATCGCCCCGCACAGACAGACACTTCTTAAAGAGGAAGTGTTTGCGATAAAACCAGGTGCTTTTCGTTTTCTTCATTGACAAGAATCCCCGTCTTAGGTACCCTGACTAAAAAGATAAATTGACCTTGACTTCAATTGTATGAAACCGAAATTGCTTTGCGTGATTAACGTCTTGTCTTGTAGAAATTACACAACCAATAAACTTTTTGTTTATCCGCTAATTTTCATTTGTTTTAGTTTTAACCAACTTTTTCAATATTCAGCCTAACGACCGCATCGTGTAAACCAGAATATACCTCGAAAGAAAACGAGAAACGTGATCCGGATATTCGTAGCTTCCACAATTTCAGTTTGCCAGACATAAACATTAGAAAAAATAGTTAATGACAAAATTATTTTATAACTGAATACCACGAAAATTCCTTATAAGATTAATACATGCAATTCAGCTATTACAGGCGAAATGAAGCGGGTCATCACATTTATTTTAATAATAGTATTTTTTTTTTATTTTTGTTTGCAGTTATTGTCGCTTTAGTCATAACAAAAACAATCTCTCGTGTCTGAGAATTCAGTCTCTGTAGTCGATTACTCAATTCAGCTATGAAAAGCAATCGCTGAATTTAGTAACCAACAGAAAAAATTGTTATTTCTCTAATTTGATGGCTTATTACTTTGCAATCAGTCTCTGAGCATTTAATTGAAAGTTTTAATGGATTTAATAATATACAGGGTTTTAGGAGAAGGTTGTGTAATATTAAAAATTGTTTATTTAATTTTGTCAGTGTCAGATCTACTTTCTCTCCTTTAATATCTCTCGTCTCTTTTGTACTAAATATTACCGAGAGGAAACAGGGTTGATTACGTTTATACAGATTTTAGTAAAGCTTTCGACAAACTTTCTTATAAGATACTTCCGTTAAAGCTATCCAATGGATAGACTTCCGTAGATAGTACTCTTTTAAATGTTTCCATAATTTATTGGTTTTTCACTAAAAATTCATTATAGACTTGTTATTTATTATGTACCAAATTAAATGTAATGACTATTCTGGAATTTATGTAGAAAAAGGAAAAGCACCTTAAAGACTAAATAAGTTAAGCATATACATAGCTGGAACTTGTAGTGTGATGTTTGCTATTTTCATAAATTTAAAAGAATGTAAACATAGAATAAATTTAAATAATATTAAATTTTTGTTATGTTATACATAGACAGGTAGATAGGTGAAGTTTTGAATAAAGAAGATATTTTGTTAAGTAATAAAAGGCACTTACAACAAAGCATTGTTAATGACCAGATTTCATGAAATTTTTCGGTGGGAGTAATCAGTTGATATCCTGAAGATGCCTCAATAGGTCGAAACGTGTCAGACATAAATATACTTTGTATATATGTTTCATAACAATCGTTTTCAATGAATTATAAATTTATCCACTTTCGGAGTTTAACCGGGTTTTATTATGTAGCGCAAATATCTTGTAAATCGAACAAGTTCTTGTTGGATCTGCTCTGCCTAAGACTCTTTTGTTGTGCCCCAGAGTACTCATCTCGGTCTATTGTACTTCATTTTATTTATTAGTAATATTGTAGACATTTCTAAAATTTATTAGACGTAGCAGACGAATTGCACACCTTTTTTACTTTTTAATTTTAGTATGCAATATTTGTCCAATCGACTTATTAAATCTGCAATCATTAGGGTGTTGCGACGATATTTCTAAAACTGTTTTTATACACCAATTGCTATGCGCAAATATAGGTAGTTCTGAATTATTGCCACTATTAAACATTTAAAAGAAAATTATTATAATCTTCGGAACACGTATTTCTTACATAACGAAATGCATCAAACGAATTATGGATTGCATGGTCCTATTAATGCTCTAGATAGTTTAGATTATTATTATTATATAACCATATATTTTATATTTATAATAATTAAATATTATTGCAAAATTGGGGCAATGCTATAGAATAAATAAATAAATAAATAAAGCGCACAACATTTTATCACCGAAATTTGTTAACTTACCTCCTTACATAAACTTTTCAATGAATATCTTTCTACAGTATGATAATATAGGGAAATGTGCTTCAATGAAAAGAAAGTACAATTATTGTCGTCCAATCTGGCTGTTGACATATCATAGAAGATTAATGTGATTCACCTGTCGCATGTCTTTGAAATATTTTGCAAAAAGTAGGCTGATTCAAAAACGGAAAACAGATAATACTTTAAATAGAGGAAGTGTTTAGCTTTCTGCAATGGTCAATCAATGAGAATCCCCGATAAAATCCCCTAATAAAGAAATGTAAATAAATTCTAAAACAACTCTGGCATTGATATAAATAAATCTCTGTTAAATTTACCCACTGTTGGTCGTTGGTCGTAGGTTTTTGTGACCTACACCTGACAAATGTTCTTTTAAGTGTCGAAAGAGGAATGATTAATAAAATTGAGTAGCATATTTGTTGTAACGACCACCTGCAAAAGTATAAAATATAATCAGAATATTTCTTTGCTATTTCCCCAGACGGGCGACTGGGGGGCTACTGAACAACCTTCTCAAGGCAGCATCTCAGCGCCAAGACCTAAGAGAATACTTGTTTCCGAAATGCCTTCCGACTCTTTATATTAAAAGTTCTAGCAGGAAAAATCTAATAATAAAAGACTTTCCGTCCTCATTTATATATATATTTTTTTTTGTTTTATTTTTTCTTACTGAGATCGCAAACATCTCTCGTAACGCGCTAGATGTGCGCGCGTTGCTATAACCCGCCGTAGCTTGAGCCAGTTGTTTCCATTAAGGTGTCCGCAATAATTATATTGATAACAAAAATATATTTTCCGCTCTCTCTTAATTATAATAAGTATTGCATCGGACGGTTACATCACTGTAGTACGTTTTCATCCTCTGTACGGTCTACCTCTCCTCGCGCGCTCTGCGTACATCCCGAATATTTATAATAAACAAAAATAAAACGAATGCATTTAATGCAAATGTGATTACGTTGCCTAAAAATACGTGCTGAGAACCCCGAAAAATTACATCTTATTCTGCTAAGATGGTCCAAGAAGATAAGGTCAAAGAGGTCAGTAGAAATTAGTTCGATAGTGCTCCATATTTAGGGCAAGGTGAGGGGCACCAACGGCTTTGAGAAGCATATTTAGTTCTCAGATGTGTGAGTTCAACTTTGTGAATGAGTACCCATGTGATCTATCTTAATATCAAGTTCGTTAATACCTACATAAATCAAAATTTATTTCAATGGAAGCTGTGTACTCATTACGTAGAGAGTGTGCTAATGCACCAAAGATAATTGGTCTGACGGATATGCCTCTTAGTTCGCGGGGTCAAATTTGCATTTACGCGCAATGGTCAACATTTTCAATTTCCGTGATACGAAATTATCTCTTTATTTCTTTTCTTTCTTTTATTGAATTTTCTTCTTAGGTTTTGTATCAAAAATTGAAAAGTGGTGGTTTTCAGTGTCCAAATCAACGTATCTGACATGTATTTTCATATATCATTATCTTAAAATTTGATTTAGTTATAAATCTTGTGCACCTGCACGTAGTCCTTGAATCAAACAAATTCATTAAATCATGTAGGGTATCAAATAAAAGATAATGTTTCATGCAGTCTAAAACTGTTTTTGTTTGAATTTTAAAACTTGTAGTTTTCGAAATATCTCCAAAAATATGCCCTTTCAAGTAAAGCTCTTCTTTTATGTCCGAAATTTGATAAACAAATTTAAATTATTTTATTACCTAAAAAATAACATAACATGACTGGTTTTGCGTTATCTGCAACTTTGTTAGTTTAAAAATACCTACAATACCTACATAATAATTATAAAATTAATTGTAAGTGCATAACAAAAACTAGATGAATATATTGCTTATATACTTAGCTTATTACGTAATTCGCATAAGAAAATTGTTATTTCATTTTTAATTAGCAAGTATGCTTGAAAAGAACATTAATTTAGATATACTTTGTTTTTATATTATTTGTTTCACATAGAAATTTTAAATTTTAGTTTGGTGTAATCGAATTAATTTTGATGCAACGCTATCTTTCATTTAATAACCAGTCAGTTGTCCGCTTTATTTCGTCTTGGCTTCCAAATACTTAAAACATTATAAAATTTAGGAATATATTTTAGTTTTCATGAAAATTACAATTAAAATAGCCATGACAACTACTTTTTACGCACGAAGAGTAGAGTCCTTGTAACACAAAATATTTCCATTTATCCATGACGAGTATACCCGTCAAAAACAGTTGATTGGCTAATTTTATTCGTCAGTTTAGCAATTTTTTGAATGTATATAGTGTAAACAGAGGCCTATGACTTTTTACTGACGTTGTGTAAATTTCGTGAGCTATTTTTTTATAATTTTATTGTTTGATAATCATTTAAAGTAAATAAAAAGAAATAAATAAGTAGAAATATGGTACAGAAAATGCGGATAAGTAACGAAAATTGGTTCTTCTGGAAAAGAAAGGTGTAAACTTTTATTATTTAAATGTGTTTTCTTTATCAAAATGATAATTTGTAAGTTTGGTGTAAATTTTAAGGTTCAGTGTCAAGTGTATCAATTTTAATGTAAACTCATTCAAAAAGTTTTGCAACGACCCAGGCTCTTTTCAATCTGTTATAACTTTTGAACTATTAAACTTAGGGGAAATATTGTTGAGAGATCTTTTATAACCGAAAGATATTTTGAAATGGTATATATAAAATTAAAAAATATATTACAGGGTGAAAATAAGCTTTGTATAGCAGTTTTTAGGATTCTGTAAAAGTCAAAAAGGAACCCTTATAATCGCATCTACTTAAAATTTAGCACTGTTATAGAAGTAATTTGCCCGTATCTATTCTCAGGGAAAGAATTCCAGGTATATTGTTTTATACAAAATAAGTAGGGGGCAAATTGAAAAGTCGAAAGTTTTGTTTGTTGTTTATATAGAATTTATAAAGCATAGAGGTGAGGAAGGTCAAATATATTTTTATTATAATCTTAAGAATTCTTAACTAGGAGATTGTAATACTTTTGGAAATAAGATTGATGCAAACTTAGCATGAATAGTGTACTATGTGTCATATCAATCAAGTTTTCTTTATCATTTGAATTTCCGCACTTCACTTGACATGTTTAGATAATTAAAAATCATGTTTTTCACACGCTTGTTTCGCGTTTAATCTGATCCAGATGGTAATGGTACGTGAGTCACACACAATGCAAATATTTTGAAAAAAAGTTCATATATCAATACTTTAACTTTCTAATAAACCCATTTTTACATTCTGCTTATTTTGTAAAAAGTCGCAATTTACCCGTTTTCAAGTATGTTTTAATTTTTCCCTATTTTCAAGTTATATTTTATGTAATACAAATTACATTTATCACTTGAACTTATACAAAAATTGAATTTTTATATAAACTCAAAAGTTCGTTTATACCTTAAACTTTTTAGTAAACATTTTGAACAGCTTTAAATATGTTGTTTCTAAAAAATACATTGAGGTTTTTCAAATGTTTTGTTCAGTAAATAGAAAATTTTCTCTTTGCGGATATGAAATAATGAGTTTGTCGTAAAAAATGAAAAAGTGATGTAATAAAAGATGTCTTTCGCTAAAACATTAATCATTTACCTAATTTTATCACTTCCCAAATAAGTTCAACTGATAACTAATTTGAATATGAGCCAGTTTGGATTCCACGAGACATATTTTTCCTGCGTGTTTATCACCACGTAATATACTCATCAAAATATTTTCTGGCTTACCACAGAGTTCCGCTTCACTACAATTTGTACTTTATCGAACCCACTCCGCAATATTGATTCCAGCATCTCAACGGCTGAAAATACAAAAACCTTTCTGTGTCAAAGGTGGCTGAAATTTTGCGTCAACAAAAACAGTGATATGCTTCTTATTAACTGATTAGTTCACTTCTAGCCGCTATCTCTCTAGTTTTGATTTAAGATTTAGTACGTCATACCATCTTGGAATTCTGAAACACATTCTTCGATGCGTTTAAGCTTAAATTGAACTGTAATTTTATATGTTATAATTTCAGAGTCCATCGCATCTTAAGCGAGCTAGCACAGATAAGCTTAAGGAAGTTTTCTTAAAGTATGCATCTTGCGAGAAGGATGGCGAACGTTACATGACGAGCGAAGACTTTGTTCGCGAATACTTGGGACTTTTTACAGATCCTAGTTTTAATGAAGTAATTTACCTGGCCTTCATAAGATATTTTTATTAAAATTAAATATACTCTAGGAATCGGTTAAGTTATTGGCTGGAATTGCCGACACTAGCAAAGATGGACTTATATCGTTTTCCGAATTTCAAGCGTTTGAAGGCCTTTTGTGTACACCTGATGCTTTATATAAGACAGCTTTTCAATTATTCGATAGAAAAGGAAACGGAACAGTAGCATATGGTAGGACGAATTATATTTATTTATTTGCTATAATTTTTTTTTTAAATAATAAAATGTTTATTCTTCCAGAGGACTTTAAGGAAGTTATTCAAAAGACTGATCTACATCATAAAATACCATTTAAATTAGACGGTCCGTTCATTCAGCGCTATTTTGGCAAAGTAATTAAATAAATTGAAATAATATCGTTTTATCAATTTATTTCAATTATTCGCAGGAGAAGCACCGCTTAATAAATTATTCAGAGTTTAGCCAGTTTCTTCATGATTTTCATGAAGAATACGCCATGGAAGCATTCCGGAGTAAAGATCCATCCTGCACGGGATACATTTCACCTTTAGATTTTCAAGATATAATGGTTAAAGTTAAAAGCCATTTATTAACACCAGATGTTAAGGATAATTTAGTAGCGGTAAGTTTGTTTAAAATATAATTTAAAATTGTACAAGTGCCGTACTAAATGTTTGAATAAACAAAAATAGGTTACTGAAGGTCACAAAGTTAGTTTTCCATATTTTATGGCATTTAATTCTCTTCTTAATAATATGGAATTGATTAAAAGGATTTATCTAAATGCCACATCTGGAAGCCGGGTCGAACCAATAACAAAAGATGAACTCTTGTATTCTGCGCAAACTATGAGCCAAATAACTCCGTTAGAGATCGATATTTTGTTCCATCTAACAGGCGCTCTACATCAAACTGGGTAAGTAATTTATATAAAAGTAAAATTTAAGTAAATTATTTATTTATTTTTGGGCGGTTAAGAAAAATATATCATAAATATGTGAAATATATAAAATAACACTGACTAAGGATACATTTTTGCTTTACTTTTAAATATTGCGAATTAAAGTTGGTGGAAACGCAAAAAGATTGACAAAAATAGGCAAGTCTTAATGAATGAAGCAATTGATTTTACCTTATGATTTTTATTATATATTTATATTATATACTTATATACCTTTTATCTTTAACTGGCGTAACCTACTCACAATTTGATTTAGTTTTACCTTTTCTTAGCTTGTTTTGCTATTCACAATTTTAATTATATGTTAATTGAACTTCAGGCGAATCGTATACAGTGACTTGAGCAACATTGCTCCAGAGCATTATACTAAGCATATCACAACTCGATTAGCTGAAATTCATGCTGTGTCCAGTCCTGCTGATAGGTCGATTTTTATTCAAATGCTTGAAAGCGTGTACAGGTTTACTTTGGGATCTGTTGCTGGCGGTAAGTGTTAACAAGGAGCGCTCTTGTATTTATAGTTTAACATTTTTGATTATCTATCCCAGCCATTGGTGCGACGGTGGTGTATCCAATTGATCTTGTGAAGACACGCATGCAAAATCAACGTACTGGCTCATTTATTGGTGAAGTCGCATACAGAAATTCCTGGGATTGTTTTAAGAAGGTAAGTTACTTTTAAATATTTTTGTCAGTAGAACTTCTGTGGTCAGTTGATTTTAAAGAAGATTAGAAATTGCCTACAAGGAAAATTTTTATTCAGTACATATTTTTTTTAGAAGGAAAGGCTTCAAAGAAATGATTCGGAAATCATTCTTAAATCGCTCTTTCTATTTTATGTATAAGAGCTAGGTGTATATGTACATATAAGGAAAAGGGATAACCAAAATCTAAAAATATGAGTAACAAATTATCTTTCGTGATAACTACATTCATATTTTAACACACCTCTATTTTATTAATTCTATTCTGTAGCTTCAAAATTCACTTATTTTATATTTACATTTTGAAAGGTTATTCGGCACGAAGGATTCTTAGGTCTATACAGAGGTCTCCTTCCTCAATTAATGGGAGTAGCTCCAGAGAAGGCTATTAAGCTAACAATGAATGACTTCGTAAGAGATAAGCTATCCGATCAACAGGGAGCATTGCCACTTTATGCTGAAATTATTTCAGGAGCATGCGTAAGTATTTTCTTCAATTTTTTTTCTCGATTAGCCGTTTTAAGTTAATTGTTATTTAGGCTGGTGCATCCCAAGTAATATTTACAAATCCTTTAGAAATTGTTAAAATAAGACTACAAGTAGCTGGAGAAATTGCCGGTTAGTTAAAATGAATAATAATGATTTAGAGTAAAAATTAAAATGTAATGTGTTATTTTTAGGCGGTGCAAAAGTTCGTGCCTTAACTGTCGTCCGTGATTTAGGCTTATTTGGTTTGTACAAAGGAGCTCGTGCATGTCTACTGCGCGATGTTCCATTTTCTGCCATTTATTTTCCAACATATGCGCACACAAAAGCTGCTTTAGCTGATGAAGATGGGTAAATTTTTTATATTTCTCTATAAAAATTCATAGTATTTGTTATAATTAGAATATTTTCTTAAGGTATAATCATCCATTAACGCTCCTACTTGCTGGAGCAATAGCTGGTGTACCTGCTGCCTCTTTAGTTACTCCTGCCGATGTTATTAAAACACGTTTGCAAGTAGTTGCACGAACTGGTCAAACCACTTATAAAGGAGTTTGCGATGCAGCGATAAAAATAATGAAAGAGGAAGGTTTCCGAGCATTTTGGAAGGGAACAGCTGGTAAGGTTTAATTTATTTATTGTTGCCGCATTTAAATTACTTAATTTATTTACCATTTTCTAGCTCGTATATTCAGGTCATCACCACAATTTGGTGTAACGTTATTGTCCTATGAAATTTTGCAACGACTATTTTATGTGGATTTCGGAGGATCGAGACCATCAGGTTCTGATGTAAGAAAATCAAAGCCAGTAGATGAAGTAAATGCGGATCATATAGGAGGATTTAGGGCAGCAATTCCTATGTTAAATGGAATAGAAACAAAATTTGGCCTATGTTTACCACGATTCGGTTCAACAATCCAAAAATTAAATTCCAAGCAATCATGATAGGACTAGTTCAAATTACAATCTCGGTTAGCTAAACTAGGGAAGAATTATGAAATCATATTTATATCTAAATAAAGATTATGTACTTTTCTTACATTTAGGCGCGAACATGGGTATATACAGAGAATTTATTATAATGTGTTCCATTGTAAAGCAGTTGCGGCCTGTAATTTTAATTTACACGCAAAGCATTTATTTAGACTGTATATATTTTGTATATCACTGAATTATATTTATTATTTAAGCTACGCCGGACAACGTGCGCATTGTAAACTTTTCAAAAAACCAAAAAAAAAGACAAAAAAAAATAATTACTACACCTAAATAAGCTGAGCCAATTTTGTATTTAGAATGAAAAGAAAAGTGAAATGCATTTAGGAACATATTTGTATTTCGTTTAAAACGAAATAGGAACAATAATGAAACAATTTTATATTAAAAAAAAAAATGTAAAGTGTTTCTCTTATTATTTTTAGCATGCTTTTTTTTCATGTGCACAATTTTAATAGCAGCCAACGGAAATTTGTTAACGATTGTTAAAATAATACTTCATTTCTCTTCGTTACATGTTGAACAGGTCTTAATTTTAAATAAAAAAATCAAATTCGAAAATATACATTTACTATGCCAAAAAAAACAGGTGTTTTATTATACGGTATTCGCCAACTGTTCCATATATCGTTCTATTTATAGTAAAGTTGAGTTGGTCTTGTAAGCTGTTTTCAAAAATTCGGATTAGGAACATTTCTTTAACCATCTCTAAAATGTTAACTACTTTTCTAAATATTGCTTAAATCGGTGCACAACCGTTTAAACGTTTTCAGGAAAAAAAACTCTTTATCTTGAAAAAAACTATATTTATTTTGAAATCATAGTTATGTTAGCAAATTCAATTTATCGAACAGTTGTAGAATAACTCCTTTGGGAAGAATAATCTCCTCTATCATAGTACCCGTAATTTAAATGTTCTGGTACCTGGTAGAGGCCATAATGCACTCCGCTGGTTGCTATCTGTTGAATAAATAATATTAAAATAGACATAAAACTCAATAGTTTTTCATATACCCGCTTTAAACCGTTTATTGAGGCCAGCAGTAAAGCCATTTTTGCAAGAAGTAGCGCTTTGCCACTCAGAACTGCTAGAAACTGAAAACCCAGGGGAACCATTATGCTACCTAACGCAGTCACTCCAAAGACCATCATCATCAACATGTTGTTTCGGTGTTTTCGGTGTCGTCCTTGAGAAACTATAAATATAAAATTTTTTTCTCAGAATTCTATAAGAGTTGAAAACATGGGTTAAAATGTGTGTAGATAACTACAAAAAACGTTTTTGGTGTAACGCTTTTATAGCGAAGTATAAATTATTATGCACTACCTTTTTTAAAACTTAATTCTCGTAAAATCGACGAAGATAGGTGTATTTTAAATATGTTTGCGTACTTGAAAGTAATTTTTTTTAATAGGGCCTCACTTCGTTGTCTACCCGTTCGTCTGTCTTCTCTTAAGTACTTGAAGTTTCTAATAGACCAATACGGTGGTTTGAATTTGAATAAATAATTCGGTTAATGATCAGTAATAATGGAAAACTCAATTTGTATATAGTTATATAATAAAAAAACTCTATTTAAAGAGGGTTCCATACATAAAAAGAGGAGGGAAACAAACTTTTAAATTCTAACTATGCTTGCGAGGTATCGTTGGAGCACAACGCAGAGCACGAATATATTTTTAAATGCATTACTTTGAAATTTATTAAACATAGCCTTTACCATTACAAGTAATTCAATTTAAAGTGGATTACTTCAAGAAACGTAGTTACTATTACAATTACTGGTACTAGTACTTCACCATTACTGTAATTGCATGCGCAACACTCAGCATTGCTAGCATTACTAAGAATTATATACCAGTTCTTAGCGTTGCAGAATACAATTTCGACATTACATATTTTGTTTATTTCTTAAAAATTTCAATATTCTTTAAAATTTTAATTTTATTTTTACAAACTACAGTTCTTTTAATTTTATTATTTAAAAATAATCGATTGAATGCAAGTAAAATTAAGATAAATTTTAAAAATTCGAAATCATGCTTTTAGACATATCCAAATCTAACACACAATCGGCTTTACGTAAAGAGCTTCAAGTTATGTAAAATAAAGAACAATGCCGTAAGAAATTTCCGATATAAATAAAATTTAAGTGTTGAGACAATTTCTAATCATGATTAAAACTTATTTATATTTCATATATTTCAATTTTTGTTTTGTTTTTAATAAACAAACATATTTATGATAAAAAAATCTCTAGGAATGGTATGCTTCGTTTTCTGAACATGACTATTTAATCATAGATATGTACCTAAAAAGTAAAAACTCACCTATTCCTTCATTAACAAGTTCGTAAATGTTAATTTGTAACACATGAGTTGCGAACAGTTTTGATGCTCTTTTAAATAATTCTCTCAACCAGTCTAACTCTGTCGATTCGTTTGAAGAACTCCTTTTCATAATATCAACTATTGGCCTAAAAACAAAAAAAAAATCAAATAGTTTTTAGGAAATAAATAAATAAATTAAACACCTGTTTACCTTGTAGTAGCTGCTGCTATATGTGAAGGTGATGTGCGAATGAGTTTAACACCTCTCACAAGTTTAATAACATCCGCTGACATGATATTATCCAATTTCATGAGGGAAAAGTTCTTTAAACAATTTACAAGATTGCGTATCACGATATCCTGGAGTTAATAAGAAAAATATTCATTATGCCTCGTCATCTTAAGATGGAAGTTTAACCGCCAATATACGAAGTATAGAGTTTGAGGGAAACACCTTTAGCAAATTTCAAAGTTTTATACGTGAAAGGAAACAACTTTGGAACGCTTTCTAGATTAAGTTTAATGTGCACTTAATTTCAAATCAGCGGATAAAGGACTGATACCAGCTCGTGTATGATCTGAGCCACTCTATTGCTTAGCAACTGCATGAATTCCCCAAAATACGATGAAAAAAGTTGCAAGCATCTTTAAAGCTAAACTTTTCAATTGCCTGAACTGAAAATGCCGGTTATCTTGTCTTTAGATTGTACTATACCTTGAAAATCATAAAATGAATTTATTTTATGGAGTTCTTTTCCACGAATCTCTTTGATATTTTGTAATTTTATTTGTTACGTTTTTTTGTGTATATAGTATAAAAAACATATTAATATAAAAACAATTACATTAGATAAAACACACCCTAATTAAGATTGTTTTCCTAAAGCCCACATGAAGAATTTATTACTCCTTGTATGCTAACGAGCATTTTCTGGTAAAAACAAAAACTTAAAAATGGTTTCCTAGGATGTAATAATTCCTATTTCCCAATACGTTTCCAAAGTAAACTTAAGGATGAGTATAGGTGCTATATAAGATCAAAGCTTGCTTAAAATAGAGTTATTATAAAACTCATAATTTGAGTACGTCATCCAAGTCATCCAATATTAATCATCATTAATCACATAAACGGTTAAAAATTAAATTTACTTCAATATACTAACACTAGCTACTATCAGATTTGTCATTGAATCTTTGCAATTTCTCAAACCCACTACAAGCCCCTTTATCAAAGTTCTCCATGATAAAGACGCAAGATTTTCACACTTATTTCTGTTTAAAAATAACACCACAAAGAAGAGAAGCACAACTCCTTTATGTTTCATGCTGGGTAAATAACTCTACGTCGATTTAAACTTCTAGAAACTCTTAAGCGAAATGCTTAAAGTACACTGAATGATAGAAATAAATCGTTTGCTTTATGTATTCATTTCACTAACCTACTTGTTGCAAGGTCCACTCAACAGGAACCTTTTAATTCGTAGTTAGTTTTTAATGCCCAACTGCACCAAGTTCAATTTCAAGTGAACTTTAATCCAAAGTTGATTTCACTTTAATCCCATATATTTGCTGAGACATTTTACAGTTTGTTTAAACGATCATTTATTTAAAATGTGTGCCAAACATTTAAGTTAAACAATTTTTGTATGTCAATAAAATAAAAGTGGTAAAACACTGTTTTGAAACAAGTCTAATCGAAAAGTAATTACATAGGTGATAATTCGGAATCAATGGTAGGAATTCATTAAAAAAATTATAAAATTTTTATATATTAGTAAATTTCAAATAATTGTATAGATTAAATTTAAAAATAAATCAATACATGATATTTGTGTATATTTTTTGAATTTATGGTAGTTTCAAAAATAAGCTTAGAAATTTCGTTATCATGTAACATTTTCAAACCGTAAGGTATACTTTAAAATAAAGAGAAAATTACAAAAATAATATGGCCAAGTGCGAGTAGGACTTGCATCATGAGGTTGAGTTGGTCGATAAACAAAAATGAAATTCGTAATACTTTACTAAGCGGCACTAAACGGGTAGTAAAATCAATGATTAAAAAACTTAATTTGTAAATATCGACTATGAGGCTAGTTTTTAGGAGTTAACTAATAGATTTTAATTAAATTAATTATATAATTTAAAAAAAACATCTTCTTGTACGATTTTTTACTATTTTAAGACTAAAATGCTACTAAAAATTAATAGGTAAAACAACGAAATTCGCTAATATCGAAACTGGAGCTATTTTTTTAGCTATGTGTTTTAATCATAGTAATTAGACATAATCAAAAAATTCAACAAAAGCCGGTTTATTCTAATATTTTTTATTGCTAAACCACTAAGCAGCTATGAAAAATCACAAATTAGAAAGCAAAAAGTCCTTTCAGCGGCAGTCAGAAGAAAGAGGTCATTAAGATATGAAAAACAATATCCCCAGAGAAGTGAAGAGGATTTTGATTAAACTTTATTTATGTATTTATAAGGGCCATATCTCAGTCCATCATCAGTCATCCTTGTTTATTTTATTTGGTTTATAATATTGTCGTAAATAATGTAGTATATGAAAATAATTGTTTTTCAGTCGTATAAAAAAGTGTCACTAAAATCGCCCCAGTTTTACGTATATCACAAAATTCCGTTCAAAAGTTTTCGTATTTTGCTAATCGCAGCATGGAATGCCAATGGGCTTTCCAATCACGCACAAGAAATATAAATTTTCTTGAAGACAAACTACATTGATATATTACTTGTTTCGGAAACCCATTTTACAACCAGATCACATTTTAAAATTAAAGATTTTGATATTATCACTGCTAATCATCCGGACGAAAGAGCCCATGCTGGTGCAGCAAGTAACGAAACCAGAAGACTTAAAAGACACCATATTCTTGACCTACCATTCAGAAACTGAAATTCTACGTTGTAACATTTTTGTAATCATAAGACAACACTTTGTAGACTAGCTAAAAATGTAATCATCTACATACTTTTACTGTGCTCGCTTCCTCCTTTTTACCCTTATAGTTTCGCTATGTCCGTCTGTTCGTCTGTCTATCCGTCCGTATATTACAGTCATCATTCAAAGACTATTAGGACTATAGTCCTGAAATTTGGTGCACGGTTAGATATAACCGCTATGTAACATCACAATGAGCTTTGTTAAACCGTTCTTCAAAATGATGCCACTTTTTGATAATATTCGGTTTGGCCATTTTCGGTTAAGTTTGTGTTAGCAAAGATATCACCCTGAACACAATTGCAGAAAAATCTGAAAAAACCTAGAATACTATGACACAAACTCATTTACAGTCAAATAGTTACGCTTATTTGGTCTCAAAAAACCGAAAAAAGCATAAAAACATGTTTGTACGCTAAGACTTCGGACTACGATAATTTTTATAGCTTTATAATTCGCTCCAGAATTGTTGCTTGATTTTAATGGTGATTCCAATTTAAGATCCTCTTTGAATCGATTTTTATTGCATTGCATTTGTAGCAACACCTACGGAACCCTACACTAAGTATAGCTCGACACACGGCTTTTAATTTACTTATTTGGTTTCAGAAAATTTATCCTTTCATTCGAATACATTTAACAAGGAAAATGAAAGTACAATACCTAAAGTGTAAATTAAGAGTTTGTAATTTTTATGTCCTCTGTTTAATTATCTTCTTGTATTCTTGTGGGGGTGGTTCCTTTGTAAGTATAGCTGTAGGGCAGGCTCTACTATGACTACAATTTTACGTAATCTTTGAGTACTAACCTTCCTTATTACCCTCAAGAATGGAAAAAAAAGTATATGCCAGAAGTTAACATGCAACATTTTTGAAACCACATACCATTTCAACTTAAGTCTGGTAAGATAAAATCTCTACCTTCCTTCTTTTGAGCATCTATCCCATGTTGTCCCTTGTTTCTACACAAGAAAAGTATACCAACAAGTGTCTGGAGATTTAGGCTCATTCCAGGATCAGACTAGGCTATAAAAGGACATGTAGGTGAAGTGGCTCCGTCACTCCCTCGATCTATTCACTCAGGAAGACTACTTCCGATGGTTCTGTTCGGGACGATATTCTTTGAATTGTGAATTATTGTTACGATATTTTGTCAACTGTCGTGTACAATTCGAAAACTTTATACGGAGAATTAATTTTTATTTAAATGAATTTCTTTAACTGAAACAGTGTAACTCAGCTACGTTAAGTGAATATTTATTCTGTGGAAGATTTTGTGTGTAGTTCCTTAAATTGAGTTTAAAAACAAGCAAGAAGATGAAAACATTACTCCTTCTCTGCGTTCCTTTTATGTTGATTGGGGCTGATGTAAGTATGCCTACTTTTACATATCTTTTAAAGAATATTTATTCCATAAGTAACTCAGAAAGAAACCTTTGTACTTTAAAATTTTCAAAATTAAATTAAAAGTTTCAATTTAATAAATCAAAGTGAATATCTGTCCGTTAATATAAAAAATTTAAACTCAATACAAAACTAATGTTACTAAGGTGGACAAATATCTAAAACTACTCACGCACCTACTGTACAAAATAGTCAAGTCAATGAAAATATTTATTGATTCTTAACAACGTGCAGATGAAAATTAATTTCCGGTGATTGAATGTGTGCTTATTCAGGCTTTTTACGATTAAATTTTCTGATAGATGATTCATGTAGCCGGAAATTTAATTTAGATTTTCTTTTGTGTACGGAAAATTTGGTAGGAAGTGCTTGACCAACAGTATAATTTCTAAGGTGTAGGTAAAGGTCCCTTTTCTCAATTCATTTTCAAGGTAGGTGGTTTTATAAATCGACACGTATACCTAAATATAGTTTTCCGATTATTTACTAATTTTCGGTTGTGGATTTTCCATTAGTCCTGATGATGATTTTGCCAATTTACTGCAAATAAGATCAAAATCAACAGCTTGCATTGTTTCTCGAATGTAATTAAAAGCGTATTGATAAGTTGCTCTACGATTGGAACACGAGTCCCACATTCATAGTACGGGGGCGATACAAACAGTTTCCGCAGGGGAAATTGCATACAAAGTAAGTAAGTCCCCAATTTATTTGTGGTAATTGCAGCGTTCATGCTCCAAATATTTACTGAATTACAAATTAATGGATATGTGGATTTTGTTTCATTTACATTCATATCTCACATCAAAGGAAAGACGTTGATAAACTGCTCTTTTAACTCATATTTATTCTAGTTAGTTATTATTAACCTTGGTATGTAATATCGCCAGACCAATTATTAAAGTGTTGCCGCCAATTTAGTTAGGTTTTGAAACCTATAAAATTTTCATTTTTCAATTTTTAAGATTACTTAAAGTGTAGCTTAAAATCATTTTGCGCAATCGGATTAATTTAACTAGCTCGATAGTTATTCCATAAATAACTGCAAAAATTTTTAGTTTTTACCGCTGATGTTTTTGATTTGTATACCCATAGATAATTTTTGAATTTATCAATATCTTGAATAATCATTTTTTTAAAAAATTATGAACTTTTTAAAGTTTAGTTCAACATGTTTTTTGAACAAAATTTTCAAAAAACTGTAAAGAATGCAATAAAAACACAAAATATCGTTTATACGTGAAAATGACTAAAGTGAAAATGAAATGCTTGTTTTTCATATGTTGGAAAAAAATTTGGAAATTTTTCAAAATGTTTCATACCTTAATTATTGCTTAAGGGATTAGTCTACAATAAAAACTCGAAAAAAGGACTAAACGACTTGCTTTTGACTTTGATATGATAGATATTAGATATAAAAAGATATAAAAGTTTTTAGGCTTAATAAATACACTCTTAAAATATATTAAAATATTTTTTTTATACATTTTTCTCAATATTTACCATATATTTAAAAATGGTAGACAAAGGTACTTGTGGCAAGTAACTTACGTTATCGATTTCTCTGTAACAAATCATCTAAAACATAACAACCAAATGTTATTAGATAAAGTATAACTGAGGGTCCGTTCTGAACTGCAGTTATTATTTTTTTAGATATAATTAACAAAATGGCGGAATTTTTTCGAAAAAAAACAGGTGATTTTGTCAGTGATTTTTTCAATAAAAAATATAGCAAAAATTAAAATTTTAATATAATCGTAGTTCAGAACGAACTCATATATGCTAAATATGTAGTTACAATTTCAAAAGAATCGGTTGAATAGTTTCCGAGAATTGGACAACATAAAGCCAAAAAACGTAAGCGGCTTAGCTCTGACCTGAGTAATAAATAAGGCGCGTTCTCATGTTTAAGGTATCGAAAATTATATGTAGTTAGAATGTTCGGATAATTCTACTATCTGTTTTCGAAAAAAATTCGATTTAGACTAGTCCCTTCAAACAAACTTGTACATTTTAATACTTTACGAGATATGATTTTTTTAATACAACTTCGCGCGAGTCTAGCGATCGAACGACTCATCATTGCATGACTGGGTCTCACTGCTTATTTATTTCTTTTGTTTTATCATATCTATGGACATCTAAAACAATAAACTAAATTATTATTTAGAAAGGGCCTTATCACCTTATCGTCTATTTTGAATCGACTTTTGATAACTTAGTACCGCGATAATCAATTTCTAGTGTAGTTCTTCTATTTCGTAATCTTATAATATCAAGTCTACTGAGAATTTTAGCGTGACTTTGATTTGTGCATTGTCAAAGATCTGCTGAAAATATAAAATATAAGATTAAAGTAAGTACATATAGTAAATATCCTTTTAAGTATTGTAAATTGTGCATTTCTTTAATTATTCAGAAAAAAAGCATTCTGTAATAAAAACCAGTGAGAAAAATTTGTAACACTAATGTATATAAAGATACTAGTGGTAAAAGGTAGGTTATTTACTCGTATACGCTATAGATACCTATTGAAATTTTCGGAATAAGAACTTCAATAGCTTGGGCCCTCCAGTAAAATCTTCCTGCAAATGGGTGAAGACTAGTTCGACATGTAAAGTCCTAAGAAGAAATCATTTCCCATACACATTTAGTAGCTTCCTTATCTACAGAACTTTAACAAATTCGCGAGTTTTATTATTAGCAGTACTGATGACATCCTTTCTTGTCTCCTCAATTTTTGTATAATATTTAACCTAAAATTCTTCTTAAATTTAAATACATTCTATTAAAAGAACATGAATTAACTTCACAACGTTTAGTATCAGACATATAGCGATTCTAAATTTCCAACAGTCAACTAAATTTAAACTTTATCATTTAAATTTAATCCTTTGAATGCCAAGGAGCGATATATCGCTCACCTATAGAAGTTTCTTTTGATTTTATAATTAAGGAAATCTATTAACATGTTAACATGAACTTTTGATATAAACTTTTATTTATAATCATTCAACTTTCTTTAAAATTATCTGGCATTTTAAATTGTTTTAAAAGATTAACATTGAATACGGATTAGTTTCCCGATGTATGACGTTCTTAAAATGAACTAAAAAGTATAAAATAATTTCTCTTAGCCTCATACCGATTCCTAACCCCATACAGGTAGTTCTGAAAATTTGGGCTTGTGAATTTTTAATAGCTACTACCTCATCGGGAACTTAGTTTAAGATCGCTTATAAAATTTGTACAGAATAAACAAGAAAGCGACGAATTAATAAAATCGTAGTAATAAGCGAAGATTTAAATTTAAAGCAGAGAGGAATTTGATTTCTTTTAAAACAAAAGCTGAGCAAAATAGTCCTACCATTAATGAATGATCAAAACGTTTTAAATTTTTATTTTACTATGTTATTTGACAGAACAAGAAATTCACAGAGAACACCCCAAATTCATATGTAATAATTAAATACAAACTCCGATATGTAGTTTGTTATCAAATTTCAAGTAAAATGCACATGATTTTAGGGATTTCTTTAGTTGGGAAGACAGAAAACATTTGGGCTTATGTGTTTCAATGCTGCACTCGTTTAACTTACGGTTTTAATCTATGAATAAACTAACCCAGAATAACAACAAATTATTACTATTATATGAATTTTAACACTAGAACTCAATTCTTTCCTTTCCATTTAATTGTATATTTTTGTAATTCTCTTCTGATTTATGCCAAGGTTGAATAGAATTGAGAATTACCACATATTGAAAAACCTTTTTCCATTAATAATTATTTATTAAAATTTGAAAGCATATTAAATTCAAGGTGAAGAAAGTTGTTAAAATTATAGGCTTGCGCGCCGGTAGTTCTATTGTTAATAGAATTGATTTTCAACAAATTTCATTTCAAAATTTAACAGAACTAATTTGAAATTTAATCTGGAAAATTTATTTAAACATTTTGCTGTTAAAAATAAAGAATTTATGAATTTTCAACCAAATATTGTTTAAAACTTAATAAAATGTTGTGCATTAATTAAAGTAAAATTCAACAGAAGAAATTTAAATGGCATCAAAATTACTATCAAATATATTCAAGTAAATTTTAAATTATTTTTTAGAGTGTATGCCAATGGAAAATAAGACGTAGGTACCTTTTATTAGAGAACGTAATTTTTAAAAGTTGAAAAATGTTTTTATTTGTTTTTATGATTTTGCAGAATTTGAAACTAATTAGTTTTTACATAAAAATGTGTTAACTAACTTACTTTAAGCATAAATTCTTATACCTGGGGGGTGCAGCACCACAAAAAAAAATGTAATTTCTTTCCAGAAGCCATAAAGCGCTTTATGATGAGGTTAAATAAACGGAATATTGGATAAAGCGACATATTACGAATTTAATGTTTGACGGAAAATTTTATGATTTTCAACTTGTGTTTTGATAGACTTCATGAAAGGTGAAGAGATGTTAAATTTTTTTCAGGAAGTATTACCTTACGAGATTCATCTTTTTGAAATTAAATTTAATGTTGTTGCAAATTTACTTAGAAAACTCAAAATTGAATTTATTATTTAAAATATAACTATTTTTCATCAAAAAAATAATATAGCGCTATATCTATTGAGTTAATCTCACTGCTTTTGATTTGATTTATTTATTTATTTAGAATCATAATGTTGTGCATAATTTCATACTTTAGGGTAAGGTATGTCTCATATTATGACAAATCTTACATTTTTGAGAATTCGGTAGATTTATGGAAGATCTATAAGTGCTTTTTACAACGTATGAAACGAAGCGCAATTGAGTCGTTTATTTTAAAAGTGGTGCAAGTTCAAAATCATCAGTTATAAAAAAAATTTTTCTATATTATTTTAAAGTAAAATCGTTCTTATGACATTTTGGACTTGCACCACTTTCAAAATAAACGGCTCAATTTACGAATAACGACTTCTCTTAAATTTTACACTCTTACGTTAAAAAATACCACAACGCTCACTAAAACAAGTGAAACGATATACGTCTAACTAAAGAAAAATGTCTAAAATTTATTAATTGTTCTTCTGACACTAACCGGCAAGCATATGCATATTGCTGAATGCCATAATTTACCAAAAATTATCTCCTTAAATCATCTTAATACCATAAATTACGGTTTTCATATTCATTAAAAAGTTGTTTCGCTTCTTTAGCGATTTCAGACTACTGTATAAGGAAACCCCATGGCACGTGAATATCGTTAGTTAAAATTATATTTAATTAAGATTATTTCTAGGAAGACAAACAAACCTATGTAGTTGCTTTCTTGAAAGTAAAAATCAAAGTTAACGAGTGCTTGTGTTTTTAGAAATAAGCAGATTAATTTGCCCAATTATGTGAAAATTACTATGGTCAAATTCGACCGTAAAATTGCGAGAAAACCTTTGAGAATATAAAAGTAAATGTGTATATACCTAAACTTAATTTTCATTAGATACATTTCGGAACCTTTTTATCTCACGAGCCATCATCCCTTAATTTTGCATAAGACGCCTCACTGTTTACGTGGAAAGCTTTTACTAAGATAAATGAGATGAATAAGCCGTTGTAAGCTTGTAGTACGAGATGCTGTTTTAAAAAAAGAATGGATCCTTATACGTGCCTTGATGCAGAAAGCGGTTGTATTTTTAATTCATTTGACTCTGTTTCTTAACTTTGTTTGAAAGACGAATCCAAACAAGACAATGTGATTACACTAATATTGTTAGCTAATCAAATTTATATCTTTACTCATCTTTTGATCTGTAATATGTGGGCTGACTGAGCTTCTATAATTTGTTTTAACGAAATACCATCAAACAACTTCGTTTGAAATTCAATAGGCCAAAGAACTCGGGCAAAATATCCTAGAATTAAAGTTCGTTAGATTGGGCTTGTACAAGAAGTTTCGAGTTGCTAAAGTAATTTAATTCCATAAGACCATAACTTGACTCCATCCTTGCTCAATTCAATAATACACAAACTCACACTACTTGAAAGACATGCCACGGGTTTTAATCTCCTCGTTGACCATTCGCACTCCAACTGAAGTGGATGGATGGTCAATCCGAAGACAATTTTCTCAACCTCGAAAATCCTACATGAGGGTCGTAATTTGCTTTATCGGACGAAAATAATTCTATTTCAAATAATTCTCCGTCATTTACCGAAGATTATGTAAAATGTTAAGTATAAGTACTACTTTAATTTGGAAAAACAGATTTCTACAAAAACTCTTTAATCAAACGATTTTTAAAGTGAGCTGTTGTTCCAAATAAAGAAATACTCCTTCCATATTTTATATATATGGCTTTATTTGAAGCATATGTCTATCGTGTACTTATTTGCGTACAAATGTAACTTTTCTCATATAAACAAGCTGTTTCCCTTTGCTTTCCCATTGCGCTTTGTGTTTATGCAAATAGTATCTAAGTGTTTCCTTATACGTCTGAAGAATTTTAGATGAATCAGCATCTGTTTATGCATACATATTTTTGAGCTGCATAAGTATCTTTCGATTTGTAAAACAGATATTTACGTTTTATTAAATATAATCACTTAATATTAGTTTTGATATCCTATAATACCCCTGTATAATTTTGTAATATATCGCTACATGCCCAAAAGAATTTTAAATTGATGATAATAAAACTATCAACTATCGAGGCTCTACAATTTAATGTATCTTGGTATTTTACATAAAATTATCCAATTTCATTTTAGGCTTGGATTCCTAGAATACGGAACCCATTTGAATCTGAACCCAAGATTCATATAATAAAAGGTAACATTGAATTTGAATCTAAACCTAGGCATAAGGCATAATAAAAGGTGAAATGAAATTTTCAAAATTTGTATAGATTGTATGCACGTAACTTTGGACGAAGGGGACTTTATATACAATGAGCTCCCACAAATAATAAAAGGTCATTATGATAAAAGTAAATACATCTCAAGTGAGCCTATTCCCAGTAAAGTTTGTGGACTTTACATAAGCAGCAAGCCAGACACCATTATCGAGGTCAAAATGAAGTATGTAAATGTTGATTGCGAATCTGGTGGACTTATGGCGGTATATTTTGTGAGAAATTTTAAATAGTTATATTTAATTTAGTTAATTTAAATAGTTTGTCGATGGCTGGGAACTTAACGGACAATACTTTCCACCACCAGAAAGTCACCAACAAAAATTAAATGAACGCGTCATTGAATTTTGCAGTGATTCAACGAATAATTGGTATGAAATATTTAGTCCGATCATGTAATTTACTTTATTAATATATTTTTCGTATATAAAAAAGGATATTACCACCGAAAAAGTATTTCCAATCTAGTCAAAATGCAGCGTTATTACAATACAGAATACCAAAACATGGCTCCTTTAGAGTAAATGTTCGGTTTAGGAAAATTAACGAGCGTATGGAAATTGATTTCATTTTATTATATAATTTTTTATAATATTATTATCTTAACTCTAGCCTGCAATATTATGATGCATGATGCTAACAGTTACATTTTAAGTAACTATGGAAAACACCAAAACTGCAGCATAACAGCGCTCTTTCCCATCGTAGTCTCACTAAGAAAATTTAAAGTTGGCAGCAGAAGTAATTTCGTGGACCACGATGTTAGCTTAATGAATTTTATATAAATTCAATATTTATTGAATTTCTTTATGTTTTAGTGTAAACAAGAAGATCGCATAGAAATTGGAGGGACTGGAGAACTAGATACTGCAAATATGGAAAAAATAGATAACGTTTGCGGATATTCTGATACCGGCGGTGGTAAGTTTTGAATTATTTTAATTTAAATGAATGAAACAATTTTAATATATTATATTTTTTACAGTTGAGAAAGCAGTTTTCTGTGGTGTATCATCAGTTCATTTGATCTCATCTGGGAATTATTTAAATGAAGTTGAGATTTTCATTCGGCAAGCTGACGAAAATGACATAGATTTACCAAAAGTAATATGTTCTTTGTAATTAAACCAATGTAAACTGAACGTAATTTGTCACTTATTTTTAAAGCATGTACATTTAGTATACTTTTAGTCAGGAACTCTCATGTTCCACAGCAATCAAATATACTATAATAAAATATTATATTGCTTATGTATATTTAAAAAATGCATTACTTTAAAATGGGCGTTTTATTTTCATAATCAAGATGATCGTAGCCAAAATTACATGGATATATTTAAAAGTAAAACCAAAGTACTTTACACAAAAAACGCTAAAAACATTAAACTTTCTAATTAGTGTCTTCTTATTAAGAAGATGAAACGAAATTACATCAATTTTGTAATCGAATCAATCACTCTTCCAAATAATAAGATGACGCTAATAAAAATTTCTGCAGAAAAGTATCAGTTCATTAAATTTCTGTCTATTTTTATCAACCCCAACAACCATTTAAAATTCAAGTAAAATCTGTTCACAAAAATGTCTGACCTCATAAAACTTTCTTAAGGTAATTCTGAAAAAAAAGGGTAACTATTCTTCTGAACATTTTGAAAACATTAAACAAAATTGATCACAAACTTTTTAATCTTCGACGCTTTGATTTTTCTTCGGCCCTATGCAAATTAATCTAGTCCTAACGCCCCAAAAAAAAAAACAAAAATTATTTCTGCGGCGAAAAATTATTTAGTTTTCTCCCACTCTTTTTCGGGGTTCGTAAACCTTTACTTTTCGCAATGTTTATTAATGAACTTCTCCTTGTTTTACGTAATTCTAACTTTCATGTTTATGCGGATGATACCCAACTTTACATTTCTAGGGATTAATTAAATGTGTCATGTGTAACATGAATAAAGGTATTATGGATGGGTTATATGTTTTATATGCATGTATAATTCAAAATAAACTGTACAGAAAACGTTCACGCCAAATTTAATGCCAATTGCCTATTTTTCTACCCTTGATTTTATTTCCATAAATTTAAATTACATGATTTTATTTTAGTTTGCAGCAACAAGATGTTTTCTTCTAACTGATATTGTGTTTTGATTTTGAATTATCAAAGTAAGATCTTGTAAGTGATTCCCACGTATCTTCTAAGCAGCTTTCGTCACATCCAGATGATAGTGCTGCATCAGATTGTTTTACTTTAAAGCGCCAATACTAAGAAAATAGTGTAATTAAAGAGAATATTTCCAATAATTGAGTTACCTTCTCAAGCAGCACATTATCATTTTTCATATTTTTAACAAAAGAATCAATCTGAAAAGGGCTCAGGTCTGTGAGATTGTAAAAAGATTTAAAGTTGTATTCCTTAAACCACGTTGGAGTTTGGTTTTCATTTGAATTTGCCAGTGTTAAATTAAAAATCCATGTTTCAAAGTCGACAACTTCCTGTGTATTAAATAGATTTAATAAAGCGACATTTAATTTGAATAAAAATGAAAAAAAAACATTTACGTAAGATTTGTCATTTATGTAAAACACTTTGTAATTTGAGTTCACATTCGGGAAATTAGTCCCGCTTCCTCCGTTCCAAGCTACACTAAGAGCGATTGAGGGGTCTTCGTTTGCATAAAACACTAAAAATTCATCAAAATGGCTATGTCCATTAAATTGAGCGCTAATTATGTGTGAGTATCTTTAAAAGAACTAAAGTTAATTAATGTAATTTTATTAATTTAATAATTTCACCTTTCAACAATTTTATGATACTCAATAGTCCAAGCTTTGAAGCAATGTTTATCATTTGATGGAACATGGCTCAAAATATGAACCTTTTCATTTAATTCCGACGATAGTTTCAATGTTTTCTCTAACCATTCAAGTTGATCTTTAAAATAAAAATTATCCAACAGAAGCCACCTTCCAAAAAATTACAAAATTATAATTAAATTTCAAACATTTAAAATATTACATACAAATTAGATGCAAAACACACGTTGTTATTGAGGACAATTATCCTCAAATTAGGTTTTAATAAACTTGAATAATATCCACCAGATTTAAATGTTTTTTGAGCATCTTCTGTTAACCAGTCATGCCAATACTTTTCAACCAAACCATATACCAATTCAGTCGATAATTTGTTATCAGAAACATAAGTAGGGGAGTACCTAAAATAAATAAAAAAAATTAAATATTTTAAAATATTATCATCAAAGCAGGATATACAAGTTGTCTGGATATGAATCATGGTTACCCAAAAGTGGAAAAACAGGAACGTCCGGAAAGTATTGCTTTATAAGTTCTGTTACAAATTCTATTGATTGCTCAAGCTCTTCAATAGTTTTGTCCCAAGCAAAATGACTCGAATAATCTCCAGTTATATAAATAGCATCTACGTTACTATGACTTTTAGCTGCCTCTTGAATCAGGTTTTCTACTTGATTTGAAGGGTTATCACAAGACCTATAATCACCCCACTTTCCTGCTTTTGTTGTGTAATTTGACGGTAGCTAAACATTATTTTTAAAACTTATAGGTGTTGATAAATTATCTAAAATATTAGAAATAGATTTTACCTTATCTCCTCTACAACAAACCCATTCTTCGCACTTAGCATTACTTCCTTCAGTGTACAAGGGATCATAATGAAAATCGGAAAAATGCAAAATTTTTAAAGTACCATCTGATACCGATTCACTTTTCTTTGATTCCTATATATAAATCTATAATTAAAAGCAAATATTTAGCTTAAATAAGAACTTACAGTCAACGTTGGCTTCTCTATCGAAAGGCCTTTGTATGCTATTTCGTTTGTCGCACAATAAAGTCCTTGCAGCAAAGTACCACACGTTTCACCAGCAGTTATATTTTGTCTATTTTTTAAAATATATTTAATTGTATCCTAAAACAATATCTATATCAGTTAGAATTATCACGAACTCTACAAAAATTATGATTTTACTTACGAAGTACATTTCAACATTCCCATTACATATGCGACCTTTATCTACTCCGGTATAAATACAGACCTGTTTTAAAAACTTTTGCGAAACAGTAGTATTTTGAAAACCCACATTTTTATAATACCACAAAATTGCTTCTGCCGTGCTGTAGCATTTCAAGCAAATTCTATCCTAAAAGATGTTATATAATTTATAATTTCAATTTTTTTGTCCTTTATATCTTTGCGCATTGCTAGGTCAATTAAATTTCAAAATCTGATTAATTCGAACTGATTGTTTTTTAAAAAAAACTACGAAAATAATTAAAAATTGATAATAAATGGAACTATCTCGCCCCTTTTTTAAATTTATTTAATAAAACGTAGGAGCTAGTCAATATAAAACAATGGACTGTATCTGTTTTAAAAAACTTAATTTGCCATTTTAAGTTATTCAACATTGAGTAAAAATGAATTAATCGTAGTTTTTGTATTTTCTTAATGCATTTTATCTTACATCAGCTTTCTCTGAAAAATCTTTAAGTTTAATTTCCTCTTGGCCTAATAAAATATCTTTTGCTTTCTGAAGACGTGAATTTTCAATGTTTGTGTTAAAGTAATCATAGAAATTGGTAGTAAATTCTTTACTAAATTCATCTGAAACACAAAACAAAACAGCTTAAATTAGTTAGCAAATTTTCCGATAGTGGTTTAAGAATAAATAAATAAATCAATAGATAATTATTTAATTTGCCAGTACAAAAATCCCCTTTAATTCGGTCCACTTTTATATAAAATGATAAGTAATAATCACCGCCAATATTCGGAATTCAGTGAATGGTACTTATCACCTTGCCTAAAGGCGATCCAGGGGTACATTCTTTTAAACACATTTATTTACAAGCTATAATAGTCTGATGTGTGTCTTTTATTATTATGAATTGCTTACCTGCATCTATTTCATTCAAACAATCACTGTAGGGCACAATTGCTGCAGATATCGCGAGAAGTATCAAAATCACTAGATTTATCATTTTGCCGTGCTTTTCACTTGACGACTGTTGTTCAACTAGCTCTCGCTTGGTCGTACAAGTTGTAAATATATTGGAAAAAGCGTGGCGTTTTATCAAATTATGTGGGGTCGGTACTTCCTTAAGATGATAAAAAGATTAAATGAAAGATGTTTTTATTTTATAAAATATTTATTTCTTATAAGTACAATACTATGAATTATCTTAACAATAAGCAACCATAATACGATAATAGCATTTAAATTAAATAAGCATTATTATGGATAAAAGAAATACCAAAGAAAGTGTAATTGAATATTTTACATTTGAAGCAGTTGCGTAAATCGGTGGTAGTCCTTCCATCTGAAATAAATAACAAAAATAATTATAATTATAGGTAAAATATTGTTCGTACAAAATATATCAGAATTCACATAATTTTTATTTATTTTCAATATTATTCATATATTATAAAATAACGAAAAAACACCCTTGATATAAATTATAGAATAAAATAAATCATTTAATGACCTTGCACCCTTTCTCAGACATTTTTGGAAAATCGGATACTAACTCTAGTTTGTGTATTCAGTGTTAAACAACAAAGCTAATAAAAGAATCTTACATTAATGTTGCAATTGTTTAGTTTGCTAATTTTTACCATTCAATTCTTAAATAAAAATAAATTCTACAGTATATGAGAATTTAAATAAAATCAAATAAGATTAATTAAAAACAAAAAGCAAGCAAATCTCTCTTGAAATAAAATTAAACCTCTAAAGTTGTTATATTTATTATATTTTTTAAATAATTTTATTTTAATGCAAGCATTTTGGGTATTATACCTCAATTAAACTTATCAAAACATTTTGATTACCCAAATTTAATAGGATTGGTTTATAGTGGCAAACACTTTAACAAACTACCCTTTGAACCTTGAACCTTACATAATCTAACTAAATATTAAGTCTCTGAAAGAGGTCCCGTAATGATATTTTGGGTGATTCTAATTGATATCTATCTTAAACGAGCAAAGGCACAACGATTATATTTATAGAGAAATTAATAACAAACTATTTCAGTATAGTTCAGAACGGCGATGAATTTTTAATAAAAAATCATTGATGGCTATATTTTTTAAATATTATAAATGAACTTCATTCATTTCTATTTCTTCTAAAGTTTTTAAAAAATCGTTTTTCTTCTTTCATTTTCTTTAGGTAAAATATCTGAGGAAATTACGTAGAAGAAATTCTTAATTCAAAATTCGCAGAAAAGATAGAGTTAAACTTAGGGCTCGTTTCGTAGACAGCCCTAGACATCGAATGATGCCACATCGTTAAAAATGAATATTTCTCAGTAAAAATTTCTGGAAATGTAGTTGAAAATGTGTTCAATAATTTAAAATTTCTTCCAAAATGAGAACTTATTGTTAACTATAATAAAAAAATTCTCAAAATGCACCTGTTTTTATAGACCGTCACTCTAGTGGTCTCCTTTAAATATCGGTTTTTAAGCCATTCATAAGGATTATAAATGAAAGTTAAAAATATCTTTTTAATGCTCGATTCGAACACTCAGCTTTCAAAAATGTAATTTCTTAAAATATTTGTAGATACTATAGATATAAACTGCATTCCATATTGTTTCCGCGGAGGTCTAATTAATCAACTACAATAATCTCACGAGCATCTTATCAAACCTCTTTATAGTTTCGAGATTTTTATTGGGGAAAGATTTTTCTCTAATTATATCGTACATGAAAAATCTTTTAATTAATTGAATCAAAATTACGTCACATAAAGCATTTTTAATAATTAAAGCGACATTAATTTTTCGTGTTTTGTTATCTTTTACCACTCCTCTTAAGCAATTCAGAATTATTAATTACGTAAAGATAGTATCTTCCGGATTTAGATAGTGTCCATTAACATCACAGAGAAATGTCTCATCGATAAAAAGAAAATTATGAAAAATCTTATCAAACTTTCAAGAGTAAGGCTTTAAGCACGTGAAATTGAATGGCTGAATTGATTATTATCTATAATAAACCAGGATTTTCAAAAATCAAAATTCTTTGTTCGCAACGAAGTAAATAGCTGCGATTTAACTGATATGCATACTTATTGCTAGATACGACACAAAATTGTGACACAAAACAAATGACGCACAACATGAAAGTGTTAATTTTGTCTGATTACCGTTCTTTGGTAGTCGGTTTTTAATTGCTCGCAACGTTCCTGGTCGTTATACTGCGATGTGGCTGCTTCGCAAAGATGCTTAATCAAACATGCGTTGCTACAGCCCTTTTTGAGCGCTGGGTCTCCAGATTTAACTTTGTATTGCCAATACTAAAACAAAATTAGCGTTTAAATTATTTTTCAGGGTTCATGAATTTTAATACTTTACCTTTTTAAGTAAATTGTGGTCTATTGAGTATTTGACAAGAAGTTTATCCATAGAGGCAGGACTCAAATCGTTTAAGTCGAACGCTTCACGGAAAGAGTACTCCTTATACCAACTAGGAACTGTATTTGGATTCAGATTTGCTTCAGTCAGGTTGTAAATCCAAGTGTCATGATCGGTGACTTGCTGTAAAGATTATAGTTTTTGTTTTAATCACACGATAAAGCTGGAAATGAAGTAGTCCTTACATAAGTCTTGTTTTCTACTTTATAAACCCTGTAATTCGGATTTACGTAACTATAAGGTGTAACTGATCCGCCGTTCCAAGCAACATTTATGGCTCGCTGAGGTTTATCTCTACTAAATATAACAGCGAATTCATCTTTATGGGTGTGTCCATTGAAGATCCCTCCAATTATTCGATGGAACCGTTCAATTATCCTTCTGAATTCCCTGGACCAAGTGTTCAAACAACTTCCGGCACCTGAAGGTACGTGCGCCAAAATGTGAACGTATTCTCCTGCTTTTTCCGCGGCCAAAAGTGTGTTGTGCAACCACTGCAATTGGTTGGCCAAATATTCAGGATCATAGAGGATCCAGAAGTTGAATGTGTAACAATCGTTGTTATTTATTGTAATAATTCTGAACCCTTTTCGAGCCAGTACTGTGTAATATCCGCCTGTTTTAATAGTCGCTTGCGCTAATTCGTCAGGGATCCATTGAGCCCATTCTTTTGCCAATAGATCATAAAGCCACTTGGATGATATCTTGTCAGGCACGTTGGGAGGAGCAAATCTTTAGAAAATTTCAAGTATTAAATTAATAGCTTAATTATTTCGACAATTGTTATTATACGGAAATAATGTACGCATTGGCAATTTAATTGCATATCCCTAACATATTGCGCACATTTTAATATTTTCACATTTCTTGTAAACTTGCATAGTGGTTCAAATAAAAGTATGAGTCTTAAACTATTATAGCACAATACGGAACACTTTAAAACTTTCCCAAAGGTTTTCATTTGAGCTATATTACAACTTCTTTTTGCGCTTATCAAAAATTTTCACAAAACGATTTTATGTACATACTTTTTACTTTTGCTTTTCAATGTAACGTAGCAGAAATTTATGACTAGTAAATGGAATTAAAAAATTTCAAAATTTAAAAATATATAAAATTACTTACTGATTTAAAGGCTGGGACTCATGGTTTCCAATTACGGGAAAAACTGGGACGTCTACAAATGTTTTTTTTATTTCTCCATAAATCTGTTTCATCGAGTTAATATTTCCTTCTCTAGTTGTCCTCCACACGGAATGATCAATAATATCACCGGTATAATAAATATAATCAATTTTCTTATGCTCTTTCTTGATGTGCTCCAAAGTGGCTTGAACCAGATGCAAAGGAACATCACAATTTCTGTAGTCGCTCCACTTTCCAGCAGCTTTACTGCCAACCGATGGGACCCCACTGTCAATAGAGCCGCACATAGGCTTGGAACACTCCGCGTTACTTCCCACTTTGTACAAAGGATCGTAGTGGATGTCAGTAATTTGTACTATAACAAGATCGTCACTACTTCCACTTTGGGCGGCGGGTTTCGATGCTTCTAATTTACCACCATTCGAATCCACTGTTATGCTCCAATCATATTGGGGATCTTTAGTAACACATTTACTGGCTTGTAAAATTACACTGCAGATGTTTTCTTCTTTTATGTCTTTTTGTGTTTTAGTGAGGATATGCTGCCAAATTGGCTGTTTAAGAAATTCGAAATTTGAATTTGTTAATATTTAGCTGTTAGCCAAATTGCATAGATGCACTTACCCAGTTGAGATCGAAAAGGTTCGCGCAAACTTCTTCGTCTAGAATTTTAAGTTTACTACACATCAACACCAAAATATCCTTAAGGTCTTTTCCATTACTCCCTTCGTTTCTTACCATTTCAAGAACTACGTTAACTGCAGATCGACAAATCGTGCACATGAACGACTGAGTGAAAGAAACTTACAAAAATTGGTCCTGATTGATCTTAGATTTTTAAAATACCTGATCCTCAAAGTCCATGTGCTCCACTTCGGTCCTCCAAATCGTGCCAGAATGTGTAAGTGATTCAGTTAACATTTTCAAGGCTCTTGTTTCATTTCCCGTTCGCCCGTAGGCAATCACTTCCGTTGCAAGGAGTTCTGCCATTTTAACTTAAATAATTAAAATTTTTACGTTATTTTTATATGTTAACATAAATGTTATATAAAAGTTTTACTTGTTGAACGTGAAAATTGCTCTCTAAATTGATAATCATCCTGCACAGCCGCACACCCGAGAATGAGGAGGCACGCGACAAATAAATATTTCCGCATATTTAAATTTCTGATTCAATCCGAATATGCGAAATCAAAGGATCAAAATTCGCTTAATGACTAATAAAATTTCGAAAGACGCAGCATTTATATTACCCGCAACTCGTTCGCCATTCCTTATCAAAATTTACGATAGAATAAGTGTCACCTTAAGTGTTTCATATCTTCCTAAATATCTTCGTTGTTTGTCGGGTTCTTCCACCGTTTTATATTATTCTTTTGCGAGAGTAGTACTTTGGTGAAAAATTTCGGTTTTTCGATTATTTTATTAAATGAGATATAAATATTTTAATTCCGGTAATAATTTCACTTATGTAATCGAATTTAATTAATAAAAATTAAGTATTAATAGCAGTTTTAATTAAATCTTATAATATAAAATATTGGGGATCTTTAGTAGTTGCATAACACTGGCTTATAATACGATTTAATAAATATTTCTCAAATGCTCTCAGTTTGGCTTTTCTGAATTTATATCCCAATTCAAAGTTTCGACATTAATGTGGATGTTATTAAAATATGTGGATTAGGTATGGAACTTTTTATCGATAATGTTTTGATTTTTAACAATAAGGCATTATTAACTACTATTAAAAGAAATTTAAACTTGCACTTTGTAATAGAAACAGCGAATACAAAACTTAACAAGAAAAACAGCAAAAAGTCTAAATTATTTAGAATAATTGGATCTTATCTTACATATCTGAAACTTGGACAATCCCAGACCAAAATACTTTAATCCAAAAGGAGGAGAAATACAATAAATTTCCAAATTTTTTATATCAAAATAATGAAAAGTAAAGCTTAAAATGGCAATGTAATGTAACGATTGTAAAATTAACTGGCGCTTTTATTTTTCTCCCATTCTAAATTGATTAAAGGTATAACTAAAATATTACTTTTTTTTTGTTTATTTATTTCTTTATTATCATCGGGTACGTTAGACCATCTGATATTAATACAAACTGATAAACAAAATAACGTGTTATTTGTAGGCTTAATAAATTTAAAAAAGTCTCAAGGTTTTTTCTATTAATTCTTTACTCTGGTGGAAGGCAGCTGAAGAAACCTAGCATTGTAGATTCTGGGCATGGCCCACACTGGCTGAAAACCATCATAGATCTCCTCTCATGAGAAAAGTATTGAACTTCTGGTCTGAATTAATACAAACAAGATATAAAAGTTTAGGATAGTCAATAACACCAGTAACGATATTGTTCATGAACGTAATACCTGCAATTTCTCTATGATTTGGAAGAGTCATCAAGCCAGTCCGAGTAAAAATAAAAACTTGTTTTAGCGGGTCTAATTTATTTTAAGCTGACACCACGCTTATATGAGACTTCAAATTTTTATAGAATAAACTGAAAGCTAACAGTACGCTTATATTAGGCCCAAAATATTTAAAAAGTTCGCGCTTTAGGTTCATCTCGAGCTGTTACAAAGTTGCTTAATCGAAAATCTGGGTCTGCCGTAAGCCTATAAATAACTGTGTAACTCTATAACTTTTTAGGCGTAGATGACCACCATGTAGGCATAATCAAATATATGTAGTCGATATTTTTACTCGCTAAAAAAATGTAGTCTGTCTTTATAGAAGGAAGACTGCGCGAATCATAGGAGAGGTGACGAAGACTGAAAAGGAAAAAAACGTTTTTTTTGCTGCCTCGATACGTTCCATATGCAAAGAGTAACGAGGAGATCCACGACTGAAATATATTCTAAGATGGACCGAATAAAGGCACCAAACCAAACTTTAAAGAGATAGGAATTGAAAAAATCTCTAGACCAGCATTTCAAAAACCCAAAGGTTAAATTTGTTCAATTGTTTATACTTTACCATCAATAAGCCGGGCAAATTCAAATTTAGTGTCGATAGTTAATCTTCAAGTCAACGACGAATTCTTCATTGTTTCTACAATTTTATAGGAGTACTAGAAAAACTGAGATTTTCCTGCTGATTGAAATAAAATTGTACTTACTGAATTACCCACTAGATAAAGCAGACAGATACCTATGGACACCGATACTATGAATTTAATAAAATAAATTATTTAATTTTAAGCAAACAAATTACGCTAAATTTTAATTTGTTTCCTCAGGTAAATAAATTCTTTATCTTGAATTTTTTATACCCAACAAAGAAAGTTAAAGTTACTCTCCAAATAAGAAAAAACTACGATCAATATTAGGACCATTTTGATAGAAAAAAATTCGGCTTAAGGAAAAGTTTTTTAATTTTCTAAGAATTGGAAAAATTAGTGTCAATAAATAGAATGAATAATTTGAAAGCCCAAAAAAAAAAGTTTGATAAACGCGAATAAAATAAAATTTATGCCGCATATCAATAAAATCCAAACATTAAGTAAAAACAAAGTTACAATTATTTCACACTTAGGATCTCTAGATTTGCCAAGTGTTTTTGATGTAATACAAAGTATAAATAATTCATGTCCTATATACAGTTTGTTCGGATTCTACATAGGAAAGGCTATGCTAATCGATTGCTTGTTCCTTTGATCTTGATCCCCCAGTAAAATAACTAATAATCGCAGTCAACGTTTTTAAGAAGTGCTCATTTAAATCCTTATAGATCCTTATAAAACCATCGCAGGATATCGAGCTGGGGCATATTCAAAAGGAGACTCATACAAAAAGGATAAAAATACCTTTCCAATGATTTCTCACTTGTTATGTAGACGTTATCGTGATTCAAAATTAAAATAAAGAGAAAACACCGCAATTTAACAAAAATTTCGATAAATCTTGTATTTAAAAAGGGTTCTTAAACAGTGAGAAATCGTTAGAAAAGTAGTTTTATCCTTTTTGAATCAGTCAGCGCTGAATGTCTTCCGATATCCTAACAAGGATGTATATAGACTTAAGTGAGCATATCTCGTAAAAAACTTTGTCCTCAATTTTTAGGAGAGAGGAATGATTTTAGAGGCAGGTAGGGAATTGTAATGGGCAACCAAAGAAATCGATTTACGCAGATTAAGGTACTGAAGAACATTACATTTGTCTAAAACAATATTTGAGCAAAGTGCCGGAAGACAAGTTATTAATCTAAATTTATATCACAGATTTTATTTGAATATGAGTTACCAAAATATTTAACAAATAAATCAGAAATAGTAATAGGATTATAAAAGGTCTCATTATCAAGTATTAAAGCAGAAGGGTAACTATTTGTCTTTCGTTAGCTCTTAATAAAAATCCGAAAATTCTTTAGAATTAACTTTGATGTTACCTTTAACGCGTCCAATGGGCTGGCGATACAAAGCTTAGAAATAGTCAACTTGGGCATTACTATTTCTAAACTGGATCCAAGTATTATTCTTGAGGTTTCTCAGTGATTTTAAAAAATCTTCATACCAAATTGGCTTATGTTAAAATATTTTCCGTTTAACGATTGATTCCCATTAAAATCTATAACAGTGCACTTGTAAACCAAGGACCGCCCTTAAAAAAATAAAATTAATCACATTAAGATTTATTTCGTTTTAAAATTACAAGAAGATAAAAGGGAAAAACAATTTCAATTAAAATATTTTGTTAAGAAACGGTTTTTAATTTTTCAAATATACCAAAGACCATAACCTTCTGTTAACACCCGTTTCGAAATAACCGATTCGACTTCCTCTAGGTTACTACCTACCTATTGTTTTACTCTGCGTTGCAGTGTCATTTACAGAGACTTTCGTGATCGGGAAGAACAAGCCCGAATCAGCTGTTCTCGTTTCCTTTCAAAAAACCAACAACATGGCTAAGAAATTTTTGGGAGTTTTATGTCCTCTTTTAAAAAGTAATACTCTAGTTTTTGGTAATATTCCTCAACAAAATGCCTCGTTTTAGGTGGTAGACCCCAGCTCCCAGTGACTTTTACTAACAGCTTTACTACATCGTCCAGCATTGATCAAAGTAGCGCAGATGAGCCCGTCGAGATGCCGAACCCTTTCGAAAAGGAAAAACGGAAATGCATCCTGTGTCAATTGGACATAACTCCCAATTACAAAAACGTGAGGCTTTTGTCGCAGTTTCAAAGTCCGTACACCGGCAGAATATACGGAAGACACATAACTGGGCTGTGCAGCGCAAAACAGGAACAAGTCGAAAAGGAGATCAGAAAGGCTCATCAAATGGTGATGATGCCCTCATACCATAAGGCGACTGATTTTCTCGACGACCCCAAGTTGTTCTCCCCGGAAAAGCCACTCAGACCTCATAAATACTAATTTTATTAAACATAATAAAGAATGGCTAGTCAATTAGTGATGCTACATCGAATGGTATTTTCAGTGCGTTTAGAAGGTCCTCTTTGGTCTGCCCTGATTTCTCGCTAAGGTCGTCTACTGCTCTTTTAAAAGCCTCTTCCCAAATCTTAATATTTTCGGTTAATTCGTCTACTTTTCTGTTGTGTTCGCTGAGAATCTTAAGCTGGTTCTGCTTTTCGACAATTTTGGCGGTAAGTTCGTCGTTTGTTAGCTCTGAAAGTGAACTAGCATCTTCCTGCGGACAGTCGAGCTCGGTATGATCCACAAACTCCAGTTTCCTCCTTTTAAGTTTGGTTCTAAGGGAAGTTTCACTTAATTCCCTAGGAGCACTCGCAGCCTTTTCTTCAATTTTTAAACGATTCAAAAGAGGAGTTTGCCTGCTGCATCCAGCACCGCTAAAATACTTAAGTTTCCCATCGCTAGCTGGACGCAGTGTAATTTGATTTGTAACACTCAACCGTTGTCCGAGACGCTTTTTTACAGTGCTTGACTTACTTTCACTCATAATCACCAGATTTAACAGAATTTTCACAGAGCGCCTCCTCAATGCGCAATATTTACAAATTTCTCACATTGTGGTTATGTGCACTCTGACAGTTATTCTGAATTATTGTGTTAAAAACAGGGCGCGAGCTCGGCTCGAGTGTGTTGTGAATAAAACGATCGATTTAAATAAAACGATTTTTGATGACGTAACTCTTCAGGTAAAGAAGTTTTCTGTATGTAACTTTATCAATTTGTACACTACATAAATTTCTAGTTGGAACTGGTTTTGTTTACTGTCTGAATTGATAGTGGGTCCATTGCTACTCGAGCACTTCTAAATTCAACTAATTAAGCTAAAAAGTAGGTACTTGGGTTGAACGGTCCGAGTTTAAGTGGGTTATCAAATGAATTTGAAAGAACTCTAATAAAAGATCAGATCTATAAACAATTTGACGAATTAGTTTTTCATAAACCTTTCCCTAAGGGATAAGAAAATAGAAAAACTTGTCTTCCAAACAAATCTTAATAGACTTTCTAAATAACTGATATTATGTAAATTTAGTTTAATATTTAGGCTTTATTTTGCCAGTCTTGCGAACTTCTGCGATATCCTCTTATTTTTTAATTAACTTCTAGAAATGGTCAAAATACGGGTTTTTCAATTTTCTGACTCATGTTTCTTAAAAACGTAATACCATGAAATATTTTCATTATCGAGTTCGTAATCTACGACAAACTCCCTAACAAAAACACTTTTAATCTTCTCCGGAAAAGGAAAAGCAGTTACCAATCTCGTGAATTCTAGAAATGTTTGTAAAATCTTATCCTGAAAACTGCCTTTGAACTTCAATAAAACTCCAATCTTACTGTCATGCAATGCCGTTAGTGTTTTTAGTTTGGTTTGTACAGAAATTAATTTAATTTAAATTTATTTTTCAACTACATACATCCCTTGAATAGCATCATAAACGAATTTCACAAATGTCGGAAATTGCACGGTTAAAAATTGATAAACCTCAAATACAACAGAACGTAATCTCGAAAATTGTATAAATCATTAGTGCCGAATAAAATGAAATCATTTAACTGTGTTATTCGAAGGTTATATTACTTTTAACCAGTTAACTGTTGACGAATATACTCGTCATGGATAAGTAGCAATATTTTGTATTATGATGAATATACTCGTCGTGTGTAAAAAGTAATTATCATGGCTATTTAAATGTGTTGAATTCTTCAAAAATGAATCTTTCAATATTTTATATTTATTTTATTTTTATTAGTTTTCTGAAAAAATTAGAATGATGTTTAAGTTTGCATGTCTGTTTGAAATTAACATCTGGTTTTAAACGGACAAGTTTTTACATGCTTTATGAGGTTTAAGGAAAAAGGATTCTAATCCTGGTTTATGACCAGCAGCGCTTGGGTCATGAAAGTAGTCCTTTCATTTTATAGTTTTATCACTGTCTATACGTAGGCGCCATGTGTCTGTTATTTAATACTTTTCTTGGACCATCTGTTTTCTTGTTTAAACTTTTAAAGAAAGGGTCTGGGATCTCATGGTATAAAAGTAGATTTGGTCAGGATAAAAGTTCAGTTGAGAGACGACTCTCTGAGCGGTGATAATAATTTCTCTTGGTGCAATTCTTTTAAATAAAGATGAAAGTTTGATGATGAATTGGATTGAAGTTTAATTTTGTGATTACCTATCCTAAACCTCCAACAAAATGCAAACTAAAACATATTCGAACCTAAATTTTAAAATGTTCAATGTAGCCAAGATGAAAGAAAATCAATATATAAAAAATACTTTATAAATAAATCAAAATGTTCATCGCTTCATTTTTTGATATACTTTTTTGTACGTTTTTTAAATAGGGTCAACACAGCAGGCTGGTTTAATTAATATCGATTTAAAAGCTTAAGTGTAGCTCCTTTTTGATCCAAGCCTAGGCAAATTAAATTCCTTCTTTATTCTGTACCAAATAAAAATTTTATTTAATATTTAATTAACGTTTAAGTAATTATTTGCCTAAATAAGGCTAAATAAAATTTAGTTTTTTTTATTTTATAGTTAACTGATAATTTTATAGTTTTATATTAAAAGTATATTATTTCAGGAAAAGATAAAAATTGTAGGGACTACCTTTTTATATATATATCAGATATAAATATATTAAGTGAAATCGAGAAAGGTCTTAATCATGAATAACAGTCCAATTTTTTATAGTGCCTAAATTCAGTTTTTCTATAGTCGCTAAATTCATTTCTCAATTGTAAATTAAAAATACTCAATAAAACAAAGAAAGTCGCAAATATACAGATTCTGCATTTTTAAATACAAAATAAGAACATGCATAAGTCATAAATAATAAAAAGACTTTTAATCACGCAGTAAATGTTAAATGGCTTCTTATCTTTTAACAATATATGAAAAATGTTGCAATTTTGATATAATAACAATAAAGTAAAAATCTACGTAATAAAAAATGTATAAACATTTCTGACCTTCGATTTATACCTATACCACTTGTGTGTAAGGTGATTAGATGTTTATCATATTTTATAGTGCTTATTTATTTATTAAATCTTACGTTCCTGAAGTTTGCACCAAAAATCGGGTGTAGTTATAACAATGCCACTTGGGTTCTTTAAAGGTTCTGGAAGTTTCTCACCAGGTTTGAGTACAACATCGAAATTTTGGCAAATCGCACCGGTCATGAGGAATAATAAATTCCTTGCAAACGTTTCTCCAGCGCATAAACGTTTACCTGTTAAAAACAGGGCAAGTTGTAAATGTTCTAAAAAGAAAATGTTATTAGAATAATACCTGCACCAAAAGGCAGAGACGTGTCCTTTTTAAGAGAAAGTTTTCCATTTTCATCCAAAAATCTTTCTGGACGAAAGTCTAGAGGATCTTCCCACATGTCTTTATCTTCATGCATTGCAAATAAGCTTGGTATCACGAAACAGCCCTGCTTTTAAATAAAAGTTAACTAAGACTTCATTTGTAGAGTTCATGCAACTTGCCTTTGGTATTTTGTAACCCTTAAGTTCAGTGTCAACCATTGCTTTGTGAGGTATGCTGGAAGGCACTAAAATTTCCTTTCTCAAACCCTCTCTGACTGTAGCTTCAGTGTAGGGTAATCTTACGCGATCATCCAAAGTTGGAAGTCTTCCATGTCCAACAACTTCGTCGATTTCCTTTTGTACCTTTTTTAAAATATCAGGGCGCAGCAGGAACCATTGGAAAAGCAAAGAAATTTGAATTCCAATCGCTGTGATCGCGGGGAATGCGAAATCCAGTAAACTCAAGATCAACTGATCATCTGAAATAATAAAACATGCGTGTCCGTGTATTCTATTATGAATCGATTTTATAGTCCCTCCATGGACATTTTCAAAATTGGAAAACACAAAATATAAATTCATCTCTTACATTCGAAAGAGGAGTCGTTCGAATCTTGGTTTTTCTTTAGCTCTGCTGCATATAAATCCAAAAAATTTCTGTTATGACTCTCATCATATGTGCTCAAATATTTATCAGCAATATCTTTAAAGAATTTGTAAAGATGTGCGTTAGATTCTCTCAGTGGTTTGTAGCCGCTCATATTTGGGAAAAAATATCTGATCCAAGGCATTAAACTTAACAATCGTCCGTAATCATCACCACTCCTCTGGAATTTTATTGCTTGATCTGTTAATTCGATCAAGACGTGTTGATCTTTTCTTTCAACACGTTCACCGCACATGATATGCAAAAAAGCATTCGTTGTAAAAGGTCCAAAAAAGTAAGGGCACAAAGCTTCGCCTTTTTTAAATATTAACTCATCATGAGGATATTTCGGACCGTTTCTTATCAAATCAATCATTTCACTAATTTCCTCATTCATAATTATTTCAAGTTCATTAAATCTCCGTCCAAATCCAAAATCTCGCAAATAACGCAAAACGAATCGTCTTTGATCTTTCCATATGGGTCCATCAACAAAAAATATGCCTGGAAAAAAAATATCAATTAGCTGACCCTTCCATAAAAGATATTGCGTCTGTAACAAGTTGATAAAAAATTAATTTTTAAACGATCATACAATTCTTTCATCAGAAGAAATGATAAGAAGTTATCTACGTTCTTGAAATATTCTCGTGTGGTGAAACTAATTAGGCAATAAATTAAATAGTGTAAGATTTAAGACTATCTTTAAACTTGAAACCAACTTGGAGAAATATTTCATTGAACTTTTAACAATGAATTTAAGTGAGAATTATCTACATATTTACAAGTACTGAAATATCACAAATTATATTTATTCGAATGTATGATTAAAGGAAAAATCGTTATGAACAACTAATTTTAAAATGTATTTTCAACAAAACAAAAAGAGTCGTTATGAAAATATTGTAAAAACGTTATATACAAAATCAACATTATACGCATCTTGACTAACATTTATCGAATTTTACAAATGAACACTGTGCACCAAAAACCACATAGTGTAGTAAATAAAATATAGAACAAATAAACTAACTTAAAATAAATAATTATAACTTGTTTGTTTGATTTTTTATATTTGTATGTACTTCTGAATGTTATAAATTTTTATTAAATCATTCATTCTCAGAAAAAATTTAGATTTAGCAAATATCTCCGACTTATACCTTGAAATGTTATAAAATAACCTTCATAGAAGATTCTACTAAGGAAAGTTAACTAGTTTCCTAGGCCACTTTTCGTTTCTTATCCTATTACCTTTAATATTTTAACAATTTATCTGACCGGTTTTCAATGAAAAAAGGTAACACATGCAACAAATCCATAAAAAACTACACTTAAATCGTGCAGAATATGAATATTAAAGTAATATAAGAATCTGATGTCAATTAATCACCACTAGGCTCCTCCAAAATTTAAAAAGATAAAACGTGATCAAATTGCAAAAAAAAGGAATTGGCAGTACGAGGAAAAGAACGCAAATGCAGGTTTATTTTTATGGACAGTCAAGAATAATAACTAAGTGTAATAAATCTTTTAAAACGAAAGAGTTAATGTCGCACACTGTAACCTTGACCTCCGAAGTATATACATGTGTTCAAATACGTTTATCTCATTTCTATAATCAAATTAATTTCCTCGCAAAAACCAAAGCAATAGTGAAAGTAGAGAGACTGATTAACAACTGCTAAAAGCTTTCTCTTTAATATTTATTGCAATCATTGAAGATCAGGGCCTTCGAATTGCGCAACGCCGCTCATATTAAACAGTGAGCCTCGAGGAGCACTACGCCTTATGAATCTTCATCGTTAGTTTTTGCAACGATCACTCTGAATGCAATTTTCTTACCTTTTCGTTCGTAGTTGGGGTCTCGGAGTCTGGCCATGAAAATATCTGGACGTCCATCGAAATCCTGCCTATTGAGAACCTCCTTTACAGTGGCAGCATCGTTTACAACGACAGTCGGGTAAGACCCCAAATACATTCCTATGATTTTAGACTTGTATATTCTACTAAAGAGCATAGCGCCCTTGTGCAAATACCACGGATTGGCCAACAATAGGAAAAGATAACTCCCGAAAAAAGGTATCCTGGGTGGTCCAGGTGGAAAATCATTTGGCCGGAAAGTGGCATAATTGTAAAATATAAGACACACAAGAATTATAAACACTATCACTAAAAGCATTGAAGCCATTCTACTTTTTTAAAAGATTGATTGATCTTTCTCCGTTAAAAAACCACAACCAAGTGAGTTTGCGTCTTCACTTGTTGAATTTTTCTTGCTTGCTGGCATCAGTTTAAATATTTTGGCAAAACCGGATTACAGTAGCAGGCAAAAGTTGTTGGACAAGATATGCAATATGTTCGAATCACAAATCGTTATTCGTTGCTATTTGAAAAACTTATTTTTGAATCCCAATTTATCTGATATTTTTTCTAATGCTGTTTAATTTGTACTGACCATTAAAGTTCAAAAATTTGCGATGAAATTTCAAATACTTAACGTTTACGTTATGAAATAAAAAGACGTGGAATTTTTAAAAATTTGATTTCCTTGACAAAGACTAAAACTCTAAAACAAATAGAATAAAGCATTTTCTTTAAAGTGAGGCTTTAACGAATTTTAATGAAGCTTAATATTACAGTACCCAAAACAACTTAAAAATTTCTAATTTTATATTCTTTCATCTTGCTTAACAATATAAAATATGTACTTAAAGCGTCACAAAACCGAGTTTTAAGATAGGAATTCCTCTTAATACGACGTTATCAAATTAATTTTAATCTGCTCTAATTTTAAACGAGTGGTTAAATTGTTGCGATTGTACACAAATTGCTAACAGAATTGCAGCCAAAATTGAATCGTTAATTCCATAATCGCACAGAGCTACTTTTAAAAAATCATTCTTATTAATTAGTTTTCAATTATTAAGTGTGTTTCTTATCGGTGTTTGCGCATGGTGTTTTGATGTTAGTATGATGGCTGAATAAAGCGTAGATAAAATGTGTAACCATTTCGATTTCTTAAAAAGTTAAGGTCTTTTCAAATTCATTTGGCAATTAGCATAAGAACATAGCGTCTTATGCGTCGGATCTGTTTTTAAATACATTTAGGAGTTTATATTAGGTATATATAATTTTTATACCATTAAAATTTGTTATACACGTATGCTTTTCATCCATTATAATGAAAGATTAAGTCATACAAAAAATCACTCGATTTTAGTGAATTAGGTTCTCTTGATTCCAATTCTTCTCTCGTATTTAGTTTGCAGATACCATAGAATCACGAGAATATGAAGTCTTATTTTGATTTCAATTTATTTTTTAAAATTTATAAGCAATTAGCTCAAAAGTTAATACTACAAGGATTTGTACAAACCGATAATTTTGAAGCATTATCCTCCTGCCTAGGTCTTTAAAGTTGTAGTTTTTGCCTATTCCCACGATGTCTTATACACAATTCCTGCTCAGACCAATGTAAAAAATTTGTTTTTTCTTGATAAACGCAAGATTGGTTATTTTTAATTATAAAGAGAATATACTTTATGAATTATGTGATTTTGGAATCGATACTATTTATTCTTTGTAAAAAATATTGGCAACAAGCAACTCATTGTCTACAGTTTTTGAAAAACAGGAAACAAAATTATCATCTACAATTGTCCAACGCAATATATATAAATTAAATTATGTTCCATCCTGTCCAATGGGCAGCATGGAATTAAACGACGTAAATACTTATTATATTAATTTAAACTCACCTTTTTTCTGGTACTTGGGGTCTCGAAGTCTGGCCATAAAAATGTCGGGTCTTCCATCAAAGTCTTGCCGAATAAGAACTTCTTTAACGGTCGCAGCATCGTTTACAACCACGGTAAGATAGTCGCCTAGATAAAATCCAATTATGCTAGACTTGTAAAATTTACTAAAAAACATAGCGGCTTTATGTAAGTACGCCCAATCAGCAAGTAAAAGGAAAAGATAACTCCCAAATAAGGGTATTCTGGGCGGTCCAGGAGGAAAATCACTTGGCCGGGAAGTGGCATAATTATAAAATATCAGACACACAAGAATTATAAAAATTATCACTAAAAGCACCGATGCCATTTTAAATAACGTTCAGGAGGACACAGAAGTAGCTGCTTCCAGAGCAGAGTACTACAAAAGAGTGAGTTTATCTCTCAATGTGCTTTGTGCTGTTTTCATCTGTCTAGATAAGGTAGCAAAATGTGATTATGTCTGTCAATTAGTATTGGCCTCTAATGAACTTTTACCCTAGCCAGTCTATATAGATTTCGAAAGTTTACATTGTATTGTACAAAACCGTGACTCTTCTTTTGGAAATTGATAAAATTAAAGCAAAATGTCCGGCATAAAAATATCATTAGGGTCGTATTGAAGGATAAATTCAACAAGTATTAGTCATACTTGAATTTTTAAGTTAAACAGTTGTTGTTGGTAAAAAGGATCTTTTAATGCAATTAAGGATGTGAAGTTATAGGAAAAGTTCAATATTTCAGTCCCACATTATTTTAATACGGGGGTTCTCTTAATACTAGTCAGCATATAAACTCAGTAACTGAAACTTCTTCAAGAGACGCTGTTTTGTGCTGCTTTTAAAATGCAAGAATGGGTTTCCCTATTCACGATGTAGTAGCACGTATACGGCTAATATCCCCAGGATAGCGTACTGCAAAGGAACGCATGATTACTTTAAGTTAGGGAGAAGAGACATCGTCGTTCTTACCTTTAAATTGGGATACTCATTCATATAAATGGTTATCATCCCCACATACGGTAAGAATCCCCGAGCTCGCCCAACAATATCTTTTTTAGTTAGCCAGAGCTGACCTGGCGCATAGAGACCTCGATCGTCAACGGAATTGTTGTCTCCTTTAGTGAGGAATTTGACTGTTCCGTTGTTTCTGTAAACATTTTCCGAAATTAAAGTACCTTTCTTCTTTTACACAAATGTGCCTGGGCACTTACTTTTCATGTAGTTTTATCACCCTATGTACAATTGGAATTTCTCTGCCCTCCACTTTGAAAACCACAATTTCGCCCACCCTGACGGGTTCTTCCCTGTAGTTAGTCAAAAAGAGGAGATCACCTCTGTGGAAAGCTGGCTCCATGCTCCCGCTAAGCACTACGACGATTGGGGACTCGCTACCGGTTAGGACCATTAAACCCTTCCAAATCATCAGCGCGGAAGAAACGATCATGCCAAAGCTTAACACTTGGTAGAGGAACTGCAAGGATATTAAATTAAAGTTTCAAATGCATTCGTTGCACTCTTCTGCGGGGGTTAGGTTTTTTACTTGTCGCTTGTCCATTCGCTGCACATCGCTCAACATGCTGTCCAGTTGGAGTGACTCCTTAAAGCCCATTTTGCTTGCAGAAAAACTGTTGATCGCACTTTGTATTAAAAAACAAATTAAATTATCGGCAATTGGCGGCCACCGACGTTGACAATTTCCCTAAGCAACCACCACGTCAGATTTGTTTTTCGACATTCAGCGGTAAAACACTCTTTGACAGTTCGAATTCGAAAATTGTACGTCAGCTAAAATTTGGGTGGGGTTGCAAAATAAATTTTACGATAAATGTAGAAAATTCTTTATAGTAAATTACACTCTTGATAAAAGGGATAAAATATGAAAATTAAAGAATTTAAATAACACAAATTCAATATAGCACAATTTACAAACGGAATGCTCCTCATTACAGAAAACTTTCAAAAGAAAACTTAATCTTTTAAATAAAAAGGTCGTTTATAATTCGACCACTCCCACTCGCACTTGACCGGTTTTATTATTCCAGTAATTAATTAATATTAAGAGTAAAACTAGAAGATTTTATATTCATAATTTTTAAAGGTCAGAAAGTAACAAAATAATGAAATTTAAATACTTAAGTTTAGAAATTAATGGTTTAATTTTTTGAATTTTCTTAATTACTAATTTAATTATCTAATTTTAATATCGCGCATGCGGGGAAATTACTAACTTACGGCACCCTTTCCCGTGTGGTAAATGGCAAAAAAAACACGAAACTTTGACTGGTTGAATTAGGGTAGATTTTTTATGTTGTATAGAAAAAACTAATTAAAATCAAAGGTAACTGAAATGAATTTCGAAAAATTGTACGAAATTTTTATCCAAAAATCGGTTGTCTAATTGGCGCATTTTTAATAAAATCATCCTTTATTCATTTTTTATTTGTGCCTTCCAAAAGATCATCTAATACAAGATGTGACACTCGTGACGTATTTCCTTACCTTTTTTCGATCTTGATCCCGTAGCTCAAAGGCCTTGCAGATTTTGCTAAAAGTAGATTGTAATAAAAGGCTGACGTGTGAGAGAAAGACAAAAATTTAGCGGGAAGCGGAACGAAAATTGAAATCACGTTTCTTCTCCACCCAGAGCAGCGCACACGTTCGAATACTTTGTCCCGCCTTTAAAAATGTACAGTAAAAATATATAAACAGCCCGCATCCGTATATATTGCTCTGTGTGTGCTGCCTGCCTGTTCCCCATTCTCGATTCAGAATTTCCCTGTGCCGCAACATTGCGCAGGGACCTCACTACCCCCATGCATGCAAAGGCACACAGCGTGTCTGAGACTTTGGCCCGCCTTTAAAAATGCAGTAGTTCTTTGCTGCTTTATTTAATGCGAAAAATTTCACCAATTTGTTTTAGAAATTGCATATGGGTTAGAGCTTTGGGCTTGTATAGAGAGTGTCACATCTTGTACTTGATGATCTTTGGTGCCTTCCGTTCCGAACTCGTAATATAAAATAGAATACGGCACTTTTGCGGTAGCCGATTACACATTAAGGCCAATTCCGCCTTCGTGTGGAATCGACTCCTTTCCGCCCTATAGTAATATAATTATTATGTCGCATTTCTCCGATCGTTATTGCAAACTTTACCCAACCAAAATTTAGGCTCTGTGATTCCATTTCTTTACAAATCTAAAAATATATTAGTAAGATAATGAATTAATTCTATTTTGGTTTCCCAAGACAAATAATATTTGATATAAGGGGTCGCATACCAATAATTAATCTCATAAATTTTAAATCTCCATTTTAACGTGGATTTTCATCGAGCGATTGTTATATTTGCTGGAAAACTATGATATTATTATAATTCCCTGCACAATAAATTGGATCATATTTTAAACGGTAGGTCGTTACCGGTAGATTATAGTAGCGCTACTTTCAAAAACAAGCTGATTCAAACCGACAAGGATCGTTACACGGCCGTCTGTTAAAAATACTCAAAATTCAGAACCTTCTTCGGAACTCGGACAATAAACATATAAGACTAAGATAGATAAAAAGATATAAGATTAAGTACACAATGAAAGAGGCAGTTTATGATCTGAGGCGAGAGAAAGGATTGTTAGCAAGACACTATGGAGCTATTAAAGAAAATTGTTTGTTGGGAATAATAAACACCAACTTCAGGGTTAGAAAGCAAGCAGGCAAGCAAATAATCAGGGAGCATATGCATATTTTATCATGAAACCAAGAAACGAGCTGATAAGTTAAATCAAAGGACAAACAGTCAGAGAGTTCGGGCTTAAACTTTTTGCTTACAACTTTTGCAACAAGTCTTACAATTGTATATAAGGTTTTTAATATTTTAAAATATGTGGCTATTCCTTTTCATGACTCCAATAGTTTCAGTCATCCTTTTCCTAATATTTTATATCCACACGTTTAGTTCAAGCGAGTGAATCACCAATCCGCAATATTTAAATTCTAATCTCTTTTTAGTTTCTTCAAGTTCATATCATTTCATTTTTTCTGCTTAATTATCATATAAGTAATTTTCTGAATATTTATTGCTGATTTGATACCTCTTGTATCGTTTTGTACTCGCTCTGAGAATGGCTTAGTCAGCCATAATACGTGCTAGCTTATTAGTAAAAGCAAACAAGTTCTCTTAAAAACACATTTTGAAATATTAATAGTACATATACAAGTCTTTCTATCAAAATTACAATAATATTTCATAAAATACCGACAGAACAGTCTCTATGAATTATACAAATTATATTACAGTCTTAGGCTAAATTGCCAAATGAGTTAATTCAACTAATTCAAGTTATTATGAAAGGAAAACTTAAAATGATAAGCTTATAATTTATACATATAAGTAACATATCATATCAGTCGTATTAATCTCACTTAGAACAAGTTGTTTTAATGTCAGGATACTCAATCCGAAAGTATCAATGTAGCTTAATAGATAATACATATTTTTTAACTCTACTAATGGGTTTTATATTAGTTATACTAGGTGGTAAGAATTGTTACATGAAAATAAATTTTGCATAAAATAATAGGGCTTCATACCGTGCAAAAAATTAAATCGGTTGTACGATAAGCCTTTGAAGTAATATGGGTGGTATATATATATATGTGAAAAAATAATGAAATAAATAAATCAAAGGTCTCAGTAATGATCCTTGCGATACACTGATTTTGTTACATTTCTCCTGAATTAAATTTTTTTTTTTTTTAGTTTTTAATATTTTAGTTTTGGAACATTAATTAATTAGTTATAAGAATTAAAAAAGAAAGCATTCTATTAAATTTCAGACGAAAGTAATGATGGAAGAAAAAATTATTAACTACGGCGAAAGCATCATCGATCAATGTCTGCTTCCAGAATTGCAAATTGAAATTGGAAACGACTACTTACCACAAACATATTTTGCGGAGTTTCAAAAAATATTGGAAGTTACGCTTCCACAACTATTCGACTATATTTCATCTCACCAAGCGCTACTTCTGAACACCGAATATTCAACAATTGAAGTAATATTTTTCTTTTTGTACTCGATATTAAATAGTTTTCCTAAATTCTAATTTATCTTCTATTAATTAGCTGAGGTGTAAATTTTTGAGACTATTGTGTGAGCAAAATTGTTCCCAACCTTATTTTCAAGTGCAAAATAAAAAATTACTGGATAATCTGCAGATTTTGCTGCAGAGATATTTTGTACAAATCGTTGATGCTGAACCAGAAGTCGAAGAGAAATTGTGGTCTTATTACAAAATACACTTACATGCAAATAAGTGGAGAAGGCAACTTGGCTCAGCGTTTGGATTTTTAAAATTTCTTCAAGTAAGCACCTATTAAAGTTTCAATATTCATTCAAAATTGTAATTTTATTTACAAGGTGGCGTACGTAGAAAGAAACTGCAAGGAATTGGAACAGGACAAGTGCTTATTTATTCTTTCAACCAGTCTTTTATTCAAAGAAACTCACGAGGAAACTTTTAGAAACTTAGGCATAGCTCTACTGGAAATACTTTTAATAAAATCGGTAAGTATTAAAATCCAGCTGTATCTTGAAGAACAATTGACCATATTCTGGGTGGATACCCTATGTAATATTTTTAAAACCTAAATTACTTCCTCACATTGTTCCTACAGAGAAAAGAAGATATTGAGCCTTTAAATATCCACAAAGTTATCTACGAAAATCTTATTTTGGACATTCCAAAAGTACAAACACCAAAAGATGTAAAACTCCTTTGGAAATGCTTACTCAGCTGCATTGAGTTTACTACATTTAAAAATAACTATGAGGTAAATGCTTTAATAAAATTAAAACAACTATTTTATATTTATTTAATGTAATCTAAACTTAGTGGAATTGGATTGACGATTTAATTGAAAATGCACTAAGAAGAATTACCCTCGTTTCGAATGAAGAAATCCATCAAACGCTGTTTCTTGTTATTTCAAAGCTATGCATTATTTTTAATACAGATAAAAATAGAATTACGCCTTTTCTAAATGTGAAAAAAATCTCCCTATTATTCGAAGATGTAGAAAATTTAAGGAGTACTTGTTCTAAAAACAATTCACATTCGTCTTTAAGATGGACAAAGAAACTCCTTGATATATTTGTATTGGAGAGTCCTCTCTTGCTTAAGGAGAATCCAATTATGCTGCTACAGGTAAATAACTATAAAGAAATGTGATATTTTAATAAAAGGCTATTTTACAGATTATGCACATGACCTATTTAGTAAGCATATATTCGATTCCTCTCAATGTTTTGGAGCATCATTTAGAAAAATTTATTAGTAATTTCGTCCCATGTTTAATCAATGTGGTGGGTTCGCATAAAACAAATGAAAGTGTGAAAAAGGTAATAATAATTTTGAAATCTTTATATATTTGTTTCCATAAAAGTTTAATATCTCACGCAGGCTTCCAAAGAGTTTTTGCAAACAATACTTTATCAAATTGATAATTCGAAATCTAGAGATATGCAAAAATATAAAACATCGTTGCAAGCAGTCCTTGCCAATGATATTTTGTCAAACATTTAAAATGAATGCAAAAAGTATACAATTTTTAATTTTTCAATGATATATTTATAGTTTTTAAGACAAAAATGTAAAACGCAAAAAATAAACAAGTTTTGTAAACATTGAGTCAGAAATAAAGCGACATTTAACAGATATTAGAAGGACTGCTCGTTTAAATTGCTTTCTCCAATTTTCTAGAAATATTTAAATTTAACGAGAATGTAAAATATATTTTTAAGGAGATATTCGCATATTTTGGGCAAAGAGTTTTACATTTATTTTTAGTTTTCGGCCCTCTTAAGCGAATATCCATATAAACCGATTACTTATACTTACTTCAATTGATTTTTGAATGGTGGCAAGTTTATCCATTTGCTCATCGCATTTAATTTCAACTTCCTCAAGATGTTTCTGAAATAATTTTGCAGCAGTTCTTTTTTTCTGTTTATTAATGCTATCTTTTTTTGTTTCATCAATAGTTTTTCTGTAAGAAGCTAAATTCGTTTTAAAGCGCTCCAATTCTTCATCGTCCTCGCATTTATTTGGCGATTGTTCAGCTGACTCTTGAATAACTTCACGAATCTCTTGGAATTTAGATTGAAATTCACCTTAAATATGCATTTATTGGAAAAATTATAATTCTGCTTACATATTTATTATTTTACCTAAATTAAAAAACTCTGATTTAATTACATTTCCCGAACTATTGTCTCCTACATTGAGGAATTCCTTCTTTCTGGCTATTTCCTCATCTATAGCTTCCCTGAAAAATTGCTTTTCATTTTCAATTTCCTTTTCAAGACGCTCCATATCAGATTCTAGTTTCTTTCTTCTATTTTCTAGATCATTCAAGAGCCTTTCTTCTTCATCGATACTTTCACATATTTTTTCAAGACTTAACTTTTCAGATTCTTCACAATTTTTTTTCTTTTCTTCAACCAAACTTTGCGAATCAAGTGAGCAATTATCGCTATCACTACCTTCTAAAGGGGGATCATTTTCATCCATAACAATTTGATTATTTTCTGATTCCATTTTCAGAAATATTTTCGTTGTAAAGACAGTTGAATATGCCAAATAAATGTGCAAAACGCAAAGGTAAATTCGTTTTTATTCCTATATCTAGCCAGTTAGAAAACAAAGATATGAAAGTAGTTTAGTACGCAAAACAAGCTATTTACAAAGAAAAATATACATGTATAAGGAGATTTGGTCCACTAATTGTAACATTTTCAAAATGCAAATCGAGAACATATCTAAAATGCGTTACAATTTTGCTACTCCTTTACTTTGCTTTCTGAAAAGTTAAATTGCTGAAATATATCTACATAGGAAGTTTTTACAAAAATAAAGAGCAGATTTGAACTGATGAGTTTGGAAAAAAAACTTAATAAAACACCCAAAATACCTAGTATTTGATTTTTATTTTTGTTAGCAAATATAAAAGTATGTGTTGCTTAATTTCGCACATCTCACAATTTATTTTACAATTACGCAGTTAAGTCTCGTTATTTAAAAAGTGTATTTACATATCTTTTTTTTTTTTTATTATTTATATTAATATAATTAATGTAAACGAATTTCCTGCTTTTAACTGTTTGGAAGGAACAGATTAACATCACGAGCGATTAGCTTTCTTCAGCATATTTATGATATTTATATTACATGCCCAATAGCGTACAATATAAATATAATACTACTTCATCGCAAGATTTCGCTCAAAATAAGATCAGATCTCTTAAATCAAATGCCCAAGGAATTAGAACGATATCTAGAAAAACTTGTTACTTTTCTATTGCATAGTTATTATTTTTTGTTTGTTCAAATGGTGATTGTATTGAAGTAAAATTAATATATTGCAAAATTTTGGCACATGAATATAAATCTACATAAAAAGGGTTATTTGCTTGCTTAAAATAACTTATTTTTTAGGGGGGGGATTCAAAGAGATTCGTTTAACTGGAACTAGATATTTAATATATTTTGAAGCGACAGATAGCGATGCTATACCTAATTGTTTTCTTTTAACGTATTAGGACCACTTTTAGTACATATTCGATATTTAAAAAAATAATAATACTCTGCGTTTAAGGTATGAAAAATAAAATTTAAAATTTCTTCATTTCCACTGATATTTTTTTTTTTATAACACGAGATTTGTTCAGGCACGAAATTTTATGCTTGCTGAGCGCACAGATTAAGATTTCCCTGCTTTTTTCTTAATTTATATTATTGATCTTTTCTTAAATATTGAAAACAAAATATATTTTAACTAAATAAAATATATAACGCTCGGCCTATCCCATAAATTGATATATTTCAATTATTTGCTGACGTACTTTTGTGCAAAATACAGAAACCATTACAAGTGTAGCACACCCTTTTAAATAAATACATTAATAATTTTCTTTTAAAATCCATTCCTGTCACAAACACCAAATACTTTTGCTTTCAAGCTTATAGGCAAATAAAACTAATGCGCATATCAATTTTTTTTTAATCATCTACTTTATTACATACATAATTTCCTTATCGTAACGTTGTTTTCTTTTGAAAATGTACGCAAAACACCACTTTTTCGGGTTGAATGTCGAGCAAATAATTGTCTGAGATCGAAAATTTAAATGGAATATGTATTGAATCAAACCTTAAACCTGCTCGTATCAACGAGTATGATGAAAAATTAATTTTTTTATTTTTTAGAATACTGATTTAATATCAATTAAATGAGAACTTCATTAATTAAAAATTATAGAAAAAGTGCTCTCATTATTGCTTTAGTTTCTTTTTTCTTCTACATGTTAATACAAAATAAAATTCGATTAGATGAGCATTTGATATTTCTTTTTTAACAATAAATCTGTGCTTAAAAAATATAAATCTATTTGAATCACATTTTAAGCAATCTCCGCGAGTTTATAAATCTAAAGCTGATCATATTTTGAATAAAGTTAAAGGGAAATTATAATTTTTGTTTTGGGTTTAAAGAAACAACTTTTTTATTACGATCCAGCAAAAAGCCACTTTAAAAAATAAAATTCTACCTTTAAAGGTCAAAGATAAAATGCCCTGACCCCCAAAGTTGTGTTAATAAGTTTTTGGTACAACACTAAGCTAAAGACTTACAGATCCCAGTTAAGTAAAAACAATTCAAAAATTGCTAATATTCTTAAAATAAAATAAAGCAGTTTCTTTCATTTATACAGTGCACGGAATTAACTTATAGAAGCTCTTTCCACAAAAAATCTCTTTTAAATTCGCATAACTTTTAAACGTGTCGATCGGTTTGCGAGATATTTCATGTCTTAGATCTTATCGGTCACGCACTAGTTATAAACTTAGTTTTTCATTTAATTGCTCCTAAAAGCACTAATAATTGGCAATATAAAATTTAAACATGTGAAAATCAAATTATTTATTTTTAAGTACGGCTCACTGGGATTTCTGCGCCTTTGAAAATAATGCTATACAAATTAGTTAAAAGTGCCATTAATTTTATCTTAGCTGGCTAGAGGCAAAATAAGCACAGCTCTTACCTTAATAACTACTGGAAAAGAAAAAAATAAAGTACAAAAAAATATTATTAATTGACACGTATTTTTACAGCAACAAATGTAAGTTTGTTCTCTAACTATTTTTATTTTCTATCTCAGTTTTAATTGAATCTTTTAAAGGGGCACTATCCTCGCCCTTGTTTCGGTTTTGTTCGAAATTACTCACTGACTTAGGCCACTCAAACTGCTTTATATCATCACAAGCAGCAGTATGAGGCCGCGCGGGGTGAGAGTTGCTAACTGAGCTGCTTGGACTAATCTTCTTAGTGTTAGAACTCGAACTATTTTCCACGGCTCGCTGTGCACTATTCAAAGATGACTGGCGTGTAAAATTAGCCGCGATGTTATTAAGGCTCGCACGCGGTATATTGCTTATACTACTTCTGTTCGGGGCTGAAGATTTAAAATCGCTCATATTTCTTGCAATCCCTCCCGGCAGAACTTCATCAATTTGCTTAGAATTTAAGGAAGAGCTATCCTTTTTTAAATTTTGATTTGAGCTACTCCGCTTTGTATATTTAATAGAATGAAGTATGTCGTTGTCTTTCGATGATTTCAAATTAAGGCTATTTCGTTTTTTCGATTGTGAAAGCAAACAATTTTGTGTGCTTCCAGAACTGGCTAGACCATCGCTAATTTTTCGAGTGGTAGTAACACTAGAATTAGTTATTTTATTCCTAACGGATTTGTTTCGATTGTTCTTAGTATGTGGCACTTCATTTTGTGAATTTTGTTGCTCTAAATTGCTATTACTAACGCTGCGACTTATTTGCAATGCAGTTGCCTTCGAATTAGATCCGTTTTTATCATCGTTATTTGAAGTAGGCAGGTTTAAACTGTTCGTACTTCCGCTTTTAACGTTATCGTAAAAAGCGTTCTCACTAGGTGATGAATTTAATGTTTCATAATTCCTCTCTAAATTATTTACAGGTGGTTTTTGAGTATCCTCCTCAATTGTTCGTACTAAAAGTGCAGTTCGAGTTATTCGATCGTTAACCTTATTATTTAAATTCCCACTAGGACTAACCCCCACTCGTTTTTTATCACCGTGACGAAGTTTCCTTTTGCTTCGTTTAAAACTCGACCCTATTACATGGGTTTTAACCGCTGAATTTTTCGATAGTTTTAAAGAAAACTTAAAAGGAGGTTTATAAACTACTTGAAGTTTAACTTTTTCGTTACTAAGATTTCCTGCTGACTTTGTCTTTTGTGGAGACTTAGAGCCTAAACGGTCTGGCGTTGATTGGGATTTACTTATCACCGTTTTTACCTTTGAAGAATGTTCAATGTGAGATAACGGCTGCGAAACTATCGGAGACTCCAATAGCCACTTTTGAACTTTTCCAAAAGTATTTGTATGGTTTCTTGGGTTACTAGAATAATCAATAATTTCTTTATTCTTTTGACCCTTTCTACTCTTTTTAGGCTCTACTAATTTCTTTTGTTGGCCATCGTTTCCAAGCGGACCTAATTCTCTACTCTTTTTTCTGGTAATATTTGATTTTTCGGTAAGTATGGTGATCTTCTGGTGACCCTTACTAATTGCTTTTCTAACAATTTTCTTAGAGGTCGATGTTTGAACTGGATTTGTGGTTTTTGCATTCGTCCCATCAGATTTGGATGAAGATTTAACTTTGTTTCTATGTCCGCGAACTTTCTTTTTAAATGGAACTTTTGTTCGTACAGCTGTATGGACTATCACGCCGTTATTGTCTTCAGGAAGACGGACAGTCTCCGTTGTCGCACTGTGTATTATTGTTACAGATTTCAATTTCGCATTTGTCCTCCTTCCAAGTAGTTTTATGGTCAAAATCTGCGAATACATTAGAAATTATTTAATTATGTGATAATGAACAAAAACTGATCTACATAACGATAAATGATCTTTTAAAATGGTAAAATAAACTTGTTATTCAGATAAGACATATGTATAAATTTTTAACTTTGAAATTTATCGAATATTATCTAAATGAATTCTCAAATAACAATACAAATATCACGAAAAGCATACGCATTGCAACTCTTATTACTAGCTATAATAATGTATTTATCCAAATTTTAATTTGCTTATCGCTTATCGCAATTTGTTGGTTGTCTGAAATTTTATGGATGTCTTCAGCAAAAATATAAGACGAGTATCGACGATATTCAAAACACAGCTTATAGGCACTATAGGGTTTTTGTTATCGATACTAATGACTCGAATCGATGGAAAATCGATACTCCATTGTTTTTTTCATATTTACGAATACAATTTAATTTATTTTTTTCTGTTTATCATAGTCATAGTTCTGACTAAGCGTAGAGAATTATAAATTCTAGCCTACGACATTTTTAAACTTACTGTCTATTTTGGTAATAAATCTATCCATCAAAGACAGTAAATGGCGTAATATCTTACATAATTCGGGTAAAATTAAAAAACAAAAACACATTTAAATTAGCATGCAAAAATAAATAAATTTCAAAATCTTACCAATAAAATAATCAATCCGGCTATAGCTAAAACAACTGTAAACCAGTTACTCTGTAGCCATTTTTTAAAGGAAGCAATGCTTTCTTCTGATAACAGCAGCTTTCTTAAAGTAGCAAGAGGTCCTGAAGGGTCCACCTCTCTACACTTTTGGAAGACATCGCAATAACTGAAAAGGTGGAGAAATGATATGAAATTGCTTTAAGCTAAAACATCACAAAAACTACTAACCCATTGTAATCATTGCAAGGTGTGCCGGGTTTAGCGAACATGTCCGGCACATCGTAGGGTGGTTCATTCCATTCAAAGGAACTCTTGCAGACATTGCCCTCTCCTGGCTGTTTACAGCACAACTCACAAGATTTTGTTTTAGGATCGTTAGGTCCTGGCAGGCACTGGCAAGATTCTAAGCCATAGGCTAAGCAAATAGATCCGGTACACTCTCCCATATAGCAGACGAACTCCTTGTTGCAGATCGTCTTATTCGGTTTATTCACTGAAGGCGGACACTGCGGCATTCGGCCGTCGCAGAAGCTCGGATCCCTACACCCGTTATCGTCGCGGCATTTGTCCCCGAATTTAAGTGAGCAGTCTGCCCTGCAGCAAGGTCCCTGTGAGGGGCTGCACATCGCCCTCGAAGTTAAAGTGCACGGCCTTTCGCCGAGTCGGGGATGCCGCGACATGGGGAAACAACAAGAATCCTTGCAGTCTTCCTCCCAGCCGCAGTCGCATTGCTCTCCACTTTCAACAACGCCATTCCCACAAATGGACTGTTGGGGCTCCGTGAAGCATCCCTTAGCACTTCGAGCCTTCGCGTTTAAGACAGGCTCTATGGATTTCAGAGAACACGGAGAAAATTTGTTATTATTCTTTTTATCACCTGATGTTGCTCTAGCAAACATAATATAATTGCCGTCTTCGCCACCGGGCGTACATATTTCTGGATCGTGCTGAAAACAGAAATAAAAAATTTAAACAAATCTTTTAAGTTCAAGATCATGGAAGTCCGGAAAGAAACTAGGATTGGGTCTGAGTAGTCCAGAACGAGGTCTAATATTAAAATTTACCAGCAAAACTATTAATTTCAAACCTACCGGAGATCCAAAATTATGTCCGATCTCATGAGCTAGAGTCACGTGGGATACTGCCGGAGGTACATGCTTCCCATAGTTCAAAAGAGTAACTATGCCTGTGTTTAGGGACTTCAAAGATCCACGATAATGCTGAAAAATAAATTCATTATTAACAACGAAATATTTATTATTAATAACAAAATATTGCTCTATTTAAAAACTTTGAAAAGTATATAATTCATTTAAGAAGGGTATATTGTTCTGATTTGTTCTACGGAATTTTGTTAATTAACTCTAAATATTTCTAAAAGTTTAACAATTTTTTCAAAAACTATTTATTTTTTATTATTAGTGAAACCTGTTTTTCAGAAAAAAGGAAATTCCTCCATAAGACTAACTTCTCTTAGTATTTTTTAAACTTCAAATGCATAAAGAACATCGTTATTTTTTAAAAAATTTTGGTCATTAATAGTAAACGCTTAAATTTAAATTATTTTTAGGGAATTCTTCAAAATATACAATTCAAAATTTAAAAAAAATACTTACTCCATTTTTTTCACAAACTCCACCAGCATTCTTTAAGTCTCCAGTCCATGCCAAACCCAAGGTACCCATCTCAAAATCTCGATAGGTAAACATGTAAGCCAAACAAAATGCATCGTAGTCTTCTTCTACAAAATTTAAATTCAAAAGATTCTTATTGTTAGGAATTTCCAAATAGTGGCATTTTTATTAAAATTTTACTATTTAAGATAGACTGAATTTTAAATCTAAGAGTACATTGTAAGTAGACATATTTCAAAATAGCGGCCTTGAGTAAGGAACTTAGCCGTTACCTTCGGCTAGCTTAAAAATATCGCAGTTTGCGATTGTTCACCTCGTGACTTTACATTTCTAAAGAAAGCGTTGCTTTTGTGTGACAACTTAAATTCATTTCTCTTTAATTTCGGCTTCTTTTTGAAAAAAAAAAACAAAAATTTATTATGCATATTGCAGGAAAATGCCTTCGTGGGATACATTTTAAGAAGCAAGTAAGAATGAAAGAAAATGAACTAAGTTCATGAGTTACAATAAACTAATGAAGTTACTCTACGCAGACTCCAAGAGTGGTGCCACCTTTTTCTTTCCAGTCTTTACAACCAAATACCGTTGTGTATCCACCTCCCAAGTAATTATATCAATTATATTTTATTATTTATGTCGCGAAATCTAAGATCTGTGAATCATGAGCCCATAATCTTAATTTTATTTGATTTTCGAAAATCTTGTCAAAATTTTTGATAATCCCTTCAAAATTTATAACAAATTACAGAGAAGATTACTTAAAAAAACGTCCAGTGAAATGTACCCTATTCCGGTTGTATTTAGAAAGAGGAGACATTCCATTGGGTCGGAGTCCACCACAAAAAACAAGAGATTCCAAACCAGGAGCACTGAATTGGCTGATTGATCCCACAAAACTTGACTACTGCTATTACCTTCCCATATTTATTGATGGGTATTGCATCAGAGGATATTTTTATTTAGTCTTTATTAAAACTCTTTCCTTAAAGACTATCAGAAACCGATGAAAAATTGAGAGATTTGGCATTTAGAGCTGCGAAGAATTTAATAGAAATTGGAAGTCACAAGGTAAAATCATAATTTAATTGAAATTCAGAAATGTTACAACACAAAAAAAACAATTTTAAGATTCTTCCAACGATACCACAGCTCATTTTACCATTCAAACGCGCTTTTAATACCAGGGACGTTGAAATCATAGTTCCTGCTTTAAAAATACTTCAGAAAATGGTATTAGAGGGTATATAGCATTATTAAATTTAATATACGGCATTTTAAAATACATCTTACTTTTAGGACCATGCGTGGGACAAGCACTAGTCCCTTATTATAGACAACTTTTAGCTGTGTGCAATTTATTTAAGTCAAATAACGTAAATTTAGGAGATGGAATTGATTCGGAAAGGGACAATAGAATTGGAGATGTAATCGAAGATACTTTACAAATTTTAGAAAGGTGTGGAGGACCCGACGCATATATTAACATAAAATATATGATTCCGACCTATGAAAGTTGCGTTATGAATTAACTAATATTAACAAAAAATAATTATATGCTGAATGAAATGCAATAAATTTTAAAAATTAGATTAGCATAACTTTCTGATGCATTTTGAATTTATTTAAGAAGGCCAATTAAGGCTATTTAAGAAAGCCAATTGAGCCTATTTTCGCAAAATTCAATTTCGGTAGATGAATACGCCATTCAGCAATTGCTCTTGTTAAGCTGAATTTGGCAATAGACTGAAGAGACTGAATTCTTAAAAGAAATTTCCAATTTTAATAAAATTATTGTATTTTTTATTCGGCTCGAACCAATTTACTAATGTACTTTGCATAATTCTGCTCAACAAATTTAATATTTTTCGCTGTTGCCGAACTCCAATTTATTTGTATTGAACAAAGGCCATATTTTGGCAATTTTTGAAAAATATGTAAAATATAAAGCTTAAGATTTAAACTTTCACTTTAACCACTTTTCCAGCTCCTTCGACTATCCACAATTTTTTTAAAAATATTTTATAAATATCATCTTTTGTATTTTTTTTCGAAAATGAGAGATGATCAAGCATTTTTAGTGACAAATTCATAATCTATAGAGAAAACCTAATAGAGATAATATCCCACTTGTTCGGCAACAAATTCACTGTAGATTTAAATAAAAAAAATAGTCAGCAATGCAGTTCTTACCTGAAAATAGTTCTAAAAATTTCTCGACTCCATAATTCCCTGGAAAGCGATAGGTTGGGTCCTTTAATGCATTCATGTTATGAACTTTTATACGTTTAATCATAAAGGTGATGTTGTCCGGCTTTCCATCTCCATTAAAATCTAATAAAAATAAGAAAAAAATACTTTTTAGAAACCGCAAAGTATATTTAAATTTTATAGATTTATTCTTTTTAAATATTAATTTATCTGGTCAATTTTCATCTTTGAAATATTAAAATGCCGGGATCTGAACCATACCTCAATCTTTATATAACAATAATGAACTACAGGATTGAATTACCCATTCCTTTAGTTAGCTGAAAATTCGTTAAAAGTTTCTTACCTGTATTTTTATATATGGCATTAGCTCGTTGCACGTGTCGGGTAATAGCTTCAATGCTGGCCTCATCTGAGCCCATTTTCTGGAAAAATGTGTGGTCAGCTTGCAGATAAAGCATGCAAGTGCTCTTTTTTTCGTAACTTGTTCGGGCACTGCTCGATTCTAAATAATCGTTTCTCATGTTAAAACTCAGGTGACTGTTAAAATTTTGACTGGTTAAAATCATATCAGGATTATAATTATTCACAATTATGTGAGGTTTCTTCGTTGCACCATGCTTCGTTATAATTTCCACATGTGTTTTGTGGCTGGGATAAGACGAATTATTACCACTATCGGCTTTGGAATTGTTAAATTTAAAATTTGAATTATTAAAGCTGTTCACTAAAATGTTTCTGTTTGGAAGATGACTCCGATGATTTAAATCATTGCTGGGACTAAATTCGTTTACTAAAATATTTCTGTTGCCATTGTTTCGCCAATGAAAGGAGTTGCCATCATTTGAAATGCGTTTAGTTCCAAAAACATTTCTGCCATTTTGGGCTGAACTAAAAGAATTCTCAACGTTTTGCCTCTCCTTTGCTTCAGCATTGACGTTAAAAGGACCAATTTCCTCATTGTAGGGCACTTCTAAATCAAGAGGAAGTGGCGGATTGTGATTATCCGGAAGCTGAAAAATAAGCGTTTTTAATATCTTGCAAAAGTAAAAATAGTACAGTAGAAATTGTTAGGCCCTCGAAAATGAAAAGTTTTAATTATAGAATAAAAAATAAATTTTTAAAAACTCACCTCATCAGGAAGCCATCTTTTAACTCTCTTGGGCAATGCAATCGAAGGACGTTGATTTTGTGTATTCGAAATAATTTTATTATTAAAATCATTCAAAATAACGCCTTTTCGAAGCTTTTCGCTTGCACAATGTGTCTTGGAATTTGAGGATATTGGGAGTGTAGAATATGCAGATTTTCCCATCTGCACATCACTTAATTTATATACAATTGAGTGAATTCCAGCCTTAGGTAAATTATTAGAGTATCTTCGGGACGGTTCTATGTAAAATTGTTCTAGACTAGTTGCTATGGTTCCATCGAGCAGATTGTCATTGGTAAGAATAGCATGAACTTCAGATCTTTCATCATCTGGAATTAGTAAAGAAAGCACAAATATTAATCCAAGTTAATATGATAATTGGCTTATAATTTACCTTCTAAAGTTCCTGTATATACTCTTGAAATATCATAGTCAATAGTCCCCAAAGTATTTTCAATTTCCACATCAGGGACAAAAACGGAAGTGGGATCCTGTCTTAAAATTAAACGAAACTCTCTGGAAAAAAAAACAATAAAATAAATTTTTTTTTCTTTGCAATAGAAAATAATTTGTATGCAACTCAAATAAACTTCCTTTTCATTTGATTTGCTCATTTTTCCTTTATACTTAAATATCAAAAATATTTTTGTGATGACAAAAAATACTTTGAATGCTTCCTAGAATACGTTTTTCATTGGTAAATGATTTCCCAAAATTTTTGATTGACTCAATCGCTTTAATGACACATTGCTTTGTTTTCGAATATGTAAAGCACTAAATTTATAGTCATTCTTTTCGAAATGTCTTTATATTTTTACAAAGGAAAAATATTCTTAAGAAGGAAACCGCCAAAAGTATTCCGATTTTGTTCCTCTTTTAATACGTTGTTTTCTTCAAAACGTTTCCATCGTACAGTTTCCTACTAACTGTCTAAGCATTTTGATATTAAAATAATCCAGGTATACGAGATTATAACATTTTTGTTATTGAGAAGGAACCGACTTAATTTTTGTATACATTTTGGTAATGGTAGCGGGGAAAATGTGCTGTCTGTCTGTCTGTCTGAGTTTTTCTATTGAGATATTTGCAAAACACTACTTTTAGTCATCTGTATGACCGCTTAATTAACCACGCTACTGTTAGATCGATGAAGAACCCTAGCATATTATTTTAGAACTCGAATACCAATGTCTAAATTATGGGAGTTTAATTATAAAAAAGTAAAATTTTCCATAGACGATTTTTAAGAAAACGAACGAAACGAAACGAAACGAAACGAAAATTTCAATAAATTTTGAGTTTGAATCGCCATAACTCCTATATTTGGAAATGAATCCTAACAACAAGTGAAGTATCATTGGAAAGGTTCTTTTATCCCTTTTGAACGAGCCATCACTCGATGGACAGCGACATTACAAGAAAAGGATCCATAAAGACTTATGTGAGCACACCTCCTAAAAAACGTTAACATCGATTTTGTGAGGAAAAGAGTAATTTTTTGTTTTTAGTCAAGAACAAAAGTTTGTTCAGGACACCTCAAAAATCGTAACATCTGAACATCTTGTATATTTGTATGTTTAATTTTTCTGGACAAGGTTAGATTGTTAAAAGATGGCATTTTGCCTTTTATTTTAATGGTTATATTAAACCCATATTCCATAATATTTTAGTTGATTTTGGAGTACTAATGGGAGTTTCTAAGTATTTAAATAAATTAAACAATTGAATAAGAAGAATTAAACATTCCACCAAGTCAAATTGACACGAATACCAAGAACTACTCTTTATAAATTAAGCTACTTAACTGCATCCCCTTAAATAAGGAGAAAGGGGGAAATTTGTCAAAATTAAAGAAAAAATTAAAAGATTCTCCCTACTTAATAAATCCTAGTGATTCCGCAATCATAAATTCTTTTAGACTTGCATAATTTTCGACTACATAAAACGTGATATTATTATTAGATAACCGTGCATTACAGAACGATTTTATCGAAAGATCTTAATTGGATTGTGAACATCACTGAACTACGTGTCGTATCGATTACTAAATATCACGTAACAGACTGGGACTAAAAATAACGACATACGAAAACTGCGAAATTTAATTAAGACATCCAGTTGGTTATATTCTGAATAAGCAAGCCAAACTTTAACAACATAAAACTTACTGGGTCAGTTGTTTGTAAAATTTTAAAATGGTACTTTAAAATTCCGCAATAATGCAACAATGATAAAATTAATGCTCTTTAGTTCCTGATTAAAATACTTTCAGGGCTGTCGATTATTCTACGGATGTTATATAAAAAGCCACAATAAGCTTTTAGTCTGAAGAACAAGCTTTAAAGGGACACCCGGTGCAATTAAAATAAAATTATGCAGCAAATTGTCGCCCAAAATGTTGGATGCGCACATAAAAGATCATATTAAAAAGCATAACTATATATATATATTTTTGTTTACATAAATCCAAAAATATGCATATGATTATACGTTTACTTACCTATCATAAGCAGTCACATTTAATTTTATTGTGTGTGGCAAAGCGTATTGATGAGCGTTTAAATCTCGCTTTTTTCGATTGTGCAACTGTTTTCTGTGGTGACGGTTAGCTTCTTCTAGAGTCGAACGGTCGAATTTCGCAATATCCCAATATTTTATGAATGGATTTAGCTTTTGGGACGGTCCTATTAAAATAAATTAAAATAAGTTTTATTGTAATTAAAAAATATAATAAATTAGTGTAATCCTCAATTATTTTCTTTAGAAGCGAAACGATATAAAACGATATAAAAACGATAAAATTGCATAATATTAAAAAAAGATTAATATTAATAATAATATTAACGATATATACACCAATTCGTATTTTAAGTAACATTTAAAGTAAGTTACGAGATCATAAAGACTCAGTCGAGCTTCTTTACTCATATAAATAGTATCGCTACCAAATAAAAATATCGATACTTATAGCACCGATACCTCTCATCGATTGCCTAAAAGGATATATAAGGAAATCGAATCGTTTTGTAACATCCAAAGATAGCTTTTAAGGGAAGTAGATGGAATAATTTTATTTGAACAAATAAATAATTCGGGAAGGCGGCGTTAAAATAAAAACTGGTCAAATGTGAGTACCTCACTCAAAAAAACGTAATACTGATTTACTAATTTTTTGAAAACTGTGATAGTCATAATAGTTTGTGTTAGTTATCCTATAATCTTTAATCACCGAAACGTATAAATGTAGATTGGGATATTTGAGGTTGATGTATGACATGTTTAATAAAAAAATTTTAATAAATTAATGGGTTCCAGAGATTACAAATTTCGAAAGTGTGTTGTGCCCATTGCACTGTACGATACATATTCTGAATTTCTGATATGAGTAAAGTATCAGTATTAAAGTAACAATATGAATAAAAGTATTGAGTAAAAAATTATCGATATCGAATACAAAATAATCTATACCGAAAATATCGATGCTTTTCTCGCTTATCTGTAGGACCCAAATAAAGAGGCGGTCTTTTAAATTTTCCCTTAAACGAATTCCGAAATACTACAAGACTTTCAGTAGTTAAAAAATTCAAATGTTAGCTCAGCTAGTTTGACGTGTCAGTGCCTTCGCACATAAAAAGTTAGGGAATAGGCCGTGTTTTGTAAGCAAACTACTGTAAGACATACGAATTTTTATTCATTTATGCAAAAATATTTATATAATATTTACTTTGTTTAACGCTTTAACTGACTGTAGGACCCCATTTTCACTATTATGGGCATGAGTCAATTTTATGAGCACTTTCTATCATTAAATTAAACGTTGCATTTACTCATTTGTAAATGATTAACATAGGTAGTCTCTGTACCTCCACTCAATTTTTGCTCATGGGCATTAAACAGTCCCAAATTTTATTTAACTCATGACTGTCTCGTCCCCCGGGGTTTCTTCCAAAAATGGTGACATCAAGCTTATGAAATTTACTCATACCCATGATAGTGTAAATGTGGTCTAGGATATACAATACTGATCAAAAAAAAAGTAAGCACCTACATTCGTTCTTTATATGTGAAGTTTACCTTCACTCCCACCAATTTGTTCTACCTGAACGGAAAAGGGTTACGTAAGGGATATAAAAGGACCTGTTTTGAATGCAGTTTTTCATTGAACTTGGCAGTGTGTGGACAAAAATAGCAATTAAAGACTTTAAGTACCGTACTGTCTTCATTCTGTTTTCCTTAAAGTTTACAAAAGAAAATTATTACTCAAATTGTGCTTTAAATATGAATTTTCCTCATATTAAGCGTATTTTGGTTAATTTTCCAAGAAACAATTGACTGAAGCAAACAAAGGATTCATTATTGGATTGTACGAAAGAGGAAAATCCAAACGTGTTATCAAAGAGGAGATGAGAAAAAAAAGGTGTTATCATTAGTATGGGAGGCGTGCACAAGGTTATCGCTTCGTATAGGGAACGTGGAACATTTTCCCGAAAGGCCGGATCAGGTAGACCACGAAAACTGACGGAGAGAGATAGCCACGCCTTAAAGATTATTAAAGGACAGGAAAACATAATTTGTGGAACTCGCGGCAAATCTTTAAACAGCTTCAGGATCTCAAGTCAGTAGACACACTATCAGACGACGTCTTAAGGAGATTGGTGAAGCCATCGTTGTATGCGAGTTGCTTTACTTACCGCGACTCATAAACGGAAAAGAATAGAATGGGGGAATGGGAATTTTATGGCCTGATGAATCCAGATTCTGTCTATCATCTGATCGTCCCCAAACTTGCATTAGGAGATCCGGCGAACAGTACGACCCTAAATGCCTGCAAAACCACACAAAAGAAAATCTGGGAATAATGGTAAGGGGATGTTTTTCGGTAGCAGGATTTGAAAAACTTGTGAAAATCGAACAAGGTATAAGAAAAAACGCGGATATTTACACAAATATCCTATAAGAAGGCTTGATTCCCACTTGGAGGGATCTTGGAAGTGATGAATACACCTTCCAACAGGTTAATGCTTCATACCATACTGCTCGGATAACGAAGACCTGGTTCAAAGAGAAAAATATCCCAATAATGGATCAGTGGCCTGCTCAAAGTCCGGATTTGAATCCCATTGAGAATTTATGGAACCACATGGATCGAGAAATCAAAAAAAAATCCCATAAATGGCATTAATTAACTTTGGATAGCATTAAAAACTACTCACGTTTTTTGATCAGTAGTGTATATAAACAAAAATTATTTTTCTTTTAATTCCTTCACCATTAAGTGCTTCTGGCTAAATTTTCTTAAAACTATAAAATTGACTGAGTCTTTTGTTGTTAATTATAAAACCATAATGTAAATGCGTACTAAATTTTCGCCCGATAAGCAATTGATAAAGTTCTTTTAATATTATAAGATATTTATATTTTATATACATATAAAAATGTTTCTAATTACAGTTTTCACTCTATGCAAAAACAAATCTCGTCACTTTTCTTTTTGGGTCATCAATCTACGTCCGCATACAAAATTTCATCGTAATACGTATATAAATTAGAAGATGGGATAACTATGACATACATACAGACAGACCTAGTTGTCTACGGAACCCTAAAAGGAAAGATAGAATTTAACCCTTTCTTGGCGACGCATCTCATTGTATCTAGAAAAAAAAACACCTCAACTCCTTTCCGTATTGATTTTATCTCTAAACAACTTAATATCAAATTTAATGAGAAACACCATCTGTTTCTTAAATAGTTATTGTCGCCCTTCAGTCGCCATTTGAGCTGCTTGCATTAAAATCGAGTGGCGCCCGAGAGTCGACTGTGTGCAAAGGGTTCAAATTCAATCATTATTAAAATGATATACCTATCCCACGCAAAACTATGCACAAGATGCTTTTATAAATATTTAAGAGATCGTGATTTTGTGAGACGGATTACTAAAGGACCAAGGCTCTTCGAGAATTTCGTAATATTTTATGCATTTTTACGTGCCCAAAAAGGCCATGGTGCCGGAGCTTAAATGTGACCTCGAACGTTGGACCGCTTAATACACAAAGGACGAAATTTGAAAAATAAACAATAATTTCTCGTAAATTCTGTTTATACACTTTCTTTTTATAATGCAAAATATTTTATAAGAAAGCATTAATTTAATAAGGACATACGAATCATTTTCATATTTTTTAAAAATATTTATTTAATTTAAATAATGTTTTTTGTCTTTAATTTTTAGTTTTAATAAACTAAATTTTTTTATTACTTGCTTTATAAGCAATATGAAGATTTTTAATCCATCAATTTAAAGGAGCTGACCTAGAGCTAGAGTTTAGACAATAAGACGACGTACAGTCATTGAAATAAAGTTGTTTCTTGTTATTGGGTCATATTCCAAAAAAAAAAACGTGAGCAAAATCTCAGTCTAAATTTTTACATGGTAAAACCGTGTTCGATCTCAATTTAACCCTTATCACTCCAAGAAGATTATGGAATAATTTACAAATTGCTAAGAAAACACGATGCTTAATTTTAATAAGGAAATGTCTATTTCTCAGAATATTTATGAAATTTGGTTAAACAAAAAATAAGAGTACAAAAAGGAAAGGTATGATGTCTAACGTACTTTGGCTTCTAGTAAATTTAGTGCTATAATGATAAAATTCCAAAATGTTGGCTGTGATACTGCCTGTTGGAGTGATAAGGATTAAAACTCTGTTTTCTATATTAAAAATCGAGCCCCAAGCTCTTGCTCAAATTTTTAGAATATCAACCATTGACTTTATTATAATCCTTGTTTCATTAAAAACAAATAATGTTGTCTCTTCGAATTCACAGAATTCAAATAAGTAAATTGCTAAACATCAAAAAGGAACATCTATCATTATATAAAACATTTCTGAGAAAGGAGCATTATCTTAAAAGAAATTATAAAAATAGAATTCTTTAATAAAATGATGAATTCCTATGAAAAAGAGGCATAAATATTTGAAAATATGGGTATGTGTAACGAACACTGACTGTTCTTTCCAACCTTTCGATGGAAATTTAAAATAAGATAATTTATTTTCAATCACCCTAGATTTTCATTCCCAAGAATTTTGTGGGCGTCACATCAATCTGAGATACCAATAAAATTTCTCCGAATATCAAATTTAGAACTTTAAACGCGTTTCACTTCAAACCAACTTTTCGTTCGTTTATATGTCTTTTTTTCAACAAACTGTCTCAATTTCAAATATTAACATATTTTATTGCTTTCTTCTTTGTCTTATTCAGTGTTTTGTAAGATCATCACAATCTTGTTCAAATAGGAAAAACGACTGACAAGGTCGAAACGAACAACTTGCAGTTCTAACTGCTATTGTTTGGATTGTTGAACATTTTCAGTTAGTTATATTGTCTAATCTACATGAAGTACTATTTTCTTCCTAAACAAGCGCAATTTGTTTTTATACTCTACACTAATTTTTAACCTTTCTTTTGATATTAAGTAAGAGGTGTACTATTTTTAATAATTAGAACTGCTAGTTTACCTCTCAAACTATTTTAATAAAATTAATAAATAAAATAATTTTCTCTAGAATATTTGAATTTTATAGATAGACAACAAAATTTCCGTGATCTTCAAAAATATCAGAAATTTTATAACGTCATCGAACCAAAAATGTTTTAATTAGATGTAAATCAACAACGTTATTACAGATCGATTTTTATTATATCTCTTATTTTTTTTCAGAAATACTTAAAGAAACGATCTGAGCCTATCTATGTATCTTGAATCGCATAATCATTTTAAATATCAACCCTTTTCCCATACATTGTCGCGAAGTCAAGTAAACAAAAGCATTCCATAAGCCAAGAGAGTGGCTCAAAGAGCGCGATCAGACCGGGCTACTTCTACTTCTCGTTCCCGTCCTTAGTTAATCATAAAGAAAAATTATTCAAGACTCAAAAACGCGGAAGGTGTGAGAACTGAGAAAGTACGAAAGTATCTCATGCGATTTGTGGTGAGCCGAACAGCCGCGATCTTCTCTCTTCAGACTTAAAAGAGTTAAGAGATGCGTCGAACACTGACGGCAGAAACAAAAGATTTGAGGGTGATGTAAGTGGCAATGGGAAAAGCGAGAAACTTGCTTTATCGGCTCATTTTAAATTTAGATTGATACGTTTGCCATTTCCACAAGAATCTTTGTTAGATTTTTGTTAAACTTGCGGGGGCTTAACTAAATTCGAAATTCGTATCAATTCGGTCTATTCAGTGCGCCGTGCAGCTAGTTGCTATGCAATGCGCGGATCACTGGGCCATCACAAAGGTGACATTTTTACAAACAAATCGGACCTCGGGCATTGATCTGTAATTGATTCATTTATGCGTTCAAAGAACCCCTCCCACTCTGGAAAATGGGAAGTCCTCATAATTTCGTAGCAATAACCGCGATCAAGTTCGATTCAATCGAATTGTCTTAATCAACCAGGGATGATTCTGCAATTTTTTAAGCAATATTTATTGCGATTCAGTTGAAATGCAAAATACGCAACAAATTACGATTACAAGAATGATTTCTTTACGGAAATGCACTGCTGCAACGAATTAACTATTTTTTAATATTACTCAAAAAACAAAAAATAACAAAACAGATGTTTTTCAAAAATGGTAATGCGGACTATAATCAATTTAAAATAGCCATACTGATCGATATAACTATAAGATTTATTTAAAAAAAAAAGTTATTACTGTTTGATTGCTCATGGGACTTTTAGAGATTCTTAAATTCAAGGTGATGGAGGTCAAATGAAACATTTTTACAGTACTATCAATATAAAGAGAACTAAACTGGATTTGTTTGCTTTTCTTGGTATAAAAATAATCTATTACTTTAAAAATACCGAAAACATATACCCTATAAACTTAATTTAAACGCCAATTAGAAGTAGTCATTAGAAGCTTTTAATTTAATTCTTAAATACCAATTCTGTGAGGACTGCTTCTTTGGAGTCAAAAATGATGAATATCCCTCCCTTCTTTTGACTTCCACGTGAGCAAATCATCTCTGAGGTTTGAGCTCAACCGTCTCCCGTGATTTTCCCTCTTCCATCCCCTGCTCCCTTAGCCCCTCCACTCATTTGCCTTTAGTTAGTTTTAATCCTAATCTTTAAGTGTTTTACTATGTAGCTTGTATTAAACGAAATAAATAAATCTCTCGCTGAGATCTACTGTCCCAACTGTTGAATTTCAACGATCCTAGGAAAAACCCCAACTGTCTTTCAAACAGAGGTTCTAGCCATCGAAGTTTATGCTAGAACCATTCTAGAAAAAAGAATAAAGGTACCAGACTACGAATATTAACCAAGAGTTAATCGACGCTCAAGAGCTTCTCTGTTACATCCAACTGGAGCTGTTTAAACGTACTGAAATCGCTTTTCGTATTGAAGAAGGTCACTCTAACTTGGAGACTGGATCACGAAAAAAGGGGCTACGCTTGCGAGGAGAAAAGCGGAAAACCCATTCATTGAACCCTTTTGTTAGGGAGTTCTACGGATACCGTGCTCAACGTTGAGAAGATGAGCGAATATCTTTGCTCTGCTTGAACCAACCTGGACTTTGGGCAACGAATTTTCTCTCGTTAGACAAGGCGGACTTATTCAGGGTCCACTAGAGTACGACTTTAAAAAAATATACCTTTATATAATAAGGGATAGACCTGAAGGCTGAAGGGCTTTCTAGAAAACTCGGTGGAAATATCGAAGGCGAATTCCCAGGACACAAGGCTAATAAAGGTCTAGATCTGTGTAGGGAATAGGTAAGATACAGTCTGCAGAAAAGACCCTTGCTAGGTTGCGCTGCATAGGAGAAGTATTTGCTGCCTGCACGATCCACTATTACTAATACAAAAAAAAATTCATATAGTGAGAAATTGGAAGTTATAAGCCAATGGCTAAGTCCTTTAAAAAGCAAAAAAGTGGAAAAAGAACGTTATACTTTTGTAATTCTTCTATAAATTTAAAAACTTTGTTTTCTTAAAACTGTTACTAGTTCTAGAAATAAAATCCAGCGAGGTGCTTGCATTCTTACCTTTGACTGGCACTGGGTTCGCCATGCCGTAGATGCTGGCATAGTTTTCCTTCTGCGCCAAGAGGACAATGACCCCAATTAGTATCCAATTCATTTTCCGAACTGCTATTCAATGACATCACCAGGGCAATCTATCCGAAGTTTGGAAATATTCAAAAACACCACACTTAAACCGATCTGAGGAGTGTCAAGTCTCCTGGTACTGTTTGTTTTGAATTCAACAAAAATCAGCACAACAACGACCAACTGGAAGCACTTTCATGCGAATTACACCGACATCGACACCACCGACACCATTCATAAGTCGGGAAGACCAATCCTAGTCTAACCGCAAATTGTCTTAGAAGTGATTATGCAAAACGCAGGTGGAAATTAATTTTAATTAACATCAACTCTCCATACATCGAAACGAAACAGTTCCCATCCATTCAGAAAACTCCGCTCGACCGGAGAGTGGACAGAGACCGGATTGATTGCAGAAACTGATTTAATTCAGCGAAGGTAAGTATTTAATGCAAAATAATCGCAAGTGCCTAGTTCCACAAAAACCCTAAGGACAACATGTTCAATAGATCCTTGGAATGGAAGTTAAAACGTGGATCCAAAACGAGCTCTTGTCGTGTGGAAACGGCACTTTAAGAGAGGTTAACTAAACATAAATAGTCGAATTGATTCAAAAGAGAGGAGAAAAACTCTTCCCCCGATTCCTAAACCCATTCCCGTCACAAAAACAGTTGTTGAGCACATATAAACACATTTCGGGATAATTCATTTCATTCGGAATCGACAAGGACGTATCGTCCCTAAAAAAAAAAAGAAAACAAAATATCACACAACTGATTTCGTCCTTTTCATTTCTTAATCATTTACAAGAAGGCCGAAGATATGGAACATTAAATCACAGATGCTGGACCATTGGAGCACGTACAAATGTAAAAGCTGTGAAACGTCATCAGGCAGCAGATGATTTGCACTTGACGAACAGATACAAAGATACACTCACGAATGCGGTCAAGTAGAAAAAATCTTTTGTAGTAAAACGAAGTAGAAAAATCACAATTTTTGCTAAAAACTTTTGATCGAATGGCACGGAAATGACTTTATCTTAAATTTTTAATATGACTTTCTCGCTTCTAATCAAAATTCGGACACAATTAATTGGACTAAGTCCAGTCGACTGTGTACACTTTAATTTTTCGTTAACTACTTTTATATTAAGGGAGCCCGAGTTTTTTCCACTATCGCCTAAAAACCCTAGGCCCGTTCTAAAACGTGGATAGTGCTTAAGTATTAATAAAACAGCTCTTTTGTTTTTTTTTTTAAGGAAGTTAAACCAAAGTAATCTACTTGGCGTAAATTATACTAACGAGAAATAAAATCTCAACAACCGAACCGATCCGAAGTTTCCCTCTTACTGGGGAGAACACAGAACGGTGAGGCTCTCTCACCTTGGTCGCGAAGTCGCAACAAAATCCAATATTCAGGCACTTGACAATCAAAAGGTACGTACCATCTCTTGAACACCAGCAACATACCTAAGCCCCACGGATAGTTAGTTCTCATATGCAAGTTAGACTCAATAAAACTAAAACTTAACCATTATCAATAATTTACCTGATATTATCAAAATGTAAGCCTATTTTCTTATATCATCTTAAAATAGAACTACCAATCAAACATATTCATCTAATAATATTAAATTCTTATTATTAGAGGGTTTTCTTTGAGTTACTTGTTGTTAAAAGAAATCTTAAGAGAACCATGCTGCGTCTCTTGCGCATGTCTAACAATAAGTAAGATAGTAGTGTAGTATCATTCAGATATTTAGACGAGATGGAATGTTAAAATGCTGTTTAGTCTGCATACAAAATATAAATAATTGCTAACAGCATAAATAAACAAACTTTCTTCATCCTCTTCACTTTATGGTATATACCCAAGATAATTCTTTAAATGAATACAAAATTATACTTATGTAGTTAATCTCATTTTTAAATATATATTTGATAACCAGTAGAAAATGATTTTATATTTTTATCATTAATATGTGAAAAAGGTCACTACCTCATATTCTATTTTCTTAAGCTTTTACTGAGTACTTTTATAAAAATTTCTTAATAACTCAGAGTGAGTCATTTCATTTTATAGATTGCTTAAAAAATTGGCATTTTAAAAGTGGCCTCGGATGTTCATATAAAATTATGACATTGCATATTTACTGTAAAAATCATCATGACTATACGCGCCGTAAGCCACATAATTAATTTTAAAAAACAAATAGGTACGTACCCATCATAAAAAGTTAATTTTACGGAAAGTTTTTAAGATAAGCATCTGCATATAAAAAAAATAATGTTCTTCATTGATGCAAATTCATGGCAGCGCGTACTAATTAATAAGGACACTTATTGAGATCAAGGCTTGTTCTAAATTGTTGCTAATTGTTATCATTACAAAATTGTTTTCTTATGTTTCTAGGATTTTTACCTATAAAGTTGATATACCTAAATGTTGTATAAAGATGCCTGCAGATAGTGCATTTTGAAAGTTACCCTTACTTTTTAGTTTTTAAAAAAGTTCTTCAAAACTGAGAATATCGACGAGGATCGTTAAACCCTTAATTTTTTTCATTTAATTGTTTTAAACATACAAATCTCAGTTTAGAAAAAAGCATACAATGAAATATCTCGAGTTTTATATAAACTAAAGTGACTAAGTGACTAAATAAACTAAGTGACTACCAGTCACTTGCCCTCGACGGTTTTTATTTATTTTAAATGAAAACTAAATCCAGAAGTCTTTTAAAAATATAATTTTATAAATAAAAAACCATTTTATAACATTCACAACAGATTTATTATTTGCAGCAAATTATTCAGTTCCAACATTTATTTTCATATAAATCTTTTAATTTTTATTAATATGTTGTAATAATCCTAAATGTTACTAAAACATTAAAATATTTTCTCATGACCTGATATTAAGTCAAGGAAGATAAAAAAAGCGTTTATAAACTTAAGGGTCGAACGATTTGTGTACAAAAAATATACTTACTTATAGTTGGTTTTGGCATAGGTAACCCAATGTTCAGGAATTCAGTTTTATTTTTTTATGGACTGCAAAAACTGAATTTTCAAATACGGTATAGTTTTTTTTTTATACATTTGTACATTAAGTTTTAATTCTATTTTTAATAGAATTTTATGCTGCCGCGAATTGTATAATTTTTAAAATTTAATATAAATAATGGACAATTTAAAGTACATCTTAATATTTTAAGTTTCGTGATATGACCCTTAATTTATGACATAATTATCAGCTTTTAGATATTTTTCAGCTAATACAATCTACAAAAAACACTCCAATTAATTTTAAGATTTTAAGATAATATGTAATTGGTTTAAATCGCCAATGATTTTGATTCATTGTCATACCATTTTTAGATAAGGAATGATTTGAGAAAATAATAAAATTAAATGCATGTATTAAATTAGAGTTAGCATTCACTAAAACATGAAAATTAGTTGAAAAAGATACTAAATTTGTTCAAATGTACCCGTACCACAGCACCTTTAGTAAATATGTGTTTAATAAAAATAAAATCTCAACAAATAACAAGTGGAAAATTTGCAACTGTTTTGTGCGACATGTGTAAAGAAGAAAACAAAAAAATAAAGAAAAGCTATACAGATCGGAGGTAATGAAGATCTTAAGGACTGGTTACAATAATTCATTTTGCTACTACCCCCAAATTTATTCGAAGTTGTTCTAACAATAGGAATGTCAAAATCGTTTGTGGTCCAAGACGAACAAAAGCTGGAATGTATCCTTTGAAAAAGCCCAATGGTCCTAATTTAGCAGTATAAGTAACTATGTGCCATATTCCTGTAAATTCACCAGGAGCAGCATTCATCGACCGTGTTTTGATTACATCAAGCGGTTGAGTAAGTGTGGTTGCTATCGCTCCGGCAGCTAAGGACGCAAGAAAGTGTGTGACGGTGTTATCATGAAAGTAGCTAGTACTTAGTAAAATAGTTTTGATCTGAAATAATTGAAAATATTACTTAATAAAAAAATATATATAGAGAGTGCATAATAATTTAATGTGTAAGAAAAAAGTTTAATTTCAATTTTCGAGAAGCTTGTTTCTGCATGTGGTTGCCTAATTCAGCAATCTCTCTTGTTAAGCTGAATTAAGCTGTAAACTGTAAAAAGTTTATTTCCGAAAACCAATTTCGTTCTGCAGTCTACTTAGAAATTTATTGGGTCATATTCCCAGTTACGATATTGTTAGTATAAATTCTTTTATTTAAAAAAAAAATCGCCACATGTAATTCAGCTATATGAAATAGGTAAATACTTCATCGATACGAATTATGAAGCATTTTTAAAATAATATTTTATTACTAAAACGAGTCGTACCTGATCGTAAAAAGCAATTTGGCCAATAGTCATAAAAACTCCCCTGGATGTGGCTGTTGAAGCACCTGCAAACAGACGACGAAAGCCTTCTTCTTTATATACGCGGAATAAGCCATCAACAGCATGTTTATAGCTAAAAATAAAAGAAATATGTTATTATAATTTGTGAAACATAACAATTGAAATTCACTTATAGAAAATAATTACTTAAAAGGTAATTTTATTTATATTAAAACTTACTTTCTTCTAGACTTCGGTGGTAATTTAACATCGTTTTGCATCCGAACATTAACCATATCGGCTGGGGTACCAATCAGACCTCCAGCCATACCTGAAAGACCAGCTAAAGTAATCTTTCCCAGGAAAGTGTCCGTGCTGATACTTTTCTTGCCGACCTCATACATTCCAAAACGTGTTGTTGAATATGTAAGCTGCCTCAATAGGGAGGCAGATATCCCATTGTACAAAGTTAGGAACCCTACGAATTAGTTTGATTTAATTAAATGATAACTTCTAGCTGGCTGAATTACGGCAGGTGATTTATAATAGCTGAATTACGAACTATGATTCCGAGGGTATTTTCATCGTAATTCAGCTGGAAGAATCAGAACTAAAATAAGAATAAAGTGCTAAATGGAACAACTTACCTTGTTCTTTTACTACTTTTGAAGTTAATCGAATTAAAGACATTTTCTTATCCTGCTGTGTTTGAAGATTCACTTTCAGCAAGTCTAAAGGGTGTGTAATGCAAGCAGCCCCCGCACTCGCAACTCCTCCAAAGTACCATCGGGCGGTCCGTTCCGATCTTTTATCTTTACTGGCTGACATTTTTCAATATCTAGGTATAAGAAATATAAAATTATTACAGCATTTCTAAAAGATTCAATTCTGTTGAGTTATTTTAATTATTGTTTAAATTAACTCGATGATATATAATTTTATATGACCACTCTACTCTTTAATTTATGTATTTAATTAATTAATATTCAATTCCATTTAGAATTAGAGCATTTTTGACTTATAATACGATTTTTAAAAGCTAAATGTTATTTTCATTGTTTGTGAACTATGCAAATTCATTTTCTCAGAATGTGGGCGGTGGTTGAATTAAATAATAAAAATACCTACGTATTACTGGATGTAACACAGCGAAAAAGCATTCTAAACTTAACATTCTGATTGCCAATTACTCAAATTAACATTGTAAATTTTATGAGATTTTACATAAATCTTTAACAGAAATGAAAAAATTTTACTTAGCCCTACATTCACACAACACTTGACAGAGACCCGAACGAATGACAACTGACGGAGCACGCACGTGTGACGTTTTTCTCTCGGGGTGGACAGTGCAAGTGAGCAAAGTTTTGGTGAAAGGTGCTCGTCAATTTAATTCGAATTGTAAAAAGTGTTTAATCAATTAATACTCAAAATCTTTCTGGTAAGTATTACGTTGAGTAATTAGTTTTCATAAGTACGCCTGAAATGCTCGTGGTCAGAGCTTCCAATAGCCGGAAATAACTACCCAAAGTGCCGAAGTCTATTTAACTTCTAGCAAACGCTAGTGAATAAAGTTTTCGAATTTTAAACACGTTCTTTAATTTACACACGAATTGAATATCATTGCCTGTAATTAAATTCATTTTAGAGTTGTAAAATCAACAATTACTCATATAGTAAAAATTAGAAAAATTTGTTGTACTATGAAAAATGTTTTTGGTGATTACGATCTCACTAAACTGTTCATGTGAAGTGTAAAACACTCTTCGGAGTTGGAACTTTCCTTACTTAGTCAACTGATAAGAGCACATTAAAACTTTTAATTAATTCTTTAATTTAAACAATTCTCTTAAGTATTTGAATGAAATAAATTAAACTGAAATGTTCTGTAATGGTTGCATTTTAGTAAAAATAACACGAGTAAACTACTCTTTAAATGAGTAAAGTTAGTCATATCTCTCTAAAAATCAGTAATTATTTAACAATGAGTGTACAAATTAGGGGATAACCTTAATTATAAAACTTCTAACTTAGGAAATCAATTTAATTCAATAATTTAAAGTCACGATTCGTAAAGAGATTACCAAAAATATGATTACATTTGAACTGTGTCGTCACGTGCCACTCTCACTTGAACGACCCTCCTTTTGGGGTGGACGGGAGCAATTTTTAGCCCAAGCCGTGATAACCTGTTTCAATCAAAAGCCGACTAAGCACTAAAACTGGACTGAGTGGCTGCTTAAGGAACTTCGTAAGAAGTCTCGGTTTTGGAGAGAATCTTTGCGTAGGTTACTTTTACTACTTGCCAGCTGGAGCAGAATCCGCTGAATTGAGCACTGAGCACTAGTCGTCGAAATGTAAATTCGCCTTTTATCTCTTAAAATATATTTTTATTAGAAAAAAAAATCGCAAGATGTTTGAGACCGCATTGGCCGAGTTCTAACATTAAACTCGGTTGTATGACTCTCATTGTTCCCCTGTTTACCTGACGAAGGTGCTAATTTGCACTGAGCTCTTCACAACAGTTCGCTTTTCCACAGTTGAATTGAATACGCTTGCTTTTGCCGGTTTTTGAACTTAAAATTTTAAAATTGAATGCTAATTTGCGCTTTTGTGATCCTATTTAACCCGGTTCCGTGTTCAACGAATCGAAACTGTTGTGAGATAAGCCATTGGGGATATCGGGCGTTAATCTAGAAATTAATTTATTATAAATCTTTATTGGATCATAAATAAACTATGTAAGTATACAGTCTTATTCTTACCGCATTTGATGCTGATAAATTATATTATTTTAAGAGCAAATAGAAATAAAACTTAAACTCACGATTGCACAGGTCAATAAGATTTTATAAGAAGAGCGGTTTAGATTGAAATTTATTCGCTGATTATGTAAGGCTAAGCAAAAAATTATTAATTATAATTTTTAATCATGGTATTCAGTACAATGTGCAGGGTGTATCGGAAAGATTTGTTTATTCCGACACTTCCCTCTCTAAAATCACTCCTACACCATTTTTTTAAAAGGACTAATTTTGAACTCCAATTTAACAAAATTTTAAATCCAGTAACTCAAGTGGATGTGCCATAATGTTAACTTTTGAATGAAACATTACGGAAATATTCGGTTCGGCGGTAACGTCGACATAATTCTTTGCAATTTAATAAGTGTACTTCCTCTCAAAGAAAACAAATTTTCAATGTTAAAAAAGGTAGTGATGCAGTGGTTTACGAATGGTGATGTCGGGACAAAAGTTAATCAGGTCATCTTAAAGAACCGGTGGTGCACATCTTTCCGATACCCCTGTACGTCAATTAGGTAATAATTCTATTGAGTTTATTATCAACAGTATATTTTCACAATACATTTATTAATTTTTGAAATATTTTCAATAAATTCTATATTTAGTAGTCTTAAATATAAAATACAATTTCGGTATGTAGTTAACGACTATCTCTGTGTAATTACGATAATCTTAAGAATTCAAACAGACTTCGATGTTGTTTTCATCTACATTTAGAGTTTTTTTTTCAAAGACGGCTTTAGGTGTTTGTTGCTCTATCAAACCTAAACGTCTGGTTCGATAATTTTCATTTTTTCACTGCTGATACTACATATCCTAACTTAACCTATAGGCTACTTTTATGTGAATAAAATATACAATTGAAAGTTTTAAAAATTACTTTGAAAATTGGTATTTGGAGGTTTATGGGGATTCTAATATCGAATCTTCTTTCGAAATTTAGAAATTAATGTCGGTCCCGACCTTTTAAAATGCAACGAATTTAAGTGAAAATTCAAAACGGTGGCCGATGTTCTTTAGCCTGTTCGCAACCAGGATTTCCTTGGAAAAACACTCACCACAGCCTATAACTTTTTTCGGATTATATGACTTAACGGATATATATTTAGAGCATTCTAAAAAAGTGAAATAAACACTTTTTTAAATTGATACACATTCTTCGTATATATCAACGATTTAAAACTTAGCAATTCTGTTCAAAACACAAGTCATTTCAAACTATCTTCATAAATTGACCAAAAACGTTTGTCATATATATGTGACGGCGGATTCTGATAATAAAATGTTGTGTCACATATATAACGACTGGTAGCGAACGAGTTAAATTCAAGGGTTTCTAATAAATATTATTATAACAATGGTTTGATAACACTTATTTTGAATCTACTATAAAAGGCAAAAAACTCTTCATATGTGACCCATAGTCCTTAGAACTCTTCAGATGATGACCATATAATGAGTTTTGGACTATAGTCCTATATCAAATCCACAGATATTAATAATACTCTTATCAAACTTAAGCATTTGAAAAAACTTTAACCAAATAGTACTTATATCATTGAAATAACTCGGTTTCAGCTTGTGTTTAATAAAACACGTTTTAGACGTTTGGCCTCTTGACATTCGAATCCCTTAACCCTTTTGCCTTAAAACAACGTCTGGGAGACGTGATCTCCTTTCTGTGCCTAAAATGAGAAGCTCGTATCAGATACGTGATGTTTTGTTCTGGCTAAAAGTGAAAAGCTCATATCAAATAATGTTGTTTTTGCACGATAATGTTTATTGTTATTGTTTGTTATAATTGCAATATAAAAATGTGGTTTTAGTAAATAGTAAATGGCAAACCAGTGGATTGCGCAAAATTTGGAACGTGATGAAACTGCTTGTGGCACTAATAATCGTCGCTCAATTCATAAGGCAAAGGGTTAAAAGGGGGAAAAATTGTTAAAATCTTTGTTTGCTTATGTAGGTATTATTTATTTTATATCAGCAGCATTTAAGTAAACAAGAAAAAATAACGAAATATATAATTAAGTTCACATATTTCACCGCTAAGTGGTATTATTAATAATTAAAATATCAATATAACATTAATTGTTTCTTTAATTTATTTCAGTTATTTAAGCTGATCATGTTTTCCATTCTATTCTTCTATTAAAGATTATAAATCAACAATAAATTCCAAAAAAAAATTTAATTTTTAAATTTCTAATCTACAGAAAGAAAACATGCAAATTAGTAAACATTCCTTGCTTGAACTAAAAAAAGCATGAAATGTTTTAACAAAAGAGGCATAAGAAAAATATTCTGTTAATTGGCAATTAAGCAAATCAATTAGTTTTTTGTTTTAGATAAAATACAATAAAACAGTCATATTAAAATAAGATTCCCTTTCAGCTATAATACTCGTATGGTATCGGAAAGAAATAATTACAGAAAATTGTTTTAATTATTCAAATTTATTAGGTTTTCATCCCATAGAATGTAAAGGGCGGCAGTTAAAAAATTAAATACGTACGCATTAAGTTTTATAGAGTTTAATGTTAAAAATGCTGCGTTGTTTTTTTAAAACAGGTTTCCTTTAAATATTTAGTAATAAAAATTTATATGTAAATATGAGGGGTAATTAAAATACATAAATACGAGTGGTTTTTCATTTGTTTTTGCGGTACTTAAAATTACTATTGCGGTTTTTTAAAAATTTGTTTTTCTTTTATGTTTATTAACCCCTTCGTCACGGTCAGTATAATTTCGTATTATCAGAATTAAATTAATGGACCTTGAAAATCTAAAAAAATGTTATTCAGTATGTAGTCAGTAATTAGCTGAACCCACATTCATTCATTTTAAAACAAACGATTTCAAGAAAAGTGATTTTTCAAACTGGAGAAATAAATTGATATGAAATGAGAAAATTATGATCCATAAATTCAAGCTTTTAATTTGAAGTATAAGGCATAGTTTTAAGCAGTACCTTTAAAATAAAATTCAAAAGATTTCTAATTTTTCTTTTCTTTTTTTTTTAATTTTTAATTATAGAAATTGCCGTTGTGATAGAATCCTAAAATATTTTAAAATGGCAACATCGCTGCTGTTGGCTTGTGACCTCAACGATCAGCCGGAGGATTCTTACATCCATCTTAGCGAAGAATCGGATGCAGATGGAAGTTTTTTGATAAGCGCTATACTTGGACAACGTTTGAGAATGCAAAATTCGTCTGTTGTACTCGTTTGTCTCCAGCACACTTTTATTCACTATTTTAATGCCGGAATGCGACTAGGCTATAATTTAAATACTTTTAAAGATAAAAACCTGTTTGTTATTGAGCCAAATTTACAAATGTGCAGCAAATTTTCGAGCTTAACAAATTTAAATAGTTGCAACATTTCGCAATACATTAGAGAAAAAATTCAAAATCACCTCAGCAGTACGTCGTCAAAAACAATAATTATTGATAATTTAGAAATATTGCTAAATTTGGGTGCTTGTAAGGAGGATTTAATTAAATTACCCTTAAGTTTTTGTAGAAAAGGTTCTAAAGTCACGACTGTAGCAAAGTTGAGCAATAGTAATCTTTTTGATGGTATAAATAATTTTTTGATAAATTCCAGCGATCTTCATATTAAAATTGAGCCACTTAAAAGTGGTAAATTTAAGGAAGTTGACGGAAAATTAATTGTGAAAAAAACTTCTTGTGAATGCCCTTTTCAAATAAAGACACATGAAAAGCATATTTTATATAAAGTAGATAAAAACATCAAAATATTTAATCCAGGGGAAATTGGCGTTAAAGTATAAAAGTGTCTTCTTTTGTGTAAGTTAGTTTTTAATTTGAATTGTGTAGATATCTACTTTGTACATAGTTCAAGAGTTTTATAGCAAATCAATACAACTTTTATATTTTTCAGTAATATTGTTTTATTTTTTAAACAATTTTTAGAGGGTGGATTCTTAAAATTTCCTGTAATAAGGTAAGTAGCAATGCTTTCGTTGTTTTTTCACAATATTTACCATAAATAGGGCTTTTTTAATTGCAAGCAATTTGTGGATAGGTAAAAACAAACAGTTTCGATTCTAATATTATTATTACATGCATATGTATATTTTTTTACATTGGAAAAATGGTTATTTTTATGATATCTTTCTATGAATGAAATTTAAAGATTTTGATTACGTATTCAGTAATTTGTTGACAGTTTTTGGGTATAAAAACCAAATATATTTAAAGTGTAAAACCGCAAATAAAAACAACATTATCATTATTGCAAAACAATTCCAAGAATTATAATGTGGCATGCCTTAAAGCATTAAGATTAGATCACCAATTTCTTCTATTGTTCTGGATTTGTAAGTAATTCCAATCAAAATTTAAACTGAAATATGCTTATTCTAACGAGTGTATCAATCTCATTTCTTTTTATTCTATTTTGTGATCGTATTCTGAAACTAATTTCTAATTTATTTTAGTTTTATCCCTGAGTAGAATTAGGATATTCGTAAATTCCTGGAACAATTTAGACATAGACAAGCTATCCTGAATACGTAAATAGCTAGAATATGTAAAATAACAATACGATTTCAGCAATTTTTTAATAATAGTGTGATAGATGTAAAACAGAATTGTTAAAATATTAAACCAGTTTTTTTTTTTGATATAAAAAGCAATGTTCCTTCGAAATGTTGAAAATTCTGATAAACCGTAGGTACCTACATATAAAAGTTTGTGTAGTGAATATGTTCGTCAAAAAGCTCAGAAGTAGCGTCATCAAAATAATTTCATTCACTCAAAAAACTTGTCTTCGTAAAAGTTGAAAAGCTTTTATTTTTGATATCAAGAAAAAATTTGATTAGCCCCCCAAAGCACGGTCTTCAGACGAGTCTGAATGATTTGAAAGACAATTCGAGTTCAGTAGTCTCTTGCAGGCTCTGAAGACACACGAGTATATGAATGCCAAGTTTAATTCCAAGGACTATTTTACGTGCTTGCGTCATATCTGGATCTAGTGCCTTAACAAAAACGTGTAGTGCAGTTAGTAAAAGTGCATTCTTCGTTTCATCGATATTTTGATTTAGTTACTTTTTATTTCCTTCACCGGAAAAGTTATTGAGTGAAAAAAACGATCAAGTTATTTTAAAGAACTGCTTTTTGTTGTTAAGTGAAGTTTGTGATTGTTCTTCGTTATAAAGTATGATAAAAGAACTAAGTGGAATCGACTGAAAACATCGTTTTTTTTTGTTTTTTTAAAGATGTTCTGCGCGTTTGTTTATGAATCCGGTTTGGTTAATTTAATAATGTAAATGTACCTTCAACGTTGTCACCGGTTAACTTTTTGGTAACTATTTAAAAAAATATATATTTGTCTTTTATTAATAGTTTTTTTCTGCATCAAACTAGTTTTACCATTTTCAATTAATCGGAATGTAAAAATTGTGGTTTACAATCTTTTATTCTTATAGCTTAATAAGACATCCTTTCTTTTATTACATGCCTACCTTCGGAAAAAACATATTCGGATACCGGATACCTTTTACTGTTTTATGGTTTTACTTTTAAAATGTATTTCAGTATACTCTGCATTCATAAATTTATTTAATGTGGCTAAAACTATAAAAATATTCAAATATTAAGTAATAAAATTATTCGAGCAGAAAATCTAGTCTCCAAGTCGGAAAACTAATTTTGGTTATGAATTTAAATGTAAACTCTATGTGGAGCTTTTAATTCTAAAAATTCTAAATGTTTATTTCCTTTTTTATCTTTAAAGATAAACACTTTAATCACTTTCTTTAATTATGAAAAATTAACAAAACTTCTTCAAAACTAGTTTTATTCGGGACTTTAAACTGTTTCGTATGTAAAAAAGTCGACCTTTTACCTAATTTCTAGAGAATTATTCATAATTATGGCAATATATTTAAAACCACAAACATTTTGTTTTTTTTTTTTTTTTTTAAGATTAAGTATCGGGAATTGTCACACCCTAGATATTAAAGAAGGTATTTGTGCAACGGCATTCAGAAATAAATTTACTCTTTTATTATTTCCTGACAAATGGATTAAGAAATATTTAAAAAAAAAATCTAAAATTCAAAAACTGGTATAAGTCTACCCAAATCAACGAAATAAATTTGCATTAAAACATTTTACAAAACCTGTTGAATCAATCAATCTAAGCATAAAGCACTCTAATGACATGAAGTCTGGAATTACACATGTTAATGTCATTGTTTATGGAAAACTTAAGCCCCAAATAGGCTAAACGAGCAGTACGCCTCATCTCTCTACGGGCCTCACTAAGGAAAAATAGCATCTGAATTTACCCATTTAAATATTTCCTTGAAACTCATTCTTTGCAGTAAGAATCTTTGGTCTGTTATGTAAAAATCCACGTATATTCTCACAATTGTAAATTTAAGCTAGTAATTAACTAATTGAAATGAATGTATAGAAAAACTAGTCTCCAAAAATCTCGAAACTTGATTACCTTAAATTGCTGCAACGCAACAAAATTGTTTTTGGTTTACCTAATTCGTCATTTCATTTAGTATTATCTGGGCGTTTGTTTTTTTATTTCGAAATTAAAATATTTTTTCGTAACTAAAAATTTATGTTTATTATAAAATAAAGATTTTGAAGATACATACATAAAATTAATTTAGTATAAGCTTTTTACCAGGACAACTTTTTAAACGTATTTTAGTAAAAAAAAAAGAATAAATCTTTTCGTCGTTATAAACAAACTAAAGGCAAAAAATGTTATTTTTTTGTAATAGAAAAACTACGACTCTTTAAGTAATGTATGCACGCGCATTAGTAATTAAATAGTTTCTGTGATTTAAAAATAATCAGATAAAGTTTATCAAAATCAAATATTTCTGCATAATTTTTATTAATTTAGTCGGCACGTTGTCTAAAAATTTTAATCATTTGTTCCAATACGTAAGAAAATTATTAAAGAAAAAACATGAGAATTAATAAACTTTTTTTTTTTTAAATTCTACATAATATAGGAGATCGAAAAATACCAAACCAATAAATCAAGATGTCTGAGGTTCTAACAAAAACACAAAAGAAGTTCAGGTAGTATATTCATTTCTGAGTTAACTCTACATCACTATACATATTTCAATGTTACTCTATCACTAGATATTAGTCTGTTAGACTAAAACGAAACTATTTTATTATAGGTATTGTTAATTAAGTGTAGAAAAAGAAAGAAATTATTAAAGAATCTTCAATAAATTTACTACTTAAAGCAAAAAAGAAATAAATAAATAAAGGTTAATCCTTGTGCTCATTACAAACATTGTGTACCGGGAACATTACTATTTATTCAGAGGTCGGTAGTCAGATAGACTAATATTTAATGATCTGAAGTTAATAGAATAGACAATTTTCAGATAAATATGGGTACGATTTTGCTATTTTATCGAGAAAGATGTACAAAAGGGGTTGCAATAGAAAAAACTATGAGAATGAATAGATGTTGAAGCAAAACTACATAACTGCCTCCGTAAAAAAAAAAAAGCTTAACAGTTTACAAAGTATCACTAAATTATTTTTAAAGTTTGTTACCGATTTTTATGGTTATGATTTTACAATAGCTTGTTGAACAAGCGCAATAAACTTTGAATATTATTCTCTTTTTTTGTGCCTTGTATAGCTTTTGTACGAAATGATATAAATAAATGCAACAAGACTCAAAATAATCGTTATTACAAGCTGTCTTCGGGTTTGCTTTTAGTATACGCCTGTTAACTCTTTTACATCGAAAAACTGCCCCTAAGTAAGGTGGTCGATTCCACTTTATTTCCAATAAATATGGAAAAAGGTTTTTACTACTTTTTCTTCATTAAAATGTAAAGCGTTTTCTTTCCACCCCCTTATAAAGGTAGTTTTTCAGTTTTTAAGGTTTAAAACGACGCTAAGTATAATTGAGGTAGGTCTTATTCTTTAACACTTTCATTGCTGCGCGACCTCGGTGTAATCTATCAACAGCAACGTTAGTAGATGCGCTGAGCAGTCCAATGACCAAAACAGTACCCGGAGATTTGATACCATTCGTAGAACTTAACAATCCTTCGAAACAATTGCCGATAATTTGGTTCCTACGTTACAAAGGACGACAAATTCAATATTGAATCAATCGGTAAAATAGGGAAGCTATTATTGTATAAAAATACAGATGATGTATATTTGCGTCTTTCGTATATATTGATGGACTTGTGAGGACTCACATATGCATATGCCTTTCGTAGTGAAAGGATTAATAAAGAAAAATAATTAAAAACTACTTCATTCACGACTTATGGATCCAGGAAATCTGTTCGTCCCCTTATAGGAGTAGGTTATCGATGTGCAAGGGTTGATAGTGGTGAACTAAAAGTTGTATACAGTTTGCAATAACGATTATTTTGAGTCTTACCGCTATGCAGGATACAAAAAATGAGCTAATTTTGCTGTCACTCTTTGAATATTTATCAAAGATAATGATGATGTACTAATTGGAAAATTCCCAATTAAGCAATAAACTAGGTTCTAGGTTCTAGGTTCAAGTGGCTGCCAAAAGAAGGCACACTTAGGCCAAGTTAGGCCCATTGTGATACCACGTGGGACGAAATCCCCAAATAACTAGCCTTCGAACCATTTGGACTCTTTAATGAACTGCTCCAGGCTTCTGATCCTGACGGAGCTCAGTTCCGACAGATCATTAAAGAAAGTGGAGCCCAGGCTCCGATTTCTCCGCACCGCTAGTGCTGGGCATTGACACAGGAAGTGAAGGATGTTCTCCTCCTCTTCCTCATTGAGGCAACTTCTGCAGACCCCATCCTATTGGCATGTTTGCCGATGAGACAGTGGCCCGTGATGACCGCTACTACGTTGCTGATAGCGGCTCTCTTGGGCGAGACCAAGTTTCTAGACCTGTTGCGGTCGAAGATGGGCCAGATAAATCTGGTCGTTGCGCAGGTGGGCTCATTTCTCCACCTGCGATTAGCAGTTACCAGGAAGGACTCTTGTATGGTCCGCTTGCTTGATGCAAGCGGAGCACCCGGCTTAAGAGTGATAACCTTAGCGGGCAAGCCTTGGCCAAGCCTCGCCAACCAATTAACTAACTTTAAAGATATTATCAAAGCCAATCTAAACTAAACAAAGTTTACTAAGTGAATGTTGAGACTTTGCAATTAAAATCTCTACACATTTTCTAATCCTAATGAAGATAAAGTGGAACACTCTTACTCTCTAAACCTAATGAAGATAAAGTGGAACACTCTTACTCTTTATAAGTTTTATTAGGTCATTTATTACCTAAAGAGGAATTTTTCAATAATTAAAATATTTAAATTCTCTCATTATAATGAAATTCTAAATGAATAACATTAAAAGTTTTATTTTCACTAAAATAATCAAACAATTTCTTTTCTTGACCGATGTTTCGTTTGTTTTTTTATGAAAGAACAAATCTAATATTTATTGCTCTCCGAGTCTATTAAAATATTGTTAAAATTATTCAATAAACCAGTTAAAATTATTCAATAAACAATCTAAAAATTTAAAATTCATTTATCTCCATAAAAAGGTGCCACACGCCGTATACAGGGTGAGCTTTTTATGACGTTTAATAGATTTTTGATGGCCTTGGATATGCTTAAACAAGTTCTTAATTTTTCGAACATTATAGGATAACTCCTAGTCCCTAGGGATTATGCTTTATTATAGAGAGAAAAATGGAAGATTAGTTTTAATAAATTTTAATTGACATTTTCAGGATAAAGGCAGACTACAACGTCTACGTCTCGCAATTATATTGTGCAATATTTCATTTTAACAGGTAATTTAGTAAAATATAAAATTTGAACGGTTTGTAATTAAACTATTTCCAATTTCAGTTTGTTAGTGAGAGTCATGTAATAATGCATTAAAAGTAGAATTGGAATATTGAAAATAAATAAAAGAAAAAATATTTTAAAAAATGCCAGAATATGACCATAACGATATCTTATTTTGGAAAAATTTCTCTCTGGGAATTTTTCCAAATGAGAATATTTCGTTAGAAATGCTTATCAGCAAAGAATGGCATAGTTTTACCAATCAAATAAATCTCTCAATTCACAATTTAACCGAATTGATAGTAAAGGCTCAGATGGATACAACGCAACGGGATACATTTCCTGTTGTATTAACTATAACAATATTTTATGCCGTCATTTTTGTGGCAGGCATCTTAGGAAATCTAATAACATGTATTGTGATATATAAAAATAAGTCTATGCATACCGCAACCAATTACTATTTATTTAACTTAGCCATTTCGGATCTTATATTGCTATTATCAGGTATACTTTTTCAATTTATTTATAAATTTAGAGACTTTATTAATGCTGTACAACAATTCTAGGCATGCCACCAGATCTTTTTAATATTTGGTATCCAGTTTCATATCCTTTCTCAAAAACTATATGCATCCTTGAAGGTGTATTTTCAGAGACAGCCGCGAATGCTACAGTATTAACAATAACCGCATTCACAGTTGAGAGATACATTGCCATATGCCATCCTTTTAGGTAATACATTTAATTATTTGCAATAAAATTAAAAATTTTAATTTTCTAATATCCCTCAGACAGCACACCATGTCGAAATTATCACGAGCTGTAAAATTTATAATGGTGATATGGTTAACTGCATTCATTTCAGGAATGCCACAATCAATGCAATTTGATGTAATTACAGAAAAAGGTGGCACTATCTGCTCCGTACGTAACTTAGAAAATCAAAAAAAAAAAAAACCATTTTTTTTAATAACATCAATTCAATTTTCCAGGTCAAGGACAATTATATTGGGCATGTTTTTGCAATTTCTGGTTTTATATTTTTTGTCGGTCCAATGACTGCTATATGCTTTTTATATGTACTTATTGGAATAAAATTAAAGAAAAGCAAAATAATTCAAGGTGTTAAAAGGAATGCTTTGGAAATGAATCGTGGTATCAGTGCACAAACTAGGGTTATTAGAATGTTGGGTAAGTAGCCTAATATTTTTATCATACATAATTTATTTAGAACAAGCCTAGACTACCTAATACCTACTAATATTATAAATGAAAATATGTAATGAGTTTAAGTAAAAAACGGTCAGTGTAGCAAAAATCGATTGTTTAATTAATTTAAATTTAAGCTATTTCAATTGCTTCTACGACTTTTTCGAAACTTCGCAATAGGAACATTGGTATAAATTTATTAAACACACTGACAAACAAAACAAAAAGACCTAAATCATGCTCAAATTCTTGACCTTCCCGAAAAAGTTCCATCGAAATCGGTTAAGCCGTCCTCGAGATTAGAGAGAACAAACAGACAAATTTTGTAATAACAATGTATGGGGTTTTTATATCATATAAATAATAATATAAAAATACCAAAAATATAGTTATTTTGAAAATACAGGCAGTCGGTCTAATTTTATTAATATAAATTAAATTTCGTATATTTTTTTAATTTTTGTATATACTTAAAATATTTAATTAATACATTTTATAAATGGGTAAAAGTTTAAAAAAGCTGAGTTTTTAATATTGCGCACGGTCTAAAATATTCTCTTATGACAATTTTTGCAGAAATGTCTTGAGTATTAATCAACGACCAAAAATTAAACATTTATTTATAATGGCCATCAAATCTTAAAATACTTTCAAAATTATGTTGATTAAAATGTAGTTTGCTAATTTCGATATTTGCTGCATATGTAAAAACTCCTTAGTATCGCTTATATTTGATTGAGACATGAAAAAAGTTTATAATTTAACATAATGGGGTTTTATTTTATCTTTTTCCATAGTCCGGAAATGATTTAAATTAAATGGCGTCCTATTTCTTAAAACTATTTATAATTTGGGGAAAATACTGAAGTTTAAATTTAATTTGGTATCTTTGTACTTGTAAGTAAAATTATTTTGTGTAATTAAACAAAATGAATGTCTGGCACAGAAACTTCATGAATGAATAAATCAGCTTGGTATCCGGTTTAGCAATTCTTCTTGCCTAAATTAAATACGTATAAAAAGTTGTTTATTGTCGCATAGTGCCAAAGTTCACCCGACCTACGTTTTTGTACTCATTGAGTTTGAAGTTAAAGTAAAATTAATTAAAAACCAAAAATCCCATCCAGTATATTTTTGACTTTTTAGAATTAAAATTTCTTTAAAAAGTTATATTTTTTAATGTAGAAATTTATACCGAATTTGTATTTCTTATATCAGTTGCAGTTGCAGTAGCGTTTTTCTTGTGTTGGGCTCCGTTTCATGCGCAACGTCTGATGGCAGTGTATGGATCAACGGTGGATAGTACAACGACGTTATTCGATAAAACGTACTCAATTCTAACATATACGTCAGGAGTGATGTACTTTTTATCAACATGCGTAAATCCATTATTATACAACATAATGAGCTATAAGTTCAGAGACGCTTTCAAGGTATTTTGTTTTTTGTATAGATTATTTGTTTAATTTGCTGAAACTCAAGTTTTATATTTGAAGATGACTTTAGCTCGACTAAGCAATAAGTATCAGATTCAAAATCGTAACTACAACAATTTGTCTCGGAAAAATGGAACACCACGCTCCAGCATTAACTCTGCTGTAAGTAAATTGACTTATTACTAGTTTTCAATAAAAATAATTACTTATTTACAGAGCCTCCCGAAGACATTATCCAATCGCCCCAGATATATATCGATAAGTAGTCAGTCAACAATACTCACATCTTTAAGTAAGAACGACGTACTCGCAAGTAGTAGTCCATTAGCCAAGATAGATAAGGAAAGGTATTACCTGGAAGGAGTTTCAAAATCTGATAATATGCAGTTGCAAAAATTATATGATTCAAGAAAAGAAAGCGTACCATCATCAAAATGTAATGAAGGACGCATATCCGAGTAATTACAAATTTAAAAACGCTCGTGTGATATTGTTATTATATACATAATGTACATTTGTAGCTTAAATTAGGCTCGATTTAAAAGTGGTATTGCAAATATATTATTTATACATAATATGTAATTAGTTTAAGTTATTAGGAGTTTTAATAAAACGGTAAAAGTATCCGGAGAATAATTCTGAATTAAATTGATTTTGACTTATTTATTTATTATCATTGCATGACTTCAGAACTTTCAGTTGAAACGATTTCCCATAAGTGTTTATGTTTCGTTTTTGACTAGTACTAAAATGAAATAATAAAATCCAGTACAGGGAAAAATACATAATACATGTGAACCTATTTCTCAAAACGGATGGAAGAAATAAAATACCACACTACTGTATTTATACCATTTATTTAATTTAAATAATTTAATGTTTTATAATCAGATAATTACGAACAATACAGCAGTCTTATACAAGATTTAATGAATTTCTTCTGTTTAAGAAACATGTTTGCGATGGTATCCTTCACTTTCTCTCGGATTACAACAATAATTTGTTACTTCTTGCTTCTGTTTTTTAAGTTTATTTTTCAAAGTTTTAATATGTGAAAAAGGGCAATTTTATTAGTGTTACAAAAAAAAAATTAAATAACAGATTAGCAAGGATAAACTGTTTTGTTTTATTAATTATGTAAAATACAATACACGGAAAGATGTACTGCTGAGAAATTCGGAAAAATCACAAAATTCTTTGCGGGGTATTCTTTTTCCCAATATATTTAATTGTAGATGTGTAGCATTGCTGTGGTTATAAGTTTCTCTTAAAGCTCGAAAAAGGAAAGGAGTGAATGAATGAAGATCGTTTTTTTTTAAGTTTAAATAATAATCATAATTACACTAGTGAGATTTGTTACAAAAAAAAAAAAAAGAATACAAAATAAAACTAAAAACAAAACATGACGCTGATATCAATATAATTTCTCATTTTGCTTCAACATTTTTTAACTACAATAGTGACTAGGTGAAGAGGAAATCTTCAAAACAATAATTATATTAATAGTAGTGACGAAAAATCCCATAAAGTATCTCTATGCTCTTTTGCATCCAAAGAATAATTAAATTAAATTGTATATACACAGAGTACGCTGCAGAAACTCTATTTGCGCGTCTTATAAGCATTACTCGACAGCCTCCTTCTCTTCCAGAGTACCCATTTTGGAGTCAGAACAAGTTATATCCTAAGGAACATGTTAAATAACGTTTTATTCAGTTACATTCGTTTTAAACAAGCAGCGCGAATGCAGTCTCGCCAGCGAGTAATACTTATAAAATAAAAACTTAGAAAGACTCCTCAAAAAGCGACAGTATACAATAAGAAGGATTTGAGGGGAAACAAATATTGCACTAATTACATTGATATAAATTTGCCTAACTTTTCCGCGACAACTAGTTAAATAGCATCCATAAACCGTCTAGAATTTGTTTAAAGATTTTTGTTTCAATTGTTAATCAGCTACAATAAAACATTTTTGTTCGTGCCACAAACAATTTCTTGTGTCCTGCCTTTGCCCAAAAATCTCAATAAGCCTTAGAATTTTTTTTAGTAACATACACAAATATCGCTAAATTGATTATGATTTTCGCACATAAGCAAATTGTTTTAATATTTTATGCTCTATCAAGTTGCTTAGTGAGACTGACATCGATCTTAAAACCACATCTTCAAGGGTGGGACCTTTGGAACAAAAAAAGGCCTAACAATTTGTTTAGTTTTCTTTTATATTTTGTTTTTTACTTTAATTTTTTTTATTATTATTTTTTTAATACTTTAACATCGACGCAAATCGCAAGAAACTAACTGTTTCGGTCATTCCAATTGTTGCTTGTTTCTAATTTTGTTTTTGTTCTGGGCAAATTAAACTTCCGATAAGAACACCAAAATTGAATTGAGCGGCCCACATATGGATAACGTCAATAGCTGAATAAAATCTGCCAGCCTAAGTGTTAACCAGAGTTAATTCACAGCTTGCTGAAAAGATCGGGTTCTATATTCAGACTATCGTACAAATAATTTCTCTCAGCCTTAAAAATAAGAGGGCCTCTTTTTAATCAGCGATAAATTGATTCATTCTACAAAATCAAGTGAAAACCATCATATCGAGATTGAAGCAGAGAACAACACAATTAATTGTGATTCTTTCAGATGAGCGTTTCTCTATCCCCCATGTTGGATAAAAAAAAACGGGATCCGCAATTGAACTATTTAGCATTACAGTCAATTACATGAAAAATGTAGTCGCCTATTTTTAACAGGCCCGTCCAGCTACATCCGGCTGTAATATTGCCATTTTCGGTGTGCATTTTTCATTTTGGCAATAAAAGAAAGGCTCATCTAAAAGATCCCTTATGTAAAAGTTAGTTGGCAAGAACTCACTCATTAAGCATAATGCACAGTGCCTTTAGGCGGAAAACAGAGCAAAACAACGCCCTTAGCAGGCAGCCTCTATTAGGTGCTAAAGCAAAAGATAGCTAAAATAAATATCATCCGATCACAGTATTTTTATCGGAATAAATAAAGCCCAAACACCGCAAAGACCTCAACTTTTTCAGGCCACATTCAGCCCTTTTTACGACCAGTATTAAAAATCCTGCTGCATGTAAAGGAGAGGGCCACAATTTAGAATTAAATAAAGCAACAATTGCGCGGATGCTACTTTTTTCTCATAAGCAGCGTCTTAAGTATAGGCTACGTCTCTTCGCTTATGAGCTTTTCAGTTCCAACCGATGCTGAGGAATGAAAGCTAACCGAATTTGATGAAGTTTTATTGATATTCGGGCTGATTGGTGTCAAAGGAAGATTATCGTGATTGTTCTGATTGTTGTTACCTGCACTGATAGTGTTGTTGTTGATGAAATGTTGCTGCTGAAACGAATGATTTTGAATTTTCGGTGATGTGGCCGGTGTGATAATTCCTAGATTGACCAAACCTGGCAGAGATATCTTCTGGGATGTCTCAAATTTCAACTTACTGCTGTCGTGCTGAGCATCGGATGTTAGCTTTATTATCTTATTAGCAGTAACACTTGTCGCTATAAGATTTGGCTTTGTAGCCTTGATTGAAATCAATCCAATGTTGCTACGCATTAAATTGCTACCGGCGGTCAGAGCAGAGGATGACAAATTGGTGGTACCCTGTGACTGTATTTGTTGCTGCTGCTGTTGATTTGATGCTACACTGAGATTGCTGCTAGCCAAATTTGTACAACTCCCGGTACTGCTGGACAGATTGCTAATACTGGAAGGGCTCAGTGAGCTTGCTGATTGAGATGGTGATGCACTTCGTACGGACATATTTGAAATGTTTATATTTTCGGGGCATGTATTGTGCGCCACGAGGGCATGGCTTTTCAGACCTTGGGCGGTTTTGTAGCTTTTACCACAGTGACACTTATAGCCTTTCCGTACCCTGTAACAAGAAAGATATAAGGCTTATTTCTCTAATTGGTAGACACAATTCGGCGATTGGGTAAGTACATATAAATCCGATTTAGGCAAATAAAATCATAAAATAACGAAAACAAAAATACCATTTTAACTATTGTTCCTAAGTTGTAACACCTAGTTCCTTATTTTGTCTTAAATAAAATAATTGGAAGTTTAAACTACTTGGTGTGCTAACACAGAAAGGGTTTTAATTGAATTCGTTCTCAGGCAACAGATCACATACATATTAGAATTTCTGAATTGTTTGTAAATATGTAAACAAAACAAAAATTGACTTACTTTCCATCTTTCTTATGACCATTTTTGGAATGGTACTTAATCCCGTTGACATTCTTGTACCGCTTCTTACAGCCAGGGACAGGGCAGGCGAATGGCTTTTCATTTCCACCAGCACCATTCGTAGTTCCAGAATGTCTAAAAATTATAGTAACTGATTATAAGAACACTTGCAGGAGCTTTAAAGACAAAAAAAACTTACCTACTCCCATACCGCATGATGAATTCAGAACTGAACTCCTCCGTCGTCCAGGAATCGTTGCTATCCTCCGATTCCGAAATGATCATCTCGTCTTCGTCCAGCTCGCTCCCTGCATTTTATTGTTTTACTTTCAAAGTTCAACTTGGCATTGGAAAAGGTGTTAAATTTTAACATTTCCTAATATGCTACTTTAAAGTCAACGATCTAGCAGGAAGTGGGGCTGACACTCTTTCGAATGCAAACACCCTGGGGCTTACCTAGCCTTTCGTTCTTAAAGTATTTTAGACAAAAAGTAGATAAGTCTTACGTATCGCGCAGGGAAGGCGCTATTATAAATGCGTGCATACAAAGCTTTGTCCCCAGTCCTTTTGGATCAGGCTTTTCAAACGACAAATTGCTAGTACTATCTGAAAAGCCATACCAGTCGGAGTGTTGCTCCTGTTCGACGATGACATGCTGTAGCTGTGGTGCTTAATAGCCAGCTTCCGCTTCAGCTCGGCCCCATTTGACCCGAGGAATGGACTCTCCTTCCGGGCCGCATCCGTGATAAAGCGAAGGACATAGCTAAGGGGTAGGCATGTTGGCTGCGCCTGTTCCTTCTGCTCTATGACCTTCGGGTCATAGTCTAGAACGACATAATTGTATTTATTTTTAAGTTGGTGCTAAAACTCATGTAATATCCTCGGCAGGTAAAATTGTATATAGATTTATTTATTTGTGCATGCATTTCAATAGCTAAGAATTTTAATGAAGACACATTTATCATTTCTTGGGACAAATATTTGTAATTTGGATTTAATTAGGCGATTAACCCTACCAGACCTGAGGCCTTAATACCCGCTTACAGTGGGCATTGATAGAAATCTCGAGCTCTTGGTCATCATCCATGGAAATAAAATAATGAATTTGTAAATGATAACAAAAGGAAAAATAATAGAAATAATAATAATTAAAGCTGCTGGCGACTTTACGCACAGAATGCGTACTATAGAAAATGATCATATCTACAGAGCTATCCGTGAATGCCGACTTTAGGCGGCGGTTGTACCCAGAGAACGTTTCGTGGATGTCGATTATAGCGGCGTTAGAATCAAAAGGGTTAAAGAGATAAAACTAACGTAATATGTAAAAATGCTAGTTACATGAAAACAAGTTGTTAGAAAAAGATGGAACTTGAAGACATTATAGAAAATAGGTACTAGGAAAAGTACCGAAAATTAGGTAGAACGGTATAGCGGACAATTCGAAAATTACCGAAAAATCGGTACAGCGGCTACAGTCTGGTAGGGTTAAGTTCAAGTTAAATTTTTTTAAGAATTTCTCTGATTTTGATTATCTTTTAATGATCTGGTATTCATTTATTCAGCAAATTCCAATTTCATATATGGCATATATTATAATTTTCACAGTAAAAGTTATAGGTAGATTTGTTGATACTATCAAGTTAACCAGAAATAGATTTTCCAAAACATAGAATGAAATTTTTCAACGACCTATATATTCAAAATTGAAGGCTTATGGGAGATTAAAAATCATTCTTTTAAGTTTGCTTTTGTTTAGCACAGCTTTAAAATGTTTTGTTAAGTTAAAATTACGTTATTCTTTTATATTATCAAGTTATGTTACTGTCTTCCTGGCACATGTGTGGCACTGACTGCCTTGAAGGACAGCATATAACAATTGATATTTTTTGTTTTACATAATGTGACCTAAGTATATTATCTTCCTTCTTTTTAAGATAATGATGAGTTATCTTTTCGTACCTTTTCTCCTTAGAACATCGTTATCACTAGCTTTTTCAAATCATATTAATATTTTAAAATTCTTCTATAAAGTCACATTTTAAATGTTCTTTAAGCGTCCGAAGGATCTTGCCAATTTATTTATTTGAATAGACAGCCATGGATAACTAATTAATTAAGAACTTTCAATACAGTACCCGTATCACTCTTTGCTTTGCTTCCTTATATTAATTTTGCAAATTAAACTGCAAGGTAGTTGTAGTAGAAACTACTGTTATTTGTAATTCACGCTTGATGAGATTTCGCTTTACCCTAAATACGTCTAGCTCAGAAGGTAGAAATTATTCATCTTTGGCAAGCGAGTTTATGGTATCGGCAAATTGCAAGCAATTTTTGTTTGAGATTGCAAGGAGTCGTCTAACTTGGGAATTCAACTAGAGGAAGGAATATCCTGTGAAGTGATGAGACAAATGAGTCAATATGATTAAAACAGATGTAAGAAACTTATTTCGTCTGTGGCTAAATATGAAAAAGGGTCAATCTGTGCAAAATTGGGTTATCCTGATGAAAGAGAAATATGTGGACAAATAAAAAAATATAAAGCTGCTGTGGACTGAGGAGAATATACTTGTAATTTGGAAATTCCAACAGAATAATAGTCCAAAGCACACATCTAAGCTTAGGAAACAATTCCTTCGACAAAATTTTATCGATGTTCTTGAACGGTCTTCTTGCAGTCCGGACCTGACCCCGATAAAGAATCTTTGGGTAGACGTTCTGTTCCACCAAGATATAAATGCTGAATTATTTAATACAATTAAGACGGCATAAGAACACATTCTATTGAAGAGATGTAAGCATCTAATTTTATCAATGTTGAGATGTAAAGAAATAATATCCCAAAAAGGGATAATAATGCGCAGTACAATAAAAAAAATTAATGATTCATAGATGGCAAATTATAATTTAACGCAATGAATTAAGATCAAGTACTTCTGCGATTAGCTAGTTTTTAGATATTGGTAGGTTTCGTAAAAACCCTAGACTGGACCAGTTATAATAAAAGCTCAGGGTTTTTACTTTGTGGACCTAGTTCAATCTGTTTAAATATGGCATGGAGATCAACGTCAAAGGCATATTACTCAATATAATCCTAATTTCTTTTCTACAGCCTGCCCTAATTGCAATAGGAAATAGCATTTCGGTTCTAGCCAAATTGGAAGGTGTCCTCTTCGATGGCTTGCGACGAGTCCCGTAGACGTTTGTTGCAGTTTGGCTGGTAGATCTAAATTTAGGAAATCACTGTTAACATGCCAAGCCCTAATGAGTCTCATAGTTGAAACAGCCGGAGCTCTCTAGATGGCACTCCTGAAGGACCAACCACCACTGCCCCTTGCCACTTTTTCACCGTGGAGGTCACGGGTCATGGACATCCGCGGTGGCAGGGAGGGGAGGGCTCATGGATCTCCAGCTGCAGGTTGGCATGCAACACGTTGGCCCGTGGATGTTTCAAGGCTCGGAATGCAGTGACTTGGTTGTAAACAAACTCCGGATGGGACCAGCTGACGGGAGGTAGCTCGCTGGCCAGGTTTGATTAAAAAAAAAAAAATACGGGCCCGGGCCGCAGGTTCTTGTCACGGGTACCTGCACACACGCACACGAGTGCACGGGGCTGGTCTGCCTGTGTAATGTAAACCACTCACGGATATCGCATTTTTTGCAATTTTCGCACGAAAAATAACTTCACCGGCGAACAAAACAATTTCACCTGTCGACTTACCGATGTGAGTATCCTCAATGTGTTGAATGAGATCACCCAAACTAGGAAATGTGATTCCGCAGCCATTAAATTTGCAGATGTTGATTAAAAACACGGCCATATCCCTTCAGGTATGACTGCGGAATCAATGCTCCCTTCAAAAGTTATGCAATTCTAACAAAGTCGGAAGTGAATGCAGCCGATCGCACATATTTGTGGTGATGTTGCGACTTGAAGTGACCGGTCAGATGGTTTTTTTTGGGTGATATTTCCCGAAATAAGGCAATTGTTAAGCGAATTAAAACCTTATGCTTGACTTTGTCAGTGGTTCGACGATGGCGGCATCTGGTTGACGGTAGAATTTCCGGGCTATAATGGTTGATTGGAAAAGATTCCTAAAATTAGTTTTTTTTTAAACTGATTTTATAATAATTCTTGCTTAATGAGAACTTTTGGATTAGAAAAATGCTCCTTTTAATTGTTGTTTATAAAATTTTGCTTCAAAAGTGTTCATTAGAAAGAAAAGATTTTCTCAAAATATTGCCAAGTGGTATAGATGGCACTGACTGCAATATACATTTTCCACCTTTTCCTAAATAATTCTTTAATTTTACGTCAACTAGTTAATGTTAATTAATTTTAATCTGTCTTAAGCAGAGAAAATGTGCAGAATGAACGAATTTTTTGGATAAATTAATAATTCACCGCGATCGATTCGTGGTGAAATCGTTGAGATAAAATATCTCACCACACCTGGCGGCCGGCATTGCTGTAATTTTTTCCAAAAGTCCTCCGCCATTCACTGTTCATCGATAAGTCGGCGGTACCGTGTGATTTATGTGAGTAACGGGTCCTCCTCAGGGGAGAATTTCTTAATTTTCTATCAAATCGAATTCCCTTAAAAATCCGATCATCGGCCGTAAAGTTTTGTGTTTTGCGTAAAATAAATGTTATTGAAACGCGCTATTAATAGTATTTTTCGTGAAATGTCACAAACAGTGAAAAAATTTGATTTTCTTCGCTGAAGGGTGTTGTCAGCCATTTTATAAAAGTTTTGCCGAGCCGATTATTCCGGTTGCCCTGGATTTCTGCATTTAAATAATTTTAACTGCATTGAGTTAATCCGTGGGATAAAAATGGGCTCTTGTTAACAGTTTCAATAACATTTATCGTACGGTTGTGTGTTACGTAGCCGCCGCAAAGTTACGTAACTTTACCTCAGTGGACTTAGAAACATTCTTAAGTTGCTGCTGAGGGAGAAAAAATTTTTTGATCACAAAAACGGGCGAACTTAAAAGCAACAGGGCAAGCTTACGCAACTGAAAAATAATTAGAGTTTTCTCTCCCGTCTTTTACAGATTATTACGCTCATCAGTCCTAAGAACTAGTAACAATGTTCGTGTCAACAGTTTCACGTATTGCCCCCATTGCCCGAAGCACTGTAAGTACACCACTCACCTCTTGGGCTTTTTTTATATTTTCATCCGTCCCAAAAGTGCATTAAACCCTCGCCCTGATAAATTTAGCGAGAGTTCTTCAAAAGTAGTGTTTACAGAAAGAAATTTAACTTACATAACAAACCCTGGCATTCTAAGTTCTTGACATGTTACATAATTTTGAGGTTATGCCTGCCAACTTTGAGGCTACTTTTTATGAATTAAAAGTCCCTCTAAATTGGTCATAACGCTGCAAAGACTTCTCTCTTGATTTATCTAATTACGAGTGTTACATAAACTTAGCACATTGAATATTTAAATAATTTTTTTTTTTTTAATTCTTATTTTATAGTTGCTTTCCGGAGCCAGGACCTATTTGAGGCCGCTGAGCAGCGCAGTGATCAGTCAGAGCCAGACTTTGGCTGCTCAAAATAACACTCCAGTTGCATTACTGCCACAAGTTAGGTCATTCCAGACCTCACAAGTCACACGCGATATTGACTCCGCCGCAAAATTCATCGGAGCTGGTGCTGCTACAGTAGGAGTAGCTGGTTCCGGTCGGTATTTTTTCAAAAACTTTTTACTTTAAAAATTATTTAAATTAAAAAAAAAAAAAATTTAATTGTGGAACAAAAGCATAGCTCCTCTTAAGGTATTCGTTCAGACCAGTTGCAATCATGCATTTGGGGCACACAAACGAGTACCTGGTTACTCTCTAATTAGCCCCGGGAAGGTCTGAGATATGGTTGCCACCTTTGTCTGTTGAAAGGTGTTATTCTCCAGCAGGGAACTTGTATGACTAAAAGGCGAAAGGACAAGAAATCAGCTGAACTATATTGTTCATTGAAATCTTTTGCAACCAGCTGTTTTAGTGCAATGTGCATGCTCTCTACAACAAAAAAAAAATTTTTTTTTTGTTTAGAGCAGAACTCAATTCAGACTAGTCTGCAACTGGTTAGAACCTTTCCTAAAGAGAGCTCTGCTAAATTTATTTTTATATTTGTGAATCTAGGAATTATGGAAATAGAAAATGAAACTGTTTATTTTCTGTTTTGAAAGTAGTTCAGTTTTCATTTTATAATAGGGCCATGCTTTGGAAGATGAAAGATATTAAAAATAATACTAAAATCATAGCTAATTAAAAAGAATACTAAAATCATAGCTAAACTCGTGAGTATAAAATGTTTATCATGTGCTTTCTTACACTTACATAATTTTGGAAAGCTTTAAAGCTTTTCATCTGATAAAGATTTTATTAAAAAAAATTATGTTTGTCTCATCTTCCGGAGCATATCCCAAATTGATTATATTTGTGCTAATTGGGTTAAATATTTTATCGCTTTATTTGCAGGTGCTGGTATCGGAACAGTATTTGGGTCTCTAATCATCGGCTATGCAAGAAATCCATCACTCAAACAACAGCTGTTCTCATACGCTATCCTGGGATTTGCCCTTTCTGAGGCTATGGGACTGTTCTGTCTTATGATGGCCTTCTTGCTGCTATTCGCTTTCTAAAGTGTTCAAATGTTTTTATTTTGAACCACCAGAAAAATACCATAAAAAAAAAATTACATAAAATTTTACCATCATTAAGCTAAAAAATCAAACAACCAACTTTTGATTTGCGAAAGAGAAAAAAAAACTATGTCATTGAGAAAAACAGAAGTGAATATATGTGAAAGGGGATATCCATGGAAGAATTATTTTTTTCAGTTTATTTCCTTACACAGTCCACCCGTTGCTGCGACCACGCTGTAAGCATTATTGATTTTAAATATTTCTTATAAAACTTTATTCCTCCTAAGCAGTAGTTATATTACATGGTTATATCTCTTCATTTATTAAACGTAGAATATACTTCAAAGTTCGAAACTATCCTCGACTTTTAACGAAAAAAAAAAAATTGTAAAACTTATACTTACTTTTCTCAAGTCGTCTGCCAAAGGTGGGCGCGGCTGCAGAGTATTGCATTACCGCATCTTTTATGATTTGTGTTAACTCTGCAGGGGGCAAACCACCCTCGAATTCGCCTGTCGATCGATACTAGCCAGTGACTTAAGATTCAATTTAAGACCGGCGAATTTTTGGGTGGTTTCCAGCCACTTTTGGCGCGATTTGTGTGAGAAGTTTTCTTTTTTTTCATACGAAAAATGTATTTAACCTTTTGTTAAATTGCGGGCACTTCCAACTGATTGTTTTTGGGTAAGCGGACCTTCGGGGCTACCTCCTAGAGAATGGCGTTCATGAAAGACTCTGTGACTGTGTACACTGATAGAGCGGAATAAAAATACATTAGTTAAAAGTTAGTTTTGATTTTCCATGATAAAGGATTGACAAAAATCGTTATGGGATTGCAATAGTATTTATTTGTAAATGTGACGACGGAATTCATTGAATGATTGTGGGGTATCCTTACTCTTGCAAGGAATAAGGAGGGGGGTCTGGATTCTCGTCGATGGCTTCTGTAAAGAATTTGGATGTTCTCGACTGCAAAAAGAGGTCTATTATTTTACATCCTATAGAGAAAGAACAAAATTTAAAGAAATGTAGTCGTGACTTAAGCTAGGGTTACGAAATACCTGTATAATTTTATTGATTGAAGTTATATTTTTCAAATAGTCTAGGTTTTTCCAGTATATAAAAAGAATTGCTTGGAAGCAACTAAGCAGAAAAAAGGATTGAAAGTTGCATTTCCTTTAAGAAAAAATATTCAATTCCAGAGAAACTGAAGAATGTTTTAATATGAAGTAACAATTTGAAGTTTTTAATTTATTTTTGTGTAGTTTGTAAACGATTTCAAATAAAATGAAAATATTTTAATGATTTTTAGTGCTCTCACATAAGTGCAATTCTTATGCACTCAAATAAGAACTCAGTTTATAACTGAAAAAAATTGATTAAGAAATGAGAAATCATAAAAAATAAAAGCAAAGTTTGGATCAAAAAGAAAACTTATTGCTTTGCGTCCAGAATAAAGCTTAATTCCGCAATAATGGCAATACTGTTCGTTTACGCAAAAGAGGGTTTTTGCTTTTGAAAGTTGTCACACTTTCGCGTTTTTATTCGTGGACAAATTTGGTTTTATGTACGGTGGTTGGTGAAACCTCTGGCTGGAGTTCTTTTCAATATGGCCACATCAGGTTTGTCCTTTTTATTTGCGATAAAACTCTAAAAAATCTGTATAACTTACATTAAATTGGCCTAAATAGGAAGTTTTCACAATTGTGCACGTCTCGTATCAGTGAAATGAATAAAATTTAATCGGTTAGCTCGATGGGGAATAATTTCATGCAAATTTTGACATTTGTGGAAAATTATTTACCGCGTGGCCTTTACGAATTTTAATTAATTGAGAAAAATATTAAGAGCTTTTTCCTTGTGTGCGATGCTCGATTATGTGATTAATCATGATTAATTTTTTAACGAAAATGGGAGAAAATGGCCCAGATTGCGAGAAGCTGGTGCCATAAGAAGTTTTTTTAATGTTTCATTTTTCTCTTTACTACGATTTTAGGTAAAAAAGGTAAGAAGAACAAGGGGAAAGTGCTGTCGTTACAGTCGTTCTTAGCCAACGGCGATACACCTCCGGGAGTGACTCAGGTCGCGAAAAAAGTGCGTAACAGGGGAGACGAGAGCGATGAGGACAGTGCACCGCCCCAGGTCTACAACCTGCAGCTGCCGACGGCTCCGCGAGCCAGTAGGATGTTCGATGATGACTCGGTACCCCACAAGCCACCGTATCTGGCGTACATAACAAATCTTCCTTTCGAAGTCAAGGAGGAAGATCTGTACGACTTCTTCCAGGGGACGAAAATTTTGAACTTGCGTCTCCCCAGGGAGGATGGTGAAAATGGGCGTATTCGAGGATACGGCCACATAACTTTCGAGACACGGGACGATCTCATTTATGCCATGAGCATGCCTGATCCACAGATCCACAATCGACGGGTGCGCATCGATGTTTCGAATGAGAACGAGTACCAGCAGCGCAGGGGAGGAAACAGGAGCCGTTTCGATGGATTTGGATCCTCTGACAACAGGGACTCCACCAACTGGAGGCGTGGCAATGACGGAGGTCCCCGTGAAGATGTGGAACGCAGAGGAAGACCCGGGGGAGGGTACAGGGATCGTCCTCCGCGGGATGGTTCTGCTGAAACCGGATCCTGGCGCAATAGAGACCGACCTGCAACTGCGGATACTTCTCCAGGTCGCAGAAGCGGATACGGTGACAGGTTCGGAGGTGGTCGACGCAATGGCTATGACGATGTGAAGCGATCGGACGATGGGCCGCAGGAACGGCCAAAACTGAATCTAAAACCACGAACATTGCCATTACCCGAAATCATTCCTGCGCCAGATGAAAAGTCTGCACCAGTTGATGATGAAAGCCAAGAGCGGGTACCAACTCCGGAGCCCCCGAAACCGAAATCAACCGGAGTTGCAGCTGAGAAGGTGTTTGGTGGAGCTAAGCCAGTTGATACAGCTGCTCGGGAAAAGGAAATTGAAGAAAGATTGGAACGGGAGCGATTGGAGAAGGAACGGCGGCTAGAAGAAGAGAAGTTGGAACGTGATCGTGATCGCGAAGACGACAGGGATAAGGAAAAGGAGGCTGATGTGGACGAGAAGGAGGGCGAAGAACAAACTGAGAAGGATGAGAAGGAAAACAGAAACACCATAAGCTGGAGGAGGCGCGATGATAATTTCAAAAGCGATGAGGGCCGAAAGTATAGTCCACCCCGCAGGAATGGTATGTAAAATAGTTTAATATTTTTCAAAGGTCTCAGTGTCTGCTTCATTCAAAGGAGGATTGAAGGTCCTATAATTATAAGGTCATAATTTCGTAATGCCGTGAGCTCCATACGCTATTAGATACCCACATACTTCTTATCACGATCCTTAGTTTCGGTTGCGATTCACTTCCCTGCTCCAAATAATCTATTTATATAAGTTAGAGGTGTTAAATTTTAAGGCAGATTTCAGCACTTGGCCTAACGCTAGTCCTGACTTAGTAATCTAATCGTGTGGCGCCCGCATTATTTCCTCTGAGACATTGTTCGACGTAAGATTTTTTATTATTTATAGTCCATAGTACATTTAGTTCGCTAAGCCTATTCATTTTTGTTTTAGTGGATAAATCATTATCTTTGGTTATAATAGTTACTAATTACCAAGACAATTATAAAACTGAATGCACAATAAATGTGTTTAAATACCATTTTTATATTATTGCTTTACACATAGGTACTTTTCATTTTAGAAATTTAAATAAATTTTAGAATTTGCCTAATTTATTAAATAATAATACTATATAATACTTTTTTTAAGCTTAACATAACGAATATTTCTTAGTTTTTGGTTCTTTTATTCATTGGTGCTTCATTAAAAACAAGCAATTTATTCTATTATAGTGACCCACTGCATCCATTCGGCATAAAGTATACTTTTATTAATTATGTTATTTTTTCAATAGATCGAATGGGTGACCGGATGGGTGATCGTGATCGTGATCGGATGGGTGATCGTGATCGGATGGGTGATCGTGATCGGATGGGTGGCCGTGATCGAATGGGGGACCGAAGGGGAGATACTCGACGAGACGGCAGAGATGACAGGGATCGCAGGGATTTCAACAGGGGATTTGATAGAGATAACCGGATAAGAGATAACAGAGACCGAAATGAAAGGTATGTAAATCGCTCATTGATTTAAAAATTTGAATCTTTTTGTTCCAACAGGCATACGGAAATGAACTAAAATCCAAAAAGGGGTAGAATTAAACGTTTACACGAATAGTAGTGATATTTTGGAATGAAACTTGCAACTGTTGTTTTATTCGATAGCAGAGCATAGTTACAAGAATTCTTATAAATATTTTCAGGGGTTGGCCTTTTTGTTTTAAGCACCTTGCGGTAACCACTGAGCTAGTTCATTCATCAAAATCGAAATATTTATGGTGATTTTTAAGTAAAGCACGTAATTAAGGATTCTTGCAAGAAATACATGAAAATGGAATGCGTGTACCTATAAACATTTACAATTTTGTAAATTTTGCTCAGATTAACATAAAGTTTTAGACACATATTTTTAAATAGTTATAGTTTATGAAAACTTTTCTATAAAAATTTTCTCTTGTTATAATATACCTCAATTTTTTATGTTAAAAATCTCGTAAACTCTGCAGATCTGATCGTGACTACAACAGAGACCGAGATCGAGGATTCAACAAGGACAGCAGGCCGTATCCACCTCGTGACGACAGTAAACCAGGGGCAGACGAGAAACTTCGTCGGGATGTTCGTCCAGAAAAGCCAATGCCTAGGTACAATCCGCAACAGGATGTTGAACCGGTAAATGAGTCCCAAGACGAGTGCTCAAATTGACCACCATCTCATACATTCCCATTGTTTCAGGTCCTATCCACTTCCAACAAATTTAGTTTCCTTGACGAAGGGGACGCTTCAGAGTGAACCTCGTCGCTTCTTTTTTTAAATTTACCCATACACACACGAACATTGTAGGAACCTCTATTTTTGTGTTGTTTTTATTTTGCGAGTTTTGAATGAACGAAAGCGTGTCACTGTGCGATTATTATACATTATAGAAGAGAGCAACACAGTGTGCTTATATATCCCCTTAGAAGACTATTGTAACTAGTAGAGAACACAGAAGCAGGCGCAATCAATTTTCCTTTTGTAAGGAGACAGTCAAATCGGTGGTGTGTAAAAAGGCAACAAATTATCGCGTAGTTCTTGAGCATTGTGCCCCTGCAGCTGGTCTAATAATCCTTTTTTAAAAGAAAATCAAGTAAATTATGGCGTCATTAACACTGTCTAGGTTTAAGATTATATTTTTGAAAAACGGTTATATGGAAGTACACAATATTACAAGGAACATGTTTTTTCCTCTATCTTCTAACGCCACCCTCGTTGGCCTTCGCAATTTGGAGTCATTATTATCCCAATTTGCTTTTCAGCGGCTATAACTCTACAATTTGGATGTACGTTTTTGGTAATTGATCAGTTCCGCAGCGAAAGACAGTGGGTGACCACTAAAATTCGTATTTGCCGTATTATATATAAAATTTTCTTCCATTTTTCAGGTAAATCTTACTCAGTTCTATGTCATTTTTGCACTGTTTATAGATTGTACTATAGCCCTAAGCCATTTTAATTGTCAGAAATTATAGTTAACTCATTTTGTTTACAAAATTTTCAATAAATACCTGAGAACTCAACAACATACTTTTTATTGCTCTGTGATATCAAAGTGTCCCAGTTTTTTTTTGTTTTGTGGCTTAAGATTCTCCCTTTTCAAATCCTCTGAATATGCAGTTTGGTTTTAATTGTTAAAGGTTAAAGGAGTTATTAATATAAGAAATAATTTTGATTATTTACGTTTGTTTGATGCAATCTTCAATGTTGAAGTGCGGCCCTTTTAAGAAATATTTTTTGAGTTATTCCTAGTTGAAGAACACTTGTAACAATCTTATCTTATCGATCTTTATTAATTAATAAATAATATTTTTTTTTTACATTAAAATTTTTCTTTTAGTCAGTTTTAAATTATAGATTGTTTCTTTTATTTTGCATTTCTGTTAAAAAGTTTACAATTATATAAAATAGGTAAGACTTAAAGAAAAGTGAGGGTCACATCCGGTACGGAAGATGTAAATAATAATAATAGATTTTATTTGGGTCGCGTTACTCGGTATGAAGTTGGAAACATTCTCCTAACCCCGTGCCTAACTGGTGCGAGAGTAGGCTAGTGGGCTCAATAATTTACCTTAAATCAAAATAAAAAAGTAAGCTTAATCAATCTATTCTAAAGCCGCTCAGATAGCTAGGTGCCGATATTTATTCTATTTAAAGTACATATTTAACATTCATGCACGTAATTAATTTACAATTGGATGTATTTTTAATAACGAGTTTATATTGGGCTTAGTTACAATGCCACACCTAGTTGCAATGGAATTTTTAAAGACTGTTCTAAAGTAAATTGAAATTTTAAGCGTTGACAGGGAAGTAATAAAATTGATATTCTGGAACAAAACCCAATCGAATCGTTTTTACCTGTAGGAGGAAATCATCCGATTTTCCTATGGGACATATATGTCGGAATTTCTTTGGACAAAAAGCTTAGGTTCTTATGTTATGCGTTTGTCTAAAACGAAACTAGTATTCTAAATTAAATTATGTATTCCTTCATAAGCATATCTTTGAGTCTCGAAAATAAGCTCATTGTCTACAGAGTTAGTGTATTTCAAGCTAGAACGATGTTCATATTCGGAAAATCGCTTCATTCGGCATCTACTTTCCAGCTAGTTTTGTATATAGGGAGATAGAGAACCCCCAGGGATACCCGAATCATAAAATCAAATAAACAAACAAACAACAATAAGACAAAAAATCGCAGGACATACATGGAGTGATTTGGGTACATATGGGGGTTCTCTACTTTTTTGTCTTTCGCTTGTCCCCGGTTTTTTGTTACACCAATATTAGGGGTACCCATAAGTAATTAATTATTTGGCAAGAATTTATTTTACGTTTAGTTTTGTATCGATCGTTGAAGAGTAAATAGTTTTTAGTAAAATAGTCTGCCCCAAGTAATAATAAAATATACATTTCTTAATAATTTTAAAATCTAAAGTATGCCCATTGAAAAAGTATTAAGAGGCCAATATCAAGCCTATTTGGTGAACACCGGGGCCTATGAGGAAAGAATTAGAAGCCTATAACCATCTAAAATTTTAAATCGATACTCTTACTCTTTAAATTTTAAAGCGATACTCTTAAATGAACCTAAGGCAGGCATAAAGTGTACCCACGTAATACTCATAAAATTGTCGGCATTTCGATCCTGGGTATCAGCCTAATTTCGGTCAGTCTGGATATATCTGCCACAGTCGTCACGATCGAACGAATTCAACGTCAGACCCTCTATATGTAATTGGTTTAACCCTTTGCCTTATGAATTGAGTGACGATTGTGAGTGGCACTTTCGATGAAAACTCCTTTCATTCGTCGTGACCACAAGCAGTTTCATCACAGGCTAAATTTTACGCAATCCACTGGTTTGCTATTTACTATTTACTAAAACCACAGTTTTATATTGCAACTGTAACAAAACAATAACAATAAACGTTATCGTGCAGAAACAATCATGTGTTTGATACGAACTTCTCACTTTTGGCCAGAACAAAACGATCACGTGTCTGATACGAGCTTCTCATTTTAGGCACAGAAAGGGGATCACGTCTCCCAGACGTTGTTTTAAGGCAAAGGGTTAAAGACCAAGTGTAAATTATAAGTGAGGGAAATTTTATAAAAACAACTTTCAAGGTTTTTGGGCCTTATATAGACGCTGCGTTTCAGATCCGTTTTGAAGATTTTGAGCCCGATATAGGCCTCATATGGACGTAGTGTTGCCTTTGACTTAATTTTTCTTTTTTTAACTTTTTGCTAATTAATAATATTATAGTTGAACAAAATATATTTATTTATTTATTATTAACGCTTAATACAAGCTACGCACATTAAATAAACTTAAGACTAGTGCTAACCTAAGAAACTAAATTAGAGGAGGAAAAACGGAGAAAGGGTGGTGCCTGAAAGAATTTTTACTCAGGTGAAAGTCGAAGGAAGGGAGGGAGTTGGCTCTCCGAAGCATTATTGTGAGGGGCTCAGAAAGATCGTAGTTGGTTCGATGGTAAGGAGGGCGAAAGAGAGGGGCCGAGCGGAGGTTACGGGGATTGGTGTAGATAGGGATCCGCTCAAGTAGAGAAAGACAGTCAATCTCCCCGATTAGCAGTTGATGAATGAATATGATATCAGCAAGATATCCCGCCGCTTCCATAGAGGCTGCAAGTTAATAAGCCGAAGGCGGTTTTCGTAGGGCGGAAGGTTTTGAGGGTCAGACCAGGGGAGCTCACGTAGAGCGAAACGAAGGAACCTGTGTTGTACAGTCTCAATCCTGTTGATGCTAATAGATTGGTAAGGAGATACTTGGCTAGCGTATTCAAGGAGAGGCCTAACGAAGGTGACAAAGAGGGATTTGGCGACGTACGGGTTGAGGAACTCCTTAGACCACCGTTTAACGAAGCCTAGCGCGAAGTTGGCTCTGGCAATCACACTGTCAATGTGTTCGCGAAAGTTAAGTTCACTATCGCAGATGACGCCTAGATCGCGGAGATAGGAAACAGAGGGGATAGATTCGCCAGACAAGCGATAGACTCTGTGGGGGAGGGGGGGGGGGGGGAGAGGGGCGTTTACGGGAGTAGGTGATGGATTGGCATTTGGAGATATTGACCTCAAGAGAGTTTTTTGTGCACCAAATGCCAAAATTATCGAGATATTGTAGTGTCTGTAGTACCCAAGCAATGAGATATTAAATATTAACCGTAATAAATAATTCCTTTGATAACTTCCTGCTATAGTAGAATTTAAATAAATAAAATAAGAAAATAACTAAAAACTGGCAATTCAAATTTCAATCCTTGGCCAACTGAAGATAAAAAAAGGCCAATTTTAATATAGGCAACCAGCTTTAAACCATCCTGAGGTCACATAGGGTTTTTTAGGTCAACTTTTGCTTATTGTAGGTGAATGGATTTACATTTAGACCGATACCTACTTTTTTATGAGGACTTGTTTTAATTAAAAAGAATAAAAAACGGTCAGATGTCGACTGTATAATGGTTGAATTTTAGTACACGGATTTTTTTTAAGTGTGACCTCAGACGGTTAAAATCAGACTCAATTAAAAATGAGAAGGTACTTAAAAGTTGCTAATTCTGGAATTTATGCCACATTGGACATATCCACAAGATAACTTTCTTAGCTGACGATTTTTTATTATTTTTTGTGTAGTCAGAGTATTAATCCATGAATCGGTGAAGAAGACACTTGGAGTATTAGTTTTAATTAAAACTGAGAAATCAGACAGTCCCCGAAGTCCCTCTCAATCCATTCTTTTCCCATTTTATCCGAAATTAACCCTTAATAGAAACGTCAAAAATTTTCTGGCACATATTCCCTGTCTGTCTCTAGATATCAAGCAAATAATTTACGCAGTTCTTAGCACTGAGCCAATTTATCGCAACATTAGGCACCTTCTGTACGCCCAGCCATCCCCGTCCGGGAGAGGTCCTTGTTCCCGTTCCCACTCCCGGATTCAGAGAGGGCCTGGGAAGCTGAGGAAAAATTCATAGGGACCTATCGCACGGCACACGGGTTGCTTTCGACACGGATGAAGGTGCTGAATTCCTCGGGCGGAGGACTCGTGCACCCACACGCGCACACGAGGGTATCTTGCGGGAGCCTCATTCAGTTGAACTTTTCCCTGACAGTAGCTGTAATAGAAGCTGTCGGTGGCCCTGCATAGGGGCTGGGTCGGGAGGGTATCCTGGAGCGATATTTTTATCGCTTCGAACATCATAAATGTAAAATATCAACACACAACTTTGACACGGGGTGTCAGGAGGTTATTCTTGTGGAAAATAGACCTCCACCCTTTTTGTGTTTCAGGCCCCCTGTTCACACAGAAGATGGGGTATTTCGGTGATGCGCCATAATAAAAACGCTAGGCCAATTTATTTGCGACCCACATTTCGAGGGAACGTGCGTCGCTCATACAAATTACACCCACTTTGATGGAGTATCCCATCCTATGGTTCAAATTGGAGATCGAACAAATCCCGAGACCCCACTGTCAAGGTCAACAGATTTTCACCCCAAAAAAGGAATTACTCTTCCGGATCGGGTGGACAGGGGACAGTTCCATTCGCCTCTTATTGAATTGCTTCCGATTGATCCTATCTGCTCCGGGATTCACTTTCGACTTCCGAATTGCAACTTTCCCGGAGTGTGCACTTGCACCAGGTACCGGATTTCGGGGCCAAGACCGCTATCAATTATCCAAATCCTGACTGAAAAGCTGTTTGCAACGAATTAAAGGGTTTTACTTTCGTTGAATCCATCTTTGAGGGTTTGGAATTCATTGTTTCCGCTCAATCAGTTACACAAAATTTAAAATTTGTAATATTGCAAAAAATAAGAAATAATGTAAATAAGTCTTCCTCTCCTGGATTTAAAAGGTAGTTTTTAAAAGGTTAAGATTAATCACATGTTTAAGAATTGTGAAATTTAAATTTAGAGAAATCCGTTTAAAAATGTTAGCTGTGCACGTTGTTTTTCTCTAAAGTTCTATACCCTAGATGCGGATTACTTTGGATACTTTTTTCTTATATTTTTAGAAATCTATTATACAGATTGTGATAGACTATTAAGTACTATAATATTTTTATTTGATAGATGAGGATATTAGCTAATCAGTAATCAGCCAAAGTTCTTCTTCGAAGAGGGTTACTTTGATTCACAGATTTTTTGGCCACAAAAACTACTCGTATACTTAAGCAAGAATTAGGCCAATTTAAGTACTTTGAAATAATAGAAAATAAACAAATGCAGGATTTGCCGTACAAAAACGTTTAATTTTAAAAAAAATCATAAACAAAAATGAGCTTATCTTAAAAACTGCGTTACACAAAAGAGTTTGGAGACGTAAAATAGTACGCACAGCAGGTAAGTTCGAAATGCAAATCACAGTTTTAACCTTGAAAAAGTTTGTGCAACCAAATAAAAATAGGCGCCAGTAATAACATCTAACATTTCCGGCTCAAACTATGCAGATCTTACTTAATTTTTTTACTTACTGTCTGTCCTAGTTACGAAGAGGCGGGAAATGTAATACTTTTTTTATGCTTTCAATCAAAGTTACCCACTAGGGTTAAAGTAACCCCACATCTACGGTACTAACATTGATATTATTGATGGAATTAATCTTTTTCTCAGAGGTAAAATGTCTGATTTAGAAAGTTTTAATTAATAATACAACAAACCAAAATATGACAGAATTTAAATGGAAAGTTATAACTAGAAGCACGAATTTTTACTTTAATTTAAAACATGAATGCGTGCTGGTCTGCACGGAAAGTATTATAGAAGCACGCATATTTGTTTTTGTGGTCGGTATTTTACCTTAATTCAAACTTACCTACTGGCTATTAACTGAAATCACGTATTTAAGAAACACTTAAATTTCAAAAAGTTGCATATGGCAATAATAGCTAGTAATTTTAAATTTGGTACCCTAATTGTAAATCGGTCTTTATTGTATTAAGTAGATCGCCTGAAACAAGAACGTTCCAATTACAGCGTAAATGTACCTAATAACCCCCGCGAAAACCGCTTTTCCATCACGATGGACATTAATCACCTCTCCTCGTAGCAATGATACCCCCACAAATCGCTAATGTCCCAACTGTTCGGAAATCAAATAGTAATCATTTTCTCGATAGGCATAAATCTGAAGCATATTTGCGTTTCGGGTACCAGAAAAAGACACAAAGGCCGAGGAGGAGGGCATTTATTGCTTGAGGGGATTAGAAGTGTTTTTGTCGTACCCGAAAAACTCCGTGGTTGTGAGGGGTGACGCGGCTGGTGGCAACCACCCGAACATCCTCCCAAATAGACCTAAAACAGGAATACGAGACCAGAGAGCTAGAGCATCCCTCATGTCCTCGGAATAGATACCGCGGCCGAGGGAGACCCTTTGCTGCATTGAGGAGCCCTACAAACCCGACGCGACCAACAATTACAACTGGCCGTGGACGACGAGGGCAGATAATGTCGGTGGCATTTTAGCATAAATTGACACTATTTCAGATCTTATATATATTCACGGAACGCCCCATGCCAGATGGTGCCGGCAAGATAAATTCTGTGTATCGATGTGAAAAATTGATACACCGCTGGAGCACCAGCTCCCAGAGCTCCGGTGCGACGAGGACTCGTCAAAAGAAGCTCCTTTGGTGCAGCGAGTGAGTCCTCTCGGGTCCTTGTGATTGCCTCCTCCTCCTGTCTTTATTTTACGTATGCCAAGGAAGCAATCAGAATCAATAAAAATACATTGCTGCTGAATATCAAAAGGAGTGGAGTCCCGAAAAGTCTTCTTTGTACCGGAAATTTTCTTAGCCAAGCAAGACGCAAAGGGCTGCGCCGCGTCTAAGATGCGAAGAAAGAAGGGTTCGGCTTGTGCTGGCATAGGGAAGCGGATATGATAAATAAACTCAAAAATTGAATCCGACAGTGACGTATTTTAGCAGACGTGCTCCAACTTCCCTTTCATCCATTCAGGAGGCACACCTTATTTGGGTCCTTTTCACTTATGTTTTCTGATTTTTTCTCTTCCCCAAATTTGAAGAAATAATTTTTTTATTACATCTTTCGCATATTTACATTTTACATGTTATGATTTATTTATTTATCTATATAAAACTGGGTAGACCTTTTCAGACTCTTACATTCTGCTGTTTTGAAATTAGAAAGAAGAGAAAACGATTAACCCTTAGGTGCCACTGTGGGGTATCAGATGCCCCACTGTTTTTTAATTTCAGTTTAAGTCAATTTAAGTCAGAATGTGGTATTTACGGTGACCTTCATTGTAAGTTAAGAGGACTAACTTCTTTTTAAAACACATAGCATTGTTATAAAAGCGTCATTCTAGTTGGGGATCGTTACAGGAATTTAACTGATACCTTCAGGGTTTTGAGGCAAAAAAAGGATATTTTCTTAAATTTTTTTTTGAACAAACTAAATTTAATTAAAATCTAAAATTATTTTAACCTATGACATTCGAAAGAGCAACCTTTGAGGAATATTTCATAAATATTTGAATGAAAAATATTGAAAAATTACGCGACAGAGCTGACCTGCGGAAAAACCATCAAAAAAAGTACCCTCGCAGTAGACGGTACTGCTCGTGAAGAACTAATCTGAAATAAAAACCTTTAGATAGTAATGGTCCGTGGTAGAACGAAGAATTTTAAAAAATAATAAAATTTAAAACTTTTGGCAGAGTTTCGTACAAAATGTTGGCCACGTATTAATTTGTAAAATGAGTTGGGATCAAAGAAAATAAAATGCCTTTATTCAATCACGAGTCAATAATATTTAAAAGAACTGTGCAAAATTTCAGAATGATCGATGGATTCGTTTTTCAAATAAATATCTTTCTTACCGACTATGATTTTATGTATTGAGAAAAAACGCTTATAAAGTTTTACGATTTTACGCGGTCTAGCTGCATAGGAGGAGTTTCAAAAGTCTCTCCCTCCTACAGTTTTGCGCGGATTAATTTGAAATTTTCAGGAAATATTCCTCTTATGGTATACTACAATATTTTTCGAAATACCAAACCCCATAGTTTAAACTTTTTATTTCTCTTTTAAATTAAGAAGAAATGAAGCTGTGAGGGCAACCATTGAAGACAGATAAAAGAAGTGTAGGCGTAATTTAAGCCTGCTTTGTTCTAAAAATACTGCTTAATAGCGGATAGTCGGTCCCCAAATTAGTTTCAATTAAACCAACAAAAGTAAAACCTCTTCGAATCCCTTAAGCCGACTTTAATTCGCATTCCACTTCTGGGCATAATGGATAATCCGGTCGGTGTCAACAAATCCAGCTAAACTATACGCGTCGGGGCTCAGAGTAGAACCTCTCAAGGATGAAGGTGACCTAATCACGCGTCAAAAGATAAACACCGGATGCGATAAGCGGATATCGGCGGGATTAATTGAAAAAGTAACACCAACCGGAAGCCCTCGTTAGAAGCCGCGGAGCACCCGCTCCCGTCCCAGCTCCAGGAGAAACCTCAGTTTCCGAGTTCAAAAAAAATAAAAAAAAAATTGAGCTGCATGTGGGCGCTGGTTAGCCTGGGTCCCCGGGACGTCGGCGGTATTTAGCGCGAATTGCACGTGACTAAACAAATGCACAATACCGCCGGCGTATTCTTCTCCCGTCCGCCCCCAGGAGTTGCAGTGTACATCCCGGAAATCAGTCGGGAGCTGTCGCGCCACCCTGTCCTTTGGGATCCTGACAAAATGAAAATATTTGCACTGTAGGATGAACAGCGGCACGTGTCGGCGGGGTGTGATCAAATGTTCGATGCGCACGTGGCCTATGAAAATTGCCACCGGTCGGCGGAAAGTACAAAAATTCAGTGCGCTAGAAATGTGGAAAATTATTGCAAAATTACACGGAACATCAAAGACGCTCCCTCGATGGGAGGCGGTATTAACTATTCAAATGTAACGTGTGATTGCTCATTTTCCGCGATATGCGACTTTGAGCAAGTTTCCTTTTGTTTTTTAATTAAAACGACAACACGATTCCTAAACCTGTTCAATTATGAGACAGAATTTTTGAAGAGCAATCAATTTTAGGAAACGGCGATGGGAAGCAAGTACACAAAAATTATAAAAGAAGAAATAAATTTTTTGGGGGGACTGAAAAATAATCTTTTAAAAGGTTCCTAATCCTTGGCGTACTCCACGCATAAAATTGAGTGGGAGCATTAGGGGATGATGGAAAACGGTAGCGAGAAAACTCCACCGGGATCTCGTTCGGGAAGTGCATTTGGGTCTGATTCTTACTTTTTTTCTGTCTGCTGAGTACGTGAGAGGGCACAAATTAAATTATGTTAATAAGGCACAGAAATGAAATGAAGTGCTTCCGCAATTTGAAATTTATCAAAGCACTCGAGAATTTAAGCTTCGAATGCCAGAAAAAGGGCGATTGTCGAAAAGATCTACTTACGTAATAATTATTTTAACAGAAGTAATAACTTTTGATGAGATTTAAGGATTTTCTATAAACTCCAAACATTTAAAAGGTAATTTCTTGATCTGGCATAGTACACATTTTGTCTGTAATTCAGCAAAATAGGGTAAAACCGCATTATCTACAACTTTAATTTTCTC